>JAPVLO010000090.1:1477500-2955000 GCA_027257055.1 Cephalopachus bancanus
ATGGGAGGCCCATGTGCCTGGGACAATTGTGAATGGGTGTGTGGACGCTAAAATCTGTATGTGGGAGGGTCCAGGAGTGGCTGCTCAGTGCCCAAGGTCACACCAGACCAGAAGCCAGCGCAGCGGTGCCTGTCTCAAGGAGGCTCAGAAAAGCGTGAACCAGAAGTGGCCCAGACCTCGGCTTGCCTTCATCCAGTGTTCAAGGGGTTCAGCTGTAACCCTAGCCCCAGGGACCGGGCAGGAAACAAAGAGGTAATCGAAGGGCTGGGAGGAGACAGGGCCAAGGAAAAATGCTCAGGGAGCTGAGGAAGGAAAATCACTGTCCCCTACTTGATGTGTCACTGTCAGTGGGACAATGACCAGCTGTCCTCAGCCACCACAAAAGAGACAAAGAGGGAAAGCGTTTCAACGATAGATGAGCAATTCAAATTAGATTCAGAGAGCATCTTTCCGTCAGAAGCAAATAAAGCTGTCACTCTCCGAGGGAGCAGATTCTGAGAGAAGGTGGAGGGAAACCAGCCAGGGTTTTATCTTCCTTCTGCTCATTAAGTCAGGCACCCCTCCAGGTTCCCAGTGTCTTCGCCTCAAGCTGCAGGAAATAATCCCAGTCTCATAGGCTGTCATAGGACTAACAGGTCCTGTGTGTAAAGCAGGTAGAACAGGGCCTGACACCCAGCACATTCCCAACAAAGAGCAGCTCTGTCCTCCAGGGCAAGAGAGACGGTGTCTGTGAACCACAAATGCCATAAGTGATTTAGACAGTCTCTGATTCAAGAAAGTACCCCAAGTGCTTTGTCACTTGTTTTATGTACAGCTTCATAATGGAATTCTAACTTTTCTGGAACAAATATTGAATCGTCCAATTCATCCGTTTTGGTTACAAGGAGTCCTGGTGTCAGTCATTTCCCCCAAATCTCATTCCTAACAACCACACCTCTGGATAAGTATTGTACAGGGCAGGGTTTTCAAAAATACAGACTGCAACTCACAGTGATAAAGAAGTGTTGTATCACAACTGGTGCACACGTGTACACACACATTCACCTGCATGTGGCTGAAGTGAAAGCTTGCAGGAAATACTTAGACTCTCTGAGTCATCTACTTTGATATTTTCTATTGCATTTCGCTCTTTCTTTTTTTAAAAAAAACACTTGACCCACTAGATTGAGTTCATGAAACAATACTAATTTATAACCTCAGTAAAAGGAGTCTGATTACATTTAAACCATTCATTTTGATTCATGAGATGATTTTATTTTATGTATCCTTAGAAGCTTCTGAATGTGGTTGTGTGTGTGCGCACCCCTGTATGGCTAGTGTCCTCACTGACTGCTCATTCTGCCTTTGGGTTCATCTGGTACTTAGTGCTGGAGAGGGAAGGTATTCCTAGGACTGGGCAGCGGAAGAAAGTTAGTGAGAATGCCGTCCCTACTCTGCCTTGGTTACTAGGGACGACTTGCAGGGGATAGCTACAAGGAGTTTCTAGAAAGTCTGGGTTCTAGTTCCAGAGGTTTCAAGTCTTGCTAAATATGTGAGTACCTCAAGCATGGTGCAGAAACCACTGAGCAGCGGGCCTCCAGCAGGCTAGGACAGTGGGCGGCCCGTGGTTGGTGAAATTTTGACTACAGGTAAGATCTTGACACAACACCGGAGCAGAGTCCATAACGGTCTACATTTATTTTCTGGTCAACTTTTTCTGGTCAAGGCTTTTTCATAGCCTTGAGTGTCTGGACTGAGATTTAAGCCTGCTTATTCCTGGGCCTGGGTGATACTTCCAAAGTTGTGACTGACCCTCCCTTCCTGGACCCTGAGGACTGTGGCCTTTGTGAACACTGCTTGGATCACATCAGGGGAGTTCCCACCCGGTCCAGCCCAGCCAACCACCCTCCACCCCAGTTGGTGTCTTACCAGAGCCTGGGACAAAAGGCAAAATGTGAGCTGAATATCTACCCCCTCCCCGGGATTTCGTGCTTCAGAAATAAACTCATACTTCCGCTCCAGTGGGTTCATCATCACCCATCTCATAGCGAAGACGTAAGACGAGACAATACTCCGGGAAGCCACATCTCACTGCAGGATGAGGAATTACTTCAGACTTCAAACGCTGCAGCCCAACCCTCTCTCCTGTCTCTGGGCAAAGGAAGTGAGTGTGTCCGTATCAGGTTTGTGGATCAGGTATCATGGATGAAGCTAAGAGTGACAGCTTTGTTATTGTATCAAAGCCCATGTTCAAAGGTTATCCCTCCCAGTAAGGGTACTTCTCAAAGAGAATCAGATTCTCATCAGAACAAGGCCCAGCATTATTTTATAAAGAAATCGAGATCATTACTCCTTGGGTTTTAATTCCTAGGTTTAATTTTGTTGATGCCTCCTTTAATTTTCTTCTTCTAATGAAAATTCTTGGAAGTTTCTCCTATTCTGTCTCATTTTATTATATTGAAGAGTATTACATTCCTGGCTTCTTCGCATTTTAAAATAAATTTTTAAAATTCAGCTTCTAAACCCCAGTCTCTGTGAATCACTTTGGTAATATCCTCTGAATCCACAGTCAACGATCAAGTACAACTAATCACAGGCTTTACCGTTAGTGGCCAATTTGTTAAAGTATAGCTCTTTAGCATAATATTAGACCATCTATCAGCAAGTGTGGGCTTCCTGGACTTAATAGCTGAGTGCACTGTATTGAAAAAGTAAAGTTACTCTCTGCATAAGGAAATGAGCAAATGTGTCTACACCTTATAAGCATCCACTTACAAATCCTGAACTTACGTCAGACTCGGAGCACATTTTCTCTGTTCTGCAGTTAGAAGGAAGTGACGTGGAAAAGGGGGTTAAAAACCAAACAGATTGGCCGGCCGCGGTGGCTCAAGCCTGTAATCCCAGCACTTTGGGGGCCAAGGCGAGAGGATTGCCTGAGCCCACAGGTTCGAGATCAGCCTGGGCAACTTGGTCAGACCTCATCTGCCAGGCATGGTAGTGCATGCCAGGTAGTTCCGGCTACTTGGAAGGCTGAGCGAAAGGATCGCCTGAGCCCAGCAGGTTGACACTGGGGTGGCAGTGAGTGTGCCACTGCACTCCAGCCTGGGTAACAGAGTGAGACTCCAACTCGAAAAAAAAATCAAACAGATCTTCTGCAGTAGAGAAGAGGGGACCTGGGGGATGGGGAGGGCTCAGATGCCTCAGCCTCCTCAAGGACAGACGATGTCTTCGAGCGCAATGTAATATGAGCGGGACTCGAGTCCCACACCAGAAGCTGTGATGTTCAGCATGATAAGGATGAGTGTGGCTGTGAGCACAGTCCCTCCCGGCGTCACCTGAAGTCATTCATACATTCATTCAGTCATTCGTTCAAAACATATTTACTGAGCCCTCACACTGGGCCAGCTGCTGGTCACACAACACAAGGCTGATGCATTGGCTTTTTCCATGAGATATATTGCCAAGTAAATGCTAAACCTACTTCACACTTTTAAAAAGAAAGAAGAACATAAAATTTAAAAAAAACAACCGAAGAGAACTGAGGTAAATCTTAACATAAAACTCCACTGCTGCAAACAGAGGAACCAAGAAAACGAGCTTGTCAGCGTACAGGGCGTGTCTTGACCTGCCATTTTTCATGTAATGACTTTGGTACTTATGCAGATCCCTCTCTCTTCCTTGCATCTGAAGAAGCTGAAGTCAGCTACGGAACGTGCCTAGAGCCAAGCCAACCACTACTTGTACTAAAAAGCAAGTAAACACAGCAAATAATCTTCTATCTATAAATACACTCTCTCCGAGGTGGGTTGAGCTTGGTCTTCACGGAAAATAAATGCACATTTTTAAAACCTCAAAAATTAAGCGAATTGTAAACTGTTTCCTTTGGTCCTCTCCAAGATTCTTAGCCTGTTCCATCACCCCTTGCTGCTGAGCCCTCTTGTCTAGTAATAAACCAAATTCTGGCTCGTTGGCAGGAAAATTTTTTCTCAGGCCTGCTCTATAAACAATGCCAGAGAAATCACAGATGCTTTGAAAGCTGGGAGGGCTCTCCCAGTCTGCAGTTTTGTGCTTTTTAAAAAAAATCTTCAGGATCCCACAAAATGCCTCTGGCTTTAAGGCTTGTGTATTTGCTATCAACAAGCACAGCACATTAAGACATTCTCTTCTGCAGCACACATCACACTGCCTTGTAGTTGTACTTTCCACGTCAGCCTCACCCACAATGAACTCCTTGAAAGTTGGCAGTGTATCTCGTGCCCTGTTCATCTTCTATTCCTAGCCCAGGGGCAAGCATGCAGTAGGTGCTCCATAAATATTTGCGTAATTGATGAATAACCAATTAATGAAAAGCTACATGAAGGCAAGAACCGAATCTAATGCATCATGCTATCTTTCGTAGAACTTATCACTGTGAATGAATGAATACCATTAGGTGAGTCCACTTGAGATACAAAGAACCTTTCAAATAACAACAACTTAACATGGCTTTTTTAACCTCACATCACAAAACAATAGCTTTGTTCAATCACAGTCAATTTTTAGATAACAGAGTCAATTTTTAGATAACCTTCAAAGCCATGCCCAACGTTTCAGAGATTGACTATTTTCTTTGTGGCTATTTTCACCAAAATCATCAAACATTATTAGTAATACAAAATGATCAAGTTCACACAGCACTGTTGTGTAGAGTCTTAATATTGGACTTTCTCCTTGGTGATGCGGGGGCTTGGACAAAGAGGGGGATGGATCCCCAAGGGAGATTGAGTCTAGCAGGGCTGCAGCTGGAGCCTGGATTGTGTTCTTCTAGGACTTGGGGACCCTGGAAGGCTGCTGGTGAGGTGCCTACCAGGAGCCCACTCACCATGAAAACCCAGACACTCCTGGGAAAGAACTCTTCCAGAACTGGGTTTAAAGGCAACAAGCCAGTGTGAAGCCTGGGGTGGTTCAGCTACTTCCATTTGTGCGGGATCACATGGTCAAGCGCTCTGCCTGCTGTGTGCCCTATTGATTCACATGGGACCCTCAGCCCCATCGTGGATTTCCACACACACACCCATGCATAAACCTCACAGACCCTTTCTTTGTGTGGCAGACCTAGTAAAAGTTGCGGGAATCCAGACCTCCGTCAAGTAACTTTGCCCTTCTCCCTCTCCTCTTGGTAGGAAAAAGAAATCCAAATATTTTTGTTTGCCTATACAGAGAAACATCCAAACACTCCTTTAATGCTACCTTCTCTTCTTAGGCTTTGCCCTGCCGCTCATATCACAGCATGACTCCTAAAGATATTTCCTTTAGCCATGGCATGCACTTCCCTAAGAAGAATCTCTACCAGCTGTTAAAGAATTTATTTTTGCCCCCCAAATTGCTTCTCAATATCCATTCTCCCTGCATTCACCTAGAACTCTTGAATTTTAGCTAGATACGGGGACACCCAGAGTAAGGCCTCTTTTTCCAGCCTCTCATGCAGCTAGGTGTAGCCCTAGAACATGAGCAGAATGGATGTGAGCAGCACATAGGAGTGGAGCATGCCCTCTGCTTCCTTTGTACCTCCTTCTTATTGGATAAAATACAGACCTCCTGTCTGTATTTTATCCAATAAGAAGGAGGTACAAAGGAAGAAGGTACATTTATGGTACAAGAGCAGCCATCTTGGACCATAAATGGACATTGTGTGTTAAGAATGTGTGTGGAAGTAACCTGGGTCCCTGACACTGCAGCACTGTGGTTTCAGTCCTGGACTATGTATACTCAGACTATTATGGGAGAGAGAAATACACTTCTCCCTTGTTTAAAAGCTGCTTTTATTTTGGTTCTTGGTGGCAACCGCTAATGCTGTACCCTGTCAAATACTCCTCTTTATCCAGACATTGGCAAACATCAGCAGCATCAATGGATGTGTGACAGGCATTATAATCAGATTATTAATTAGAGTGAGCCTTGCTCATTTCTCTTGCTTTATTATTTTCTCCTCTCCTGTAGAATCATTCTGCAGGCCCCAATCAAGTCAACCACTATTGTTTCTAATTATAGATTTAAAATATTAGCATTTTATATGCAATGGGATTTTTTCCTAACAATTCCAATTAATATTACATGCCTCTGAATTTTTGCTTTGTTACATTTATGTTCAATTTAAAATTTCTATGTAAATGGTACTAAGCTTACAAATTGTATTCTTAAGATTTTTTTCAAAAAATGTTTTTCGTATCAAGTCTTCAAACATTCAGAAAAACTTAGAATTATTTTTAAAACCACAAGAAATCACTAAGCAATCAAATTCAAGAAATCTTAAGATTTCATCAGATTTGGCTCAGTTCTTTATTTGAAGGAAATAAACCCTTATATATAGTTGGTTCCCCTCTGTCTCCTCCCTGATCCCTTGTCCTTCCTTCTCCCCCGAAGGTAACCACTCTCATAAGTTTTATGTGTTATCATTTCTACGTATATTTTTACACTTTTACTATATAATCATAAATTATTTGTAGCATTCTTTTATGTTTTCAAATAAATACATTTTATGAATATTATTCTGTAACTTGACTTTTCATTGAACATTAAGTTCCAGGTCATTAGTTTTAATTCTGTGTTATAATTCTTCTGCGATGTATTCATTCTCCCATCAGTGAATATTAAGTTTCATTGACTATTTCAGTCAATGCTGCAATGAACATTCTCACATCTAACTCCAGGTACGAAGTTTCATTCTCTAGAATATGTGCCTAAAAATAAAGCCATAGCTTCGTAGTGCATGTACATTTTAAAGACTGTGCTAAATTGCTCTCCAAACTTGCTCTACCAATTTATATTCTCCTTTCTCTATGTCTTCACAAGCATGTGATACTGTCAGAGTTTTTTCTTCTGCCAGTATGATGGGTATGCCGTGGCAGCTCATTATCATTTTAATTGGCAGGTCTTTGATTACTGGTGTGGTTTATTTGCTGTTTAGTGTACTGCTATGATTTCCCTCTTTATATTTTTTGCCCATTTTACTAGTAGGTTGCTTGGTTATTCACTTGTAACTGTTCTTTGTATTTTGAGAATCTTAAACCTTTTTTCAGTTATATGCGTTATAAATATCTTCTCCCAGCCTATGGACTGTCTTTTAACTTTGATGCACATAATTTAAACATTTAATATTAATTCTTTCTATGAATTATGCCTTTGCCTTTTGACGAAGAATCTTTTTATACTTGAAATCATATAAACATTCTCCTATATTTTAAGACAATAATTTTAAAATTTTGCTTGCCAAATATAGACCTTTAATCCACAGAAAAGAAAACTTAAAAGTTCTAATTCTAGGAATACCAAATTATAACTTTTATGACACTTGAGGGATTGGTGAAAGAAAACAAAAACAAAAAAGTAGCTGAAAAAATTCTGTCTTCAGCCGGGCTCGGTGGCTCAGCCTGTAATCCCGCGCCTTTGGGAGGCTGAGGTGAGTGGATTGCCTGAGCCCGCGGGTTCGAGACCCGCCTGGGCAGCGAGACCTCATCTTACAATAAATCAAAAATCACGGCGTGGTAGCGCATGCCTGTAATTCGGCTACTTGGAAGGCTGAGGTGGAAGGATCGCCGGAGCCCAGCAGGTCGAGGCTGCGGTGGCCGGGAGCGGCCACTGCACTCCAGTCTGGGCGACAGAGTGAGACTCCAACTCAAAAAAAAAAAAAAAAAAAAAAATTCTGTCTTACTGGGAAGGTTTGCTTGGTCAAATTTTAAGTACTTTTAGGACACTTTCATCAATTTCTCGTGCGGTGTGTTCACCCTTGGCTTTCGTCCTGAACTCGATTTATGCAACACTCTGGATCCACCCCCCACACACACACACGCTCCCTTTGGCCGCTTGCCTTTCTTCTTCCCAGGCTGTCGCAATCTCGCATCCCAGTGACCGCCACTGTTGCCTCCTGGTCTAACAGCTCCAACTTTCTCAGCCTCCTCAGGGACGAGGACTGGGATTAGGCGTGGAGTTGCAGCAGTGAGCTCCAGTGAGCAGGGCCGACCTGAAAGAACCCCATGGAGTCTCTGGTCGTCCCAGTCTGTGGTGGCCCAAAGGGGCTGGTAACACAATCAGCAGGTGAGGGAGACACAACACCCTGAAGGGCAAGCTCTCCCCAGTGAGACAGAAAGTGGCAATAAGTCTGCAAATACCTTTCTTGCCCCTAGTCTTCTTCCACTGTGGACTGTTGTGAGAAGCACGGACATGATCTCCAGGAGGGGTCCCACATTAGCCAGCGACGCTTTCTTGAGAGGGTGTGCCTAAGTCTGACAACGTTCCTCTTGAATTGCCTTCCTTCCTTAACTGTCTTCTCCCCTTTCCCCCCTCTTCCTTCTGTAGGATTGCATCCCTCTCCCCGTAAGCAAGGGCATGTGAGCTTTGCCTCACACTCTCTTTCTAGGGATCTCACCAAGAGAATTTGCTTAAATTTTTTTTAAGTAGGCTATTTACCAGTAACTAAAACTCAAAATTTCTATTAAAAATGGTGAACAGTTCTATTAAAGATGCTGAAGTTATAATCCGTAAGTTTCGTAAATACTGTATACATGAGTTGTTTTATTGGCAAGTCAATCATTTGGTGACTTGGCTTCCTTCTGTGGAAGGAAGGATAAAGAGCATATGAAGATCTGAGTAATATTGAGAAGATACATTGAATAGGAATTTGTCATCGACTAAATGTGAAGGTCAAGGGAGAGGGATGTTGAGGATCACTCCTAGGCTTCTGTTTTGTGTAACTGAATGAAAGCAATGCCATTCATCCCATTAGTGCAGAAGGAAGAGGCATGTGTCTTAGGGCTGGGGCACAGAACTCAGGGAGAGGACTGCAGGAGGATGAGGTCGTAGAATCTGAGGCAACTGAGATATTTTGTAGGTATCTGCGTCAGTGGATCGAGACTTCATGAAGTAGATCTGGGTTGGAGACATTGATTTTTGAGTGCTATGATTGACACTACTAATTGACCATCCAACGACCACTTCACCATCCTCCTTACTAGCTGAAACCCAGTTTTGTTGAGACAGTGATGTACTCAGTTCATGTGATGACTAAAAATTGGTTAAGCCGGCCATAGTAATCCCATTTTTCTTTGTCACTGGTTTGCTGAGGGTACATATACAATCCATTTCCAAGGTCAGGGAGGTCTACTGGGAAACTTCTGGGACAGATTTTCCTCCCTGGTAAAACAGAAGCATGAGAAAAAACTGCCCCTCCGCCTTCGAAACTCCCTTCCTTCTCACTTTAAATGTTATGTGTGAGAACCTAAGACTTGGAGCCTTCACTGCCATCTAGAAACCGGGAGAGGACTCTGTGAATGGCAAAGCTGAAAGGTGTGAAGAGCTCAGGGACCACCTTCCAGAGCCCAGTTTCAGTGACATCACTGAATCCCTGAAGGAGTCTGACATTTGCGACCAAAATTTCCCTAAATAACACAGAAATCTTCTGCATACCTTTGGTAAATGGAGCCATACAAGTAGAAGAGACCTGCAGAGAAGGTCTTGAATAAAACTCAGGTAAATGCCCATGTTAAAAGGATAGGTGCAGGAAAGAAGAATCTGGCAAGAGGCATGAGAAAGACTAGCCCAAGAAATGTTAACAATCCCATACCGCAGAGGTAACAGAAGTTATAATCTAATAATACCCCAAGGAAATAATTGTTGAAGACAGAACTCTGAAAATACTCTGTGTCATACTGTGAAAGCAGATACAAGTCATTTTGCATTTGTCAAAACTCATAGACTGTACAACTGCAAGACTGAACCCCAATGTAAACTATGGACTTTAAGTATAATGCTATGTCAGTGTGGGTTCATCAGCTGCTGTGACAAACGCACTACTCCGAGGGGATGTTGGTGATAGGGTAGGTGGTGCATGTGTGGGAGAAGGGATATAGGGAGACTCCGTACCTTCCTCTCAATGTTGCTGTGAACCTAAAACCGCTCCAACAAATTAAGTCTTAAAACAAAAGAATGTGACTCAAAACGGTTAATTTAGCTCTTTGACCACAAATCTGTTCAAATATTTTGCCAAAAAAGGTGAAAAACAGGAACCATAGGTAAAATTTTATCTAAAAAAAAAAAAAGATTTAAAAATTTCTGGGAACTTCCTTCTTTGTTTCATCCCATTACCCCAAATCAAGAATTAGTTTGGAATTGTCTGTTGATAAAGTGAACAGCTTCAAATTCCATGCTTAGGAGTTTCCTATGGGTTTGGGTCATGAAATTCACTCAGCCCTGGAGAAATAATTGCTTGTCAGCATGAAGCAAAGCTGATGAATAATTTTGACAATACCATGCACCAAATCAGTGA
Source organism: Cephalopachus bancanus (assembly GCA_027257055.1). Taxonomy (NCBI): domain Eukaryota; kingdom Metazoa; phylum Chordata; class Mammalia; order Primates; family Tarsiidae; genus Cephalopachus; species Cephalopachus bancanus. The sequence continues at coordinate 1,487,780 of JAPVLO010000090.1, forward strand.
ACTGGCCAACTTCAAATTACTCCATTAACTACTGTTTTTGCCAAGTGGTTATTTGTGAATAGACATGATAAGTTATCCCTCTCCCTTCACTTAGAATAAATATTTATAGACTCACTGACATTACACTATCCATATGAAGCATTTATTCTTACTGTGCTAGTGATAGCTTTAAGGCATAATACTCTGCCGACCACAAGATAAAAGAGGAGGGCGGGGATACTTTATATGAGATAATGGTGCGATTTCAGAAATGTTCGAAGTAAACTAACAGCACAAGGAAGAGATAGGGCAAGGGAGAGAGCTCTGAAGTCAAACAGCACTGGTATTAAATTTTGGCCCACCACTTAGAAACCCTTAAGAAATTAAGCAAGTTACTTATGCTTTCTGAGTCTCAGTTTTCCATCTACCAGATGTGGATAATAATATCAACATCCATAGGGTTGTACTAAGAACTAAATCATGTCTGCAAAGAGCTAGCAGAGTGCCTAGTTCATAGTATATTGCTGAGAAGTAACTAAATACACTTATAGATTTAATATTGGAAAAGATTGCTGGGGCTAGTTGTTAACTACATTGCAAAAACCTTCTCCCCAGTCAGTCACACATTTCTTTTCTTTCTGTCTTTCTTTCTTTTATTTTTTTTTTTTGAAAGCAGGATTTATGGAGAGGACAGAAAAGCTCCCACAGTGGGAGGGGACCCCAGGGGGTCGCCCCCTCCCCAGCATTTCTTAACTTTGTATATAGTGTGTTGCTTTTGGCAAGAAATTTCCATTTGATGCTACTGTTTGGGGATTTTTTTTTTAACTTTCAGACCCCTTAACTGGACAGCCATCTTGAGCTGTCTGTGCTACTGTTTTATTTAAGATTTTTCCATCCATTTATAAACGGATGGCATGCACTCTCCTTTGCATGTGCTCTCTCTGCTGGTGACAAAGTTCTGCCTCTCGGCTCAAGCCCACCCCTCCAGGCTCTGCTTTGTGATGCCAAGGCTGAACTCTGCAGACCACATGTCTGTCTTGACAGCTGGCTTCTGACCAGACTCTGACTGGCAGAGAAGACTGCAAGGCTCCAAGAGGAAGGACTCGCTGGTCCTGACGGCTGCCAGGCCCCCTGGGCGCCTGCTCCTGCGCATGTTGGCTCTGGGTGCTTCTCTGCCCGCGTGGGTGTGTCCTCCCGCAGCACCAGCCCACCAAGCCTTGCAGAGACAGCCTCACCAGGCCCTCCCTCCCACCACATGCAGGGCTGCAGACCCAGGCTTCAGAACACAGGGCCTTCCACAAACCCTCTGTATGTCCGTCAATGCAACCTCTTCCCTTTTCTTCTTCCCTTCTCAAGGGAAGGCTGCTCTCTGCAGCTGCCACCATAGCAATAACTTAAGAGTTCTTTTTCTGTCCTTTCAGTTACCTGGGTAAAAACGGTCTGTCTAGTTACCAGGCCTTTCCATTTCTTTGCTGTTTCTCAATAACTGACAAGGTTTGTGTCTTCTGACTAGACTTTCACCGGTGTACTCTCTTTGTAGCAGGATCTGGTAGCCTTTATGAATAGGTTAGAAGGCTTTCCATATTTTTCCATCTGTTCCTTGCAGTTTAATGAAGTTTTCCTAGAAATACTTCTGGGCCTGGTGTCTTTTTAATAGGTATATACTGAAGCTAATTTTAAATTTCCTCTATGAATATAAATCTATTCAATTTTTCTACATCTTCTTGATCTGCATTTATTCCATTTGGGTAACCTGTATTTTCCAAGAAAATCATTTATTTCCACTTTACTTTCAAATTTGCCCCTACTAAGCTTTTCACAATAATCTCTTAAAATTTTACCACCACTCATATTCCAATTTGCCAAGTTATAGAATTTTAGTTTCCAAAGAAAATTCTTCCAGGCCTCTGGTCCACTGTGTTTTAGCATTCCACCAATGAGAGGTCTGTCACTACTCAGCATCTTTTTCTTTTATAGAGAAGCCTTCTCTTTTTCTTCCCTTTTTTTCTTCCAGTAGATGTTCTCTATTTTTTTCTTCACTGTTAGAGTTAAGAATTTTCACAGGATGGATTTTGTTGCATCATTATGCTTGGAATTCTCTGTGCCCCTTAAATTTAAGAACGTGTATCTATCTGTTCAACTCTATAATCTTGTCTATTGTTCTGCTAGTCTTTAACAGTTTTTTATCTGTGCCTGGAAATCTTATAAGATGAAGGTTGAACCAACTTCTACTTCTAACCATGACTGACAGGGGCTGGCTTAATGCTCTTAGAGAAAACATATGAAATGATGGTCTTTAGACACTTGGACCTCTCATCCCTGAGAAAGTGAAAAACCTGATGTGAGCCTAGAATTGCCCTAGCCTACTGCACAGAGGCAATGTCCAGGGCAGTGTCTTGGCAATCCTGCTGAATTAAGGGGACAGAGTCTGAGTTTGGAGAGGTTCCATTTCTCAGCTATCAAAAATTAGAGTATGGCTACACTTTCTGCTGGCAAGACAGTGGGGGAGCAGGAGCCCTCACGTGCTGCTGGTGGGGATGCATGCTGGAGAAACTCTTCTAGAAGGAAGTGTGGCAATACTTTATAAAACTACATCGGCATTGACCTTCTGAACCAGCAACCCCATTTCTAGAACTTCACCCCAAAGATACACCTCCAATCACAACATATATATGCATATATATGTACATGTTATTTATTACATTATTGTTTGTAACTGCAAAATATTGAACAACTTCAGTGCCCATATTTAGGCTGGATAAACTATGATGCAGCCGCAAAATGGAGTAGTATGCGGCTTTAAAAAAAAAAGAATGAGGAAGATTTCAATGAGTATAATCTCCAGGATACATTGCCAACTGAAAAAAGGCTGAGTGCAAGACATTATAAGACACTACCTTTCAAGTCAAAATAAAAAAAAGAAGGGGTATACAGAAAAATGCATCTGTTTCTGTTCATTTGTTCAAAAGAAATGCAGGAAGGACAATCCAGAAATGAATGTGGTTGTTACCTGCAAGAAGTAAGAGGGAATGAGGTAGAAAGCGGGGGTGGCTAGATTCCCCAAATAGATTTTCTGGATAGCCTTGGCCCTAGAATCAATACGACATTTCACACGTCAAAGCAGGGATAGCCGGTGGACGTCAACTGAGGTAAGTGTGTGGCTGAGGACCTAGAGGAAGGGAGACTGTGCAAAACGGAACACAGACTAACTGATGACCCTAACCGCATCCCACCGAACAATATCATGCCCTTGGCGGCCCCTGCAAAACCTAATGAGAGACCCAGCCATGCCGCAGAGGCTGTGCGTCTCAAGACCTCCTCAGAGCCCGAGGTTGACTGTGCTCTCCTGTAGACACATACCTGCAGCTGGAGCCCCAGCTGCTTTGCTGGGTTTGGTTATTCCTCGCCATCCTGAGTGATATCCTCAGTTAGCACCTGGAGAAGCCATAAGGCTTAGGAAAGTGCCTGATATTTTTAGAGTTGGCTTTTAGTTTTATAATATCTTATATCGGGACCTGGACAGCCCATCAGGGGGCAGCCAGTGAGAGATTGGCCCAGGGTTGGTGGAAAAGGAAGCTCTTCTCTTGCAAAGTAAAGGACTCTGTGCTAGGTGAGATCTCATACCACCAGTGTCTACACGACTTGCAAACGCTCTTCTTGCTAATTAACACAGATTAGTTGCAGTTCCCCTTCTCCAGGGAATCAAAGTCAGCAGAGATGCAACAACCTGGTGAGAAATTGAGTAAGCTCGTACTTAAATGCTCACAGTCGGAGGCCTCAGATTCAGCTTGTCACCACCACGTGTCAGAGCTAATGCTGAGAAAGGATCAATACTCAAGGAGCCATTTTTTTCTTTTAAAAATATTAACCCGGTGATTTCCCATTTAACGATTTCTCGTGAAAGTCTCATCAGAGACATACGAAGGGGACCCCAAAAAACTGGAATTATTTTTTGGAGGGTAGGCCCCTTGTAGTACAGGGTTCCCCTGCTAAGTAAGTGCTCTAGGAACCCACCGGCATCAGTGTACCAGCTAGCGTTGTTGTGAGAGACTACACTTGGTTTCAGTGAATTTTTTTTTTTTTTAATTCTTTCAGGGCGTTTGTCCATTACCTGAGGGGTGATTTACCAGTGCACGTGCCCACGCCACGCTGAGTGTTCAGCAGTTTTTGACCCAAAACCAACATGAGCCCTGTTTCCTATCCTTCCTATTCACCCACTCTCACCCCAGCACCTTTTTTTTTCTTTCCCCAGTTGAAAAATGTCCTCAAAGGGAAACTAAAAGGCATCACAATGGACGAGTTCAAAAATTGTTTTGAGCAGTGGAAAAAAGCGTCTTGATAGGTGTAGTGCATCAAACAGAGAATACTTTGAAGGTGACTGATGTTCAAACATGTAAGAATAGACAATTTTTAATAAATAAATTCTGGGCTTTTTGTACACTCATACCTACAAAACTTGCAACAATTATTTTTGATGGCACACAAATGGAAAGTTCCTAAGTTTCCAGCAGTAAAGAAACAGCTAAAGGCAGTATGTCGTATCCTGTGGTATATCCTGCATTTATTATTTTTTTCCAAAAAAAAAAACTTTTTTTTTTTAGTTGGAGTCTCACTCTGTCACTCAGACTGGAGTGCAGTGGCACGCTCCCGGCCACCGAAGCCTCGACCTGCTGGGCTCCAGGGATCCTTCTGCCTCAGTCTTCCAAGTAGCCGGGACTACAGGTGCATGCTACCATGCCCAGCTAGTTTTTTGTTTTTTTTTTTTAATTGTAGAGACGAGGTCTCGCCAAGTTGCCTGGGCGGGTCTCGAACCCGCGGGCTCAGGCAATCCACTCACCTCGGCCTTCCAAAGTGCTGGGATTACAGGCTGAGCCACTGAGCCCAGCCTTTCCAAAACTGCTTAATGTCATGGGGAAATACTCAGAATATGAGAAAATAATGTTACTGAGAAGTTTGCCTACATTATAAGGCCTGCTAACAGGAAAGGGAAACATTGCACGTCCATGGCTCAGAGAGTCATTTTCATTGCGTTGCTTTTCCTCAAAGCAGGATAAATATATATGTATGTGCATACATCGTATAAATTATTTGTTTATTCCTGAAACAACAGGGAAGCAAAAATGACCAGAAGGAAACGTGCCAAAGTGTTATGGCAAGTGTGAGCAATTATTATGCCTCTTTACTTATATTTCAGATGTTTTCCAGCTATTCTGAGTTAAACATGAACTACTTTCCCTGATTCTATCCTTCCGGTTGCTCAGTCCCAACATCCTGCTGCCACCCTTGACCTCTGTTCCTCTGAAACCCCACGTCTCTCTAACCCGTCAGCCAGTCCATCAACTCTGTCTTCAAAAGCATTCCGAACCACCCACCCACTTCCTACCACCTCCACTTCCCATGGCCCAGTCACCATCCTCGGCATCCTGGACGCCACAGCATTCCCTCTGGTCTTTCTGTTTCCATATCCCCTGCCCTCTGCCCAGTTTCTAGAAGGGAGAGAGGGAAGGAGGGAGGGAAGGAGGAGAGGTCATCAGAGAAAACCACGAGGCGTAAAAGACAGTCCCACTGAGCAACAAACCAGAGTCTAAGGAAGAGAATCTCCAGCGGGGAGATGGAGAGAAATGGCTGACACGAAGAATATTACAGTCCGACGTTGTTTTCTGACTGATATTCAAACCACATGCCTCACCATTACCCACACAAACCACACAACGCACTTCTCTTATCCATAGTAACCTTGAGTTAGTGTAACTTGGGGTTGCGTGCCGTGAATCCACTCAGAGACAGCAGGAAGCAAGATGACAGACAAGGCGACGGGAAGAACGTGGAGTGAGTAGCGAGCCCCCAGGAATCCGCCCACAGCTTGGGGAGGGTGCTGGGTATCCACGGTGCACGCAACGGAGGCTTCGGCCATTTCATTTTGCTAGGAAAAGAAAGGGGACCTCGAAAGTCTGAGGAACTTAAGGACATCCACTCCGGCACGTATGTGACATCGATGTAGCATCCGGGGAAAAGATGGATTGGACAGATGCCACTGCCACATTGTTTTCTCATTGCTGTGACTGTCTCTTGAGCAGGGGTAGTGTCTCACTCACCTTCGTGTCCTCCACACCTGCCACAAAACAGGTGTCAGAAAACATTTATCAAACAAATGGACGGATGGCGAAGAAAGGAAGGAGGGGAGGGGTGAAGGAGGGAGAGAAGGAAGGAAAGAAGGGAGGGAGGGAGGGAAGGAGGGAGGAATAAGAAGGAGAGAAAGAGAGAAGGGGGGAGAGAAGAAAACAAGGAAGGAGGAAGGGAGGGAGGAATTCCAGATGTGAATCAGAAAGGCAGTGCTTCCCGAGCATTGCTGTCTCCAGGTACTTTTCTAAGGGTTTTCATGTTCCCTGACTTGAGATCAAGACTCGATTCCTCCTGCCTTTTTGCACCTTGTATATTTTTACTGTCGGCTTAGCAATGCTCAGATTCGTGATGCAAGGAACTTTCTAATGAGACTGTTGAAAGAGCAGATGTTCTTATTTCGGAAAGGGTGCTCATCGCCGCTGTTCTTACGTAAGCTGTCCAGGTGCTGTTGGCTTGTGAAGATGCTTGCGAGCACTGGAGGCTAGAAACGGGGGCTGTCCTCGTTATTCCGTTATATGAACAACTGGAAGTGACAGGCCGAGGCCGAGCAGAGTGATTATCCTGTTCATTCAGGCCTCACCCAGAGCTGCTTGTCTCAGCATTGCCTTAGGGCACTCATAATCATCCTTTCTTTTCCCCAAAGGCCTTTGAGTACATCCTCTTTTGTTTAGTCATTCAACAGCAATGGATGGAGAACCTACTTTTGCAGCAGTCACCCCAACTCCCGGCGACTCCCGGTCCCCCAAAAGGCAGGCAGCAGGGCAGTGATCCCATTTTACCGAAAAATAAGTGGAGGCTCAGAGAAGTGAAGGGAACCAGATCATGGCTCAAGCGGAGAGACAAAGACACTGCATTCTGGCTCTTGTTACTTTAAATCTAAGACACTGTGACTTGCAGAGATCTTTTGATGAAATCACGTACAGTATGTCGGTTTCTCCCAGACTGTACCATACTTGTGGGTGTCCCACACACACACTGAAGGTTCCTGGGCCCACCGCCCCTGGTGGCATGGCTGTTTCGAGGATTCAGCGCAGGGAGAGCGGCAGACAGACCCCAGGAGGAAAGCTACAGTGCCCTTGACTTCTCTCTTTCTCCAAAAACCCCTTGGCACGTCTTGCCCAGAGCCCAGGCATTCCCCTACACCTCACTTGCGGTCGCCTGGTCATCCGGGTCTAAGTCACTGGCATCCCTCATCTAGATTATTGAGGAAGTTTCCTACATGTCTCGCCATCGTTTTCACTCTTCGCGTGCCCCAGTGCAACAGCCAAAAGTGTCGTCTCCATTTTAAAGCTGGATCCTGTTTCTCTTCTGCCAACACCCAAGAAGAGTGCCTCATTTCACGGAGAATAAAAGCCAAAGTCATTACCTGGTCTGGAAGGCCCCTGCCATCTGGCCACATTTTCCCTGGCCACCTCTCCCACCATGCTCTCGTTCACTCTCAACATCCTATCAGTCACCTTCCCGAGGTTCTCAGACCCACAGGCCCGTTTCCACTGCTGAACGTTTGCAGTGACTCTGCTGTTTGCCTCAAACGCTCCCCAGACTTCTGCACCTCCACCCCCTTTGGGTCTTTACTCCAGTGCCACCTTCCCAGTGAAGCTCCCTGGCTACCCTGCTTTAACTTGCCATACTCTCAGAGACTTCCAGTCCCCCTTGTCTTGCTCTATCTGTCTTCCTCATCACCCTCTAAAAATATCACCCTCTAAAAATATATACATTATATTATCTATATACATTACCTACACATTATGTTCATTTTCTTTATTCCCCCATGAGGGTAGGAATTTTTCTTTCTTTTATTCACTTCCGTATTCCCAGAAGCTAGAATGATGTCTGCTATTACTGGTAGGTACCCAGCAAATACATATTATTATTATTTTTATTATCGTCTTTATTGCTTAGAAATGTCCAGAAAGAGGAACTATGAGACCTTTAGAGAAAGACACTTTCCCGCTTGGAGACACTATAGTTCAAAGAAAATATTCAAAGTTTTCCAGAGTCAAGGGGGATTGAGTTTGAATCTCAGCCCTGCCATTTACTTGGGACCTTGGACAAGTTGCGGGGCCCTTGACCATAAAATGGAAAGGGTAACGCGGCCTCAGAAGGTAGTGGCATTGAGGTGGTGACGTCGTGTTCAGGGAGTGTCTGACTCCATCAGAGCCCAGTTATCAATGGTTTCATTTTACTTTGGCCAGATTTATGTTTAACAACTGGCTTGAGACTCGCTCCTTCCAGGTGGGGCTTCCACGCACCAACAGTACTATGGGAGTCTTCTGGAGACCTGTCCCTCAGGAGCCATGGCCTCGCCTGGCCTGGAGGGCCCGAGGGGCTGCCGGGAACTTGGCCTGGCACAGACATTGCCTCACCTTCCTCGCAGGTTAGCCAATCTCCTGCTGTTGGTTACGGAGCCCTTTAAAAGTCAACAGCTAATCGCGGGAGATAAATACAACCTTTGTCACTTTCTGCTGCCTCAGTTTGTCACAAATGCTGCCAAATAAGTTGCAACAGGAACCTTTGAACAGACCCGTCAGATGTCATGTGCTGATAAACATTTGTTTAAAATGCAGCTTTTTCCCCTGGGATTTCTCAGTAGTTAACCAACTGCTCTAATCAAGACCCTTTTGGATAGCTGTGTAGAATGGTTGTCCCCAAACTTCTCACCGCTAGCACCTGTTTTTATCCCCCACATGAATCCAGGTCTCCAACAAAATAAACCGCATGTATCAGGTGCTAATTCTTGTATTTTTAAAATCGGTCAAACTGATGAGCAGAGTCAAAGACTCACTCACTGGAACTTCTGGTCTGCATGAACTAGACAGGCTTTCATGGCACAGGGCCGTACTTTTCCAGCCAAAGACAAAGCAACACGGTGTTTAGGTAACCCGGGCAGCCTACCTGGAGGCGCGTCTGTTCATTCACTCGACATGCGTTCAACGAACACCCATGCTCTGCCAGGCACCATTCTGGGTGATGAGGATACAGCCTGACTGAAACACACAAAGTCCCTGCCCTCTTGGGGTTTGCATTCCAATGGGGAAGGCGTGCTACCAAGAGAATTAACTAAGGCACGTGGATGGAACCAGTTCTACGAGAAACACGAAGCAGGCAGGGAGGTGGGATATGTGAAGCACGGAGCAGGGCAGGGCGCTCTTCTTGGTGAGGTCGTTGGAGCAAAGGCCTGAAGGAGCAGCCAGAGCCCCTCTGGGCTCCCGGAAGAAGAGGGAGTGATCCAGGAGGCAGGGCCTGAGGGGCACGTACCCAGGTGAGCGAGGGTCAACGGGGAGCCCGGGACAGCCGAGGCAGGACAGGAGAGGCCACCAGGCGAATACACAGAAGGGGGCCTTGGAGGCTGTGCACAGGATCAGCTTTGACTTGGAGTGAAAAGGGAACCCCTGCAGCGTTTTGAGAAAATAAATGGAACAGGCTTCCATGTTCACAGCATCATTCTAACAACTGTGTGAGCCGTGAGACATCTCCGGTCGTGTCCTTGAAATACTGAAAATGGCTCTTGAAGCGTCAGTCAAGGCTGTCTCAGACACGCAGGGCTCACACATTGTTCATAGCAGCCAGAGGGTGGACACGACTCAAATGCCCGTTCACTGATGAACAAACAAGCAAAACATGGCATACCCATACAACGGAACATTATTCAGCCACGAAAAGGTATAAGTACTGATCCATGCTACAGTGTGGATGGACCCTGGAAACATTATGCCAAATAAAAGAATCCAGACCCAAAGGCCTTGGGTTATACGATCCATGTAAAAGAAATATTCACAACAGGAAGAAAATAGATCTGTGGTTGCCCAGGCTGGGGAGAGGGGGTAGAGAGTGATCACGAATGGATGTGGGTTTCTTCTTGAAGTTATAAAGACGTCCTGGGTCAGATCGTGATGTTGGCTGCCAGCCTTGTGAATATACTAAAGCCCACGGAATCATGTACTTTTAAAAAGTGGAATTTATGATATGTGAATGACATCTCAATTTTTTCAAAAGGCTTGAGCTTCTGGAAACAGGTGCCAGGAAATGGTCTTCCCCCTCTGCTCTTTGTCCTCCCCTCGGGCAGCACACAGCACCAGACGAGGTTGACTCTATTAGTTGCCGGTGTCAGTGCTCGCCCAGGACAATCCAGCCCAGAAGAGTAAGGCCACCTTCCTGTCATAGCTGTGACACTACTGAGCCATCATCCTGGGCTGGGACCTGCTTCTGCCGTCCAAGTGTCTCTCACATCCACCCTCGCCTTTTTGTCCCAGCACCACGCTCTGTGTCCATCTCACTGGAGGAACACTCTGCCTGGCTGGGCTCGCGCCTCTTCCTCCTCCTGTCCCTAGCCTCTCATCTGTCCCAGCAGCCCATTCCTAAGCCACTGCCTGCCTCCCTTCCGTGCCCCCCTTAGAATCCAAAGTGGCTTCCTCCTGGCATTTCCCCAATCAGGAAGGAAAAAAAAGGTGTGTCATTTGGCGGTGAGTTTTGGGTGCTTTTGCCTTAGAGTGGAGTTTGAAGGCTGAAATACTGAAAGATGTTTTGTTGGTTTAAGTGGAAAATTGAATAAAATATTCCAAGCCAGAGCCGGCTCGAACATGCAGGAAGAATAGTCGAGGCTCCAGGTACCGATCCACCCGAACGTGCTGGCTCTTCCTGGCACGGCTCACCCAGCAGCACCATGTTCTTTGCTCCTCCCATGCCATCCTGGACAGGGAGGCCGCCTTTCTCCACCTCCTGACATGGTCCCTCCTTTTTAGGCCTGATCCTGGATCCCCATCTCCTCCCTGAAGTTCCTGCGGCGAGGCCAGTGACTCTTCAACTCGGCAGCCGCTGGGATCTCTGAGCCCCAGCAGCTGGTGGGAGTGCAGCCGGACCTCCCCACCCTCCAGGTGGCTTGCAGTATAGGTGCTGCTGAGAACCACCGCTTAGGCCTGTATTTATCCCTGATCCTGCAGGAATAAACAAGACAGACAAGGCCCCCGCCTGCAGAGCCCCTGTATCTTAGTGGGAAAATAAGGAAGAAGGATATTTCTAAAAAGAAGGCAATTTTTTCTTGTATTTATTTCTTCATTCATTCATTCATTTCTTATTTTAAAATTGTGGGGTACAATTCAGGCTTAGGCACACAAATATTCATCATACAGGTATCCCTGTTGATGAGGTGTGCCCCCCCACCAGGCAGATTTCGACTACTGTCACTCCCCCCTCTCCGCCCCCTCCCAGAGTTTCCCGCTACTGTCAATCCTTTTCTTATGGTATTACAGTGGCTGTTCATGGTCTACTTGTGAGTGAGAACATGTGATACTCAGTTCTCTGTTTCTGTGAAAGATCACTCATTTTTATAGACTCTAATTCCATCCAGGTTGCTGTGAAGTTCATGCTTTTGTTCTAAAGAAAGTAATTTAATAGTTTCTTATCTGAAACGTTCCCTCTTCAAACTGTGCAAAGCTAATTCGTCTGCCTAATGCAAATGTGTAGCTTTGCGTACTCAGCATAAGATGATGGTCATCTCAGACATGGAGAAGGATTATTGCTAGACTAGCGTATCTTATTGGAGAAATGTTATTTGCCTTTGTGTTAATCATGCTATTTAAATAAATAACATCTGAACTTAGATTGGAAAAAGCAATGATAAGGTCATTTGAGAGAGTGATAAATAAAATAGATAAATGTACATACAGAAATAAAGAGCAGCTACGAACGTGGAGGAGGTAACTTAAACATCTGCAGGCGTGACCCAGAATCAAGATGGTGAGGGAGAGCCAGGGTTTGAGGGGGGGCACTGAGGCCAAGGGAAGGCCAGTGGACAAGGAAGGGGAGAACAAGGCAGGGAGAGCAGGCTGGCTCAGGTGAGGGGGCACTCGAGGGTCACGCAAACTGTGCATCTGCCCCATGGTGAAGAGAAGACTGCAAAGACGGCCAAGCAGTGCTCGCATCCCTGCACAATGCTCCCTTACAGTGCGACTTTGGGACACCTCTCAGCAAGAGGCAAGTCTGTTGCCCTCTCCTTGGATTGCCCTACCCCATGGAAAAAGTGACATTGTGAGACACCTGAGCCTGGACCTCGAGAGCTCAGCCGCTTCCAAGCTGTCCTCATCACTTTGCTCTGGGTCTCTCACATAGAAAGCCCAGTCTCGCCAACTGGGGGACGTACGGCCACATGAAGGAGAACCAGAGCACCCAGTCTCTACCCAGCATTAACCACCAGGGAGGCCATCTAGCCCAGGTAACTGCAGCCTAGCATGAGATGACTATAGTCACAAGAGTGTCTGGGGAGACCCGCAGGACAACCACCTAGCTGAGCCCAACCCAAACTCCTCACCCCCAGAATTGTGAACAAATAGTTTGTGCTCTAAAATCCTAAAGTCTTGCTGGTGGCTTGGTAGGCAGTGATAGATAAGTAACACAGACATCTTTTAAGTTTTAAATGAGTAAATAACACTTCTATGCTTTAAGGACCAAATTTGTTCCAAATACATTGACAGATTCATCCAGAAGAATCATGGTTTTTAATCCTTCTAAAAAACCGTTAAAGTGCCATGGCCTTATTCAGAGAGAAAGTGCATTTACAGGGTGATGTTGGACGACCAAGGCCTTAAACCCATCTTCTCAAAATGAAATCTCATCCCGAAGAATATTAAAACTGTGTGAAACCACACACACTAAAAAAAGGGGGCCAAAAGTCATTTGACTCTTAGCTCATTTCAGCTAAGAATAGACTTTTAAAAACCTGATGAAAACCAGAATTCCATTTTAGGCCAGAACTCATTATGAAATGTGTGCCTAAGGAAGATTAAAAAGGAAGTATCTGTGAACTTGGTGGTGTTACGATTCCATGTTGTGCCGAAATAATCAAGACATCATACTTTGAAATGTGAGACACAAAGACAATCTTTGAACACGCAATCTTGGAAACAACTTTAAAACAACCAGCACTCTTAAAATATAAAAAGCTATTTTTGGAGAAAAAAAACCAACTCTGTAATTAGTAAAAAGCCTAGATGTTTGCGCTTGCTGTGCATAATTATTTGATTTGTGGAAAAATGGGATTCACGTTGGCTACAGAAATAGCATTACTTTTAAAATGTGTCTTTAATAATGTTTAACTGCCTTTATGGCTGTTTTTTCACAGGACCTCATGGTATTTTCCATTAATTTCTCAAGGATGTGAACACCCTGGGGTGTTCATAATCATGGCTTATTATATATTACAGTCAGATGTTACATGGCTTGAGGGAAAACAATGCAAGCTCTTTCTAAGTTTATCTATTTTGTTCCGATATCTAATAGTTACTACTTGGAACAGCGAGAAGAGATGGTGGAGAAGTAAGGTGGAGACCTTCTCACCTGCCTGACCACCTCACACTGTCGGCCCAATGCTTCCAGTTAACCTGCTTCTTGGAGAAAGCAGGAGGATGGTGTGGAGAAGGATACGGAAGAAGACAGATCCGAAGGAGGGGGAGAAACGTGATCGAGAATAAACAAAGAAAGTGAGGAAAAGAGAAGGCGAGAAGAGGGAACCTGAGGCTCGCGCTGAGGAGTTGGACTTCCACAGACAGCGCCGTGGGCTTCCCAGCAGCCACTCGCTATCTGTAGCCCACTCTGGGCAAGTCCGTGCCTCTTTGGCTCTGGAACCACTTTAAGAATGTGATGACAACTATAGAAGAATATAGTTGACCCGTGGGCAATGCTGGGGCTGGGGCACTGCCTCCCAAGCAGTCGGAAATCCACGTGAAACTTTTAACTCCCCCCAAAACTTAACTCCTAATAGCCTGTTGTTGATGGGAAGCCTCGTGAATAAACACATACTTTTACGTTCTATGTAGTATACGTTGTATTCTTATAATACAGTAGCTAAGCCAGGATCGGTGGCTCAGCCTGTAATCCCAGCACTTTGGGAGTCCGAGGGGAGTGGATTGCCTGAGCCCGCGGGCTCGAGACCCACCCTGGCAACTCAGCGAGACCTCGTCTCTACAATAAATCAAAAATTAACCGTGGTGGTATGTGCCTGTAGTTCCGGCGACTTGGAAGGCTGAGGCAGAGGGATCGTCAGAGCCCAGCAGGTCGAGGCTGCAGTGGCTAGGAGTGTGCCACTGTACCCCAGTCTGGGCGACAGAGTGAGACCTTAGCTTAAAAAAAAAAGGCAATAAAGTAGCTAGAGAAAAGAAAATGTTCTTAAGAAAATGTAAGGAAGAGAGTACATTTACTACCCATTAAGTGGAAATGGATCATCATCAAGGTCTTGGTCCTTGTCATCTTCATACTGAGTAGCTGAGGAAGAGGAAGGGGAGGGATTGACCTTGCTGTCTGGGAGGGTGGGGGTGGCAGAGGCGGAAGAGGTGGAGGAGGTGGAAGGGGAGGCAGGAGAACAGGCACACTCGGTGTCACTTTTGTTGGAAGAAATCTTCAGGCTGGGCTCGGTAGCTCAGTCTGTAATCCCAGCACTTTGGGAGACCGAGGTGAGTGGATTGCCTGAGCCCACGGGTTCGAGACCCAGCCGGCAACTTGGCGAGACCTCATCTCTACAATAAATCACAAAAAAATTAGCCGGGCGTGGTAGCACGTGCCTGTAGTTCCAGCTACTTGGAAGGCTGAGGCGGAAGGATCGCCAGAGCCCAGCAGGTCGAGGCTGCGGTGGCCGGGAGCGTGTCACTGCACTCCAGCCTGGGCGACAGAGCGAGACTCCAATAAAAGGAAGGAAGGAAGGAGAAGGGATGAATCTTCATATGGGTGTGCCCAAGCAGTTCAAACCCATGTTGTCCAAGAGTCAACTGTATAGACAGACCATTTGCTGAAGGTTTCCCCAAGGAGCCCACGTGGATAATGAGGAAGGTCTTACCTCCAGGTACTGGGGTAGCTACTCCCACACCAACACTCTGAAGAGCAACCACAGCTTGTCCGGCCTAGGATCTGACTGCAATAGGTCCTCATTCCCTGTGACAGGCTCCATAGGAGATGGGTGGCACCATGGGAGGTCTACCGGAAAAGCTCTCCCCACACCCCAGTTCTGATTAGGGAGGTCAGTCCTGCTCTGCCATGGCCCTGGCTGAGAGGCAGCGCCATCCCCAGTGGGAAAGCCAAACAGGAAAGGGAAGTGGACCCGTCCGGCAGCTCCGCTGGAAATCACAGGAAGAGTGAAGTTCTCTCAAATCCGGGACGTGTCTCTGCTGTTTGGCCTAACTCAAGCTTGACTTCGGAATCCGGACACAATGAATAGACATGTGTATGTGAAAGGAGGGTGGGAGGGAGTGGAGGGGAGGGAGAAAGGAGAGAGACAGACAGAGAAGAAAGAGGAGGAGAGAAGGGGAGGGGAGACTCCAGGGGAGGTGATGACAATGAGAGGGAAGGGGAGGGGAAGGGGAGGGGAAGGGGAGAAGAGACATGAGAGATACTATGACCTTGGAGTATGCCTTTGTTTGAAGTGCTTTCAAGTCTTGGAATTTCAGTCATCTACTCACTTCAAATTTAACTAAGAAAGAAATGCATTTCAAAGCCACTTTGAAATTGTTTTCCACACAGTTGTACTTTTACATTTCTATTCTTTTATTATTGCGAATAAATTTAACCAGGGACTTGATAGACAATATAGAAATGGAAACTCAAGTTAATTTTCCCTTGAAAATATCTCTTACAGACTTCATAGTCAAAGATTTATCAAGGACTTTGTCACGACTATTTAGAAGAGCAAAAATTTAGAAATTGCCTAAAACATCCAACAAAAGGTCTAGGTATAGAATATGAAATACTACCATTAAAACTGTATTCCTATTGGCCAAGATAGGAAGCAGCTGGAACTTGTATTTCTAAATGGTAGGAAAGCAAAATGGTACAAGCGCTATGGAAAATTTTCGGCAGTTTCTTATAAAGCTAAACAGACATCTAACTTATGACCCAGCAGTTCCACTCCTAGAGAAAAAAAAAATCCACAAGAAGACAAGAATATCTATCGAAGTTTTGTTCATAATAGCCTGCCTCCCCTGCAAAATTGGAAACAGCCCAAACAGCCATCAATGGGAGAATAGATAAACAAATGCTGGCATACCCATACAGTGCAATATCACATGAGATTATAAAAATGAACTGCTGACAAATAAAAGTAAAAATCAGCTAAGAGGTAAGCCCAAGATGTGTGCATTTTGTTGTATATAAATTATACATCTCAGTGCATTTTTAAAAATCATGTTCTCAAAGAGTATCTAAAGACAAAGAAGTTTGTTATATATGGTTATATGCAAAAAGCAGGGTATAGAACTGTATATACAGTATGATCCCAATTTTGTCCAAAGATATATATGTGTAGGGGAGAAATGGAGAGAGGTGTGTCTGCACCTTAAGACGTATTGAATCTTCTGTAAGAACAGAGCCACTTTTTCCCTTCAATACAATTTTTATATCTTGAAACTTTTCTACAAAGAACATATACTACATTTTTTTTGAAAGAAATTTTTTTTAATTTTCTCCTATTCTTTTTTTTTCTAAGAGATAGGGTCTTGCTCTGTTGCTCAGGTTGGAGTGCAATGGTGCAATCATAGTTCAACGCAGCCTCAAACCACTGGGCTCAAGCAATCCTCCCACCTCAGCCTCCTAGTAACTGGGACTACAGACACACCACCGCAGTCAGCTACATTTTTAAAATAATATCTTCTTCAACTACCCTCTCTTCCCCATTTCCATGCCTGACCTCTGGTCTAGGCTCTAATTTCTATTTTATTGTAATAGATTCCTAACTGACCTCCCAGATTCAAGATTCTCTCTAGCCCAGTCTGCTTCTTCTCTGGAAATATCTTACTTTTTTGAAAATAGAATTATATTTTTGTCTCATGCATGCAATGTCTTCTTCTTTTTTTTTTTAAACTCAGTTGGCATCTCACTCTGTCGCCCAGGCTGGAGTGCAGTGGCACACTCACGGCCACCTCAGCGTCGACCTGCTGGGCTCCGGCGATCCTTCCACCTCAGCCTTCCAAGTAGCTGGAACTACAGGTGCGCGCTACCACGCCCGGCTAACTTTTGATGTATAGTGGAGACGAGGTCTCACCAAGTTGCCCGGGCTGGTCTCAAACCCGCGGGCTCAGGCAATCTACTCGCCTCGGTCTCCCAAGTGCTGGGATGACAGGCTGAGCCACTGAGCCAGCCTAGTGTCTTCTCCTTTGACTCAGTTTGTTCTACTCCCTGTGATATCTGGTTTTCTCCAAGTACCTTCCTTTCTGTTTATGCTGGTCTCTGTCTTTCATGTTGGAAACTCTTTTGAACCATCTGGCAGTCCTTGGCTGTCTGCTCCTAAGTAAGAGGAAGACACTGAAATGCCCATTTTTGTTGAAAGCACTGCACTCGGGGTTCTGTCCTCACCACTATGTCAAAACTGCTTCCTGTCAAGGTCACCAGTGATCTCCAGGCTGCTAAACCCAAGGGTCCAACTTCAGTCCTCATCCTCCTTGACCTAACAGAAGCTTGGACACCCTGCCCATGCTCTCCTCCACACGGTACCTGCCAGCGTCTCTGGGTACCCCAACTCCCAAGCCCTCCCTCCCTTTTCCGTCAGTTCTGCTGGTTCCTTCTCATCTTCTTGATCTCTCTGTGTTGGCATGGGCCCAGGACTCCGTCATGCTCTTCTCTGCACTGGCATCTTGATGATCTCTCTGGTCTCTTGGCTTGACGTAGCAACCCTGTGATATGACGGCTCACCAATGCCCAGCTCCAGCTCGGGCTTCTGCCCTGAATTCCAGACTGTATTTCCACTGCCTGCCTGACAGCACCACTGAGGTGGCGACAGGCAAGTCGAACTTCGTAAGTCCTGACTCCTTCCTCCATCAGTTCTGCTCCTCCTCAGTCTTCTGCCTCTAGGCACACGTTCATTCCTTCTTCCTTCAAAACCTGTCCAGAACCTGGTCACTCTCCGAGACACACCTGCCAGCATGTCCCCACCTTAGGGGTGTTGTACTTGCTCTCTCCTCTCCTGGAATCCTTCACCCCAAAATGCTCTTGGCTCTCTCCCTCACTGCCTTCAGTCCTCTGCTCAAGGGTCACTTTATCCCTAAACACCTGACCTAACTCATCAGCCCTCCGATTCCCCATCTCCTTACCCCGTGTTATGCTCGTTCTCAGCACGTATCTCTGACAGAGTGTCCTGGGTTTCCTTGTGAGCAGCCTCCTTTCTGTGTCTGCCTTCCAGAATGTAAACTTCGTCGGAGCAGAGACCTATTTTGGCCACTTATTTTCTATTCTTAGTACCTAGAACATGATAGGTGTTCAAAACTTGAGGTGCTAGATAATGGCTAAATGAATGAATGAGTGGATAATAGGAGTTCTGTTCCCATGGACAGGAGTTGGTGGGTGGGTCCCATGGAGAGTGCTCAGGCGGGTGTCTGCTTATGTTGATGAAGAAACACCCAAATATCACTGCCATCAGCACTTCTCCTCAGTATGTGAGTTCCTACCCCGATCCCATGAATCTTCTGACCTCCAGCCTAGGGCGTGCTGTTCCAACTGGGAGCATTCTGGACGCTCAGCCCAAGAAGGCAGCTGGAAGTTTTCAGTATGCAAACTTTTAATTAATTTCCCTATGTTTAATAATGCTCCCTCCGTCGTTCATTCATGCATGCACTTGACAAATAATTACCAAGTGACTGTTCAATGCTAGGCCTCTCTGGGTACTTGAGATACATCAATAACCAAAATAGATCACAGTCTCTAAATTTGGAGTTGATATTCAGTTGTGATGGTGTTCTTGAGTTCGGAGTTTCCCACCTGGAGAGTGAACCTCCCA
This sequence comes from Cephalopachus bancanus, assembly GCA_027257055.1. NCBI lineage: Eukaryota > Metazoa > Chordata > Mammalia > Primates > Tarsiidae > Cephalopachus > Cephalopachus bancanus. The sequence continues at coordinate 1,506,630 of JAPVLO010000090.1, forward strand.
TCTTCCCCTAGGATGGGGAGGGGCAGTTTCGTGACTGAGCTGGTAGGAGAGAGACTTGGGTTGAACTACCCTGTGTGCACCTTAAATGGGGCTGCTAAATCTGCACCTCTGGCTTCCAGCCGGTCCTCATGTCCCCAGGCTTTTTCCTGTAAGCCCACTCTACCCCGAGGCACCTGGCGCTGGGGCCCTCATCTCAGAGCCTTTCTGGGTGCAGTTATGTGAAAAAGCTTTCTTCTCTTTTCACTCAGTTCTGCTGAGTCCCATTCAGCTTTCTAAATGTGATTTTGCTCCCTGTTCATTTCATCCTGGCAGGTTTATGATTTGCTATAATGTTAGAAAGCAGAGGAAAATGCCAACATATAATCTGCCATGTTTGTGAGCCAACCTGAAAGCCATCACCACATCATCTTCCTTACATGCTAGATTCGATCTCAGCATGTCCACAGAGCACCATTTTACCCGGGGCATGTACTGAGTGGCTGGACCGTGTTTGTTGTGTCCATCTTGGTGGGCCTGGGAAAAATGCAGTCCCTGGCGAGCTTCCCAACCCACCCACCCAATAAGTGCTGGGTGCAACCTCCCTATTACCCGTCTGTGTAGTCAGGAAAATCCTGTTTCCTGGGACCCTGTTTCTCGAATCCCACTCAGTCAAAAGGTGGTAAGAAGAGAGACCCACAAGTCCACCTGGCTTCTCACTTGCCCCTGTCCTTGAGACTGGCCTAAACTGTCCAGGCCTATTCTTTCAGTCTGATCACACCTCACGGAAAAAACTGGGACACGCTCTTGACTTTGACAACATCATTGTCTAGAATTACTGCCAGCCAGGAGAAGCTGTGGAAAACAGATTAAACATTAAGAATTAAGATTATGACTTAATTAAAATTAGATTAAAATGTGAATCTGATATCAATGAGAGTTAAGGTTAAATTAAGAATTTAAAAATTAAGAATAAGATTCAATTATTGATCCTAATTAAGAATTAAGATTAAAATGTGGCCTTTAGAGACCTGAGTTTATGTTCTGCTCTGAAACACAATCTGCCTATTAATAAATCCTTGGAAATAAATCAGTGAACCTTTCTCACTGGGATGCCATGAGAAGTGGGATTACGTATGAAAGGACTTCGTATGAGGCCTGGGACACAGTGCTGGAGAAAAATAAATCCTGGATACCAGTGTGACTGTCCGGAATAAGCCTCCATTCTGCACCCCCAGTCCAACTCACATTCAACTTGTAACACTAGACAGAACTGCACGTTTGCAGTATTAAACCACTGAGGTTTGGGGTTTAAGATATTACCATACTACCCTTAGGGAAATACGTTAGTTTTAAAGAATTTGTGAAGATAAAATTAAAAGAGATTTCAGCACTCATTAATGGCAGACCCATCTTGCCATAAGGAAAGCTGGATAAAACTTTTTTTTTATTCTGCTCAGGAGCATTGGAAAACCAACCTATGGTAGTGAGAAATGTCCAGGCTGCCATCTGACGATAAGAGAGATGGTGACAAACCAGAAAAGCAAGCCTGTCGTTTGAGGCCACTTTTCTCCTGGAAACATTTGTTAATTCCAACAAAGCCAATGTTTGATGATGGAGCAGTGTTTGATGACCTGGAATGGGGACAGAAGTTGGATGCTGGTAACAACACCATCGGGTGGGTTGAACACTGAAGTGATGTACTGTAGGATTAAGGATGATTTGGAAATAAAAGAGCCATCCCACAGCCTGCTGCCCAGCTCCAACTCTTCTGGGTGACCCAGAAATAACTCAGGCCCTGCAACTAGATCCAGTGATCCCAACCGTTAATGCCCTCAGGCTCCAGGAAGAAGCAAACAAAAATCTCACTGGAGGAAAAGAACAAGCATTTTTAAAGGCTAAATTATGTCTGCAAATAATTTGTCAAATACAATGTTTAATTCAGTCAAAGAAAATCAGGCACAGACCTAGATAGTATGAGCAAGAACCAGCAAAACTAGCCAGAAATAGAAAATATAATTACATGGTTTTCAAATACTGGCACTGATCGTACTTTAAAGCAATTAGTTTACTATGTTCCAGGAAATAAAATACAGGATTGAAAATTTCAGAAGATAGAAATATTTTTTAAAATACATAGCAGAAATTAAAAAGAACCAATAAAAATTCTAGAAATTAAAAGATAAATGAAATTAAGAATACGATGGACAAAATTTCCCAGATTAGATCTCAAAGAAGAAAAAAATAAAGTATTAAAAAATAAGCTAGAAGAAGATATCCAGAATGACACATAAAGAGACAAAAGCCTGGAAAATACAGAAAAGATGGTCAGAGACCTACATACCATCTAGCATATATTTAACTCCTAGAAAGAGAGTAGTGAGAGAGTAGAACAAAAGCAATATCTAAGAGATGTGCTGAGAATTTTACAAAGCTGATGTAAGACATGGATCTACAGATTGAAAGTTAAATTAAATGAACTTGGCAGGGAAGACAGAAAAGGAAATTTACCTTGGAAATTTTTCTTTAGAAGACACAGATAAGCCAGGCTCCGTGGCTCAGCCTGTAATCCCGAGCCTTTGGGAGGCTGAGGTGAGTGGATTGCCTGAGCCCGCGGGTTCGAGACCCGCCTGGGCAGTGAGACCTCATCTCTACAATAAATCAAAAAATCAGCCGGGCATGGTAGCGTGTACCTGTAATTCTGGCTACTCGGAAGGCTGAGGCAGAAGGATCGCCGGAGCCCAGCAGGTCGAGGCTGCGGTGGCCGGGAGCAGCCACTGCACTCCAGTCTGGGCGACAGAGTGAGACTCCAACTCAAAAAACAAAAAAAGTCACAGATAAATCAAGATTTCTAGTTTGAGTAAAAAGATCATGTGATTAACTGAGATAAGAAACAGAGAAGGAAGAACGGGTTTGTTAGGGTTGGGAGGAAGCAGTGTGAAATATAAACAGTAGGTTCCCGTTTTTTAGCTGTTGAATTTAATATCCAAGCAGAAATATCAAACAAGCCATTATTTCTTATATAATTACTATTTTTCTGTCATACTCAAGAATTTCCAAAAAATTCATTGTTTGGAAAGGACCAGCAGACTTTCTTGTCTCAAGAATTTAGCACTCTCAGGCCTCCTTCCCTTCCTGCTAGAATCCGTGCCTCCAAGTCTTGGTCTAAAAGTGGCATTAGCAGCAAAATGTACAATAACTTGCAGACTGCATCTATCTGTTGTTAAAATGTAATTATTTGTCCATTGAGAAAAGCACATCACAACAAAATAATGCATTTTCTACTTTTTAACACCATGATCCAAGACCCCATTTAAAAAAAAAAATACATATTATAAGGACTAATAATGAGCAAAATGTGGGCTTTCTGCATGACACAAACTTCAAATGATGAAACAAATACAACTCTGTGTCACAATGTACAATATTACCTTAATGATTATTATGAATTTTTAAATAGTTATTTTACTTTATTAACACAAGAAAAAAATAAAACATTAGTTATCATAAATTTCTGATCTCTTTACTTAGGAAACAGCACAAATTTCACGATCAGCTCTGTGGCTAGTGGATAAAAGTGACATAGCATGCTTTCTTTTCAAATGAAAAGTTCCCCAAAATGTTAAAAGATGATAATGATGATGACAGCTATTGATCGAGCATTTTCTACATGCTAGGAATTATTCAAAGGGATTTACATGGATTCACTCATTCATGAGATTTAAAGATGTCTAATTACAAAAGTGGTATACCAATGATATAAAGAATATTACTTAGTGGAGAGTCAGACAATTCTTTCTTTCCCAAGATAATTATTTTTTCAAAATGCACCACAACTCTGCTTGTACAAGTTGGGACCAGAAATATAAATGGGAGAAATTAGAAAAAAAAAAACCACTTTACAATAATAAACTACAAGTAAATTTATAATTTTTCCATATTATATTTTTCTTCTGAAAAGAAAAACAAAATTTTCAAAACCAACGAACAGAAAAATAATTTTATTTTCAAATAACCCCTTACATGCCAACATTAAATTTGTAAATATATCTAGAGAGCATCCACTTATTGCCTTATGCAATCAAAGATGAATTTGTCAACACTAACTACAGATCTAGTTGTCACGAATGTCATTCTAGCATTTTCCTGTGTAACTACTGCTATGTCACTGTGGTTCCCTGAATACCATTCCAGTCATTGTAAACACTTCAATCATAATTTTGTGTAACTCGATAAACTTTCTAATATAACCAACAGCAGAAAAGGCTGAAGGCGTACATTTTTAAACAGAAGACTCTTTCAAGAGAATTTTATCTAATAAAACACATGAGCCTCTTTCCTACATTATTAAATGTCTGTAAGGTTTATAAGTAACTTGGGACATTCTTGACATTATGGAGAGTTGAAAGTTTAATAGCCAATTCCTCGTTTACGCCTTTCAGTCCCTCTGACTATCGGATTCCTGGAAATTTGGCTTTCTTGTTTTGGTGAGCTTTTTTTTTAGCCTATTTGAATCCTCACATAGTCTGGAGCCATTATGATTTTTAAAACTATGAAGTCACAGAATCATTAGACTCTTCAAATGATGTAGGACACTGAGGGTCTTTGAATCTAGCCGTGTTTGAATCCCTCTGCCACGTCAACCCGCACGCTTCCTACCCCCAAACCTACAACATAGGGAACTGGCCACAAGACCGCCCATTCCCTTTTAGTTTTCTTTTATTTGAAACATCTTCCCCACACTGAGTGAAAGTCTTCTTCCCTGAAACTGCCATCTGTGTGAGGCTTTGTCAGGCTCAGTGCTGGCCTTGACCCGGCAGATCCAATGACCTGGGGAAGTTCATCTCTTGTTGTTTTAGTTTCTTGTGTTGTAAAAAGGGGATAAGACATGTATGTCATAGAGGCGTGGAGATTAAACAGAGTGTTTATAAAGCACCTGACACACACGGGGACTCCACGAGTGCAGCTTATCAGGAAAAGAAACTCTCCTCAGCATGGCTGCCCTCGGGAATGGGGAGATGTGGGGGGGATGGCTCTGCCCTCAGGGATAGGGCTTCAGCTCTGCCCTCAGGGGTGTGGGGGCAGCTGTTGCTTACGCACTCTCTTTCAGGCCAAATATGCTCATTTCCTTCAGTGTTTCTTTGAACACGTGATACTGTCCCCCTTTTCTTTGAGTCATTTCTTTCTGAATCAATTCGGTTCTTTGAGAGAGGGGTCAATGGCCAATCCGTGTGTGTGTGTGTGTGTGTGTGTGTGTGTGTGTGTGTGTGTGTGTGTGTGTACACCATTTTATCAACTGAGAACAAGCTCCCTGCCTGTGGGCATCAATGCCAGATGAGCCTTCTCTGTTGCTGATCCCATCTCCTCCCTCCCCCTCCCACCCCAGGTCCCCACAACGGGCCCTCTGGCCGGCCGGGCTGTGGAGAAGCCAACAGGGAAGGAGACGTTCTGGTTCTAAGTGAGGAGGACACAGGAGTGCCCCCAGTCCCTAGCGTGTGTCTGAGAGGGTTCCCTCTTCATTCTGGTAGGATGTCAGCTCTTCATCATCAAGGGTGGCGCCTCTCTGGCCTCTGCATTCCTCCCTCTGGATCCCACAATTCTGGGTGGTGGCTCCATAAGACATCTTCTTCCTGGGACTCGCCAGACTCTCGTGGTTGAGTTCTGTCTCCTCAGCTAATTCGTCCTGGTCAATGAATCCACATTTCTCCTCAGAGAGGTTCTCCGGATCAGCCCACTCCTGCTTCTCCCCAGAAGCAAAGACCCCGTAGAAGATCACACCACTGTAGTGCACCAGCGCCGCTATGAGGAACACGTTCTGCCACTCCTCGCGGGTCTAAACATGGAAATAAAGGCCAGTCAAAGTCTTAACCCAAACCAGAGGTCAACAGCATGTCCTGGAGGCCTCCGCCGGGACAAAACACCCGCCTGCCCCAACGGCAACACTGAGCTTCCTGGGAGGAAGTTGGCAGCAGCATCCGGGGCCCAGACCACATTTAGGCGAAAGACTTAATATATGGATTTTGGAGGGGCTCGGTGGCTCAGCCTGTAATCCCGTGCTTTGGGAGGCTGAGGTGAGTGGGTTGCCTGAGCCCGCAGGTTCGAGACCCGCCTGGGCAACTTGGCGAGACTTCATCTCTACAATAAATCAAAAAAATTAGCCGGGCGTGGTAGCGCGCGCCTGTAGTTCCAGATACTTGGAAGGCTGAGGTGGTAGGATCTCCGGAAACCAGTAGGTCGGGGCCGCAGTGGCCGGGAGCGGCTACTGCACTCCAGTCTGGGTCACAGAGCGAGACTCTAACTCAAAAATATATATATATACGGATTTTGCAGTAACTTGGAAGGATTTGGAGTTGATCATACTCAGTGATTTATCACAGAAACAAAGAAGTGGGTTCCATATGTTCTCACTCATAAATTGACCTTGAACAATTACAATGCTACAAGAAAGCGATTGGCAGTAGTGGGAAACTGTGGGGGTGGGGAGGGAATGGGATTGGCAGTTGAGGGAAACTGCTAGGGGAGAGAGTGGCGTACCTCATCAACAAGGGTACCTGCATGATCAATGTTGAAATACCTAACCCTGAATTAAACCCCACATCTAAATTTTTTTTAAAAAGACATGCATGTCAGGCTGTACAATAAACATACATTTTTTATTTAGAAGATACATTTTAAAATAAACACATAAAACTACATGCAGCACCATTGTGTGGCTCTTTTAAATATTCAAATAAGGTGTCCTCTCATGTGGTAAGCTTAACTAAACCTGTGTTAGGAACCCACCATTTTAAGTACCAGAAGTCTCCACTTTGCTTGCTGTTGGATACACAACTTTTAAGCCATTGAAGTGCTCACCCCTGACTGCAAATCTCTTATTTATAATCTTTCTTTGTGCAAAAAAGAGTAAATCAAAAAATACTGGGAATTTGGGTTTAAGGTTTGGAGGTGATATCCTGGATTTAATAGTCATGTTACCGATTGTCATTTCATAAGCAGACAGGGCAAACATGGATCTTCTGCCTATAGAATCCCCAAATCCTACCTTCTTTTGCTGCCAAAAAGTAAGAGAAGTTATCTCACACATTCTTCTCCAAGAAGCTGGGAAAATTCCTGAAGTTATATTTGTAATTAGACAATCCAACGAAGAAAATAGTTGGGTAAAAACACCACCATATCAAAAATCAAAAACAAAAAAACTTATTTGCAGAAAGCAACACCCTGAAACTTTTTCAGTTACAAAGAGAAAGAGATCGTGTGGCCTATGGTTGAACTCCTCCGCGATCTTCCTTCACCACTCACCCTCAACTAAATTCACGAAGGTTCAGTAACAATGGAGTGTCACACCCTTGTAGGCTTTAGAAAGGGTCATTAGTGTATTTCTTATATTATTTCTAACAAGGAAGCATAACGGCACCAAGATTTTTATGCTGGAACATGCTAAGCAATAGATGGAAATAGGCTATAAAGTTTAATCACTTAGCGCTATTAAACAATCTTGGGTAATTCATTTCTTTGAGCTGATTGCCTCAGTTTCTTATTTGTGTCTCTATAATCTGTACCACTCTCCTCTGAACTTTTATTTCTCAATTGAAGAAACACAGAGCAAAACAAAAATTGGCCATGGTGTCGTCAACAAGCAATGATTTTAAAAACCGAAGAAGAAGAAGAAAGAAAAAAAAGTTCAACTGGCTCAGTCAAGGTCAATGACACGCACATTTACAGGCTGGGGTAGGGCTTTGAAATCTCAAGTTTGTGTAGTCTCCAGTCCTCTGATACTCTAGCCCACAGGCACAAAGGAGACTGTTACCTTGTGCTTGGTCATTGCACCGACAATGAGGGGACACACCATTCCAGAGAGGGTCCCCACTCCATTGGAGATGCCCATGAGGATGCTGGCGTAGCGGGGTGCAATGTCCAGGTGGTTGACGTTGAAACCTGCAGCAAAGTCAAAACCTCAAAATCAGAGTCAAGAACAGAATTCCAAACGCATTCTGGAAAATAGTTGGCTGCCCCACCTTCATCAGTCTATTTGGTTCCCTCCGGTAGATGACTGATGGATATGAGTTTCCAGAGCCAGAGGCCGGGCTCACGATTGTCAGGCTATGACTGCACGAAGCAGCGGGGGTAGACAATGCTGTGACTGATTAGTAATGACTGCCATGGGTTTGCCATGGGGGGAATTATGACATCTGGACTTGTAGGTTTGGAGTTCCAAAATATGGTGTTTGGGTCAGGACTGGAAAACCTAAAGCCTGAATCACATTAACCCAGAGTAAACAGTCACACAATCATGGGTGGTGTGATTAGAACTAAACCCTACCTCCTCACATCCTGGCTTCAGCCCTCTGCAAAGGCAGTCGTGCTTACCGGCCACATGGCATTTAAAAAAAAAAATAGGACTGCTTGTCATGATAAAAATGTGCACAAACATTGGCAGACAGCACAAATGTGTGTCAGATGTGTCTGGCCCATATTAGTCACTCAATCAATAGTTGTTAAATTAATTACCAGTGTTAGCTCCTGAGATTACAACAAGAGGTTGTAGGTTTCGTTTATTCATATTTTTGTTTTCCTTTGCTTTGTTTTGTAATTCTCTAACACTGTCACAAACCTATTTGAATTGGAGTCTGTAAACTTGAATTTGCATCCTATTTCCACCGTATAAATAAGTAATTTTTGACCTGTTTCTTGTCATCTCAGATATGGGGGTAACATGACTACTGACTGCGTAAGATGCTGTGGTGAGACTCCGGAGTGTATGCGAGAGCCCTTGGCAAATAGCTAAGCTGTGCTCACGATGACCACCACCACCATCACCAGTGCTGGCGCTGCTGCCACCAGGCATGTCCCTCCCTCAAGGTCTTCTATCAGAAGACAGTGCTGTGGGGATGGTAAGAAGTCACCCACACCTTGTGCTGATCCGTTTACCAGGAGAGAAGGCTGACGGGGAGGGGTGCAGGCTAGGCAGGCCAGCTGTGAGGATGAGGCCAAAGGCACTGGAAACCAGCTCTGCCCAGTTACTCCAGGGGTGCCTGAGACCTCAGTGCTAGCAATTGAATGGAGATGCCAGCCTGGACTAAGGATTTACGCTCCCTGAATCTCAGGTCTATATCTGTAAGCTGGGGTAGCCATTCTCATACAATTGTTATAGGAATTAAGTTAAACAGAATATGTCAAATACACAGTGCATGGAGGTGAAAACTAACATGTATGCTCTGCAGGGCGTCTGCCGTCTTCCCTGAACTAGCAAAGTGTCTGGCACACAATTTATAGTTGTTAAATTAATTGCCAATATCAGCTCCTGAGATTATAGCAAGAGGCTGTAGGTTGTGTTTATTCACAGTTTTGTTTTCCTTTGTTTCATTTTTTAAAATTCTCTATTCTGGGCAATGAACCTGCAAATATGATTAAAATAATTTTTTTTGTCCTAATCTAGCACATTGACCGGTTGGTTTTTCATACTTCCATTCAGGGAGAATTTTTTGAGAAAATCTTTTTTGTAATAAACATCCTTTCTCTTTCAGATCAAAGTGCCAAACAATCAGAATATAAAACAGCTGCAAGATTAATTAGTCTTACTGTTGATTTGAATGGGATCAACACTTTATTAGAAAAGAACCCAAATATAAGAGCCATTAGTATGACTGGTGAGTATTCTGTTCTGATACAGCACCTTGGCATCTGCGTCCAGGTGAAGATACGTGAGAAAAGTCCATTAAAAGGTTTCTAGGCCAGGCATGGTGGCTCAGTCTGTAATCCCAGAACTCTGGGAGGCCGAGGCAAGCGGATTGCCTGAGCTGAGGTGTTTGAGACCAGCCTGGGCAGCTTAGTGAGACCTCATCTCTACAATAAATAAAAAAAATAAGCTGGGCATGGTAGCGCGCACCTGTTCCAGCTACTTGGAAGGCTGAGGCGGAAGGATTGTCTGAGCCCAGCAGGTTGAGACTGCAGTGGCTGTGAGCGTGCCACTGCCCTCCAGCCTGGGCAACAGAGAGAGACTCCGACTCAAAAAAAAAAAAAGAAAAAAGAAAAGGTTTCTAGCTGCACAGTCCTGGCATTCAAGGGGGAGGGGGAGATTACCGAGAAATGGGGATACTGATCAATTTTTGCAGCAGATGAAAACCCTGCACCCAAACTGAGTCTGTCTTCTCTGTACCAGACATTTCTGCTCATTGCATGCGTCTTTCTGCCTCAGCTTCTTGTCCATACTCGGCTCCTATATCGTGCCAACCAGTCTCCCAGCATCCTCACTTATTCCTTACAAAGCTGGCAGACAGCAGATCCCCCTGGACACAGTCCCTCCCAGGGTACCAGCGTTGGGTCAGACAGACCTTCAGCCCCCTCCTAGCCCCTTAACCTAATTGGGCAAGTTAAGTCACACCTGAGCTTCCTCACCAGGATGTAGCAATGTTCTTCCATCAGGTTGCCAAAGGATTAAATGAGATCATGTTTAAGAAGTGGCAAGCATGACATCCTTAAAAACAAAAAGGCAGCTACTAGGACGGAGGGAGAGGGGGAGAGAGTTGGCTTTCTCCCCTGATTGTGACTTAATTGGCAATCCAAAGGAAAGGAAATGACATGAAACTGAATGTTGCGGCATCTCTGAGGCCAGGAGATGGCTCTTTTTTGCATCAAGGGAGGCTGTCATGATCACACTATCTTTGGCAGCCTCACTAGGAGATCACGAGAAATGCAGAGTCTCAAGCCCCACTAAATCGGAATCTGCATTCTGCAAGAGCCAGGGTGACCTCACATCAGAGTTTAAGAAGCACCAACTGGAGCATTTAATAATAGACAATCTAAAGTGAACATTCGTGAAGTGTGTCATGCATCTGGCACTGTGCTGAGGGCGTTCTTTGCACGGCACTAAAAGGCTTTATGAGAGCGGAATCTGTGACCTGTCTACTGCAGTATCCCTGTAGTACCAAGCATGAGGCTCAGCTGTGAGGAGTGGAGGAAAATGCATGAATCATCCACACTCATCCTTCAATCCCTAGATGAAAAAAGAGAGTCTGGAGAATTTTCATAATTTAGTCCATGTTTTCTCTGATAGAGAGTAGTGAAGATGACCCTCAATCCCAGGCCCATGCGTCCCTGAGCCTAAGTTCATAGCTGCAAGTGAGTTTAACGTTGACATGTTTTCTAACTGAACTATTCGTCAGCTCTATTTATTTTGATAGGCACGACAGGTCCCTAGACCAGGGTTCCATGTTTTCTGCTCTGGGACATTGCCACTCTATTGGACATTCAAGGCAGGCTGAACGAATGGGAAGAGCACAGACTTGAAGCCAGGCTGAGTTATTCATTCTTCTTTTGCCACCAATTGTGTGGCATTAGGAAAATTCCCCGGTTTTCTGAGCTTTAGGTAATTATCAGTAAAATAGTGAAAAATCCAAGCAAGGTACTACTTGCTTCACAGTGTTGTGAGATAGATGCAATGTATGTCAGTTCTGTGAGTAACAGTTTACATTATTACAGTGTGTTTCAAAGATAAACAAGTAACTAAACGTTGCTCTTTTGCCCGGTTTTGCATGGTGGGGGGCTGAAGTCTGTAAGCCTTGGCATGACCGCACTGTAGACTCTCACCGAAAATGGCCTGGTTTCTGCTCCCATACCAGGGGCCCCTAAGGGCACTGTCCTTGATGGGGTGAGTAGGGAGGCTGCAACTTGAGGGGGTCTCCTGAGCCCAGGCCTCGGTGATCTTAAATCACCCCTAGAGGGAACTCTCTAGGCATTGGTCCTGCTCCTTGGGAATGACCTGGCTACCGAAAGAAGGTGCCGCAATGTCCTTGTCCTTCCCTCCTCCCAAGACTTGCTGAATCTATAAACAAGGTTTGGAAACGCACAGGACACTTTACCTGAAATAGCAAAGCCACTAAATCCCACAGCAAGTACCAGAAAGGAGATGGCCACCCCTTTGGTATGGGAAAAGCCAACCACCAGGAGTAATGTTGCCTCCATGCCAAAACCTGCAAATGGAAACAGCAGGGGGAAATGTCATTTTCATGTCAGTCAGCTGATGTTCATGAATCGATCAAATAAGAATAAATCTACCTTTTCACAGACCTAAGTTTTTAGTACATACATTCTGACACACCGCTTACCATATTAAGCGGGTGTTCTGTAACAACATGACTGTGCTAACATTGCCTGGTGTTCATGAACTTTCTGACATTATCCTGGTGTACCTTGAATACCAGATAGTCCCCAACAGGTTCCAGTGATGCTCCTGGGATGAGGTTGCTAACTGTTATTGCTTTATGGAAGTTGTCCCTGCCACTTCTAAACACGAAAACTCTCCCACATAACCATGTGAGTGATCCTCCCCCTTGCCTACTTAAGCTATGACCTTTCACACAAAAATAACGTGACAACACTCTAACACTTACTGCCAAAAGCAACCAGAAAGCTGTAGTAAATATCTGAAGCAAAAGGCACCACCTCCACCTCACCACTCGCAAAACCTGAGTCAAAATCCTTCCACTTCAGAAGTTCACCAAGCTCTTGGAGCTCTTTTTAAAAAGGAGATCTCTGCACAGAAAATACAGCTGAACAAAAGCACTTTCTGTTCATTTCATTCAGAATAAGTCGGCCCAGCACAACAAAGAAGGATGAGAAAATTATGAAGTGCCTTCTCCCCAAAACAACAGGTCCAGTCAGCAGCAGACAGAAAGTTATATAAACACCGTTTCCAAAGACATGAAGTGCCCTGGGCAGGGGACAATTAGTGGCACTTCGTTAGAAGACCGCCCGCTGCTCCAGACATCTCCGCACAGTGTCACACAGCTACCTCCAAGGCAACATGCCCCCGTCGAGTTTCTGTCCCCCTGTGCTCCCCCCTAAACAAGCAAAGCAGCCCACCAAGACTTCCTTCTTCTCTGAATTCACCTTCTGTCCATGTTCAGAACCCAGACTTTATTTGCTATTTTTATTTTTCCTTTATTTTAAAGATGAGGGGTACAATTCAGGGTTAGGCATACCAATGCTCATTATGTAGGTACTCTGGTGAGGTGCGCCCTCCCTTCCCCAGGCAGATTCCCACTACTGCCAACCCTTTGAGAACCCAGACTTTAGAGTCAGACAGATATGGGCTCAGATGCCACCTCAGAATCACTCATTGTGTGACCTTGAGCAAGTAACTCCACCTCCTAGATTCCTGATCCCAAAAAATGGAGCTGATCCTATACCCTTGGTGGCCTTGGAAGAGACGTGACATGGGGAATACAAGGTAGTGAGCGTGGCACATGGGCACAGTTCAGCCAATGGCAGTCAGAACCAAGTGCAGAAACCCAGAACCATCCTGGACGTCTTCCTCGGACTTCCACAAAGTCTGCAGTTCAGCCTCAGAAACACCCGTCGAGTTCGGCCTCCCCTTTGCCCTCCTCTGCCTTAGTCCTGGCCGGTGACCTCTCACCTGGACAGTTGCGACAGCCCTGCTGGTGGCCTCCCTCAAATCCTCCTCTGACCCATCGCTCCCACGTCTCGTAAACCACACGCCTCATCAGCCGCCCTCTGTGTGAAGCTCTTGCCCGGGGTCCCACATCATGAGGACAGTGTCCCACGGTGAGTCCCTCCTACTGCTCCCACTTCAACCCCTGCCAGCCCCGTCCCTCTGTGCCTGGGACACACAGCCCCACTAGTCATCCCCCAAGCACACGGCACTGTCTCAAGCACACGGGCACCTTGGACGCTGCTCCTCGCCTGGGACATTCTTCCTCCACCACCTTCTCGTTTTCTGGAGAAAGCTTAGTTTGTTTGTTTGTTTGTTTTTGAGTTGGAGTCTCACTCTGTTGCCCAGGCAGCACAGTGGCACGCTCATGGCCACCGCAGCCTCGACCTGCTGGGCTCAGGCGATTCTTCCGCCTCAGTCTTCCAAGGAGCTGGAACTACAGGCACGCGCCACCACGCCCAGCTAATTCTTTGATTTATTGTAGAGATGAGGTCTTGCCAAGTTGCCCAGGCTAGTCTCGAACCGGTGACCTCAGGTATTTATCTAACCTCAGTCTCCCAAAGTGCTGGGATTATAGGAGTGAGTCACCGCACCCAACCTAGTTTAATATTCTTTAAAGTCCAGTTCAAGTACCATTTCCTCCAGAATCTTCCCTGACAACCATCTCCCCGTCCTCCACCAGTGAAGCTGAAACTCTTTCTTCTTCTTACTTATTTTATAGAAGTTTTCAATACTGCTTTGTATGTTTTGTTTGTTTGTTTTTTTTGGTCAGAGTCTCACTCTATCACTCAGGCTGGAGTATAGTGGCACAATCACGGTTCACCACAACCTTGAACTCCTGGGCACAGGCGATTCTTCCGCCTCAGACTCCTAAGTTACTTTTTAATTTTTTGTAGAGATGAGGTCTTGCTATGCTGCCCAGGCTGGTTTCAAACTCCTGGGCTCAAGCTATCCTCCTGCTTCCGCCTCCCAAAATGCTGGGATGACAGGCATAAGCCACCACACCCAGCCAGCTTTGTAATTTTTCATTTGGGTTTCTGCCTCTCCCACAAGTTTGTATTTTTCACACAGAGTCTGGCCAGCATGCAGTGAACACTCAACAAGAAACACGTCGTGAGTTAATGCAAAGGAAAGACAATGGGACCCAGAACCAGGAGAGAAAAGCTAGGATACAAGTGAAGCACTAAGAAGATGGTTAAGCTCCTCACCATTCTGGAACTGGTTCTTCAAGACGACCCCAGCACGCTCTAGTAGTTGCTTTAGACCAAATGCAAGGAGGGTCAGAGGAGGTCAGGGGAGCAAAAGTACTTGTAGAACTGTGGCCTTCAAACCCTATGTCTTGGTCTCTGTTTTATTGCAACATTTTAAATTATACATAGTGCGTAATTGCTGTGTTTTATATACCAACTATATGTGTTATGGAAGTGGCCTATCTTAAGTAACAAGGCATCTGGCTGAAACTTTTTCACTTTAAAACTCTCAACAAAGGTTGTGCAGAGAGTGAATCCCCCCAAAGAATTAGAAGGAAGACATTGCATGAAGAATAAAACTTACAAATCAGGTCATCTGTAAGAAAAAGTGATCTTGGCTAAATTGCCAAAGGAAGAAAAAGCGTTTACGGTTCCAACTGGTTTGTAGCAACAGTTAAAACTAGAAATAGGACTGTATGTTTCAGGGATTTAAGAATAAAATTTGAACTTTAGGGGTAACCAAGAGATCCCTGATTCAGAGTTGCCAAGGGAAACAAAGCTAGGATTTAAAAGCAGGGCTGCACATAATGGTTCATGCCTGTAATCCTGATACTTTGGGAGGCCGAGGCAGGAGGATCACTTGAACCCAAGCAGCTGAGACCAGCCGGAGCAACATAGGAAAATCCCATCTCTATTAAAATAAAACAACATAAAATAAAAGCCTAAGAAAATATTTGTTTCGCATTTTTAAAGCCTGACGTTCCCACAGTCAACTGATTCCGCCAGACTGGAAGTTTTGGCCTCAGTCTACTCTGCACAAACTCTAGAGAGGAAGGTAGGAGAATCTGGCCTCTGTTTTTGAGGATCTTGGGAACGTGCCCTGATCCAAAATGAGCTAGAAGTGAGAATCAAGTTTCCAGGGGACCAGTGGCTTTGAATGGTCACAGTGGCACAGATCTACGGAAAGAAAAGACGAACGTAAGCAGCCCAAGAAATGGGTGAGCCTCCTCAGACGAGAACGTCCTCGTAGCTTCTTGTTAGGAAGCATGAAGCCAACCAAAATTCTCTAGACAATCACGCAAGTGCCTCCACATCTCCAAATCTACCTGCATTATTCAGCGAGGGCACAACCTCTGTTTTCACGGCGTTACCCCCGCTCTGGCATCTCTACATTTAAGCACACACAGTGGGAGGACTATGATCTTTCTTTAAACTGTATTCTCTGTTAGAACTCACTGGTCCTACGATGCCAAAATAGAGCCCAGCAGAAAAAGACATGGGGAGAGGTCTTAAAAGATGGGAGAGGGGTCAGGGAGATTCCACGTATGCATTCTAATTTCTACAGGAAAAAAGACTTCCTCTCAACAAGCACTTTGTTAGCAAGTAAACAACTTTGCGAGTTCTCACCAGCACCACCCAACACCATCACTGCCAATTACAGAGAAACAATGTAGAGGTATCGGGGCAGAGTTAAATATGAACAAGACAGTCCCACAAAGTATGTTCAAGAGTCTCCAAGGAGGCTGAGTGCAGTGGCTCCTGCCTGTAATCCCAGCACTCTGGGGGAGCTGAGCTGAAGCAGGAGGATTGCTTGTGCCTGGGAATTTGAGGCCAGACTAAGCATCATAGTGAGATCTCATTCCTACAAAAAATTTAAAAATTAGCTGGGCATTGTGGTACGTGTCTGTAGCCCCAGCTACTCGGGATGCTGAAGTGGAAGACTCACCTAAGCCCAGGAGTTGGAGGCAGCCGTCAAGCTGGGATCGTCATGATCGTGCCACCGCACTCCAACCTGGGCAGTGAGACCCTGACTCACAAAAACAAAGCAAAGCAAAACAATCATCTCCAAGGCATCTGGGTTGAGCAGATGTTGTGCAAATGGTGTTCAAATCCAGAACTTTCTTGCAAGTTGCTGGTTTAGAAGTGTATAGTTTTGGCCAAGGGAATTACAACTGAATAGAAGATATTTGTCGACTACCTCCTTTTTGAAAACTTCCGTTTTTCAGTGTCTTGAACACACACGGAGAAACAGGCATCAGTATTCGCAGAGAACCTTCTAGAGGTTAGATACCTGGTAGGTGCATCTATGCACTGTTTCATTTAACTCTTGTGACCGTCATCTGAAGTGAAGGTTATCATATGTTTTTGTTTTTGTTTTTTTGAGTTGGGTTCTCACTCAGTCGCCCAGACTGGAGTGCAGTGGCTGCTCCCGACCACTGCAGCCTCGACCTGCTGGGCTCCGACGATCCCTCCACCTCAGCCTTCCAAGTAGCTGGAACTACAGGCGCACACTACCATGCCTGGCTAATTTTTTTTTTTTTTTGAGTTGGAGTCTCACTCTTCTCGCCCAGGCTGGAGTGCAGTGGCCGCTCCCAGCCACCGCAGCCTCGACCTGCTGGGCTCCGGTGATCCTTCCACCTCAGCCTTCCGAGTAGCTGGAACTATAGGCGTGCGCTACCATGCCCAGCTAATTTTTTTTGATTTATTGTAGAGATGAGGTCTCGCCAAGTTGCCCAGGCAGGTCTCGAACCCGCGGGCTCAGGCAATCCACTCACCTCAGCCTCCCAAAGGCGCGGGATTACAGGCTGAGCCACTGAGCCTGGCTTAATTTTTTGATTTATTGTAGAGATGAGGTCTCGCCAAGTTGCCCAGGCGAGTCTCGAACCCGCAGGAACGGGCAATCCACTCACCTCAGCCTCCCAAGTCGCGGGATTACAGGCTGAGCCACCGAGCCCGGCTTACCATATGAGTTTCCAAGAAAAAAGTCGGATGGGAGCTTTTATAGATCGACCCACCTCTCCCCATCTCTTGACGCTTGGATCCAAATCACAGTCCTCTCTTGACAGGACAACAGAAATCACCTCCTTCCCACCCCCCTGCTCTACCCTTACCACCCTTCATTCCAGTCTTAAACACGAGTCAGATCGTGGCCTTTCCCTGCTTTAAGCTGTTGCTTCCCCATGCGCTTCCAATAAAGCCTGAGCCGTGTGAGCATCCACAAGGCCATCCACAGCCTGCCCACTTCACATTCCGGGCACATGCCCTGCCACTCTCCTACCCACTCAGCCATTATTCCCCCGCTCCTTCCTCCCACTCTCAAACAGGTCATGATCCGGCCTGCCTCGGGGCCACTGCACACACTCTTCCTGCTGTCTTACTCCTTTTCCTGAGAGCACTGAAGTAAGGTAACACATGATGAGTTGCCAACCAAGTCATGTCAGGATATTCAGAGGGGTCACCAGAGAAGCAAGTGGCTTTAAGAAACACAAGAGGCCAGGCATGGTGGCTCACATCTGTAATCCCAGTACTTTGGGAGGACAAGGAAGGAGGATTGCTTGAGCCTAGGAGTTCGAGACCAGCCTGGACAACATAGTGAGATCTTGTCTCTACAGAAAAGAAAAAAAAAGCCAGGCATAGTGGCACACACCTGCAGTCCCAGCTACTTGGGAGGCTGAGGTGGAAGGATCACCTGAACCCAGGAAGTCGAGGCTGCAGTGAGTCCTGAGTATGCCACTGCACTCCAGTCTGGGTGGCAGAGTGAAACCCTGACTTGAAAAGAAAGAAAAGAAACACAAGAGGAGGAGACTGGAGCTGAAAAAATGGTTGCATAGAGGCACCTGGGTGCCAGGCAACCATGAAAAGGTCTGAGTAAATAGGGGCGAGCACAGCCGAGACTGGAGGACGCTGAGGACCCGGCAGACTCTGATCACAGAAGAGATTTTGGTTACCGGATTTGTTTCAATGGCTGCTGGGACAAACTACCACAAAGTCAGTGTCTCAAAACAACACAGATTTATTCTTGTGATGTTCTGTAGGCCAGAGTCCCAAAGGGATCTACAGGGCTAAAGCCCACTGGAGGCTCCTACCTCGCCTGCCTCTCCAGTCTCTTGGCCTGGGAGCATCCCTCTACCGTCTGGTCCATACCACCTTCTCCACCTTCCTTCCTCTGCTCTCAGGGGCCCTTGGATCTCATGAGGCCCAAGCCCTGCAGGATCAGCTCCCCGTTGAGAACCAGAGCTCACCCACCTCTGTGACGTCCATTCTGACACGTGAGAGTTCTGAGACCAGGACATGGGCCCAGTTCTGCCAGCTCCAGCTGCCCTGGAGAGGCCCTGGATGCAGGTCCCAGGGCTCCCCTCCCACTCACCGGGGAGCAGGCCCGTCTGCCAGCCCTCGGTCCTCAGCACAAGCACAACTGAGGACAGGGCTACACACGCCCAGGCCCCGCAGTTACACCCTGAGAGGACTGGTGCTGACAGTGTCCCATGCTGGCCTATATGCTCGAGGCCCCAGCTGCTCCTGCAGCTCTTCACACGTGCTCCACTTATCCCTTCCTTCCTTCCTCCCTTCCCTCCTTCCTCCCTTCCCAGTCAGAGTCTCAATCTGTTGCCCAGGCTGGAGTGCAGTGGCGTGCTCACGGTCACCACAGCCTCAACCTGCTGGGCTCAGGCGATACTTCCACCTCAATTGTCCAAAGAACCAGAACTAGAGGCGCATGCCACCATGCCCAGCTAATTTGCGGGGGGGATTTTATCGTAGAGACAAGGTGTTGCCAAGTTGCCCAGGCTGATCTCGAACCTGTGGGCTCAGGCAATCCTCTCACCTCAGCCTCCCAAAGTGCTGGGATTATGGGAGTAAAGCCATGTCTAACTACCCATCCGGTTCCTCCAGGGTCAGAGCATGCAAGACTCTGTGCTTTTGAATTTAACCGTGCAGCCATGACCTCCCGCCCCTAGGCGGCACCCTTCACTCTCTCAGCCTGGTACCAGTCCCCTGTAATGTGACCAAGAACACTGGCAGCAGACTCAGACAGACTTGGTGGCTTCAAGGATCTGCCCGTGGGCAAGCATTCTGCCCCCTCACCGCGATTCCATCAAGGGACAGCACCTGCTCCCTGGGGTGGTTGTGAGGATGACACGAGACAATGTATGGGAAAGGCTTAGCTTCGGGTCTGGCCCAGAAAAAATTCAACAAATGCTCATTTTAAAAGCAAAACAAGGTCCAGGCTCAGTGGTTCAGCCTGTCATTCCAGCATTTTGGGAGGCCGAGTCGAGTGGATTGTCTGAACCCACGGGTTTGAGACCAGCCCGGGTAACTTGGTGAAACCTTGTCTCTACAATAAATCGAAAATTAGCTGGACATGGTAGTGCTCCTGTAGTTCCGGCAACATGGAAGGCTGAGGCAGAAGGACAGCTGGAGCCCAGCAGGTCAATGCTGGGATGGCCATGAGCATCCCGCTGCACTCCAGCCTAGGCAACTGAATGAGACTCCAACTCAAAGAAAAAAAAAGCAAAACAAAAAGATCAGAAGAAAATGGAGAAGTTATACAAGGTGAGCCATCAAGAGGTTGGAAGGGGTTCACAGTTACCTTCACCTGCCTCTTTTGGGAATTCACCTAACTTCCACTCTGTCTTTCCAAAACTAAGACACGAAGCAGAAGCTCAACAAACCAGGAAAGAGAATGGTGATGGTAGTGGTGTCTGCGTGTGTGCATGCGCATGAGCGCATATGCTTCACGTGCAGGCATAGGTTAGGAGGAAAGACTTCAGAGAAAAGACTTTTCTTCTGTTTCCCACCAAACACATGGATAGGTAGGAAGGGAAGAGAAAAGGGAACAAGCCACTTGAGCAAAGACGTGTGGAAGAGTGTGTGGAAAGGACAAACCCTAAACAGACAATGGCTGGAAATCGGGGTGTTCAGGCCCGGGAGAGGACAAAAGGATTGCCGCAGTGGCCGGTGAAACTGAGCTGCCAGCCGTCACCAGGTTGGGCTGACTCGGGTTGCACAAGTCCAGGCCGGGTGCCTGCTGGCTGCGTCGTGACGAACAGCTCTTGAGTGTCTGCCGGGAATGGCCCTGGGGATCTTCCGGGTCCATTTCCATGTGCAGAGACCACCTCTCCAACACACCCGCAGCGCCATTACTCGCGCTCTGCAAACGCCGGTAAGCCCCTGCGAAACCCACAGTACCTCCACAGTTCATGATCTTTCTCACGGCAGTCGTGGTCAGAATTTTTCTGCTTCTTAAATAGTCAGCCAGTTGTCCTCCAATAGGCACGATGATCGTCATAACCATGTGTGGGACTGCTGACAAGAGACCCACCTGGAAGGAGAGGAAACAGCCAGCTGTTGTCACTGCTTCTGAGAGGGAGGCCTCCCTAATCCCCTGGCCAACTCCCCCTCTGCCGCCCCCAGCTGCCACCGCCAAACGTAAGCCTCTAGCTATGCGGGATCTGGGTGGGCCTGGATGTCTTAAGAAATGAACCATAGGCCGGGCTTGGGGGCTCAGTCTGTCATCCCAGCACTTTGGGAGGCCGAGGCGAGTGGACGGCCTGAGCCCGCGGGTTCAAGACTGGCCTGGACAACTTGGCGAGACCTCATCTGTACAATAAATCAAAAATTAGCTGGGCGTGGTTGCACGCGCCTGCAGTTCTAGCTGCTTGGAAGGCTGAGGCGGAAGGGTCGCCGGAGTCCAGCAGGTCAACGCTGGGGTGGCCATGAGCATGCCACTGCACTCCAGCCTGGCGACGGAGTGAGACGCTGACTCAGAATAAATAAATAAATACAAGGAAATGAACCATGAATGAGGGGGTGATTTTTAAGTGGTTTATCTGTCTTAAGTGGCATTTTTAATGAGTGAATAATCTGAGGCCCATCTGTCTCCTCCACCAGACTAGAAGCTCTTTGACGGCAGAGATGACTTTTGTGCATCCCAGAGTCCCCACTAGCCAGCACGGGGTGTGGCACCTGTGTCCTTGCCATCCAGTGAGCACTTCCTGATGGCAGCCACCGCCATGTGCCCTTCCAGCTCTTCCATGGTCATCTCCTGCAGTGTCTGTGGCTACACAAGCACCTGTGCTTGCTTAGCTGCTGTCCTTGCCCTCGGAGGAAGGCAGCTTCAGTGTCTTTTTTTTTTTTTTTAGTTGGAGTCTCACTCCTTTGCCCAGACTGGAGTGCAGTGGCAAGCTCACAGCCACCCCAGCGTCGACTTGCTGGGCTCCAGTGATCCTTCTGCCTCAGCCTTCCAAGTAGCAGCTACAGGTGTGCGCTACCATGCCCAGCTAATTTTTTATTTATTGTAGAGACGAGGTCTCGCCAAGTTGCCCGGGCTGGTCTCAAACCCACGGGCTCAGGCAGTCCACTCACCTCGGCCTCCCAAAGTGCTGGGATTATAGGCTGAGCCATCGAGCCCAGCCCAGCTTCATTGTCTTATGGTGACGGTTTATATTTCACCATCCAGACTCTTCCTCCCTAAAACACACAGTCTAATAACAATGACTGGGGACACAGACTGGTTCTTTCTAAACCACCACAAGCAATGGTTGTCACTGCTGTGACTACCGTTGTGCAGAGGGTGGTCTGCACAGTGAGCTGGGAGGCTCTTAGTGCTACTTACTGAATCACTTATGGAAAGAAGGAAACCCACACCCTCAAATCTCTTTATCCTTGCTTAATACAGTCCTTGAGTTAGCTTCAAAAACACTTTGAGATTGAGTAAAACATAAATCTTCAAAAGCAGCTTAACACAGCTCTGATCCTCACTAAGAAGAAATTAAATAGTTACGTATACCATGCACAGGCTTAGTAGGTGTCATAGGACTGTTATGAATTACAATCAGCGAATTTAATTATTTTATCATACAAAGATATTCTCAGTAGGATCCAGAGATTTAAAGTTCAAGAACATTTGAAGCATCTATGCGTTTACCTTACTTATTGCAAATCCAAAGACCTCTTCGAAATAAGCAGGCTGACTTATTAAGAGCAAATAAAAGGTCCAGCTTCTGCAAAAGTTGGCCACAATGATTGCATAAACTGGCAATGATGTGAAGAATCTCTTCCATGGGGTATTAAATTTCTAGGGAGTGAAAACATCGTGAGATTTTTAGTGAAGATACTGACATCTATTTTCATGAGGACAACACAATCCCTAAGAGAAATACTCACAGAAAAGAGGCAAGTCTTCATCTGCCCATTTCTACTTACACTTAGGTCAACCAAGTTGGCGCCCTCGCCTATACTTGTCTCTATGTAGGTCCTCTCCTCGGTGGAGATTGTTGGGTGAGCTGCCGGACACTCGTAAGCCTGCAGCAACCAGAATGTGTACCAGAGAATCCCAAACATACCTGCAGGTGAAACACAGAGACTGGATGATTCGATCGCGTTTGCTTTCATCTCTGAATCTGCTGATGTTTAAAATATTCCTCAGTGGCAATACGTTCAGTTAAGAGAAAGTATTTTGTTGATTTTCCTGTTGTTGTTAACTGATATTTAAAGAAAGAGAATGCTCTGCTTGTTTTTTAAAAAAGTCAACTTCAATATAAACATTAAATGAATCACAGACAAGAAGTCCATTTATACAATAAATGCATCTTAGTAATCTCTATTTCCATGTAATAAACTCTTAGCCAAACCCTCAGACACTCGGGTCACCACGTGAATGCATGAAGCCAAGTCACTCACCATAAATATAGAAGACAGAGGACCATCCGATGTACTGAACCAGCAACCCCGCCAGGGGCATGGCCACCACCGCCCCCGCATAGGAGCCTGGAACAAGAAGAGATGGAATCGACACACGGTTATGGGAGGCTTTTCCACCCAGTTCACGTGGCCAAGTCAGGGACGAACCAAAGGGTGCAGGAGTCAGCGAGACAGGTGCACTGCAGCATCTTAAAACAGGGCTTCCAGAAGAGAAGGTCACCTGATGCCCTTGGACTTCACCCAGAGACCATTCAGGGATGAGAGAAAGATGGCCCTGGCACCTCAATTTGGAATTCCATGAGAGAATGGAAGCAGAAGATGAAAAAAATCTAAGAGGAGTTTGAAAACTTAAGCAGGCATGACATCGGGTGCTGGAGGCAGTGAGCACTGGCACGTGTTGACTCTCCCTCTCAGCTCACTCAAAGCTTCAAATGAGGCACATCAAACTATTAAAGGGATCATGCTTTTTATAGTAGTTATTTTTTAATGGGAAACAGTTAAATTCCAGGAAGGCAAGAGGGCTGCTGTCTCCTTTGCCTCCTGAATGGGTAAAAAGTTTTACGTTTACTCCTTACTTTGTAAGTACTTGACATTGTAAATGCTTACCTGTGTGTGGGTTTATCTCACCTAGACAAGATAGTGGCCTGGCCTCCACTGTCCTTGGCAGCTTCAGGGTGCCAGGGAGGGAAACACAAGCCTTGCAAACTCCCAATAAAGATTAACTGAATTGAAAAGTAACTACCTGAAACTCCCCGTGAGCCATGAATGAAACATCCTCGCTTCAGGAAAAGTGAGCCGTGAAAGGAAACTGCGCATCCCAGAATCCAGTGCTGAGGAAGATCTTTCGGAAATGGGAGTTTGGGAATTTTCCAGAAAAATAGACCAACCACATCTTTCCAGGCTGGGCCTGGCCCTCTGAGGAAAGCCCAGCCTGCAACCTAGAATCCGAACATCATGACACCTGAGGAGATCAAAGGAGTTAAGGTGGAAATGAAGTGTCTACCTCTTGGGCTTGCTTTGAGAGTCAAGTACACTGGGTTATGTGCGTGAAGACGGTCGGCGAGCATTCAAAGCTACACACTTGCCAACTATGGACTGCTATTATCGCGTACAGTATGACACCACTTTGGAAAAAACCCTCAGCTGGCCTCTGCAGTGGTGTGGACAGGGTCGTCTTCCCCGGGTCAAACACCCGGTGAGCGGAGGAGGCTGGGAGCAGGGGGTGGGGTCGAGTCTGGTGTAGGTGATCGATGGGTGACCTGAGACAGGGGAGGGTTGGGGTTCACCACCGATGACTAAGACGTGCTGAGTGCGTTCTGGGTGCCAAGTACTATGCTAAGTACTCTCTACCCATGATTGGATCTGGCCCTCTTTCCTCCTGGCAGGGTAGGTACCAACATGATCCCCATTTTACAAAGAGCGATTGAAACTGGGGAGGGGAGTAGACTGCCAGAGGCCACGAGGGTCAGTGCAGGAGCCCAGCTCTGCAGGGCTCCAAAGTCCTTTCTCTTACTCACTGAAAACGCCCAGCAAGCCCCGTAATATGAAGCATTCTTGCACTGGGGGAATGTTACAAATTGCCCTCAATGGGGGAAGGATCGCCTGAGTCTAGCAGGTAGATGCTGGGGTGGCTGTGAGCGTGCATGCCACTGCACTCCAGCCTGGGCCATAGAGTGAGACTCCAACTAAAAAAAAAAAACCAAATTGCCCTCAACTGCTCTTCTTCCCTCTCAAAAAACCCCTTTCCTTATCCATCAGACACGGCCCCTGCGTCAGCCCCTCTCACCCACAGCCCCTTGAGAGACTCCGCAGGGGACTCGGCCCCTACTGCAGTGCTCTCCACTGCTCCCAGGCTGCTTCAGTCCTGTCCCAGGCCCTCACAGGACTGGCGAATGGCATGGGGCAAAGTGAGTAGCAGAATTGGAGGCAGGAATGAGTCCCCGGTTCTGTCCCCTCTGGCTGAGAGAATTTAAATCTTTTTTTCTTCCCCAAACCTCTCTTTCCTCAACTGTAAAACAATTGGTTGTAATCAGATGTTTTCCAGAATCCCTTCCAAGTCCAATATCTTCTGAGATTAAGGATTGATTAGCCCCAGGCCTGGGTTTCCTTCTTACACCACTTTCCCTGGGCTGTTCTCTGAAGCCAAGGCCACACCTTCACTGGGAAATGTAATAAAGCCTATGCCCTTGATCAGTAACTCTCCTTGAGAGTCAAACCATTTCTTAAATCAGCCCTTGCAGAGCCATAAAGACACCCAAGAATGGGGAGTGGCCACTGGTCATTCTAGTTTTGCTGGCAAATCAAAATGAAAGACAAGCAAACCAGCCACACAAAGGAAGGTCAAGGATCCAGCAATCCTGCAAGGTGAGCTGGGCGGGTCTCATGTTGAAGCTCTCATGAGCTCTGCGGTAATGGTGGAGATGCCCTTGAACTCACGAGGGAGGCCAGAGGCAGCTTCTAAGAAGCAGAGAAGCAGGGGATGTGAAGGCATCTCAGCTGTGTACCAAGACACAAAGCGGGCACATTGGTATTCCACAACAAATTTTCAGGATACTTTATTATTATTGTTGTTGTTGTTTAAAGGAGGTAAGGGGACAGCAGGAAGAGATAAGCGATAAGCAAAAATATCCACAGAAATGAAAAGGAAGCTCTAATTCTCCCCCCAGTGAAGAAATACAGGTTAGCTGATGTTGGAAAAGGCTTGCTAGCTTGAAAACTGGACAGCCCTAAACTCCAGTGCTCACTGCCAGGCCACACTGTGTCTTTTGTGGCCTAAGCCACATTTGCCTTCATGGACTCCTTCCTGTGTTAAAAATAAAACGAAAATCTGTTTTGCAACTGCATTGACTGCAGCAGCATGTGCTGTCATTTTTTATTTCTTTTTTAACCACTCTTAAAATGGGGAATGAGATTTTCCTACTGTTGAGCCCCTGCCATGCACTGAGGCCAGTCCCACAGGCATGGCTCAGAGACAGGCGACCCAGCAGGTGAACCTGGAGACCTTCAGGTAAAAATTAAATTTAAGAACCACAGTCACACCACTACTTGGGGGCCATTCATCGACTTTCAGGTAAGACGGATGGTTTCCACTGCATTGTTATCTGGAATGTAATGAAGAAAATGAATTTCATTGTATGACGGTGTGTGCGTGGTAGCAGTGTGCAATAAGGAAGGTTCCAGATCAAGAGCCAGGTGGTCTCGCTCCAGCTCCATGACCTTGGGCAAATCATTGAACTTTGTTTCACTCTAAAAAGAGAGAAGCCGGGCTCGGTGGCTCAGCCTGTAATCCCGCGCCTTTGGGAGGCTGAGGCGAGTGGATTGCCTGAGCCCGCGGGTTTGAGACCCGCCCGGGCAGTAAGACCTCATCTCTACAATAAATCAAAAAATCAGCCAGACGTGGTAGCGCATGCCTGTAATTTCGGCTACTCGGAAGGCTGAGGCGGAAGGATCACCTGAGCCCAGCAGGTTGAGGCTGCGGTGGCCGGGACCGGCCACTGCACTTCAGTCTGGGCAACAGAGTGAGACTCCAACTCAAAAAAAAAAAAAAAAAAAAAAAAGAGAGGAGGAGGAGGGTTGCAGACCCCTCTCTGGCACTTCCACCCACAACACAGGCCATCCATTGACTAATCCACAGTCACGCCCACCCTCTCCCTCTTCCCTTTTACCTACCACAGGAGTGGAAGAGTTGGCACCTGCTCTCCCAGCTTCCCCTGCTTCAAATAAATCACATGACACAGTGAGGACCGAGGATATTTATTGGCTGCTTAGTAGGGAACGTTGGGAAAGTTTTGTTTTCCTGATGCAAGGACAGATTGAACACACATGGGAGTAAAAACCAGTACTCTGAGACAGCAAGACAGAAAGTCACAGCACGCCTGTGCCCTGGGGGGGGGGGATTTTTGAGCTGCAGAACCAACACCGGCAACCACTCACCTTTGGGACTCTGTCATACGAAAAGAAAAAAAAAGTAGACTCTTTTTGACTTGTCTTAAGGGCCTTAGTAGAGTTTTCAGCCCCTCGAAGCCACAAAAGCATTCCTAAGTGACACTTGCTGAGATTCGATTCCACTCACCACAAAAAGAAGTCGTGGCCAGCCGGCTTCTCTCCAGCGGGGGCGCCCACTTACTCCACATCCCGTGGCAGGCTGGGTAAGTCACACCCTGGCAGAGGGGTTGGAAATAGATTATTTGATTTGACTCGCACTGCGGCTTGGGTTTAAAACATGGATGCTACTTCTTGATACAGGCTACAGGATAAAAGCCCAACTCTTAGACACTGCTGCAGAGGGAATGTGTGTGTCTCCAATTCCTACACTAAAACCTAATTCCCAGCATAGTGGTATTTGGAGATGGATCTCTGGGAGGTGATGAGGTCAGGAGGGTGAAACCCTCATGAATAGGGTGAGAACCCTCATAAAAGAGACCCCAGAGAACTCTCTCGGCCCTTCCCCCACATGAGGACAAAGAGAAAGTGAGCTTCTATGAACCAGGAGGCGGCCCTCACCAGACACTGCCTCTGCCAGCGCCCTCATCTCAAGCTTCTCAGTCTCCAGAACTGTAAGAAATACATTTCTATTGCTTATAAGCCACCCAGTTTATGATACTCTGTTCTTAGAAGCCCAGACAAAAGACAGACACCGAAGAACATGATTGAGCTATTCTGACATACAGCACAGATGCTGAAATTCAAGGGCAGTTCAAAGGTAAGTGTGGTAGGAATGAGGAAAAGGTCTTTATGTTTACACTACAATGTTTATACTATTGTAGAACACCAGCGTAGGAAGGGACTTCCACAATCGGCCGGTCCATCCTCTCATTTCAAGACATGGGGCCTGAGGCTCAGAGCCATTAAGTGACCAGAGCTCAGTCTCATGGCTGCCAACTTCACATTTTTCCACCACACCAGTATTTCCAGCATGAGGTGTGCGTTTGTCTAGTGTAGCTATGGTCGGATTGGAGGCGCTGTACAACCTACAGGCTTAATTGTCATTGTTTTATATATATTCTAGTATGCTTTGAAAAAAAATGTAAGCCGGGCTCGGTGGCTCAGCCTGTAATCCCGCGCCTTGGGAGGCTGAGGTGAGTGGATGGCCTGAGATCGTGGGTTCGAGACCCGCCTGGGCAACTTGGCAAGACCTCATCTCTACAAAAATTAGCCGGGCGTGGTAGCACGCGCCTGTAGTTTCAGCTACTTGGAAGGCTGAGGCGGAAGGATTGTTGGAGCCCAGCAGGTCGAGGCTGTGGTAGCTGGGAGCGGCCACTGCACTCCAACCTGGGCAACAGAGTGAGACTCCAACTAAAAAAAAAAAAAAATGTAACTAGCACATCAAACCCATGATTTCCAAGACACTTCGCTGAGAATAAGGGGTTTTGGTTTTTGCTCTAAATGATTGATCTAGGGAAAACAATAGGCAGATGCCAGTACCAGCTGCACGTTGGCATGGCTAAGTGTGAAGATGAGAGGCGGGTGACCGGGCCTGGGGGACGCCTTTCCTTCAGGCTGGAGGACGGCCAGCTTGGCGTGCCATCTGTTTTGTGGAATCCACAAACTAAGAGTGACATTTTTAAGTGATGAGGGGAAAAAAGTAAGAATAACATTTCATGGCACACAAAAATTACATGACATTTAAGTTGTAGTTTTCAACAATGTTATAGGAACCCAACCACGTGCCTCTGGTCCCACGCTCAACACAGCGCCAAGCGACTGCAGCAGAGACCACAGGCCGGCAGTGACCAGAATGTTGGCCTTCTGGTTCCTTCATGGCTAAGGTTCTGTGTCAGACTACACCCCTGGAAAGTTATAGATTTATTGATAAATCCATTAAATTGCTCTAGTGGAGAGAGCCCCTGTCCTGTGAGCGGAAGGTTTGGGCTTGTTTCATCGTCTATTAAAATGAAAGGGGTTGGATTCGATGATCTCGAAGATCGCCAGGGAGAGGTTCTTGATTGGGCACCAGTGTAAAATCACACATGGCATTTTAATGAAAGCACTTGTCATTATAGGCATAGCCGGAGAGCTGAGACAGCAGCACTGATAGAAGATGTTGGAGAACCAAGTAAAAGGCTTTCTTCAAAGCTGAGTTTTCTAAAAGACCACACTGTCTCCAGCAGCACCAAAAACTGTAAGGAAAGTGTTCCTACCTCCACCAGACCCTGCAAAATCCGGACACACATGACACATCCATAATGCACTCTGGCTGCAGCAGGAATGAGCATGTTCAAAGTGGACGTTAAGAAGATGGCAGCTCCGAAGACCCTGCAGGACAAAGCACTGTGTTACCGGGGAAGGTCCCGGGTGGCATACACTTCATTAAACACTGAAAAGGAACTTCACAGCTCATGAAAAGTGGAAACTGGACAGGCTCGGTGGCTCAGCCTGTCATCCCAGCGCTTTGGGAGGCCGAGGCGAGTGGATTGCCTGAGCCCCCGGGTTCGAGATCCGCCTGGGCAACTTGGCGAGACCTCGTCTCCACAATAAATCAAAAATTAGCCAGGCATGGTCGCGTGCGCCTGTAGTTGCAGCTACTTGGAAGGCTGAAGAGGAAGGATCGCTGGAGCCCAGCAGGTCGAGGCTGCGGTGGCCGGGAGTGTACCACTGCACTCCAATCTGGGCGTCAGAGTGAGATTCCAACTCAGAAAAAAAAAGAAAAGTGGAAATTGACATAAATTAATTCCAGGAAAGAGATGTTGTGTGAGGGTCTGGTGCACCCCAAGCTACATCTGTATAGCTATGAGTCCCAAGTTCCAGTCCCTGGACCAATTAGGGACATGTTTTTGGCAACATAGGGATGTTTTGCCAGAATGATAACCTGGAACGCTGGCAACTGACCAGGTTGAGGTGCGCATGCTGGAAGCCCTCCATCCTGCCTGGTTTCCCCTCGCTGACCCCTCCTGACCATGACCCTCTGCATGTTTGAGGTTGTAGCTCCTGCTTCCCAGAGCTGCTCTCAGTTTACCAGAAGGAAATACTGGCCACACAGGAAGCATGTCCTGGGACCAACCAAGCACCCAACAGTGTGTGGACCTCTTAGCCCCCACCTCCAGGTGTCCCAAGAGCAGAGCAGGCAGCATTTTCTTCCCTTCTCACACTATTAATCATGCTTCAGCTCTTTGTATGTGCTGGAAAGTCAGATTATGTGCAATTTCCTTTTAGGCCAGAGGTGTAAGCAGTAACCAAGGAGACCACAGCAGTCAATATTTTATCTCTTTCTTAAAAGAATATAGTAGGCAAGTAGCAATAAATAAAAGACACAAATTAGACAGAATTTGTGAATGGATACGGCTATGCTATCTAAATGCTATATTTAAGTCTGAGGGTAGTAGCTTTCAAACTTTTCTAACCTTGACCCATGAACAAAATATATTTTATATTGCAATCCAGTCCATGCGCATACACACAAATATAACTGAAACAAGTTTTAAAACCAATATTCAGATATTTTCTGTTTCATTCTATTTGATTATCATCTGTTTCTCTTTCTTTTAAAAAAAAAATGCTCATCCGTAGATCACTATAGATTTCACAACCATCTCATGAGTTGTGTTTTGCAATTTGAAAAAAACGCCTTGTAAATTGTAATGCACTTCATGTAACTCATTTCTGTAAAGTTGTGTGGAAGTACAATTGGAAGGGACCTTTTCTAGTATGTGACAGGCTCTACAATATCTCCCCCAAGTGGCCATCCTCTTTAGCTTGAATACCTCTAGTGACAGAGAGCTCACTGCTTCCTGAGACACAGTCATTCTGCTCCTGGACACTTAATTACTCCAGTGCCAGCCGTAGAGTCTCAAGGGCATTAGACTAAAGCAAGCCTCCTACTCACGTGACAAAACCTCTGTGGTACTGTGCGATATGAACTCGAGTATATAAATTACAGAATGCCACTGGGCAAAGGCAACCAAAGCACAATTTAGTCCATTTCGCTGATGAGAAACTGAGGCCCAGAAAGGGCAGGAAAGTGGCTCAGGAAAGAGATCGTCCCGTGAGTCAGTCAGGGGCCAGAAACTATTGCTCTTGACTCAGAGTCCAGTGCTCTTTCTACCCCAAAGTCACTTAAGGAGTTGCAAGGTAAAAAAAAAAACAGGATCATCGGGGATCGGTCTCCATGAAGGGCATCTATGGGGGTGGCTCCTGATTTCCATTCTGTATCCCCAAGATGAGAGCTGACCAGGCAGGTTTTATAAGTCACACAACCGCGGCATATCCTGTGCAGCACACATGCGACCTCGGTTTGTCTTACCTGTTAGCAGCAAACTTGTTCGAGATGAAACCACCTGGAATTTGTGTCACAATATAACCCCAGAAAAAGGATCCGTGGATAAGGCCTACAGTCTCTGGGTCCCAGTTAAACTGTGCTGTCTGGAAACAAGAAAGCAGATACAGTTATTTCTGTCAGCAGATACTGGATGCCACTTCCCAGCGATGACCCTACACCGTAACCCCATGGGCTGCTTCTCTCCTTCCTTTATTCAGCAACTGTTTGCAGAAGCATCTTGCATACTTGAGATACAGCAGTGAACAGAACAACCCTTCTCTTGTGCATCTCGCCTTCTAGTGAGAGGAAGGGGAAAGTATATGTGTGTGCGTATTTGGTACACCAAATAGTGATGGGTGCTAAGGGGAACGGGGAAAACAAAATGTCTTGTGAAGAAAACACAAAATAAATAATTTACGAGGTTATTCGATACCAGTTTAGAAAGATTCCAAAGGGAACCGGAGTCTGAAGTCTCCTTTCTTAATGAGGATATTAAGATCCATTCCACATTCCCATGGGATATGTGGAGACAAATGCCATGGATATGTCCAGCGGGTTATCCCTCTGCTGAGGAGACTCCACTCATTACGGAACAGGACAGTGCCTGGGACACAGCGTGGACTCGCACACGTGAGCAGTCACGACTGCCATCTTGCTAGTGGCAAAGGCAGCAACACCACCTTCCACAACTCTCAGATCGCTGAATACCTTTTCTCACTTTGTTCTCCTGGCAAAGTAACCCTTTGTTTTCAGACTCATTGCAAACACTACTTCCTCTGAGGAAGCTTCCTGACTCGCCAGGTTGCGTTGGTCACCTTTCCTGGGCTTGTCCCACAGACCTGTCTCACAGCCACGGTGCTCACACTGTGCTGTTCTCAGTGAATGGATGTCCACGTGTCCATGTCTCCATGTTCCACACAGGGTGGCAAGAAGCTATAAGAGAACAGCCACGTCCTGCTTGACTCATGGTCTTAGTACCTAACACAAACACCCGGGAACTCAGCGGTACACGTAAATATTTGCTGAATGAATGAAGAACTGAGTAGCTTTGTAAAGCATTGATGTCAAAACAGAAGTATGGAGTGAGAGGGCCCCTGATTATCAGCATACCACGTTTTGTAAACCTTCATCAGAGTTTATTTTCCCGTCACAAGTTGATGTGTCTATTTGCCCATTTGTTAGACATTCACCTGGAGCCATCCTAGTGCCAGGTCAGAGGTTGGGCATGTAAATTCAAACCCAGCCAAGACCAGTCTTTACCTCCAAGGCGATCACAGTACATGTCACATCGGCCTGCGCTCACCACTCTTTCTCATGTTACGGACTAGCAAGTTGAAACTCAAGGGTAAAAAGGAACTAACGATCACTCACTGGAAGCAGCTTGCCACATTTGTATTGTTTGCCTAAAATGTGCCACACCTTGATCTAGGCACTGGGGACATGACCTGGAACCACCACAGTAACTCCTGCCCGTGGAGATGCCAGTGAAGATGGCAGACACAAGCAAGTGCATACTGGGTTGGATGATGTCCAGTGATGAGAACAAAAACAAAGCAGGGGAAGGGATATGAAGTGTTGGGTAGGGAGGAGGTGGGGAAAAACTGTCGATAGAATGACCAGAAAGGCTTCACTGAGAAGGTGGTTTTTGAGTAAATCCTAAAAGAAGGAAGTG
This sequence comes from Cephalopachus bancanus, assembly GCA_027257055.1. NCBI lineage: Eukaryota > Metazoa > Chordata > Mammalia > Primates > Tarsiidae > Cephalopachus > Cephalopachus bancanus. The sequence continues at coordinate 1,539,653 of JAPVLO010000090.1, forward strand.
GGCAAAACAAAAAGTTGCCTCCAAACTTTTATGCCGGCAACCATATGACTTCTGGGCATTGATCAAAAGAACTGAAGTCGGGGTCTTGAGAGGTAGTGGCACTCCCTTTCCACTGAAACATTATTCACAATAGCCAAGATGTGGAAACACCTGCATGTCCACCAACTGATGAGTAGATAAAGAAAGCATGGCACATACATTCGATGGAGTACTACTCCGTCTTTAAAAAGAGTGAACTTCTGCATGTGTAACACGCTCAGGGACATCACGCTCAGGGAAAGAAGCCAGCCTCAGAAAGACAAATGCCGCATGACCCCAATTACAAGGAGTGTCTAAAATAGTCCACCTCATAGGATCAAAGAGTAAAATGACAGTTTCCAGGGGCTGAAGGGATGGGGAGGCAGGAAGTTACTAGTCAATGGCCAGCAGATTGTAAGCAAAAACCATGGATAAGCAGTAGAGACCTGCTGTCTAATGGAGTATCCATGGTCAATAATAATGTGTTGTGTACTGAGACGGTTATTAAGGGAGTGGCTTTCATGACAAGCATCTTTATCCAATCAAAATTTTAAAAACTAAAAATACAGGGGAAAAAATCATAATGGCCCTATGTATAAGCCAAGACCATAATATGCAAACACTGTGTCAGGTGTTGTAATAGGCCAAAAACGGCCCGCAAAAGACATCACATCGAATCCCTGATCCGGTAAATGCTACTTATCTGCAAAATGGGTCTTTACTGATGTGAAAACAGCAGAGATCTTGAAATGAGGACTCCTGGATTATCCAGCCCTAAATCCAGTGAAAAGTGTCCTTAGAAGAGAAACCAAATGGGGTGGTAAGACAGAGAGAAGGCCACACGGAGAGGGGGCAGAGACAAGAGTGATGCTGTCACGAGCCAAGGGACCCCTGGAGCACCAGAAGCCGGACGAGCCAGGGAGGGACTCCCTGCTGAAGCCAGCAGAGAGTGCAAGGCCTTCTGGTCTCCACAAATGAGAGAATAAATGTCCATTGCTACAAGCCATCAAGAGTATGATAATTTGTTACGGCAGCCTTAGGAAACTACTATCTCACCTGATCTTCAAAGCAATGCTTTTATTCCCAGTTTACAATAAGTGCAATGAGGGCTAGCAAAGAATTGTTAGAAATGTCGGTTCAGCTCTGCTCACGCTTCCTTCAAATTCTCCCTTGCAGCCACCATAGCTGACTGGACACCTGGACACCTGGCTAGAAAGAGCTAAGCTGTAGGCTAGATTCAGCCAGGTAGCCTCTCCTTCTGTCTCTCTGTCTCTCTCTCTCTCTCTCCCTCCCTCTCTCTCTCTCTCTCTCTCTCTCTCTCACACACACACACACACACACACACACAGAGCAACCCAAACTCAGAGATTCTGGTGAGACAGTAGTGGACCCTTGAAACTAGTCCCACAAAGTCATGGAGTCAGGGCCAAGCAGACCAGCTCCCTGGTGAGGCAAAGCCTCCGAGAGCTGCAGTTTCGGAAGCAGTGAGAAGCCACGGAAGAGGAAGCAGGCCATGAAGAGACGCAGGAAAGTGGAGCCGCTCAGACAGGAGCAGACAAGCCCTTGTGGGGTGAGCAGCTGGAGCCCTTGGCAGAGGACGGTGGGCTCTGGGAGGAGGAGCTCTGCTCTGCACTCCCCCGCCGGCCTGTGCTGTGGCCTTGGCCTCGGAGAGAATCACGGCTTCTCCTCTCCATAGTGAAGTCCAGCCTGGGTTCAGTTCTGCCTCCAGCTGCTCCCATGTCCAGGGCGCAGACCCCACAGGCACACTCCACAGACCTGTGGGTGGTGGGTGGCTTCCAAGCTCCCTCGACAGCCTGAGACAACCCCCTCACCCTCCGAGTGTCACGGCACAACTCTTTTCTGCCACCAGCAGCCCTGACCTGGGCACCTGGCTCGAGGCCCTCCGGCTGATAAGCAGCAGAGGCGAGTTTGGATCAGGTCTGGCCAGTTCCAAAGCCCATCCTCTTCACCTTGCAAGACCCACAGTCCATGGAAGGACTTTGGACTTTTCCTGAGAGACAGGAGAACAAAATCGCAAGGTTTCTCAAACTTCAGCCTTTGTATTTTTCTTACCATATGCCAGACACTGTTCCGTGTCTCCCATGTTTTTAACTCATAACTGCTAAACTAAAAAATGACTATCCACATCTTAGGTAAAATCACCCTTCATGCCACTTGGAGAACGCATGCCACATATTGAAAGATCTATTTTTTTTTTTTTTTTTGAGTTGGAGTCTCACTCTGTCGCCCAGGCTGGAGTGCCAGTGGCACACTCACCGCCACCGCAGCCTCGACCTGCTGGGCTCAGGCGATGGAAAGATCTAGTTATTTATATTGCTTACTTCTCTCCTCTTCTGAAATCAAGAGTTAAAGATTTCTCATTGCAAAATATCTAGTTTTCCCCACAAAACAAAACAATACAAAACAAAAATACCAGCTATTTAGAACCTTTCTTAATACAATTAGTGGAATCTTGTCATCTGTTTGCACACCTTCAGCTGAAACGTAAGCTTTGTTCTGTTGGGACCAGAGAGGAAAGCTATAAATCTCAGTTGTGCTAGAGATTCTGGTACCAACCCCCTCCTCCTGCAACCAGAGAAAATGATGTAAAGCGCATCTTAGATCTTAATCAGTTTCTCTATGACTCCAGAGCGCAAACCCCAGAAACGGGAGCGCTTACACGGCTTATTTCTTAGGTTTATCAAAATGTCTCTCCCATATGCCTCACTGCAGACTCTGTGGACCTAGGCCTATCTTTTCAGGCACCAAACAAATGCAAAGCAGCAACTCATTTTTAATCTGGGCCTCAGCCGACAGGTTTAATTATCTGGCCTTGCTCACAAAAGGCTGAAAGAAAGCGTGTGATACACATCTGAAACCTCGCTAATATGCATCATTCTTTATTTCTAAAATGCATAGTAAGCCCCTGTGCCCCTCCACCTCTATTCCCCGCCCTCCAGGACAGGATATGCTTCTGGGACAGATTCTGCTGTGGCATAAAAAGAAAAAACCAGTTAGAAGGGTCTCCATGGTGCTATCTTCCTCTGGCAAAATAATCTCTTTATTAAAAAAAAAATTAGCTTGTAGGCCAACCAATGATTTCTTTTCTGGCGGACTGAAATCAAATTTTCCCAAAGCAGTGCTTGGCAAGGGGCAGTACCGATGATGCCAACAGACGGGGCGTGAAAGAAAGCATTCTGTGATCAAGTCAGTCCAAGCCACGCTGCATCCCATGCCCCTCCCAGAGGACCTCAGAGGACACAGCATGGGCAGGGACCAGAGAACCGACAAATGCCTCTCTACAAATGAGGTTTCCATGTGAGTCCTTCCAGTGTGTGTGTCCAATTCAATGAAGCATGCACTAATGGAGGGTCCACTGGGCCTGCTTTTTTGGGGGATGTTTCTTCTCCCTCATAACCTTAGTACATCTCCAGGTCTATCATCTAAGAAACAAACCAGGCTGGGCGCAGTGGCTCAGTAGCTCGGGAGGCCAGGGCGGGAGGATTGCTTGAGCCTGGGAATTTGAGACCAGCTTGGGCAACATAGCAAGACCTTGTCTTTACAAAAAAAATAAAAAAATTAGCTGTGTGGTGGCACGTGCCTGTAGTCACAGCTACGCAGGAGGTTGAAGCTGCAGTGAGCCAGAGTCGTGTCACTGCACTCCATCCCGGGCAACAGAATGAGACCTCGACTCAAAAAGAAAACAAAACAGATTTTATCCTTCCTGTGATTCCTGAAACAGTGCTATTTAAAAGTCACATTGGCGTCTGCTCATTCATGAGGACAGTAGCCACCGAGCTGGGCCTCCTGTGGCCTCCGCTTCTCCTCACGGTGCGTGGCCCTCCTTCCAGAGCCCCGACTGGATCACCTGCAGCTCACAGCCCAACCGTGACTCCCACAGGGTTTTCTAGGCCTCGCCTGACCTGCTGCCTGCTGACGGTGCTGGAGAGACCTCCCTCCCAACCGACAGAACCCTGTGTATCTGTGAGCTTGGAGCTCCTTGTTCTCACTGTTCACGGCAATCTAGCATTTTCTGCAATTGTGAGTGCAAGCAACAATGGTCAGTCAGTCCCTGCGTCGTGTCACCGGTACCTGTGACCGTCGCTGTGGAAATCGCAAACAGGCTCAAATCCTGTTACAGTCATTGCCACTGTCTCAAACGATTGCTGACACGTCAGTCACCCTCCAGATCATGTTGATTATAAACTCAGGGCTAGACTATGTCTTCTTAAGTGTTCATAAAGAAGTTCATCTTTCCATATCACAAATATGATTTTTACATATTTTGATATCTATATTTGAATATAGTTGGCTTTCTTTCTCATCCTTTAAAATAATTCTGAGGTTAACTTTGTTAATAAAGAAAAGACTTTTTTTTGAAGATATAGGCTCTGGCTCTGTCACCCAGGCTGCAGTGCGGTGGCACAATCACAGATCACTGCAGCCTCGACCATAGCCTTCTGAGTATTCCTGAGTAGCTGGAACTCAGATGTGTGCCACCACACCCGGCTAATTTTTTTTTCTTTTCTTTTTCATTCTTGTTGTTGTTGTAGAGATGAGGTCTTGCTATGTTGTCCAGGCTGGTCTTGAACTCCTGGCCTCAAGCAATCCTCCTGCCTTGGTCTCCCAAAGTGCTGGGATTATAAGTGTGAGCCACCCTGCCCAGCTGAAAAAAAACTATTTTTGAAAAAGAGTTTAAAACATTATCTTGACAAAGGTTCACAGACCATCACCACGTTGCCAAAGGGGTCCATGACACAGAAAAGGTGAAGGGACCCTGGCTTAGTTCCTAAAATACCCCCTTTCTCTCCCTCCCTCTCCTTGTCTCCCTCTCCCATTCCCCTCCCCCCTTCCTCCCTCCTTCTCTGCCTCTCTCTCTCCCCCCCACAACCACAGTCCTTCACACATGATGTTTCTTTTTCTTCAAACATTCTTCTCCCCACTCCAGCAAAAGCCCCTTTGTCAAGTCCAGCCATCACTTTCTCTGGGAATGTTTGCGTGACATTCAGGTCTGGGCTGGCCCCCCTCTATACAGGTCCAAGCACCCTATGTCGCTCCAGCCCCAGGTTGTCACCGCTCACTTGTCTCCATGAGGACAAGACCCCCCCCGGGCTGCTCGCCACTCTGTCCCCTCACTCTGCACAGTGCCCAGCACATAGTAGCCATCTGCATTTTTGTCACATCTCTGAATGAACTGCAGTGATGTTTTTCACAGAGCAGAGCATCGACAGACAGCGGTAGATTGACACCCACCTGAATTTCCGGTTTTCCATCCACGTACACAGTGCTGTTGTTGACCATTTCCACGATGGCAACGCCAAGGTTGCACCGAATCCCGAAGGAAATGCAGAATCCCAGCCCGCTCATGATGGCGATGATGTAGCGCTTGGGGAGGCCACAGCAGTGGCAGCCGCAGAGCGGGGGGCCGGGCCTGGGCGTGGGCACCGGCCTGCCTTCCTCGGTCAGCTCAAGGCTGTCTCCGTCCTCGTGGGTCCCATCGATTTTTCTGCACGGGAAAAAGAATGGGCAGAAAATAAAAGCCAGGAGTAGGGGGGAAAGAAAGTGTCCTAGGCAAATATGTGCCAAGATCAAAAAAGAAAGAAAAGGAAACCCAAAGCAGAACGCAGTTAGTTTTTTGTTTTGTTTTTGTTGAGTTGGAGTCTCACTCTGTTGCCCAGGCTGGAGTGCAGTGGCACGCTCACGGCCACCTCAGCATCAACCTGCTGGGCTCAGGTGATCCTTCTGCCTCAGCCTTCCAAGTAGCCAGAACTACAGGTGCGCACTACCGTGCCCGGCTAATTTTTTATTTATTGTAGAGGCGAGGTCTCTCCAAGTTGCCCGGGCCGGTCTCAAACCCGCAGGCTCAGGCAATCCACTCACCTCGGCCTCCCAAAGCGCTGGGATTACAGGCTGAGCCACTGAGCCCGGGCGCAGCTAGTATTTTTAAAGTTATTATCATTAAAGTAAATTACAATGGCTTAAACTACTGAGGTTCTGGATATCGTGTGGGTTTTTGTTGTTGTTTTGAGTCAGAGTCTCTGTCACCCAGGCTGGAATGCCGATCACCACCTCAACTTCCTGGGCTCAGGAGATCCTCCCACCTCAGCCTTCTGAGTAGCTGGGACTATAGGCATGCACCACCATGCCTGGGTAATTTTTCTATTTTTTGTGGAGACCCGGTCTCACTATATTGTCCAGGCTGGTCTCAAACTCCTAGACTCAAGGGATCCTCCTTCCTCGGCCTCCCAAAATGCTGGGATAACAGGTGTGAGCCACCACACCCTGCATGTGTGGGACTTGTGTAGGCATTAAATCATTTAAGTCTCTTCACAACCCATGCAGTAGCATTATCATGCCATTATATAGGTGAGAAAACGGAGTCATTTTGGGCGGGATATGAGCCTGAGCCCAGGGTCTGTGATGTCCTTACCAATATGGTGTATTAAATTTCCTGCTGAAAGAGTATTACTGGTGGATCTTATCAACCTTCCATGACCCAGCTAACTATTAAACTTGACCTGAATTTTAGTGTCACTTGAAGCTTGCAAAAAGATGTACAGGAGTAAACGAGTCCATTTGCAGATCCTTTAGTTTCTGCCTCTTTTTCTAAGTCTTAATAAAATACCAAGTGATGGTGAAAAAAAAATGCATTTTCCATCAGGTACACACCCAGCTGGTAGTGTAGCCTTTCTTCCATAGACAGTTCTTCTAAGGAGATGTTCCTTGGGCACCTTTTACCCAAATAGTAGCATTTTTCACTGACATCTAGGGATTCCAGTTATGACATGCCTATTATGGTGAATTTACCCCTTTTTTTGAGAAAAGAGGTGATCGGCACCCTGAACACTGTCTCTCAATGACAGCAGGGGCTCCATCCTCTCACCTATTATAACCTTGCTGGGATGCTTCTGTGACCCAGGGAAGGGCCAAGTGTTTGTAAAAATGAGCAAAGCTTGCAAGTCTTCGAAGACATTAAGTTCAACAATAAATAGCTGATACAACGGCTCACAGAATGGTTTAATTGAAATACGAATCAGCCTCCCAAAACGCTGGGATAACAGGTGTGAGCCACCACACCCTGCCTGTGTGAGACAAATCATCTGTCCACCGATCTATACAGAAGACGATGGACTCACACAATATCGAGCATCAAGCCCAAGTGCAGAGAAATGAGTCTACTGGAGGCAACTCAGTTCATCCGATTTGTACTGCGTGCTGACTGCGTCTCAGGTCAGTGCTCAGCGTTGGGGAGCAACAGCAGGGGTGACACATCCTCTGCCCCCCTCCCCTCCAGCACTCAGACAGGCAGGAACAAAGACTCATGAGCAGGGGCAGGACTGGGCACTGCAGGTTTTGTTGGCTTCACGGTGGCGGGCCATGGAAGCACACAGGAAGGGAGCTTCAGTTTGCTTGTGGGCTCAGATGGAAGCGCGGTGAGCGCCAGAACCTTCGAGTGGTCCGAGGGGAGTTCCAGGCCCCCGGTCCTCCACCGCCACCCCTGCCGGCCCACATCCAGGCAGATGTGTCGTCTCCTTCTAGTCGTCTGCACTCTAGCTAAGCATAAGAAGTGCCCTCCCTGGACACCAGGTCTCACCCTCTCTCCTGACTCACGGATATCGTCCAGAATTCCCCATCCCTGTTCTACCAGTTCTTTTCTCCTCTCCATCAGCGTATCCCTGCTGTCTACAAATAAGCTTTTAATTCTCCCACATTAAAATGCAAAATAAAGCCGGACTTGGTGGCTCAGCCTGTAATCCCGCGCCTTTGGGAGGCTGAGGTGAGTGGATCGCCTGAGCCTGCGGGTTCGAGACCCGCCTGGGCAGCGAGACCTCATCTCTACAATAAATCAAAAAACAAAAAATCAGCCGGGTGTGGTAGCGCATGCCTGTAATTCCGGCTACTTGGAAGGCTGAGGCGGAAGGATCGCCAGAGCCCAGCAGGTCGAGGCCGCGGTGTCCGGGAGCGGCCACTGCACTCCAGTCTGGGCGACAGAGTGAGACTCCAACTCAAAAAAATAAAATAAAATAAAAATAAAAAATAAAAAAAAGAACTCAGTAGGCACCAGCCATTTTCACTATGTTAATCCTCACGATCATCGCAGGAGTCCACGATGCTAGACCGAGCATCTGATTTAAAAAGCCCAGCAAACTGACGCCCCAATATTGGCATGTCGTGATAATAGTATGATGAGTATTGGCTAAAACAAGGACAACGTACGCCAACCACAGTGATACTTGAAGGACGCGAATACGGTTCCTTTCCTCTCCCCTTCTCTCTCGACACACGCGCATAAAATCATCTTGTTTGGTCATGAATACCACTCAGTGCAGCACAGAGGACCCGACACTCCCATGTGACACAAAATATAGCTGTAGTTCAGAAAGCAGGAGCGGGCTGGCCAGGATCACACAGTGTGAACGGGCAGAGGTGAGAGGGAGACCTCACTCTCACTGGCTGGGTGTCCCAGACCCTGTCGTGTGCTGCCCCATGCCAGGCAGTGCTCTGTCTCCGCAGTTGTCCTGAGCCACCCTGGCATGGCATCTGTTACTTGGTAGTCCTCCCCCAGCTATGTCGGCCCAGGAGAGGACAGTTAGAGCCTGAGAGCAGCCCAGCACTGGCCCTCCCGTGCCAGTTTTGTGACGCTGCCTGTTGCTTGACCCTTCTCGGCCATGGTGTCATTCTGTGAGCCACCAGGCAGCTGTGGTGAAGTCCTACTGACCAGGGGGCTTGGATGACACACATTTCCTTTCCCATAGCACTGAAGCCAGCAGTCCTGGTCAAGGCTTCGGCGGGCCTTGGCCGCTCCCAAGGCCGCTCTTCTTGGCCTGCGGGTGGTGTCTTCCGCCTGTCTCTTCATGGTCTTCCTTCCATGAACCTCTGTGTGCACATTTTTTTCTTCTTATGAGGACACCAGTAATACCAGATTAGGGCCCACCACAGAGGTCTCATTTAGCCTTAATTACCTCGTCACAGACTTTAGTACCAAACACGGTTTGAGGCACTGAGAGTGAGAACTTCAACATATGAACTTGGGGGGTACGTGACTCAGCCCGTTACAGGCTCTAAGGGTGTCTTACATAGTAATAGCCTCATAGGGCTATGTCATGGCGTGCGTGTCAGTGCCAGAGAGCTGGTCCTGGCCCATAAAGAGCTTTATCGTAATATTGGCAAGTACTATTACCATGGCTGTGAATGAAATTGAGGCCTGCCGTATGCCTGGCCTCTCTATTCGAGCAGAGGCTTTGGCTGAAAAGAGCGTGAAAGCTGATCGTTTCAGGCGCTGAGGGCCTCTGTGGCGCTCAGGTGAAGACAGTCCAGCTGCTACTGTAACCCCAGCGGGACGTGGGCACCTGTGCATGGGGACAGGAGGGAGGCGGCTCCCCTGACCAGCGATGGAGTCAAAGCACCCAGCACCGTCGTGGTCTAAGCCTTCCTCCCTAGGCCTCTTCCTCCTCCCACACGGGCAGCGATCGGATGCCCCAGGCCTGCTTGCTCACTCACTTATGATTTTGGTTATGAGCTGAAATGTGTCCCCCCAAATTTATATGCTGAAGTCTTAACTCCTAGAACCTCAGAACGTGACTGAGTTTGGAGATACGGAGTTTGAAGAGTAATTAAGGTTAAACGAGGCCTGTGGGTACGTCCTTATCTAATACGACTAATGTCCTTACAAGAAATTTGAATCAGGCACAGTGGTACGCACCCGTAGTCCCTGGGACTCAAGATGCTGAGGTGGGAGGACCACTGAGCCCAGGAGTTCGAGGCTGCAGTGAGCTCTAATTGCACCACTGCACACCACCAGCCTGGACAACACAGCGAGACCCTATCCAAAAAAAAAAGCAGAAATGTGGCCACACAGAGACCCCAGGGGTGCATGTGCACAGAGGAAAGGCCATCTGAGGACACAACAAGATGGCGATTATCGCCAAGCCAAGGATGAGGCCTTAGGAGAAATAACACTTGACAACACCTTGATCTCGGACTGCCAATCTCCAGAGCTGTGAGAAGATAAATTTCTGTTGTTTAGCCACCCAGTCTGTGGTAGTTTGTTCAGCAGTCTCAGCAAACTAATACGATATTCGAATTTGCCTTCTGAAAGGGTCACATTGACCTCAGATTGATTTTCACACAACCGCTGAGTTGCTATTCTACCGGAAGAAGGAAGGAACTGGAAGGACATTGGCTACTCCGACACTCCAGGCACTCCATGAGGTTTTTATAAACTATGTGTGAGGGGACCCCCCCAAAAACTGGAATTATCTTTTGGAGGGTTGGGCCCCTTGTAGTACACTCAGAATTTGCTCCTGTGGCTCAAACGGTCAACCGAAGTTTTTATCTGGAAGTGTTGAGAAGGTTGCATCAGGATTTGTGGAAGAAACGTCCCAAGCTGTGGCAAACAGGTGACTGGTTCATCTACCACGACAATGCATCTGCCCACACCGCGCTGAGCGTTCAGCAATTTCTGACCCAAAACTTCATGACCTCTGTGCCCCGCCCTCCCTATTTACCCGGTCGCATCCCGAGAGACTTTTTTGGATACTTTTTTTGTTTCCCCAGATGAAAAAAGTCCTCCAAGGGAAACGTTTTGCAGATGTGGAAGAGGTGAAAAACAAAAAATGGGCCGGGCTCGGTGGCTCAGCCTGTAATCCCAGCACTTTGGGAGGCTCGAGACCAGTCCGGGCAACTTGGCGAGACCTCATCTCTACAATAAAAATAAAAAATTAGCCGGGCGTGGTAGCACACACCTATAGTTCCGGCAACTTGGAAAGCTGAGCTGGCAGGATTGCCTGAGCCCAACAGGTCACCTCTGGGGTGGCTGTGAGTGTGCCACGGCACTCCAGCCAGGGCGACAGAGTGAGACTCCAACTAAAAAAAAAAAAAAAGGCAGAAGCACTAAAAGGCATCAAAACGGACGAGTTCAAAAACGGTTTTGAGCAGTGAAGAAAGCGTCTTCATAGATGTATTGCATCAAACAGAGAGGACTTTGAAGGTGACTGAAGTTTAAACATGTAAGAATGAATGCACAGGACAAACCCTTCAGGTCCCCTCCCAGTGTGGGAGCGTTTAAGTACATACATAAATTTTTATAAATAAATCCTGGTTTTACAAATAAAATAAACAGAGGTCCCCCATCATATTTGTGTAATTTTTTTTTATTTATATTTTCCCCTTCCAGTAGACTATAAGCTCACCGAGTCAGGACCCAAGTCTGCCTAACACCCAGCACAGCTGCATGGATTGTGAACTGTTACCCCAGGCTGTTTTCGTGTTCCCCCAGTAATTTTGCCCTTTCCTGTCCCCCATTGAAGCAGAGTCAGTGCTCCTGGCCTCAGCAGGGATGATTAGACTGGAAGTAGAAAAACGGAGTCTCTTTGACTTTTCTTTCTTTCTTTTTTTTTTGAGCTGGAGTCTCACTCCATCGCCCAGGCTGGAGTGCAGTAGTATGCTCACGGCCACCCCAGCGTCGCCCTACTGGGCTCAGGCGATCCTTCCACCTCAGCCTTCCAAGTAGCCGGAACTACGGCATGCGCTACCATGCCCGGCTAATTTTTTTGATTTTTGTTGTAGAGACGAGGTCTCGCCAAGTTGCCTGGGCTGGTCTCGAACCCACGGGCTCAGGCAATCCACTCGCCTCAGTCTCCCAAAATGTTGGGATGACAGACTGAGCCACCGAGCCCAGCCTTTTTGGCTTTTCTTATCCCAAAAGCCTAAGCCACAAGTGACAAACTGACAGTCCCATGGTCACATCTAGCCCATGGCATGCTTTGTTTATAAGGCATAATGTGTGTAGGCAGGTTTTTTTTTTTTAAGACTTCAGACTAATTGCCAGAGTTTAAAAATCAGGAAATTGCTCAAAAACCAAAAACAAACAAAAGCCCTTGGATTCCAGGTCTATTTGGACCACTGTGAAGACCTGGAATTACCAGGCCCACACTCTGTCATGCTGCATATGGCTTTACTCCAGCCTCCACCGCTGCCTATTGTCACCCCCACCGTGAGCTCAGTGGCTGTTTAAAATTACATGTGCACTGCTCCTTTTCATATAGTTGAACTTAAGAAGAAGGAAAAACATGCTTTGTACTCATATCTCTATCAAAAGCAGAAAAGTAAAAGGTAAAGTGGGAGCAAACCTATGTGATAAACAAGCATTATTTGTGTCATACAATATGTTAACGACTTCTTGGTATTTTGAATCTTGAGCAGCAGAGAAGACGGCTATTCCTGGACTCCCTTGCAGGTGTAGGGCGGGCATGAGAGGTGGACTCTGCTACATCAGAAGCACCTGAGAGAGGTTTAGATGCAGGAGGACGGAATGAGAAGTGAATGCAGTGAGGAACAGTGTAGACACGGTCACCAGCATGGTGGCAGAGGAAACAGAGTTTCTGCAACTGCTGTGGGCCAAGTCCTGAGTCTGCCGTTACACAGACAGTGACAGCTGTGGAGTCTTATTTAGAATAGCTATTTAGAACAGCTATGGGTTTGCTATGGGTTTGCTTTCTGCTGGTCTTCCCAGAAGGGAGGACATTCAAACCTGGTCCTTCTGGGCAGTCAGGGCACTGCCCGGCATTCGTGACTCCATTTCGTTCCACTTCAGCTAAAGCGGATCCTGTTGGCGGCAACTGAGAACTGCAGAAGAAGCAACACGTTCCTCCTGGAGGTGGAGACTGTGTCTGCGTGTTCATGCATGAAGCGTGTCTGTGTTGAGACACATGGGGTAGCTGGCTTCACTCCAAAGGTGCTGAGGCCACGGCCCTGCACCAGGCTTTAAGAAGCTCTTAGAGAACTTGGCTGTTGTAACAATATTTGACGGAAGTTGGGAAAAGGGAGAAAATAAACTTAGGTGAGAAAACATACCTCCACTCTGGGAGAAGAGTAGGGTCTGCTGAATCTGACTGACGTCGCGTCGGGAAGCAGGAAAGTGACACTGGGAATGAGTCCTGATGGCCGTGTGTAACGAACAGGGCGGGGTAATAACATTAGACAAGGGAGAGTCGTCAGCACGGGAGGTGGGCTGCATTGTGTTCTCCAAAACAGGTATGTTGAGTCCTAAGCCCCAGTACCTGGGATGCTGACCCTGCTTGGAAATGGGGTCTTTGCAGATGTAAGCAAGTTAAGATGAGGCCACACTGGATTCGGCTGAACCTCAGTCCAATGACCGGCATCCTTATAAGAGGGAACGTGAACACAGAGATGCAGAGACCCGAGGAGAAGCCCACGGGACAACAGGCAGAAGCTGGAGGGATGTGGCCACAGCAGCTAGGGAGAGGCCAGGAGGGCTCTTCCCAGAACCTCCAAAGAACATGGCCCTGTCAGCACCTGGACTTTGGACTTCTGGCCTCCAGAGCTGTGCGGGGATACGTGCCACCCAGGTGGTGGTACGTGGTTGCAGCAGCCCCAGGAAGCTAACATAGGGGGATTGTCTCACGATACAGGATGCAACATCCTGGCAAAGGCTGGATGGAGGCTTAAGCAAAACAGAGATGTGACGGGAAGACTGATGACCATACATACGATTGTGGGAAAACAGTCATCGCCCTACGCTCAAAGATGTGGGGTGGCCAGCATGACTTGTTAAAATAACTTGAGGATTTCTTGTGGCTCAGTAAATGTGCAGAGCATAGCTTTGGAGTGGCTTTGACCAGCAGCGACTTCCCCTTTGAATCAACACTAAGCCAGGCTGTGATCTAACAGGTGTGACCCACATGGCTGCTCCTGTCACGATATCCACTCTAAGAGCGACTGCTCAAGGCCACAGGACCACTCTTTTTTTCATCCAGGTCCACATGCTCTCTTTCCTTCATTGTTCAATAAACCTAATGTACAGGTCTATTTCATTCTCTTTTTTTTGAGTGAGTTGGAGTCTCACTCCTTTGTGCAGGCTGGAGTGCAGTGGCATGCACGCTCACGGCCACCCCAGCGTCGACCTTCTGGGCTCCAGCGATCCTTCCGCCTCAGCCTTCCGAGTAGCTGGAACTACAGATGTGTGCTACTATGCCCAGCTATTTTTTATTTTATTGTAGAGATGAGGTCTCACCAGGTTGCCTGGGAGAGTCTCAAACCTGCGGCCTTAGGCAATCCACTTGCTTCAGCCTCCCAAAATGCTGAAATTACAGGCTGAGCCACCGAGCCCAGCCCTATTTCATTCTTTAATGCCTGGTATACGCACTGCTGAATTTGAGCCAATTACGGAGATGAATCACTGAGAATTCAATGGGCTGCCTTCTATTCCTTTTTTTTTTTTGAGTTGGAGTCTCACTCTGTTGCCCAGACTGGAATGCAATGGCCGCTCTGGGCCACCGCAGCCTCGGCCTGCTGGGCTCCGGCAATCCTTCCGCCTCAGCCTTCCAAGTAGCCAGAACTACAGGTGCACACTACCATGCCTGGCTAATTTTTGATGTATTGTAGAGACAAGGTCTTGCCAAGTTGCCCAGGCGGGTTTCAAACCCGGGGGATCAGGCAATCCACTTGCCTCGGCCTCCCAAAGTGCTGGGATTACAGGCTGAGCCACCAAGCCGGGCCTGATCATACTCTTGATCAATTAAAAGGTCTCTCTAGAGCCGGGCTCGGTGGCTCAGCCTGTAATCCTGCGCCTTTGGGAGGCTGAGGTGAGTGGATTGCCTGAACCTGAGGGTTCGAGACCCGCCTGGGCAGCAAGACCTCATCTCTATAATAAATCAAAAAATCAGCTGGGCATGGTAGCGCATGCCTGTAATTCCGGCTACTTGGAAGGCTGAGGCGGAAGGATCGCTAGAGCCCAGCAGGCTGAGGCTATGGTGGCCGGGAGCAGCCACTGCACCCCAGTCTGGGTGACTGAGTGAGACTCCAACTCAAAAAAAAAAAAGTTCTCTGTAACTTATTTTTTTCTAAGGAAAAAAAGGAGAAATGCCTGATTTGTTACAAACTATAGAAACAGGGATCAAAAGGCTCAAAGAAGTCGGGCACATTGGTTCACATCTGTAATCCCAGCACTTTGGGAGGTCGAGGCAGGAGGACTGCTTGAGCCCAGGAGTTCAAGACCAGTCTAGGCCACATAGCAAGACCTCATGTCTACCAAAAACAGAAAAATTAGCCAGGAGTGGTAGCACACACTGTAGTCCCAGCTTCGCAGGAGACTGAGGCAGAAGGATCACCTGAGCCCAGGAGGTCAAGGCTGTGATGAGCCATGATTCTGCCAGTGCACTCCAGCCTGGGTGACAGAATGAAACTCTGGCTCAGAAAATAAAAATAATTTTTTTGTATAAGAAAAGGCTCAAATAAATGAACATGCAGTAAAGGATTTACTCTATAAGCCCCTCACCAAGGCAGTAAGGAATGTGATGGTGATGGGGCCACCGGCACCACTGAGCGGCCCAGAAGCTGCCATCGTGGCAGGCTGGGTCTTACAGTAGGAGGTGCTGATCCTGAACTAGTGGCAATTGGGATGACAGAATCCTGGAACAGCAGAGGCCAGTGGCAGCGTTCAACCGTCCTGTCAAGGGAGCCAATTCGGGATGACAGTTACGGAACTGAACACTGGAATCTCAGAGGTGACTTGTCAGGGAACATGGTGCTCCTAGCAGCAACACCAACAGGCGGCCAACAAAGGTATTGCTCCCTATAGAGGTCATCAGAGAAGACCAGGCCTGACCGGTGGGCAGGGGGCCGCGGTGGCCCCCCGGTGGAGAGTCGTGCTCTCCTGCCCAGTTTCCAGACCAGAATCCAATGACTGGAGGAGACGCAGGGTCTCCATGATCCAGGAATTGGCAACTCCAGCAAAGGGGCTACCGGGGACTCCCTCGGTTCTTCCCCGAAGGAGCCTGCAGTCACTGACTTGGGTGAGCATACATCACAGAAGGAATGCCCTGAGCTTCGGAAGACTCATGGATAAAGGGGTACGTTGGCGTTAACACTCGGAGAATCAGCACTGTCATGGCCCCCTCGTTAGAGTGGGGCTTACGAGGGCCCGTGGAGTCCTGGTCGGGTCCCTCTCACAGGGGGTTCACGTGGTCCAGGGACACCCGCCCAGTGGTCATTTCCCCATGGACAACTCCCACGTGGATCATCGGCGACATCCAGCAGAAACTCTTACACTGATTCCTTGACTTGTGAAATATAAGCTATCATAGAAAAGGCCAAATGGAAGTCCCCAGAACTGCCATCCTGCGTCAAAAGATAAATCAAGAACAGCACTGCATTGTACAGGTGGACAGAGGTTAGTTCCACCTTCAGAGACCCTTCTGCAGAACAACGCGTTGATCTGTTGTTACTGAGAGATGACATGTTGCTTAAATGACACGAGCAAGAAGTGACACACACTCTGATGTCTCAGGAACTCGCATGTGCTCCAGGGGCGGGGAGAACAATGGCTACAAGGATTCACAGGCCCCACGTGGCTGGGCACAACGGGTAACGCTTCTGACCACACATCAGAGGATTTACAACCCACCACATGGACAAAGGTCATGGGGTCCAGTGCTTGAGAATTCTAGACTATTCCCTCCAGAGTAAAAGAAAAGTGTCTGTACTTGGTGTTTCTTAGCGCTAAGGAAGAAGCACAGTGGCTGGCAGACCTCTTTGGATTTTTGAAGCAGCATATGCCACACGTGGGGATGTTGTTTCCACCCACTTATTCCGTGACGTGAAAGGTTTCAATGCCACGGGTGCCTTGAGTTCCAGCACACTCACGATGCTGAAGGAATCTGAATAGGAAAGACCCACATATATGAGATTTCTCGCAGAAGCCGCTGGGAGAAATACATCATAGACCCTCAAGAATCTGGACCACGGCCGCCATCAGAGGAACACACGACACACAGAAATAGCTCCTGGCCTGCCACTGAGCCCTGGTAGAGAAGCTGCGTCCGTGGGAGGCCTATCAAGTCACAATGTCCCCTGTGAGATGGAAATGGGACATCTAGGATCGGGTGCCAGCAGGGCCTCAGGGTGCACATCGGAGGGGTCAGACTCTTGCATGACCCACGGCGGCTGCACCCGTGTCAGGAGAAGACTCCCACGTGACTCACAGCGGCTGTGCCTGTATCGGGGGAGAGTCCTGTGTGACCCGTGACTGCTGAGCCCATGTCAGGGAGAGACTCTCACATGACCCACAGCAGCTGTGTGCATGTCTAGGGGAGATTCCCACACGACCCACAACTGCTACTCCCAGGCCTCTTCATCAGCTCATACCCATGGACAGATGGCAGGAGGGGAACACTGAACTTGGTCCACAGCTGGTCAGTTTGGTGTGTGATGGACGGAAGGACAGTGATGAGGGGAAGTCCTCCCAGGGGGTAAAGCTTGGAGAAGCCCCCTGGGTACCCACTTCATGGAAAGAGAAGCATGCCAAGGTAGGGATGCATAGACCGTGGGGAATGGCTTAGTCAGTGGGTCAGGATCCAGAAAGAGAAATCTTGGGAGGCCAGGAAGGAGGAGGTCTGGGGACAAGACACACAGATCAGCCCACAAGAGTGGACACCAAGTGTGAGGCCTCCAGCTTGCACGTGGACACACGCCAAAGAGCCTCCACCAGAAGAGGAGCCCACGGGCAGTCTGACTTGGCCCAACCATGTCAGCTGCATCTGTCTTTGGCCACACAGTGCCACAGCAGTGCACACGTGACCCAAGTGACCATGACAGAGGGATGCAGTCTCAGCCTGGGCTCCCACTCACCGAGACTGGTCTAGCTACTGCTGCTGTCAGCAAAATCCCAGTGCTGAGCCCCTGGGAGGTTTCAGTCCCTGAGGAGCAAAGTGCCTCATGGCTAGATCGGACCCTTCCTCCCCGGAAGGCAGCCATTTGTCCCGACGGGTTGACACGTATTTCACGTATGATTTGCTTTCCAGCTGCAGGTCTCTCCAGCATCGCTACCTGAAGATTCACAGAGCATCAACTTGGCAACATGGATGTCACATCGCATGACCTGGACAAGACAACCAAAGACGGTACGGCAGCGGGCATGTGATGGGGGGGGGTCCCCTGGCCCTCCCACACCCCAACTCCTCCTGAGCTGACAGTCTGTCAAGAGAAAGAGGCCTCTTAAAGACGCAGTCCAGGCACCAGCCTGGAGAGGAAGCCCTGTGAGGACATAGTGTGACCCTTCAGGTCACAGCAGGGCCCATGAGCCAGCAGTGAGGATGCAGTGCTGTGTCCCAGCAGACAGGACACTCGGATCTGAGAGATGAAGGAGAGAGGAGCCGTCCACCGCCTTCGTTCCAAGCACTGTCCTGGGAACATCTCATCTCTTGACTTCAGGCTCTGTGAGTCCAGAGGTCCTGAATGACACGGAGGAAGTCTTCCATTTGGGAACGCTGGGGAAGTCCCCTTCCACATACGGCTATGACCACTGCCCCGTCATCTGGGGTCGTCATGCCAAGACCAGAAGGCAAAGCAGGAATCGCCACAGTGGCAAGGACCACTGACCCTGTCCTCAGGCAGAGTCAGGACTGTCACTTCATGGTGGATGGGGACCAGGCAACCCCCTAGACACCTCCTGGCATAGCCTCGGCTACGTTGAACTGGAAATGGGCGACTACAACAGCCATGACCTGGGAAGGGTACGGGACCCAGGGGTCCAGAAGCCTCAGGGACGGAAGTCAAGGTCAACGGAAGGCGGGGCCACCGCTGAGGGTGGAGAGGCGGGACCAGCACCAGGGCGAAGCCAGAGTCTGTCCCAGAAGCTCTTCTCTGGAAGGTTCTTCAGGAGTTGCAACCACAGAGCCTGCAGCAGCTGCACTGGACGGAGGGAAAGTTGATGCCAGGAGGTCCAAGCGTCACAGTAGGCAGCCGCCGAGGACACGGCAGCGCACCCCCAGTCCCTGTGTGGGGTCTGCACGTGTCCACCTCCAGAGCTGCCATTGGGTCGTGTCTGCTGTGTTTGCCCATGTCCAGTCCACACTCACCGAGGCAGCGTGGGAGACGTCCAGTGGGTCATGGTGAAGCGACAGTCCCGACTCCTCCTGAGGGGGACCGTGACCCTCACATCACAGGGACTCCTTGTCCTGCTTTCCGGTCTTGGCACAAGGACCCCAAAAGAACTCCCCACCACTCAGTGGCCTCCAGGTAAAGCCCCACCTCTGCTGGGCCCCCAGGGCCAGGGGCTGGCTGATGCTGAGATATGACGGCTGAACCCCCGGCCCCACAGAGATGGCTGGGTTGGCGGCGCCAGCCTCCCTGCACAAGCCCCGAGAGACACCCAGTGGCTCCTCCCCTTCTCCTGCCCTGCCAGCTCTCCCTCCAGATGTCTCCAAGGCTCACCCAAATCCCCTCAAGACCTTCAGGGAATCCCCGTCTAGGACAGAGTGGAGACAGGGAAGGGGAGAGGAGGAGGGTTTGAACTGGATGGCCAAGAAGTCATCCTGGAGGGACCTGAGAGCAGAGCCTTGAAGAAAGGCAGGGAGGGAGCCCTCCAGCCACCGGGGAGGAAGCGCTTAGGCAGAAGCAGCAGCTGGTGCAGGTGCCAGGATCGGCAGGCCCGATGAGCTCCAACAAAAGCAAGGAGGCCATGAGACCGCAGTGGAGTGAGACCAGGAAGGACCGTCAGAGACACGGCCAGAGAGGCTGCCCACGCCCCGGGATCACAGGAGGCCTGATGGCCGTGGAGGGCACCAGCTGGAATTCTGAGCGAGGTGGTTCTGGGCAGGTGTGAGCCAGGTTTGAGGCCTCCGGGTGTCATTGCAAGTGGAGCCCAGGGTTGCAGGGCCGCAGCACCTGTGTGGACACACCTGTCTTTGTCCCTAGAACAGGAAGTGCACACCTGGCCCGGCTTGATACACAACCACGGAGTGCTGAGCACGGACACAGTCAGGGACTCACCCCTCAGACGGGAAGACACACACTTGCAAGAAGACCAGACTTCCCAGGCCTCCCCCGGGAAAAGCCTCAGCAGCACAACTGACCAGGGGTACTGCCCCACCCTGCCGACAGGTTCAGCAGCTGCTGGCTACACTGCAGTCCAGGTAACCTCTAAACCTACGTGAGTGACTTAATTTCAAGATAGCAAGTGGGAAGAGGAAAGACGCTTGATTAGAGAGTAACATCATGGAGTGGTTAAGAAGCATGGGAACAGACCATCTTTTTTGAAACCCACCTCTACCAGGTGCAAGCTGGGTGACCTTGGGCAAGTTGCTTAACCTCTCTGTGCCTCAGTTTTCTCATCTGTAGAATTTTAATTATAACAATTCCCTCAGCTAGGAAAAGTGGCTCACGCTTGTAATACCAGCACTTTGGGAAGCTGAGATAGGAGCATTGCTTGAGGCCAGGAGTTCACGTCCAACCTGGCAATATAGCAAGACTCCATCTCTACAAGAAGATTTTAAAATTAGCTAGGCATGGTGGCACACACCTGTAGTTTTAGCTACTCGGGAGGCTGAGGCAGGAGGATCTCTTGAGCCCAGAATTTGAGGCTGGAGTGAGCTATGATCGTACCACTGCACTCCAGCCTGGGTAACAGAGCAAGGCACTGTCTCTATGAAATAATAACAATAACAACAACAATAATAATAACAGTCTTCTCTTCATGGAGTTGATAATAGAATTAAATGAATTGACAGTGTCTGAAACATAGTAAGTGCTTTGCCGTTATTATTTTTTTACATGTAAGCAATCAAAGGACACCCACATTGGCATTTAGGTTGAACAGATCTGCATGTCAATCTCTGGATCTTAAGTTTCAAGTTTGATGCCTTCCATGTCATCTGTATAGACCAATACCATAGACTTCTGAAATATAGCTGCCCCTGAGCTGATGAGTTGCTCACTGCGTCTCATCAGTGACCGTCTTCCAGGAAGGCTGCCATGCCCACTGCACTCAACCCGTGGGCGAGCTCTCAAAGGCCTCCCCGAGCCGGCTACTCCCCAACCACGAGGAGCACTCCGTGATAAAAAGCATCTCAAGAGTTCCATTTAGGTGACGGCTTTGGCCTCGTGCGTGACTAGACGTCCGTGATTTACCCTCGCTAGGCAGAGAGCAGGGCTTCAACTCCAACCGCACCAGCCTCCGACCAACACAGCGGCTCTTGGCGAGTCTTTCTACTTTTTCTTGTATGTGAAAATCAACAAGGTGAGGGGAAATGCCCATTACCTGCCAGGCTCTGAGCAGGGCCTTTGACATATAATTATAAACACTGCGGCTCATGCCAGGTGTGTGGCGGAGCTGGTTTCAGAGGCAGTTCTGGAGTTCCACTCAAAACCACTCGAGCTGAGGTTTGGATCACTGTTCAAAGTGATGTTTTTTGTTTTTTGTTTTTTGCTTCCTCCACCAACAGTTTCTCTCTACAGATCACTGAAAGAAGGGGTTCGTGTTAGCTTTATGTCCTACAGTTGTGACAACAATGACAACATCTGGTATTCACTAGTGCAGTCTCTGTCTCGAGAATTGTTCTGGCTGTTTTTCCATGGATCCAGGGAGACTGTTCCAAGAGTCCTAGACACGTAACCCCATCTTTGACAGCGATCACACAACTCAGAAATGACTAATTTTGCTGCATCCCTAAGCAGATGGATTCAGTAAACCAAAAGGCCTTCATGCTGACCATCCAATCAGGCAAGGCCAGTTCTTAGGCTGAGTCTCCTGTAGAGAAAGGCTAACTAAATTCCAAGCAAGCAATTACACTGATGTTTGAAAAGAAAATTCCTATGTGGTTTTTTTTTTGTCAAGTACTTTATAAACGAGGGCAAAGTTTGGTGATTATAATGGTGACTGCGGTCCAAAGTCATGCTTTTTATTCCTGACTTTGCCAGATTCCTTTGTCATCACTTGAATAGGCCAGTTAAGTCACCTTCCTTCTGCAGCTCGAATCCAATGAGCTCACCACAGTAAGACACTACCTGGGGAGTGCTTAGCAGAAGAAGCAACACTCTTTTAAAAGATGCTATTGTGATCACTCTCTATATTTGTCTGGTTTATGCTGCTGTTACTGATCTAGGTTTTCATCTAGGCATGAACATTTGGTGCAGGTCTGATAGAAGCCTTTTTGCTTTAATTACTAAATTAATAAGGTGCCAATCTGTTTTTTTTAATTGTGAGAACTCATCAAAAGTGATACAGCGGAGAATGTAACACTGACAGGCACGCGTGTGTTATAAAACACGAGAAATGGAATGAATCTCAGTTTGCCTAGACATAGTCCTTTAAATGCAAAAGTTTTTAAGTTTAAGAGATAACATAGAAAAGTGAAAATAGATGCCAGATGGTATTTCTACTCACCAAAATTAAAAATAATCAAATACATAAAAAGCTTATTAAGAGTATTTTCACATTTACTTATATCAGAAAGAGAAAGCAGTCATTTTTCTTCACCATAAGCAACACTTATTAATTCGTCTATAAAACTCGAGAAGACATTTACCATGTCTATAAAAATCCACAAATTTAAATGCCACATCAGTTCATTAATTTATGGCAAACTCTCCTTGCACGAATTTTACTTTTAAAATATTTACTTTTTGGTTTGTACTAAAATCTCATGCAATTCAATGACATTTTTTTTTCCACTGCAATTGTGAGATTTGGGGCTTTAAAAAATATGAATTTTTAAAGTTATCTCCTCAAACTATTGTGTAACTATCCTTCTTATTGCAAGCTATAATCAGGAACCACCTTACACATTTTGTTTGACAAGATAAAAAACTGCAAATATTTAGTTTTCATTCATAGTGGAAAAAAGTGAAAAGATCTTTAAAAGTATGTTAGTTCAAAGCATAACTATACTTGTCATTATTCTTGGATCAGCATGAACTATTATCTCCCTAAATATTTTCTAATTCAATGCCAAACACACCATATGCAATATCACGACTTCCAGAAAGTGTGAGTCCTGCTCCATAAACAGAATACTTGTCTTGGCATTTTCCTCATCCAACCCCATACTTTGGAAACATCTTTTTTCCTCCAGGCATACACTGTAGAGGCTGGAAGGGGCTCCAGCAGCCCTCTAACTGGAAGCCACCCTCCTCATTACAGTGTGGCTTTAAAAACGTGAGGCAAAGCCTCTCACGCATTGGCGATGCAAGGCTACTCAGAAATGAATCTGAAATTCGCATCCAAACTTTACCTTTGTAAAATCCCCAGCGAATCTCCCACGGCGGTCTTCACTCCTTCCTTCCCAGGTTTCAGAAATTTTTCTTTGAAGGTATCAAATGCTTTCAATGGCATTTTGGATGCGGTGGGGAGGGGGGCACCTCCGAGCCGTTAACAGGCAGTCTCAGAAACTGTCATCCAGGCTCTCATTTCCAGGGTGGGAACCTGTTTCCCTTGCTGGACACCTGGAAGTCAGTTCTCATGGAGGTCACTACTCAAAATCAAAAGGAGTTGAAGCCCGGCCCAGATCTTCCAAGATGAGACAACCCCCTCCTTTCTGCCCCCACAAGAAGAGGCCAAGGGTGCCGGGCTGGGGATTCAGCCCTTGTGAGAGCTCCCAGCTCTCACAGCCGGTGGCGCTGGCTCACACAGCCACTCTCAGACCGAGCGCTGCCTGGCTGCCTCAGGGAGGGGGCTGCAGCTGGAGGAGCTCTGGGTTCAGCCCTCCAGGAGTCCCCAGGCCAGCAGCAGCCTCTGCGGTGGTGGCTCCAGCCCCTCCTGCCGACCACGTTCCCTCCCATCCCCACCCCTCACCCCAGCTGGGCCCTGGCTCTCACCGAGCCTTTCCAAGGTGATGCTATAGTAACCAGCACAATACCTGCCCTCAGCCCTGGCTGATGAGTGCCTCTCAGCCAGAGCAGGCACCCAGGGAAGTTTATGCAACATTTATGCGTCCTTTGCTTCCCCGAGGTCCTGAAGACAGGCTCTCAGCCACCACTTCAAGCCTTTTATCTCCCTCAAGGGAGCCATGAAATAGTGTTTCAGCCAGCCGTTAGCATGGATGGGGTCCCCGGACAAGCACTTGCACTTGAGAAGCTAAATGCAAAATCCAGACCACAAACATCTAGCAGGGTGTCCTTGTGCTCCTAACCGTAAGAGCAGACTCCCTCACGGTGTGGTCCACCAGTGCCTGGATATCTAGTTGAAGATATCTGAGCGGGAAGAGGTCTGGATCCTGCTGAGAACTCTCCACGGGCTCCTCCTTGTCCTCAGGACAAACCAAAGTCCTGATCAGGTCACCCGAGGCCCCTCCCTGAACCCCGAGCTTCTGGTCACCCTCTTTCCATGTCAGCCTCTCCCAGGACTCAGCAGATGCCCTGTTGCCCCTGGGCTTTCCTTGAGCTATGCCCTGTCCCCAGGCAATGCTCCTAACCCCTGATCTGGGCAACTTCTCGGGATTCTTAAGTCACACTGAGACACGTCCTACAGAAAGCCACAGAGACAAGCTGAAATGCCCTCGTCCGCACCTCCAAATCACCCATGCTCTGCCCAGCAGAGACTGGCAGGGAGTGGGTATGACCTGAGGCTTGTCGGACTGGGGCTGAGATATGGCCTGCTGATCGGCGTCTGTGGGCAGCAGGGTGATGCTCAGTAGATGATGCTGTGGTGAACGCTTCACCCTCGAAGCTCCCGTGTTCCAGGCCCCCCTCTGCCAAGGCCCCCAGAGTCATCTCCACAGGACCAGTCAGTGCTCCCCACAAGCCACAGTCCTGGCCCTTCCAAGACTTGAATTAAGTTAGACTAACTCAGAGCTGGGGCCCTGGCAGGTTAGATGCTGCTGGTATCTCTTGAGTTCTTGCTATGGTCCCAACTCTGTGGCAAACACTCTTTTACCGATGACCACAAGCTTCCCAGCACAGTTGTGTGGTTGGTAGCTTCTTATTTCTCCACTTTACCAACAGGAAACTGAGGCAGAGAGAAGTTAGCCTGGCTTGAGACCATAGTCAGTAAGCAGGAGGGCCGGGTTTCAGACACAGACGGCCCGGCTTCAGTCGTGCACCTCCATCTTCCTCCCTCCCACACACTTGACTAAGGCATATTTTGCCTTTCGAATAATTCACTCATTTAAGTGGACAACTCGGATGCTCAGCAAATTTTCCAGGTAGTGCAGCCATCCCCAGGAACCTGTTGCAGAAGATTTCCATCACTCCGTCTGCCCACCCAGTCATGACCTGTCCCCACCTTCCAACCTCGCCCTGCAGCCGTGACCTGCCTCCTGACCCTAGAGCTGCCTTCCTGGACATTCCACACGAACAGAATCGCAGAGGGACTCCTGTGTCTGGCTCCTTAGGATAATGACTTCTGGGTTCTGTCCCTGTTGCAGCACGGATCGGCAGTTGGTTTCTTTTTGGCTGGATAATATTTGATTGCATGATGTACCACACCTTGTCTGTCCATTGACTCATAGATGGACATTAAGGTTATTTCAATTTCTGGATGCTATGGAAAAAAACTTAAAGAGTATGTGCGCATAAGTCTTTGTGTGAATATATGTTTTCACTTCTCTTGGGTAAATACCTAGGGATGAAATTGCTGAGGCATATGGTAAGTGTGCATTTAATTCTCCAGGAAACAACCAAATTCTTCCCCCAAGTGGCTGCACGTTTCCCCACCCCCGACCCCCACTCGTATGAGGGCTTCCACTTCTCCACATCCTCGCCAGTATTTGTTTGCTGCCATTTTTAGTATAACCAGTCTAGTAGGTGTGAAATGGGCATCATTGTGGTTTTACTTTGCATTTCCCTGACGACTAATGACACTGACCATATCTTTCCATGTGCTTGTTAGCCAGTCTTTTTTTTTTTTTTGGTGAAGTTTCTATTCACATATTTTGCCCATTTTTAAAAATAGCTTTTTGTCTGTTTTTTATTGAAGCGTATGAATATGTATTCTGGATACAAGTGCTTTTTAAATCAGATATGTGTTTTGAAAACATTTTCTCCCAGTCTGCTGGGTTTTTTCATTCTCTTTATTTTGCATTTTGGAGTGCAAAAATTTTGTTTGTTTGTTTTTTGAGTTGGGATCTCACACTGTTGCGGAGGCTGGAGTACAGTGGCACGATCCAAACTTATCACAGCCTCTACTTCCTGGGCTCAGGTGACCCTCCCGCCTCAGTCTTCTGAGAAGCTGGGACTACAGGTGCATGCCACCACGCCCGGCTAATTTAGTTGTTGTTGTTGTTGCTGCTGTTTTGTTGTTGTGACAAGGTCCCACTATGTTGCCCAGGCTGATCTCTAACTCTTTGGCTCAAGTCATCATCCTGCCTTGGCCTCCCAAAGTGCTGGGATTACAGGCATGAGCCACCATGCCCCACACACACACACACACACAAAAAAGGAAATAAAAAGAAATAAATTTGCATCTTGATGAGGTCCAATTTATTCATGTTTTCTTTTGTTGCTATGCCTAAGAAATCTTTGCCTAACCTGAAGTATTAAAGATTTTCTTCTTTAGTCTTACATTTAAGTCTATGATTTATTTTTAGTTCGCTTTTATGTATGGTGCGAAATAAATGGCTACATTCATTATGTGTCTCTCTAATTGTTCAAGTTAGAAACACGATTCTTTCTTCAATGAATAGCCTTAGTACCTATGTCAAAAATCAATTGAATGAAAATATAAAGCTTTATCTCTGGACTATGAAGCCATTAGTTAAGTTCCATTAGTCTTTATGAGGTGGGACCCAAAAAACCCAAAAGTTATTTATACAAAATTGTGTTTGTACTCCTACATGTTTCAACTTCGGTCACCTTCTAAGTACTCTCCGTTTGATGCAATACACCTATCAAGACGCTTTTTCTACTGCTCAGTTTTTGAACTGTTCAATTTTGATGCCTCTTAGTTCTTCTGCCTCTTCCACATCGGCAAAATGTTTTCCTTCGAGAGCTTTTTCATCTGGGGAAGCAAAAACACAAAAGAAAGTCAAGGTAAGATCGAGTGAATAGAGGCGGGGACGCTGGTGTTATGCCATTTTGATCAAAAACTGCTGAACACTCAGCGTGGTATGGGCAGGGGCACCCGTAAATGACCCTTCATGAAATGGGTAGACGTGTTGAAAGAATCTCCAAAAGAAGATTCATTGAAGCCAAATGCAGCCTCTCAACACTAGCTGGCACATGGATGCCGATGGGTTCCTAGAACATGATGTAGTGGAGGGAGTCTATACTACAAGGGCCCCGCCCTTCAAAAAATAATTTCGTGGGTTTTTTGGGTCCTCCCTCATATGTTTATTCTTAGGCCAGTACCACACTGTTTTGACTGCAGCTTTATAATAAGGTTTTTTTTGAGTTGGAGTCTCACTCTGTTGCCCAGGCTGGAGTGGCACGCTCACAGCCACTCCAGCTTCAGCTTGCTGGGCTCAGGTGATCCTTCCGCCTCAGCCTTCCAAGTCGCTGGAACTACAGGCATGCACTACCATGCCCGGCTAACTTTTTGATTTATTGTAGACATGAGGTCTCGCCAAGTTGTCCAGGCTGTTCTCAAACCTGTGGGCTCAGGTAATCTCCTTCCCTCAGCTTCCCAAAGTGCTGGGATGACAGGCATAAGTCACTGTGCCCGGCCTATAATAAGTTTTGAAACTGGGAAATTAAAGTCCTCCAATTTTGCTCTTTTTAAAGATTGTTTTGGCTATTTTAGATCTTTTGCATTCCCATATAAATTTTAGGAGCAAATTGTCAGTTTCAACAACAACAAAAATTCTGTCCTGCCAGGTGATCCTAAAAGCAGTTTCTGGTCACCAGGCTTCCCACTGTAACCCCTCAGGGCTGAGAATGCCAAGGCCCCAGAAAACCACTGGTCACTCCATTAAGTCTTTGTGTCCAAAAAGCTCATTCACTCATTAAAAGCAAATACAATCACAATAAAATATGCTGAACACACTCTCTTGGTGAAGAAAGCATTCCCTGGTGAAGGTCTAATGCATTCCTCAATCCCAGGACAAATTATGTTACTGAGTCTCATAGAGCACACGGTGCGTTACCAGGCAAAGACCACACCACTGTCTGCCTCTCAGGGCTCAGTGATGACCCAGAGCACTTACCATTCCGGCAGAATGTTGCTCTGGAAACACACCTGGATTGACAAAATTTATCGGTGGTGATTCAGAGAGTTGATGATAATAAGAACTAAGATCTATGGTGCATTTTCCAGGTGCCAGACTTGAAGAACTTAACATGCATTAACTCACTGAATCCCCACAATGACTCTAAGGTAGGCACCTTCGTTATACCACCTACAGGTGGGGAAACTGAGGCACCCGGTCAAGTACACAGTTAGGGAACTGAACGGAGATAGATGTGGACCCAGGAAGTCTGGCATCAGAGCTGCACTCTTAGCTTCCACCTAAGAACTGTGGATAATAGCGACTAGAAGATATCAGGCCAGACTGCACAAACTGAGGTGCATCTCATTAATTCATTCACTCATTCCTTTTCTTGAGGGCCCATGAGGTGGAGCCCAACTCAGTGTAGTGAACACAACAGCAGGCTGTGGAAGGACAGCAGGGACACCTGCCTCGGCCTCAGATGGGAGTGGGGAGGGCTTCCTGGAGGAGGGGATGGCAGAATAAGCCTTCAGGGAGAAGAAAGTGAGGCAGACAAAAGAAAAATATAGGAGCGAAGCCATGCTGGAAAGAGCATGATGTCCGGGGAACCATACGCCGGGGGCATCAGGGGAATTGGGGGAGCATACCTGGAGGTGTCTGGGGAGACCCTGGAGTCAGGGGGGTGGGGTGGAACCATGTCTGGGGGTGTCCGGGAAAACCATGCCCAGGGGACATCCGGGGATCTGGGGGACCCATGCCTGGGGGGGGGGTCGTGGAGAAACCGGGCCCGGGGACGTCGGGAAAATCATGGGCGGGAGGACACCTGGGAAGTGCTGCGTTAAAACACGTGTTCCCATCTCGGAAGAGCAAAGACAGCAAAGAGGAGGAACTCAAGTGTAGTATGGGATTCCCCGAAAACCACCGTGAAGCCAGAGCTGGGCTCCAGGCTGGGACAGGCACACTGCATCACAGGTACCTGGTGGTGTCCCACGCCTCTTCCCTTGGAGACAACATCCAAGGAAGGCGCCTCCGGGGTGCTTACTGGCCACTGCAACCCCTCAGCCTCAGGAAACTTCCATGTCCCCTGCCCACTTCTACAGTGACAGGTTTCCAAAAGTCCTGTGGTATTTAATCTTCTGTAAGGGTTCCCAGTGCCTGAGTCCAGAATGGACCGGGTGGGCACCTGCGCCAAGCTGAATGAGAGGATGTCAGGGTCACCTTAGGCACTGGAAGACTGTCAGTCCACCCTGAAATGCCCTGGAACACCCTTTATGGCAGAGGTGCAGAGAACAGCATGAATGAAACAGGGTGGCAAACAGCATGAATGAAACAGCATGAAACTTGCACAGGGTGGGGGTTTCTAACGGCCTTCCAGCCCTGTCTGTCTAGACCCAGCTGTCCTTATACCCTTGGGCTTCATGAAATACCCATCTCCTTATCACAAACTGCCCTCTTTTTTTTGGTTTAGCTAAGATCGTTTCTGCTCCTCGCAAATCAAGAATCTTGGAGACCGGGCATGGACTAGATGAAGAATTGGAACCAGGGTCGGAGCGAAGGGTGAAATGATTCATCTTTCTGGAGATTTCACAAGGAGACAAAAGTAATGAACTAGTCCTCTGTGGTTTCTCCTCTCCTGAATTCTTGTGACAGCTTTTCCCGCCAACTCCACTCACTACCCCAACTCCCCGCTCTTAACTCACCCCTTATAACACTCCGAGACCAACGTAAACATCTCTTATTCAAAATTTCTCTCAATCCTTTAAAATGTGTGTATTGTAGATAACTGTCATTAGTACTAGCCAACATATATATAAAGCTTGATTTTTTCTCATTGAACACCCATATTTGACACTAATTCATTAATAGTCAAGGCCAGGCATAGTGGCTCATGCCTGTAATCTCAGTACTTTGGGAGGCTGAGGCAGGAAGATTGCTTGAGGCCAGGAGTTCAAGACCAGCCTAGACAACATAGCAAGACCTCGTCTCTACAAAAAAAAATTTTTTAAATTATCCAGATACAGTAGCTCACACCTGTACTTCCAGCACTTTGGGAGGTCAAGGCAGGAGAATGGCTTGAGGCCAGGAATTTAAGACCAGCCTGGGCAATATGGCAGGGCCCTGCCTCAAAAAAGAAAGAGGGAGGGGAAAGAGAAAGAGAGGAGAGGTTGGGGCGTTGGGGGGGGAGAAAGAGAGAGAGAGAGAGAGGGGAGCGAGGGAGGGAGGGGGAAAAGTAGTCTAGGCATTTTCAAATACCTTGAAAATTGTCACAATTACTCGGTGAAACAAATAAGCACATAAAGAGATCAAGATGTAAATTTCAGCCAGCTCGGTGGCTCAGCCTGTCATCCTGCACCTTTGGGAGGCTGAGGTGAGTGGATTGCCTGAGCCCGTGGGTTCGAGACCCACCTGGGCAGAGAGACCTCATCTCTACAATAAATCAAAAAAATCAGCCGGGCATGGTAGCGCATGCCTGTAATTCCGGCTACTTGGAAGGCTGAGGCGGAAGGATCGCCAGAACCCAGCAGGTCAAGGCTGCGGTGGCCGGGAGCGGCCACTGCACTCCAGTCTGGGCGACAGAGTGAGACTCCGACTCAAAAAAAAAAAAAAAAAAGTAAATTTCACCCAGGGTATCCTGGCCAGTGGAATCGAATGAGCTGGGACTAGGTCCTAAAGCCATTTCCTGAGCTTGGGCCACCCAGGCACGCAGCACATTGTGATCCTATAATCCTACTGTGAGTGGTAGAGTGCCTTTAATATAGCTCAGAAAAGAGCTACTCAGAATTCCGTGTCCTTTAAAACCGTATTGAGCACCTATCTATAGGCAAGCTTGTCCTGCTATCACGGAATTTTTAAAAATAAAATAGCGGCCAGGCTCATCCTGTAACCTCAGCACTTTAGGAGGCCAAGGCGAGTGGACTGCCTGAGCCCACAGGTTCAAGACCAGCTAGGGCAACTTGGCGAGACCTCTTCTCTACATCAAAAAAGAATTAGCCACGCGTGGTAGTGCGCACCTGTAGCTCTGGCTACTTGGAAGGCTGAGGTGGAAGGATTCCCCAAGCAAGTTGACGCTGGGGTGGCCATGAGTGGGCCACTGCACTCCAGCCTGTGCAATAGAGTGAGACTCCAACTCAAAAAATAAAATAAAATAAGATCCAGGCATTGTGGCTCATGCCTGTAGTCTCAGCTACTCAGAAGGCCAAGGCAGGAGGATCACATGAGCCCAGAAGTTCGAGGCCAGCCTGGGCAATACAGTGAGACCCCTATGTCTAAAAAAAATAAGTAAAATAGGGTGCTGGTTTTTAAGGGTTCATACTAATCTGTCTGCTTTCATTAAAATGTTCCACTGGAAATTAGGGCACATTGACATAACAGTGTGAAGAGAAATTAACATAAACACTGATGAGTTGGCCCCATTGCATTCTAGAAAAGACACCTCTTGTAAAAGGAGGCTGATGTGAGCCTTTGCCCAGTCTACTGTCGTGGCTTTGTTATCTATCTTCTTCGCTCAGGCTCCATGGTCACATTTTATGCTTGCAAAGTAGAATGAAAAAGTGGCTATGACACAGTAGTATGACCAAAGGGGTATCGTTCCCATTCCACACATGAGGAAATGGAGGCTCACGCAAGAACTTGTCCAAACATCGTTTCTGGTGGAGCCAAGATTTAAATCCAGCTGGTTACAAACGTCGTCTTCTCCCGTGCGGCTTCCCAGTCTCAGTAAGGCACTGCCAGCCCCAGGCAGTGCAGCTTGCTGAGAGTCAGTTACCGCAGCTCTGTGATCCTGCCGGGTGGGAACTGTACACCACAACTGCGTAAAACACATCTCTGTACGACTTTGCAAACATAAAGACGCACACACAGACACCCTGAAACATATCAAGTCATCTCTGTAACTGCCTAAATATTAGGTGTCATTAATTTTTCTCCCTAAATATATAAATTAAATGTTCAAAGAAATGGTCAAATACCCCAAATTCAGAAACTGAGGATGTCTTTATATAGCATGTAATCATTCCTGTTAAATATTTCACACATCATAAAAGTCATATTCATTTAGAAAAAAAAGCAATTCATTTAGAACATGAATTCCCAATAAGGCTCCTTTTTTTTTTTTAAGAGACAGGGTCTTGCTATATTGCCCAGGCTGAACAGCAGAGGCTATTCACAGGCATGATCATAGCTCACTGTAACCTCCAACTCCTGAGCTCAAATGATCCTTCTGCCTCAGCCATCTGCGCAGCTGGTGCTACAGGCATACATCACCACACCTGGCTAATTTGTGTGTGTGTGTGTGTGTGTGTGTGTGTGTGTGTGTGTGTGTGTGTGTGTGTTTGTAGACAGTAGGTCTTTCTATGTTGCCCAGCTGGTCTTGAGCTCGTGGGCTCAAGTGATCCTCCCACCTCAGCCTTCAAAGTGCTGGGATCACAAGCGTGAGCCACCATGCCAGCCTTGTGAAGCACTGTGAACTTTATTCTTCTCTGGTCTGCCAAGCCTTATAGCTGCGTATGGAACCGTGGTGAGCTGATTACTCCACTGTTCTGAAGAAGCCCAGGGCACAGAGAAGACAGTGATGTTCTGAGATGTCAGGCAGAGATGTGACACTCATTTGCTTGCTGTTGTTGGTGACCTGTCACAAATTAATTTATCATTTCATCTTGGAGGATACCACTCTCCACAGCCCCCAACATGAGACACTTAATCATAACTTTTTAGCCTACTTCCTGGCCGTAAGACAACGTAATTGCTTTTCTTTAGCATGTGTTACTATCTGGAGTGTGTCTGTGTCTGTGGGTTCAGACCAGTCTGAAATCCCCGCACGTGAGGAAACAGGGAGATACTATCCTTTCTTCCCATATTACAGTGTGGAGACACTTCAGTTTTGCTTCACACACCATGCATGGTCACTTGAAAAAAGAACCAGGGGTACTTAGTTTGCGTCCAAGACCAAGATATCCTAGACAATCTGGTCATTTCCTAAATACAGTTGTATTATAATAATGCAAACTGAGGCCAGATACGGTGGCTCACAACTGTAAACCCAGCTCTTTGGGAGGACAAGGCAGGATGTTTGCTTGAACCCAGGCGTTTGAGACCAGCCTATGCAACATAACAAGACCTTGTCTCTACAAAAAAAAAATTGTTTTTATTAGCCAGGCATGGTGGTATGTGCCTGTAGTCCCTTCTACGCAGGAGGCTGAGAAGGGAGGATCATCTGAGCACAGGAGGGTAAGGCTGCAGTGAGCTGTGAACTGTGCCACTGCACTCCGTCATGTTAAAAAAATGCAACTGTACAAATGCTAATATAATGGATAATGATTTGGGAGACAGTGACACCTTCTGGTAAGTCACAGACTACATATATTTATGCCAGACATTTCCCGAGAAACCAGTCACTGTTTTATAAGAATATCTATTCTATATTCTTTTATTAAGCCCCTAAGTATGGATTCTTAAACTTCCAAGATAGTCAATAAAGTATAAATAAGCTAAAAATAGCATTAGAGCATACGTGTTTTGTTCCTTGCCTTACTGTCAGTCCTGCCTAACATTAATTCACTTTTTCTTGCTCACCAAGTTATTTGACCAAGTTAGTTCCCGTAATTCAATCAATTTTCACATGATCTCAGTGTTCGCGAGGATCTCGGAAGTTATCTACTCTAATCCACTCTCCAGTGTGTGAAATTTAACGGGAAAACATGATTTCAGTATTCATTTGATAACATCTTTAAAAAAGTTTTAGGAAGGCTCCATGAGGCTGAGCTCAGGGTGTCTCCTCTAAGCCCCGACTTCCCTAGACCAGCTTGTGTCCCTCCTGAGTCAGTCGCTGTCACAGCATGTGTCACACTCTTGTAACTGTCTGCTTACTCGACTACCTGTATAACTAAGTCCTTGAGGCCAAGGCCTGTGTCTCATTCCTATTTGTGTCCCCATAGCATTTTTGGGCTGCTTTTTGTTTTTGTTTTTGTTTTGCAGAACAAACATATTCACATGGTGCTAGGTGGATTCACACTGTTCTCCACTAAAGCAGAATTTAAAAGGAAGGTGGAAAAAATCTTTGGAGCACTTACTATGTGCCAGGAGCCACGCCAGGTGCTCTACAGGCTTTTACTTCATCTGATCTGAGTAAGGCTGTAAGGTCGGTTCTTATCTCATAGCTGGAAAAACCTGTTCTACTCAGTTAGTGAAACAGACAAAGTTTAAACTCATTCAGCCCACGTAACTGTTTACACTCGACCTCATCTTAAAAGAGCATTTCCATGAACATGACACAGAACGTTTTTTAAAAGGAAATTAAAGTGAAAGAGTGAAAAGCCAAGATGGAGTAACTTTAGACAGAGTGGCAGCCATTGTAACATTGCTTAGCTTTGTCATGCTTTCTCAGCAGCTTACTTCAACCCATCTTGTAATTATTAAACAAGACACAAAACCAGTTTTCTGGAGACAGTTACTGATAATTGTCTTGTAACCCCTCAAATATGCTTTGTACTAATTACCCTTTTATCCAAAGTACTTGTCTTCCTGCCATAAAGCACCAAGTTGACCTAATCTATTGTGATCAGCCTCTCATGTCTCTAGTGAACACAGACCCCCAAGCCATCACCATGGTGAC
The DNA here is from genome assembly GCA_027257055.1 of Cephalopachus bancanus. NCBI lineage: Eukaryota > Metazoa > Chordata > Mammalia > Primates > Tarsiidae > Cephalopachus > Cephalopachus bancanus. The sequence continues at coordinate 1,574,159 of JAPVLO010000090.1, forward strand.
GTGCCCCCATTAGAAGGGAAGCTTTAAAGGCTTTCAACCTTCAGCATTCACTGCCAAACATTTCTCAAGTATCTGGTCCCCTCTCCAATCTGAGAAAGGTGGACCCACCCTTTTTCTCTGATCTACTTTCTAAATTTACTTTTTCGGGGCCCCATTCAGGTCGGGAGAAGGCAGCCTGAGCCTGCAAGGGACAAACATGGAGAACCAGAACCCAGAAGTGAAGCATCTTCTTGCTGCTGTGGCTTGCAGGGTCATTCGGGGCCTGCGCTGATGGAGCCCACCAGGCTGCCCGCTGGCAAGGAAAGCACTTTGTGTAGTTCTTTGCATCTTTGGTGGCACTGGATCACCAACCAAACAAAGAAAAATAAGGATTTAAAAAATTTAAAAAAAAAAATTTTTTTTTTTAGTCAGAATCTCACTCAGTTGCCCAAGCTGGAGTACAGTGGCACACTCACGACCACCATAGCCTTGACCTGCTGGGCTCAGATGATCCTTCCGCCTCAGCCTTCCAAGAAGCTGGAACCATAGGTGCACGCCACCACATTCAGCTAATTTTTAAAAAGTTATTTATTGAGCCAGGCTCGGTGGCTCAGCCTATAATCCCACACCTTTGGGAGGCTGAGGTGAGTGGATTGCCTGAGCCCGTGGGTTCGAGACTCTCCTGGGCAGCGAGACCTCATCTCTACAACAAATAAAAACATCAGCCAGGCGTGGTAGCGCATGCCTGTAATTCTGGCTACTTGGAAGGCTGAGACGGAAGGATCGCGGAAGCCCAGCAGGTCGAGGCTGCAGTGGCCGGGAGCGGCCACTGCACTCCAGTCTGGGCGACAGAGTGAGACTCCAACTCAAAAAAAAAAAAAAAAATTATTTATTGTAGAGACGAGGTCTCACCAAGTTGCCCATGCTGGTCTCGAACTCCTAGACACAGGCAGTCGTCTCACCTCTGCCTTCCAAGTGCTGAGATTACAGGCGTGAGCCACTGTGCCCAGCCTAAAAATATTTTTAATAAAAAGGAAAACAAAATCAGCTAAAACCAGAAGGCAAGCATTGACTACTGCCTGCTGCTAATGTCCTGCCCATTTGCCAGGCAGGCTGCTAACCTGGTTGAACCTCTTAGCTGTCACTACCTGATTTGTTACATTTTTCAGAGACTTTAAAAGATAAGGGCAAACAGCTGCTCAGAAGCACGTGTACTCCTGAGCTGAAATCGGAAATGTCTCCTGTGGTCCTCACAGACACTATTGGGAGTTAGGGAATCGATGTCATCCCTGGCATGAATACAAGTTGCATAACACCATCCAAAGCTGTGTGTGGTCAAGGAAACTTGACGGGTGGCAGCCCAGACTTAATTCTGAATTCCTACAGAAATGGACGGATGGCTCAATTTTTGGCCTCCCAAATAAACATTTCTCAAAAATGAGATGTTGACTGTCGGGCAACAAGCAATTAGCTGCTAACAGGAGCTGGAGCACAGGGATTCGTGGGCTAGGGCTGATGCCCATCACCCTGGAAGCTGGAGAGGGAATCTGAGCCCTCTAGTGAGGACACTGCCTCAGCAGAGCCCGCTCCCTCTTTACAAAGTGATCATAAGAGTGCCCAATGCTAGAGGCGAGGTTTTCTCTAAAATAATTTTGGACCTGCTGCAACACATGAGCAAATGTGTAAAATGCCCTGCCCCACGTCCATAGAGAGCATGAATGTTATAATTTCAGCCCAGAACTTTTTAAAAGTCCCTAAGCCACTTTATCAGGCTCCAAAGTCCGTGCACTGTATGCTTCTGACACGCTCATGAAAATGTCTCGTATTTGACTTGTGTGTGATAGCCTTTAGAAAGATGGGCAGGCTTAAGGTTCCAGTGAACCTAAGTGAATGCTGATTCCTGCTTTCAGACTTCACACACCAAAGTCTCTATCTCATTTACGTTTACATAAACATCAAACACAGGCTTTACTTGCAACCGAGGCCACCACACAGGAACACATCCACAAAGCAGGGGAAAAGAAGACAAAATTGGAACTGCATCAGATAGACACAAAGAGACAAACCCCGTTTTCACTACAGGCAAGTTCCAAAAGAATGTTCAGAAAACCAACTCCATGTGGCTTCAGCTAGCAGCATATACTATACATGGCCCCATTTAAAATGCCTTGGTGTTAGAGTCAAGCTTTATCGGTGACATAGCCAGGAGACAAAGCAAGACCAGATGTCTGGACAGAGAAGTTTTAATATAACAATTGTCACAACTAGTAGAAGTTGGTTAACTAGTGACAGAAGCAGCAGGTGCAAAGCCATGATTACCTCCAGGCTGAGGGAGGCAGGAAAGAATAAAGCAATGAAGGCTGAGAGGCTCTTCTCACCCCTCCCAAGTTGAGTCAGACTGCTTGGAAAGGGTGCACTTTCCATAGGAACACTGGCCTGCTTGTGGAGAAGGAAGTCGTTAAGAGGCAAGGATGTCCTCTGTGGGCCAGGGTAGAGACAGCATCACCCGGAAGCAGCCCCCCAAAGCTGGCCACCCCATTCAGGTCGGGAGAAGGCAGCCTGAGCCTGCAGGGGACAAACATGGAGAACCAGAACCCAGAAGTGAAGCATCTTCTTGCTGCTGTGGCTTGCAGGGTCATTCGGGGCCTGCGCTGATGGAGCCCACCAGGCTGCCCGCTGGCAAGGAAAGCACAGAGCAGGGCAGAGGCTGGGCTAGGGAGGGGGACCGTGGCTGCTCACGCTGCAGCTCACTTCCACGCACCACACACTGACATGGCAGCCACTCGCAGGTGGCACTGAGTACTTGAAATACGACTAGTCTGAAGCGAAATGCGCCAAGTGTAAAATACACACCGGAGCTCAAAGACCAAATGCCAAAAAATAACATGAAAACTCTCATAAGTTGTTCAATTCCACAGAGAAAGAATACTTTAAAATATGTTAAAATAAACCACCTATTTTTAACGAGATGACTAAACATTTAAAATTACATACGTGGTCTGTACCCCAGGTAATTAAGTCCTCCCTGAGTGGCAGGAGCAACTTGGCTGCTTTGGATAGAAAAGTCTCTAAAACCCAGCAAGTTTCACTTTGGTGAAACGGCTTTTCCCACTGCACTCCCTTCTCCCCAGGTTTATAAACTTTAATTCTGCTGTATACCTGGGTCCTGCCAGCACTGCCAGTAGGTGAGCCCCAGCCCCCTGCACCCACAACAGCAGCTTGACTATGCTTGACTCTTTTTTTTTTGAGTTGGAGTCTCACTGTCACCCAGACTGGAGTGCAGTGGCCGCTCCCGGCCACCACAGCCTCGACCTGCTGGGCTCCGGCGATCCTTCCGCCTCAGCCTTCCGAGTAGCCGGAATTACAGGCATGTGCTACCACTCCTGGCTAATTTTTTAATTTATTGTGGAGATGAGGTCTCGCTGCCCAGGCGGGTCTCAAACCTGCGGGCTCACTTTTCTGTCACTCCCTTCTCATCGCCTCCTTTTTCCACTACAGATGTACTTGTGGCACCCAGCAAGTACTGAACACATACTTGCTACATACATCGGTCTCCACAAGGAGCTCTAGGAGAATTCACACAAAATGGCATGCACTGTGGGGGCGGGGACTAGACTGCGACCGGAAAAGAAACCAGCGTCCACTCCTGGCCCGGGGCCTCTTGGGCTTCCTTGGGTCGAGCCTCGCAAGTCCCTGATTCGAGTTTCCTTGGGTTGAGCCTCCCAAGCCCCAGGCCCTCTGCTTCCGCCTCTGCTCAGGGAGAGAGAATTGAGCTTTGTTTTACTCAAACTAAGTCTGAAACCCTTTTAGGGATTGTAATCAACATCTTTGAGATAGAATAAAGGACAGCATACACCCCACTTATTAAAGACGTTTAGACGTTTGCTGACACTTGTGTTCCAGGTATGTGTTCTCTAGAGTGGCTGCAGATAGTGTGTTTCTGGCTGAGTGTCAGTTACAGTGTGAAAGTCACTGGTGTAGATAATCCCTTAAATCCTAGACAGTTTGATTCTTACAGATTCATTTGTTCTAAAATTATTTCAAGACCAATAAATCACAAAGTATGAAATCAAACTTAATAGGGAAAGTTTATCAAAGCTAAAATTTATTTGGTGCATTTTTCGCTTGATATCAGGTATTTTCACATATGCCTTTTCCTTTCACATGTAAAAACAACCATGTGAGGTATTGCACAGGTTAAAAAAAACTACTTCCTTAACCAGTGAAAAAGGAGGGCTATAAGCATTCTAAAACAAAACCAACAAAAACCAGACAAGTACATAGTCTGTTTCCATTTCCTTTTACACATCTTCTACATGTTATCACACACTTTAGCATTAGGAGAACAAAAAACCAATTCAAATGAAAGGGAAATTTGTTGTCACTTTTGTCAACAGATGGTCTTTAACTTACCAGTTTTCTACTCTAAGCATAATGGACTTTAAACTGTCTTCATTTCCTGAAATAATTTAAGGTGAGCTAGTACTTGAAAGTTTCATTCACACAGGAACGCTAAAGTCTAAAAATAGCACTATTTTCAGAGGCAATTTCTCAACAGAAAAAGGCAATGGTAACAGCTCAATTGATGAAAATGATTTAAATAAAATACCTTTGAGAAAGTAGAATAGAAGTGTAGGAACAATTTTGTAAAAATGTAGCACCGTTACCTCAACAAATGAGCAAATTTTACATAATTCTATTTTTTCAAATAATTACTTTCATATTTAGAAGTTCAAGTTCTATATAAGCTGTTGTATTAAGTTTTCTTTCTAATTAGGAGCTCAACATTGACATCATGTGAGTTTACAAAATAAAAAACAATTTCTCAATAAACAGTGACAACTGAATTGTTAACAATGAAAAATTCAACATTAAGCAATTTTATCCCGTATGTAACCTTTTCCCCAAAAAGATATATTAATATTGTGTTATAAACAAGACAGCTAATATGTTCAAGTTGTGAATGTATTTGACAAAAACATTTTGATCCTTCTAGCGTTTTTCATTTCCTGGATGAGTTTTTAGCATTTCTATCAGTTATTTTCCTAAAACCATGTAAGCAAGTGCAGCTCACACAGAAACTAGATGTGAAAGTGAATTTTTAAAAAGTATCCTCTTAACTGAATGCTGCCAGTTACGTCATCAAATAATATTCTGTAATCAAGTCCTGTATATAAATATACATATATTGTGTACGTATGTGTATATATTTTCAGTGAATATTCATAGTCAATGAGTACACTAAACTTCATACAATTTATTTTAAATGATTGTTGGTTCCAGATCACTAAAATCCACGAATTCTATGGCAGCAACTATAATACACATATAGTTCTTTAAAAGATAGGTTTAAAGTTATCGCCTGACAGTGGAATATAATTTTAAAAAATACAAACAACATTCACAGCATAAGGCTCTGTGGTTGAATAATCAGCAAATTAAAGAAAAATATCAGAGATAGATTTTGAAAAATAACGCATGATTCTTGTTAGGATAATTTATTCTTTCCTCCCTAAAAATGGCTAATTATGGGCATTAAAATGTTCAAACAAAAGGTTCCCAAAATTCCTAGAAAAGAGGTTCAGACTATCATGACAAGCTGAAAATTAATCTGTTGGCAGCCAGAAGATACAACTGCTCATTTTTAGAGAAGTAAAGTTTATTGCATTTGAAATAATACAGCAGAAATCTCAAAAGTTTACTCATTAAATATAGTTTAATTCTTACAAATCTCTTTTTGAAAATGCAATTCATATATGGTGCAACCTCAGAAATTTGAATTTAAAATGAAATATGAAGGCAGTAGTAGTCAGGAAAATCACATCAGAGTGCTTTGTCAAATATCTGTACAAATCAGTACATACCTCTTCTGTGATACAGTAAGAAAAAAGTGATTCTAAATATGTCCAAGTGAATGCATAAAAATACATTACTATTTGAGGCAGACCATGCTAAAATATAATTTACAATGATTAGTTTGCATTTAAGACGGTTAATAATATGTCTAAACCAATGAAATCAAGGTAAATTAAATTTTGTAGGGTTTGCTCAGTCTTTTCTAGTTCATCAAAAAGTAAATAAATTTGGAAAAAGCCAATAACCTGATCCTTCTCTTTATGTTTATCATTTCCTTACCCGGTCATACTAGATGCAAACAAATAAAAACAGCATCAAGATTTTTCAAATATTAAAATGAAGACTAGTGACTTGTGAAGGTAGACTACGTATCATGTAGTACTTAACTGATGAGCTTGCATGACCAGCAACTCAATTTTTTAAATAAGATTCACAAGCCAAAATAAATATTTGATTTAAAAATCCGCTATTTAAGATAACTCAGTTGTCCTTTTTCTCTTTGAGATTTGTAAGGTCTGGGTCTTTAAAAACCTGAAGAGGAGTTGAAAAGAGGAAGAAAATCCTCAATGCTTTAAAAAACTCAACTGGTTGGAAGTCCATACAACTACTATGCTGGCACAGAAACAGATGTTTTCTGTCACAAAACCATTCACTTTCCCACAGAAGTAGTTCCTCCAAGCCAACTATATAAAGATGTAGCTCAGCTTACCCATGATTAAAACTGAAGTAATCCTTCAAAACAGAAGCAAGGCTCCTCACCCAAAAAGATCTTTTAAATCATTGCTAGCTGAACTGCTACTGGTCATAGTAGTTGGTGGCTGTGCAAAGTTCTGTGGGTTAAAGAAAGGATTACCCTGCATGCCAAAGGTGGATTGTCCTATCATGTTCACCTGTGTTCCCATTACTGAACTGCCCACACCTGGAGAGCCTTGAGGCGGTGCAAACTGATTAAGCCACTGATTTGGTTTCTGTTGCGACAACTGGTTCATGCTAACTTTGGGCTTCTGAGGGCCAAAGAGATTATTAAGGGCAGACATATCGGTGGGTCTGTGTTGGGTCTGCTTCGCCCCCACAGGAGGAACACTCAAAGCATTGAAGTTTGGCAACGTAGGCGGTGCCCCCAGAGCCATCTTGGTCACTCCAGGTGTGCTGGGACTGCTGAAGAAATTCTGGTTTGTGTTCACCGGCATGTTGAACCCTGAAGTCTGAAAGCCCATGTTGGCATTTAGGCCGTTTGTCAAATTTCTCTTCGTATTATCAATTGGTGTAGAAAACATCATGCCAACGCCCATGGAAGGAACCGAAGTGAAAGTACTTGAAGCAGAAAGTTTAGGGGTACTAACAGAAAGGCTGGTCAACGATGACATATTATCCATCAATGTGTCTGTCAAGTCCTTTGTCTGAAAAACATGAGAGAATTGCTTTTATCTCTGAGAAATCCAAATTACGTTTTAATGAGTAAATATTTGACAGATTAAATTATAAAGGGCAAGTTAAAATTAAGCTCAACACTCTACACCAAATCAGTAAACTATAGGCTGCAAGCCAAATATATCCTACCTTCTGTTTTTGTATAGTTTTTTTTTATTTTAAAGATGTGGGGTACAATCAGGATTAGGTATTCAGGTGATCATTGTACAGGTGAAGTTTGGACCTCCTTTCGGTCCTCACTTTGCCTGGTTTGCGATCAGGTACCCTGATTGATGTTATGCGTCTCCCCTCCCACACCCCGCTAGTGTTCCGCTACTGCCAAAGTATAGTTTTTACAGATAAAAATTTTCAATCCATTTGATGATAGGGAACACTAACTTTAAACTACATTAAACCAAATGTTATCTCCCCCAGAAATGGAGTTGCATTCGTCTCATCCTATAGTACAAAAAGGGATACTCTGTTATTTTTATATTTTGAATTTTATCAAGTATTCTATATAACAAAAAAGGACTCATTATTTTTATATTTTGAATTTCACCAAATATAAATTCTCACATAAGTACCTACAAAACATGAGGGGGACCCAAAAAACCTGGAATTTATTTATAAAAATTGCATATCTATTCTTACTTTTTTTTTTTTTTTGGGGTTGGAGTCTCACTCTGTCGCCCAGACTGGAGTGCAGTGGCTGCTCCCGGCCACCGCAGCCTCGACCTGCTGGGCTCCAGCGATCCTTCCGCCTCAGCCTTCCAAGTAGCTGGAACTACAGGCACGCGCTACCACGCCTGGCTGATTTTTGATTTATTGTAGAGATGAGGTCTCGCTGCCCAGGCAGGTCTCGAACCCACGGGCTCAGGCAATTCACTCACCTCAGCCTCCCAAAGGCGCGGGATTACAGGTGAGCCACCGAGCCCGGCGACATGTTTAAACATGCCACCTTCAAAGTACTCTCCGTTTGATGCAGTACACCTATTGAGATGCTTTTTCCACTGCTTTAAACAGTTTTTGAACTCGTCAATTTTGATGTCTTTTTTTTGTTTCACCTCTTCCACATCGGCAAAACATTTCCCTTTAAGGGCTTTTCACATGCAGGGAAACAAAAAAAAGTCGCTTGGGGAGAGATCAAGTGAACAGGGAGGGTGGAGCACGGAGAGCACGCGGCTTTGGTCACGAATGGCTGAACACTCAGGCAGTGTGGGCAGGTGTGCTGTCATGGTGGATGAACCAGTCACCTGTTTGCCACAAATCGGGCCATTTCTTCCACAATTCGTGATGTGACTTTCTTTCTTTTTTTTTTTTTTTTGAGTTGGAGTCTCACTCTGTCGCCCAGACAGGAGTGCAGTGACTTTCTTAAAACTTCCAGGTAAAACCTTTACTTTACGGCTTGATCCAGAGGAACAAACTTCAAGGGTACTACAAGGGGCCCACCCTCTCAAAGCTCATTCCAGTTTTTTAGGTCCTCTCCTCGTATTCTCAATCTTGCCTCTTAGCCTGTAAAGATGCTTTTCTCACAGAAAGAATGTTAGTGAATAAGAGGCAGCAAAAAACAAAGAATGCTTTTAAGGTAAAGCTACTTCTATAACTCTCTGCAGGGACCTGTATTCACTGCCACAGCACCAGAGCAAGAACAGTACTTGGAAAACAGCAGGACATGAGCACTGACTGGGTCATGTGGGGCATCTTCCCAAATCAAGTTACAAACCTAACTACGATTGAGAAGTCAAAAACAAAAACAACTTCAGCTCAAAACTACGTTAGAGCATATAGTATTTCTGATCACATCACAGCAAACAGAGTTCAATGAGTGCTAGGAGACCTAATGACTCTAAGAACCACCTGCTCATCCAGCTACCTCTTGAATGGTGACAAGTATTGTCAAGAAACATGCTACATCAGGCAGGTTATGGAGTTGCTGAAGAATCCTTTATGCCCACACTTTTTAGAAACTACGTATTAAGCATTCTGTGAAATACATTTTTATACAAACACTAGTAGACTAAGTTCTACACGACCTTATTCCTTACTACAGTATTCCTGAATTCATGCAAAAGAAGGGAACTCTCACCTGCTTGACAGGAGCAATAGGTGTATGCACTTGGGGCTTAAGAGGCTGCTGGCTTTTCAATTTCTGTGCCTGCTCTTGTTCCTTTGCTAATTTTTGTTTTTCTTCAAGTGTAAGTGATGTCTTAAAAACAAAATGAAGCAAAAAATTAACTGGCAACTTCATAGATACATTTGTCAAACAAAAGATTTATTTTTTAATTAAGTATATCTTTATTTTTTTATTTTTTTGAGTTGGAGTCTCACTCTATTGCCCGGACTGGAGTGCAGTGGCTGCTCCTGGCCACCGCAGCCTCACCCTGCTGAGCTCCGTCGATCCTTCCGCCTCAGCCTTCCAAGTAGCCGGAATTACAGGCGCGCACTACCACACCTGGCTAGTTTTTGATTTATTGTAGAGATGAGGTCTCGCCAAGTTGCCCGTGCGGGTCTCGAACCTGCAGGCTCAGACAATCCACTAGCCTCAGTCTCCCAAAGTGCTGGGATTACAGGCTTGGCCACCGAGCCCCGGCCAAGTATATCTTTATATACTTAAGTATATTTAATATATTAAGTATATTTAGCAATACTTAGTATATCACTGAAAAGTAAACTATTACTGTGTTGGTGATTGCCACAGGTAAGTTGTACTTCAAATTACTACAAGATTTAACTTTAGATAACAGCTTACAGAATCTGTGCAAAAATATTTCCAGTATGAAAACAATTATTATTTTAAAATTATTCATTAGAATCATCTTTTTCCAGACAATGAGAATATGATTAAGTGATTTCATTATCTAAAATTGGAATATCTTCTTCAACTCTAATCTATATCACTCCAGTAATATTTTAGGAGCTCACCAAAAAGCTAAAGAAGAACTTAACATACATTCTTTCACTGTTAATGTTTACAGAAAATTCAAAGTTTGTCTTTTTTTTTTTTTGAGTTAGAGTCTCACTCTTGTGACCCAGGCTGGAGTGTAGTGGCACACTCACAGGCACCACAGCCTTGACCTGCTGGGCTTAGGTGATCCTTCCATCTCAGTCTTCCAAATAGCTGTGCCTTTCTTTTTTAAAACAACCTAGATAAACTATAAGCTTACAATATGTTCTCTTACAGTTTTATAAACTACTACGCCTAATAGTCCCTTGGCTTTACATATACAGGTATTCATATTTGGTGAATGAAATATGAAATAGAAGACTGCCCTCAGCAGAAGTCAAAAATTGACTTAAAAATTTTTTTGAAGAGATATGGCCAGGTGTGGTGGCTCACAGCTATAATCCCAGCACTTTGGGAGGCTGAAGAGTGAAGATTGCTTGAGCCTAAGAGTTCAAGATCAGCCTAGACAACATAGTGAGACTTCGTCTCTACAAAAAAATAAAAAAATTAGCCAGGTGTGGTGACATGTACCTGTAGTCTCAGCTATTCGAAGGCTGAGGTAGAAAGATCATCTGAGCCCAGGAGGTCAAGACTACGGTGAGCCGTGAAAGAAGAGAGGTGAGGTTGCTAGGCTCAAAAAGATTGGAAAAAGTCTGGAACTTAAACTATTGGGGATGTAGAGAGTGGGAGAGAAATTAAAATACTGAAGAGAATAATCAGGGAGAGCTCAAGGCAGACGGACAACACAAATCTGCAATGGAAGCCAGCAGCACAGGAACAAAGAGACACCTTGGGATTGAGCATGGGGTGTGACTGGCAAGGGAGAAGAGTAAGGACCAAGGAGTACGGCAGTCTAGAAATATTACCTGTGGGAGGTAACCTCACCTCTCTTCTTTCCTTTCACTGCATGGTGACAACTTTAACTGTGGTTCATCAGATTTTCACCTTGACATTTTCACAGAGTATTGATCAGTTGTTTGGTAGCATGGCCCTCAATTTGGATTTGTCTAATGTTTAGATTAAAGCTATACATTTTTGGGAAGAATACACAGAAGTGATGGTATACTCTTCTTGGTTTATCTCATCAGGGGAACCTGATGTCTGTATGACTCACTAATGATGAACCACCAATATCTCAGAGGATTTTCAAAATAGATTTGATTCCATCTTGCATGTAGATTAAAAAAGAAAATCTGAGTGCATTTTATCTTCTCTGGCTGAGTACTAATGAAGTCCTAAGCATGTTTCTTTTCAACATGGGTTAGATCGTGTTCCACTGATAAAAGGCATTTCATAAAGATAATTACAGAATGTTTCTTGTTAAGATGCTAAGCAGTATTTCCCAAGAAAAATCTGTGGTTTACAGGACGCCCTACTGTATAAATAAGAGTACTAAAGGAACAGGAAAGAAACTCACTCTTTTATGCTTATTCTGTAACCCATCTTCTTTATTTTCTGATTCACCACCAGTCAGAAGGTCTGCTCCAATGCTGTTAAAAACCTTGTCGATTTGCTGAAATAAAAACAATCACTGAACCAGATTTCAATAAAATTGTGATTTTACTGCTTAGAGATTAAATGCACCCCAAAAGCAGCACATTGTCAAGCACTTTCTACAAAAATTATCTTCTTACCTGATTTCCAACATTTGTAACTTTTGTCTCCTCAGAAGCATTCATTTGATTTCCTATGTCCAAAGATCTTCAGGAGAGTTGAATTATGACCCAAAAAAAAGCATATTTTTAAATACTCATACTAAAAGTTATTTACCCACATGAAATATATTAGAACCCAGATAAATTGTGACTTCACATTTAAGGCATCACAATCTTTTCCATTATTCTCTATTATTAATATCTGCTTGCTCAAAAAATAACACTGGTATATAAGTCCTTTTTCAAAAGTCAACATTTGAGATTTACTGGAGAATTCACTTGAGGTGTTATAAAATCAGGCAAGCATGACTCTTACTGCCAAAGAGCGTAACATTCCACTGAGAGGCAAGGTATGATATGGGGAACTTAATATGATTCAGTTTTGAATCTGTGATACAAATAATGACTGCTATAATCACTGTGATGCAGGCCAGTTTTACATCTTGAGAAAAGAGGTGGGATTCGGACAGGAAGAAGAAAAGGGTTAGGTTCATTTCCCAGCTTAAGTAGAAATAACAGATATTAAGAAGTTGCTTCTACCTGTGATACATTTTACAAATTATGTCTCAGGGTTCCTATGCTGGCACAGTCAATTCATTTGACAGCACATACGTACATGCCACAGAATACTTAGGGCATAAAAGGCTACTTCACCTATTTCAACACCGCGTATATTTACTTCTCCAAGTCTGTATCTTACATTGGGGCAGACGCTAAAGAAGCTCTTTTTGGGGACCCTTCTCATGACTGATACCAATTTTACTGATTTTCAAGTATCTTCTAGTTCAGAATTCCGCCTTCTATGGGTATACTAAATTCATGTGTTTTGGTCTGGAGCAAAGACTATAGGGGAGTTTTGATTTTAATAAACTGGCATTCGCCGTGGAACAATTTCCAACTTTGCCTTGTTCCTTTGAACAAGGAATCCCCCTAAAAATTAAGAGGTAGATGTTGTGGTGCTGCCTATGAAATGAATGCTCCAATGTTCATAGGGCTAGAGAAAAGAGAATGGAACAACTCAAAACACCATGGGTCCATAAACCAGAAAATGCTGTGTAAGAGGAGCTCTTGGTGTTCAGCAACCTAAGTTTATAATGACAGTGGCTACTGCTGACAAGGGTTTTCTGAGAAACCACATTTTCTTTGTGTAAAGAAAAAGCCAAAATGATATAATATCGCACTCTCATACTCAGGATTCACATTAGATTTCCAACTATATTATATTTTAACTCATTCAATGTATCAATATGTTGAAAATTTTTTTAATGTTTTACATATGGTCAAATTAAAATCCAGCAACTTTTCTATGCCATATTCCAGAAAACCGATCGCGAGATAACTCTAATCTCACTCCTGTACAACATGCAAGTCATTTGCAACCTACTTACTTCTGCTGCTCTTGCATTATATGAAGCTGTTCCAATTTAGTCTTATGCTCAGACTCCAATCTACTAAGCATCTCTTTTATGACGGAAATGAAGGAACTGAACTGGTATAATAAGAAATTGATATGGTTATAATGTTTCAAGCAAACATAATTATTTAAGATAATTCAACAAGTTAATCATAATCTCCATTTTTACCAGTAAAATAGGATCCACTCATAGCACCTTATGTAACAAGAACAACGTACTTAAACTCATCATATTATAGCAAGCTTTTATAATATCTTTGTACGATAAGAGCTGATGACACTTTAAGTTCCAGGAAACACGTCTCGATGAGTTTTCTATCCTGAGCTGTCTAACAGCTATTAAACAGGATCTTACATAAGTTCACCCCAGCAGTTATATATTGACTTTCCTAGGATAATACAAAATTGACCATCTGAATGTGTGCCTACCTAGAAACAATCCATTTAATAACGCATAGAAAACTCCAGTTTGTTCAAATTGCAGTGATGTTTGACTAAAATAAACTTTGTTTTCTGAAAAGTCAGTAGAAATATTAGATGTTCATAATCCAATTTTGAAATAATTAAAGTTCATAAAGCAAACCTAACATTATGTCTTAGCATAGCTTAAGCTTTGGTTAAACACTGGTTAACTGCTGATAATTCTTATGGTTACGTCTGGATCCTCAAAAACAATGTATTTGAAAAACACCACGTATTTCCAGGAAGAATCTAGAAACTGCTTTCCTCTCCTCCCCAAATCTTACCGCTCCATCTTTGTGCTGGGTGCTTACACATACACTATTGTATTAATCCTCATAACTCTTCAAAGTAGGCTTCTTAATATTTCTAACTTACAAACAAGGAAACTTGGGCAAGTGAGATAAAGAAACACAAAAGACATGAGACAGCTGACACAGCAGAGCGAGGATGCACAGAGCCCATCTCCAAGCTCGTGCTGTTTTCTGCCTTCTTACACTGCCTCCTGCCATGTCTATCAGCAGCTTCCTCTGGGTCTTATCATGAGAATGACAAGGGCAGATGTCCACAGCAGTTTACCATGCCTGACTTTCTGCATCTTAAAATCTTATACTGAAGTATAATATAATATCCTAACAAAAAAGTACACATGCAAGTGAAAAAATTCCCAATTCACAAACGAAACAGCCCAACGTAGCTCGTAGCCAGATGAAGAAACAACACTGCCCACACTCCAGCAGCATCCTCGGGCCTCCTTCCAGCCATTCCCCACCCCTTGCCCTATGGGTTAACACCACTGTAACTTCCAGCAGCGGTGTTCAGACTGTTCTTACATAAACGGATCATTCAGTAGCTCCTCTTTTACGTCTGGCTTCATTTGCTTGTTCAGCCATGTTGTTACATGCAATTTGAGCAGAAGAGACTTAACAAAGTAGGCCTGAACTACCATCCACGGAAAGACTGCTTTTAAGGCTGGCCTCAGGCTGGTGTCCGGGAACTCAGACGTCAGGAAGGTTCCCACACAGGGGCTCACTGGGCCTAAACTACACAAAGAACATGTCCCATGCTCAACGCCTGCTTTCCTCTGGGTGTCCGAAACCTGATACAAGCCAAACCGAGGGTACTGCCTGATCAGCCCTCAAGAGGGCCTCCGGCGCAGTGTCTCCAGTGAGCTTCCCAAGCGGCAACATTTCACGTGTACTGTCACAACCCATTACTGGGGAATTAAACGTATCCTGTGAGATCTCATGGGGAGAGGACTTTGGAAGTTCACAACTGGTCTGCCCCAGACTTTGCCCTGTGAACCCTGTACCCTTCCTGACTTTGCTTGGCAACCTTTCACCAAAATAACACACAGCCTTAGCACAACTACACGTTCAGTCCTGTGAGTCTCCCATGGTGTGGTTTTAGGAACCCCCTCAAACACAAATATAGATTATTCAGTGGATAGCTGCGGGATATCTGCTGTTTTTGAATCAAATGCTGAAAATGTATTTTCCTATGCTATCTCTTTCACTTAAGGTATAATATAATTAAACTATCTTAAATCAGAACTGACAGTAGTCTTGAATTAGAAACCCTGACCATGAGATAAACGGGAAGGCAGATCACATTCATGTTAAGCTACTGTAAAATATTAGAAGATAGAAATCAAAACTTTTTTTAATGAAAATACGCCCTAGCCGGGCTCAGTGGCTCAGCCTGTAATCCTGCGCTTTGGGAGGCCGAGGTGAGTGTATTGCCTGAGCCTGCGAGTTCAAGACCTGCCTGGGCAACTTGGCAAGACCTCATCTCTACAATAAATCAAAATTTAGTTGGGCGTGGTAGCACGCACCTGTAGTTCCAGTTACTCGGAAGGCTGAGGTAGAAGGATCGCTGGAAGCTGCGGTGGCCGGGAGCAGCCACTGCACTCCAGTCTGGGCGACTGAGTGAGACTCCAACTCAAAAAAAAAAGAAAAAAAAAGAAAATAGGCCCTAAAAACTTCACAGCAACTTGGATGGATTTAGAATCCATCATACTCAGTGAACTATCACAGAAACAAATAACAGAGTACCACATGTTCTCATTCAAAAGTGGACCCTGAACAATTATAATACTATAAGAAAGGGATGGGCAGTAGCGAGATACTGGGGAGAGGGGTGGGGGGCAACACAACATCAGTAAGGGCACCTGATCTCAAACCAGGTGAAGTGGGGACCAAAGGGAAGCCAAACTTTACCTGTATGATGACCACTTGTATACCTAATCCTGAATCGTACCCCTTGTCTTTAAAATAATAAAAGAAAATAGGTCTCCCCCGCAAAAAAAAAATCTCAAAGTTGAAGTAAACTGACACAACATTCCAAACAATTACATACCCTAAAATAAGCATTTGGGGATATGTTAAAACAGCCTAAATCAGAAATATGAGAACTAAGAAAAGAAATGACGACAAGGCCATTTTTAGGCACATTATCTTACTCCTCCCAATATTCACCACCTCCCTTTTGGCCAACCCTACTCCCAACTCTGCCATCCAAAGTCTGAGGAAACTATCAAGCCCAAAACTGAAATCTGGGGACAAACTTTCAGAGCCTACCTCACTACTTCAAATGAAAACCTCGATCTGATTAACTTTACAAATTCCTCTACTTCCAAAACTCTGCTTACTCAGCAGTCTCCCTAATGCCGAAAACTCTCGAGCAACCTCCACATTCTGCTTTCTTCGTTGCTGTAACTCACCCGCAGTCCTCAACTCTAAATCTTCCCAGCCTATCCATCTCCACCCTTTCAGTTAAACAATCACCCTTCTTAGTCTTTTCTATTACATCTTTAAACATCAATTCTATTGTGAACAAAAATGGCTTGTCATTGCTCTATACCTCAAGTTCTGGCTCAATTCAATAAATATTTTTGCTGCTGGCACTGCATTAAGAGTTGCAGCTTTATCAGTTACTTAGACAAGGAAAACAAAGTGCTGGGGGTCTGACAAAGAATAAGTTATAACAAAAGAATTTATGATCTTTAAGAAGAGTCAATCACGTAAGTACACAACTGTGATAACTACAGCGACAGAGTTCTGCAGAGATCATTCTATAATAATCATTGAACACATTACCCTTTTGCTCAAACATTTACCACAACTCGAAAGCTCAAACACCTAAACCACACAGGCATTTAAAGTCTACCAATCCTAGTCTCAATTTATCTTTCTCCCATTAATTTCCTACTGTATTATGAATATGTCCCAGTCCAATTGAATTATTCCTTCCCAATGGCAGACCGATTCTTAAAATGGGTCCAATGATCTCCTCTTGCTCTGCTCGCCCTTGTGTAATCTCCCATCTTCAGAATCTGTGACTTGCCTCTAAGCAACAGAATGCCTCAAAAGTGATGCAATATAACTTCCTTGATTAAAAACAAGAGACTGTAACTTCACCTTGCTAGCAAATGCACTCTTGCAGGCTATGATAAAACAAGGGCCAGGTTGAAAGGCCCATGTGACATCAGCCAACAGACAGCTAGGAAAGAAGCTCTGAGTCTAACAGCCCAAAAGGAAATGAATCTTGCCACCAACCATGTATACTAGCTTAGAAGCAAATCACTCCCCAGGTGGGCCTTTGGATGAGCCACCAAGTCCTTGACTTCAGCTCGGTGAGAAACCCTGTGCAGAGAATCCAACGACGTCATGTCCTGGCT
This sequence comes from Cephalopachus bancanus, assembly GCA_027257055.1. NCBI lineage: Eukaryota > Metazoa > Chordata > Mammalia > Primates > Tarsiidae > Cephalopachus > Cephalopachus bancanus. Next base: position 1,591,558 of record JAPVLO010000090.1, read on the forward strand.
TGGCTGATCCACAGAAACCGTGAGGTGGTTAAGTGTGTGTTGCTTTACACCACTAAATTTGTGGTAATTTGTTATGTTGCAATAAGTAACAGATACACTCCCCAAACATATTTCCTGACTTTGTTCTTCATTCACATCAATTTCTCAGCCAAATTTAAAGTGTCCCAAACCCTCCCTACTTTTCAATGTCCGGCTCATTCATCATCTCCCAACTGAGTCTTCAATAATCCGTCCTTCTACCCCACAAACGTTCTTCATTTAACTCTGTGGCATGCTTTTCCCTGCTTCACCCATCTTTATATGTAATATATTTATAGACTGAATGCCAAGAAAACAGTAAGCTGAATAAGTTGAGGAAAGCCCCAAAATACTCTCACCTGATTAAGATTAAGATTGTTTTCAATACTGAGGGGAATCAGATGAGGCAAGACTTTTCCAGCCAGTTGTTCTTTGGTGATTCCCAATTTCTTATGAGTAAAAGTACATTTGTAAATACCTAATAGAAAAGAAAGTGATAAATTTTGTAAGTTACTACCATAAATTAATATAAATCATGCAAACAGTATATCTACATGAAATCTCTTGATAATCACTGTAGCACAAATTTCTCCCAATCAGTGCTCAGCATGAGGCTGCTCTTGCAATTGATTTCAGCCTTTATAATCAGTCCAGATTTAAATACCATGACATATTTAGCCTGTGTTCTTTTTAAAAGCACATTTAATGACAGCATAATATTAAAAGCTTAACAGAACCAGGTTCACATCTTACAGAGCAGCAGTAAGGTTGCAGAATGCCCTTCTATCCTGAAAACACCTAAATCTTTACTTCAGAAATCACCTTTAAATGTAAGGCTCCTATTTCAAAGTGTCTAAGTGTAGGCACAAAGTATAGGTCCTACACCTTTATTCGCTTCTTCAGCAGATCAAACTCAACATGTTTGAAATGTAATGATTTAATTCGATTCCAGACAATCCTTCCCTATTGTCTCACCTGTTTTCTCTACCTTCACTACCCAACTTGTTACACGTATTCCACAAAGCCTTCATTTAGTAAACTGAGCACATTTCTTCCTCATTCTCTGAATACTTTTGTGTTCTAAGTGTTTTGTACATAGTGCAAAGTGTTAGAGCATATTATCTTCCATTACTCTATTAACGTACTTACATACCGAAGAATAACTTTATTGAGTACCTACTAAATGTCTATTTGCTAGGTACTACTATACTCATTACTTTCCTTTTATTTATTTTGCTGAATTCTCCTAAGAATCTTATACTGACCTGATTTTTCTCATTTGATGAATAAATAAACTTTTCAAAGTCACCCTAGGAACCGAGTCAGGGTTCCTTCTATTACACCAACTCCTGCTCAAGAAGACAAACTTCTCAGAGCACACAAGATTCATATCACATCCCAAGAGTTCTATGTCTACAGAGATCCACAACAAATACTTGCTAACCATTCCTACCAATGATTATTGAGAGCTTTTTTTAGAGGCCTGGCCCTGTTAACAGGGTTTAAGAAGACACACATGAGTAATATAGGTTTTCTTAAAAACTAACAAAGAACCTCAAATTCAGTAAAAAATGAACTTGAACAGTTCATATTTTTGTGCATCTACAGTTATGCTTGTCTCTGTTATTACAGCAGACCCCTAGCATTTCCAGATTGAACTTTCACAGCTTTAACTGTACACAAATAATTCCAGTTTCTTGACAGTAATTTGTAATTATGCTAATAGAAGAGGATGTGCAAGAAAGCTAATATGCTTCATCAGCACATCACTTAGCCATGAAATAAACTAGTTAAGATTTAAATAAAAATATATTTTTAAAAACCGCAGCTCTGCCACTTGTTAGTTGTATGATCTTGAATCACTTACTTCACCTCTCTGAGCCTCAGTTTCCCTGCCGTAAAACAGAAACAACAGTACCAATCTCAGTGGATTTGGGGAAGGGCAAAATAAGTTAATGCACAGAAAATACTTTGTCTCTTTCAAATTGAGTACCAAATAAACATCAGGTATTACTAATAAGACTAGTATTGGCATTTCAAGTAGCTTCATTTGCCTTTCTTATTTTGTACCATTGTATGGAGAAAACTACATGCTATCATATTTGTGAAGATAGGGTTCCCAAATATCTGACTTCCTTGTAAACAGGAAGATTCTGCTTTTGCTAAAATTAGCACAAAGAGAAAAGTTATGCTTTGGCCCTATAACCCATCATTCTTCAATTACTGAACGCTATATAAATGAGAGGAGAATACAATGGCTTTATAGACTGGATAATTTATTTGCATGACTGTAAAGCAATAAATAAAGTAGCATCAAATGACATTAAGTTTTCAGCTACCTAAAATTCCCATGAGGACTGCGGGTTCCTTGGATGGAATTTGTTGTAAGAAGGGCAGGATATCATCAAGTACAAACCACTTATCCAAGTATTCCAAAATCTTTCCTAAGCACACTAATGAATTTACACGAACCTATTAAAAGAGGTAAATTGCATTAGTCAAAGTCTTCGTACTCTCGAACAAAATAGTTAAGTGTAAATTTAAACTTCATGTAGATATATATGTTAAAAATCTATAGAGCAAAAGTAGGTTTAGAAGCTCTCATGCTTTATTAATATAGAAAATTCACTTATTTACTAATGTCTCTGACTTGTTTCAGAAAGAACGTATGACTCACCAGGTCACTAGGTTAGCTAAAGATAAGAAATGACTTCAATTCTGTAACACTTTTAATAAAGTGATTAGGATTTAAGAAGCTTTTATTATATATGTGTTTACTAAGACTACTCATTTGGACCACTTGAATTATAAAAAGGACTACATTCTCCCCACCAAGTGATCAATTTCACCTGGATTCCAGTATTTAACTCAGGTTCAATAAATTCTTTTACACTAAATATTTTAACATGTGAAGAGCATCCATATATTTGTTATCTATTTCTAAACATATTTTTAATACAGTTACTAAGTCCTAACATTTGAAGCTCTTATCAAAATTCTAAACTCATTTGACTGTTTTGATAAATATGTCACACCCTAGTTTTTAAATGGAATTTATTAAAACAGTAACTTTAAGTCAGGACCATAATATCAATAAAACTGGTTTTCAAAAAAGTAACCACAGAAAAGCAGAAAACAATTTGGTTGGTTTAAAAGGCACCATATTTCTTCAGGAAAAACGGAAAAATTTTTCCATTTCAAAAGAAAGTGTATAATTGTTTTCTGAAATTCAAATACAAACGATATTATACAATCAAAAAAGTATCTGATGGAAGGATCGCCAGAGCCCAGCAGGTCGAGGCTGCAGTGGCTGGGAGCAGACTGAGACTCCAATTCAAAAAAAAAAAAAAGTACCTGAACTTGTACCCAGAATCACTTTTTTTTTTTTTTTTTTTTGAGTTGGGAGTCTCACTCCATTGCCCAGGTTGGAGCATAGCGGCACGCTCACGGTCACCCCAGTGTCAAACTGTTGGGCTCCGGCGATACTTCCGCCTCAGCCCTCCAAGTAGCTGGAACTACAGGTGTGCACTACCACACCTAGCTAATTTTTTGATTTACTGCAGAGACGAGGTCTCACCATGTTGCCCAGGCTGGTCTCGAACCCGCGGGTTCAGGCAATCCTCTCACCTCAGCCTCCCAAAGTGCTGGGATTACAGGCTTGAGCCACCGCGCCAGGCGTCAGAATTACTTTTATAAAAGGAATTGATGCATTCTACTGGTGTGTGTATATATATAAGATAAACTGAAAACACTAGTTTAATTTTATTTACCTTTATGATATATAAAACATCAGTCACGTAAGTCATGAATAAATATTACTTCTTAGATCACTTTACCTAGTGCTGTGTAGAATTTTTTTTTTCACATTCAGGAAATAGTATTAAGATACAATTCTAAATAATGATTCAAGAATTTCCTAGTTAGAATTTTTAAGCCTTAGCGATATAGGTCTATGAATACAATTCAGAAATTCATATTTGTCATCTGAAGGTAGGCAGAAGCACCGAAAGTGCGACACCAAATGTGCTTAAGTGGTGATATATAACATGCAAATCTATTCCAGAGTTATTCTAAATACATTCATTGCAACTCCTTGTAAACAACATGCCTTTAAGGGCCAGCTGGCATCTTAAAAAGAGATATAAACATCAGTGAGCACTCATACAGACCACGTAAGTATCCGTGCTTCCCACTTCTACATATCCCTGCATACATACTCAGAATTGAACCAGGACATTTGAGAAAAATGTATGTTAAATGTATGCTGGCACAAAATAGGGTACAGTATGATTATAAGACCTTTTAAACTTAAAGAGCATTTTAAAAACTGAATTGGAAGCTGTATATCACTACTATTTATTTTAAAAATTCAATCATAAAATGAAAGACTTGCAGAGAAAAGAAGTGCATTTCAAATCCTTTTGATAATGGAGAAAGATTCAAAGAGGTGTGGCGACTTCTCGGGCCACAGGGTAATTAGTAACAAAGCAAGAATTAAAGACTCAAGGTTCTTGACTTCGTTTCATTTCATACTTGTTCATTTCAGTAATAATTTTTTTCCTACTTTGTTATTAACATTTTGGCCTTTCAACCAAAAAATATGAACAAAAATGGATTAAGTGACTATAGGGTTAAAACGTATCATTTAAATTACTTTTGCCTATAATTCTATTAAGCTACCAATATTTATTTTTATTTAAACTCACATTCTACCAGATAAAGATGGATGGGATCTCCAAAGAACTTGCTTTACAAATGCAAATTTAGTAATAGCGCATTAACAAACTTCAATACAAAAACCTGCTCAGGCAAAAGGGACATCTGTCCCTTTTCTAAAGCTGCTATTTGAAGAGAGTATTCAATATTACTTCTATAAAAGAAATACCAATGGCCAGGCTTGGTGGCTCAGTCTGTAATCCCAGCACTTTGGGAGGCTGAGGCAAGTGGACTGCCTGAGTCTGTGGGTTCCAGACCAGCCTGGGCAACTTGGCGAGACCTTGTCTCTACAATAAATCAAAAATTAGCCGGACGTGGTAGTGTGCGCCTATAGTTCTGGCTACCTGGAAGGCTGAGGCGGAAGGGTTGCTGGAGCCCAGCCGGTTGACACTGGCGTGGCTGTGAGTGCGCCACTGCACTCCAGCCTGGGTGGAGTGAGACTTCCAACTCAAGAGAAAAAAAAAAAAGAAAGAAAGAAATACCAATGTGGCAAATTATTAGACTTAGGTTAGAGAAAAAGGTGGGGACATTCATTACTTTTGATATGAGATAATGAGAACTATGTTATTTAATCTAACTTTTCTAACAAACAAGTAACCTAGTGGTTAAAATTGTATATTCAAAGGAAGCAACTACTCTTGGTCTACATTTCTTAGTACAGCTACTTGTATTCATATTAAATATAGTTCTACTTTTTTTGAAAGTGATTAAGTGGAGAATAAAAGAAATTAGAGGTGACTAAAAATAAAGGCAATTTATAAAAGGAAGTCAATCAAAAGGTTTTTTTTAGGCTTACATACCAAATTACACTCTCATGATTATTTTTAAACTATCAACAAAATTAATTAACTTAAAGCAGAAAAGGATTAAGAAAAAAATCACTCAACTTTTCCACTGAATCACTCAAAGTTAGAGGATTGGGAGTAAGGTTAGGAATACAATATTGTAGATTATGTATCATAGAAAACTAGCTCATTTTTATAGTACTATATACATGATAGCTATAGCCAAAATGAAATATATCAACGATCTATAAAAGGGTCATTAAACAATAAGAAAATGATTTAAACCACTGACAAGGAAAACAAAAGTTAACATGCAACTACTTACAGCAAGGGAAGACGTTTGTAAACAGGCATTTTTAATTCTTGGTATCAAAGCATTTTTCATGGACGGGTAGTCTATAAGATTTGCAAAGGTTGGAATGATGTTAAGACAGAGCTCCTATTAGGAAAATAAATTGGATCAATCTTAGACAAAGAACTCTCTCATCCTTTCTCTCACATATTTTTTAAAATGTGCATTTGCATGGCCAAATTGTCATACAGTTTGAAATAAACTGTCATGTATATTACTTGATCCTTTCAACAACCCTCTGAAAAATGAATAGTTATCATCACTTTTCGGTTTTACAAATGAGGAAGAAAGTTCGGAAGATCTTACTCAAAGTCACACTAGGTCATAATAACTAACATATAGTATCAAAGCTCCCTGGTCTCATTCCCAATCTCTTTCCCTACAAGCCTTCATTTAGATTTTAAAACAGAAACACGTAAGTGTTGCTATCTTTCACATGGGGAAAATCAAGTATGATGTCATGCTAAAATATTCTTTTTAAATAAAAGATTTTTTTAGCTGTTACATATATCAATATGCTAGATATAAAACAAATGTACTTTTAAAAACATTTTAAAAGAGTGTTTAATAATATTGGAGCGAAAATGTAATAAGATAGTATTGCATAATATATGAAGGCAGTATTACATAATTCCATCTTTGAAATGTGTGTGTACACGTGTCTGTCGACAGGCTTAGGAAAAAAGACAAGAGCGAGCTGTCTAGAAACGCTAACTACAATCATCTCTGAGAAAGGACTGATTTTCTTTATGCTTTTAAGTAATTCCAAATTCTGAAACTTAAAGCAAACAAAACTATGGACATGGAAACATTGTTTTAAATTACTGTTAACTAATGTGGGACTGTACTGTAAGTGATTTTAAGTGGGACTCCTGAATGGCAATACAAGAGCAAGCGGGGGAGGCCTGGGGTTGGGGAATTCAGTGAGAAAAGAAAACAAGAAATGACTGCAGAACTAGCTGGCTGAAGTACCTGCCTCTCAGAAACCTTGTAAGAACAGACAGATCCTTGTAGCAAAGCAGAGAAAAAAAAATTGCCGGACTGAGGAAAATGGAAACACAAATGTGTATCAGGGAAGGAGCTATTAACAATGTCAGGTAAACCTAAAGACATTTACTTACGGTTAGCTGATAGAAATAAATCAACTGCTAAGAATCTGCTGTTAAAACACTGCCATATATTTGAGATGCTTTAGCCAAATTTCGCAAAAGGCAGACAGACATAAGAAGGCTGTACGTTTGCATTCACTCAGAACTACAAGTAATTAAGTGGGTGACATAATGTGTGGATAAGGAACACAAGCCATGGTTAAGAAACCATGTTCCATAGATGAGAGAAAGGGATAGGCAAGAGTCAGCCATCAGAGAGACATTGTGCTCCTGCTATCAGAGGGGGTCTCCTTAGAGAAGATTAGCCTGCTAGAGACAGAGATGAAGAAACTTCCAGCGAAGGAGTATCTGTATTCCTAAGGAGCACTTGGAAAGCACTATGCTAGATGACCACTCAGAGCAGGAGGTTACGGAGGCGAATCTTAAACTCTAACTAAATCACTTTGCTAAGGGAAGGGAGAGTTCCCTCCCAAGGAGGAGACAGAATGAAGAACTTAAGAAAATTAAAAAGAAAAAAAACCAGCCGGGCTCGGTGGCTCAGCCTGTAATCCGGGCCTCTGGGAGGCTGAGGTGAGTGGATTGCCTGAGCCCGCGGGTTCCAGACCCGCCTGGGCAGCGAGACCTCATCTCTACAATAAATCAAAAAAAAAAAAAAAAATCAGCAGGGCGTAGTAGTGCATGCCTGTAATTCCAGCTACTTGGAAGGCTGAGTTGGAAGGCTCGTCAGAGCCCAGCAGGTCGAGGCTGTGGTGGCCGGGAGCGGCCACTGCACTCCAGTCTGGGGGACAGAGTGAGACTCCAACTCAAAAAAAAGAAAAGAAAAAAACCCCAAACACCGTGAGGTAGTCTAAGGAGCAAAGTCTCAAGGACTTCTGCTTACTTTTACACTTTCTCTATAATGGGGAGGGGGAAGGCGGTAATGAACACAGTTTCTATGTTTAATCTAAAATGTGAATTAACTTCCCAAAACTGAAAGATAGACAATTTTACACCACCTCTTTCAAGGGCCCTACCTTTTGCCAACTATCTTTTACCTTTCTAAATGCTTTCAGAACCATCTCTTGCCTCTTAAAAACTTCTGAGCACACTTCATTTTGAAGACTTCCATTGAAAAACGCATTTCAGAAGTCACCTTCCGGCCTTGGACACACAAAGTTCTGCCTCCCGAGGGCCCTCCCCACCATTTAGATGTGCTTTCACACCCCAGCTTCTTAACAGTGTTGAAGCAATTAACTTGGTCACTAAAGACTCACAATGAATAATATCAGAAACGCTGGATTCCAAAACTTAATGAAGTTTCAAAAGTCAATTTGAAGTACAACAAAAGTCTAAAATACTGGCTCACAACTATCAGCTGAACTAACTAGAAAGAAAAATGGACTTTCCCATCACGCCACCTTCCCCCGTCTTCTTTAATCTCACTGAATATAAAACCAGCGTGGTCTGGAATGCTTTGAGAGGCTATAATTAACAATTTCTTTAGAAAGAAATAAAAAGTAGACATCAGTACACCTTTCCTGCTCATCCCATGTCATCTGGACAAAGTATATCCTTACCTTTAAGGAAGTGGCATGACTTAACTGTAAGGAAAAAAGCTTTAACATTGACCTCACAGCCTTGAATAATAAAAAGAATTTAGTAAACATTAAAGACTCAAACGAGTCCAAAAAGTCACCCAAAATAGGTACTATTAGGGTCACATTAAGAAAAAGGCTTTTGGGCGTGGCAGTGCATGCCTGTAATTCCAGCTACTTGGAAGGCTGAGGAGGAAGGATCGCCGGAGCCCAGCAGGTCGAGGTTGTGGTGGCCGGAAATGGCCACTGCACTCCAGTCTGGGCGACAGAGTGAGACTGCAACTCAAAAAAAAAAAAAAAGAAAAAGGCTTTTAGGCCAGGCATGATAGCTGATGCCTATAATCCTAGCACTTTGGGAGGCTGAGGTAGGAGGATTGCTTGGGCCTCGGAGGTCAAGGATGTAGAGAGCTAGGATCGTGCCACTGCACTCTAGTCTGGGTGACACAGGGAAACCCCTGACTCAAAAAAACCAATTAATTACAATGAAAATTCGATTTTATTAGAATGTCTGTACTAGCAAAGAGACCGTAATCTATCAAGTATGAAAACATTGCACAGAGAGATGCTCGAACATAAATATATAATTTTCAAAGAATAAAAAAAGTTAAACTAAATTACACTTTCAACAGTGATCCAAAATTTTTTCCAGAAAGCTCACAGAACCAAAATTTTAATAGTAAAAACTATGGAATGAACAAATTGGTAAAGTCTACAGTGTTTTAAAATCACCTTTGTTGGGCAAAAGCACGACTGTAAATGCATTAAAAACGGTCACACTACATTTTTTTTTTTTTTTTGAGTTGGAGTCTCACTCTGTCACCCAGACTGGAGTGCAGTGGCCGCTCCCGGCCACCACAGCCTCAACCTGCTGGGCTCCGGCGATCCTTCTGCCTCAGCCTTCCAAGTAGCTGGAACTACAGGCACGCGCTACCACGCCCGGCTAATTTTTTTTACTTATTGTAGAGAGAGATGAGGTCTCGCTGCCCAGGCGGGTCTCGAACCTGCAGGCTCAGGCAATCCACTCACCTCAGCCTCCCAAAGGTGCGGGATTACAGGCTGAGCCACCGAGCCCGGCTGGAATGGCACTTCTAAGTAGAAAACTGAGTTACCAAGCATGAAAGAAAATGATGAGTATGGAAAAACATAATTAATATTTTCATACAAAAAAGGCACAAATATCTTTGGAGTTTTTGTTCATAATCATCCACTTAGAAAGAAGTAGAAAGAAGAAGGTATACAATCCAAACTACAATACATCAAACCTTCTTCCATAAGAGTACACTTCTGATAAATTAAAAGCTATACAAATCTACTTCATAATACAGGTCTGTATCAACTGATTATTTAAATTAGGAGTAAATACATTTTAATAAAAATATATCAGTAAAGCTATTAAATAGTTATTTACTATTGAGTTTTACATAAAATATGTTATGACTTAAACCCAAAATGTACTTTAGTACTTTCTTCTAAGAATCAAAATCATCATTAAAAAAAATCAAATACTCTACCTGGATCTGAATGGAAGGAGCTTCTAGTGCTCTATAAACCATTGGTAGAACACTATTCTTTATCTCATCTGGAGGGGTTTTGGTTAATAACAAATCCATTTTTTGTAGGAAAATCAACAAAATCTGTTTATAAAAAGATAAGTAATTTATTAAAATCTAGAATCTTTAGGGGATTCAATATTTGCCAAATTTAAATTTTTTTCAAAAGAGTAAGTTATGTATTTTGACACTTACCATGTTGCTAGCCTGAAGGCATGGAAGATAAAAACATACAAATCAAGTCTCTTACACTTCTGGAGGCATAATATTGAACATCTACTCTCAGTTTAAACATTTAAATAAATACTAATTACCTAATTCTCACATATCTACAGTAATATATAACTTACCCACAAATTCCAACTGTATGGAAAGCTACTGGGTAAAGAAATAAGTATGAGGGCAGCAAAGTAAGATGTCCCAAAGAAGTAAATGTTCTCACTTTTCTTCTAAGAAGTTCAAGAGAAAATGAGAAAGTACAGAAATGAGAAGGAATGTAAGGAAAAATTCTAGGAGCCCGGCATGGTGACACATGCCTGCAGTCTCAGCTACGAGAGGCTGACGTAGGAGGATCACTGGAGCCAAGGAGTTCAAGTCCAGCCTGGGCAAAAAGTAGCAAGACAGTATCTCTAAAAAACATTATTTCTCAATTCTAGAAAAAATGCTTTTAATTGTCCCTGAATTTCTAGAAAAAAAAATGCTTTTAATCGTCCCTGTCATTTTTTTTTTTTTTACCTCATCTCTATATGCCTAAATTACAAGGAACATCCTGCTGCTTCTAATTCATGCAAAATGCTTAGTTTTGCCAAGGTTCAATTAAAAATATTCAGAAAGGATTTTTAGCTGGAAAACTAAGGGAAAAAAGAATATCACAGAATGGAGGCAAATAAGAATTCAGATGATAGGTTCCTTAGCATACCACCTTGACTGACACATAGCTTAGGTTCAAACACGTGGCTCCAACATCTTTCCCTCCTGACACCCTCTTAACCCTGCTTCAAAGCCTACAGCTCCCTCGCCACCAGACTTCCTTCTGTTCCCCTTCTTTCAAGGGAAGGACTACAGAGTCACAAAACCATAAAATTAGATAGTTGATAGCTATTCAATAAGTTATTGCCATACAATGGCAGAAACATGTAACATTCACTATGTGCCGGAAGATTACATTTCATCTCAACAACCCCTAAATTTTAGAAATGAGGAGATAGAAGCTTTAAGATTGTGACGACTCAAGTCACACCCAGATGTGTAACCCCACTGTTTTTAAATCCAAGACTGCCTCGCATCTGGCAAATAAATCTTGTAATAGAGTCTACATCAGAGACATTACTTTTTTCACTTACGATACACATTTCCATGGTGCTGTAAGCATTTTTCTCTTCTAGTGAAAGTAGTTATTAGCAATAAAATAAAGAGAAACAACTGGCACAAAGCATCTACAAATTAACACTTAAGTAACAAAACAAAAACACTTAACAGGGTAGGAGAAAAATCTTTTTTTCCAAACCTATAATTTCAATAAAGCATACATAAAATATACATAGTATTTAAAGAACAGTATAGCACATGCAAAATTTCAGTGCAACTTATTTTCTGAGACAGTAACTTATGGAGAACTGCAGACATTTACCTGCAAAGTGCAACTATAATTTTTTAAACGGTCCACTTCAGATCCACACAAAATAGCTTTCTGACTCATGGAAAAGAGTCTCATATACTTACTTCAGTTTTTAAAAGTTACATATTCATTCCTTTGGTTTTCAGTGATATCATCATGAGGAACAGATAAATATGCAAAATACAGACAACATACCTGGATTGGCTCCTGCTGCTTAAATACAGGGCCAAGTTCAGGTAGAATTAATCTGACATATTCTTCTTTGGTGCATTCCTCTGCAATCAGTAGAACATTGGGCAAAACAAAAGGTACCATGTCAGGGTTTACAAATTCTGAAGTCAAACAAGGCAAAATTCTCTGCACGATGACACGCTGAAAGGCAAAAATGTTTTTATGAAAAACTGAAATGCATTTCAGGTCTTTAGTCGTAACACTGAAGTCTAAAACCTCCAATCCTTTTAGGTAAGGTGACCATATAATTAATTATTGAAACTGGTACACTTTTAAGAGCAAAATGGGATGCTACTGCCAATTACACAGGACAAACAGCATGCCCTGGGAAGGTCATGGGTAAAAGACCACAAATGGTCTCCCTACTGTTAACAAACCTTCCCTATTTAGTCTTCACTGATATATTTGCTTCCTCTTAATTCCTTCATTACTCATCATTCACATCACACAACTGAAACACTGCCCTGTACTGTTACTTGTTGCTTCACGCATGTTAATTCTACCTACACTTACTATAGGGGCACTTACTATAAGAGTGACAATACTTCATGTTTCCTCTTTACTCTCCATAGGTAAAGGGCTAGACAAACAGTAGGTAACCAATGAATACCTGATAGGTTAAATGTTTTGCAACCAGGAATTACTAGTTTTCTAATTAGTGCCTTCTTTAGTATTTACCAACATTTTTAAGGATATATTACATTTATAATTTAATAAGTCAGAGATGGAGAGTTTAAAAAAATTGAAAGTCAATAGAAGTGTCCCTTTAACTGCTGGTGAGAGAGTAAACTAAACAATGACAGCTCATGGACTTTTCTTCTGATATTTTAGGTCCAACTGCTGCCTTTGCACAGGTAATATCCTACCCTTCTAAATGTTTCTATCCTATTTGGTTTTGGATCATGCAAAAAAAGGTCTACTAAACTTGTGGCTTCGGTATGCAGCCCTTCAGTCATTTATTACCTCAAGCAAAAGTTCTATTATTTCCTTGGAAAAGTCATTGTAGTAAGTCAAAATAAACCTGAAATTCTAAAATCCTGACTGTAATAAGAAACTGAACAACAAACCTTGGGCAGTTTTGGTAGAACCTTTGGCAGTCCTTTGAAAAACTGTGATTTCTGAAGATTATCTCTTTGGAATAAGGTATCGAAATACTGCAGTGTTACTGCACCAACATCATCAAAGAAGGGAATCTAAAAATAAGAAAATAAAGTATTTTGATGTAAGCTAAAAGTCCTTCTCACATCTGAAACTGCCACAATATGGTAAAGAAAAAAAAATCAGAAATAGCAAAATGCTAAAAACCACTTTAATAGAATTTCTGACTATAAAATCAGAATAATAAATTGTTTTTCCTTTCAAGTTCAAACCCTCAGAATCCATACATGTGAGTTGGCTGGGTTGTAGCTTTTTTTTTTTTTTTTTTACATGAATCCAAAATACTGAAAGATTAAACAGACTATCTTGAAGAAATAAAGAACATCAGTTATTTATTAAAATCCATGTTTATATAAGTGAAACAGGGGACATGAATTCTCTGGGAGTCCAGAAAGTCTACATGCTTAACTGTGACTGTTAAGACTGTTTATTCAAAATTTTTATTTCCTTTCAGAGTACTTACCTACATAAACTATTTAGCTGACCAAGATTAAAAGAATTTGAATAGTTAACGCATTTAAGAATGTAGATGTTATCTGGGAACTAACTGAACTAAGTTTTGCTTTAGAAAAGCTTCATCTACTTTAAATCATTTCTTGTCCTTACACCTAGGGCAGAAATGCATGTGTACTCACCTTTGTCATCTGATCTGCATCTGGCCTTACAGTTGGGGTAACATTTAGCAGTAGTTTTACATGTTCACGGACTTCCTCAGGTATATTTGTAAGTGAACTAGATCCTAAACGACTCAACTATTCAAAAGAGTGATAACATTAAATATAAGTATAAAATATTCAAAAAGATATGCATTTATATTATTAATAGTTTATTTAAGGAAACTTTAAAAAATTTACTCAATAAATTTGTAAATAGAATAACACTTATCTTTAATACTTGCAATTGTTTCTATTCCTAAAATTCCTAGAATGCCCGGTATTTATATTTACTCTAGCTAATGCCATAATTAAAATTATAGTGACAAACTTTAACTAGTCCTCTTTATTTATAGGAGTCTCACTAGTGGTGTGATCATAGCTTACTGCAGCCTCAAACTCTTGGGCTCAAGCAATCCTCTTGCCTCAGCCTCCCAAGTAACTGGAACTATAGATGAGTACCACCGTGCCTGGCTAAATGTTCTAATTTTTTGTAGAAATTGAGTCTCACTATATTTCCCAGGCTGGTCTCAAATTCCCAGGCTCAAGTAATCCTCCCCACTTGGTTGCCCAAAGCACTGGGATTAAAGGCATAGGCCAACACGTGCAGCCTTAGAATTACTTATATTAAATTGATTTTATGCATACTTAAAATGAGACACTTATCTCATTTAGAGAATTTTCTGAACACATTTTGGGGGAAAAAAATTAAAGAAACATTTAATAAATTGTTAATGGCAGCAAATCTTTATGGGCAAATACCTGATCCAACTGCCTACTGAAACTCTTGTAAATATCTTGCTTGTTGACTTCAAATATAGGTTTCCCTTTATTAAATACAGCATATATAACAGTTCCTAAAGAATACATATCACTAGCTGCTTCACAGCTCACAGAAAGTATGTATTCAGGAGCCAGATATTCAGGATTTGGAAGACACAATGATGGTAAATTTGGGTCCCATTCTTTACAAGGAAACTTAGGCTGCAATAAGACAAAAATGAGATTACATAGATTAAATATTTTGAATTAAAGCAAACAACTATCAAGCAGTAGCAATCTATCTTTAAAAGTGTACTCAGTCATACAAGTAAAAATGCTACCACCACACCTTCAATCTCAAAATTCCCAAGTCCCCAAATCTGAAAAGTACATACGACAACTCTGAGAATAAGTTCCAGAAGACAAATTATCACTGTAAGATGCAGTATAAAACGTGTGAAGGTCTGGCTCATGTGTTGTGATACACAGGCTTCAAGTTTTATGGGCTCAGGTAGAAACTGTTGTTTGAAATTTGATCTTTCACTAACTAGCTATGTGATTTAGTGAAAAGGTTCAAAAGACTGTAGTAAGGATTAACCAGATGTGTGAAAGTTGGACCTAGCAGAGTGCCTATATGTACTCAACCAATACTAATTCTTTCTGATTATCTTAATAATTGTTACTTAAATTCCAAATCTATTTTAGGTCAAACCACGGTCCCTTTAACAACTACATATAATAAAAACTTAAAATATAGCATAAGGTGCCACATCACAAAGGGACTTCTATAAGGACACAATCAACAGAAAACATAATCGATCTAATGCAGTGTTTCTTTAAATATGTACAGGCAAGTAGCCTAATCACCAAGCAACAGGTGCTTTGAAAGCAGAACGACTAGGTTTAAATCCTGGCTCTACCACTCACCACCCACCTAAACTTACACAGGTTACTTTATTCTATGAGCATAATACTCACTCATCTGTATTATCCTTATATCCCACTGAGTTATTATGAGGATTAAATAAGTGCAAAAGAAGTGCTTGGAAAAGTGTTTCAAGAGATGTTAGCTACTGCTATCATTGTTTCTGTTGCTATTACACCCCCTAAAGAAGACTGTATGGGCCAATAATTAAAGGAAACGCTGCTGTGGATTCACCGTGTTGTGCTAGCATATTTGACGTTCTAAGGGGGAAAAAACACTTAACCCAAGAGTCTCAAATTTATTTAACTCTGGCACCCTTTTTCAACTGACATTCACTAAGCTGAAGAATATTCTTAGGTGCAATGAACACGAGAAATTTTCTATAAAGCTGTAGATGTAAACATAACATAGCCTATTAATACGCACTTACAAGACTTATAAAATCTCTAGCCCCATTCGAGATACAATCACAAATTTCCCCTTCAAAAAATTAGAAAACTAAAACTTTCATTACTTCTTGTTCAGAAGGATTTGTTGATGATACACAAAAATCAAAACCCATTATTTTCCAGGCTCCACTTTTATTCAAAATTATATTTTCAGGAGTGACATTTCCATGAACCATTTTCACACTGCTATGCAAAAACGACAATCCTTCAGAAACCTGTATATGGAAAAAAAAATTCGCATAAAATCAAACTCCTTTCAATTACAATAAAATATCTGATAAAAATCATAATTATTTCTGCTTTTCCCAGTAAGACTTTTACATGTCACCTAACAATCAAATTTCATCACAGATGCAAAAGTACAGATATTCTCAATTGTCGGGAAAATCTAAGCATTAGTGGGAAAAACCAGTTATAAAACCAGAGTACAACTATTTATTAAATTCCTTTTTATATGTACATAAGCAGAAGAAAAGATAAAGTACCCTCTTATGTCCAAAGTTATTCCATTCCAGAGTTTGAAAAGTGAAGGAATCTTTGATTCTTGAGCTATGGGCAGTGAATGGTAAGATTTTTACATACTTACACTTTATGTTGAAATTCAGTTTTTCTAAATAGTTTTGTATTCTGTTTTCAAATATTCCACTGATGTTCACTTATTCTCACATTAGATTAATATTGGTAAGTGTTACATTTATACCTGAGATTACCAGGGAATGTGGCAACCAAAACTGAAGACTGGATTTCCATTTCCTAGGAGTAGAAGATTTGGGCAAGCAAATGCTCCCTGACTTCCAAGACACCATTCTCTGGTTTTCCTCAAATTTCATTGCTCATTGCTTTTTGGTCTCTTTTGTTGGTTCCTCCTCATCTCCCCAAACTCCTGGACTCAAGGTTTGGCCCTCTGCAGTTTCCCATTTACGCTCACTTTCCCAGTTCTCACAGTTTTAAGTCTCACCGATATGCTGATCACAACTGACCCAGAAGAAATTCAGAAGATTATCAGAGATTACTATGCATACCTGTACAGAAATAAACTCAAAAACCCAAAGAAAATGGAGAACTTTCTGACTTTATATAACCTTCCAAGGTTGAAACAAGAAGAAATTGAAGCCCTAAACAGGCCAATAACAACCCAGGAAATCAACTTTGTCATGAGAAATCTATCTACAAAAAAAAAGCTCTGGACCAGATGGCTTTCTACAAAACATACAAAAACAAGCTGATCTTATTGAAAGTATATTCCAGGCAATTGAGAAAGATGGAACTCTCCCCCAAATCATTCTACGAAGCCAACATCACAATGATACCCAAACCTGGCTAAGACCCATCAACAAAAGAGAATTACATGGCAATATCCTTGATGAACACAGATACAAAAATTCTCAGTAAGATCCTAGCAAACTGATCTAAAAACACATCTCAAAAATCATCCACCAGCCGGGCTCAGTGGCTCAGCCTGTAATCCCGCACCTTTGGGAGGCTGAGGTGAGTGGATTGCCTGAGCCCGCGGGTTCGAGACCTGCCTGGGCAGCGAGACCTCATCTCTCTCTACAATAAATCAAAAAATCAGCTGGGCGTGGTAGCACATGCCTGTAATTCCGGCTACTTGGAAGGCTGAGGCAGAAGGATCACTGGAGCCCAGCAGGTCAAGGCTGCGGTGGCCAGTAGTGGCCACGGCACTCCAGTCTGGGCGACAGAGTGAGACTCCAATTCAAAAAATAATAATAATAATAATCCACTGTGACCAAGTAGGCTTCATTCCCAGGATGCAGGGCTGATTCAACATTCACAAGATCATAAACGTAATTCAATACATTAACATGTAAAAATGAGCACCACATGATTACAACATTAGACACAGAAAAAGCTTTCGACAAAATCCAGCATCCTTTCTTGATAAAAATCCTTGAACATCTAGGCATTGAAGGAGCATTCATCAAAACAGTAAAGGCCGTCTATGATAAACCCACAGTCAACATCTGGCTCAATGACAGAAGTTAGAAGCACACCCCCTGAAAAGGGGAACAAGACAAGTTGCTCACTCTCAACCCTCATGTTCAACATAGTGTTGGAAGTCCTGGCTAGAGCAGTTAGGCAAGAGAAGGAAATTGGGGGGTATCCAAATAGAAAAGAAAGTTAAGTTATCCTTTGCAGATGATACGATTCTATACACTGAAAACCCAAGGGTTAGAGTTGATCATACTCAGTGATCTATCACAGAAACAAAGAACAGAGTACCATATATCCTCACTCATAAGTGGACCTTGAACAATTATCATAATACTATAAGAAAGGGGTTGGCAGTGGTGGGAAACTGTTGGGGGGGGTGGGAGTGGCAGTTGAGGGAAACTGTTAGGGAAGGGAGGGGCACACCTCATCAACAAGGGCACCTGCATAATCAGCGTTTGCATACCTAACCCTGAATTGTACCCCACATCTTTATTTAAAAAAAGAAAGAAATAAAGAAAACCCAAGGGAGTCCGTCAAAAGCCTCCTTGCATTGCTAAACAACTTTGATACAGTTTGAGGGTATGAAATCAACATGCAAAAGGCAGTGGCATTTCTATACACTAGTAACAAACAGAGAGAACCAAATGAAAAGCACAATCCCACTCACAACAGCAAAAGAAAGAAAGGGGGAGGGAGGGCCTTGCCATCTACCTAACCAGAAATGAAAGATCTTTACAAGAATTACAAAACACAGCTCAAAAAAATCAAAGATGATACAGACAAATGAAAAAACATTCCATGCTCATGGATTGGAAGAATCAATATTATCAAGAAGTCCATCCTACCCAAGGCAACCTACAAATTCAACACAATGCCCATCAAAGTGTCAACATCATTCTTCTCAGACCTGGAAATGATAATACAGAAATCCATATGGAAACAAAAAAGAGTGTGAATAGCCAAAATAATCCTCAGCAAAAGGAACAAAGCAGGAGTTTTCACACTTCCAGACTTTAAACTTCACGATAAGACTACAAATAATCAAAACAGCCTGGTCTTGGCACAAAAATAGGCATATAGACCAATGGAACAGGACAGTGATTCCGGAAGCAAAAACTCGATCTCTCAACCAACTCATCTTTGACAAAGCCATCAGTAACAACCACCGGGGAGAGGAGACTTTATTTAGCAAATGATGCTGAGAAAACTGACTGACCAAATGCAGAAGAATGAAACAGGACTCCTACCTACTGCCATATTTTAAAAATTGGCTCTAAATGGATCAAAGAGCTAAACATAAATCCTCAAACTATAAGAATCTTAGAAGAAAGCACAGGAAACACCCTTATGCACACTGGAGCAGGCAACCAAATCTTGATCTAATCCTCAAAGTGTATGCCATAAAAGATAAGATAAACAAGTGGGACCTCATCAAACTTTTGCACAGCAAAAGAAACCATCAAGAAAGCGGGGAGACAACCCATAGAATGAGAAAAAAATACTTGCTAATTGTGTACTGCACAAAGGCCTAACATCCAGGATTTATAAGGAACTCAAGAAAGCCAAAAGAAAAAAGAAAAAAGAAAAAGAAAAAACAAACCAGTTCTATTAAAAAATGGAGAGAGAGGACATGAATAGATATTTTTCAAAAGAAGACATACGAGCAGTCAACAGACACATGAAAAAATGCTCAGCCTCACTAATTATCAGAGAAATGCAAACCAAAACCACACTGAGATATCACCTTACCCCAGTAAGGATGGCCATTAATAAATCAAAAAACAACAGATGCTGGTGTATGTGTGGAGAAAAGGGAACACATTTACACTGTTGGCTGGAGTTCACACTAGTCCAACCTCTATGGAAACAGTGTGGCGATATCTAAAGGAACTAGAAAGTGACCTTCCCTACAATCCAGCAACCCCTTCTCCCAGGAATATACCCGGGGGAACACAAATCGTTCTTAAAAAAAAGACACCTGCAAATGCATGTTTACTGCCACAAAAGCAAATACATGGAACCAAACCTACTGCCCATGGAAAGTAGACTGGATAAAGAAAAGGTGGTACATAGACACAATGGAATATTACACAGCCATAAAGACGGACAGAATTATGGACTTCTCAGAAAATCAGATGGAGTTGGAGACAATCGTTCTTAGGGTTCTATCACAGAAACAAAGAACCAAATACCACATGTTCTCACTCATAAATGAGACCTGAACATTAATCACAACAGCACAGGGGAGGGATCGACAGTTGTGGGCCACTGCCAGGGCAGCGAGGGAGGGTGGAGGGCACACAACAACATAAAGGGTGCCTCGTCCTAAACCAGGGGAAGTGAGGACCAGCTGGAGGCCCACACTTCACCTGCACACACATGATTTATGCTCCTGAGCCTAACTTGTGCCCTACATCTTTATAATAAAATAAAGAAAAAGAGCAATCCCACTCCCCCCTCCCCGCCCAAAAAAACCCTCCAAAGGCTTTCCCTTTCTCTCAGAGTAAAATCCGAAGCATTTCTCCGGCTTCCAGGATCTGACAGGACCTGGCTCCCCACGGGCTCTACGGCCTTGCCTGCCACTACTCACTTTCTGCTTACTTCTCTCTACCCCTGTTCCTTGAGCAAGTCATGCATGATCCTGTCTCAGGGGCTTTGTACTTGCTGTCCTCTCTGCCGAGATTCCCATGTGTCTATATGGGTTGCTTCTTTGCCTTTTCTGGGTTTCTACCCAAATGTCCCCTCTTTAGTGAGATACTTCCTGGTTACCACATTCAAAGGTACAAGTCCCCTTTGTTTCTCCAAACCATCCCTCTTTCCCCTTCCCTTTTTTCTCCATAGCACTTAACGCAACTAAAATATTATATATTTACTCATTTTGCTTTCTTCTTACATGAGGATATAAATTCCAAAAAGCAGGAATTTTTCTGTTTTGTTCACTGCTATACCTTCAGTACCCAGAACTGTGTAAGACATATGACTGCCCAACAAAAATTTGCTTCAAAAGCGAATATGAGAATGAATACTCTAAAAAAAAAAAACCCTGCTTACAGCATTCAACATAAGACAAGCCCCCAGTGAAGAGTGTTAAGAACTATTTTAGAAGAAATCTGGGTTTTTGTCCCCACTTCATCATTTACTAGCCTCGTAACTTTGAGCAGGTCACTGAATATGCGTAGGTCCCAACTGGAGTCTTTCAAATTATGGCATAAAAACTATTAATACATGTCAGAAATAAATCAGACTACACCACTCCCAACCCTCATGCCCACGGTCCACCAGCAGGGTCTATTCTACCCCCACCAAGCTTCTTTCTGTAGTACCTCTAGTCCTTCTTATGATTTTCGACCAGGACTTTTGAACCATCGTTAATTATACTTTACAGTCAAGTACTATGTTAGGCATTAGTAAGTTTATGCATCTGATTCTGAAATCAACCCTATGTAGTAGCGATTATCTCCCATGCATTTTTCCTATCCCCGAATCCCATGCTTCTAAAATGTGTCTAAAATGCCCAGGAGACCTGGTCATTCGCCCTGCTTAAAAGGCTTTACTACTCCCCATCACTAACAGAGCACTTTTCTATCTCTTTCAGTTTCACTTTTCATCACTTTGAGATGCAATCTGTCATTTTAATAGCCTGAATATTTATCTTCAGTGACTAGTAAAATAAGCAAATATTAGGAGCTTAGTATCTTCCAAATGAGTGAACGTTCTTCTCCAGTTTCAACACATTTGAACTCATTTAATATTTACATTTTAAGTGTTTGTTCTCCAAATATAACTTAGAAAATGTACAAAGTTTTTCAAATTTAGAAAAGTTTTCCTAACTTTATAAGGAAAAAAATTAATTGAATGCTTATTGTATATTTCATGCACTAATTTAGGTACTGTTTTTATATAGTTAGCTAATCTCTGAAATAACTTTATGGTTGGGGAAAAAAGTTCAGATGCCTACTATAAAGCTATAGCAATCAAAACAGTGTGGTACTGGTATAAAGACAGATGAATGAAACAGAATTGGGAACTCAGAAATAAACCCTTGTCTATATGGTCAAATGATTTTCAACAAAGGTGCCAAGACCATTCAATGGGGAAAGAATAGAATTTTCAACAAACGATGTTGGGAAAACTGGCTGTCTACCTGCAAAAGAATGAAGATGAACCCTTACCTTGCATCATATATAAAAATTAACTAAAAAATGGATCTAAGACCTAAAACTATAAAATTCTTAGACAAAACACAGAGTGGAAAAGCTTCATGAGATGGACATAGTAACGACTTCTTGTATAAAACCAAAAAGCACAGGCAACAACAAAAAAGTATGTAAATTGGACTATATCAAAATAAAAAAAAACCTCTGTGCATTAAAGAACACAACCAACCGAGTGAAAAGGCTACCTCTTGAATGAGAGACAGTGCAAATGTCATATCTGATATGGTATTAATATCCAAAATATATAAAGAACTCCTACAACTCAACACACACCCAAAAAACCTGTCAAAAATGGTCAAAGGACTTGAATAGACATTCCTCCAAAGAAGACAGATAGCAATAAGCACATGAAAAAATGCTCAAAGTCAATAATCATTAGAGAAATGCAAATCAAAATCAAAACCATAACGAGATATCACCTCACACCCATTAGGATGGCTACTATTTTTAAACAGAGAAAAATAATAACTGTTGGCAAGGATATGAAGAAATTAGAATCCTTGAGCACTGCTGGCGGGAATGTAGGCATTACGGAAAACTATGATGGCTCCTCAAAAAACTAAAAACAATTACCATATGATTCATCAATTCCACCTCTGGGTATATACCCCAAAGAACTGAAAACAGGGTCTCTAGTAGATGTTTGTATACCCACGTTCATAGCTGCATTATTTACAGTAGCCAAAATGTGGAAGCAACTCAACCTGTCCATTGACAGAATGGACAGGTTGAGTTGCTTACAATGTGGTATAAACATATAATGGAATATTATTCAGTCTTAAGAAGGAAGGAAATTCTGACACATGCTACGACATGGATGAACCTTGAGGCCATTATGCTAAGTGGAATAAGCCAGCCACAAAAGGACACACACTGTATGATTCCACTTATATGAAGTATCTAGAGAAGTCAAATTCACAGAGACAGGAAGTAAACTTGTGGTGTCCAGGGGTTAGAGGTAGGGGAGTTAGGAAGGAAGTTATTGTTTAATGAGCACAGTTTCAGTTTTGCAAAATGAAAATAGTTGTGGAGATGGATAGTGGTGATAGTCACACAAAATGCGAATGTACTTAATAGACTGAACTGTACACTTAAAAACAAGATGGTATTTTACCACAACTCCTTAAAAAATAGTTATGAGAATGACAAAATAAGCCAGAGACTGGAGAAAGTGTGGGCAAACTTTGTATGTGACAAAGGACTTATGTCCCCATATATAAAGAAATCTCAAAGCTCAATAGTAAGGAAAAAAAGCTATTCAAAAAATGGGCAAAGTGTCTGAACATTTTACCAAAAAAGGTATTCAGTTGGTAAAGAAGCATATGAAAAGTTGCTAGACACTATCATTAATCAGAAAATACAAATTAAAACCACAATGAGATATCATCACACATCTATTAGAATAGCTAAAATTAAAAGGACCAAACCTACCAAGTTTTAGCGAAGATATGAAAAAAAATGAACTCTTGTAAGTGGCTCATAGGAATGTAAAATGGTACAACCACTTTGGGAAAAGTGTCATTTTCTTTAAAAAAAAAAATGAAATATACATTAGACCATTTGACCTAGCTATTTCACTCCAATGTTCTTATTTAACCAAGAGAAATGTGAGCATATGTCCACACAAAAACCCGCACATAAATGTTCATAGATTTATTTGCAATAGCCAAAAAGTAGAAACAACAAAAAAAACTATCAATAGGTAAATGGATAAACAAACTATGGCATATCCCACAGTGAACTACTTATTCAGCAGGTTAAAAAAAAAAAATGAACTATTAATACAAGGGACTCCCCCCAAGACATAATTTACTGATAAAAGATGTGTATTCGTTCTTACATTTTTTTTTTTTGAGTCGGAGTCTCACTCTGTCGCCCAGACTGGAGTGCAGTGGCCGCTCCCGGCCACCGCAGCCTCGACCCGCTGGGCTCCGGCGATTTTTCCGCCTCAGTCTTCCAAGTAGCTGGAACTACAGGCACGCGCTACCACGCCCGGCTAATTTTTGACTGATTGTAGAGATGAGGTCTCGCCAAGTTGCCCAGGCGAGTCTCGAACCCGCGGGCTCAGGCAATCCACTCACCTCAGCTTCCCAAGGGGCGGGATTACAGGCTGAGCCACCGAGCCCAGCTTCGTTCTTACATTTTTAAACTTCAAGCACCTTTGAAGTGCTTTGTTTGATGCAATACACCAACTGCATTGTTTCCACTGCTTAAAACAGTTTTGAACTCATCAATTTTGATGCCTTTTAGTGCTTCTGCCATTTTTTGTTTCATGCTTCCCTTTGAGGATTTTTTTTTAATCAGGGAAACAAACGAAAAAAATTCACTCAAGGTGAGGTCGGGTAAACAGGGAGGACAGGGCATGGGGGTCATGCCATTTTTGGTCAAAAACTGCTGAACATTCAGCACTGTTTGGGCAGGTGTGCTTGTAAATCACCCATCATGAAATGGGCAAATGCAAGAATTTCCAAAATAAAATTCACTGAAGCCAAACACAGCCTCTCACAACACTGCTAGCTGGTTTAGTGATGCCGATGGGTTCCTAGAATACTTACCTAGAAGGAAAGGCTGTACTACAAGGGGCCTGGCCTCCAAAAGATAATTCTGGTTTTTTTGGGTCTTCTCCACATACACACAATGTGAATGAATCTCAAAACAATTAGGTTGGTTGAAAGAAGCCACACCAAAAAAGAATATGTAGCATATGACTACATCTATAAATTTTAAAAAATCCACATCAATCCACAGTGACAGAAAGCAGGTCAGTGACTTCCTGAGACCAGGATGGAGAGAACATGAGCAGCAGGAGGGAAGGAGGACAAGGGACAGAGGAGGCTCTGGGGTGACGGGAGTATGCATGTCTCACTTGTGGCGATGGTATCACAGGCATGTATGTGTCAAACTTATAAAAGTGTACACTTCGAATATATGCCGCTTACTGCAAGCCAATTATATCTTAATAATGCTATTAAAGAATAATAAAGAAAAGAACCTTTACCCCAAGGAACTTAGAAGTTGTCATATAAATTTACTCCATGGAGCTGAAGATACAATTTTGGTAAGCAGGGAAAAAAAAAATCTGAAAAAAATGGGCATATATGAAAAGCCTAACAATACCTTCATACCTACTAAATAAGTTCCTTAAGGTTTCTATTTTTATTAAACACTTTATTTTTATTTTAATTTAATATTTTGTCTACAAAATGCATTCAAGTGGTTTAAAATTCAAGGAACCCATTCCATCCACCAGCCAGCAAATGCCTTTCCCAAAGGTTACCGATTTTATCAATCTCGTGTATTTAAGATTTATTTAAGCCTAACAATAAACGGCAGAAAAGACTTCTAAAACAGAAATAATTTTAAATTGCTGACAAGAACCAACAATTGACATGAAGGAGTCCATGGCAACTAGTTTGAAATACCAAAAACAATTCTAAAGGGAAAAACTATTTTTAAAGGTTGAATGAAGATACGTACCTGAAGCAAACCATATTTGGTTTCTACGTCATAAAGTTTATAATCCTTAATGTCTGGAGAGACAGGGGAAGGTAAGTTTTCCCAGTTACCGAGAACATTGGCTAAACTGGCAAAAACTGGTTCTGTGCAAAATGCCAAGCAATCTCTGTTTTAAAAAGAAAAAGTTATTTATTACCACTTTTTAACACATTATCAAAACCAAATACGCATAAAATATAAGTTCCTAATGAACTATCAACAAGAAAGCAGACTATTTTAGATTTGTTGGTTTCAGCATAAGTACAATACACTTAAACCAACAAAAAGACTATCAATAGGAGGCTTTGTGTTATATGAATGATACTGGATAAATCACTCAGTCTTTGAAACTAAGTGTTGTAACACTTGTGATATATTATTTTTAAACTTAAGAAGTAAACAAAGCCAGGCTCGGTGGCTCAGCCTGTAATCCCGTGCCTTTGGGAGGCTGAGGTGAGTGGATTGCCTGAGCCCGCGTGTTCGAGACCCGCCTGGGCAGCGAGACCTCATCTCCACAGTAAATCAAAATATCAGCCAGGCGTGGTAGTGCCTGCCTGTGATTACGCACTACTCGGAAGGCTGAGGTGGAAGGATCGCCGGAGCCCAGCAGGTCGAGGCTGTGGTGGCCGGGAACGGCCACTGCACTCCAGTCTGGGCGACAGAGTGAGACACCAACTCAAATCACCAAATCAACTTATTTTTTTATTTTTTATTTTTTTGAGTTGAAGTCTCACTCTGTTACCCAGACTGGAGTGCCATGGCCACTCCTGGCCACCGCAGCCTCGACCTGCTGGGCTCCGGCGATCCTTCCACCTCAGCCTTCCAAGTAGCCGGAATTACAGGCAGGCGCTATGAGGCCTGGCTGGTTTTTTGATTTATTGTAGAGATGAGGTCTCGCTGCCCAGGCGGGTCTCGAACCCGTAGGCTCAGGCAATCCACTCACCTCAGCCTACCAAAGACGGGGGATTACAGGCTGAGCCACCGAGCCCGGCTCATTTTTCTTATTTTTTAAATGATTGATATTTTTTATGGCAAGTCAATGAACTAATTAAAAATACTGTTACATTACATAAAACATTATCCTTATTTCTAAGGCTTCAATTTCCAGAATATGTCCAAGGGAACATGCAGATTCCCCACAGACACCTCCAAAGCAAGAGTAATCAGGGGGACGAAGCATAGTTCCAGCTGCCTTGTTCCCATTTCAATCAAAGCGACTTTGCTTTTATCTATTTTATATATCATATTTTGAAAGGTGTCACCATTTTTAAATTTTGTAAATTATTACTCTTTGACGTACAAGAAGATTTACAAGTTTGGAAAACAACTACAGACTGGCATTCAACAGCCTTATAGAGTAATGCCCGAGGTCAGGCTCTGGAGACAAAGTCCCAGCATTCCTACTTCCTGCCTTGGTGACACTGCAAACTACAGCTCTGAGCCTCACTTTGCCCATTTGTAAAATGATGACAATAGACTCACCGTGAAGAGTTACTGTGAAGAACAAATGAGATATAATTATATAAAATATATATAGCATGTACGCTCAATAAGGTGACTATTGCAATTATATCTACCAAGCATTTGAGGCTCAAGTCTTAACAATTTTAGGCTGTGGGCTTTAGGATCTACCAATGAAGAACCACAAGGCAATGCAGCAACAAAGCAATGTCAAACTTCTGTGCCTGGATAGTAACTGCTTAATGGCAAGTATGCCCTTTGCTGTTTCAACTGTCTGCAAGACATGAATATCCATTTTTCAAATGAATGTATATGCAGAAGCTCAATATACAAGAGGGGACCCCAAAAAACCCAGAATTTATTTATGAAAATGTATGTCTTCTCACATTTAAACTTCAGTCGCCTTCAACGTACTTTCCACTTAACGCAATACACCTATCAAGATGCTTTTCCACTGTTCGAAACAGTTTTTGAATTCATCAATTTTGATGCATTAGTGCTTCTGCTGGTTTTTGTTTCACCTCTCTCACATAAGCAAAACGTTTCCCTTTAAAACCTTTTCTATCGGGGAAACAAAAAAATCGCCCGGAGTGAGATTGGGTAAATAGGGAGGGTGGGACATGAAAGTCATGCTGTTTTTGGTCAAAAACCGCTTAACACTCAGGGTAGTGAGTTAGGTGCGTTGTCATGATAAATGAACCAGTCACCTGTTTGCCACAAAAAAATTCACTGAAGCTGAACCCAGCCCGTCACAACAATGCTGCTAGCTGGTACACTGATGCCAGTGGGTTCCTAGAACACTTACCCGGCAGGGAAAGCCTATACTACAAGGGGCGCACCCTCCAAAAGATAAATCATTTTTGGGGGGTCCCCCTCATATAAGGGATGAGGACAGAGACCCTCAGGCTGAAGGAGAGAAAGGGTCAGTCACACTGTCTCCTGCTCAGTCATCATCAAGGATGCAACCTTGCTCTTGACTCCCAACACTTAGCTCATTAACACAATGGACACTGGGCATTCTTTTGTTGAACTATACTGGAGAAAAACAGCTCATATACCCAAGTCTTTACTACAATTTCCTACAATTCCCAGGACTCATTTATCTTGGCAACTCTTTCTTTTTCACCCCTCTGTGTTTTAACCCAAATATCATCCTTGGTCACTTCAACACCCACATGATTGTGCTTCAAACTCTAATGTCTTATGATCTTTCATGAATACTCATTTCGATTACAAGCCACAAGGGGCTATATCCTCTCAAGGGCCATCTCCCTCAACCACAGCACTTAGCAGTCATATACTTTCACTACCGCCACCAAACTTAGCTTTTCAGTATCTCTATCCAACAAATTTAGACTTGATTATACTTGACTCCTTCCTTTTTTCCCCCAACTACATTAACAGTAAACTATCACCTTTACTATCCTTTGCTGAGTGAACCCTCAATCCTGCAATAACCATCAGAGGTGACTTTTACTGTCTTGCTTGTATCATAAGTTAAAGGAAAAAACAGAAAACCCATATCCTTTATAAACTGACAGTTTATAAAGTCAACAAAGTATACTTTAATCTTGTGCTCTTTATTTGTCAACTGTCAAGAACATTCATTCAACAGCCCTCTTACTTAACTCCTGATTCCATGGCCCCCTTTACCCAATGCTTACCCATTAGCTACTTTCTACCTTAAAAAAAAAAAAAGCGTAGTTATGTGCAGTTCATCATCCAACATAATGACCTCACTTGTCCTACACAACACCAGAGCTGATTCCTCAACCCTCTTCCTTTGAGTTCCTCCTACGGGATATAGCATCTTCTCTGCTGTACTCCTCTACACCTACTTTCTGGCTTCCAAGCCACCATCCTAGTGAAATCATCAAGTGTCACAACCACCTCTCACTTGTCAAATGCAATGGTTCTTCCCCGTCCTTCTTTTCTTTCTTTTTTTTTCTGAGTTGGAGTCTTCATTCTGTTGCCCAGGCTGGAGTGAGGCAGCACGCTCATGGCCACCACAGTGCCAACCTGCTGGGCTCAGGTGAACCTTCCGCGTCAGTCTTCCAAGAAGCTGGAACCACAGGTATGTGCCATCACACCCAGCTAATTTTTCTTGAATTATTGTAGCGATGAGGTCTCGCCAATTGCCCAGGCTGGTCTCAAACCCATGGGCTCAGGCAATCCTCTCATCTTGGCCTCCCAAAATGCTGGGATTATAGGCGTGAGCCACCACACCCAGCCTCTTATTTTCTTTTTATTCTGTGGTCCCCAGTATCAGTGGCTTCTTTTTTCCCCTTCTTTGGCTCCCAAGACATGCTGCCAATTCTCCTGCCATATGACAACAGTCCTGCTTTATTCCCTGGCTCTTCTTTTCCCTATACTTCAAGGTTCTTTCCTTAGTACCCTGCTCTCTTCACTCATGTTTTTGAAAAACTCATTTTTTCCATGGTTTTGATAACTGCCTCTATGTTACTAAACCACACAGACATCACCAACTCTGGATTTCCATGTGGATTACTCTTTCTGTGGTACACTTCCATTGGGTAATTCAAATTTCATCTCAATATTATTAATTCATTAAAAACTGGAAGTTATCTTTTCCTTCCCTAAAGGATCCCTACTTCTATCAACACTACTGTAATTTTTACAACTTAACAATTAAGATATTTAAAATAATCTTTGAATTGTCCATCTGCATGATTGCCAATACATTTCCTAGCTCTACAATATTTAAATCACTATAAAAGAAGTTCAGGGACAAAGAAAAGTATCACACATGGTCTTTCTACCCTCAAAAGACTTAAAATGTAATTATGAGATGCAAGACACACAGGCTGGGTGCGGTGGCTCACGCCTATAATCCCAACAGTTTGGGAGGCCGATGCAGGAGGTCTGCTTAAGTCCAGGAGTTCGAGACCAGCCTGAAAAAATAGTGAGGACTTGTCTCTACAAAAAATTTTTAAAAATTAGCTGGGCATGGTGGCACACTCACCTGTGGTCCCAGTTACCTGGGATTGCTTGAGCCCAGGAGGTCAAAGCTGCAGTGAGCTGTGATTATGCCACTGCACTGCAGCATGAGTGACAAAGTGAGACTCTGACTCAAAAAGACACATAAGATAAGCAAATACAACTTAAAGTAACAAGGATGGGTAGGATTCTAATAGGTGACACTACAAACACCAATAGAAAATAGGGCAGGGCACAGTGGCTCAGCCTGTAATCCCAGCAGTTTGGGAGGCCGAGGCAAGAGGATTGCCTGAGCCCGGAGGTTCAAGACCAGCCTGGGCAACTTGGTGAGACCTCGTCTCTACAATAAATCACAAAAAACTAGCCAGGCGTGGTGTCATGCATCTGTAGTTCCAGCTGCCACGCAGGTCAAGGATGCGGTGGCTGTGAGCATGCCGCTGCACTCCAGCCTGGGCAGTAAGAGAGAGACTCTGATTCAAAAAAAAAAAAAAAGAAAATAATCCAACGAAAACTAAGCAAAGTGTAGAACAAGGGTGGCAAAAAAAAAACTTAGTCTACTTTGGGATAAAGAGTTCACGATAGTAACTATTACATAAGAGACAGCAACTATTGATTTTTGGGTTTATCCATGAAAAGAAAGGCAACAAAAACATTTTTATTTTTATTTTAAGCAGGAGTTTCACTCTGTCACCCAGGCTAGAGTGCAGTGGCACTCTCACAGCCACTGCAGCCTCAACCCGCCGGGCTCATGCGATCCTTCCTCCTCAGTCTTCCAAGTAGCTGGAACTACAGGTGTGTGCCACCACGCCCAGCTAATTTTTTAAAATTTATTTACTGTAGAGACAAGGTCTCGCCAAGTTGCCCAGGCTGGTCTTAAACCCCTGGACTCAGGCAATCCTCTCTCCTCTACCTCCCTGGAATTACAGACGTGAGCCACCATGCCCGGTCAGAACATTTTTATGATAAGAGACATATGAGCAAACTAGGCGCACAGGCGTGAGCCACTGCAGTCCCAACTGCTTGAGAGGCCAAAAGTATCACTCAAGCACAGGAGTTTAGGACCAGTCTGGGCAACATAGCAAGACCGCACCTCAAGAGAGACAGAGAAACAGAGATGGTGTGGCGGGGGAGAGGGAGAGAAGCACATGAGCATGAGCAGATTTGGGGTGCAGGTATAGTTTATACCAAAAAAAGCTCAGGAACCAGGGTGACAGAACGAATCCTAGCTCTGTCACTTAAAACCATAAAGTTCAAGTAATCAGTAATGCCTCTAATCTTCTGTTCTCCTATACAGTGAAAATTAGATGAGTGAGTTAAAGAACGTAAAGCATTTAGCATTGTTTATTCACAAAGTAAGTATTTTTTTCTTTTAGTTTAGAAAAAGGGATCTTGTGCCTTTCGGAGGTGACAGGGTAGAGAGTTACTGAAGACTCCAAGGAAGCATTTCGAAGAAACCTGGTATACAAATAGATAAAAGCAAAACTGTCCTTGTTGAAGCGAGACGGGAAGTCTGGAACCCTGACAGCTCTGTGTCCTTCACCTGCCTGTTCTTACCCATTCTTAAAAAGTCCTAAGGGCCACAGAGCACAAATGGCAAAATATCTTCTGAATCGAGAGAGGAGAATCCAGTCTGCTAAGGAAAAGGATGAGTAAACCTGGAGTTATGAGTAATATGGAAAAGGTTTCTAAAGGTAGGGTATCTAAAAGAGTATCCAAAAACTGCAGGGCTAAGGGTTCAGTTAAGGTCACATAAATTTCATTTTACTGTCATCCTCAGCGACATTTTCTAAGCTCACCCTTGAGAAAAATATATGATAAAGTGACCTAAGGACTATGGCCCGACATGTGGGACACAGTAGAAGGCTAAATGTCTACAACAGTACTTGGCATACATACAAAATTGGCCCCCAAATACTGAATCAATGAAAAGAGACAAGAAACTAGCAAATTAGCAAGGACAGCTACTTTCAGGCAGGAACTGATGTCTACAACAGTACTTGGCATACATACAATTGGCCCCCAAATACTGAATCAATGAAAAGGAGACAAGAAACTAGCAAATTAGCAAGGACAGCTACTTTCAGGCAGGAACTG
Organism: Cephalopachus bancanus; assembly: GCA_027257055.1. Classification (NCBI taxonomy): domain Eukaryota; kingdom Metazoa; phylum Chordata; class Mammalia; order Primates; family Tarsiidae; genus Cephalopachus; species Cephalopachus bancanus. Next base: position 1,623,636 of record JAPVLO010000090.1, read on the forward strand.
CAGCCCACACCTCTTGTGCACCTTCTAACTTGACTGTTCAAGTGCTAAGCATAGAGAAGACACTTAAGAAAAGAATCTTGGCAAACATGAAGAAAGTATTAATAAATGAAAAAAGACTATGCATGTAGACCATGCAAATAAAGTTTAAAGAAAAAACGAATGCATAAGAACTCAACACTTAGCTTATAGGAGTTTTTCACTGACAACACTTAACACAGACTTCAAATATAAAATTATTTTTAAGTATCTATTCAGGAAGTCTTCTATATAAGTTTTTTATAAAAATTTACCTGGATTCTTCTAAAGGATGTTGGACAGTAAGAAGTCGAGGGTGTCGAAGCCGAGTTAACTGCTGAACTCCTCGTTTTAAAGAATCGATGATCTGATCCTTTTCAAATTTTTGATATTTGTCAATCAGCTTTTTATCAAAGACAAAAACAGCCACCTCCTAAATAAAAGAATTGTGTAACTAATTTTAATAAAATAGAAAAGTAATAAAATTATATGTGTCACAACAGTCTACAAATAGAAATAACTAAAAACTTATACCATATAAATGTTAGCACACTGATATCAAAAAGTTAGTTTCCTCATAATTAGTAAATCTAAATATTTTTAAAGGAATAAGACCCAGAATCTTCATCTAAAGAACACAGGAAAATCATCATCTTTAAATTCTGGTATCAGATGTACATGTAAACTGTGATTAAGGTGTTGTCCTCTAATAATCTCTTACTTAACCAGAATTCAAACAAAAGTTAAAATGTTTAAAAATTCAAAATGCCGTTTGTAGTGATAAACCTGGAAAAGACTACAAAATCTCAAAACACTTTTTGAAATAAAGGTTGTCTGTCAGAGCACTTATTTGTACCCCCCCCAAAATTGCAAGCATCTTTTGCAAATGACCCCCACTCTTATACCTCCCTCTCCCCCATCTCGCTATGGGCAGTAACTGAATGACTGCTAGGACAGGAAGTTGCTCCCCCACCAACTCTCTTTGCAATCATTCACCGCTTATTTTATACTACTAAAAGCAGACATTCTCTTTATCATCCTCTTCCTTTCACTCTCTCAGTTATGTGAAGAAAAATAGCTCTCATTAATAAATCAATCCAAGTATAGCCCTGTTGATAGGTGACGTGTGTTAGACGTATGATGTATTTTTTCGGTAACAGTGCAAAATAAACTGATAAAGCTGGAAACACAATTAACAAAGAATGCTAGCCTTCCAAAATTCTTTGAAAGATTTTGAAAGACTCAGAATTTCTGTAAATCTTTGAAAGCTCTAATTAAACCTACTGTTACTCAACTATCAACCTCCAAGACAGTATTTTTTTCCATTTTATTGTTTTTTGTTCTGTTTTCTTTTAATTTTCATTTTTGCTTTATGAGGATTACTTATTTTCACAAGTTAGCTGGCAACTTAACCATCTCAAAGAACCTCACTGCAAAATTCCAAGCCAGTAAATTTCCCAAACATAACTTGCTTTAAGTCGAAGGTTCTTCAAGTATATGTATAGAGTTAGGAATATTAGCGGACTGAGTCTCTGTAACATAAAGGAATTATTTAGTACTACAACTCAATTGAAATAAAACATTCCCCAAGATTTGTGAATAAGACAGAACTGACTATAATAACAAAGGATGTATTTACACAACAGTCAAGACATTGACATTAGATCAGAAGAGAGTTTTAGTCAATTTCCCTACAACTGACCAACCACCTTTGAGCAAGTTTTCTCAATAGTAAAGTGGAAATAAATACCAGTATAGATACTTCACTGAAGAATGATACATTAATATAAAGATAACTTATCATAATATCTGACATTACAAACATTTAATTAATGTTAGCTATCACTGTTAGACCACTAACATCAAGACGTGTACTTTGTTATTTTTCTTTTACTGATGAGTTTTCTGATGACACACATTTGATAAATGATATGCACACTAAAGACCAATGGTCAAGTAGCATCTTTGAAAGATCAATATCCTGTCACCTTGATAAGGAACATTAATCAATGAAGGTAAACAAAATGATGTGCTATAAACCTAATAGCAATCCTATGTCACACAGAAATAAACATGCAGCAGCACTTAAGATAACAGCAGTCAAACTGAATCCAGTTTCTAGAGTCACACAAACCTAAACTGCAGTCCTACTTCTGTCACTTCTTACTTACGCTGACCTTGAACTCAAGCCTTGGTCACTGTTATTTTCAGACCTGAATTATAAAGGGAATCAATCAGATTTTTAAAATGAAAATGTTGTAATACGCTCTATAGCTAAAATTTCAGGCACTACTCTACTAGAAAATCTTATACATAAAGAGGTTCCCAAGTCAACAACTTATGGAAATAACAACAGACTGCATAGTTATTATGAACTAAACATTGTGCTAATACTATTGTGTCCACTTCACAGACAAGTTGTGGAGAGGATACACGTTTTATCTAAGATTTTATAACAGCTAAAATGAAAAGTCAAGATTCAAACCCAAGCCACATTCTTTAGCCAACATACCATTCTGTCTCCCCTAGAAATAGCACAGGGAGGCTGGGTTCGGTGGCTCATCCTGTAATCCCAGCACTATGAGAGCCGAGGCTAAAGGACTGCCTGAGCCCAGGAGTTCGAGACCAGCCAGGGCAACTCTCTACAATGAATCACAAAAAATAGCCAGGCAAGGTGGCATGTGTCTGTAGTTCCAGCTATTTGGAAGGCTGAGGTAGAAGGATCGCCTAAGCCCAGCAGGTCGAGGCTACAGTGGCCATGAGCATGCCACTGCACTGCAGCCTGGGCAACAAGAGTGAGACTCCAACTCAAAAAAGAAAAAAAGGAAAAGAAAAAAAAAACAAGAAATAGCACTGGGAAAACAGAGAGCACCACGTAAAACATGATGTAACCCTTTAAGGAAGGAATCACTTAAGCTGAGAGAGAGCTTTAAATAGCACACATCTAGAAACACATAATCTTAGCTCTTCTGAAACACTATAAGACACAAAACAACAACAAGGCCAGAGTTTTATGTGATATTAATTTGTTAAACTAAAAACAAATGACCTAGAAGTTCAAGTTCCTATTTCACTATACATGTGCACAATCTTATTTTAGTAAGTGTTCTGCTATAACACATTTTATAAATGCATCTAATTTAAATGTATTTTTCAGAGTGTTTTAAGTTCTACATAAAAGATGGCAAGAAATGGCTCTTGAGCTCTTGCAGTTTCAAGAGGAACACTACAGTTCATAAGAAAAAGAAACACAAAATGCTTTGTGTTTTAGGTCAAAGATGATAGATTCCTACACAGGTCAGAACAGGTTATCAACTTGCTTAAAAATATTTTCACTTTGTTCAATCAGTTCATTAAAATCAACCAACACCAACAGGGTTGTGTTGCTAAGCCTTCAGGCCTCATATGGGACTTCCTAAAATAAAACTCTTACTCCTGCACCACAAAACCTTTCATCAGAATACACTATAAGCTAATTTCTCATGTTTTTCTTTTATTTCTTTGCTATATTATGTACTCTGTTAACACATATCACTTATGTAAAAGGCCTTTCATTACACACACACAAACCTCACTATACATATATATATATCTCTCTCATAATCTTCTTGAGGAAAGACAATGTCTTAAGTGTATCTGTAGTATTCACCACAGGATTCAGCAGTATCTTACATGTAGAAGACACTCAGATGTTTATTGCCTCCTAATAGTTGATAAAGATAAGCAACTAATAAAAGTTTTTTATTATCATCTTCAATTAAAATCCTTTTCAACTTTTCATTACGAAAATTTTCAAACATAAAGCAAAAATGAAATAGTGAAATCATCCATTATATCTTTCACTTAAATTCAGCAACTGTTAACTCTAGTTAAAATTTGACATTCTTTTTTACACAAAAAGTATTAGAACAAAATATAACCAACATTAAGTATTCTACCATTTATTCACTGCATGTTTTTTTAAATACAAGCAAAGAAATATACCCACTAAAAAGTATTTTTTCTTAACAGCCTAACTTTAAACAAAAAACACTATGAAATTACTCTAAAGACTGTAATATTTACCACAATAAAGGACATCCATTTGATATAAATCGAATTTCTAATTTTTAAAAGTGCTTTGGAGTCAGGCACTGTGGCATGTGCTTATAGTCCCAGCAACTCAGACTGAGGCAGGAGGATCATCTGAGGCTGTAGTGAGCTATGACTGTGCCATTGAATAGTCACTGCACTCCAGCTTGGGTAACAGAGTGAGATCCCATTATTGGGGGGGAGGAACCCAGCTACCTTGCTTACTCTGTTGAAAACAAGACAGTCTTAAGTGATAAAATCTAAATTATGTCATGTACAGTGATGTGTTTAGAATTCCCTAACAGCAATCATGACCTCCACTCACCTATCCCTCAGAGCCACTGGAGATGTACTTTGAAATACATACATCCCCGGAGATCGATCTATCTATTTTATGGTCCCTTTATGACTAGCCCATGGTGACTGTCAGGCACCACACTCTTCATTTTTCCTCTAATTTTTGGATAATGTTCCTCCTTCAAAACAACAAAAGCTAAAGTTTTATTTACATTAAGCTAAAAATAAGCTGATTTTTTGAGAAGAATGAAGAGTAACATCTTACGTCCCTTAAAATTACTAGTATATGATCATTTTTCAAGGAACTTGACTAACATATTCAGCTTTGTACAATAGTTTTCATTAATTCAAAACTTTTATTATCCTAATTAAATTATTTAATATAACTCAATTATTCCTTTATCTATACAACATTAGCAAGCCTCATTCATGAACACTGGCATCTGGATAACACACTGTAGATTTTGAAGAAAGAAAGGGACTATGTCCAATCCTACATTTGGTAGAATGGATAAAATATGAATAACAATTAAATGTTTATTATGTAATAATTTGTTAAAGTCAATCAACCTTCATTATCCTCAAAGAAAGAAACAGTCTTTTAACTGGAGGTATTATGAAGTCCCCAAAGCAAAATACCAGTTCAACAAATATGACTTTAAGCCAAACTAACACTAAAAGTACCCTTAAAAAAAAAAAGGGCCAAGCTCGGTGGCTCAGTCTGTAATCTTGGCACTTTGAGAAGTCAAGGCAAGTGGACTGCCTAAACCTGAGGGTTCAAGACCAGCCCAGACAACTTCGCAAGACCTTGTCTCTACAATAAATAAAAAATTAGCTGGGTGTGATAGCTCCGGCTACTTGGAAGGCTGAAGCAGAAGGATGGCCTGAGCCCAGCAGGTCGACGACAGAATGGCCATGAATATGCCACTGCACTCCAGCCTGGGCAACAGAGTAAGACTCCAACTCAAAAAGAAAAAAAAGAAAAGAAAAAGGTCTACTGAAAAAGCAAATATAAAAGGTCATCATAAATGTGGGATGCTAGAAGACTGCTAATAAATGTTACATTAATTCATTCTGAAGCCTAATCATATGGCAACATAGAATCTTGTATCAAGGCTGGGCACAGTGGCCCATCATGCCTATAATCCCAGCAGTTTGGGAGGCCAAGGAGGGAAGACTGCTTGAACCTAGGAGTTTGAGACCAGCCTGGGCAACATAGCGAGACCTTGTCTCTACAGAAAATTAAAAAATCAGCCAAGCATGGAGGTACACACTTGTAGTCCCAGCTACTTGAAAGGCTAAGGCAGAGATCACCTCAGTCCAAAAAAGGCTGAGGCTGGGGTGAGCTGTGACTGCGCCACTGCACTTTATCCTGGGCAGTCTCTGTATCCCAGGCAACAGAGACTCCGACTCATAAGAAAATAAAATAAAATTGTGTGTCAAGATAACAGAAATGCTTAATAATAAGTAAATGCTTAAAGAGTCCAAGACCAGGCAAAATTATACATATATAGTTGATTGTATACACGTACACCCATACATATTTTTTAAACATCTCCTAAAATAAATTCCTTAGCTTGACATAGGAAAATTGAAACAAATTTCAAAATGTAGAATCATTCTTCTACTTGAAAGGAGGTAAAAGATAGGTAGATAGACGAGACAGAAACTAAACTTATATAGTGTTTTATTAGAAATTATTTAACAAATTAGCAGCCTTGATAATCACAATATTCTTAACCTAACAGATAAGATAGTATTCCATTTTCTTTCCAACATAATTCATAGGTTCACAAGTATTCCAATTTCTAACACTTTGCACTCGGACATCTCCTCTAAGGGAACATTGTAAACCTAGCAAACTACTCCAATGTCCCTCTCAGGGGACATAGAGATTGCTGGTAATTATACAGGACAAACTTATGCCAGCACAAATTTTTCCAAAATATGTTTCCTTGAAGTTTTCCATTCAAACTGCATGGAAAAGCAAATAAAGAGATGGAATACATACAATAGAAAATAATCAGTTGGTATCTCATAGAAAATCCTTTCACATCTTCTTCTAACAACAGACTGGACAATACAATACATATTATTAATGTGGGAGGAAGAAAATGAGACTGCATTGTCTGCTCCAATAGAAAAAAACACATGGAAAACATCCAACAAATTACTATTGCACAACATGTATCAATGAACCGCAAGGCATGTCTGGTGAATGTTTCACACATTACCACGTTAGAAAAACATAAGATAAAATTTTTATTTTTTGTCAAAAATAAGTTCTTCAATGTTCAAAATTCCACCAAGTATCATTACAATAAAATAACTGGCTATACACTATTTAATATGAAGTGATTCGTTTTCACTATTTCATAAAGTGCAGTCGAGTTGCTGGTAGGTGATCTGAGAGATGTTTCCAAACACAAAAGGCTAAATAATATACAAGGGGGAACCCTAAAAAACTCAGAATTTATTTATAAAAAATTGTGTTTATTTTTACATGCTTAAACTTCAGTCACCTTCAAAGTACTGTCTGTTTGATGCAATACACCTAACAAGACACTTTTTCTTTTTTTTTTTTTTTATGTTTTACTTAAAACTTTTAATTTGAGATAATTTTAGATTAACATGATATAGAGACCCTGTGTACTCCAGTTTCCTCCAATGGTAACATGTTGGAAAATTGTAGTATACTATTACAGCTATGGTAGTAACTTTGATACAATCAAAATTCAGAATATTTCTAGTCACAAAAACTCTTCATGTGAGAAAATATTTGCAAGCTATATATTTGGCAAACCTTAACAATAAAAAACAATTTAAAAAAGGCAAAGACAGGAGGAGAAGTCTTACCAAAGAGGATAAATAAAGGAAAAATAAGCACATTAAGAAAAGATGTTCACCATAATTATCCATTTATCTTAGAAAAATGCAAATTAAAACTACAATGAGATATCACTGAACATCTATCAGCATAGATGATTTTTATTTAATAGAGACAACACCAAACGCTGGTAAGGATTTGAAGAAACTGGTTAATCATGCATTATTGAAGGGGATGTACCACTACTGTGGAAAACAGTTAGTTTCTTACAACATTAAACATGCAGTTATCATATGTACTCCTGGACTTTTATCCTATAAAAATGAAGAATTACATTCACACAAAAACTTAAATGGAAAACAAAAGTAGTATGACAAGATTAGAAGCTATCCATTTATTATTCATTGGATGAATGCTTTAAATAAACTTTTGAAACATCAATACATGGACTGCTACTTAGCACTAAAAGAAATGACTACTGATACACACAAGAATCTAAATGTGTCTTGACTGACTAAAAAATTCAGCCCCTAAAGGTTACATAATGTGTTATTTCATTTATATATAGTTCTTGAGATGACAAAATCATCAAACGCATAACAGATTTACGATTCTTAAGGGTTGAGGAGGACATGCAGGCAGGAAGAAAGTGACAGCAGATTTCTCATCAGAAACCATGGACGTCAAGACACTTTTTCCATCACTCAAAACAGTTTTGTAACTTCTCATTTTTGACACCTTTTAGTGCTTCTGCCATTTTTTGTTTCACCTCTTCAACATTTTTTCTGGCTATTGTGAATGGGATTGTGATTTTTACTTGGGTTTCTGTTGTTGTTGTTGCTGTTTGTTTGTTGTTTTTCTTTTGAATTTTGTGTTGATTCATGTGTGTTTTCAATCTTTTTCCTGCATTCTTGTGATGGGCATTGTTCTTTTTTCTCCTTTGTTCTGTGTTTAATACTTTCTTAAGTGCTTCTTGTAGAGCTGGTCTGGAGGCAGCATAAGCTCTTAAGGATTGAATGCCTGGGAAATATTTTAATTCTTCATCACTGATGAAGCTTAGCTTGATTGGGTAGGTAATTCTTGGTTGAAATTGTTTATCTTTGAGAGCTTTGAAGATTGGGCTCCAAGCTCTCCTAGCCTGAAGTGATTCTGTAGGTAAGTATGCTGCAATTTTAACTGGGCTTCCCTGGTAGGTAGTCTGACCAATTGTTCTCCTCCTGTCTTTAGGATTTTTTCTTTTACACCTACTTTATGTAGGCGAATTACTATGTGTCTAGGAATTGGACTACTCATTTGTTGCCTTGTGTGTGTCTCTGAATCTCTTATACTTGAATGGCTGCATCACTGATGAGATGAGGTAAGTTTTCTTGGATAATTTCATGAAATGTTTGTTCCAGAGTAGTCTCTATCTGCCTCAGAAAGTCCAATTAATCTTAGCTTCAGTCTCTTGAAATAATTGCTCATCTCTTGAAGGTTTTGCTCTGTCTTTTTAAGCTTCTTTTATATGTTTTTGACAGTTTGAGTTACTTCCATATTTTGGTCCTCAAGTTCTGAGATTATTTCTTCTGCTTTGCTAATTCTGCTTTCCATGCTTATCAGTTTGTTATTTATTTCATTCACTGTATTCTTTATTGCTGTTATCTCAATTATCAACTCCTTCATTCTCTTCTCTTGTCTCTCCTTGATTCTGTTTATTCCCTCTATTAATGTCTTGATATCTGGGTTTGTGGTTTGAGACCAGTCAGTCATTCTGGGGGCTCTTCACAGTTTGCATTCTGAAGTCTGTATTCTTAGTGGCTGACCTCCCAGGGATCTGTGTGGGATCCATATTTTTCTTTTGGTTTTTATTCATTTGTGTAGATTTTCCTCCCCTTTTTTTTTTTTTAAACTCTTCTTTAATTCTATGGTTCAGGGATGGGGGGGTAGCTTTTATTTTTTGTTTGTTAATCTCCTATTCTTCCTTACATGGATCCTCTGGCTTTCTTCAATTCTGAAGCTGGACTGTGAGTGGGGGCCTGTAATTTTTGCAGTTTTGAGATTTAATGGTGGGGGGAGCTGTGATTCAGAAAGCATCTGTAGATCTCAGTATCCACTGACAGGTGTGTGGCCCCCTGGAACCTACTTTCCACTGCCTTACAATCTGTCCATGCAGTATGGGTTTTGGTTTGCCCCGAAAGCTAAATGAGGTAAGAAAAAGGAAAAGAATGGAAAAAGGAAGGAGGAGGATGAGAGGAAGGTGGAGAGAGAGAATAAGAGGGAAAACAGGCAGGCGTACCAACTAACAAATGAAAAGAGACACAAAGAAAAGATTTTAAAAACCCTAAAACATACAGACAATCATACAAACACACAAACTGACAGAGACCCCCCCATTGATGTTCTCTCCCGCAAAAACACCCATACACAAACAGAAAGTCTTAAAAACAATAAAATAACAGAAACAAAGCAAGTATGAAAACGTAATCAAAACAGAAAGAGTGAAAAAAAGAAAAAAACTGAACAAAAAAACAAAAAAAGAGCAAAACAAAGAGACCAACAAGAAACAAAACGTGCTCTGAGGTGGTTCCTGTAAGCCCAACTTTCTTTCGGCTCTGATCTCCAGCCCCTCCCCTCTGCTCTCAGAGCAGGCTGATAGGGTTGCTCTCAGTGTGGGTCAGATGCCCCAGGCCTGCTGTGGGAGGAGGGTGGACCGTATCTGGACTCAGCCATTTTGCTGCCTGTCAAGTCTCCCACTCAGCTCTGATGTATCTGTGTCTGATCCAGCATGGGGAAGAGGTATCTGTCTCTCCCAGGTTGGAGGCTGGGTGGAGGTTACTGCAACCCCCCACCTGCGGAGCAATGCAGGTCACTGCCTGGTCCCTGGACAGAGAAAATGGCTCCAGCCAGCGTTTCCTCACCCCTCACTGGCGGTGGGGCTCCTCTCCAGCTTCCCCCGATTGCTCCCTCTGTGGAGCACGGGCTCCAGCCTCTTTGCTGGCACAGGTGATGGTGTGGGCCGGGCACCAGGTGATAAGGATCAGCTAAATTCGGCAGGCTTTTCTCAGGAGAGTCCCTAGAGCAGCAGACTGTGCTGCTGGCGCTCTAATCACAGAGTGGTGGGGGGTTGCAGTGACCTCCAGAGGAGAGCCGCGGGTACATGAACCCAGGTCTCCCCTCAGATGGACTTTCACTCACCCCCGGCACACGCCCACTCACGCAGAGTCTTTATGGACGCTCGCTTTTGTGGAGACTCTTACAGTCCCCATCGTATGTTTAAAAGAGTATCTTGCTTAAATCTGAAAACAGGAAACTCTGTAGAAAGACTGTATCAGTTACAAGGCTACGACAGAAGAACGATGGTATAAACTTTATGCCTACAATTACCTATCAGACACTTTAAAGATAGGGAGAAAGTAGCAACATTTCACTGAATTTTCAAAAATTAAATCAACCCTCCACCCAGAATGTCTAAAATTTAGAAGACTAACTATAACAAGATTGGCAAGGTTGTAGAGAAACTGTAAATGCTGGTGGGAGTGTACAATGGCACAGCCACTCTGGAAAAACTGTTTGGCACTGAACAAACACATACACCACAAGCTAGCAACCCTGTATCCAGGTAACATATCCCATATGCCAATAGCACATGTAAGAATGTTCACAGCAGTCCTCTTCAAGGAAAAGAAAAACCGCTATTCTCAACAACACATATGTAGTTTATGAACATACCGTTAAAGAAAAGGAGCCAAACACAAGGGTGCATACCAGATGAAGCCATTTAAATAAAGTTCAAAAACAGGCAAAATTATTCCAAGGCATTCAAGGACAGGACAGTGGAGAAGGGGCTAGAGGTAATGCAGGAAAGGACATGAGTATCAGAACTTTTTTACTTCTTGATCTGGATGCTGGTCACACAGGTGTGCTCACTGTGAACATTCATCAAGCTATACACTTGTGATTTGTGCAATATTTCATGTTAAACCTAAGTTCTTAAAAGATAAGTTTAGGCCAGGCACAGTGGCTCAAGTCTGTAATCCCAGCACTTTGGGAGGCCAAGGCGAGAGGACTGCATGAGCCCATGGGTTCGAGACCAGCCTGGGCAACTTGGCAAGACCTCATCTCTACATTAAATCAAAAAATTAGCCGAACACGCTAGCATGCAGCTGTAGTTCCGGTTACTTGGAAGGCTGAGGCAGAAGAATCACCTGAGCCCAGCAGGTCAACACTAGGGGAGCCATGAGCGTGCCACTGCACTCCAACCTGGACGACGGAGAGAGACGCCAACTCAAAAATAAAAAAATAAAAATAAGCCGGGCTCGGTGGCTCAGCCTGTAATCCCGCGCCTTTGGGAGGCTGAGGTTAGTGGAATGCCTGAGCCTGCGGGTTCGAGACCCGCCTGGGCTGCGAGACCTCATCTCTACAATAAATCAAAAAATCAGCCGGGTGTGGTAGCACGTGCCTGTAATTCCAGCTACTCGGAAGGCTGAGGCGGAAGGATCACCAGAGCCCAGCAGGTCGAGGCTGCAGTGGCCGGGAGCGGCCACTGCACTCCAGTCTGGGCGACAGAGTGAGACTCCAACTCAAAAAAAAAATAAAAATAAAAATAAAAATAAGTTTATATTTAAAAAATTAAGTAGACAACACAATATTCATTCTCTAAATACCACTTGGAAATATCTTCAGCATCCCTACTGAGATTCCAGAAAGAATAATAGTGAAGAATTAAGAGTAACTTCTAAATGAATACCCATAAAAAAAGAAACAGCCAGGTGCAGTAGCTCATGCCTGTAATCCCAGCACTTTGGGAGGCCAAAGCAGGATTGCTCGAGTCCAAAAGTTCCAGACCAGACTAAGCAATAGAGTGAGACCTCACCTCTGCAAAAAATAAAATTTTTTTAAAAAATCAGACAGGCGTGGTGGCAGTTTAGTCCCAGTTATCTGGGAGGCTGAGGCCAAAGAATGGCCTAAGCCCATGAGATCAAAGCTGCAGTGAGCTGTGATCATGCTACTGCACTCCAGCCCCTGTCCATGGCCTGTTAGAAACTGGGCTGCACGGCAGGAGGTGAGCAGCGGGGAGCTTTGCCTGTCAGATAGGCGCCAGCCCACCCATTATTGTATTTACCACTTCCATCCGGACCTCTGTTTTTATGGAGAGTTGCATAAATGATTCATTATATATTACAACATGATGATGACAGAAATAAAGTGCACAATAAATGCTATGTGCTTAAATCATCCCAAAATCACTCTCCAAAAACCTGTGGAAAAATTGTCTTCTGTGAAACCAGTCCCTGATGCCAAAATATTTGGGGACCATATACTAATGGTATATGCCATTAGTACAAAATCTATACACCAGCTTCAAGTTCCAATAAGCTAACACCAGAGATTAAGCAAAGGCAATGTGTTTATAAATTTTATATTTGGTTAAGTTTATCCAAACAATAACTTTTAAAAATCTTAATGGCTTATTCTGTGCTTTTAAAAAAAAAAAAAAACTAGCTTAAGAACTTTATTTAACTGCAAAATACCAACTGTACACTTGCTTTGAAGACTTGGCAATCCTTTATTTCAGTTTCATAAATTATTCACTATGAGGTATTTCTTGCTTGAATGTTCTTAAAAAAGCAGTAAAAAAAAAATCAAGAGAAATTGGGTTTTCGAAGGATAAAGTCAAAATACTAACATAGATGTGTCTAATCAGGTATAATGCAGTCACCAGGTACACAAGCAAAAATTCTTATTTACTAATTCTTTATCTTGCTGCATCTCAAATTTCATAAATATTTACTTTTTTTCAATGTGTTCTGGAGGTGCTATTATCACTACACTCTTCTCAGGAGCCTTAAACACTTAAGTTAAAAAGTCAAAAGCCAGGCACAGTGACTCACACCTGTAATCCCAGCACTCTAGGAGACCGAGGTGGACAAAATTCATTGAACCCAGGAGTTCAAGACCTGCCTGGGCAACATAGCAACTTAGTCCTGTAAAAAAAAACCAAAAACCAAAAACAAAACCCCAAAAAGTTAGCTGGGTGTGGTGGAGCACGCCTTTAGTCTCAGGTACTTGGCACGTTGAGGTGGAAGGATCACCCAGGCCCAGGAGATCAAGGCTGCTATGAGCCATGATCGTTGTGATCATGCCACTGCACTCCAGCCTGGGTGACTGAGTGAGACCCCAACTCAAAGAAAAAAAAAGTCAACAATTCAGGTGCAGTGGCTCACAACTGTAATCCCAGTACTTCGGGAGGCAGAGGTGGGCGGATTGCTTGAGCTCAGAAATTCCAGACCAGGCTGGGCACTGTGATCATGTTACTGCACTTCAGCTAGAGCAATAGAGACCTCAACTCAAAAAAAAAAAAAAAAGTCAACAGTTGTACATGATCTGAAAATTATAATTTACTATGTACTAATGTGACCTTGAAATAACCATAGGAAAAACTACACAGAAGTTAAAAGTGTACATAAACATTTACAATACTACTTCTATAAGGATTCTTTTAACTCAGAAATATTGTTGGGTTTTGGGGGGAGCAATGTTATATTATGGTACTTTTCTTGAAAATCATGTAAAAAATAATGAAATGTGTTTGTAGAAAAAACAAGAATAAGCTTGCATGTGATGGTATTTTACTGTCATGCAGCAACAGAAACACTCTCACAGCTTGATTAGAACTTGGAGGGAAAACCCCTCACCCCAAATTCCCTAGCCTATTTTGTTCACCTCAAAATCAACACCAAATTTAAGATCATATATGCTGTTATAAAACCCAGCTGCCATCAAGCACACAGTATTCTAGAACAAGAAAAGCTGAGAAGATAAGAAAGATGCCTTGAGTCTCAATGTCCCTTTAGGAAGAAAAAAGAGACTAAAGAACAGTATCCTTTTTCATTATTTTTCTTTCAGTTTGTCTATCTAGATCAGCACTGTCTAATAAAACCGTTTATAATGATAGAAACTTCTGTACAGTATGTACATTGTCCAAAATAGTGGTACCAGCCATATGCTACTATGGAACATTTGAAATGTGACTAGTTCAACTAAGGAATTTAATTTAAGCACAGATCTATCTAGACGATATATTTTATATGATTCTCTGAATAAAAATAAGCCAACTGAAAAAGAATTAAAACTTTTCAATCAAAGGAGAAATTCAAATGAGGATTCAATGTTAAGGTGGTTAGGGACTTAGCTATTCTTTAGGCAAATGTCTAGTAATAAAGACAAGATAATCAGTTCTGACCTCTGTCATTTGAAGGAGGCAAAGAAAGAAAATTTTAACCCATATCCACCAAAAGTACTGGTGTATTCTAAAACTACCTTTCACTGCAAAGCAGTAAATTTGGGGGAAAAAAACTGAATGTAGTAAAGTTTCCTGAGAACCCAGTGCTGGCAATTGGCAGTTAAGAATGGGTCCCTATTATTTGTGCGTGGCTTTTATGTTCTAGGAACAGGAACAGAAGCTCCAATACTACCAGGAAATTTCAGGCTGGGCACAATGCCTCATGCCTGTAATCCCAGCACTTTGGAAGCCTGAGGCAGGAGAATTGCTTGAGCCCGGGAGTTTGAGACCAGCTTAGGAAACATAGCAAGACCTCGCCTCAACAAAAAAATCAGAAAAATAAGCCAGGAGCACACACACCTATAGTCCCAGCTACTTGGGAGGCTGAAGCGGAAGGATCCCTAAGCCCATGAGGTCGGGGATGAGGTGAGCCATGATGGTGCCACTCTACTCCACCCTGGGCAACAGAGTGAAATCCTGACTCAAAAAAAAAAAAAAGAACTGGGCTCAGTGGCTCAGCCTGTAATCCCAGCACTCTGGGAGGCCGAAGCAAGTGGACTGCCTGAACCTGCAGGTTCAAGACCAGCCCAGGTAACTTGGCAAGACCTCGTCTATACAATAAATAAAAAATTAGCCAGGTGTGGTAGCACACACCTGCAGTTCCAACTACTTGGAAGACCGAGGCAAAAAGATCACAAGAGCCCAGCAGGTCAATGCTAGGATGGCCATGAGTGTGCCACTGCACTCCAGCCTGGGCGACAGAGTGAGACTCTAACTCAAAAAAAAAAGTTTTTAAGCAGTCAATTCTCCAAAAAACCACTTATTTTTTGGATGAGTTCTTAGTGAACTGAAAGAAAAAACACTGGGCATGGTGGCTCATGCCTGTAATCCCAACACTTTGGGAGGTAGAGGCAAGAGGATTGCCTGAGTCCAGGGGTTTGAGATCAGCCTGGGCAACTTGGCGAGACCTCGTCTCTACAATAAATAAAAAAATATTAGCTGGCCATGGTGGCACACACCTGTAGTTCCAAGCTACTTGGAAGGTTGAGGCAGAAGGATCACCTGAGCCCAGCAGGTTGAGGCTGAGGTGACCATTAGCATGCTACTGCACTCCAGCCTAGGTGACAGAGTGAGACTCAGACTCCAAAAAAAAAAAGAAAGAAAGAAAAAGCAATGTTCAAAAATAACAACTTAAGCAGGGCTCGGTGGCTCAGCCTGCAATCCCGCACCTTTGGGAGGCTGAGGTGAGTGGATTGCCTGAGCCCGCGGGTTCGAGACCCGCCTGGGCAGCAAGACCTCATCTCTACAATAAATCAAAAAATCAGCCGGGCGTGATAGCGCATGCCTGTAATTCTGGCTACTTGGAAGGCTGAGGCGGAAGGATCGCCGGAGCCCAGCAGGTCGAGGCTGCGGTGGCCGGAAGCAGCCACTGCACTTCAGTCTGGGCGACTGAGTGAGACTCCAACTCAAAAAAAAAAAAAAAAAAATAACAACTTAAATCAATCAGCATTTAGGATGCAGATCAATTTCAGATCTCAATAAAGCACAAATTTCCAAATGGCAATGAAAGCAAAATTTACAGGTCAGGTACAAACAACACACCAGCAATGTATCATAGGACCAAAACTCTCATGTCATAAAAGAATAATCAAAGCCAATTGGGTCTTCAATATACTTGTTTGGGAAAAAAGCTAGTTTGAAAATGTAACAAATAATGTATACCCATGATTGCATGATTGTGGTAGTCATTGGGAAGTATGTGAGATAAATCCCTTACACTGCACAATCTGTGTATTTTACTTTTAGGAAGTAAAAGTATTTTTGAAATGAGTAAATTTTTTTTAAAGAGCATACTTACAAGGGGAGATTCAAAAAAACCCAGAATTTATTTATAAAAAATTGTGTCTTTATTCTTACATGTTTAAACTTCAGTCACCTTCAAAGTACTCTATGTTTGATGTAATACACCTATCAAGTGTCACTTTTTCCTCTGCTCAAAACAGTTTTTGAACTCATCAATTTTGACGCCTTTCAGTGTTTCTGCAGCTTTTTGTTTCACCTCTTCCACATCGGCAAAATGTTTCCCTTTGAGGACATTTTTCATCCAAAAAAAAAAAAAACCAACAAAAGTCGCCTGGGGTGAGATCAGGTGAAGAGGGAGGGTGGGCATGAGGATCATGCCGTTTTTGGTCAAAAACTGCTGAACATCAAGCATGGTGTGAGCAGGTAGGCTCACAAATCACCCATCATGAAATGGGCAAATGCATTGAAAGAACCTTCAAAAAAATTCACTGAAGCCAAACACAGCCTCTCACAACACTAGCTGGTACAGTGATGCAACTAGAAGCGGCCTGCCCTCCAGAAACTTAATTCTAGTTTTCTGGGGGTCTCCCCCCGTACTTCTGAACTAAAAACTGAGCTTCCATGTAATCCAGCAATCCTTCTCCTGGGCATATACCTGGAGGAACATAAATCGCTCTACCAAAAAGACACCTGCACACGCATGTTTATTGTGGCACTATTCACAACAGCAAAAACATGGAACCAACCCAGACGCCCATCGAAAGTAGACTGGCCAGGCGCGGTGGCTCACACCTATAATCCCAGCACTTTGGGAAGATCAAGTGAGAGAACTGATTGCCTGAGCCCACAGGTTTGGGATCAGCCTCGGCAACTTGGTGACACCTCATCTCTACAAAAAATCAAAACATTATCTGGGCATAGTCATGCACACCTGTAGTCCCAGCTACGTGGAAGGATGAGGCAGAAGAATTGCCTGAGCCCAGCAGGTCAAGGCTGTGGTGGCCATGAGTGTGTCACTGTACTCCAGCCTGGGTGACAGAGTGAGACTGCAACTCAAAAAAAAAGAAAGTAGACTGGATAAAGAAAATGTGGTACATATACACAATGGATTATACTGCCATGAAGAATAAAATCATGGCCTTCACAGCAATTTGGATGCAGTTAGTGACCATCACACTAAGTGAACTATCACAGAAACAAAGAACTGAATACTGCATGTTCTCACTCATAAGCAAGCCCTGAATACTAGTTACACTAGCACAAAGGTTGGATTGAGAGATTCTGGGTACTGGGAAGGAAAGAGAAAGGGAGGGAGGGAGGAAGGGAGGGAAACACAGTGGGTACCTGGTCCACTATCAAGGGAAGAGAGGGCCAGCTAGAAACCCAAACTTCACCTGCACGCAGCCTACTTATGTAGCAAATCCTCACTTGTACTCCACAACTCTAAAATAAAAATTTAAAAAAACATACTTCTACAAAGATTTTCAACCTGAACATTTTTTATTCTTTAACAATTCCAAAAGAAACCTCTCGTAAAACTGAACACTAATGACCTCCATGTACCTAAGAATCATCTGTTTGTTTATCTGTAATCAGGAGATACAGAGCATGTTTAAAGCATTTGTTTTTGTATGACTTCAAAAGACGAAATGAGAACCCAAGAACCCATTAAAGAGCTTTTGGCATTCTTTAACATAAAAATACAGACCTGACCACTCCTATTCAATATCATATTAGAAGCCCTAACCAGAGCAATCCAGCAAGAGAAAGAAATAAAAGACATTCAAATCAGTACAGAGCCAGTCAAACTGTCTCTGTTCACTAATGACATGAGTGTATGCCTAGAAAAGTCCAAAGACTCCTCCAAGAGGCTCCTAGGCCTGATAAACAACTTCAGTAAAATCTCAGGACACAAAATCATGCACCAAAACAGCGGCGCTTCTACACACCAGCATCACTCACGCCGGGAGCCAAATGAAGAGCCCAATCCCACCTGCAAGCCTGCGGGCACTGGAACAGGCTCGATCCCGCTCACGGCAGCCACACGAGAAAATAAGATACCTAGGAATGCACCTAACCAAGGAGGTAGAAGATCTCTACAAGAAGAACCACAAAACACTGATGAAAGAAACTGAAGACAACGCAAAATAATGAAAGAATATCCCATGCTCATGGACTGGGAGAATCGATACTGTTACAAGGAACATATTGCCCAAAGCAATCTACTGATTCAGTGCAATCCCTATCAAAATAGCAGTACCATTTTTCACGGAACTAGAAAAAAGCAATCCTGAAGTCTATATGGAATCAAAAATAGCTCAAATAGCCAGAGCAATCATAAACAAAAAGAACAAAGGCAGAAGCATCACATTGCCTGACTTCAAACTATACTACAAGGCTATGGTAACTAAAACAGTGCGGTAGAAGACTAGACAGACAGAGCAACGGAACATAATAGAGAACCCCAAAATAAAGCTCCTACCTACAACCAACTGATCTTTGACAAAGCCAACAAAAACAAACAGCAGAGAAAGGATACCCTATTCAATAACTGGTGCTGAGAAAATTGGTTAGCCATATACAGAAGAATGAAACTGGACCCCCTCACAATATACAAAAATTAACACAAGATGGACTAAAGGCTTAAATGTGAGACCTCAAACTATAAAAATCTTGGAAGGAAACCAGGAAAAACACTTCTGGACATTAGTAAAAGCAAAGATTTGACAAAAACACAAAAGCAAATTTAAAAAAACAGACAAATGGGACTTAATTAAAAGCTTCTGCATGGCAAAAGAAATAATCAACAAAGTGAACAGAAAACCTACAGAATAAAAGACAATATTTGCAAATTATGCCTCAGACAAAAACTAATACCCACAACCTACAAGGAACACAAACAACATGAAAAAAAGAAACAACCCTATCAAAAAGTGGGCAAAGTACATGAAAAGACACTTTCCCATAAGAAGACACACAAATGGCCAATAAACATATGAAAAAATGCCAAATGTCATTAATCATCAAAGAAATGCAAGTCAAAACCAAAATGAGATATCACCTTCTCACCAGTCAAAAATAGCTATAATTAAAAAGTCAAAAAAACCACCAGATATCGGTGTGGATGCAGAGAAAAGGTTAATACTCACACACTGTTGGTAGAACTGTAAACTAGTTCAGCCTCTACAGAAAGCTGTATGGAGAGTTCTCAAAGAACGAAAAGTAAATTTACCATTCAACCCAGTAACCTCATTTCCAGGAATCTACCCAAAAGAAAAGAAATCCTAATATAAAAAAGATAACTAGCCGGGCTCGGTGGCTCAGCCTGTAATCCCACGCCTTTGGGAGGCTGAGGTGAGTGGATTGCCTGAGCCCGCGGGTTCGAGACCCGCCTGGGCAGCAAGACCTCATCTCTACAATAAAAAAAAAAAAAATCAGCCGGGCGTGGTAGCGCATGCTTGTAATTCCAGTTACTTGGAAGGCTGAGGCGGAAGGATCGCCAGAGCCCAGCAGGTCGAGGCTGCGGTGGCCAGAAGCGGCCACTGCACTCCCGTCTGGGCGACAGAGTGAGACTCCAACTCAAAAAAAAAAAAGATAACTATACTCACTGCAGCTCTAGTCACAATAGCAAAATTATGGAACCAATGTAAGTGTCCATCAACAATTGACTGGATAAGAAAATGTGGTATATATACACTATGGAATACTACACAGCCATAAAAAATAAATCCTGTCCTTTGCAGCAACTTGGATGGAGCCGGAGAACACCATCCTAAGTGAACTAACCCGGAAACAGAAAACCAAACACCACACGGTCTCACTTACATGTGGGAGCTAGATGGCCACAAAGAAGGAAATAACAGACACTGGGACACGAAGAGGAGGGAAGCGCAGAGGGCGGTTCGGTTCAGAAGTTTTGTCCTGGGCACGATGTTCACTCTCTGGGGAGTGGGCCACCTGAAGCCCAATCCCCAGCAGAATGCAAGATGTCCTTGTCACAAACATGACTTGTACTCCCTGAATCTAAAATTAAAATTCTTTAAAAATGTACTGCAAACATGTACTTTATGGTACTTAGCATGTCTTTTTTCCAACTGGACACGGAATTAAAACTTACCTGTTTTGTTGACTTTTTTGTGCCATTAAAAATCTTCCAAGCTAGCCCATTGCCACCACTGGCAATGTGTCGACCAACATCAAACTCTCTAGTGACGGGATTTCCCATTACAGCACTGGTGACGTCAGCTGTTACTTTTGTAACGGTACTCTTCAATTTGTTAAGCATGGACTCCATGGCTGCAATCCTGGGTAGTAAAGTAACCTAGAAACACAAGAGGTTAGGGGAGAATTGACCATGTTTTGTTTTATAAGCACTTTCTCATAGTTTCGTTTGAAAACCTTCATATCTTCCAAACAATGAGCAAACCAATCCAGTAGAGATTAAAGTTATACGTTGGTTTTGTCTTCAGAGAATCCAATACACTTCAGTACAAATGTAAGTGTAGAAACCAAACTGTTCCTTTCAATCTCAGTTCTTATCAACCAGGAAAAGACATTTTCACACTTGACACTGACATGGAAAAAGAGAATGAATGTTGCTCAACTTATAACATGGATCCTTTAAGACTTAAAGTGAGAAAGAAGGTCTGACTCTTACTTCACACTAAAAACAATAATATAAAACCTGAAAGAAGCTATTGTTGCTGGGCGTGGTGGTTCACACCTGTAATCCTAGCAGGTGGAAGCAAGAGGATTGCCTGAGCCCAAGTATTCAAGACCAGCCTGGGCAACTTGGCAAGACCTCGTCTCTACAGTAAATCAAAAACTTAGCCAGGCGTGGTGGTGCACACCTGTGGTTCCAGTTACTTGGAAGGCTGAGGTGGAAGGATCACCTGAGCCCAGCAGGTCAAGGCTACAGCAGCCATGATCATGCCACTGTACTCCAGCTTGGGTGACAGAGTGAGACTTCAACTCAAAAAAAAAAAAAAGAAGAAGCTACTGCTATATTAAGCAATAAATCTGCATTTTATATAAAAAAGCTTCATTCACTATTAAAATAACTACTATGCAACTATAAATTCATTTAAAAGAAAAGCATGGATGGGAAAGGGACAAACATATACAAGTATAAAGTTATAAGATTATCTTTTAAATTTTACATAGCTTTGTAACTAATGTGTTATAAATGAGTACTTATTATAAACTGGTAATTGCTTAATAAGCAGAATGATCATTAATTGTTACAGGCTGAGTATCCTTCATCCTAAATGCCTGGGACAAGGAGTGTTTTAGATTTTAAATTTTGGGGGATTTGGGAATACCAGCATTATATACGTACCTGTTGAGCATCCCTGATCCAAAAATCCAAAATTCGAAATGCTCTAATGAACAATTCCTTTAAGCATCATATCACTGCTTAGAAAAATTCAGATTCTAGAGCATTCGAATTCTAAACTATTTTAGTAATTAGTAATTGTTAGGCCTAACTTTTCTCATTTGGTAAATTAAAACAGACTCTAATTGTGATGATATCTGTTATCTAAAAGAATCTTTCTTCAAACTAGAGCATTTCCATCTGTAGGGTTTCATAAAGATTTTTCAGAGCATACATGGGGAAAGTTCGTTTTAAGGTAGCAGTTCATAATCTGGAGTCAGATAAAGAATTAAGAGAGAATTATAGGTATTATTCGACCCCATACTAGATTTTGTGATTTAATGCATTAAGCATATATGACACCATATCATGGTTATAAAAATGTTATTAAAATTAATTACTTCAGGCTGGGCTCGGTGGCTCAGCCTGTAATCCCAGCATTTTGGGAGTGGATTACCTGAGCCCACGGGTTCAAGACCAGCCCAGGCAACTTCGTGAGACCTCGTCTCTACAATAAACAAAAAATATTAGCTGGGCGTGGTAGCATGTGCCTATAGTTCCAGCTACTTGGAAGGCTGAGGTGGAAGGATCGCTGGAGCCCAGTAGGTCGACAGTGGAGTAGCTGTGAGTGTGCCACTACACTCCAGCCTGGGCGACAGAGTGAGACTCCAACTCAAAAAAAAATTACTTCATAATAATTGGTTTCCTTTCTAATTCTACGTATTTTATTTCATACATTTAAAAATATTACTCTAGGAATATAAACTATTACTTGAACTTCTAGTCATGATGGCAGAACAAAGACTGAACTTACCCTCTTACCTTAAACAACCGGAAAACTAAACAAAATACAAGAAACAAATGTTTTCACACAGGCAGCAAGGGTCTGTGACGCAGTGAGAGGAAAACTCACAAGGTGAACCCTAGGACTGTCCGTCCCAGCTTTCAGACCACAGAGCCTAGAACAGGATTCTACGTGGCCATCAAGCTGAGTGAGGAGCTGGGGAGAGGGTGGTCAAACTGGGGGATGCTGAGGTCACTGGAAGTTTTAGGATATTGTATCTCAGAGTGCACAGAACTATGATGAAAAAGAGCACAGGGGCTCCCTTCATGCCTGTGGAATGCTAATATGTACACACACAGGATACTCCACCAGGCCAGGCCAGGCCCAACCAAGGCTGTGAACTGAAGTGTTCCAAAGTTCATACAAGCTGCAACTCATTCAGTATCTCAGCAGCCAGGATGGAGAGTCCTCCCTGATCACTAAGACCTTCAGCAGAACCCACAAAGACCACAGCTTAGCAGAAAGGTCAAACATCCTTAAAGTAAGAGCTAATCAAAGAAATTTTTAGCTTTAAAAGCAACCCTCAAACGACCCAAGTAATGATAATGAATTACTAAACTGTCGATCAGAACAAAACTTGACACTTATAAAAGGAAGACATGCACATGTGCAAAAAGTCAGACACTAAACGATTTAACATTCAGTGTTCAGCATGCAATCAATAACCCTCAGAGATGCCAAGAGGAAAACATGACATGTAATCAAGTGGAAAATCAGCCAATATAAAAGACTCCAAAATGATAAATTATAAAATTAGCAAAGACATTAAAAATCTGTCATATATCCAAGTAGTTAAAGAAAAGCATGAACACAATGAAAGAAAATGAAAAATAAACAGAAAATGAAGGCAGGTGGATCCAGGAGGTCGAGGTTGCGGTGAGCCACAATTGTGCCAATGCGCTCCAGCCTGGGTGATAGAGTGAGACCCTGACTCAAAAAACAGGATAAAATAAAAAATATAAAGATTCAGGAAAAATAGTACTAAAGTTTGCAAAGTTGAAATGGCTACGTTAATAACAGATAGAATAGGCATCAAGATCACTAAGTCATTCTATAATTACAAAGTTGTCAAATCATGAAGACATAACTCTCCTAAATAAGTACACACCGATTAAGTGAACTTCACAATAAATGCAGCAAAAACTGACAGAACTGGAAGAAGAAACAGATAAATCCACAATTATAGTTGAAGACTTCAAGAGTTCTCACTTAGTAACAGACAGGTGAACCAAGTAGAAAATCTGTAAAGATAATAGAAGACCTCAGCAAGACTATTAAACAACGTGACCTAAAACTTTCTACTGACAAGTACCAAATTGTTTTCATGTGCATATGGAACATTCATTAAGATTGACTATATGCTGGGTTATAAAGCAAATCTCAAAATATTTAAAACTAAAAAAAATTTTAAACTACTAAATTAATATAAAATCTACTCTTTGATCACAATAAAATCAAACTAGAAATCAATAGATAAATATATTTTAAAACTGCAAATCTTTGGAAATTAAACAACACTTTTAAACAATCCAAGGGTTAAAAAAAAATCACAAAGAAATGTTTTAAATAATTTGAAGTGAATAGATATGAAAATTTTGTGGTTTGCAGCTAAAGAAGTACCTACAAAGAAATTTTTAGCTATAAATGTTTATATCAGGGAGGAAAAAGTCCAAATTAATGGTCTAAGCATCCATCTTAGACCCTATCAAAAGAAAATTAAATACAAAATAAGTACTCAGAAGATAAGGATTGAAACAGAATGAATTTAATGTGATTTAACACTTTATTTAACAGAGAAATGAAATAGAAAAAAATAAAAGAAGCCAGAAAACACTTTTTAAAAGATCAACAAAATCAGTAAAACTCTAACTATATTAATCAAGAAAATTAAAAAAGAACACACAAATGACAGATACCAAAAATAAAAGAGGGACTTCTACAGATTCCAATCCTACATAAATTCTACAAATTCTAAATAAATATATCGCCATACATTAAAGAAAAAAATGCCAAGTCCCTGCAAACTCCTCCATAAAAAGAAGAGAACAAAATACTTTCTACTTCATGTTATACAGTCAGCATTACCTTGACACCAACACCAAATAATGCCATAGCAAGAAAACTGCAAACCAATGTCCTTCATTAACATGTAAAAATCCTTAACAAGATATTACCACATTCAATCCAACCCCACAACAAAATGGAGTTAACTTCAGGAATGCAGGGTTCACTTAGCATTTAAAAACAAATCCATGTAATTAATTTATTATATTACCTGAATAACGAGGGAAAGACATGATAATCTGTGGAGGCAAATTTTGTCAAATAATTTGACAAAATTCAATATGTGTTCACAATAAAAACTCTCAGCAAACTAATAGAAAGGTACTTCCTCAACCTGATTAATGGCATCTTTGAATACATACTGCTAATATCACATTTAAAGATAAAATATTAGCTGGGCTCGGTGGCTCAGCCTGTAATCCCAGCACTTTGGGAGGCTGAGGTGAGTGGATTGCATGAGCCCGCGGGTTCGAGACCCGCCTGGGAAACTTGGCGAGACCTCATCTCTACAATAAATCAAAAAATCAGCTGGGCATGGTAGCACATGCCTGTAATTCCGGCTACTCGGAAGGCTGAGGCGGAAGGATCACTGGAGACTAGCAGGTCGAGGCTGCAGTGGCTGGGAGCGGCCACTGCACTCTAGTCTGGGCGACACAGTGAGACTCCAACTCAAAAAAAATAAAATAAAATAAAATAAAGATAAAATATTGATGACTTTTCTCCCTAAGATTGGGAACAAGGTAAAGAAATCCATTTTTACCACTTCTATTAAATATTCCAATAAAGGTCCTAGCCAAAGTAATAAAGCAGGAGAATGAAATAAAAGGCATTCAGATTGGCAAGAAAATACAATTTATTCCTAAATGACACGATCACATATATAAAACATCAGAAATAATCTACAAAAAAGCTGGTAAAACTAATATGTGAGTTTAGCAAGATGGCTGAAGATAAGAACAGTACATTTGAAAAAGACTATTTCTACACATATTAGAAACTGACAACTTGAAAATTTAAAATGCTGAGAGTGGTGGCTCACACCTGCAACCTCAGCACTTTGGGAGGCAGAGGTGAGAGGACTGCCTGAGCCCAGGCGTTCAAGACCAGCCTGAGCAACATGGCGAGACCTTATCTATACAATAAAAATAAAAAAATTAGCTAGACCTGGTGGCATGCACCTACAGTTCCAGCTACTTGGAAGGTTGAGGGGGAAGGCTCGATGCTGGGTGGCCAAGAGCATGCCACTGTACTCCAGGCTGGGCGACGGAATGAGACTCCAACTCAAAAATATATATATATATATATATCATGCTTGAGAACAAGCCTGTGCCCTAAAGATTTTCCCTGAGCACTTCTTTCTTCACAATTTTTTCCCTCTTGACTAAAAAAAAAAAATTTCACTCTGCCATTCCACTTTTATAGGGCATTTCCTTGGGTGTAAAAAAAAAATTTAGAGGAGAGCAATACAATTTGAGCATGCGTTAATTCTAAGACAAAGTCCCTTAAGAGTAAAGCAAAAAGAAGTTTGGTAAGAAGTACCGAAGGGGGTTGTGCTTTATTTCTTCCACGCCCAGACCCCATGCCTTATCACAGAATCACAATTAAGAAGGTAGTTGTACTCCAGTCTGGGCGACAGAGTGAGACTCCAACTCAAAAAAAAAAAAAAAAAAAGAAGGTAGTTGTCACAGAGACATATAGAAACATGTTTATGTTCAATTGATAAACATAAACTCCAAGGTTGTGATGAAGTAAAGTACAATCACAATATACAATAATCGAGAAATCAGATCCTTTGCAACCATTTAAATTCCTGACAAAAAACTTCTGATGTCACCCACTTTTTTTTTTTTTTTTTTTTTTTGAGTCAGAGTCTCACTCTGTCGCCCAGACTGGAGTGCAGTGGCCGCTCCCGGCCACCGCAGCCTCAACCTGCTGGGCTCCGGCAATCCTTCCACCTCAGCCTTCCAAGTAGCTGGAACTACAGGCGCGCGCTTCCATGCTCGGCTGATTTTTTTATTTATTGTAGAGATGAGGTCTCACCAAGTTGCCCACTACAGCCATATCACCCTGAACACACCCGATCTTGTCACCCACTTTAAAATATGCAAAAGTGGCCGGGCTCAGTGGCTCAGCGGCTCAGCCTGTAATCCCGTGCTTTGGGAGGCCAAGGTGAGTGAATTGCCTGAGCCCATAGGTTCAAGACCCGCCCGGGCAACTTGGCGAGACCTCATCTCTACAATAAATCAAAAATGAGCTGGGCATGGTAGCGCGCGCCTGTAGTTCCAGCTACTCAGAAGGCTAAGGTGGAAGGATCGCCAGAGCCCAGCAGACTGAAGCAGCCACTGCACTCCAGTCTGGGCAACAACAACAAAAAAAAAGATGTGAAAATAAAATTAAATAAAATATGCAAAAGTACGACAGGCACAGTGGCTCACACCTGTAATCCCAGCATTTTGGAAGGCGGAGGCGAAAGTATTGCCTGAGCCCAGAAGTTCAAGACCAACCTGGGAAACTTGGTGAGACCTTATCTCTACAAAAAAAACAAAAAATTAACTGGGCGTGGTGGCATGCACCTATAATCCCAGCACTGTGGAAGGCTGAGGTGAGAGGATTGCCTGAGCCCAGGGGTTCAAGACCAGCCTGGGCAACTTGGCGAGATTTCATCTCTACAATAAATAAAAAAATTCACCAGGTGTGGTGGCACATGCTTGTGGGTCCAGCTACTTGAGAGGCTGAAGGAGAAGGCTCACCTGAGCCCAGCAGGTCAAGACTGCAGTGGCTATGAATGTGCCACTGCATTCCAGCCTGGGCGACATAGTGAGACTCCAACTCCAAAAAAAAAAAAAAAATGCAAAAGGGCACAATATTTTTCAAAATTATATGATACACAAAAATATCTGAAGACCATGGGACTAAGATAGTTTGCATCCCATTTTCTCCAGTAATTAAATTATATTTATGTAAATATAATCTACTTTGCTCTATTAAAAATTGGAATTATCTGAAAATGAAGACAGAGACTCATGTTTCCTTTTTAAGTTAATACTGCACTTCTTTTTTTTTTTTTGACTTGGAGTCTCACTCTGTCACCCAGACTGGAGTGCAGTAGCCGCTCCCGGCCACTGCAGCCTCGACCTGCGGGGCTCCGGCGATCCTTCTGCCTCAGCCTTCCAAGTGGCTGGAACTACAGGTGCGCACTACCACACTCGGCTCATTTTTTATTTATTGTAGAGATGAGGTCTCACCAAGTTGCCCAGGCGGGTCTCGAACCCGCAGGCTCAGGAATCCACTCACTCGGCCTCCCAAAGCACTGGGATTACAGGCTGAGCCACCAAGCCCGGCAATGCTGCACTTCTTTAGGCAATTAGAAAATGCTGCTATTGGCATTATGAAAACACTGATTTGCTACACCAAGTTGTTCTCTATGACCCTGCTGTTGATTTTGATGGGGAGGTAAACAGATAGGAAATCCTATTTACCACCATTATCTATCCCTCTAACCCTGCCTGACTTGCTACATATTAAAGGCTATGCACCTTGTTACACACTGGGAATGCAGAAGTACATGAAAACATGTCTGCTTTTTAAGAATTCAGTCCAATAGCAGACTCAGAGCTGTAAAGAGTTACAGCAATTAACTAAAGGTAGAATGTACCAAGCTATGAGAACATTAAGATGGGCTTAAAAAGTGTTTTTCAGGTAGGAAAAAAGGAAAAGGAGTATTTCAGAAAGAAGGATTACTATGAGCCAAGCTATGGAAGGGAGAAGATTACAGCGTGATCTGAAAACTAGAGTTCAGTTTGAAAACAAGGGATATTTTCAGAGATGATACTCAAATTTGAGATGCCTAGCCATCATGCAAACAGTCAACACTGACGTACACTAGGCAGGGAACAGACATGGAAATGTATCTGGTCCCTTATTTATATTTACTGAATACCCACTATGTACGTGACGCCATATGAGAAACTGGGGAAGAGGCAAAGGAAAAATAAGCTATGAGGGATCACACTGTCAAAGGATGAAAATAGACCAAAAAAGGCAACCATAGCACTAGCTTATAGTGATAACACGCTACAGAACATACATGCGCAGTGTTACAAGGGCAAAGAAAGAATACTTCCCAGAACCAGTAATGCTAGAGGAGTGAACCAGATAGAGAATAAGAGAACTGCAGAAGTAAAACCACAAAATAAAAATAAAGCAGTTCAGACAGAAGCGGAGGAAAAGAAGCATGGCAAAGGAGACTAGAAAAGCCAGATCACCAAGGGCACTGAGTAAGAAATGAAGCTACGAGAAGGCACAGAAGGGTTTCAGACATGAGTAAGATGATCACTCGATCACAGTGAAAAACACAATAGAGATGGAGGTAGAGAATATGGCAAGACTGAAGAGAACTTCAATACGTAGTTCAGGGATGACATTATATAATCCAGAATGTATGCAGGGGCCAGGCACAGTGGCTCACCTATAGTCCCAGCACTTTGGGAGGAAGAGGTGGGTGAACTGCCTGAGCCCAGGAGTTGGAGACCAGCCTCCAAAAATAGATTTAAAAACTTGGCAGGCATGGTGGTGTGTGCCTGTAGTCCCAGCTACTTGGGAGGCTGAGGTAGGAGGATCACCTGAGCCCAGGAGGTTGAGGCTTCGGTGAGCCATGATTGTGTCGCTGCACTCCGGCTGGGGCAACAGAGAGGCAAGAGAACAAAGGAAAAGACACTTGGAGACTGTGGGTAGAGGGGGTGTTTCAAAGGTGTTAGTTTACATATTAAACTATGTTACACATCTTTAAGTGTCATATTTCACATTTTAAACAAACTTATGTAAAAGGGAGATAGGTTGCTGAATTAAGAAAATAGCAGTGAGGAAGGAGAAGAAAGAAAAAAATCAAGAAACAAGTGCAAGTTAGAACTAAGAGAACTTAAACGACAATTACATAAAGGAAAGGAACAAAACTAAGACTCCGACCCCACCCCCACCCCATCTCCAATTTCAGAATCTAGGTGAAAGTTGAAGTTATTAACCGAGGTGGTACAGATAGAAGGCAACTGTTTGTTTTATGGAAGCACTCAATTGGGGGCATATAGAATTTGAGCTGCCTGAATGATACACATACGGAAATACCCACTCGGTTTTTGGAGCCAGAACCTAAGCTCCTAAGGTTTCCTAAGCCAGAAATGTAGGAAAACTGTCTAGATTAAAGGTAAAAATTTGGACCCCAGAAGCCAGTAGAGTAGACTTTGGTCTTGAGAATGGTCTTGAGAAAGGTTATCCAAGGAAACCCAAGAAGAATAAGTATATCATAAGAATAAAAGAATGCCAAGGACTGAACAAGCTCAATGAGCCTGTAAAACAAGACCTGAACTTACATGAGATTTTGAATTATAAGCACAGGCATTTGACATGTAGGAAACCTAGAGTCCAACTATCTTTTCTAAAAATGATAGCTTCTCAAATTTTCATTTGATTAATGAAGACAAAAATCCTATTATTTCCAAAGACAAAGTTATAAATGACAGAAATGATTAATCATGGAAAGCATTTCTCCTTGTATACCATTTAGTAGAATTCATGTGAAATTCAACCATCTTCCCCTCCAAAAGCATAGCCAAAATAAGATTTGGGGTAGCTAGAGAATGATCCCAAGACTGTATCACTCAGCCATCACCTAGCTTTCAGGAGCAGAAGTTCGTAAATCTGTCCCAACACTAGAGTTTACGTGTGCCTGGCAGAAAGTGGGTCGAGTATTGCAGCACCTGTTGGCGGTAGTTGCAAGGAAGGCATAATTCTTCCAGTTCTGCCTGCTCATGAACTCTAGATATAGCAGAAATATAACAGGCAAAATTGTATTTATGCTAAAAAAAAAAAAGACTATTGTAATTACACATGACAATGGAATTACATTTAATAACATTTGGTCTCGTGGCACCTTGCACCTACTTTCAATAAACACAAAATAATACACATTGACTACAAAGAATAATAATACAAATGAACTCAAAATAGTTAGTTTTAACCCTTAAAGTGACACAAGGTCTAAAATTTATATGTAAATACCTGATAATAAGACTACCACTTTTATAATCATTTATATAGCTATTAAATGAATTATTGTAATTCTAAATAAGAATTGCATTCACAAGACATGAAGTACTTCTGGTGAAATATTTAACAAACTATGGGGGGAAAATTTTTTAAGGCGGGGGGTTTCACTCTGTCACCCAGGTTAGATTAGAGTGCATACCTCACTGCAACCTCAGACTCCTGGGTTTAAGCAATCCTTTTGCCTCAGCCTCCCAAAGTGCTGGGATTAAAGGCATGAGCCACCACCGTGCCCAACCACTGTAAAAATTTGTACCCACATTTCCAAATGCAGTACTTATCTGTTTATATCTAAAGAAAGATGATCTTAAATCTTAAGCTATATTCTTGAAATATGTTTCTTTTTGTGGAAGTACTTAGAGTTTACCGGAATTTTTTTTGTTTGCTTTGTTTTGGTTTTTTTTGAGTTGGAGTCTCACTCCGTCGCCCAGGCCGGAGTGCAATGGCATGCTCACAGCCACCCCAGTGTCAATACGCTTGGCTCCAATGGGCCTTCCGCCTCAGTCTTCCATGCAGCCAGAACTATAGGTGCACACGACCATGCACGGCTCATTTTTTATTTATTGTAGAGATGAGGTCTCGCCAACTTGCCTGGGCTGGTCCCGAATCCACGGGCTCAGGCAATCCATTCACCCCAGTCTCCTAAAGTGCTGGGATTACAGTAGAAGCTTTTAAAAAGAAAGTTTTCAAAAAATGGTTTGTATTATTCTTTGGCCTATACAGAAATCTTCATTTAATCTTATTCAGAACAAGGATTATATCAGCTAAGTAAAATAATGCTCTTTATTATTATTATTATTATTATTATTATTATTATATTTTGAGTCGGAGTCTTACCTGTTGCCCAGGCTGGAGTGCAGAGGCACACTCACGGCCACTGCAGCCTTGATCCGTTGGGCTAAGGTGATCCTTCCGCCTCAGCCTCCTGAGTAGCTGGTACTACAGGCATGTGACAGATCTCGCTATGTTGCCCAGGTTAGTCTCAGACTCCTGGGCTCAGGCAATCATCTTGCCTCAGCCTCCCAAAGTGCTGGGATTATAGGCACCACAGGCACCATGCCTGGCTCATTTTGTTTGTAATTATAGAAAGTAACTAATCATTAGACACAGTTGAGCCAGAACAGCAATATTACAGAAGACAGGTCTGACTTAAAAAACAAACATTTAAAAAGAAGAGAGAGAGAAACCTGGCAATGCACAGACAAGTACACAAATTACTGGGTACTTACTAGGTGAAAAGCACCATGCTAAGTGTAGTGGGAGAAACAAGAGAAACAAGAAACAAAACATTCAGTTGTGTCACTGGTTACAAATTTAAGACCAGACTGAGCGCTTTGGCTCATGGCTGCAATCTAAGCACTCTGGGAGGCAGAGTAAGCCCAGCAGTTCAAGACCAGCCTAAGCAATATAGCAAGACCTTTGTCTGTCTGCCTGTCGATCTCTCTCTCTCTCTCTCTCTCCTCTCTCTCTCTCTCTCTCTCTCCACACACACACACACACACACACACACACACACACACACAGTCAAAAAATCAGCCAGGCATGGTGGCACATGCCCATAGTCCCAGCTACTTGGGAGGCCGAGGCAGGAAGATCTGCCTACTCAGAAGGTCAAGGCTGTGGTGAGCTATGATTGTGCCACGTCATTCCAACCTGGGTGGCAGAGTGAGATTCTGAGTCAAAAAAAATTTTTTTTAATAAAAATAAAAAATTTAAGACCACTGTACAATAAGATTTTAAAAGCAACAAGAGAGATTATAAAGCAATGTAGGTTTAAATATCAAATAAGTAATTTAAACAATAAGATCTCAGGAGAGATTACATCCAGGTCTTTTGAAGGCATTTTCAGCCCATGTAATTAGTATAGTATAGTTTTTACTACAAATGTATCAGATTCTTAAAATTACTGTAACTTTTTAAAAAAGAAGCAGTAGCAGGGGGTGGCAGCTTCTCATTACTCAGGCTTGAGAACAGGGAAAAGGAATAACTGGGTAGGAAATTAGATTAAATGACCACTAAGATCATTTCTGTGGGTCTACAGTTCTTCTGATTTAAAAATGCATGAAATCCCAAATACAGTAGAGCACAATGTACAAAACAAATTCATAAAGCACTTAAGCACTGTCTTAAGACAATGGTTTTCAAAACCTGGTGAACATCTAAATCAGGGGTCCCTAACCCCCTCGGCCCCAGTAGGGTCCCTAGCCTGTTAGGAACTAGGCTGCACAGCAGGAGGTAAGCAGCAGGCTAGCAAGCAAAGCTTCATCTGTACTATAGGCCCTTCCCATCTCTTGCATTTTTGCCTGAGCTCTGTCTTCTGTCAGAACAATGACAGCTTAGATTCTCATAAGAGTGCGAACCTTATTGTGAAGTGTGCATGCATGCGTGGGATCTAGGTTGCACGCTCCTTGTGAGAATCTAATGCCTGATGGTCTGAGGTAGACCTGAGGCAGTGATGCTAGCACAGGGGAGTGGCTGCAGACAGGTTAACATTAGCAGTGAGGTGTGACTGCCAACTTCCCCTCACCTCCCCACCCCCCTCCCCCAGCCTCCACTGAAAAACTGTCTTCCATGAAACTGGTCCCTGATGCCAAAATAGATTCTAAATAACCGGGATAACTGGTTAAACTATGTAGATGCCTATGAACTAGCTCAAACTTCGGAACGAGAACCTATAAAGTTGCATTTAGTGAATTTGTATCTTGAGCAAGCTCCCTAGGTCAGCAGTCCCCAACCTTTTCAACAAGTTTCATGGAAGACAATTTTTCCACAGAAGGGTGGGGTGGTGGTGGTGTTGGACTATCTTAAGGATTAAAGATGATGTAAAATGCTGAGTACAATTCCTAGCACATTTAGTAGGCATTAAATGAATTCATTTCATTCATTCATTCAACAAACATTTATTAAGCACTTATGCAACAGGAGACGAAGCACTCATTAATTTGTTAAGTATTAATAAATATGGCAACTCTGCAATGGTGTCATGAGAACATATAACTGGAGTGTCTACTCTGAGCAGGACAGTCTTCCCTGAGTGAGCGGAATGATGAAGAAACATTAACTGGCTGGAAGGAGGAGCATTTCCAGGCAGGGAAGTCTCATAACCAAAGGCCATATTCCTGAAGCAGAACAGAAAGCAGACAGAGTGGCTAGGGAGCAAGGGAATGCCAGAAAGCGCAGGGGAGACGAGGCAGGAAAGGCAATCGGGTCCAACTACGCAGGGCTTACAGGGCATGTTAAAGATGTTGGTTTATCTTATAAACTGTGGGAAGCCTCTGAAAGACTTTAGACACACAGACACGTTATGAGATCTGCATTCTGAAATTTCCATCGAGCATGGAAAACTACAACGGAGACCATAGCAGATGCTGGCAGACCCTAATGAGGAGATTCCTAAAGCAGTCCAGACAGAGATGTGAAGGCTGGAACAGGAGGGCTGCTGCTGAAGACAAAGGATAAACAGTCAAGAGACAGTCAACAGGACTTCAGCAGGGACTAAGGAGAGGATGAGAGAGGAACGGTCAGACTTCAACTCCTATGGAAAGGGACGGGGGTGATTATACCCGTGGAGTGAAACACAACAGGAGCTATTTTTCCTCTTGAGTTTCAAATACGTATGTGCATGTGCGTACATGAGCAATGATTCCCAACTGCAGGGTTGATCTGTACAGAAAGTATCCAGCACAGAAGTACAAGGTGCCTGTGTTTATTCTACTGGGTGCTTATGGATCTCTGAGACAAAATAATAGGCTTCTACATGTGAGCAGATCTGAACCGAACGGAGGCCCTTACCTTCCATCAGGTTATATTTTTTACACAATGACCCAAAAGCTTCCTTTATGACTACGGTTTAGTGCTGCCTCCAGAAGCAATTTACACACTAGCCGATAAGTAATGTTTACGAAACAACGACAAAAGCCTGCCGAGTCCAACAGGAACCTTCAAGCACCATCACCAGCACGTGATCACGTTTTACAGTGACAGGCTGGTCTGGGGCATTTTCCTTCCACTACGTATTTTAAGTAGCAGAGCGGAGACGTGCTGATTAGAAAAGTCACTCGCAGATTCCGGGTTTTTTAAAGCGCCATCCTACAAATAAGTCTCGAGTGTGACGGTGCAAAGAAACAGTCGGCAACTTACCATGAAGTCACGACTGGCAGGCGCTCTTCGAGGAGATGAAGCAGGGACGCCCGTTAGGGGAGGGAGTTTGACCCTGTGGATCTCCGGATGGCAGGTCGTGCCCGCTCAGACCCCACGAAGTTTCTGCAAGCCGTGGGGGTCCGTAAAGCCCCCGCGCCCTTCCTCTCCCGCTTGGAAAGACGCCACCGCAGGAGCCACCTTGCAGTCCCAGCAGGCGGGACGCCGGCCCCACCCACCTCGCACAATAACCCTCCGGCCACGGCCACGGCCTCGGCCGCCGTCAGAGGACGCCGGGCTGCGGCCCTGGCGGGCGACCGGAGTCGGACCCCGAGGCGCAGGGGCCCCGCCCGGCCCCGGAGGCGGGTGCGGCTTCCCAAGAGGGGCCACGAGCCCCACCGCGGACCCGGCCCCCGCGCCCGCGGGCCCTCCCTCCCGCCGCGACTCGGTGGCCGGGCCCCGCCGTCCCAGGCCCCGCCCCCGGCGCCGCCGCCCCGCTCGGCGCGAGCGCCCCCCGCCGCCCGTTCCCCGCAACAGCCGCGGCGCGGGAGGCCTCAGCCGGGCGCGGATCCCCGGCCGCTCGCTCCCGGCCGCGGAGTCCAGGCGGCGGCGCGGCCGCCGGGCGGTCGCGGGAGCGGCGGCGGCCACTCACCTCTTCCTCTCCCGCAGGGAGGGGCGGCGCCCCTGAACGTCGCCTGGCCGCCCCGCTCCGCCTCCGCGCCCGGCCGCGGCCGCCGGCCCACTCGGTAGCCCCGAACGCCCCGCGGCCGCGCAGGCCGGAGCCGGAGAGGGAGAGGGGAGGGGAGGGGAAGGACCGGGACGAGGAGCGAGGGTGGGGGAAGAAGGCGGAGACACCTGCCGGCCGGGAGTGACGTCACTTCCTGCTGGCTCGGAAGGGGCGGGGCCCGGGGGCCCTCCGCCCCCGGGAGTCAGGTGGGGGCGGGGCCACGCGCTGGGGACGGAGCCGGCGGGAGAGCTCATGGCGGTTCTTTTGGCTCCGCGGTTTCGCAGACTGGGCAGCCAGAACGAGCTGGCGGGCCCGGGACTGAACGGGTCAGGCTCCGGGGCCCCCAGAGGCGGCTCCTGCCGGAAAAGGAGGACAGGTGGGCCTACAGACCCCAGCCAAGGAGGTGGTGAAGGAGGAGGGGAGTGACGGGAGCGGTGGTTTGGACTTTGCACCTTCGGGCCCCGCCCCCTCCTGGCCCTGCCCCCTCCGGCTCTCCGGGCTCCCGTCCTGGGGACCCCGACTCAGCCTTTTCAGGGCTGCTCTGGGGAGTCCCGGACAGCAGTGCTTCTGAAGCTTTAATGTGCCTGAGGTTCTTGTTACTTGCAGAGTCCATTTCAAAAGGAGGATCTGACACTCTGCCTTTCTAGGGAATTCACAGGTGACACCCGCGCTGCTGCTCCCCGGGCTACACTTGAGCAAGGAGGGGTTGACGAACGAGAATGCCAGTTGCCTGAGCTAAAAGACTATTTCTTTCAGCTAGCCTACTTGTAGAACGATGGCTGGAGAAGATAGATCGCCCGTGGAAAACAGCCGGTCTCTGACCGGGCTCGGTGGCTCTGCCTGTCATCCCAGCACTTTGAGAGACCTAGACGAGTGGATTGCCTGAGTCAGCGGGTTCGAGACCCGCCCGGGCAACTCGGCGAGACCGTGTCTCTACAATAAATCAAAAATGAGCCAGGCGTGGTAGCGAGCGCCTGCGGTTCCGGCTCCTTGGAAGGTTGAGGCGGAAGAATCGCCGGAGCCCTGCAGGTCGAGGCTGCAGTGATTGTGGGCATGCCACTGAATTCCAGCCCGGGCGACAGAGTGAGGCTCCAACTCAAAAAAAAAGAAAGAAAATAACCGGTCTCCACTGGTCATAGCCTCTCAGCCTCCTCCACCCTGTTGAGCACTCACCCTCCCCCACCCCCCACAATGGCCTGCCCTTCCTCTGTCTCTGCTCTGTCCATACTGTCTGGGGCTAAGATATCTAAGGGGACTGGCAGACAACTTCTGTTACAAAGGGAATTTAAGTGTGATGGAGTTTTGCTTTGATCATTTTGTCATTAACATCAGACTATTAAGCAAAATTGGACATGCTTTTTCCAGTTATCCAGAGTCAAAGGAGAAGAGAGCTTAAATTATTGAATTCTACTCTTCAAAATGTCTAGAAACAACATTCTAGAGGTCCAAGTATTCCTTTATTATCCTTTACAAATGTTAATTAAAATTTTGTTGGGGCAGAGGGCAATGGGGAGTGACTATGGATCTAACTGTGGATTTCTTTTTGGGGTGATAGGATGGTCTGTAATTAGAATATGGTGGTTGCACAACTTTGAAAATGTTTTAAAGCATTGAATTGTACACTTTTTTGTTTGTTTTTTAGTTGTAGCCTCACTCTGTCACCCAGATCACCACACCTTCAACCTCCTGGGCTCAGGTGATCCTTCCACCTCAGCCTCCTGAGTAGCTGGAGCTACAGGCACACGTCACCACACTCAACTAATTTTTTGATTTTATTTTTTTTAAAGACGAGATCTTGCTATGTTGCCTAGGCTGGTCTCAAACTCCTAGGCTCAAAGCAGTCCTCCTGCCTGGGTTTCCCAAAGTGCTGGGATAACGCCTGGTCCAAATTGTATACTTTAAAGGGTGAATTTTTACTGTCTCCGATTAATTTTTAAAATAAATTTATATATTTATTTATTTAAATATATACATAATTTCTGTTTGCATATATTATACAAATTCAGAAACATACAGA
Organism: Cephalopachus bancanus; assembly: GCA_027257055.1. Lineage (NCBI taxonomy): Eukaryota > Metazoa > Chordata > Mammalia > Primates > Tarsiidae > Cephalopachus > Cephalopachus bancanus. Next base: position 1,661,172 of record JAPVLO010000090.1, read on the forward strand.
ATAAAAAAATGAACATACTCCATCAACCACCATTACAATCCTACTTCCCAAAGGTTTGAAGTTTATCCTTCCAGATCTTTCTGTTTATTTGCATACACTTGTGTGTAGACTGGGGATTCATTTTTACCTAAGTAGAATCATAACATGCAAATTGCTCTGCTCAACTCCATGGTATTTTAGTTTGGGGATTTTTTTCCTACTTAATGAGATCCTTCCATGCTATACATAGCCATACCGCCTAGCTCTACTTCATTCTTTCTCATGGCTGCTTACTATTCTATATAAGGCTGTATCATAATTTCTATAACTATTTTCCAGGTAATGGATACTTTTATTGTTTTGGGATTTTCATTATTTTCCAGCAAGCTTTTTTTTTTTTTCTCTCCAAGGAGTAGGAGTTCTTTTATTTGGAGAATAAGTTCCTTATGTGATAAGGCACATCTTTATCTAACTAAACCCTTTATTCAGGAACAACAGAGGGAGTGCTTTCCAGAGCCCAGTATTTCTACAATGTTTGGTAGTTTTGCTTATAATTTGGATAATTGGGTTATGTTCGAAGACATGGCGGTGTGACCCTCGGTTTTATTGTTCAGCAAACTTTTTTAAACAAGAACATCTGACAGACAAATTGATTCATTTTATTCAGTTACTTGCCTACATCTCCTTGATGAAGGGCTTGCCATTGTTCAAAGAAGCAAAAGGAAGAAAGAAAAAACAAAGAGCTTGGTGAAGCCACATCTCTGTAATAATGAAGACTCATATGTACCGTATTTGCATTCCTGAAGTGATCTTCAAGACTAAATATAGCTAATAGTTAATCATGTAATAAGAGTATATAAGTTCACATAATAATATAGTTTGCGTCAGCAAAACTAATTCCTAGGTTTACTGCATTTTTTTGGCACACCAATATGGTGCAAATATATTTAGTAAATATATTATGATTTTTGATGATTATATATTTAGTAAGTATATTATGGTTTTCAGAAGATGGGAGTAGAAACTTAAAGACATTAGCAGCAAATATGCCATCAAAATTTAGCATAAGGTTGTCAAAACTGAAAAACTTACATATTTTTGTGTGGTTTTAATTTGCTAGAAACATGTATTTAATTTTTTTCAGGATGTGCTGGTCCTTTTCAAGCTACTCAGCTATGGAATGGTATTATTCACTCCCTTCAGACCCAAGTGGAAATTAAAAAAAGGAGGCATCGTTTACGAACATACAAAGACTGTTTTACTGGTTCTGATGCTGTTGATGTAGTATTAAGTCATCTTATGCAAAACATGAGCCTAAGTAACAATAACATCTCTCGTCTTAAAGGAGTCAGTCTTTGCCAAGTTCTAATGGATCATAAAGTATTTGAACCAGTAGGAATGAAGCTATTCAAAAATGAAAAGGAATTGGAATTTGAAGATTCCAACAATACTCTCTACAGGTTTCTAGGCAATAAATTATCTTACGTTTTTTGCAAAAGAAGAAAGGATGCTGAGAATGTGTTCACTGATGAAATAGAACCAGAAGAAATTTTAAGGTTAGTGCCAACCAAGTTACTACATTACATTGTTTTTAGACTCAGAAAAACTATCTTCTCTGAGTTAAACTTGAATGTTCTACTTTCGGCTTTTTCTGAAGTCAACAAAAGAAGTAACTGTAAAAATTAATCTACTTCTGCATTTTCTCTAAAACTGTTGTGGAAGACATCACATAAATTTTCCAGAATTTATACAAGAAAAACTATGTACTCTGAGGAATTAATATGCTTTATAATTCTGAAAAATGACTTAGCCAATGTAATAAAAGCCAAGGTTTTCTGGAAACTTGGAGCAAAAATTTTCTACTCCATCATTGTAGCTGTGTTAATATCAGAATTAGCATACATGCTTTCTCTTTATTTAGAATTCGAATTTGTCCTCTCTTGGTGATATTCTGTTAAATTTATTACATGTATTTATTACTTGTACTTATTGTATTTCTGCCTGAAATTCCTTTTGAAAATAGGGAGTGTTAGCCGGGCTCGGTGGCTCAGCCTGTAATCCCGTGCCTTTGGGATGCTGAGGTGAGTGGATTGCCTGAGCCCGCGGGTTCGAGACCTGCCTGGGCAGCGAGACCTCACCTCTACAATAAGTCAAAAAATCAGTCGGGCGTGGTAGCGCACGCCTGTAATTCCGCCTACTCAGAAGCTGAGGTGGAAGGATCTCTGGAGCCCAGCAGGTCGAGGCTGCGGTGGCCGGGAGTGGCCACTGCACTCCAGTCTGGGCGACAGAGTGAGACTCCAACTCAAAGAAAAAAAAAAGAAAATAGGGAGTGTATAAATACTTTTTTTTTGAGTTGGAGTCTTACTGTGTCACGCAGGCTGGAGTGCAGTGGCACGCTCACAGCCACCTCAGCCTCGACCTGCTGAGCTCAGGCAGTCCTTCCACTTCAGCCTTCCAAATAGCAGAACTACAGGCACGCGTCACCATGCCCTGCTAATTTTTTTTATTTATTGTAGAGACGAGGTCTCACCAACCTGCCCAGGCTGGTTTTGAACTCGTGGGCTCAGGCATTCCTCTCACCTCCACCTCCCAAAGTACTGGGATTGTAGGCGTGAGCCACTGCACCCGGCGCATGAATACATTTTAGTATGATGGTTAAAATGTGTATTTGGTCCTGCATGAAATGAGAAGATTCACATATTATTTTTTAACAGAGCAGAAGATGAAATGATTTCAAATCCTCTAGCACAAGAGATTGGTGAGAAAAGAATTGAGGAACTTACTCATACAATGAATGGAAGTCCAACTTTACCTCCAAATATCACAGTTAACAAATTTGTTCTCCAGCTTTCAAAAGAAGGTAATCTCCGTTTTCATTATTTAGGGAGGGAACTTTGTGAGGAAGAACTGGCTTCTTTTCAACTGACTTCTTACGAGCAGTTTCAAGTTCCCAGCAAACTGAACAGAAAGTACAGAAAGTTCTCATATATCCCCACTAACACACAGCCTCTCCCATTCGACAGCCCGCACCCAGGTGGTACTTTTGTTGTAATCAATTAACTTACACTGATACGTCATTAGCACTCAAAACCCATGGTTTGCATGAGGGCTCACTCTTGGTGTTGTATAGCCTATGGAATTGGACAAATATGTGATGCTGTATAAATCCATCATGGTAGTATTATACAAAGCAGTTTCCCTGCCCTCATAATCCTCTGTACTTCGCCTCCTTATCCGTCCTTTCTCTCTAACCTCTGGCAACACTAACATCTTTACTGTTTCCAAGAGCTGACGTTCTTTTTTTTTTTTTTTTTTTTTGAGTTGGAGTCTCACTCTGTCACCCAGACTGGAGTGCAGTGGCCACTCCTGGCCACCGCAGCCTCAACCTGCTGGGCTCCGGCAATCGTTCCACCTCAGCCTTCCAAGGAGCTGGAACTACAGGTGCGCGCTACCACGCCCGGCTAATTTTTTGATTTATTGAAGAGATGAGGTCTCGCCAAGTTGCCCAGGCGGGTCTCACCAAGTTGCCCAGGCGGGTACCCGCGGGCTCAGGCAATCCTCTCATCTCAGCCTCCCAAAGCGCGGGATTACAGGCTGAGCCACTGAGCCCGGCTGAGCTGACGTTCTAGATGTGACAAAAGTCTTGTGTTTTGTGTGTTGACTCTGTCCTCCTCCTGTAGGAGTTTCCTTCTGCATAGCAATTAATTATATCAGCTGAGGCAGCATGCATCTAATAACAACATATCTTTTATAGTGACCGTGACCAGATTAACTTGAGGCTCTGTGGTCTACACTACCAGACTCACTACAAGTCCTTATGATTTATGATTCAAGAGGTCCATCTTCTTATGAGTGCATGCTTTTTCTGTTGTGTAAACACCTCCCAAATATCTGCCTGCTCCTTTCCCTTTCTTTGTTTATATTGAGTTTTACTTTATTAGAGAGTTGGAGGGTACAAGTAAGGACTCGCTCCGTAAGTAGGCTGCATGGAGGTGAGGTTGGGCCTCTGCTCTTTCCCTCCCTCCGAACCAGTGGGGCTGCCCGATGGTCCATTCCACTCCACTGTTTACTTCACCCACTTGTGTTTTTCTAATGGTAGAGAGGAGAGCCCCAAAGTCAGGGAAATTAGGAGGCATATGTTCACAGTTCATTAAGGCTGCACCCTTCCCGCTTTGGTCATACTATGACAAAAGCAAGCCAAGCGGGATTATAGCTGATCCACAGTACTTATGACTGGTGAGGCAGAGGAAACACTGGTACCCAAAGAAAGGCTGTAGAGTGAGAGGAGGAACTGGAAGAGAGCTCTGGGGAAGACTGGCGTTTGGAGGACAAGTGGAAGTGCCACGAAGTGCAGTTTTTAGCTATTACAAATGAAAAAATGACTTTTCTCATCATTTTCCCTTGACGTCACAGAGAACCTCTAGATGTTTCTTAATAAAAGTGGGTGTAATTTTCAGTAAAGATAATAAGAATAATTTCTACCTATTGGACCTTTCTTTGTGCTAAGCAATTTGTTTTACATTTGATATTTAGCACCTATAATCTTTTAGTAGGCCTGTAAAGTGAAGGGTAAAACTTCATTTTGCAATGTGGAAACAAAATCAGAAGGATCATGTTTTTAAAAAAGGACACAGGCTGGGCTCGGTGGCTCAGCCTGTAATCCCAGCACTCTGGGAGGCTGAGGTGAGTGGATTGTCTGGGCCCACTGGTTTGAGACTAGCCCAGGCAACTTGGTGAGAACTCGTCTCTACAATAGATCAAAAAAATTAGCTAGGTGTGGTAGCACGCACCTATAGTTCCGGTGACTTGGAAGGGTGAGGCGGAAAGATCGCCAGAGCCCAGCAGGTTGACGTTGGGGTGGCCGTGACTGTGCCACTGCACTCCAGCCTGGGTGACAGAGTGAGACTCCAACTCAAAACAAAATACAAAAACAAACCAAAAAAAAGGACACAGGAGAGAAGGAAAACTGGCACTTAATATACTTTTTTTTTAAATTTATTTTAAGCCGGGCTCGGTGGCTCAGCCTGTAATCCCGTGCTTTGGGAGGCTGAGGTGAGTGGATTGCCTGAGCCCGCGGGTTTGAGACCCGCCTAGGCAACTTGGCAAGACCTCATCTCTACAATAAATCAAAAATCAGCCAGGTGTGGTAGTGTGTGCCTGTAATTCCGCCTACTCAGAAGGCTGAGGTGGAAGGATCACCGGAGCCCAGCAGGTCGAGGCTGCAGTGGCTGGGAGCGACCACTGCACTCCAGTCTGGGCTCCTGTGAGACTACAACTAAAAAAAAATTTTTATTTTAAAGATATGGGGTACAATTTAGGATTAGGTATACAAGTGGTCATCATACAGGTAAAGTTTGGGCTTACCTTTGGTCCCCATAAGGTACTTTTGAACACATTTTTGTTCTTACCTTTGTTATATGTGCACATAGTATAAAGCATTCAAATAGCCCTACAAGTTCTATTTCAAAAAAGATAGCAGTCCCTACAGTTACCCTCTGCTGTTCCATTCTCCGCAGACTCAGCCATTCTTTAAAACTCTCATCTCTAAGTAGCGTGTACGTGTTACTACTCTGTGACCTTTCAGTCTTAGAAACACTGGCTGGGCATGGTGACTCAAGACTCCCAGCACTTTGGGAGGCTGAGGTGAGAGGATTACCTGAGCCCACAGGTTCGAGACCAGCCTGGGCAACATGGCGAGACCTCATCTCTACAATAAATCAAAAAAATTAGCCAAGCATGGTAGCTGGCGCCTCTAGTTCCAGCTACTTGGAAGGCTGAGGCAAAAGGATTGCCTGAGCCCAGCGGGTCGAGGCTGCAGTGGCCGTGAGTGTGCCACTGCACTCCAGCCTGGGCGATGGAGTGAGACTCCAACTCAAAAAAAGAAAGAAAGAAATGCCTATTCATTTTCTCCCAAGGAGGATGGGTACCTGAGCCTCCTTCCTTCCTTGCATCTGTCTCACAATCACTTTTCACCCTCCATCTGTCGATACTATCAGATTACTTTGATGAGAGCCATAAACTGTGTTTACATTATTTTGGCAGTAAATGTTGTTCTGAGTTGAGCTACATAGGAAACCTTGATTCCTTTTCTTTACAACATTTTTTCCTAAGAGCAAATATATTGTTCTTTTCTGTTTTGCTTAGCTCTATTTCTACGTTAGGGAGGAGTTCACCATTGCTGCTGTGTTTGCACGTGGATTGGCCGGCTGCATGCTGGGTGCGCAGCTGTCCTAGAGTCTCCCCTCACTGCCAGCAGGACCATCTTGGCCTCTCTCATGGTGGATGTCTTACTTCCTGGTTTCTGTGTCTGCCTTTGTCTTGTTTACTCCTCATTTCCATGGCACACATTTTCTGGTACTTTTTTGAGAAAAGACACATGGGAAATTATTTGTTTGCTTGTAAATCCGAAAACTTTCATTGTATCCTCCTATTTGATTAACTCCTGGGGGAATCCCAGGTTGGAAATCATTTCCGAAATGATTTTTAAGGCAATTCTCCATTGTCTGCTAGCTTCTTATGCTTGTGTTGAAAAGACTAAAGCCACTCTGATGAGTGATCCTTTGTATCTGATCTGTTTCCCACACCCACCATGAAACTTACAGGGTCTTCTCTGTCTCCTGCTTTCCGAAATGCGCAAGTAATGTGCTTTAAGTTACGTTTGTTTTCTTCTACTGTGAAATGTTTTCGGTTTATTTCACTGATGATTTCCCCCTAATTCTACCTTCTCTATTCTAATTGTGATCTCTTATTCAGATATTGGACTTCTTAACTATTCCTCTAGTCTTTACATATTATTCTCTCTTATTGTTCATCCATTTGGGATTTTGTTTGTTTGTTTGTTTTACCTTCTAGGAAGTATCTTCAGATTTATCTTCTTCAAACTTTCCTATGGATATCTAAATAAATAATGCATTTTTTCCCTCCCTCCCTCCCTCCCTCCCTCCCTCCTTCCTTCCTTCCTCCCTCCCTCCCTCCCTCCCTCCCTCCCTCTCTCCCTCCCTCCCTCCCTCCTTCCTTCCTTTCATCCTCCCAAGTATCACTCTCTCACCCAGGCTGGAGTGATTATACTGGTGTGATCATGGCTACTGCAGCCTCAATCTGCTGGGCTCAGGCAATCCTTCTGCCTCCGCCTTTCGAGTCACTGGAACTGCAGGCACGTGCCACCACACCTGGCTAATTTTTAAACTTTTTTGTAGAGACAAGGTCTTGCTATGTTGCCCAGGCTGGTCTCATACTCCTGGGCTCAAGCATTCTCCTCACCCTGGCGTCCTTAAGTGCTGGGACTGCAAGTGTGCGCCACCGCGCCTGACCTCCTTTTTCCTTGTGTTCTAGAACACCTTTACATTCTCAGAATTTCATGTTTCCTGGCTTCTTGTTCGTGTTTTATGGTGGCTTGTTTTAGTTGCCCTCACATCCCTAGCACCTGAACGGTGCCTAGCACAGAATAGGTCTCAATAAGCATTTGTTGAATGAATAAATGAACATGCTATTTTGATGCCCTTGCAAACCAGACTTCTTCCTGCTTTGGACTTATTCATAGCATATCTCCTTATACTAGTTGCTGACATGATAAAATGTTCCCTCACTCTTTTCCTGTGTGGCTGTCCTTGCCTTCTTACTTGAGGTGCAGCTGCTGAAGGCCTACGATGCGCTGTGTGTCTTTTTCTAGCACCTGATTCAGTGCCCTTCCCACAGGTAAGTATTGAGCAAATGTGGACTGGTTGGTTAGAGGCCATTTGTGATCTTAAATCTTTACTAAAAGATGTTAATTTAGGAAGGGCTCGATCGCTCAGCCTGTAATCCCAGCACTTTGGGAGGCTGAGGCGAGTGGATTACCTGAGCCTGCGGGTTCGAGACCAGCCCGGGCAACTTGGCAAGACCTCATCTCTACAACAGATCAAAAATTAGCTGGGCGTGGTAGCGTGCTCCTGAAGTTCCCACTATTTGGAAGGTTGAGGCAGAAGGATCACCAGAGCCCAGCAGGTCGAGGCTGCGGTGGCTGGGAGTGTGCCACTGCTCTCCAGCCTGGGCGACCGAGTGAGACTCCAACTCAAAAAAAAAGATGTTAATATGATTTAATTGTGGTCAATAACTTGGAAATTGCAAACTCGGATCCTTTAAGAGCCAAGCAGATCAGGGAGCCAGCAAGTATGTAATTATCATACATGTAGAAAAACAATTCATGCCACCCTTCTTCTTGAAACATACATATGGCCCTCTCAGGCTATTTTTCCTTTTCCCACTTAACGTCAAGACACAAGTACTGGGAAATTGACTTTTTTTCTTTTTTTGAGTTGGAGTCTCACTCTCACTCAATGCAGTGGCATGCGCACAGCTACCACAGCCTCCACCTGCTGGACTTAGGCGATCTTTCCACTTTGGCCTTCCAAGTAGCTGGAACTGTAAGCGTGCGTCACCATGCCCGCCTAATTTTTTGTTTTATCATAAAGATGAGGTCTTGCCATGTTGTCCAGACTGGCCTTGAACCCGTGGGCTCAGGCAGTCCTCTCACCTCGGCCTCCAGAAGTGCTGGGGCTGGGATGACAGGCATGAGCTGCCATGCCCAGCTGGGAAACTGATTTCCACTGTGACAAAAGCAACAGGACAATACCATGAAGATGGCAGCTGACACTCAGTTTTCCTGTCTGGGAAGCTGGGGGGAGTGCTGGGATTGGTGGTAAACTAGAAATGACATGACAGTCCATGAAGGGTAGCCCTGATTTATATCACTGATTTGGGCCAGGCATTAATTTTGGCTCAGTATTGTATGATTTTATGATTTTTTTTTGTAAATGTAACCTTGAAATCCAGAGTTTTGTATAAAATCTCACATTTTTCTACAAGTTAATTTTTTTTCAAAGTGCTTTATAACCAAACAAATCATGGCTATAGGCCATTTAGTCTGGAGGCCCCTGGCATGGAAACTCTGTAGGAGATGTATTAAAACTGTTGCTTTTGTAATTTTGCTTAATTAAAAGGAAGAGAAAAATGTTAATTATGATCTGATGGTTAGGATGATGAAAAACTTAACCTCAGTAATGACCAGAAGGCCAAGTTAATATTAACCTAATGCTGTATTTTAAGTTAAAACAATATGCTACAAGTATCTGTGTTGCTGTGAATAGAAAGATAAATAATTAGTAATCTCATATTCTCTCAAATGTGTAAAATAATTTATAAACATGACTAGTAAATTTTTAAATTTGGAATTAACTTAATGTTGGCCATAAAAGCTAGATAATATATCTTTATAATCAATGTAGCCGGAAGATAAAATGAATATGACTCATAACCCTGATGTGTGTTTTAAGGTCAATCTTGAAAAGGAAAATTGTAATATAACAAATTTAAATTATCCTAGCATTAAATTAATCCATTATATTACTATTAAAATAGTTTTTTGGATCTTGCTCTCTTGCCCAGGCTGGAATGCAGTGGTGCAGTCATAGCTCAGTGTAGCCTCAAACTCCTGGGATCACACTGTCCTTCTACCTCAGCCCCCCGAGTGCTGGAACTATAGGTGTGAGTCACCACACCCAGCTAATTTTTTTTATTTTTGTAGATATGGGGTCTCACAGTGTTGCCTGGGCTGGTCTCAAAGTCCAGGCCTCAGGTGATCCTCTCACCTTGGCCTCTCAAAGTGCAGGGATTATAGGCATGAGCCACCAGACCCAGCCTAAATAGTTTTTCTTATGTGCTTTGGAAGTGAAAGAATTTTTTAATGTTGGTTGGGTGTGCATATTTTATTTATCAGTCTTCACAGTTACCTTATCTTTCTTTTTCAAGCTGTGGAAGGTGTGTGGAAGCAGCAAACACTGTTGCGCATTCTTCAGTTGATTCACCTTCCCTTCTTGGAAAGTATTTTGGAGCCTCCAGTTAAAACGCAAAGTCTCCAGTTCAGCAAAGAGGAAGATCTTGTCATCTCTAACACTTGCCCAGACAGAGACCTTATTCCAAGCTCATGTCTACCTGAGTAAGTGACCCTTTTTATTGCCAAATAATTTGTAACTAAAAAGTTATTTTACATATTTGCCCTCAGTATTTTAAGATGTGAGAACATTCTCATATTATAAGCTGCCACCATCTCTGTTTTATAAATTAATCACTGTGTACTCTCAGTCGATCTAACAAAACTGTTGGTTATGGCCTACGAGAAGAATTTTGGCCATCTGAGTGGTTTCTGTCACATTCATCTGTATGTCAATCGGCTTCTTCCTGCACCATCCAAAATTCTATCGTGTTCATTTTATGGTGCTAAAGTAATATAACATCACAGTGTCTACCAGTTTGTTTATCCCTGCCCTAAAAGGAATCCAGTCTAGAAGGGGAGACATACTTGGAAGAAAAAGTTGCACTCAGATGAGATAAGCCCTGTCATAAAATCTGCCTCATCTGTGGGTGGGAGGTGGGAGATTCCCTTCCCTTCTGCTCCCAATTCCAAGATACGTGTCACTCCTGAGTAAACCAGCTGCTGGGACAGAGCCGTAAGTATAAGGCCTGGGCACTGCTGGGATTTCCACAGAGGGAAGCAATGGAGTGATTCCGCCCATGTGCGCCTAACGAGGAAGGAACAGACTCCAAGGCTGAGGACCAGAAAGCCTCGCCTCCCCGAAGGAGGTCAGTGACCAGAGCCTGTGGGCCCACTTCGCTCTCCTACGTGGCCCTGTTTGCAGACAGCAGATTTCCTTGTTCACAGTAGGCTGAGAAAAGCCAAAACAAAGGGCCAAGTCTTCCCAGCCGGTGAGTCAGGGATAGAACAGGGAGGGACACCAGAGAGAAACAGGATTCTGCAGGTGCAGGTGCCTCTGCAGGAGCCTGGCAGCAACCTGTCTGCCTTCATGTGTGCTTCCAGGCAGAAGGGGCAGGTTGTCTGTAGAAGAAAAACAATCAAATTGGCATCAGTCTTTTCATCTGCAATGCTAGAATCTGGAAGATAATGAATCACACATCTTAGGCTCCATAGACCATTCATCTGTTGGGAAAATAAAAAGCAGGAAGGAAGGAAGGCCTGCAAGATATTTGAGGATTATCAAGAATTCATAGAGTCTGTCACTCTGGAACCCCATCCAAAGAAAATATCTGAGGAAAGACTTGAATTGGACTACAAAGAAATACATGGGGGACCCCCCAAAAACAATAATTTTTTGGAGGGCAGGCCCCTTGTAGTACACTCAGAATTTGTTCCTCCAGATCAGTCAACCAAAGTGTTTTTGTTTTTGTTTTTTGAGTTGGAGTCTCACTCCGTCGCCCAGGCTGGAGTGCAGTGGCGTGCTCACAGCCACCCTGGTGTCAACTTGCTAGGCTCCAACGATCTACCTCAGTCTTCAAAGTAGCTGGAACTACAGGCGTGCACTACCATGCCTGGCTAATTTTTGACTTATTATAGAGACAAGGTCTCCAAGTTGCCCAGGTGGGTCTCGAACCTTCAGGTTCAGGCAATCCGCTCGCCTTGGCCTCCCAAAGTACAGGGATTACAGGCTGAGCCACCAAGCCTGACCTCGACCAACGTTTTTATCTGGAAGTTTTGAGAATGTTGTGTCATTATTTGCAGAAGAAATATCCAAGTTGTGGCAAACAGGTGACCGGTTCTTCTACCACAACACACCCGCCCACACTGTGCTGCGCGCTCAGCAGTTTTTGACCAAAAGCAGCGTGACCCCCATGCCCCACCATCCCCGTTCACCTGATCTCACTCAGACCACTTTATTTCGTTTCCCCGGATGAAAAAATCCCCAAAGGGAAACATCTCGCTGATGTGGAAGAGGTGAAACAAAAAACAGGAGAAAAACAGCAGAAACGAAAGGCATCAAAATTAACGAGTTCAAAATCTGTTTCGAGCAGTGGAAAAAGCCTTGTTAGGCATTTTGCATCAAACAGAGAGTACTTTGAAGGTGACTGAAGCTTAAGCATATAAGAATAAATACACAATTATTTTCTAAATAAATTCCAGTTTTGGGGGGGCCCCCTCTTGTAACCCTAACCCAAAAATGAAGAGTGATGAAGACAAGAAGCACTGGTAGGCTATGCCCTTTTTTTCCCCAAGAGACAGGGTCTCGCTCAGTCACCCTGGCTGGAGTACAGTGGCATGATCATGGCTCACGGCAGCCTCAAATTCCTGGGCTTAAGCGATCCTTCTGCCTCAGCCTCCCAAACTGCTGGAATTATAGGCATGAGCCCCCATGCCTGGCCAGGCAATGCACTTGGATTTCTGCTCTCTCGTCTATGGTTTCCCTCCTCTCCCGCTTTGTGCACACATGCGCACACACTAATTCCAAGTCGATGCAGTCAGGCTGAGTGAGAATGTATAACATGAAAGTTAAAAAAGTGAAAAGGAGGCACATACTATTAAGGGAAATTATAGATACTAGCCTATCTCGGCAAAGCCTGGGGGCAGGGAGGGCAGCAAAGCAAGTGTGAAGGAGGAGGAAGTAAAGACCTCCCAGAGGAGTCACTGGAGGAGGGAGAGGAACAGGAACTAAGAAAGGGAAAGCAATTTGTAGTGGGATCAGCAGGGCATCTGGGCTGGGGAAACTGGTTATCTTATTTTCAAATCCTAGAGCCAAGTGCATATCATTGGAGCAGGAAAAGGGAGGGAACCATAATTGAAATGGAATAGTACAGATGAACTCCTCTGAATGTGGTCTCACAAAATTAGAAATAAATCACAAAAAGGTTGCTGAAAAACTTTTTCACTCCTTGAAAATAAAGGGACACAAGGGTGTGGTGGCATCTGGTAAGGAAAAGAGCCACCCTGTCACGTCCTCTTCATTCTCCTAGCAGAGGGTACTGCGTGAGTCTCTGAGAAGCAGTTTCTCTAGACGTGGTTACAGGGAAGCTGTGTTTCATGATGTTTCCTCCGACAGTGCTGTAGCAAATGCAGATGTGAACCCTGATTGCTTTTGTTTTGTGCTTTCCCTCCAGGACTGATCACTGGCTAGATGCAGCCCTGGGGTGCTTGGAGTACTTCCCTGACCAGTTAATAGTTACAACTAGTCAGCAGTTAGTACAAAGCAGAAGCGAAGAGACAAGACTGGATATTCAGAAGAAGATACTCTTTGATGTAATCGTGAAATATTATAGTCGAGAGAGAGAATGCCTGTTAACCGATGAGTATTTTGACGTTCACTCGGGAATTATTGAACTTTTAGGTAAGAGAGGATGTTTATACTTTAGTTTTGGCATAGTAGAAAAAAGTTTGAGTATATAAGTTGAAGCAGAAAATTGTATGTGTTATATGAGTATTGCATTTTAAACATTTGTGTTCTGTAGTGTCATGGTATTTCAAGGAGTCTTTTTTTACTTCACAACTATCGCCTACCCTATAGAGTGTATCATAAAATGTGATGTACTATAGGACGTTAATCTAAGGTGCAGTACATCACAGGGACATCTGAAGAAACATGTATTGATGTTAGCAATGTTAATTTCCAGTGTGCTAATTTGGTGACCTTTTAGCAAAATAAAAATGAGTGACATGTCACTTTTTTGACTTTGTAAGTGGCTGTATGATTTCAGGTTAAAAACAAAATACTGTTTGATAATGCTGAATGTAATTACATGACATATAATACAGAATTACACAGATAATGTCCTGTGTGGTTTAAATACTTCACAATAAAAAATGTTTACGTGTGAAAAATATGCAAGCCAAATATAGCATCCGAGTATTTTAGTTGCCTCTTGAGTACTTAGGATACATTTTTGTCTTGTGCTTTTGTCACCTTTGAAACCCCATCCCAGAAAGTGGGAAACGGCCAGAAGCCCTGGAAGCAGCACAGCTGTATGTAAGATTGTTGCTACCCAGCATCAGAGAAGAATTACGGCGGCTGCTCACATTCATGGCTGTCACATCAGAGCCGAAGGCCTACAAGTTGCAAAGACAGGTGAAAGCATTTGCAATAACAGTTTTACAGTTTTGCTGTTGTTTCCTTTATCTCTACAATAAATCAAAAATTAGCCGGGCGTGGTAGCACGTGCCTGTGGTTCCAGCTACTTGGAAGGCTGAGGCAGAAGGATCACCGGAGCCCAGCAGGTCGAGGCTGCAGTGGCCGGTAGCAGTCACTGCACTCCAGTCTGGGTGACAGAGTGAGACTCCAACTCAAAAAAACAAACAAACAAACAAAAAAACCATTCAAGCTAATGTTAATCTTTCTGTTTACAGTGTGATAACAAAACAGTGGTCCTGAAAACTCTTGCCAAAGCAGTTTTGCAAACCAAATCATTATTAAAAGAACGGACAGAACAACTGGTCTGTTTTCTACTGGAGTGTCACTCTGAACTCTTCAAGGTATGCCTGGCCCTTTGCCTGGGCACTTGTATTACTAACCTATTTGTGTCGAGCAAAAATATAAATTATTCACTTAATAAATCTTTTACTGAGTACCTATAATGTGCAAAGTTTAAAGGAATGCCGTCTCCTCACACTCACTGAAGAGAAGAAAGTAGACGTAAAACAATTTCAGTATTTCACGTATGATGTTTAGTTTATTCAACCCATTTTTTGTGCATTAGTATGTGCCAGGCACTGTTCTAGGTGCTTGGAATATATCAGTGAACAAAACACAAAGATTCAGGTTCTTAGACTGGGCACAGTGGCTCCTGCTTGTAATCCCAGCACTTTGGGAGGCCCAGATGGGAGGATTGCTTGAGCCCAGGAGTTTGAGACCAGCCTAGGCAACATAATGTGACCTTGTCTTTACCAAGAAAAAAAAGTTTCAGGTTTTGAGAAACTTATGTCCAAGTAGGGGAGACAGATAATGAAAGGATGCACACAAGAAGTCATCAGTCATATGGTTTGATAGGAAATGATAAGTGTAATTAAAAAAAGAAAGAGTAGACTAGGGGCGTCGAAGGGTACTAGGTCTGGGTAGACAGGATGCTTACAGTATTCCAAAGGGTGGCCAAGGTTGGCTTCACTGAGGACATGAGATCTGAGCAAAGACTGGAAGGGAGAGTGCAGCCAGGTGGCCATGGGTTGGAGGGAGAAGTGGGTTTGGGCACAGAAAAGGGATCCCAGAGCAGAGCCCCGAGGGTGGCGCATGCTGGGTATGGAGGCACAGCAAAGAGGGGACGTTTTGTGCAATAGGTCAGAGGGGAACGGGTGGGTGTACGTATCAGAGTGCGGCCCTGAGATACCGAAGGTTGCTTCAGCTTGGATGAAATGGGACTCATTGTAGGGACTGGGCAGGGCAGAGGCGGGATCTGACTGACACTGACAGAGCTCACTCTGGCTTTTGTGTTAAGAATAGATTACAAAGGGGCAGGACAGAAGCAGGAACCTGCTGTTGCAATAACCCAGCAAGAAATATGGTGACTTAAACCGGCTCGCAGGAGCATTAGTAAAACATGATCATATTCTTAATATATTTTGAAATGCTTTAGAAAAAGATGGAGTTTTTTAGCCTTACTACTATATTTTAGTACAGACAGTAATATGAATACTCTTAGTGGTATTAGTTCTCCAAAACATCTGTAAAGAATTGTTCCTGAGCCAGGCGCAGTGGCTCACACCTGTAATCCCAGCACTTTAGGAGGCGGAGGCAGCCGGGCTCGGTGGCTCAGCCTGTAATCCCGCACCTTTGGGAGGCTGAGGTGAGTGGATTGCCTGAGCCCGTGGGTTCGAGACCCGCCTGGGCAGCGAGACCTCATCGCCACAATAAATCAAAAAAAAAAAAAAAAAATCAGCCGGGTGTGGTAGTGCATGCCTGTAATTCCGGCTACTCGGAAGGCGGAGGCGGAAGGATCGCCGGAGCCCAGCAGGTCGAGGCTGCGGTGGCCGGGAGCGGCCACTGCACTCCAGTCTGGGTGACAGAATGAGACTCCAACTCAAAAAAAGAAAAAAAAAAAGGAGGCGGAGGCAAAAGGATTGCTTGAGCCCATGGGTACGAGACCAGCCTGGGCAACATGATGAGACCTCATCTCTGCAATAAATCAAAAAATCAGTCGGGCATGGTGGCGCATACCTGTAGTTACAACTCCTTGGAAGGCTGAGGTGGAAGGATTACCTGAATCCTGCAGGTCAAGGCTGCGGTAGCCATGAGTGTGCCACTGCACTCCAACCTGGGCAAAACAATGAGACTCCAACCCCCCAAAAAAGGTTCCTTTTTTCCTTTTTTTTGCTGAAAAATTTTGTCTCATGACATAACAAAACACATTGGTTCAAATTTTGTCAACTTGGCTAAAGTTTCTGTCAACCTTGGCTAAAGTTTCTTTTCTGTTATTTAAGAGAACAAGGTGATACTAAGTATATACAATAGAGGCAGCCCCCAGTTTTGAATTTTGAATGACAGATATTTTATTTATTTATTTTTTTAGAGACAGGGTCTCACTCTGTTACCCAGGCTGGAGTGCATGGTGGGACTACAGGTGTGTGCACTGTGCCTGGCGTGAACCAAGGTGTTTCTCTATGACATGAGCAGGAGATCAAAAAATGATAGCTGGGCTCAGTGGCTCAGCCTGTAATCCCGCGCTTTGGGAGGCCAAGGTGAGTGAATTGCCTGAGCCCGTGGGTTTGAGGCCCACCTAGGCAACCTGGCGAGACCTCATCTCTACAATAAATCAAAAAAATTAGCTGGGTGTGGTAGCGCGCGCCTGTAGTTCCAACTACTTGGAAGGCTGAGGCGGAAGGATCTTCGGAGCCTAGTACGGCGAGGCTGCGGTGGCCGGGAGCGGCCGCTGCACTCCAGGCAGGGTGACAGAGTGAGACTCCGACTCAAAAAAAGAAAAAAGAAAAGAAAAATGATAAAAACTTTTTTTTTTTTTTTTTTAGTTAGAGTCTCACTCTATCATCCAGACTGGAGTGCAGTGGCATGCTTATGGCCACCCCAGTGTTGACCTGCTGGGCTCCAGCAATCCTTCCTCCTTAGCCTTCCAAGTAGCTGGAACTACAGATATATGCTACTATGCCCGGCTAATTTTTTTATTTATTGTAGAGACAAGGTTTTGCCAAGTCACCCGGGCTGGTCTTGAACCCGCAGGCTCAGGCAATCCACTCCCCTTGGCCTCTCAAAGTGTTGGGATTACAGGCTGAGCCACCGAGCCCAGCTGAAAAAAACTTTAACTTCTGCACAATATGTAGGAAAGAAGCGAATTAATTTGCCCAGGGAGGGGGGCAGGGTGAGAAAGAAGAAAGTGGAAAGATGCTGTTAGTCAGGAAGAGGGGAGGGGAAGCGTTCTTTCTAAACTTCCAGTTGGAACCTAAGACCCATTTTAGCAGGTGAACTATGTAGGAGTATTAAACATTTAGGAAGCCTGGTCCCTAACCTTCATTCATTATATGTATGACTTTTATTTGAGTCAAGGCCTCACTCTGCCGCCCAGGCTGGAGTGCAGTGGCATGATCACAACTTGCCACAGCCTCGACCTCCTGGGCTCAGGTGATCCTTCTTCCTCAGCCTCCCAAGTAGCTGGCACTATAGGCATGTGCCAGCACGCCCGGCTAAATTATTATTATTTTTTGTGTGTAGAGAACAAGGTCTTGTGATGTTGCCCAGGCTGGTCTTGAACTCCTGGGCTCAAGCAATCCTCTTGCCTTGGCCTCCCAAAGTGCTGGGATTACAGCCATGAGCCCATTATATTTTTCTGATGATAAATTAGTACAGGATGCCCTAACTGACTTACATATGAGCTTTTAAAATACATTTCAAGGGCTGGGTGTGGTGGCTCACACCTGTAGTCCCAGCCACTCAGGAGGCAGAGGCAGAAGGACCACTGGAGCCCAGGAGTTCAAGACTATAGGTTCGAGACCCGGCTGGGCAACTTGGCGAGACCTCATCTCTACAGTAAATCAAAAAATCAGCCGCGCATGGTAGCGCGCGCCTGTAGTTCCAGCTACTCGGAAGGCTGAGGCGGAAGGATCGCCGGAGCCCAGCAGGTCGAGGCTGCGGTGGCCGGGAGTGGCCGCTGCACTCCAGTCTGGGCGACAGAGTGAGACTCCAACTCAAAAATAAATAAATAAATAAGAGACTATAGTGTAATCACATCTGTGAAATAGCCACTACAGCCTGGGCGACTAGTGAGATGAGACCTATCTCTAAAAAAGAAACATTGATTCACATTTGTAGGAGGTCACAAGAGAACTAGATGTGGGCTGGAGGAAGTGTGAGTGTGGGAGTCGGGAAGCAGAGAGAAGGGCTGTGGTGTCTGGTTGGAGAGATCAGAGGGTGAGGTGTTTCAGAGAGGCTGGGCCGGGGGTGTGGTGATGGGGCTCTCCAACATGCCACGCTTGTTCTCCCGGTGGCAGCGCTCAGCCTGTGCTGTTGTCCATTGGCTGATTTCTTCCCCCGGCCTGTTGCCACTTTGTGTTTTCTTAGTGTCAGTTGTTACCTCCTGAAATTATGTTACCACCTGAAATTGTATGTATCATGTGTTTTCTGATTTCTTGTTAAGCTATCTTTCTCCTTTGAGAATGTAACGTCCATGAGTTCAGGACCTTGACCTGCTTGTTGATCACTTGTAACAATACAGGTGACAGAATAAATTAATGGGGACATGCTCGTGGCAGGACAAGTAGATGCTAATGTAAAGGTAGCCAGGAACCAGGCTCGGTGGCTCAGCCTGTCATCCCAGCCCTTCGGGAGGCCGAGGCGAGGGAATTGCCGGAGCCCGCAGGTTCGAGACTAGCCCGGGCAACTTAGTGAGACCTTGTCTCTACAGTAAATCAAAAATTAGCTGGGCGTGGTAGCACCTGTCTGTTGTTCCAGCTACTTGGAAGGCTGAGGTTGAAGGATTGCTGGAGCCCAGCAGGTCGAGGCTGCGGTGGCCGGGAGCCTGCCACTGCACTCCAGCCTGGGCAACAGAGTGAGACTCCAGCTCAAAAAATAAAGAAGAGAAAATAAAAGGTAGCCGGGGGGCTGCGATGGTGGAGCTGTCTGGACGTGAGCTTTGGGACTAGAAGGGCTGGGGGTGCTTTCTGTGACAGTGTCCGTCGAGGGACCGTTTCTCCGGTACATGGAGTAGCTGGGGTCACTTTTGGTGCAACCAAACTGGAAAAGGAGTATTCACCTATTTGACAGGCATCGTGTTTTAATGTATTTTAGACCTACTGTTTGCATATGGGCCATGTAATCACAACGTAAGGTTACCTAATAAGTACTAGCATGGAAGTACAAATAATTTTTATTGTTTATGGAAAACATTTCACTGATGATGGGGTAAGCTAACTTCAAATATAGGACACACATGAAAGCAGGAAACGAGATTTACAAGTACTGAAATGTTCAAGCATTCATGCCCTTTATAATCACTCAGTGGACTTCTGCCACCCACTCTTTCTTCCCATCTGCAATCCTCTTCCCTTATTCATTGGCCCAAATACTGAGATTTGCTTTTTCCTATGTTGAATTCTGGCTAGAAAAAAATTCATTTTAAATGTTTGAAAATGCCTGTTCTTATGTAGATACCGGTTACTTTATTGGATCTGGTGAGTCAGCAACTTAAGAAGCTTCTCCAGGGACAAGACCCAGATGCCGAATCAGGTACTGATACATACTCTTCCCTCCTCTACCGCTAAGTGACTGTCATGGCCGAGTGAGTGGAGACGGTGCAGAGATGAGTATGTAATAATGCCGTGCAGGGCTGACAACAGCAGTTCCTTAGAGTCGGGCACGCTTTAGTGTCTCCAGGGCAAGTTCTTCTTTATGCTTTTTGGAAACCCCTTGTTCGACGACCTTTCTACTGAGGAAAAGACTCTCACGCCCTTCTGTGATCGGCCTGCATCTTTGCTCCTGTGCCCTCTGTTCTCCCTTTTTCTGACTTCCTCAGATTCTTGTTTGTTTTGTTTTGTTTTGTTTTCTTTCTTTTTTTTTTGAGCTGGAGTCTCACTGTGTCGCTCAGGCTGGAGAGCAGTGGCACACTCATGGCCACTGCAGCCCTGACCTGCTGGGCTCAGGTGATTCTTCCACTTCAGCCTTCCAAGTAGCTGGAATGACAGGCATGTGCCATCATGCCCAGCTAATTTTTCTTAATTTGTTGTAGAGATGAGGTCTTGCTAAGTTGCCCAGGCTGGTCTCAAACCTATGGGCTCAGGCGATCC
Source organism: Cephalopachus bancanus (assembly GCA_027257055.1). Lineage (NCBI taxonomy): Eukaryota > Metazoa > Chordata > Mammalia > Primates > Tarsiidae > Cephalopachus > Cephalopachus bancanus. Next base: position 1,681,183 of record JAPVLO010000090.1, read on the forward strand.
TCTCATCTTGGCCTCCCAAAGTGCTGGGATTATAGGCGTGAGCCACCGTGCCCGGCTCTTGTTCTTGTTTTTCACTCTCTGCCCCTTCTTTCTCAGGAAGGATCACATTTTATAGAGAAGGAAACTGGTCTCCTGGTTGAATGGACTCCATGATTCTTTTCATGCAGTGTCTTGGGGCAGTTGATCCAATTCCTTAACTTAGAAGTTTTAGAACTACAGAATACTTTCAACACAAATTTACCAAGATTGTCACGCGGGAGACAAAACGGCATAACAGCTAAAACTGTGGATGGGAGAGCCAGATTGTCTGGGCTAGGCATTTAACCCCTTTCTGCCTGAATGTCCTCAAGTACAAAATGGGAATGATAATATCTACTTCACTATGTAGCTTTCAAATACTGAATATTTATACTATTAATATATTAGGTGTTACACTAATAGATGCTGATTATGATTATAATTAGTGTATTTGAATTAATGTATATTTCATTTTAGCTGACTCTAATATTGAGCTCTACTACGTGTCAGGCACTGTATTTACACAGATTTATGAAATTATTAACTCTTCATAATAATCTACTGTGTGGGTATTATTATCTCATTTTATAGGTGAGGTAACTGAAGTCTAGAGAGGTTATGTAACTTGGCTAATTAGAAGAGTAACATTTTTTCTTAAAAAAAAAGATTTCAAAGACATTACTAATGTTTAAGAAAAAATTGACAGGGAAGAGCAGAAGTGTGTTTGTTTGAATTACTGGGACTTTCTGAACTCATATAGGTGCTGTTTTCTCTCAGTTTCTTTTTTGGATACAGGGTGACAGGTGTGCCGCCACTTGTATCCTACTTGGTGCAATTAAACAGTGATACTAATGAAGAAGGGCTCTGAAGCGAACACCTGGAATCTTTTGGATGAATTTCTTTTCTTCTTTTTTTTTTTTTTTTTTTTTGAGTTGGAGGCTCACTCTGTCACCCAGGCTGGAGTGCAATGTCACGCTCACAGCCAACACAGCCTTGACTTGCTGGGCTCAGGCTATCCTTCCTCCTCAGCCTTTCAAGTAACTGGAACTACAGGCATGCTCCATGACACCCAGCTAATTTTTTTCCTTGGTTTATTGTAGAGATGAGGTCTCGGCAAGTTGCCCAGACTGGTCTCAAACTCGTGGGCTCAGGCAATCTTCTCACCTCGGCCTCCCAAAGTGCTGGGATGCTAGGCATGAGCCACCGCACCCAGCTGGATTCGTTTCATTTTATCTGACTGATTTCAAAACTAACTGCTTTAGCTACTCACATTTCACTTTTACCCTTGGCCTTTGAAGCACGTAGAGGGATTGTCAGTGTGTTAATATGTATTTTCATCCAATAGTACGCTTGAAAGGGAGAGTATTAATATAAGCATCTGTGCGGAGCCCTGTGCATGTGCACTTGGAAAATGAAGACTGTCTGATAATATTTTTCCCTAAATAGCTTAACTGTTTGGTTTTTTCTTGAAGTTTCTCTCCTATTTGGTAAAATTTTCAAGCCGGGCTCGGTGGCTCAGCCTGTAATCCTGCGCCTTGTGAGGCTGAGGTGAGTGAATTGCCTGAGCCTGCGGGTTCGAGACCCGCCTGGGCAACTTGGCAAGACCTCATCTCTACAGTAAATCAAAAATCAGCCAGGTGTGGTAGCACGTGCCTGTAGTTCCAGCTGCTTGGAAGGCTGAGGTGGAAGGATCGCCGGAACCCAGCAGGTCGAGGCTGCTCCCGGCCACTGCACTCCAGTCTGGGCGACAGAGTGAGACTCCAACTCAAAAAAAAAAAAAAAAATTTCAGATTATATTATTAAAGGTAATAACAGTAAGGATTTTTTTAGTATCTTGCCAAAGATACTTTTCCCCGGGAGCGGCCACTGCACTCCAGTCTGGGTGACAGAGTGAGACTCCAACTCAAAAAATAAAAATAAAAACAATAAAAAATAGAAAAATAAAGCGCATCTGCCAGGCAAGATCATCAGTCCCTCCATTCATTCAATTATTCACTAAACATGTGTTGAATATCTACCACGAGCCAAACTTTGCAGAAGTACCAAAAAGCTCAAAGACGTTTCAGGTAATGACCCTGCTTGCGTCAAGGTCACTTTATAATGTTCAAAGTGACTGGCAGATAATAGCTGTTCAATAAACATGGGCTGAATACATCAGTGAGAGAACTGAGGAACGAGAGACAACTGTGTACCGCCAGTCATGAAATCTGGTGAGGACACATTGAGCCGCAGGTGGGGGGAGCCTAGAGGAGCATCTGCGACCCCCGAGCTCGAGGCGTTCAGAGTAAGACTGTGGAGGAGGTGATGCATGATAGGAGTCTTTTTTTTTTTTTTTGAGTTGAGTCTCACTCTGTCGCCCAGACTGGAGGACGGCAGCACACTCCCGGCCACCACAGCCTCGACCTGCTGGGCTCCGGCGATCCTTCTGCCTCAGCCTTCCAAGTGGCTGGAACTACAGGCATGCACTGCCACGCCCAGCTAATTTTTGACTGATTGTAGAGATGAGGTCTCGCCAAGTTGCCCAGGCGGGTCTCGAACCCACGGGCTCAGGCAATCCACTCACCGCGGCCTCCCAAGGCGCGGGATTCCAGGCTGAGCCCCGAGCCTGGCCGATGATAGGAGTCTTAAAGAATTAGGAGGTGTTCGCTAAAGCAAAGAAGTGGAGGCAAGGAAGATGTTCCAGACGGAAAGAACAGTGTGAGCCGAGTCTCAGGACAGACACAGCTGTGAGGGACACCAGTCGTCAAGGGGTGAGCAGGCAGGAGCCTGCAAGTGAGGCTGAGAAAAAACTGTCAGGACGAGAATGAGCTGAACTGCGCCCAGGAAGCCAAAGAAACACGCCATTTGGGGTGGAGGGCTCCCTGTGGGAGGCTCCGGACGGCCTGTGACCGCCGGGGCCAGTCGTGAGAGTGGCTTTGCAGTGTCACTCCAGGCCGAGTCCAGGTGGTGTGAGACGAGAAGAAATGAACGGGTGCGGAACGGAAGGGCGGGTGTAGGTGAGAAGGGGCGAGGGCACGTGCTGGGACAGCGCGGGTCAAAGGAGAGATTTCAGCGGCTGCTCTGCTGAGGGAGGGGTTGGCAGCAGGGACAGACCCGGAGGAGGCCGAGACACGGGCTCGAGGGCACAGGCTCAGGGAGGCCCCAGGGCCCAGGGCACGTGTGCGTGGTGTCAGGAGATGGGGCGGACCCAGGGGAGAGGCTGGAGGCGCCCTGGAGGGATGAGCCCACTTCCTCCACAAGCAAGAGGAGGAGGCCATACGTCTGCGGGGCTGTGGGGGCCCGAGCCGGTGACAGGGAGGAGGGGAGCCCTGTGGAGTGGGCAGCCAGGGGCTGGAAGGCGCTGAGAAAGGCCCGGCGTGGGACTGACAAGGAACTCTAGGCGCCCTGGTGGAGCAGGAGGTGACATGCATTTTAGCGGGACCAGCCAGACGATGTGGTTTTTCTCAGCACTCAGGGAACCCCCGTCTGGTTTCGCTTTCTGCAGTCAGCAAATAGGTGAGCACAGTAAAATAAGATGCTGAGAGAGCGCTAGGCGTGGTGGTTCACGCCTGTGATCCCAGCACTTTGGGAGGCAGAGGCGAGAGGATTGCCTGAGCCCAGGGGTTCAAGACCAGCCTGGGCAACTTGATGAGACTGCATCTCTACAGTAAATCGAAAAATCAGCCAGGTGTGGTGGCGAGCCCCTGTAATTCCAGCTACTTGGAAGACTGAGGTGGAAGGATCGCCTGAGCCCAGCAGGTGGAGGCTGTGGTGGCCGTGAGCATGCCACTGCACTTCAGCCTGGGTCCCTGACTCAAAAACCAAAAAAAAGATGTTGAGAGAAACCACATTCACATAATTTTTATCACAGTTTTCCTATAATTGTTCTATTTCAGTGTCATTTATTGTTCATCTCTTACCGTGCCTAATTTATAAGTTAAACTTTATCATGTATATAGAGGAAAAGCCACAGGACATGTAGAGTTTAGCACCAGGTACTTGAAGCTCCCTCGGGGCTCTCAAAACATATTCCCCCCAGATAAGGGCGGACTGCTGTGTTTACTGGATGTCGGAGGGCAAGAGGGTGGTTAGAAAGTCGCTCAAGAGCCCAGGATTGTGCTCAGCCCAGCATTGCAGAAGGGGAAGGTGCATGGAGGAACTGAGGGGCATGTTCAAATGTGGAGCGGTGTTGGACTCCGGGTGGGTCCCAGAGAAGCCGAGGCACAGAAAGGGGCACACCAAGGTTCTGTGTCCCGAAGGCAGTGGAGCATGGTGGCCAGGATCCCGGCCCCTGGGAGGGGCAGCCCTGGCTCAGGATCCCGACTCAGCCTCTGGTAGGTGTGTGGTCCAGGCTTTTGACTCACAGTAAGGTGTGGCTGGTGATAGCACCTACACACCAGCACCTGAGGGTACTGAAGATTTAACGAGAAAAAATACCAAGAGCTTGACACATGGTAAGCATTCACCGTAAACTCTCATAATGTTACCACTTAGGGGATGTGGATTCCTGGTGGAGTTAAGTGTGGAGTTTTAAGTTTTCAGAGGCAGTGTAGTTCCAGGGCACCACCAGGGCTGTGTGCAGGTGAAGACAGGCAAAAGCCTGGCGTGAATGGCCTTCAGGGTTTCTAACTCTGAAAGTGGTTTCCATGGCCGGAGGCTAAGCTGTCTTCACCTGGGGCTTAGCACAGGTCAGCTGTATGTGCTGAGACCTCTACTAAAACCCTGAGAAAGCGATGCTGCAGAATTCAGAAATTCTTTGTTCATGTTTTGAACATGCCTCTGATTTATTAACCACTTCACTTAATTCTTTGTGCATTTCTCTTGAAACTGGGATTGTAGTTTCTTGCTTCTCCTTCCTGCTTGGTAGAGGTATTCTGGAGATACCATAGAGAGAGAGAGAGAGAGAGAGAATAAGATCATGTATGTTTTGCTAAAGTACAGTGCACTTTGTAAAGAAACAGCACTATTATTCTGGAGCAAAGACAGTGTAAGCATAAGTAACATTATCATCCAGCATAAGGCCACTTTGGATAAATACATTTAGTTGTTTTTATTTTTTTAACTTGCTTTACCAATTGTGCTTTTTATTTTTTTTTTAAGGCTTCACATTTTGCCAACGCTTGACTTATAAGGAGTTTGAAGAACAAAAGGGAAGGACAATCGAATATCTTCACCAGTTGGCTCTTGAGATTAACAGTAACCCCAGCATCCCCTTGAAACAAAAAAAGAAACTAATTAAGGAATTTCAAAAACACCATCCAGAAGCTTTGAATTAACATTTCTGGTGCAAGAAAGTAGAAGGAAATTGTAAACATAAACAGTCCTCCGGTGGTTTTCTCAAACTGCCATACTTTCAGTTGAAGAAAGCATTTGAAGTGGTTTTGGGGGTTTGGTTTGGTTTGGTTTGGTTTCCGCTGGAGTCTCATTCTGTCCTCTAGACTGGAGTGTGGTGACACAGTTACATCCCACCACAGCCTTGACCTCCCAGGCTCAGGTGATCCTTCCACCTCAGCCTCCCAAAGTGCTGGGATTACAGGCATGAGCCACCATGCCCAGCCAAAGTGTTTTGTTTTATTTTTATTTGTGCTGATTTTATTTTAATCATACTTAAAATATGTTAAGGACATTTTTAACTTTAAAAAAGACTGCAAGCTAGTCTTCATGTATGCTGAGTCACCTAATTGTTATTATTAGGCATCTGGTACAAGTAATTTCCTTCGAATTTTTTTCCTAAGGAAAGAAACTTCATACTTGTGCTCCCTGAAGAAAGCATGCACTGTTCTTAGCATTTTTTTTTTTTTTTTTTTTTTTGAGTCAGTCTCTCTCTGTCACCCAGACTGGAGTGCAGTGGCAAACTCATGGTCACCGCAGTCTCGACCTGCTGGGCTCAGGTAATCCTTCCACCTCAGCCTTCCAAGTAGCTGGAACCACAGGCATGTGTCACCACGCCTGGCTAATTGTTTTTTAATTTATTGTAGAGATGAGGTCTCAAGTTGCCCAGGCTGGTCTCGAACCCGTGGGCTCAGCCAGTCCTCTCACCTTGGCCTCCCAAAGTGCTGGGATTACAGGCATGAGCCACCACGCCCAGCCCCTTAGTACATTATTATTTTCAAGCTACCCCCTTAGGCTCTGTAACTTAAATGACTGTGAATCACTGAAATTGGGAAAGACACATGAAGTAGAAGATTTTAAAGGCCACAAATTTGAATTCATATATACGTAAAATCATGATCTTCTTTAGTCCATAGGGAATTTTATGGATTTCTTCTCCTTCTTCCCTTCCTTCGTCCCTTTCTTTTCTCTTTCTGTCCCTCTCCCTTTTTCTCTCATTCACACTCACTCTCTCTCCGGCTCTCCCTTTCGCTTGCCTGTTTTCTCTTTCTTTGTTTTAAGCCGGTTCTTTCGCTCTATGGCATCACTGTCTTAATGTGGCAGAGGTTGCAGATTCAATACCTTCTTTTGTGGTCTTAATATATGTCATTGATCATAGGGAAAGAGAAACTCATAACTACTTGAAAAAATAAAATGTATTGAATGCATCATCAGTTTCATCTTTTTATACAAAACCTGTATCAATGGTCTTGAATTTGAACGCTTAGATTCAGAGTTCTCAACTAAGAAGCCAGGCATGGTGGTGCATGCCTGTAGTTCCAACTACTTGGGAGGCTGAGGAGAGAAGGATCACTTGAGCCCAGGAGTTCGAGGCTAGCCTGAGTGACACAGCAAGACCCTGTTCTGAAAAAACAAGCTAACAAGCCAAGTTCTCAACTAAGAGTCTATGAAAAGGTTTGAAAGGGCTGACATAAAATATACTTTCTGGAGCTGAGCAGTTTTTGTGTATCTGTGCTTATGGTGTTTTTCTAGGAAAAGGATCCATAGCTGTCACCAGATTTTCAAAGGGGATTATAAACCCTGGGTTAGAGAATCTAAAAGTCTTTATGTATATTTATATATTTTCCAAATTTTGCTTTTACTGTGTATATAAGCTATTCATCTAAACATTCAGATGTTCTATTAAAATAAGAGCATTAAGCTAGATGACTTCTAAATTTCTTCCTATTTAAAAAAGGAACAAAAAAACAAAGCAAAACAATCATATGACACTAGAAAATATAACTACCCTAATCTGTGGATGGTTATTTCTAGAGTTGGTGAAGCAATTAGTATACTTCCCGTGGAGGATCTGAGAGGGTGGCTGAAAAGATTTTAGGAAAATACTAGAAACCTGCAGCCATACGTACCCTCTGCAGTGGAGGAGGGGATCCCCTTATTAGAAAGGTCCCCATCTCAACTTTCAGTGTTGAGTCAGTGGGGAACTGCAGCCACCACTAGGAATGGTGAACACCAGCAAACGCTTTAAGGGTTTATCACGTCTTTGGATCTGCTGCTCAGAAAATTACAACCTTAGGCGAACATCTTCTTTCTGGGCCTCAGTTTTGTTTTATTTCTAATCTCTAAAATAAAAACATATAGGCATGGATTGGACCAGACAACTTCAGAGGTACCTCCTACTCTGGGATGGACAAGTGTACCCATCGGTGAACAGCGGGTTAGCAAGGTAGAGTGTGTGGTGTAGTGACAGGAACAGAGACTCCAGGGTCAGACCTGGATTTACCACCTGACCTGTCTGAGTTCAAAGGGAAGGCATCAGTATGGGAGCATCCCAGGTGAAGGTGAAACACCGCTTAGAAACGGATTTACTATTTGCTAACTTAAATACTAAATTAACCTTTAAATGTTTTGTTTTATTATTATTTAAGTTGATTGACATTTCCTACAACACTCCCTAATGGAGCTTACTTTTATCGATGTGTGTGTGTGTGTGTGTGTGTGTGTGTGTGTGTGTGTGTGTGTGTGTATAAAACTATTCATTTAAACTTGTTTACAAAGAAAAATTGACTTCTGAGTGGTTTTCCAAGGCTCTGAGACATTAATTTCTAGAGAAATTCCTACCCAAGCAGTGCCTCGCCACCTAGTGACAGCTCCCTGAAGTACACTTATTTGGTGTAAAAAGAATGAAATTTGCAAAGGTCTTGCCGTTCAATTTTAGTCTAAGCATTTTGAGGAGACTTATGTGTAAGTCTTTTTTTTTTTTTACCTTTATAGATAAATAAAATCCAGCTCCAATCACCAAAAACCTTGCCTCTTGGTAGAATATTCAGTAAGTTTTCATGACAGTTAACAATCTGATTCATAAGGCATGAGATTCTGTTTAAACTCCTTAGAGTCTTCACAGTCTCCGCTTGGTGGTTTTCCACCCACTGGCCTCTGCCCTCCTTCGTGGCTGCAAATTCCCACTTGCAATGAGCACTGTGTGGTGGCGCCACATGTAGTAGAGGCGGGAGAGGAGAACCAGGAGTTCAAGGTTACAGGGAGTGTGATGGAGCCACTGCACCCCAGCCTGGACTGCAGAACGAGACCTGTGTCTGAAACATATAAGTGAATAAATATATTCCTACTTGCCCATGCTGTAGTCGGGGTTGAGCCAGTTATCCTTTCCCCACTGCAAAACCTTTTGGCCGTGGTCCCTCTACCTATTGCAATGGCTCTGATGACCAAACAGCCCAAAGGAAAACAACTATCACTGAGAAATTGTTCCTCTAACAGGTACTATCCAGGTAAACAAGATTTTTGAGACAAAACTTTGCTTCTCTCATGTATCGGGGCGACCCAAAACAGCCCAGAATTTATTAAAAACTGTGCATTTATTCTTCCATGTTTAAACTCCAGTCGACTTCAAGGCACTCGCCACTGGATGTAATACACCTATCAAGACACTTTTTCCACTGCTCCAAACAGTTTTTGAACTTGTCAATTTTGATGCCTTTGAGTGCTGCTTCCGTTTTCTGTTTCACCTCTTCCACATCGGCAAAACGTTTCCTTTTGAGGACTTTTTTCATCTGGAGAAACCAAAAAAAAAAGTCACTCTGAGAGAGATCAGGTGAATAGACAGAGTAGGGCACAGGGCTCATGCTGTTTGTGGTCCAAAACTGCTGAACACTCAGCACAGTGTGGGCAGAGGCGCTGTCATAGTGGATGAACCAGCCACCTGCTTGCCACAACTTGGGATGTTTCTTCCACAAATCCTGATGCAACCTTCTCAAAACTTCCAGATAGGCCGGGCTTGGTGGCTCAGCCTGTCATCCCAGCACTTTGGGAGGCCGAGGCGAGTGGATTGCCTAAGCCCACGGGTTCGAGACCCGCCCGGGCAACTTGGCGAGACCTCGTCTCTACAATAAATCAAAAATTAGCCAGGCATGGTAGCGCACACCTGTAGTTCCAGCTACTTGGAAGGCTGAGGCAGGAGGATCGCCGGAGCCCAGCAGGTTGAGGCTGCGGTGGCCGGGAGCGGCCACTGCACTCCAGTCTGGGTGACAGAGTGAGACTCCAACTCAAAAAAAAAAACTTCCAGATAAAAACTTTGGTTGACTATTTGATCTGAAGAAACAAATTCTGAGTATACTACAAGGGGCCTGTCCTCTAAGAGAATTCCCCTTCATATACATAAAGAATGTTCGATGGCCGGGCATAGTGGCTCACACCTATAATCCCAGCACTTTGGGAGGCCGAGGTGAGAGGATTGCCTAAGCCCATGGGTTCAAGACCAGCCTGGGCAACTTGGTGAGACCTCATCTCTACAATAAATCAAAGAATTAGCCGGGCGTGGTGGCTCATGCCTGTAGTTCCAGCTACTTGGAAGGCTGAGGCAGAAGGATCACCTGAGCCCAGGAGGTTGAGACTGCGGTGGTCTTGAGTGTGCCACTGCACTCCAGCCTAGGTGACAGAGTGAGCTTCCAACTCAAAAAAAAAAAAGACTGAAAGCTGTTCTTGAGATTTTTTCCCCTGGAAATCTTTTCTTCCTGTATCCTCTACAAGTGGATTGGAAGTGCTTTTATTATGCTAATTGCTTGGGTGCTGAAAAGATTTTTGAACATAAAAACCAAAAAGTTGGAGTTGCGACCCTAGCTCTGTCATTTAACAACCTTATGGCCAATGACACCTCCTAACTGACGCATTCATGGGTATAATAATTCAACATGTAATCTATGCCAGGTATAATGCTGGAGCTATAAAGTCGCTATGTCACAGTCTGCACTTAGAAAAGTAAGATGAGAAGAGGGAACGTGGACATGAAATTGACAGTGTGCATTTTTATGTGAAGATCCTTCTCGCATTTCATTGGGAAAGATGAGCCAGGTCTGCTTCCTTCATTTTACTTCCCTTGCTTTTGAAAGGCAGTTGCGCCAAGCTTAATACAAGAAGATATCGCCACAATCTCTGGATGGTTTTCCAGGGTTGTGTTATTACTGAGCTTCATCTTTCCAGAATGAGCAAAACACTGTCCAGTCTTTGTTATAATTTTGTAATAAATGTGTACATTTAAAAAAAATTTTTGGCCATCACATGAATAAAGGTATGTATGCAAAAAAGAAAAAAAATGTAGTGAGCATACAGGTGTGAATACAGAAGCCAGGCCTCGAGTTTCTTATGGCATCTGAAATGCTTCAGGGAGGAAACAGTATGTAAGCTCTGTCTTGAGATCTGAATGGGAATTGGGAATTTGTGATAGCATTCCTGGAAGGGGGACTAGGGTATAAAAAGGGACTGAGTCGATAAAGGGCATTTTATCCAGAGACCCAACTCCCCAGTGTGCGCGTGCGTACGCACAGATGAAAAGCACGTGCAAAGAAGAAAAATAAAGCACATGCACGTATATACTTTCCACGAATTTGTGGTCTTGCATGGGGCCAGGCTGATCTTCTCTGCCTCGTTCTGGTCCTAGTACACGAGCTGCAGAAGTGAGTGGCATGTATACTTTGGCGTGACAACCAGTATCTGATGAGTGGAAGCGCATGCAGGAGAGAGACATGGACTCAGGTCTACCGGTAGCCCTGTGGAGTCTGACTTTATGTGGGGATAACAGGAAGCAGGAGTTTTAAAATGACTTGCCTGGCAAGAAGTCTGGAATGGGGAAAAACCGGTGGAAGAATTAAGAGACAGGTGAAATGAATGATGGTCAGGGCTGAGGCAACTTTGGGCCTAAGCAGAACCAGTAGGATCCTGCCTTGGTGGCTGAGGGGGGGCTCTGTATCCATCCCGCATTTCTGATGTTCGAGACCCCATCGGCTGAGACAGGGAGGACGAGAAGGAGAAGGAGGGGCTGACAGTGGTTTAGCTTTGATGCGTTTTTTAGGGGAGGCGTGTCTGAGCGTCTACATCGTAGGTGTGGTCAAGCAGAAATTTCAGAATCAGGCACTCCTGTGACTGAGTCGCAGCTCCGCTACCTGCCATGACCGTGAGCTGTTCGTTCTTCTTGTGCTTCTGCAATATTCAGACCTAAGTTTTCCTGGTTTCTTTGTTGTTTTGGGGGTGTTTGGGGTTTGGTTTTTTTTTTTTTGAGTCAGAGTCTCACTCTGTTGCCCAGGCTGGAGTGCAGTGGCACGCTCACGGCCACCACAGCCTCAACCTCCTGGAGTCAGGCAATCCTTCTGCTTCAGCTTCCAAGTAGCTGGAACTACAGGCATGCGCTACCACACCCAGCTTTTTTTTTTTTGAGTCGGAGTCTCACTCTGTTGCCCAGACTGGAGTGCAGTGGCCGCTCCCGGCCACCGCAGCCTCGAACTGCTGGGCTCTGGCCATCCTTCCGCCTCAGCCTTCTGAGTAGCCAGAATTACAGGCATGCGCTACCACGCCCGGCTGATTTTTTGATTTATTGTAGAGATGAGGTCTTGCTGCCCAGGCGGGTCTCGAACCCGCGGGCTCAGGCAATCCACTCACCTCAGCCTCCCAAAGGCGCGGGATTACAGGCTGAGCCACCGAGCCCAGCTCCGGCTTATTTTTTGATTTACAGTAGAGACGAGGTCTCACCAAGTAGCCCAGGCTGGTCTCGAACCCCTGAGCTCAGGCAATCCTCTCCCCTCAGCCTCCCAAAGTGCTGGAATGACAGACTGGGGCCTCCAGGCCTGGCTCCTACTGTTTCCTGAATGCGTGTCCATTCTTCATAGGTTTGTTGTCATATTGGTGCCATTTCATTATGCAGTTCTTTCAGAAGTGGTCTCAGAGTGGTCCTTGTCTACCCAAGTTTGGATCTTTGAATGCTGGTTTGACTCGACCTGCTGCTCAGCCTCTACTTTCCTTCTCCACTTTCCTTCCTGCACTTGTGAGACCAGAAAGCTGCAAGCCTTGTTTTCCAGCTCCCTTGTAGCCGGGGTTCTGGATGAGATTTACAGAAAGCCGCCTGTACGCCTTTGCATGAAATCTAAATTTGGCGGCAAGTTACGTGGACAGAGGCAGACGGCATCAGGTGCCCACTCCAATGCTGTGGGTGACAGTGCTGACGACGGCAGTGGCTTCCTGCTTGTCAGTGGCTGAGTGGCACAGCGGCTCCCTGTTGCCACCGGTGGCTTCCTCAGGCTGGCAGAGGCAGTCGAGGCCAGTGCCAGAGCCGCAGGAGTGTTTCAGTGCGTCAAGCGCCAGGCCTGATGGTGGCGAGACCTCCAGGGGCTTTGGACGCCACTCCTGGGAGCTCAGTCCCACGTCGGTGTTCAGCCAGCCCGGGGGGTGCTTGGCCCATGTCATCACGGATAGCGCGTCACTTTCTTGAGCCACGGTGGTAGCCGGCCCCCCGCGACAGACCCGGCTCTGGTTCATCACCTGTCGGCGCCAAGAGCGAAGTGCCTTCCGCAGCCGGTCCTGGGCCCAGGTGGCTGCGGTCACCGCCACGGGCAGAAGCGAAGACGAAGGCGGACCTCGGCGATCCCTGCTCTCCAGGGTTCCCGCCCTTTTGTACCCCCCACCCCGCCACATTGTATCCGGTTGATTGGCGTGATCAGTGGAGTGTAGAAGAAGCTGGCCTGCCACTTGCAGGATGAGGCTGTGAAGACCTCCCGGCTGGCGTCGTCCAGGTGCTGCGTGCCCCCCACCCCCTCGCCGGCCCCCTCCCCTTACCCTAGGAGAGGTCCCACGGAGGACGCACACGATGATTCGCTGCTCTGCCCCCCCCAGCAGCCAGGTCAACGAGCTCCAGGCCCAAGTCTTCTCAGGCCGCGAGCTCTCAGCTGGCGGCTGGTTGCCAGGTCTCCGGGACACCCTGAGTCCGAACTACCCAGCCCATCTGCTCCTGGACTCCTGACCCACAGGAACTGCGCGAGGTTTTGTTTGTTTATTCATTTGTTTGTGTGTTTATATATTTAGAGACAGGGTCTCATTCTGTTGCCCAGGTTGGGGTGCACTGGGGCAATCACAGCTCACTGCAGCCTCCAGCTCCTGGGCTCAAGCGATCCTCCCACCTCAGCCTCCCCAGGAGCTGGGACGACAGGGGCAAACCACCAGACCAGGCTAATTTTTTGTTTTAAACTGCTCAATTCTGGGGTAGTGTGTTACGCAGTACGAGGTGATACTATACGTATGCTGGCTATTTCTAACTCTGTTATAAAGCTTAAAGAAATAAACCCACTAAATAATGTAGTAAATTTCTTTCTTAGCTGGGTGTGGTGGCTCACACCTGTAATCCCAGCACTTCGGGAGGCTGAGGCGAGAGGATTGCCTGAGCCCAGGAGTTTGAGACCAGCCTGGGCAACATGGTGAGACCTTGTCTGTACAATAAATCAAAAAAATTAGCCAGGCGTGGTGGCTCACACCTGTAGTGCCAGTTACTCAGGAGGCTGAAGTGGAAGGATCGCTGAGCCCAGCAGGTTGAGACTGCAGTGAGCCATGCGTGTGCCACTGCACTCCAGCCTGGGCAACAGAGTGAGACTCTGACTCAAAAAAAAAAGAAGTCCTTTCTTTAGCCAGCTAGACAAGTCTATGATCTGCTCCGAGTTTGAAAGTCTCAGTTCAAGGCATAGTCATAGAGCCAGGGAGCTTTCGTGACTGACCCAAAAGAATGTTCGTTCATGGTTACAGGACTGTCGGAGACAACAGGAGACAGAGTCTGCTCCCACAGACGGGTGAGCGAATGACAGCCGTTCAAATTCCTAGGCCGGCCAGGGTCTTATGGCAAAGTGAAGGTCTTAGCAGAGTAGAATCCTAGCACCAGAATGGGGGTGCTGGAGTGAATTTGCATCTGGTTCTGGGTCAGTGGCCAGTCCGTCCACAGGATCCTGTGAGGTCACCATTCTGTGCTGTATCGACATTGTGCTGGCGTAGCTTTCAAGCAGAAAGTAGCCCTTATCTGAGATGCCTTGATAGCACTCGTGTCCACATGATGGGAGATACGCCCCACAAAGGCTCGGAACCATCCTGCCTGAAGCTGTTGGAGATCTCCCCTCCGGTGCGAAAGACAACCAGCTGGGTCTGGCACCCACGTCCTCAGCAAGGAGGCACCCGGCTTGGGGGCCCCGTCGGGCCCCGTCAGGAGCGGCGGCAGCAGATGCTCACGTGGCTGTGACTTCCCAGGAATCCACAAGGTGCAGCATGAGGCAGGGCTCAGAGCAGCGAGGCTCTCCAGATGGTGCCGGCCATGCTGTGAGGCTCAAACACGTGGACTCTGGGCTCAGGGAATCTGGTGACGTTCACGGGATCCCTCCGGGTCGGAGCAAGGTCGTGCCCTCTGCAGTAAACAATTTTTCTCCTTTTGAGAAACCGTTCCCGGCGTCCTCTGCAGCCCTGGGACACCGAATGCCCGCATGTCACCGGCAGCTGGGCTGCTGTGGCCCGCTGCTCCTGCCTGTCGTGCACAGCCACCTGGGGACGGGGCTGCATTTTCTCTCTTTGGTATCAGGAGCCGTCATGAGACCGTAGCCGGGGGCGAGGGGAAGGTCAGCAGTGCCGTTGTCCACTGATGCAAACTCACACAAGCCGCTGTGTCCTTGGGACGTGCCTGTCTTGTCGCCGCCGCTCCGTGGGCTGAGCGTGCCTGACCCGCAGGGGAGAAGACACTGACCCAGGAAGCAGTCCGCGCAACACTTCTGGCTGTTGGATTGACGTGAAGATAGGGCTGGGGATGTCAGCGAGTGGTTTAACTGGAGGGCCAAGACCTGACAACTACCAGGTAAGAAACTGGAGAACTGGAGGCTTCAGGAAAGCCTGCAGCAGGCCACGGGGACGGTGTCGGGAAGGCCTCTTCCCCAGGGCAGGCGCCGCTGTCCAGGGCTGGGCGCGGCCTCGCTGTGGACGCCGCCGGCCTCGGCCCGCCCCTGGGGGCTTGCTCGCGGCGCTGCGTTCTGGGCGAAGTCCCCCAGCTGGGTCCCCCCAAGCGCCCCGGCTGCAGGCGTGCGCGGGGCTGTTCGGTTCGTCCGCCAAGCACAAGCGCCTCGTGTTGCACGTCCAGGGACGGCGTGGGCACCGCGGCCTGCGCTCGCTGCGGCAGAGCCGTCGGCCCCCCGTCGCCTGCGGGATGTTCGCTTCTGTCCGTTTCCCCCCTTGGGCTCCGCTCTCCGGCGGCGCGGGCGCCTCTCCAGGGCGACGGGCGGCGTCCGGCCCCCGCGGGAGCGCGCCCGGCTCGCGGCCTCCCGCCGGGCCGGGCCGGGCCGGGCCGGGCCGGGCCGGGGAGGGCCCGGGTGGCGCGCCGGGCCGGCCCTGGTCCCGGGGCTCCGCGGCCGGCGCGCTCCGCAGCGGCCGCCCGCCGTGCGCTCATCTCGGGGCCCGCAGGGCGCAGCGCGCTCCCCTCGGGGTCGCGGGTCCGGCGCGGGCCTCTCGGGGGGCGCGGAGCCCGCCCCGGCGCGGGACGCTCGGCTTCCGCGCGCGAGTCCCCGGCTGCCCCCGGCGAGCGGGCCCGGCGGGGCGGAGGGGCGGCGGCCGGGCGGGGCTTCGCCCGGGACGCCCCTCCCCAGGCCCCAGGCCCGCCTCCGACCCGGGCTCGGCGCCACCCCCGGCCGCGCCCTTGGGCTTTGCTCTGAGGCCCTCAGGGACAGGCGGTTATTTCGGGGTCCCTTCTCTCGCTCTCTCCGGGCTGGCACTCTATTGTTTGTTTGGTTTTTGAAAATATATTTTACTTTCTTTAATTATAGCGATGTGGGGTACAATTCAGGGTCAGGTATGCAAGCGTTGATTATGCAGGTCCCTTGTGGATGAGGCGTGCCCCTCCCTCCCCTGGCAGTTTCCCGCAACCGCCAACCCCTTTCTTATAATTGTTGGATGATACTTACTGTGTGGTCCACTTGTGAGTGAGAACGTCTGGCACTCTGTTCTTTGTTTCTGTGATAGGTCACTGAGCATGGTCGACTCTAAATCCATCCAACTTGCTGCGAAGTCCGCATGTCTGTCCTTTATGGCTGCGTAATACTCCATTGTGTGTATGTACCACCTTTTTATACTTTCTTATAGTATAATTGTTGTATGCACCACATTTTTTTATCCAGTCCAGCTTCGATGGGCAACATGGTTGGCCCCGTGTTTTTGCTACTGTGACTAGAGCTGCAACAAACATGCGTGTGCGGGTATCTTTTGTGTAGAATGATTTGAGATCCTCCGGGTATGCTCCCAGTAGGGGGATTGCTGGGTCAATCGGAAGGTCAGTTTCTAGTTCTCTCAGAAATCGCCACACTGTCTTCCAGCGAGGTTGCACTAGTTTGCATTCCCGCCAGCCGTGTAGAGGCCTTCCTTTCTCTCCACATCCTCACCAGCATCTGTTCCAACCTTACACTTTAACCCCTTTTGCTGCTGAGCCTCCGTGCCAGGAAAGAGAGTCAGGCTCAGCTGCAGGGTTCATTCTTTGAACGACTCACCCATGATCTCCTTCTATTCTTAAATTTGTTAGAGACAGGGTCTGGCTCTGCTGCCCAGGCTGGAGTGCAGTGGCGCCATCATGGCTCACGGCATCCTCAGACTCCCGGGATCGAGCATTCCTCCCACCTCAGTCTCTCGAGTAGCTGGGACTACAGGCATATGCCACCACATCCGCCTTTCTCCATCTACTCTCTGTATTAGTGAGGAGATTAAAAATCTCTGGTCTTGTTATCTCTTCTTTGGTAGTTTTCGCCTGCCCTGATGTGGGATGTGGGTTTTCTTATTCTTGTTTCTCTAAACAACCTAATTTCATTTGTTTTCCATCTTTTAGAAACTTCTCCACATTCTATGACATCAATAGCACCCTTTGTGTTTTCTCTTTTTTTTTTTTTTGAGTTGGAGTCTCACTCCGTCGCCCACACTGGAGTGCGGTGGCCGCTCCCGGCCACCGCAGCCTCGACCTGCTGGGCTCCGGCGACCCTTCCGCCTCAGCCTTCCGAGTAGCCGGAATTACAGGTGCGCGCTACCACGCTCGGCTGATTTTTTGATTTATTGTGGAGGTGAGGTCTCGCTGCCCAGGCGGGTCTCGAACCCACAGGCTCAGGCAATCCCCTCACCTCAGCCTCCCAAAGGCGCGGGATGACAGGCTGAGCCACCGAGCCCGGCCCTTTGTGTTTTCTAGAATCACTTACGGATTGAATCTTCCAACTGGGAGTCGTGGTCACACCTGTGAGCCAACACAGGCCACCACCTAGGGAGGCTGGGGTGAGAGGATTGCTTGAGACGAGGACTTTGAGACCAGACCTGGCAACATAGCAAGGACTTGTCTCTACAAAAAAGTTTTTGAATTACCCAGGTGTGGTAGTGTGCACCTGTGTTCCCAGCTACTTGGGAGGCTGAGGGGGGACATGACCTGGTCCCAGGAGGTTGAGGCTGTGGTGAGCCATGCGTGTGCCACTGCACTCTAGCCTGGGGGCAGAGACTCTGACTCAAAAAATAAATGAATGAAAATATCCTCACAAAACATAATATGAACTATTTCATGTACACAATAAAGTACAGGTTCTAAGAGAATGGACACCATACGCCCAATACCCCGCTTGAGAAATAAGACATCACATATAGCCTTAATGGGCACCCTGCGTATTCCTCTCATCTACCTCCATCCCCTCCCCACAGGCAGAGAAGTAGGTAAGCATGATTAGTTTGCTACTTTGAGGCAGTCACTATGGCATTCAAAATATTTTCCCAACGCAACAGACAGCTTTAAAGCAGCGGCCCCCAGCCTTTTTTAGCATGAGGGACCGGTTTCATGGAAGACAGTTTTTCCACAGATGGGGAGGGTAGGGTCCATCAGGCATTGGATTATCATAAGGAACGTACAACCTAGATCCCTTGTATTTGCAGTTCACCATAGGGTCCATGCTCCTATGAGACTCTAATGCCACCACACATCTGACAGATGGTGGTCTCACCCAAAGCTCACCTGCTCTGTGGCCAGTTCTTTTATTTTTTTGAGTTGGAGTCTCACTCTGTCACCCAGACTGGAGTGCAGTGGCTGCTCCTGGCCACCGCAGCCTCGACCTGCTGGGCTCCGATGATCCTTCCACCTCAGCCTTCCAAGTAGCTGGAACTACAGGCATGTACTACCACGCCTGGCTAATTTTTTTAAAAAAAATTTATTGTAGAGATGAGGTCTTGAACCCGCAGGCTCAGGCAGTCCACTCGCCTCAGCCTCCCAAAGTGCTGGGATTACAGACTGAGCCCACCAAGAGCCCAGCAAGACCTCTGCTTTAAAGTATCACCTCAGATGTTACTATTTAGAGCTAATGTTAAAAATTCTCTTGAAGTCAAATATATTAAAGCAACATTTAGCAACAAAGTTTTAAAACTAGGTGGGTGTTGAAAAGGATGGAAGCTTTGGCGCTAGTGATAAAGAACTAGGGTCTATGTTCATTAATTTCAGAAATGATTTAGTGTCTCAAAAATAAGCACTGAGACCTAAGTTGTATAGGAAGAAGTTTATTGTAACAAGTGTCTGAAAACACATACACATGATTCCTGGAAAAATATAAGCATCAGACTAGGATATGTTTGGGAGAGGCAGCTTTGAGAAATGACCCAGTTCCTCAAAGGAAAACGCCTGGCTGGTGATGATACTATTCTGCCTGTCCAGGATGAGGTCCTGACAAGTTAAGGAAAGCCCTCTAAATGAGGACTTGCCTTTTTACCTCCAAACACGTCACCCTGAAATTCTAGCACAGCTATACTGTTTGGTTGCAAAAATTTATTTTAAGCCACCATCCTCTTCTTGCTATACTGCCCACAGATTACATGCTAGTAACCGGGCCTCACCCAAGCATTGTCATTTTGCAACTTTGTAATGATAACCAGTCTGTCTAGGACGGACTGACAAGGCCCTGACCAAGTATCATCCAAATATGATGGTACTGGACAGCCCGTTGCCCCCACCCAACACCCCTCTTTTCAGTTGTTTTCCTCTGGGAAATGACCTTCTTCCACTCCAGGCCAACTTAGCAGGACTGTCCATCAAAGCCCTTCAAGCCATGGGGTCACTGCACGATCCTAGCTAGGGTGAAAAGATTGCCAGGAATTTGATTCATGAGCAGTGACGTAAGACAGAAAACAAGGAGCTAAGATACTTTCCTGGCAGGCCTGAGGACTGTCTCTCAGTTTCTGCACCCTAGATTCCTAGTTACTCTGGTTTTTAATCCAGCTTTTTCTTAGGTTTTATAAGCTATCTTTGTCCTTTGCTGAAGACAGCCCAGATGAGTTTTTACTGCTTGCAATCAAAAAGCTGACCTAGCCAGGTGTGGTGGCACATGACTGTAGTTTCAGCTACTTGGAAGGCTGAGGCAGAAGGATCATCTGAGTCCAGCAGGTTGAGGCTGCAGTGGCTGTGAGGGTGCCACCGCACTCCAGCCTGGGTGACAGAGTAAGACAACTCAAAAGAAAAGCTGACCTGATCCATTCAATGATGTCACTGTCAGTTGTTTCCTAAGATTGGAAAACTGGAGGTCTTAACACCCTCATATACTTACTGCGGATTATGTAAAAGAGAGTATCAGAAATGAAACTCACTTGAATCGAGTTCTTGAACAACCCTGAGTTAGCTTCAATTTTTTTTTTTAGACTACATTGCAGTCTACCAGGCTGCAGTGCAGTAGCACTGTACTCCAGGCTCACTGTAGCCTCAAACTCCTGGCCTAAAGCAACCCGCCTGCCTCAGCTTCCCAGGTAGCTAGGACTACAAGTGTGTACCACCATGCCTGGCGAATTTTTTATCTGTATGAGAAGGGTATCACTATGTTGCTCAGACTGGCCTCGAACTCCTGACCTCAAGTGAGGTTCCCACCTTGGCCCCCCAAAGTGCTGGGATTACATGTATGGACTACCATTTCTGGCCCCAAATTTCTTTTCATCCTATAAAATAGCATACTACTTGAGTTCGGCACGGTGGTGTAAACCTATAATCCCAGCACTTTGGAAGGCTGAGACAGGGAAGAGCACTTGAGCCCAGGAGTTTGAGACCAGCCTGGGCAACATAGTGAGACAAAATGACAAAAATTGGCCGGGCATAGTAGCACATGCCTGTAGTCCCAGTTACTCAAAAGGTAAAGGCAGAAAGATCGCCTGAGCCCAGGAGGTCAAGGCTGCAGTGAGCTGTGATATGCCACTGTACTCCAGCCTGGGCTACAGAGTGAGACCCTGACTCCAAAAAAAAAAAAAAGGATAGTACCTTTATGAGGGAAATAATATATTTCTGCCAACACAGTAATGACCAAAAAACTTTATTAAATTAGCTTTAGTTTCCACCCTTTCAAGCTTACTCTAAGTTAAAAAGAAATTATGCGTGCATAAGGTTAGTCGTTCCAACTTTATTATGTATAAATAAGAAACATTTTAAAATAAAACACTTTATTTAAAAGTCCTAGTCACAGTCACACAAAACTAGCTTCTAAGGAAAACTAACCAGTGAGACAGTTAAGTTTGTACCTTCGGGTATGAAGAATTAAATTTAAAATGCATTCATCCTTTCAGCTTCTTATGAAAAACAACCTACTCTTAGACACAGCAGAATCACTGTTGGAGTAGTCTAGTCCTTAAATGAAAACAGGGCTGAGTTAGTTTAACTTACCCAGCTAGGAAGGCTCTGAAAATGAGCAGTGGATCAAAGTGTTTACATAAAGACAAGTCTTTTTTCTTAGGATAAAGGTAACACAGTTCTTCTTTTAAAAGGAACACTGAAATTAAACCTCTCAGTCACAACCAGTCAAGACTTTCATTCAAAAAGTTTCTTAAATATCAAATTTCTCTTCACAGATGCTATGTCCATTTTCTTCATAATCTTCTCTTGTAACCACCATATCTTCAAAATCATCGTTCTCTGATATCAATTTTCCACCTTCCCAGGCATAAGTAATAGGGCTAAAAATAAAGATAAAAATAAGTGAATCCAGATGATTTTACAGAAATCCTACAACACCGATTACTGACTAAATGTGGCAAGCTCTACTCAACTCAATTTAACAGAAAACCATTTAAGGTATAAAAATAGCCAGGCATAGTGGCTCACACCTGTAATCCCGGCATTCTGGGAGGCCGAGGCAGAGGATTGCCTGAGCCCACAGGTTTGAGACCAGCCTGGGCAACTTGGCAAGATCTCGTTTCTATAATAAGTCAAAAAATTAGCCAGGCATTGGTGGCACGCACCTGTGGTTCCACCTACTTGAAAGACTGAGACAGAAGGATCGCCTAAGCCCAGTAGGTCAAAGCTGCAGTGGCCATGAGCGTGCCATGGAACTCCAGCCTGGGTGACAGAGTGAGACTCTGACTCAAAAAAAAAAAAAAAGGCATTAAGTTCCCCATGAGTAGAACAAACTCAAAAGGAAGGAAGAAGCTCAGTCATTCCCACAACATAGTACTTGCTCTTTTGTCCCTAGACCTGAATTTACAGGCCCTCTACTTCTAAATAAAAAACAGGAATACAAGCAAAAGATAGAAAGACAGCTAAGAGGAAAAACAGTGTCATCACTGAGTCTAAAACCTGTGGCACTGATATGTCATCTCATTAATTCTCATAATCACTAATGAAATAGCTGTTACAACTTCCACTTTATAGCTCCAGAAAATGAGGTCCAGAGAGGTGAAGTCTGGAGCTAGGACTTAGTCTGGAACTAGGCTTTAACCAGAAATATTTCACAGTCTGCACTTTTGCTGCTACACTTTGTTGCCTTTAATAAACGAAACATTTAGAAAGCACAGTGTATAATAACAGTTACATGAGAGGACACAGATAATAGGTAAAATCAGAGCAGAGAAAACATTTAGTACAACCAAGGTTATACTTCATTTTATGACTCAGTTCTAGTTCTACTGTTCCTCTCCCCCCAATTCAGTCTCAAACCTGAAAAAGGCAAAGAAAACAATTAATAAATAAATGCTTTCCTTCCTGTATTAATTGCACTTGCATTAACCTTTTTTCTTTTTCTTTTTTTAGAGTTGGAGTCTCACTCTGTCACCCAGGCTGGAGTGCAGTGGCATGCTCACAGCCACCACAGCCTCGACCTGCTGGGCTCCAGCGATCCTTCCGCCTCAACCTTCCAAGTAGCTGGAACCATAGGCACGCGCTACCATGCCCGGCTAATTTTTTTATTTACGGTAGAGATGAGGTCTCACCAAATTGCCCAGGCAGGTCTCAAACCCCTGAGCTCAGGCACTCCTCTCACCTTGGCCTCCCAAAGTGCTGGGATTACAGGCTTGAGCCACTGTGCCCGGCCTACATTAACCTTTTACAAAAATATTTATATATATAAATATATAAACTATGTATAAATATATAAAAGCAGTAGATGCATAATAAAAACATACTGAATAAAACCTATTTCTGTGGACCCTTGCCTATAATCTGTACAGGATACAGATCCAATATGCTTCCTATTCTAAGGAGCACATGAACATTAACGGTGAGGAGAACCATTCCAATATTTAAAAGTTGTTTATTGGTTATCTAACAGCTAATAAAATAAAGTGATACAGACAAAGGCCTGCTATTAACAGCTATTGACTTTGAAAAATTCTACTTTAGCTTTGAAACAAAACTAGAACTAATATCAGGTATGTGAGACCTTTTTGCAACTCTGCCACTAAGAGTGGGTTTTTAAAACGTACATTTTGGTAATAACTCCTCACTCAAGGGTGAGAATTGTGTTTTAACCTGGTCACTGCTATTAACTCACCGTTAAGTGTTTGCCAACTCATGAGCCCTTGTTTCTTTATTTACAAAATAAAACGTTATATTTGATCTATAAGCTGTTTTGAGAGCTCTAAACCTCTACCTTAGTTTTTTACCATTAAAGTGGAAAAGATACCTGCTTTTTCTCATAAAATAGGGCAGAGGGTAGATATAAAACAGTTTTGAATAAAAAATTTAAAAAGACTAGTTAGTAAAGGCACTTAGAATTTTATTTTTGGAGTCAGGGTCTCACTCTGTTGCCCAGGCTAGAGTGCAGTGGCACAATCACGACTCAACACAGTCTCTACCCTCCTGGGCTTAAGTGATCCCTCTGCCTCAGCCTCCTGAGTGACTGGGACTATAGGCACGTGCCACCACGCCAAGCTAAAAAATATTTAGAATTCTTTAAAATTCCCAAACAACTTCTGAATTGATATCACTTATCTTTTTTTTATTTTTTATTTTAGTTGAAGTCTTACTCTGTTGCCCAGACTGGAGTGCAGAAGCATGCTCCCGGCCACTGCAGCCTCGACCTGCTGGGCTCTGGTGATCCTTCCATCTCAGCCTTCCAAGTATCGGGAACTACAGGCACACGCTACCATGCCTGGCTTATTTTTTGATTTATTGTAGAGACGAGATCTCACCAAGTTGCCTGGGCTGGTGTCAATCACGTGGGCGTAGGTAATCCACTCACCACGGCCTCCCAAAGTGCTGGGATTACAGGCTGAGCCACCATTCCCAGCCTGATATCACTTATCTTAATGTTCAATTCTTAAATTTCTATTCTTGATAGAAAGGGTCAAGAAATTGTTGGGAGTCAGCCATGGAGGCCTGCCTGCTGACAAAGTCCAGGGGGCTGAAGACCCCAGGTGGCAAAGCGAACCTGGGCAGCTGAGACCCTTGCTCCTTCTACTTTTGTTATTAGTGCAGCTGAAAGGTTCTGTACAGTCCAAGGACAGAAAGCAAAACTCCACTCACGCCTCCACTCCCCCTTGCCTTTTTGCAAGGGGAATTCATGAACAATCCCTTCCCTACATTAGAATTCCTCCCTAGGCTTCCACGTCCCCAGCCTCCCAGGATTAGATCACGCAATCACTTGATTAAGCACTGTAGTTGGGAAAATTGTAAAAATCAGGAAGTGCTCGATTCAGTGTTTGTCAGGGAACTCACTGACCTTGCCAGGAAATTGTCAATAGCGATTTTAAATATCATGTGCAGGTAGATAATCACTTGTAAGATTTTATTTCTTCTGACTGACGACTAATTGGAGAAATTTGAGAAGCTACAGTGTGTATTTTTAGGAAGAGTGCCAATGCAAAAATTACATTTACTTAATTTCTTAATTTCTACATGTGGTGTATTATGCTTAAAAAATTAACAATCACATAAATATTAGAGCACCCTTGCCTTTACTTCCCTTTGTTAAGGAGGCTTGTAATTTTGGTTAGGGATTGTGACTAAGGTGACTTGAGCCCAGAGGCCTTTTGTTTTGCAAACATTGAAGCTCATTCTCCCTGGCAGGAAATAATTAACACAGATTGTAAACACCAGGTGTGAAATTAGGGAAAACTACTCAGGTCAACTTGTGGCCAATAAACCTTAAAAATGTTGTTTTAGCCGGGCTCGGTGGCTCAGCCTGTAATCCCGTGCTTTGGGAGGCTGAGGTGAGTGGATTGCCTGAGCCCATGGGTTCGTGACCCACCTGGGCAACTTGGCGAGACCTCATCTCTACAAGAAATCAAAAATTAGCCGGGCGTGGTAGCGCACACCTGTAGTTCCAGCTACTTGGAAGGCTGAGGCGGAAGGATCGCCGGAGCCCAGCAGGTCGAGGCTGCGGTGGATGGGAGCGGCCACTGCACTCCAGTCTGGGCAACAGAGACCCCAACTCAAAAAAAAAAAATGTTGTTTTACCCCAGCTAGTTGCAAATTGCTGTGTGAAGGTCACAGGTGTGACTTGTTAATCTATGTGATAATTATAGTGCTTAGAACTTGGTAGTGATTTATAATGTAATAGTTATAGGAATAAGTACGTTTTTATATGGACATTAAGAAATGGTAACCATTAAAAAATGTTAGAAGTTTATAAAATTTATAGTTAATGTTTAGGATGATAATGTTTTAAGATCAAAACAGGATGGACAAAGATACATTGCCTGTCTGGTCCATTAAATTGTAACTGACTGCCTTGAAAACAAAAAACATGTAGGGTATAAAAGGAGTTGGAAAAGACAAGAAATCGGCATTTGTCCTGTTTGCAACAGTCAGTGTCCAAGTTTTTTCTCCTGCGCCGACGCCGTCCCTCTTTCAGGAAATCCTGACCCGCTGGAGCTGGACTCCGGCAAGAAATGACACGTTTCAGATAAATCATACAATAGCCTGGTTGCTTTGCCTATAAAAATCTCTTAGGGCTGGGCACAGTGGCTCAACCTGTAATCTCAGCACTCTGGGAGATAAAGATGGGCAGACTGTTTGAGCCCTGAAGTTCAAGACCAGCCTGGGCAACACAGCGAAACCTTGTCTCTACAAAAAATAAAAATAGTTAGCCAGGTGTGATGACACACGCCTGTAGTCCCAGCTACTTGAGATGCTGAAGCAGAAGGATTGTCTGAGCCCCAAAGGTCAAGGCTGCAGTGAGCCATGAAAGTCATGACCACGCACTGCACTCCATTCTGGGCAACACAGTGAGACTCTGACTCAAAAAAAAAATCTCTTAGGAACAAGGTGAGAGTCACTATATGGACATGATCACATGTTATGTGAGCACCCATTATGCACCAAAAAGTATGGGTGGCACTTTATATACTTCCATCCTATGTATGTCACTGAAATGTAAGGTTTATCATTTCAACTTCTGAGAAGGAAAATGAATAGCCAACAGGTGAAATAAACCTGTCAATATGATAGAAGCAGGCTTCAGCTCAAGCCTGCCTACAGACCACCTTTTCTACAAGATGACTTCCAGGTTTTGTTTCTAAACCAATACTTACTTTTCAGGCAACACGACAGAAACATCATAATCTGTTGGAGTAAGACACCGAACTTCTGAGTAAACCCGATCCCTAAATCCTGGGAAAAGGGAATTTCCTCCTGTCAGAACGATGTTCTTAAAAAAATGTGGCTGCATTTCTTTGAAAGAAAAATAGGAGAAAGGGAGAGGAAAAAGGCATTAGAAAATCTTCTAGAAAGACACAGATGAGGGATTAGGTAATAAGCAATTAGGGGTGACAGTAACTTGTTGGGGAACAAAATAATTTTGGAGGCCCATTTTAAGATTTGTAGTGGGTCATAGTTTACAGACAGACATTAAGCAGTGAAATATAACCTCGCAGATATTTAAAATAAACAGCTAGGGGGAGGAAGGTGAACTACTAGCTACTTACTGTATACTCATGCAAACATAAATGACATTCTAATAAACATTTGATCTTAACAATCATTCTGCCCTAAAATGGAGAGGGTCTTTGCTGCAGGCTGGGACTGTGAGCTACTGTAAGGATAAAAAAGAGGTCTTGTATGACATTTTATTACGTGCTCAAAATTCCATGTCATCTCGCGGAAACAGGCTTATTTATTGTGCAATACTTGCCACTGATAGTGAAAAATACTCATAATCTGTAACACTCAAGGAAGAGACCGAAGTACGAGCACTCATTCCAGTTACGTGGTGGCAGACGTTAAGTTCCACAAGGTCAGTCAGTTTTAAAAGCCTACAGTCCAAGCCACTCAGGAGGCTGAGGAAGTAAGATTGTTTGAGCATGTGAATTTGAGTCTAGTCCAGCTTGGGCAGCATAGCAAGACCTTGTTCTCTCAAAAAAAAAAAGATCTACAATGCACCACTGAGAAATCCATCAGGAGTAACAGTTACAAATAGTGGCCATCCCAAATGCTTCTGCTCACCAAAACAAGGGCCGAGTTCCCTTACATGGACAATGAGTCTCGACATCAAAACACTGTAGTACAAAATGGTGTATATATTAAGACTGCAATTTTACATAAAATGAAATTAGTATGACAATAGCTGTGAAATAATAGGTTAAGATTACAGCATTATGTGACTTTTCAGTTTTTCCTAAGTGAGAGGAAAGCACATTGCATATGGTAGGCTTTAATCAATGCCTATACTTTCCTTATGAACCAGGAAGACAGGATCTAAAAGTACTCCAATAAAATTCTAGAACAGCCAGGTGCAGTGGCTTATGCCTACAATCCCAGCACTTTGGGAGGCTGAGGTGAGAGGACTGCCTGAGCTCATGGGTTCGAGACCAGCTCAGACAACTTGGCAAGACCTTGTCTCTACAATAAATCAAGAAATTAGCCAGGCATGGTGGTGTGTGCCTGTAGTTCCAGCTACTTGGAAGGCTGAGACAGAAGGATCGCCTGAGCCCAGCAGCTGTGAACGAGTCACTGCACTCCAGCCTGGGTGACAGAGTGAGACTCCAACTCAAAAAATAAAAAATTAAAAAATAAAAAACTAGAGCATCACTTACTTAAGTCAAGCTTTAGGAGAACCCAGAAGTCACTTGAAGCACCATATCCCTATCTCTTTACAATTAGTCTTGTATGTCAGTCCATTAATAGCTAAAAACCATTAAGTTGTTTATTACTTTTTTTTTTTGAGTTGGAGTCTCACTCTGTAATCCAAGCTGGAGTGCAGTGGCACACTCATGACCACCCCAGCATCGACCTGATAGGCTCCAGTGATACTTCCACCTCAGCCTCCCAAGTAGCCAGAACTACAAGCACGCACTAACACAGCCAGCTAAATTTTTTTTTTTTTAATTTATTGTAGAGACAAGGTCTGACCATGTTGCCCAGGCTGGTCTCGAACTCACAGGCTCAGGCAATCCTCTCACCTCAGCCTCCCAAAGTGCTGGGACTATAGGTTTCAGACACTGCGCCTGGCCAAGTTGCTAATGTATAAATTTCTACTCTTTGCAGATTTGGGTTAAATAGAAACTTCTAAAATGGAGCCAGATGTGGTGACTCAAGGCTGTAACCCCCGCACTTTGGGAGGCTGAGGCTCGAGGATTGCCTGAATCCAGGGGTTTGAAGCCAACCGGGGTAACTTGGTGAGACCTCGTCTCTACAATAAATAGGAAAAAGAAAAGAGCTGGGCAGAGTGGCATGTGCCTGTAGTTCCAGCTACTTGTAAGGCCGGGGTGTGGGCAACTTGGCAAGACCTCATCTCTACAATAAATACAAAAAATTAGCCAGGCATGGTAGCGCACGCCTGTAGTTCCAACTACCTGGAAGGCTGAGGTGGAAGGATCACCGGAGCCCCAGCAGGTCGAGGCTGCAGTGGCCGAGAGCGGCCACTGCACTCCAGTATCGGCGACTGAGTGAGACTCCAACTCAAAAAAAAAAAAAAAGAAAGGCTGGGGTGGTGGAAGGATCACCTGAGCCCGAGCTTAGCAGGTCAAAGCTGCAGTCGCCATGAGCATGCCACTGCACTCCAGCCTGGGTGACAGAGTGAGAGTCTGACTCAGAAAAGAAAAAAAAAAACTTCTAGAATGGATAAGTCAATTCAATACTCATGGAGGGATGAATTTCTTCAGGTTTAAATGAACCATAATGACTTCTCCTATATAACTTTTATAATTCAAAAGAAATCAAGTAAGAATGAGTTGGCTAGGCACAGAGGCTCTCACCTGTAATCCCAGCACTTTGGGAGGCTGAGGTGAGAGGACTGCCTTAACCCAAGGGTACAAGACAAGCCTGGGCAATGTGACAAGGCCTCATCTCTACAATAAATCAAAAAATTAGCTGAGCATGGTATGGCACACCTGAAGTTCCAGCTACTTGGAAAGGTAAGGCAGAAGGATCGCTTGAGCCCAGCAGGTCAAAGCTACAGTGGCCATGAGGATACTACTGCACTCCAGTCTGGGCGACAGAGTGAGACCCCAATTCAAAAAGAAAAAATAAGATTTAAGTGTATCATAGGATCTGGAAGTCTCTGAAGATAAAAGATTTGCCATTTGCCTGATATTATTTAGAAGAAGTAGGGTTCATAGAACTTGTAACTTTTTGAAAAACATCATTATTCTTCAGCATTTTACTGTAATTGTTTATGTACCTTCAGGTAGGTTCTGAATAGAATAGACAATCGCTTCTGGAATTCCCATTTCTTGAATGCCTATGTCAGAAGGATTAAAGAGTATTTCGGGAACAGCGAATCTCTCATTGGCCAGACGGAGAATCTGTTCCCCCGATTTGTACTTTCCACTCAACACCATCTCTTCCCTTGGCTTAAAGAAAAATAAGATGAAGAATTTAAGTTTGTTATCTGCTCACATTAATAACAATTAGTAATACATAACACTAATATGTTAACCATGGTCTTGAAAGTTTCAGGAATCTCAAAAGTTATAAAATGTGTCCTTCTCTCCTGTTGCCAAAACCACACAAATAAATTAATTACTGCCTCTAATTTGGCTATTCCCCTAAAGATAACCTGGCAGCTGTATTCCACATATTTTAACCCTTTGCACTCAAATGTCTCCTCTCAGGGGACCTCATAAATCTAGCAAACCACTCAAATGTCCCCTCTCAGGGGACATAAAGAGATTGCTGGTGATTATACAGGACAAACTTATGCCAGTGCAAATTTTTCAAAAATGTATATTTCCTTGCAGTTTTACATTCAAATTGCATGAAGAAGTAAATAAAGACACGGAATATATAACGACATATGTAAAAAAAGATCTGCTGGCATTACACAGAAAGAGAATGTGTGAAGTGTTTTCACAGTGGAGCACAGACTGGACAATAAATTACATATTATTAATGCGTGAGGAAGAAAATGAGACTACATTGTCTGCTCAAATAGAACAACACGAGGTGGAAGACATCAAACAAATTACTACTATACAACATGTATCAGTGAGGCTGCAATGTACGTCAGTGACTGTTTCACACGTTACCACGTGTTAGAAACATATAGGATTAAAAAATGTTATTTTTTGGTCATAAATAAGTTCTTCAATATCCAAAATTCCATTATAAGCTAAATATCATTACAACAAAATAATTGGTTAGCCGTGCACAGTGGCTTACGCCTGTAATCTCAGCACTTTAGGAGGCTGAGGCGAGAGGATTACCTGAGCCCATGGTTCAAGACCAGGCTAGGCAACTTGGCAAGACCTTGTCTCTACAATATATAAATAAATAAATTAGCCAGGCATAGTAGCCTGTGCCTGTGGTTCCAGCTGCTTAGAAGGCTGAGGCAGAAGGATCGCCTGAGCCCAGCAGGTCAAGGCTGCGGTGGCTGTGAGTGTGCCACTGCACTCCAGTCTGGGCGACAAAATGAAACTCCAACTCAAAAAAAATAATTGGTTCCAACACTATACTATTTAAATATTGAAGAGATTAGGTTTAGGCAGTCGAATGGCTGGTAATTAATCCATGAGATGTCTCTGAGTGCCAAGAGTGCCAACAGAAAGAAAATGAGAACAGAAAAGAGGGAATGTCATAATCCACCTATAATGTACACTGATTCCAGTTTCTTTTTTTTCTTTTTTGACTTTTTGTGTAAAAACAAAGTCTCGCTATGTTACCCAAGTTGGTCTTGAACTCTTGGGGTCAAATGATCCTCCCACTCTGGCCTCCCAAAGTGCTCAGAGTACAGACATGAGCACCATGCCCTGCCAGTTGCTAGAGAACAAAGAATAAAAATAAAAAACACGTATGAGACTTTATTCTACTAGGAATTTCCCTTTCTCCTGTGCATAAAACCTGCATCCTCAAATTTCTTTAACTATTCAATCTATTCAAAATGAATTAAGAAAATCAAAGCCTTTATTATTAAAATTACTTTATAATGCTAACTTTGTGTAAGGCCTATCTATAAAAAATACAAACTTTAAACAACCATGACGCACACAAGAAGGGATCCAGAATTTAAGCAACCATGCTGTCCATCAAAAGAGGACTGGATTAAAAAAATGTGGTACATATACATGATGGAATACTATGCAGCCATAAAAAAAACAAAATCATGAATTTCGCAGCAACCTGGATGGAACTAGAGTCTATAATACTGAGTGACCTCTCACAGAAACAAAGATCTGAGTATCACATGTTCTCACTCATATAGTGGACCTTGAACATCCAACGTAATACTGTAAGAAAATGACTGACAGTGGTGAGAAACTATGGAGGGAGGGGAAGGGAGATGGGATTAACAGTAGTCAATATCTGTCTGGGGACGGGGAGACACCTCTTATCAACAAGGGTGCCTGAACGAAGCATATTTGTATACCTAACCCTTAACTGTACCCCACAATATCGTAATAAAAAATATTGATTAAAAAAAAAAAAGAAATGCAAATTAAAACTACACTGAGATACCACTTAACTTCAGTCAGGATGTTCATCATCAATAACTCAAAAAACAAGATATGCTGGAGAGGATGCAGCAAAAAGGGAACACTTCTACACTGTTGGCAGGAGTGTAAACTAGTCCAATCTCTGTGGAAAACAGTTTGGCAATTTCTAAAGGTCTAAAAATCGATCTTCCATATGACCCCACAATCCCCCTATGGGGAATATACCCGGAGGCACTCAAATCACTCTGTGAAAAAGATACCTGCACACGCATGTTTACTGCAGCATTGCTCACAATAGCAAAAACATGGAACCAACCGTGCTGCCCATAGAAAGAAGATTGGACTAAAAAAATGTGGCGCATATACATGATGGAATATTATGCAGTCATAAAGAAGGATACAATTATGAACTTCATAGCAACTTGGATGGACTTAGAGCCTGTAATAATGAGTGATCTATCACAGAAACAAAGAACTGAGTATCACATGTTCTCACTCATAAGTGGACCTTGAACAATTATCATGATACTATAAGAAAAGGATCGTCAGTAGTGGGAAATTTTTGGAGGGTGGGGGGTGGGATTGACAGTAGTGGGCCGTCTTTTGGGGGAGGTGGGAGGCACACCTCTTCAACAATGGTACCTGCTACCTGCATAATGAACATTTGTATACTTAACCCTGAATTGTACCCCACATCTTTAAATTTAAGAAACTAAAAAAAAAAAAAAGAAAAGAAAAGAAAAAAAAATTGTGGCTCGGCACAGTGGCGCATGCCTACAATGCCAGCACTTTGGGAGGCCAAGGTGAGAGGATTTCCTGAGTCCACGGGTTTGACACTATCCTGGGCAACTTGGTGAGACCTCGTCTCTACAATAAACCAAAAAATTAGCTGGGCATGGTGGCACGCACCTGTAGTTCCAGCTTTTAGAAGGCTGAGGTGGAATAATCGCCTGAGCCCAGCAGGTTGAGGCTGCGGTGGCCATGAGCGTGCACTCCAGCCTGGGCGACAGAGTGAGACTTCAACTAAAAGCACCAAAACCAAAACAAACAACAACAAAACTGCTGCAGCGTGGCATGCGCAGGTGTGCTCATAAATCACCCATCATGAAATGGGCAAACACGTTGAAAGAATCTTCAAACAAATTCACCGAAGCCAAGCATAGCGTCCCACAACCTCCCACAATGCTAGCTGGTATACCGATGCTGCTGGGTTCCTAGAACGCTTACTTAGCAGGGGAAGCCTGTACTACAAGGGGCCTGCCCTCTAAAAAATTCTGTTTTTTTGAGGGTCCCCCCCCTTGAATTCTCTTGTTATTTATTTTCTAAGTCACCCATTCTGTGAGCTGTGCTGCTGAAGAGTCCAGAAAAAATAATCTCTTTCCCCAACATTCTATATCTGTAAAATTATGCTCCCTCTTAATTTTACCAAGAATCCTCAGCTCGTCTAGACTCAGTTACAGGTATTCATTTCATTTGACTCAATACATATGCAGTTTTCCTCCCATCCTTTACATAAGTATAAAAATATATAAAATATATATTAATAATTTACTGTTAAATAGTGATATGTGTACAGAATATTATAGGTTCCTTAATATAATCAGCCACCTACTCTATATAGATCTCAGCTTCCTCAGAGATGTTTTTCTGAAATAAAAGACCCTCACTATTCTCTGCTGTTGCCTGTGTTAGACGTCTTAGCCTACACTGTTCACCATCACACATCCATACCTAGTATAGCACAGTACTCGGTACACAGTAGGTATTTGATACATTCATTATACTACGCTACTATTACATACATTAGGTCTATTACATACCTACATATGAACTCTCACATAACCCTAAAAACAGGCATTTTTTCCTTTTATTAATGATACAATTAGGCTCTGCTAAATCAAGGTCATTCATATGATAACCCAAACCACATACAAAACATTCCTTTCACTACAATGCCATTCCTAACCTGGATGGATATAAATGATCCCGATTTCTATCATTTGGGAATTCCATGTTCAAATCATTATTTTTAAATTTTAAAAAATCTTGAAAATTATACAATATCCACAGCTTTCTAGGGAGAATAAGGAAAACTAAAAATTACTTTTCTCTCCATTAAACTATTGCTATAAGGCCAGGTGTGGTGGTTCACGCCTATAATCCCAGCATTTTGGGAGGCTGAGGTGAGAGGATTGCCTGAGCCCACTGGTTCAAGACCAACCTGGGCAACATGGCGAGACCCGGACTCTACCATAAATCAAAAAAGTAGCTGAGCATGGTGGCACACACCTG
This sequence comes from Cephalopachus bancanus, assembly GCA_027257055.1. Lineage (NCBI taxonomy): Eukaryota > Metazoa > Chordata > Mammalia > Primates > Tarsiidae > Cephalopachus > Cephalopachus bancanus. The sequence continues at coordinate 1,714,720 of JAPVLO010000090.1, forward strand.
CAGTCTCACCTACTTGGAAGGTTAAGGCAGAAGGACCGCCAGAGCCCAGCAGGTTGAGGCTGCAGTGGCCATGAGCGAGCCAATGCACTCCAGCCTGGGTGACAGAATGAGCCCCCAACTCAAAAAATAAAAAATAAAAATAAACTATTGCTATAATAACAAAGTATATTATTCCTCACAGAATTCTCAGAGTGGAAAATATTTCCTATGAATTTGCGAATTCATTTACACTCAAGCCGTTGACTTGAGTTTAAATTATATAATTCATTTTGCCTACATGCAAAATAAGCTGAGATATATGCAGAGTGGGAGAATTTCAACTGACAAAACATTAGAGGTTACCTAGTTTATAGCCCTAATTGACAGAAGAGGATCAAGTGACATGCCAGTTCCAACTCTGGAAAAGGGCCAGAACTAGAGATACTTATTGAATGTTAGCATTAAAGTCAAAAGTCATTAGTATGTAATCTGGTAGTGCAAGTAGTCTCTGCTTTTAAGAATATAATTCAAAAGAGACTTTTGTTGTGGAAATAGACAAACGAAGGAATTTATGAGGGCCTCTGAGAGTTGCTATTTTAGTCAACTAAAAGTCAGTTTCAGTAGGCCATGATTACTGCACAACCGTTGTAAATCTGGTCTTGGTACCGTTAAGTAAGTTGTCAGTTTATGTTATATTGGCTCTGCAGAAAGTGGTCACCATTAATGTGAGGGTGATTTTCCCAACTTGGGTCAATCAGTGCATTACACTTTATTAGGAATCCTCTTTTCCATTAAGAAATAAAACTGAATTTCTATCATTTGTAATTGGTGATATTATAAACCTTATCACTATTGTTACTACCATTAGCCCTAGAAAACCAAGTCTGCAACTCTTTTCCAAGCATTTAAAAAAATTATTGGCCAAGCATAGTGGCTCACACCTGTAATCCTAGCACTTTGGGAGGCCAAGGTGAGAGGATGACTTGAGGCCAAGAGTTCAAGACCAGCCTGGGCAATATAGAGAGACTGGGTCTCCATTTTAAAAATAAGCAAAATAGGCCAGCTGCAGTGGCTCACGCCTATAATCCCAGCACTCTGGGAGGCAGAGGCAAGAGGATTGCCTGAGCCCAGGAGTTCAAGACCAACCTAGGCAACATGGTGAGACCTAGACTCTACAATAAATCAAAAAAGTAGCTGAGCATGGTGGCACACACCTGTAGTCTCACCTACTTGGAAGGCTGAGGCAGAAGGATCACCTGAGCCCAGCAGGTTGAGGCTGTAGTAGCCATGAAAAATAAAATAAAATAAAAATAATTCTCAAATAAACTATCAAAGTTCAAGTCTTCACAATATCCTAAGTATAAAGACTCTCAAATAAATATATTTCTTTTTCATTTTATGTAGCATTGTTACTTTACTTTCGTAAATATTATTAGCTCTCATCAAAGTTGTGCACATCAGGTAACAATAAGTTAGTCAATATTTACCCTTTGCACTCAGAGACATTTCGTGGTTCACCTACTAGCAACGTGACTGTAGTTTTTTATCAGATAGTGAAAAATGAATCACTTTCATATTAAATAGCACAGCATTCGAACCAATTATTTTCCTGTAATGATATTTGGCTTACAATGGGATTTCGGACATTGATGAACTTATTTATGACCAAAATCGCAAAATTTCCTATCTTTTATGTTTCTAATGAATGATTAATGTATGAAACAGTCACTGATGTGCATTGTGGGATCATTGATACATGTTGTACAACAGTAATTTGACATCTTCCACCCATTGTTTTTCTATTTGAGTAGACAATGCAGTCTCATTTTCTTCCTCACACGTTAATAATATGTAGTTTATTGTCCAGTTGTTGATTGAAGACAATGCGGAAGGACATTCTCTTTCTATGTAACACCAGCTGATTTTTTTTTTTTTGAGTCAGTCTCACTTTGTCACCCAGGCTGCAGTGAAGTGGCACACTCACGGCCACCACAGCCTCAACCTGCTGAGCTCAGGTGATCCTTCTGTCTCAGCTTTCCAAGTAGCTGTAATTACAGGCATGCACCACCGTGCCTGGCTAATTTTATGATTTACTGTAGAGACAAGGTCTTGCCATGTTGCTCAGGTTTGTTTCAAACATCTGAGCTCAGGCAATCCTCTTGCTTCCGCCTCCCAAAGTGCCCACAGGTATGAGCCACTGTGCCCAGCTTATTTTTTAACATATATCTCAGTATATATTTCATGTCTTTATTCGCTTTTTCATGCAATTTGAATGGAAAATTTCAAGGAAACAGATTTTTGAAAAATTTGCACTGGCATAAGTTTGTCTTGTATAATCACCAGCAATCTCTTTGTGTCCCTGAAAAGGAATATCCAAGTGGTTGCTAGATTTACAATGTCCCCTAAAAGGGCACATCCAAGTGCAAAGGGTTAAGGAAACTCAAAACAATACATTTTAGTATGAATCCTAATATAAACAAAATATAACTTTCTAAATCTTAAAAATTATTAATAAAATCTTTATGTGACAACATAAATTGTGAATAAAGTATAAGTTTTGACATAATTGGCAAAGTAAAGATTAAGTCATTCTTTTTAAAATAAACATTTACTGCAAAATTCCATCATCTGGCAAAAGTCCAGTCCAAATGACTGTGTCCACTCATTTGATATTAAAGTACATAATATCTATGAGAATCAGTAACACGGAGTCTACACTGAGTAAATGAGGTGCAGTCAATAAGCCGATTCTGTTTACAAGGTCCAAGGCCAATAAACACAGCTGCAATCAACCATACATGTCTGCATTTTTTTTTCTCCAAAGATGATGAGTAAAATTATGGTCAACTGGAGGCCAATCAAACAACTAATGGCTCGCTGTTAAAGGTGCTAGTTTGAAAAAAGAAGGCTTATGATTTGACAAAGAAGAAACTGACAGAGTTTATTAGAATAGTCAATAAACTAATGGGTTATTTGCAAGGAAGGAGAAAGCCTTCCTAGTGGACCACTCAATCATCTAGAGAGGTTTTCTTTTCTAAGTTTTCAAACTTATAGACTAAGCATCTCTGGGGAGAGGAACAGGAAACACGGATACAGATTTTCTTTTTTTTTTTTTTTGAGTTGGAGTCTCACTGTGTCGCCCAGACTGGAGTGCAGTGGCCGCTCCCGGCCACCGCAGCCTAGACCTGCTGGGCTCTGGCGATCCTTCTGCCTCAGCCTTCCAAGTAGCTGGAATTACAGGCATGCGCTACCACACCCGGCTGATTTTGTTTTTGATTTATTGTAGAGATGAGGTCTTGCTGCCCAGGCGGGTCTCGAACCCGCAGGCTCAAGCAATCCACTCACCTCAGCCTCCCAAAGGCACGGGATTACAGGCTGAGCCACCGAGCCCGGCCAGATTTTTTCTTTAAGTGCCCCAGGTGATGCAGGTGATAGCCAGGTTTGGGAAAACTAGAAATCACTAGGACTTTGCTCAGAATCCATCCCTGTAGAAATACAGGTTACTTTACCCCTTTTAACTCTACAGTGCCATAAATTCTCCACAACACTTATTTTCTTTTATATCACCGCAGTGTTTTCATCAGCTATAAAATATGAAGATATGAAGATGGTAAAATGTGTCTAATGAGAAAGAGGTTTGGTGTTTAAAGGTTTGGGGCAGTTTTCCCTGTCTTTCAAAGCAGAAAAACAATACACCTTCCATATCCTAACTAGCACTTTTGCCTCCAGTTTTTCTCCCCAGTTTCATGCCTAGGCAACCTGATCTCATAGTCTGTCTCAATTTCCACTTTTTTGTTGTTGTTTTGTTGGAGTTACACTCTGTCGCCTAGGCTGAATGCAGTGGCACCATCACGGCACACCATAGCCTCGACCTCCTGAAATCTCAGGTGATCCTCCCACCTCAGCCTCCCAAGTAGCTGGGACTATAGCCATGCGACATCACACCCAGCTAATTTACTTTTATTTTTTTGTAGAGACAGCATCTCACTATGTTACCCAAGCTGGTCTCCAACTCCTGGGCTCAAGCAGTCCATCTGTCTTGGCCTCCCAAGGTGCTAGGATTACAGATGTGAGCCATCGTGCCTGTCTTAAATTTTGCTTTTCTATTAAACATCAGGTTTGAGATTTATCCATGCTGATCATGGAACTCTACTTCATTTTCACTACTGCTTATTATTTTATAGTGTAAGTATATCAAAAATTATTTATTCTCCTTCTGTTAGTGAATATCTAGGTTGTTCCCAATTTTTCACAATTTCTAAGTACACTGCAATGAAAATCATAAATGTCTCCTGACCAAAGACTTTTTTTTTTTTTTTGAGTTGGAGTCTCACTCTGTCGCCCAGACTGGAGTGCAGTGGCCGCTCCTGGCCACCGCAGCCTCGACCTGCTGGGCTCCAGCGATCCTCCTGCCTCAGCCTTCCAAGTAGCCGGAATTACAGGCATGCGCTACCACACCCAGCTGATTTTTTGATTTATTGTAGAGATGAGGTCTTGCTGCCCAGGCAGGTCTCGAACCCGCGGGCTCAGGCAATCCGCTCACCTCAGTCTCCCAAAGGTGTGGGATTACAGGCTGAGCCACCGAGCCCGGCTCTGACCAAAGACTTTTAACTTCCCAACAGTCCTCATTAAGTTGGTAACTAGAAGGGCAAACCTCACATTTATCCAAACACAGAAGCTATCTGATCTGAATTAATGAGATAGGGACAAATTACTTTATTTTGACATCCACAATAAACTGTTTCTCAATACTTTGAAAGTGATTTGGATTTTCCCCTTTCTAACTCCAAGCTGGTCACATCAGACCAAACAGGAATAAAACTTGGCCCTAGGTCAGCAACATCAATAATATTCACAACAGAAGAATAACCAAATTCTAACTGGATTTAAACTAAATCTTAAGTAAACAGAAAAGGGTTAACCAAAATACATGTAATGATACTGTTCAGCTCCAGATTTGTTCCAGGTGCTATCTATCACTTGCCAGATAGTTTTTTTTCCTAAATAAATTTACTGAGAAGTGTATGAAATTTTATCATACACTTTAAGAGGTAGTCATCAACAACTCTCTCAGGTCCTGCTAATCCTGGATGTGAAATGCTTTTCAAATTTGACTCAGTGGTCACTTGCTTTTTAAAATTACCTTACAAAAGCCCTTCTTAATTGTACTGAAGTCAGGCAAAACATAGTCTATCATTACTGTATTTTCTTCTCCTTTCAACCTGGAAAACAAAACAGATTTATGAAATATTTCAGCTATGTGTAACACCTCCCAAGAATCAACTTTCCAACTCTTAGATTACTGCTATACATACTTTGCAATATCCATGTCTCTATAAAAATCCTGAGATACATAGCATACATCTTCTTTTACTTGATTAATCACATGTGTTTCATCCATAACATGGAGCTGCCTAACAGAAAGAAAAATTATAAAATTTGAAATGGAAAAATTTAAATATAACTTACAACTATCATTTAACATATGTTTTCTGGAATGAAACATTAAGGTAACTGATTTTTTAAGTACTAAACTCTTGAATGTGGAAAATAATTTTAACTTTATGGACTACTCTCACTTCCATTATCTTATTTAATTTCCACATTATTCCTCTGATGGCATGTATTATTCTAGTTTACAGGTAAAGAAAGCGAAAACAGAGGTGTTAGGTGGTGAGCTTTTTCCCTCCAAAGTTCTGAACAGAACCTTGCTATAATGTCTTAATTCTTTTTTTTTTAAGTTATGGGTACAATTCAGGGTTAGGTATACAAATGGTCATTGTATAGGTAAAGTTTGGGCCTCACTTTGGTCCCCACTTCACCTGGTTTGAGATCAGGTACCCTTATTGATGAGGTGTGGGCTCCCCCACCCCACTGTTTCCCACTATTGCCAATCCCTTTCTTTCTTATAGTAGCATAATTGTTCAGGGTCTGCTTATGAGTGATATAATGCCTTAACTCTTAGCACTTTCTTTTCAGATTACAGAAGTATTGTTGAGGCAGCACACAGATGATGTTTAATAAATATTTGACAAGTAATTGAATAACACATATGCTTAAAGTAGAAATAAAGATTTTTAAAAAACAAACATGCTGGGCACAGTGGCTAAAGCCTGTAATCCCAGCACTATGGGAGGTGGAAGTGAGAGGATTGCCTGAGCCCAGGGTTCAAAACCAGCCTGGGCAACTTGGCGAGATCTCATCTCTACAATAAACCAAAATATTAACTGGACGTGGTGGTGTGGGCCTGTAGTTCCAACTATTGGAAGGGTGAGGCAGAAGGATCACCTGAGGCACAGCAGGTCGAGGCTGTGTGTGGAGGCCATGAGTGTGCCACTGCACACCAACCTGGGCAACAGAGTGAGACTCCAACTAAAAAAAAACCCCCAAAAAGCAAAAACAAAAATGTGATGTTATTTCCTTCAAATATTCTTCTGTACACACACATTTTAGTATATACTATATGTTTACTTTTTATGTTTTCAGCTAAATCTCATGAACCTTTTTTTTGTTTTGAAACGAAGTCTCACTCAGTTGCCCAGGCAGCAGTGCAGTAGCACACTCATGGCCATGGCAGCTTTGACATTGCTGGGTTCAGGTGATTCTTCCACCATAGTCTTCTAAATAGCTCCCAGTAGCTGGAACTGCAGGCATGCACCACCACACCTGGCTAGTTTTTTTGATTTACTGTAGAAATGAGGTCTCACCAAGTTGCCCAGGCTGGTCTCGAACCTCTGGACTCAGGCAATCCTCTCACCTCTGCCTCCCAAAATGCGGGAATTAGAGGCATGAGCCACCATGCCTGGCTCATGAATATTTTCTTACGCCATTACATATTCTTTAAAAATATGATTTTTTTTAACTGCCTTATAATACTTAATCAGAAAAACTATGAACATGTATTTATCAATGTTCCTAATATTGGGAGGAAAAATACTTGAGTGTTTATTAACGCAGATTTTGTAGTCAGAGACCTGGGTTTGAACCATAAATTAGAAGCCAAGTTACTTTAACTCTGTGGAACTCAATCTCTTAAATGTTAAAAAAGGTAGTAAATATAGCTGTGTGTGGAGGCGCATGCCTGTAGTTACAGCTACTTGGAAGACTGAGGCAGAAGGATCACCTGAGCCCAGCAGGTCAAGGCTGAAGAGGCTGTGAGCGTGCCACTGCACTGTAGCCTGGGTAACAGAGTGAAACTCCAACTCAAAAAAAAAAAGTAAGAAATGACATGGCACAGTGGCTCACCCTGTAATCACAGCACTGTGGGAGGCAGAAGCAAGAGGACTGCCTGAGCTCAGGGATTCAAGACCAGATTGAGAAACATGGCGAGACCTTGTCTCTATAGTAAATCAAAAATTAGCAGGGCACTGTGGAGCGTCCCTGTTGTTCCAGCTACTTGGAAGGCTGAGACAGAAGGATCACTTGAGCCCAGCAGGTCAAGCCTGCTATGGCTGTGAACATGCCACTGCACTCCAGCCTACGTGGCAGAGTGAGACTGCCATCCCTCTGCTCCCCAAAAAAGGTAGTAAGACCACCTACTCAACAAAGTTGTAAGAAGTAAATGATTCTAATAACACAAGTAAAGTGTGTAGTACTGTCCTTGTAGTCAATTAAAACAAAATGCTAGTGCTCCCGTTTTTGCATTTGTATAACAAATATCATTGCACACCACACTTCATCTTCTCTTAGATGTGCCACTGTAGTAATGAAAAGAGAATAATACTAATTAAACTGACACTTATAAGGTATTAAGGACCAAAAAATTCATCCCAATGTCAGAAATTAAAATGTGAAAAAAGTGCCAACACTGAACTAATGAATTAGTTTAAATTATATCTCTATGCCATTATTTAATCATTCTCCAAGACACAGAATATCAAATAATTTTATTCTTTTGATATACTGCCAAATTGTTTACCAGAAAAGTTATTTCAAGTTATTCTATAATAAGCAGTCAATAAGAGTGGCCATATAACAAATTTGCAGCAGCATCTTTTGAAAAAAATTCTATTAATTTGGATTGTAAAAATGGTACTTTAATTATTTTCTGTCCTGGGAAGGACCATGAGGAACAGGAATTCTTTTTTTTTCCCCCCAAGTGGAATCTCACTCTGCTGCCCAGGTTGGAGTGTAGTGGCATGCTCATGGCCACCACAGCCTAGACCTGCTGAGTTCAGGTGATCCGGGATCCTTCTGTCTCAGCCTTCCAAGTTGCTGGGACTATAGGCATACATCACCATGCCCAGCTAATTTTTTGACTTATTGTAGAAATGAGGTCTCGCCAAGTTGCCCAGGCTGGTCTCGAACCCACGGGCTCAGGCAATCCTTTCACCTCAGCCTCCCAAAGTGCTGGGATTATAAGTGTGAGCCACTGTGTCCCGCCTGAGGAACAAGAATTCTTATCTGTGTCATTCATTCACATAGCCTAAGATCCTAAATAAATGCTCAATAAATATTTGATGAATTGAATGTCATTAATACAAGAGTTTAACATTTTTCATGTCTAGGAATTATCCATTTGTACCCTTTGACTGTATGTAACTACCTAAGAATTATCTATTTGGGTCACTCACCATTTTTTTCCTAAAAACCACTGAAACATTGTATTGTGGGGTAGTGTTTTTCTTATCATCAGTGCTCTTACTATATTAAAGAATAACAACTGCACAGCATATGTTTCCATTGTTTCTCACATCTGTGTTTACCTCAGTTTTGTTTACAGAGGCTTTGGACATACATAAGGCTTAACATTTTTATGTAGTTAAAACATAAAAGCTGTCAAAACCCGACCACTTCGAAATCAGTGGTTTTCCCAACCGGATGAGGACCCAAACGGGATTGGGTGCTGGTTGGCCTCTGCTTGGGCTGTTTTTGTCACACGAGTTTGTCTGCTTCTTGAAAATTCACTGAGTTGTACACTCATGGTTTGTGTACTTTTATGCATGTTTTACTTCAAAATTTTTTTTTTAAAGTTGCATGTAGGAAAATATTCTTTGTTATTTCTTCCGTTTTTATGCTTAGCTACTCAGTTAAACATTTTCTTGTTGTGGTTTTATTTTTATATTTGAGTCTTATTTCCATTTGAACTTTATTTTAGTGTATGAGGCTGAGTAAAATTTTAATTTTTCTTCAAACAGCCAACTTTTGCTGTATCCTTTCCTCAGTAATTTATCCCTTCTTAATTAGTTTTTGATGTTTTATTTAGCAATATTATTTTCACTCTTACATATGTCGATTCAAGATTATTCAGTCTCTTGGAGACCAGCCTAGGCAACATAGCAAGACCTTATCTCTACCAAAAGAAAAATTAGACAGGCATGGTAGCACATGCCTGAAGTGCCAGCTGCTTGGGAGGCTAAGGCAGAAGAATCACCTGAGCCCAGAAAGTTGAGGCTGCAGAGAACCCTGACTGTGACACTGTACTTCAGCCTGAGTGACCCGACTCAAAAAATTAAAGATTATTCACTCCCACTGATCTGTCAGTTAATTCTTATACCACAATCACCTAATTATTATAGTTTTATAATATTTTACCATTTACTAGAGAAAGTCTTTCATTATTTTTATAAATATTTCTAGCTATTCTTGCCAGTTTTGTTTTCTTCATAGCTGAAAGTCAGAAGTCTTGATTTCTTAGTTATACAATTTTTTTTTCATTTAGCATGGAGGAGTGGTTAAGTCTACAGGCTCTGGACCCAAAACACCTGGATTTTGGTTAACGTCTGCATTTGTGGCTTCTAATCTGACTGGGGTAAGGAATTAAATATCCAAACTTACTGAACCTGAGTCTAATTTTATTTGGTTCCATAGTGAATAGCATTCTTATTATCATAATAATGTAAGTGTTATTTATGAGCATTCTATTTTTATAATTAATCTATAAACAAGGCAAAAGAGATTTCACTACAGGTAAAAGTAGCATGTAAATGTTATACATCTCAATAATTAAGAAGAAATGGTACAGTATTATTTATGCCTAGTGAAAACAGTCAATATTGTGGGGCAAGGTGGCTCACGCCTATAATCTCAACACTTTGGGAGGCAGAAGTGAGAGGACTGCCTGAGCCCACGGGTCCGAGACCAGCCTGGGAAACTTGGTGAGACTTCATCTCTACAATAAATTTAAAAAACATTAGCCGGGCATGGTAGCACATGCCTGTGGTTCCAGCTACTTGAAAAGCTGAGGCAGAAGGATCACCAGAGCCCAACAGGTCGACGCTGGGGTGGCCATGAGCATGCCACTGCACTCCAGCCTGGGCGATAGAGTGAGACTCCAACTCAAAAAAAAAAAAGTCACTCTCTAAAGATTACATACTATATGATTCTGTTTCTGTAACATTCTTTTCTGTTGTTCTGTTAATTATTTTTAAGGTACAAATTGTTAAAAATGACTTAAGAGTTGCCTGGCCAATGTTCATCCTCCCACCAGCTTTTTAAAAAATGTGTATTTTTAACTTTTTAAACTAGTAACAATTATTTGTGGAATATGCAGAGGTTTTTTTACTTTTTTGAGTCAGAGTCTCACTCTGTAGCCCAGGCTGGAGTGCAGTGGCACACTCACGGCCACCCCAGTGTCGACCTGCTGTGCTCTGGCAATCCTTCTGTCTCAACCTTCCAAGTAGCTCAAACTACAGGCTTGCACCACCACACCCAGTTAATTTTTTGATTTATTGTAGAGATGAGGGCTCACCAAGTTGCCCAGGCTGGGCTCAAACCTATGGGCTCAGGCAATCCTCTCACCTTGACCTCCCAAAGTGCTGGGATTATAGGCGTGAGCGACCGTGCCCAGCCCCATAGTGATGTTTTGATACATGTAATTAGAGCAGAGTAATCAGCACTTCCATCATCTCAAACATTTATCAATTCTTTGTGTTGGAAGCATTCAATATCCTGCTTCTAGTTATGTGAAACTGTAACATTCTTTAAGTAACAAAATTAAAGAAAGAAAGCAAGCCAATGGGTGTGGTGGTTACATGGTCAGGGGAGGGAACAAATATAAAGGTATGGTACAAAAAAGCTACACTGTGGTGTTGAAACAGTCTATATCTTTATTGTGGTGGTGATTACACACATCTCAGAGTGGGATAAGAATGCACTGAACTGTGCATACTTCTACACAAATGAATGCAAGTAAACTATGGTGAAAATGAAAGATGATTTGTAGTCAACAGTACTGTATTAATGTCAAATCACTGTTCTGATATTATACTATAGTTATATAAGACATCGTTGGCCTGGCACGGTGGCTGATGCCTATAATCCCAGCACTGGGAGACCAAGGGGAGAAGACTGCCTGAGCCCACGAATTCGAGACCAGCCTGGGGCAACTTGCCAAGACCTCATCTCTACAATAAATCAAAAAACTAGTCAGGCATGGTGGCATGCACCTGTAGTTCCAGCTACTTGGAAGGCTGAGGTAGAAGGATCGTCTGAGCCCAGCAGGTTGAGGGTGCAATGGCCGTGAGCATGCCACTGCCCTCCAGCCTGGGTGACAGAGTGAGACTCCTACTCAAAAAAAAAAAAAAAAAAGATGTCATTAAGGGTACACAGGACTATGTGCTATTTTTGTAATTACTCAGTACATAATTATTTCAAACAAACTTTTTAAAAATAAAAGCTAAAAAATAAAAACTAAAGCTGGCCAGGTTCAGTGGCTCAGCCTGTAATCCCAGCACTTTGAGGGCCGAGGCAAATGGATTGCCAGAGCCCGCGGGTTCGAGACCAGCCCAGGCAACTTGGCAAGACCTCATCCCTACAACAAACCAGAAAAATTAGCTGGGCATGGTAGCATGTACCTGTAGTTCCAGCTACTTGGAAGGCTGAGGCAGAAGGATCGCCAGAATCCAGCAGGTTGATGCTGGGGTGGCTGTGAGCGTGCCACTGCACTCCAGCCTGGGCGACAGAGTGAGACTCCAACTCACATTAAAAAAAAAAAAAAAAAAAAAAGTACTAAAGCAAGAGGTAATGGAGCAAGAGGTGATAGCTAAGGGCTATTGGTTTCTTTTTTAATGAAAATGTTCTATATACTAGAAGTCACTAAAATGGTACACTTTAAGTGAGTGAATTATATGGTATGTGAATTAAATCTCAGTAAAGTTGTTAAAAAACAAAAAAAGTAGGCCAGGCACAGTGGCTCACGCCTGTAATCCCAGCACTTGGATTCCTAGCACTTGGATTCCTACTACTTGGGAGGCAGAGGCAAGAGGACTGCCTGAGCCCAAGGGTTCGAGACCAGCCTGGGCAACTTGGTGAGACTTTGTCTCTATAATAAATTTTTTTAAAAAATTAGTGCCGGGCTCGGTGGCTCAGCCTGTAATCCCGTGCCTTGGGAGGCTGAGGTGAGTGAATTGCCTGAGCCCGCAGGTTCGAGACCCACCTGGGCAACTTGGCGAGATCTCATCTCTACAATAAATCAAAAAATCAGCCGGGCGTGGTAGCGCGCGCCTGTAGTTCCAGCTACTTGGAAGGCTGAGGCGGAAGGATCGCCAGAGCCCAGCAGGTCGAGGCTGCAGTGGCCGGGAGTGGCCACTGCACTCCAGTCTGGGCGACAGAGTAAGACTCCGATTCAAAAAAAAAAAAAATTAGCTGAGCATGGTGGTGCACACCTGTAGTTCCAGCTACTTGGAAGGTTGAGGCAGAAGGATCACCTGAGCCTAGAAGGTCAAGGCTGTGGTGGACTTGAGCATACCACTGCACTCAAGCGTGGGTGACAGAGTACGACTCTGACTCAAAAAAACAAAGAGTAATAGGCCAGACATGATGGCCCATACATGTAAACCAATACTTTAGAGTCCAAGGTGGGAGGACTGCTTGAGCCCAGGAGTTTGAGATCAGGCTGCACAACATAGCCAGGCTCCATCTCTACAAAAAAAGTAATAAAAAAATAATAATGGTACATCTGACAGAAGAAAAAAAGAAGAGAGGAAAGGTATAAGGAAATATAGAGCCACTTATTTTCTCATATAGCATAGAGGAGAACAAAAATACTGACAGATTCATACCATCCAAAGTTAACATAGCAAGAAAATGAAAGTGTGGAATTGTTTGTGTTTGTTAGTTAGAAAACACCTGCAAGAATACTTATGTTGGCCGGGCTCGGTGGCTCAGCCTGTAATCTCAGCACTTTGGGAAGCTGAGTCGAGAGGACTGCCTGAGTCCACAGTTTCGAGACCCACCCGAGCAACCTGGCGAGATCTCATCTCTGTAATAAACCAAAAATTAGTCAGGCGTGGCAGTGCATGCCTGTAGTTCCAGCTTCTAGGAAGGCTGAGGCAGAAGGATCACTGGAGCCCAGTAGGTCGAGGCTGCGGTGGCTGGCCAGGAGCATGCCACTACCCTCCAACCTGGGTGACAGAGTGAGACTCCAACTCAAAAAAACAAAAAAAAGAATACTTATGTTACTTAACGCAGTAAATCTACAAATAGGCTGGGCGCAATGGCTCAAGCCTGAATTCCAGCACTTTGGGAGGCCGAGGTAAGGGGACTGCCTAAGCTCACAGGTTCGAGAACAGCCTGGACAACTTGGCGAGACCTCACCTCTACAATAAATTAAAAAATTAGCCAGGCATGGTAGCACACACCTGTAGTTTCAGCTACTTGGAAAGCTGAGGCAGAAGGATTGCCTGAGCCCAGCAGGTCAACGCTGGGGTGATGGTGAGTGTACCACTGCACTCCAGCCTGGGTGACGAAGTAAGACTCCAACTAAAAAAAAAAAAATCTAAAATAGAAGCATAAATTACCATGTTCATGTACAACATTAACAATATTAAAATATTATTTATAATATATTAAACTCCCTAGAATTTAGAATTATCTTCTTGGTGAACACTACATTTTATGTGCTAGAAAACATTCCAAATTTCAATATCATTAGCATTTATATATATGATACCTTTTTGAGTTGGAGTCTCACTCTGTTGCCCAGGGTAGAGTGCAGTGGCATGTTCATGGACACCTCAGCCTAGACCTGCTAGGCTCAGATGATCCTTCTGCCTCAGCCCCCCAAGTAACTAGAACTACAGGCATGCGCTACCACACCTGGCTTATTTATTTTTGTATTGAGGTGGTCTCACCAAGTTGCCCAGGCTGGTCTCGAACCCCTGAGCTTAGGCAATCCTCTCACCTCAGACTCCCAAAGTGCTGGGATTACAGGCCTGAGCTACCACATCCGGCCTTGATACAGTTTTTTAAGCAATAATATAGAATTGCTACCTACAGGGACGAATAAAGGTTAAAAAATTTTTTTCAATTACTTTAAAAAGTGTATCTCCAGAGCTCCACCCTCCCAAAGAATCAAAGCTAAATATTACCTGTAAGATATGATCTCCTTTAGATGATTGGTTAAGAGTTTTCCTCCCACATTTATCCTAAAAGGAGAGAATTCAAATTTGGCTCACTCATCGCACATTTAATTCTTAGTTTCATCCTAAGAAATAATAGGAAAACTAAGTGCAACTCACCGAATAATTGCTTCCTTTTTCTTTTTACTTCTACAGTAAGGAACTATATGTGTAAAGGAATATCCACTATCTACAATGATACAGCATAACTCAGAAGGATTACCACGGAAATACCGATGTGCACTGAGAGCCCCAGCTATCAAAAAACATAAAGAAGAAAGAACATATTAAATAAAAGTATAACACTAAAGCAATATAAAACATAGAAAACTAAGGTAAGCACAAAGACAAAAATGTTCCTTTTAATCAGTTTTAAAGGTAAATAATTATTTCATGGCTTATGATAACTATTACAACAGCAACTAATTTTTACTGAGCATTTTTAATGTGCTGTGCTCTATTCTAACCTCTGTATAATGAGTGTGGGTGCAACAATCCCACTTTACAGATGAGGAACCTGAAGCACAGAGAAGGAATGCACGCAGAGTCCCACAATTAGGACACAGCAGAGCCAGGATTCCAACTTAGGCAGGGTGGCTTTGGAAGAGAAGGTTTCTCAACCCTGGAACTACCAACACTGTGGGTGGCATAACTCCTTGTTGTTGGGGACTGTCCTGTGCATTGTAGACTGTTTAGCAGCACCTTGGCCTCCACCCACTAGATGCCAGCAGCACCTTCCCAGTTTTGACAACCAAAAAAAAAGTCTCCAAATATTGTTGAATGACCCTTGGGGAGCAAAATAACCCTTGGTTGAAAACATGTCTGCAGATTGTACTCTCAACCATTATAGTACACTACTGCTTTATATAGACTTAAATTCTGCAAGCTAGGCCCGCTACAGTGGCTCACGCCTGTAATCCCAGCACTTTAGGAGGCCAAAGTGGGAGGACTGCTTGAGCCCTGAAGTTCAAGACCAGCCAGGGTAACACAGCAATGACTCAACTCTTAAAAAAAAATATATGATGGCGCATGCCTGTACTCCCAGCTACTCAGAGGGCTGAGTCAGGAGAATGGCTTGAGTTCAGGAGTTTGAGGCTGCAGTGAGCTGCAATCACACCACTGCACTCCAGCCTGATGAGAGTGAGACCCTAACTAAAAATAAATAAATAAAATAAACCCTAACCCTAACCCTTATGGAAGTTGGAACTGGCATCCAATTCCTGAGCAAAACCTGACACGCACAGGCCATAAGAGATAAGATAGACAAGTGGGACCTCATTAAACTGACAAGCTTCTGCAAAGCCAAAGAAACCATCAAGAGAGCAGGGAGACAGCCCACAGACTGGGAAAAAGTATTTGCCAACTCCATGTCTGACAAAGGCCTAACATCTTGGATCTACAAGGAACTCAAACATGCTGAAAAGAGAAAAACCAACCACCCCATTACAAAGTGGGCAAAAGATGTGAACAGACACTTCTCAAAAGAAGACATACGAGCGGCCAACAGATACATGAAAAAATGTTCAGCCTCACTAGTCATCAGGGAGATGCAAATTAAAACTACACTGAAATACCACCTAACTCCAGTCAGAATGGCCATTATCAATAACTCAAAAAATAACAGATGCTGGAGAGGATGTGACGAAAAGGGAACACTTCTACACTGTTGGTGGGCGTATAAACTAGTACAGCCTCTGTGGAAATCAGTGTGACAATTCCTAAAAGCTCTAAAAATCGACCTTCCATATGACCCTGCAATCCCTCTACTGGGAATATACTGGGAAGAACTGAAATCACTCTACGAAAAAGATATCTGCACACATATGTTTATCGCAGCATTGTTCACGATAGCAAGATCAGGGAACCAACCATGCTGTCCACCAAAAGAGGACTGGATTTAAAAAAATGTGGTACATATACACAATGGAATATTACGCAGCCCTAAAAAAGAACAAAATCATGAATTTCGCAGCAACCTGGATGGAATTAGAGTCTATAATACGGAGTAATCTCTCACAGAAACAAAGATCTGAGCATCACATGTTCTCACTCATAAGTGGACCTTGAACAACTACCGTAATACTATAAGAAAAGGATTGACAGTGGCAGGAAACTATGGGGGTGCAGGGAGGGGAAGGGAAGTGGGATTAATGGTAGTCAATATCTGTCTGGGGAAGGAGGGGCACACCTCATTAACAAGGGTACCTGCACAATGCATATTTGTGTACCTAGCCCTGAACTGTACCCCATAATTTTAAAATAAAAAATATATATTAAAAAAAATTCTGCAAGCTAAATATTTAAATACTTTTACTATACACAATCATTTAATGTAATCCTAGCTTGCAATAAACATGCTTCTTGATGATATTTACAGACTATTTCCCATCACTTTGGCAGCCTGAGCTACTAACGTTTCAAACAATAATAATAATGTCAAAAACATTATATTTCACAAACACATTCAATGACAGAAAAGCTAACTACCTCAGAATAATCTTCCAGAGATTACGAATATTTGGCAAGTAACTTCGTTAGAGAACTGTATCTTATTAGTAAAAAGATAAACTGAGAGAGGTCTGACTAATCTCAAAGAGTCCATTTAGTTTTAAAATTCTGAGTTTTCTTTCTTTCAGCTCTAAAGAATGCCATTTAGTACTCTGGGATCCTAAGAGCTTCTTTTCTTTTTTTTCTTTCAGTCTGGGTCTCACTCTGTCACCCAGGCTCGAGTGCAGTGGCACAGCTCACCCCATAGCCTCAACCAGCTTCAGTGTCCTGGGCTCAAGTGATCCTTCCACCTCAGCCTCCCAAATAGCTGGGGATACATGTACACACCACCAGGTCCAGCTCATTTTTGCTTTTTCATTTTTTAGAGACAAGGTCTGATATGTTGCCTGAGCTGGTGTTGGAACTCCTGGGCTCAAGCAATCCTCTCACCTGGGCCTCTCAGAGTGCTGGGATTTAAGGTGTGAGCCTGGCCTGGCTGGGTGTGGTGGCTCACGCCTATAATCCCAGCACTTTGGGAGGTCAAGGTGAGAAGACTGCCTGAGCCCTCGGGTTGGAGACTAGCTTGGGCAACTTGGCCAGATCTCACCCCTACAATAAATCAAAACATTAGCCAGGCATGGTGGCATGTGCCTGTAGGTCGAGCTACTTGAATAAATAAATAAATAAAGGTGTGAGCCACCACAGCCAGCCTTTAAGAATTTTTTTACCCTGTCATATTCATATTCACGTAACTCAAGGTCAATGAAAACTTTAACTCACCATTTACCCTTAATACTGCTTGGAACTGGTATTCTTCAAATAGAATTTCATTCATTGATTCTTGAATTGAAGTGAAGTTAAAATATGGTTCTGTGATAATAATATTAGTATCTAAAAAATCAACCTATGAGGGAAGAAAATTCCAAAAAGTTTCATAATTGTAGTGATAATCATCAATACTTATTTACATATACGATCAAAATTATTCAACCCTCACAATAACCCTCATGAGATAAGTCTCATCATTACTCCCATTTAATAGATGAACAAATAGAAGCATGGAAAAGCTGAATAAATTACCCAGGTTCTTGCAGCTACTTAGTGACACAGCCAGGATTTGAACCCACAGAGTTTGGTTATAGAATCCATACACTAAACTATTATGCAAGTTTACCTCTCTTAAATTAGCATGCCTTATTAATTTATAGTATATGAAAAGCATTAATAAAATGTTCCTGTCGGCCTGGCATGGTAGCTCACACCCATAATCCCAGGACCTTGGAAGGCCAAGGCGAGAGGACTGCCTGAGCCCAGGAGTTCGAGACCAGCCTGGGTAACTTGGCGAGACCTCATCTCTACAATAAAGCAAAGATTAGCCAGGCATGGTGGCACGCGCCTGTTGTCCCAGCTACTTGGAAGACTAAGGCGGAAGTAAGGCATGCAGTCACACAATTAGGACAGAGCAGAGCCAGGATGCCAACTTAGGCAGGGTGGCTTTGGAAGAGGGTTTCTCAACCCTGGAACTACTGACATTTTGGGTAACCTAACTCCTTGTTGTTGGGGACTGTCCTGTGCACAGTGTCTGAGCCCAGCAGGTCGAGCCTGTGGTGGCCATAATCGTGCCACTGTACTCTAACTGGGGCAGCAGAGACCCCAGACTCAAAAAAAAGTGTTACTATCAAACTGTTTAAAGACAATTATGCAAAAGTAATTAATGATGATTATAAGTACTGAGGCTGTTGTTATGCTTTAAAAAGGGCAAAAGCGAAAACAAAACAAAAAACGATAAAATAAGGAAACAAAAACAAATAAATAAAAGCAAAAGGGCTTCAAGATATTCAATTTTGGCCGGGCACAGTGGCTCAAGTCTATAATCCCAGCACTTTGGGAGGCCGAGGTGATAGGACTGTCTGAGCCCATGGATTCAAGACCAGCCTGGGCAACCTCGTCTCTACAATAAATAAAATATTAGCTGGGCCTGGTAGCGTGAGTAGTTCCAGATACTTGGATGGCTGAGGTGGAGGATCGCCTGAGCCCAGCAGGTCGAGGCTGCGATGGCTGGGAGCGTGCCACCGCACTCCAGCTTGGGCGACATAAGAGAGACTCCAACTCAAAAAAAAAGAGATATTCAATTTTATGTAATTCTCTTCCACATATTCTTGAGGAGTATTAAAACTTGAACATTCTCTCATTATACCTATAGCCATAGGGAAAAGCACAAAATTATCTTATAGTTTTCACACATTAAAATATGTATGCAGGCTGGGCGCGGTTGCTCAAACCGTAATCTCAGCACTTTGGGAGGCCAAGGCAAGAGGACTGCCTAAGCCCAGGGGTTTGAGACCAGCCTGGGTAACTTGGTAAGACCTTGTCTCTATAATAAAAAAAAAAAATTAGCCAGGCATGGTAGCATGCGCCTGTAATTCCAACTACCTGGAAGGCTGAGGCAGAAGGATTGCCTGAGCCCAACAGGTCAAGAATGCAGTGGCCATGAGCGTGCCACTACATTCCAGCCTGGGCAACAGAACTGACTCTAACTCAAAAAAAAAAAAAAAATGTAGGCAAAAATATTTTATTGTGAAAATAAAAATGATAGAGTGAATTGTTATTTTAACCTTGAGTTTCATAAAGACTATCTTTACTCAACCTCTGCTTCAACATAGACATTCTATTCAGTTGCATTCATTAAATATTTAGAAAATCAAAACTAGCGTTAGCTATATTTTAAAGTGACTTAAAACTCTTGAAATATAACTTCTAATTTTTCACTTGAGTCGGACATGGAAATAGAATGTGAATACATACTCTAATTTGTTACCTGATACATTTCTTTTCCGAAAAGGTAATCCCAAACTTGTCTTTGAACATCCCAATTCACCAAGTAGCCCTGCAAAACATTAATTATAAATTTAATAATCAAGAACTTTGGGCCAGGAGCAGTGGCTCATGCCTGTAATCCCAGCATTTTGGGAGGCGAAGGAAAGAGGATTGCCTGAGTTCAGGGGTTTGAGACCAGCCTGGGCAACATGGCGAGACCTTGTCTCTACAATCAAAAAAATTAGCTGGGCGTGGTGATGCATGCCTATAGTTCCAGCTACTTAGAAGGGTGAGGCTGAAGGATTACCAGAGCCCAGTAGGTTGAGGCTGTGGTGGCTGTGAGTATGTATGTCACTGCACTCCAGCTGGGCGACAGAGTGAAACTATGGCTCAAAAAAAAAAAAAAAAAGAATATTGGAACAACTTTAAATATTTGAATAAAAAGAATCTGAATATATCAGGTTAATATATTCTAAAGCACTGATTTCTTTCTCTTTATGGTTACTTTTTCTAATCAGATGCTGCATGAATTTTAAATCAGTTATATTAGTATATATATTTTTAAATTACAAGTAAATAGTAACTACAAATTTCAAGGGCTTAAAAGACACACCAGTATATAGAGATGCCTCCCTATACCAATTTTCTTTTTCTTTTTTTTTTGAGTGGCAGTCTCACTCTGTCGCCCAGACTGGAGTGCAGTGGCACGCTCACAGTCATCACAGCCTCGACCTGCTAGGTTCAGGCAATCCTTCCGCCTCAGCCTTCCAAGTAGCTGGAACCACAGGCACATGCACCACTATGCCTGGCTAATTTTTTGATTTATTGTAGAGATGAGGTTTCGCCAAGTAGCCCAGGCTGGGCTCAAACCTGGGGGCTCAGGCAATTCTCTCAGTGCTGAGATTATAAGTGTGAGCCATCATACCCAGTCAGTCATCTGTTTTTACCAAAACAATTCATTTTCAATTTTTGGTTTTAATTAGATCTTTATTAAAATTTAAGTCATCTTTTCTCAGAGACGTAAAAATATCTTTGCCTGGCCGGGCTCGGTGGCTCAGCCTGTAATCCCAGCACTTTAGGAGGCCAAAGTGGGTGGATTACCTGAGCCCATGGGTTCAAGAATAGTCCGGGCAACTTGGCAAGACCTCATCTCTACAATAAATCAGAAAATTAGCCGGGTGTGGTAGCATGCCTGTAGTTCCAGCTACTTGAAGGGCTGAGGTGGAAGGATCACCAAAACCCAGCAGGTCAACACTGGGGTGGCCATGAGTGTGCCACTGCACTCCAGCCTGGGCAATGGAGTAAAAATCCAACTAAAAAAAAAATTAAGGCCGGGATCGGTGGCTCAGCCTGTAATCCCACACTTTGGGAGGCCTAGGTGAGTAGATTGCCTGAGCCCGCGGGTTCGAGACCCGCCTGGGCAACTTGGTGAGACCTCATCTCTACTATAAATCAAAAAATTCGCCAGGCGTGGTAGCACGCGCCTGTAGTTCCAGCTACTTGGAAGGCTGAGGTGGAAGGATCACTGGAGCCCAGCAGGTTGAGGATGCAGTGGCCAGGAGTGGCCACTGCACTCCAGTGTGGGCGACAGAGTAAGACTCCAACTCTGAAAAAAAGAGAAAAATAAAATAAAAAATAAAATAAAAAACATAAAATAAAAATATTTTATACATACACACACACAGCCTTATACATAAATTAAAATTTTTCTTTAGGCTGGGCGCAGTGGCTCATCCTATAATCCCAGCACTCTGGGAGGCTGAGGTGAGAGGATTACCTGAGCCCAGGGGTTCAAGGTCAGCCTGGGCAACTTGGTGAGACCTCACCTCTACAATAAATCACAAAAACTAGCTGGGCATGGTGGCATGTGTCTAGTTCCAGCTACTTAGAAGGCTGAGGCAGAAGGATCACCTAAGCCCAATAGGCTGAGGCTGTGGTGGCCATGAGCGTGCCACTGCACTCCAGCCTGGGTAACAAGAGTGAGACTCCAACTCAAAAAATAAAAAATAAAAATAAAATAAAATAGGTCTACAATGCTAGAAATGACACACAAACGAGTTACCTTTTGAAAAGGAAGGATGTAAAAGAGTCCAGAAGGGTCTTTTATTTCATCTATCTGGTTAGCAGTAAAAGTTTTAAGACGTGCTGTTTTTGACCTGAACTGACAGTTAGGAATAACCCTAGAAACAAATAATATAGTAAATATAACTAAATATTTAGTTCTTAAAAACACCTTTACTGAAACACCACCCCTATTGCCAAAAGATTGGAACATTCATAACCAGTGTTTCTAATCCTGTCTTCCAATAACACACAAATGCCCTCTTTAAGTATGTAATAGGGCCTTTATCTTTCTTGTAACACTGGACACTTTATCTTTCTCATAGGTCCTCAAGAAATCCCTGCAGGTGAGTATTGGTTCTGTCACTACACAGTTGAGAGTCAGGGCTTTGGTAATGGTCCTACTCCTTCTGGCTTTAATGCAGAAACTCTTCATTCCATTCTGATAAGAATTCACAATTTCAAAATTCTAGCCATAAAATTAAGTTTCATGAAGCTGCAGATTTCCAACTGATAAGACGCTATAGGGTAGCAGCCCCCAGTCTTTTTGGCATCAGGGAGACCGGTTTCGTGGAAGATAATCAGGCACCAGATTCTCACAAGGAGGCAACCTAGAGCCCTCGTATGCACCCTTCACCACAGGGTTGTGCTCCATAAGAATCTAATGCCAGCCAGGTGCAGTGGCTCATGCCTGTAATCGCAGCACTTTGGGAGGCCGAGGCGGGAGGACTGCCTAAGCCCAGGGGTTCGAGACCAGCCTGGGCAACATGGCGAGACCTCGTCTCTACAAAAAAATCAAAAAATTAGCCGGGCGTGGTGGCGCGCCCCTGTCATCCCAGCTACTTGGAAGGCTGAGGAAGGATCACCTGAGCCCAGCAGGTGGGGGCCACCTGCCACCGCACTCCAGCCTGTGCGACAGGATGAGACCATCTCAAAAAACAGGAAACGAAAATCGAATGTCGACGGTTGACCTGACTGCGGCTGCTCACCCCCTGCGGCGGGCGGAGGACCCCTGCTACAGGGTACAGAGGTAGGAGCTCGTCTTAGATCTGGCTGTGAAGACACATGCGAGCCGCTGTCTATATACACAGGTATGCACCCGAATGTTGTGTGTGCGACACTGGGTCACCACGGCAAGGATGCTGTGCTCCTGCAGCTCTCACTCACGGTACTGTCAGCATTTCCTCTGCGTGTCTACATATTCTCTGAAGACCCAATGTTGGGAAGCCGCATTGTTGTCAACTTCATGGCGGTGTTACAACAGATGTGGCCAATCTTCTGTTCTTGTTATCTCGCTGGCGTGCGTTTTGCTACACAAGGTCCATGAATCCCACAGACACCCCTGTACTTATTCTCACCAAGTGCAGCACTTCCGATCGCTGCGTCAAAGGACACGGACGATGATAAAAGCACTGCCAGATGTTTTCCAGAAAGACTAATAGCTTACATCCTTACTCAATTTGATTTCCCTCCTTACGAGGAAGAAAAGGGAAAACAATCCTGTGAATCTGACAGAGGAGAGGCGTGCCCTTAAATTCCTCACGTATTCATACGCTTTGAGACCACACACGTGGGGCAGGCCATTAGGTATTTGGGTTTAAGCGGCCGACGAGGGCCTAAGACAGCGGGTTTAGGCTTCTGCGGCTCGCGGAACCCTTCGAGGCTCTGATGAAACCGCGCCCGGAGGAGAATACCCACGCGCCGACGCACCGCCCACAGCTGCTTAAGGTTAACGAGCTGGGTCACCCGCCCTCCCGACCGGAACGCGTCCCCCGAAGCTTAGGTTCCTGCTACGAAGCGAAACGCACAGCCCACTTCCGGGGCCGGGCGGAAACCAAACCGTCCTCAACGCCAGTCGGCCCGCAGCTGTCCCGCCCCCCCCGCCGATCCCCGGCTGAGAGTCCGGAGGCACGCGTACCTGTCCCTCGGAGGAAGTAACACTTACGAGACATTCTCGTGGCTGTAGCCGATTTTGGCGTTGTAAGCTCCGTTATCCAGCACTAAGGTAGTCATCTCAGCACCACCCACACCGCGCCACCGACGCCTTCCCTTCCGACTCTCCTGCCCAGGCTTCTTTCGGCACTCTATGGTTGCTGGGCGGGGCTTCAGAATGCGCTTCCGGTCACCCTAGCAACGGAGGACGCCGGAGGTGGGACCCTTTGGCGCGCTTACCAGCTACGCCCGGCAGCCTTTGCGCTTCCAAACGTAACCCGTGAACTTGGTGGCGAGATGCGACTGCTAAGTGCTTCCTTGCCCACTTCATATTTGTTCTTTACTGCGCAGACTGACTCGCGCCTGCAAGTTCCTTCTAAGCCCTGTAGCGAACCGGCTCTGCCTGTGTGTCTTCCAGGAGTCTTGCCCAGACAGTGACATTTCTTGGAGAATAAAGTGCAGAACCATCCTCAGCCCCATTCATTCTCCGCCACGCCCCGTCCGACTGCAGGATCCAACCACCCTGAACTGCATAAATGCTGTTTTGCCGACTGCTCTTGATCTTTTACTCATGTTCCTACTTTCGTCTTCCCTCTACCTACTTCGTCAGAACCGAGCTTATGGGACTTTCTCGTCCAAAATAGGCTCCATACTCCTAACATTCCCGACACACTCCGTTTCCAAATTTCCTTTCCTTGAATTTGGTGCCCCTCCTACGGGCTCCTGTAATGTTCAGGGCCAATCCTTATGTATCATACATAGTTAACAGAATTTCTAGCATCTGGACTCTACCACAAGATGGGAGTGTAGACTTGGGTGATGAAGATGACAGGGTTAAAACTTGCACAGTTCAGCCGGGCTCGGTGACTCAGCCCGTAATCCCGCGCCTTTGGGAGGCTGAGGTGAGTGGATTGTCCGATCCCGAGGGTTCGAGACCCGCCTGGGCGGCGAGACCTCATCTCTACAATAAATCAAAAAAATCAGCCGGGCGTGGTAGCGCATGTCTGTAATTCCGGCTACTTGGAAGGCTGAGGCGGAAGGATCGCCGGAGCCCAGCAGGTCGAGGCTGCGGTGGCCGGGAGCGGCCACTGCACTCCAGTCTGGGCGGCAGAGTGAGACTCCAGCTCAAAAAAAAAAAGAAAAACTTGCACAATTCTTGCTTCATGTGGGTAAGCTGTTCCAAGAGCTTTACGTGTATTAACAAATTTAATCTTTACAACTCTATGTGGTGGATACTATTATTGAAATCAAGCAAATAGTGGTTCTGTGCCGTCTCTGAATTCAAACTGTGGGTCAAATCCTGGCTATACCACTAGGTTGGACAGGTTAGTTAACTACTCTGTGTCTTAGTTTTCTCACCTGTAAAATATAATAAAATTAATAACATCCTCACAAGGGTACCTGCATAATGAACTTTTGTATACCTAACCCTGAATTGTACCCCACATCTTTAAAATAAAATTTTATTTTTTTAATTAAGATATACCCAGGCTTGGTGGCTCAACCTGTAATCCCAGCACTTTGGGAAGCTGAGGTAACTGGATTGCCTGAGCCTGCGGGTTCAAGACTCGCCTGGGCAACTTGGTGAGACCTTATCTCTACAATAAAATTTTAAAAATTAGCCGGACGTGGTAGCGTGCGCCTGTAGTTCAGCTACTTGGAAGGCTGAGGCGGAAGGATCGCCGGAGCCCAGCAGGTCGAGGCTGCGGTGGCCGGGAGCAGCCACTGCACTCCAGTCTGGGTGACAGAGTGAGACTCCAACTCAAAAAAAACTCAAAAAATAAATAAAAATTAAAATGATAACATATGGGGAGCCAGCCCCCCAAAAGAGATTTAGAGGGTCCCTGGAAGGTGGGCAGCGTCGGCGAATATTCTAGAGAAATAAAAAGAAAGAAAGAGACTGGACTCTGTCTAGTGCAGAAGCCGATTCTGTAGTAGGGATAGATATTTAAAAAGGCAAGATGGAGGCATAGATATAAAGAGGAAGAAAGAGAAAGAAAGAAAGTGGACAACTGTTCAGTGAAATGAGCAGAAGCCGTTTATTGGGAACAAACGTGAGTCTTTTATCCCAAATTTTCACATGTCAAACCACAAGACTTTCACGTGGGCACAAAGTCAGGTAGGTGAGGGGCGTCCCCCACCCACCAGGCATTTCCTTAGGAATGAGGAAGGGCAACCCCAATCAAATCACAAGAGTTTACATGAACACAAAGCCGGGGGGGGGGCATCCCCGTCCATCAGGTGTTTTTTCCCCAAGCATGAGGAAGGACAATCCCAAAATTATTTCACTGTTCCTTATGCTTGGTTTATGTTCCTCAAAAGCAATACAACAGTTTTAATATCATAAAATCCTAATAGTCAATAACTTCTAAAACTTATGCATACCCACACCTAATGACTGACTTAAATCCTAATACCTTCTGATTCTGTGCTAACTTTACCTGTACTATAAAAAACTCTTAGTTCATAGGTCAGACCAGTTCCTAAAGAATGTGGCCCAGTCCAAAATGGACGCTGGGCCATTTCCAGGAACAATTGATTATGATCTCTTAACAAAATGGCTATTCTAAAAATCCTATGTATCTATCTTAATTTCTATAAAAGTTTCTAATTCCTAATCCTGATATATAAGGCTGATCATCAGCAATAAAGCTTCTAAAATAAAACCCAGACACAAACTGTAATTGTACTAAAGCCAAAATCACAATTAGTAGAAGGTGGGAACAATGAAATTTCAAAAGTTAGCTGTATTCTTATAAAACCTTATAGTATCATGTTTGATCATGCTTGGACTAACATAATTCCCTGACGTAGCATGACCTATTCTAAAATACTTTCCATGAATTCAGTTTCTATTATAAGTAGAAAAAACTTACACTAATTGTAACTAAAGAACCGTATTAAAAGAATGCCACCCAGCCCCAAATGGACGCTGGGCCCTTAGGATGTGGCCCAGCCCAAAGTTCGTGCTGGGCCATTTCTGGTAACCCTAGATAACCATCTCATGCTGGAAACAGCTCTCTAAATGTATATGCTAATTCTACAAATATATTTTTAAATCTTATAAAGAAGCTTGTATCACGTATAAGGCTCCCAAATGTGATCTGAGTTTGAACTGTGTTAAGGTTAAAGCCGAAACCGCAGTCTGTGAGAAGCGGGAACAATGGATCCCTAGAGTCAGCCATGCCCGTCATATTCTCAGAACTTCATGCTTAGATCGTCAAAATCCCTGCCAGTGGGTAAGGCTAAACAACAAGGAAAGGAGGAGGGAATGGGCCTTCAGCTCCTGAACCAGCCTGGTGGTCTCAGGGTCCGCAGCCTGCCTGGATCCCTAACGCTCAGGCAGGCCTCCACGGCTGGCTCCCAACAATAACATCCCCTTCTAGAATTAATTTGCTGACCTCAAAGGAAGAAGCTGAGGCAAAATTAATATAAGGAGAGAGCTTACTTGGGGCAAGCTTGAGGATTGCAACCTAAGAGCAGTTTTTAAACTATTTACTCCAGACATGGCCTTGGGATGGGGGTGGAGGTGGAGGTGGGAATGGGATGTAAATGAAGTCTCGTTCTCATGTCTCTGTTGGTGTCTATATCTGGGCCTGATAAATTTTGCATACCTCACATTATTCAAACTGCTCTAAGCTTCTTTTCTTTCTCATAGTCATTCTGTTTTCTCCAACTTTATAATAAAGTGGTAAGATATCTTACTTTAAACAAGTAAATAGTCATTTATAAATCCTATATCACACAGTAGGCATCATTTCTCTATGTCTCTCATTTTTTAGAATATTATCTTTCAATCCTTTTTCTCCTTCTGTTTGTTACAGCCAAATCAGGTTCTTATGTCCGCTGCCCAGAATAAACAAAACCAACACAGCTAACACAACGGAAAAAGTTTTGTTTGTTGTTTGTTTTAGTTGGGTCTCACTCTGTCACCCGGGCTGGAGGGCAATGGCTCACTCCCGTCCACCGCAGCCTCGACCTGGTGGGCTCAGGCAATCCTTCTGCCTCAGCCTTCCAAGTAGCTGGAACTACAGGCACGTGGCATCATGCCTGGATAATTTTTATTTATTTATTTATTTATCGTAGAGATGAGGTCTCACCAAGTTGCTCAGGCTGTCTTGAACTCTCGGGCTCAGGCAGTCCTCTCACCTCAGCCTCCCAACGTGCTGGGATTATAGGCATGAGCCACTGCACCTGACAGAAAACGTTTTAATATCACAAAGTAGCTAAGTGAGGAGAGTGGGAGAAATCTCAGAAATCTGCCTCTTTGAAGATTTAGAGAATAGGATTTTTAAACGGAACATGGCAGGCAGAAAGATAGGGCTACTGATTGGTTGTTAATGTCGTAGGGTGGAGACCATCTTCCTGATTTAGAGCTAGTTTCTGAAAGATAATTTAATAGACTGGTTAAGCTGACTACCTGGTGTTCTGGCCTGGTCGGAATGCATCAGAATATACAGTCTGAAAACAATCTCAAATGCCATTCTTAGTTTACAATAGATGCAAGTCTCTTGGCTAACAGGTATTATCCCCTGACCCTGAGCCATTATGGAAGCAGTCCAAGAGGAAAGTGTTGGAGAAAGTGGGGTCCCTGGAGATTGAAGCCACTTTTGTCTTTCTTTTTTTTCCTTTTTTTTTTTTTTTTGAGTCAAGATCTTACTCTGTCATCCAGGCTGGAGTGCAGTGGCAAGCTCACAGCTTAAGTGATCCTTCCGCCTCAGCCTCCTGAGTACCTATAACTACAGGTGTGCACCACCATGCCTGGCTTATATTTTTCTTTTTTGTAGAGATGAAGTCTCCTATCTTGCCTGCAATGATCTCGAATTCCTGGGCTAAAGCAATCCTCCTGCCTCAGCCTCTAAGTGCTGGGATCACAGGCCTGAGCCAAGGTCCACAGCTCAATTTTGTCTTTCAATGAATTCTTTTCTCCTCAAGCAGTTTCAGATTCATTGTTTAAGAAAGAATATGTTGATTATCCTTGCCCTTCCCCCAAGGGTCAGGACATGAAAGTAATTTTATAAATGTGGCTTTGTGATTTTTGGCCCTTTCTCATTTAAGCTTCTTTTTGCTTTTGTTGATGAAAGATGCCAAACTCAACCAAGCATGGTGGCTCACGCCTGTAATTCCAGCATTTTAGAAGGCTGAGGCAAGAGGATTGCCTGAGCCCACCAAGTCGCTCGGGCTGGTCTTGAACCCCCTGGCACCAATCTCTTTCTTATAGTATTACGATAGTTGTTCAGGGTCCACTTATGAGTGAGAACATGTGAGACTTGGTTCTTTGTTTCTGTGATAGATCACTCAGTATTATAGACTCTAAATTCATCCAAGTTGCTGCGAAGTTCTTAATTTTGTCCTTTATGACTGCATAATATAGCCTCCTTTATTTTAACTCAGCATTTCTTTCTACTGACTTCAAATTTTTTAGCTAGAACTTAACTTTTTCAACCAATTGCCAATCGAAAAATCTTTGAATCCATCTGTGATCTGATAATCCTCCCACTCCATGAAGGTGTCCCACCTTTCTAGGCTGAACCAATATCTACCTTATAGACATTATACATACTGGTTTATGTCCTTGCTGAAAGGACAGACCAAGAGTGGAAAGCCATTTTTTATCTTGTTTTTAAACCCTGACGTGATGAGGAAGAAGTTGAAGCTGTGTCCCAGAGAAATCCATTTTTATCTTGTTCTTAAACTTTAATACAATGATGAGAAAGTAGAAGTTATGTTTTGGAGAAATGCATACTCCAGGTAAAGATTAACTTTGCCGCTCTCTTGCTGCCGTTGGCCCATGCTCTGTTTTCACCTGTCACCCTGTCACCCCGCATCTCCCCCTATCACAAAGGAAGGCAAAACCACCACACTTGTCATTGACAATGGTTCTGGCATGTGCAAAACTGGCTTTGCAGGGGATAACTCTCCCTGAGCCGTGTTCCCCTCCATCGTCGGGTGTCCCTGACACCAGGATGTTATGGTAGGCACGGGTCAGAAGGACTCCTACGTTGGCACCGAGGCCCAGAGCAAGCGAGGCATCCTGACTCTGAAGTATCCCATCGAGCATGGCATTGTCACCAACTGGGACGATACGGAGAAGATCTGGTACCACACGTTCTACAACGAACTGCATGTGGCCCCGAGGAGCACCCGGTGCTGTTGACCAAGGCCCCTCTGAACCCTAAGGCCAACAGAGAGAAGATGACCCAGGTCGTGTTTGAGACCTTCAACACCCCAGCCATGTATGTGGCCATCCAGGCCATGCTCTCCCTGTACACGTCTGGTCATACCACTGGTATTGTCATGGACTCTGGAGACGGGGTCACCCACATGGAGACGGTGCCCATCTACGAGGGCTACACCCTCCCCCATGCCCTCCTGCATCTGGACCTGGCTGGCCGGGACCTGACTGACTACCTCATGAAGATCCTCACGGAGCACAGCTACAGCCTCGCCGCCACAGCTGGGCGGGAGATTGTGCGCGACATCAAGGAGAAGCTGTGCTACGTTACCCTGGACTTTGAGCAGGAGATGGCCACTGCTACACCCTCCTCCTCCCTGGAGAAGAGCTACGAGCTGCCTGATGGCCAGGTGATCAGCATTGGCAACGAGCGGTTCCAGTGTCCAGAGGAGGCACTGTTCCAGCCCTCCTTCCTGGGCGTAGAATCCTGCGGCATTCACGAGACCACCTTCAACTCCATCATGAAGAGTGACGTGGACATCCGCAAGGACCTGTATGCTAACACAGTGCCGTCTGGTGGCACCGCCATGTACCCGGGCATTGCCAACAGGATGCAGAAGGATATCACTGCCCTGGCACCCAGCACCACGGAGATCAAGATCATTGCTCCCCCTGAGTGCAAGTACTCAGTGTGGATCGGTGGTTCCATCCTGGCCTCCCTGTCCACCTTCCAGCAGGTGTGGATCAGCAAGCGGGAATACGATGAGTCAGGCCCCTCCATCATCCACCGCAAATGCTTCTCAACGGACTGCGAGCAGATGCGTAGCATTTGCTGCACGAGTTAATTCATAAGTATAAATTTGCCCTGGCAAATGTACACACCTCATGCGAGCCTCACGAAACTGGAGTAAGCCTTTGAAAATAAATTTGTCCTTGAAGCTTGTATGATATCAGCACTGGATCATAGAACTTGTTGCTGATTTTTGACCTTGTAGTCAAGTTAACTGTTCCCTTGGTATTTGTTTAATACCCTGTACATATCTTTGGTTTAAACCCTTAGTACACATGTGGCTCAGTCACTTCATGGTTGAGGTGAGAACATGCTATGGAAGAGAAGTCCATGATCTGTGAATTCGCGTGACCAAGAGTCTTGATCTGTGCAGGGTATTAATGTGACAGAGCTGAGTATCTCTAGAGATTGTCAAGAGCTGAACAAGTTGTCATTTCTGTCTTGCCAGCCAGTCTAACAGGGTTGGAAACATCCCGCCTTGAGACCCAGTTTCCTAAGTGTTTTTCTGCCAGAACACTGTGGGTTGTTACTTGCCTTGAGTCGGAAGTGGTTTGCATTTACACCTGTAAATGTATTCATCCTTTTCATTTATGTAAGGTTTTTGTATGCAATTCTTAATTCTTTAAGAGATGACAGCAGATTTTGGCTTTCTACTGTTATGTGAGAACATTAGGCCCCAGCAACATGTCATTGTGTAAGGAAAAATAAAGTGCTGCAGTAAAAATTAAAAAAAAAAAAAAAGATTACTGACTTTGTCTTTTCAGATACACAGACTCCTTACTTTTCAGAAACACAGACCGGTACCGGTACTGTTGTAATTTGTCTTTTCTAGAAACACAGACTTCTCAAGCATGACCAGTATCGATCCATCGTATACTCGGTACATGGTGACCAGGACCCCCCTCAGGGTTTTCTGTCGACTTCCTGGTGCCAGGCGTCAGAGGTATCTCATGGCTTTTATTGGTGGGGTCTGCCCGGCAGAAGCGGCAATCAAGCTGGTCTGGGACATCATGCACTGGGCAAGGATTATACAGTCACAAAACTTGTGATTACAAAAGTTATGCAGATCGCAGGACTTGTGACCACTCCGAAGGGAGAGTGGGTGGGGATTCTGTCTTCCAGTAGATTGAGCGCTGTCTACAGGGAAGTCAAGGATCCCCCAAACCTGCCCACTGGGAACGCATAGGAGATAAGGGGAAGTGCACCCTCCATTAGCTCTAGGGAATATTGTTCAGGAATGTACAGGAGCACTAGAATTCTTGTCACACCCTTCTCTAGGGACTGTGATAATATGTATAGACATGAGTGGGTCTCTGCGTCACAGGATCGCCAAGACATTTGCAAGTGGTCAATAAGGAAGTCATGGCAGTCATGTCTACCTGATTACAACATCTCCAGGGGAGAGGATTTAAACCAGGGCTTTGGGGGGGGGCTACGAGGTCACACTCATCTAAAGCGTAGGCCCACTTCCTGTCTGTGGGAAGTGAAACTTTCTTAAATAAATCTTTTCTTCTTTCGCCTCTTTGTGTGCTGCAAATCTTTGCATTACTCAGGTCTCTGGTTGCCAGCACACACCTCCTAGACGTCGGCTCCGGCGGTGCTGCGCCCCTCTCCATCTACCCATCTACCCTCACCCTATCTGGACCCTAACACTTGCCTGTAGCTTGTCTCCCTAAAATGTATAAAGCCAAGCTGTAACCCAACCACCTGGGACACATATTCTCATAAGGCTGTACCCTGGGCCATGGTCACTCATATTTGGTTCAGAATAAAAGTCTTTAAATATTTTATGGAAGCCGGGCTCGGTGGCTCAGCCTGTAATCCCACGCCTTTGGGAGGCTGAGGTGAGTGGATTGCCTGAACCCGCAGGTTCAAGACCCACCTGGGCGGCGAGACCTCATCTCTACAATAAATCAAAAATTCAGCCGGGTGTGGTAGCGCATGCCTGTAATTCCGGCTACTTGGAAGACTGAGGTGGAAGGATCGCCGGAGCCCAGCAGGTCAAGGCTGCGGTGGCCGGGAGCGGCCACTGCACTCCAGTCTGGGTGACAGAGTGAGACTCCAACTCAAAAAAAAAAAACCAAACAAAAAAAAATATTTTATGGAGTTTGGCTTTTCATCAACAGAGTGAACCAGATTTATACCCTAGCTTGTTGTTTCCTGCATTCATGAGTTAAAATAAGTCTTTGATGGGGCTATACCCTTGGGTCCCCTCCTACTGTGGGAGCTTTTCTGTCCTCCATAAATCTTGCTTTCAAATAAATAATGTTCATGTATTTGTATATCTTTTTTTTTGAGTCAGTGTCTCACTCTGTCACCCAGGTTGGAGTACAGTGGCACGCTACTCATGGCCACAGCAGCCTTGACCTGCTAAGCTCAGGTGATCCTTCCACCTCAGCCTTTCAAGTAACTGGAACCACAGGCATGCACCACCATGCCTAGCAAATTTTTTTATTTATTGTAGACATGAGGTCTCACCATGTTGCTCAGGCTGGTCTCAAACCCCTGAACTCAGGCAATCCTCTCACCTCCACCTTCCAAAATACTGGGATTATAGTTGTGAGTCACCGCTCCCAGCCTTTTCTTTTTAAAAATTATATTCTAAGAATTAAATAAAATAGCCAGGTTCAGTGGCTCAGCCTGTAAACTCGCACTTTGGGAGGCTGAGGTGAGTGGATTGCTTGAGCCCGTGGGTTTGAGGCCCACCCAGGCAACTTGGTGAGACCTTGTCTCTACAATAAATAAAAAATGAGCCGGGTGTGGTAGCGTGCACCTATAGTTCCAGTTACTTGGAAGACTGAGGCGGAAGGATCGCCGGAGCCCAGCAGGTCGAGGCTGCAGTGGCTGGGAGCATGCCACTGCATTCCAGTCTGGGCGACGGAGTGAGACTCCAACTCATTAAAAAAAAAAAGAATTAAATAATTGTTGGGGCTCAGATACTGATAACCCAAAATATGGCACTTTGATATGCTGAACTGAGGCAAACTCAGGGTCTCTCTGACCTTCCTTCTTCTGCATCTTCTCCCCCAAAGCACAGGATAAAGTTGAAGTTCCTGCAGAAAATGCAGAGCCACTAAGAACAACTGATTTCTGTATGACCAAGAATGTAGCCACACCTGAACAGATCCTTTCACAAGATAATGTCTGTCTCTCAGGTTCATTGAACTTCCAGAGATTAACTATTTACAAATTAATCTCTAGTCCCTGATTCATTCATTCTCCCAAGTGATCCTTTACTGCCCTGACACAATTCTGCCCCTTGCTCCATAAACTGTTTTGCCAGGATCCAAGCTCCTGTTATTTCTGTAAGCTATGAACTTTCACACTTCTTTTTTCATAATTGTGTTCTATTTGTCTGAAACATTCTTTTCTGCTGTGAATTCATAATAATACCCACCATTCTATTGTTTCAGGCATTCTGCCAAGTTCTTTAGCTTTATTAGGTTGATTAATCCTCACAACAGCAGGGCTCAGTGGTTCAACCTGTAATCCTAGCACTTTGGGAGGCCGAGGCGAGTGGATTGCCTGAGCCTGTGGGTTCAAGACCAGCCTGGGCAAAATGGCAAGACCTCATCTCTACAATAAATTTAAAAAAAGAATTAGTCAGGCATGGTAGTGCCCGCCTATAGTTCTGCTACTTGGAAGGCTGAGGCAGAAGGATCACCAGAGGCCAGCAGATCGATGCCGATGTGGCTGTGAGCATGCCACTGCATTCCAGCCTGGGCAATGAAGTGAGATTCCAACTCAAAAAAAAAAAACAACTCGCAACAACCCGATGAAGGTGTGTAGTACCCCAGGACTCACAGAGGTTCAATACTTTTCCTGTAATCACATAGCTAAAAAAAAACAAACCTGCAGAACTGTTTCAATTCTAAGTCATTGCTTTCAAGGTCAGTTCTTTTAATAAATTAAAGTGACCGGGCGTGGGGGTTCAAGCTTGAAATCCCAGCACTTTGAGAGGCCAAGGCAAGAGGATTGCCTGAGCTCAGGGATTCGAGACTAGCCTGGGCAAACTTGGAGACCTCATCTCTACAATAAATTTTAAAAAAAGCTGGGTGTGGTAGCCTGCTTCTGTAGTTCCAGCTACTTGGAAGGCTGAGGCAGAAGGATCGTCTAAGCCCAGCAGATCAAGGCTGCAGTGGCCGTGAGCACCGTGACACTGCACTCCAGCCTGGGTGACAGAGTGAGACTCCAACTCAAAACAAAAACAAAAAAACACATTAAAGGGACTTATTCTCATCTTTGAAATATTACTTCCACTGTAAGTCTCTCTCTTAATGAATTACTCCCTCCTCTGTGTTCTCAAGGCACTTGTTTTTGATAATGATGATAATAATATCTAGCATTTGTTAAGAGTTTGCTATATGCTAGGTACTTTATTAAACACTTTAGATACTATCAGTATTATCTTCATCAGATAAGATTGTGGCTCAACTGAGGCTGAGAAAGATTAAATCATTTGCTCAAATTTACAAAGTTACAAAGTGGCTGATGCAGCATTTGAATCAGAATCTGATGACAGAGCTGAAGGTCTTAACATAAATCTACCTTCCAAGTGAGCATGTGAGCCTGTTAACTCTTGAAAGGACCAAGATTGGCTGGGCATGGTGGCTCAAGACTGTAATCCCAGCACTCTCGGAGGCCGAGGAGAGGATTGCTGGAGTCCAGGGGTTCAAGACCAGCCTGGGCAACTTGGTGAGACCTAATCTCCACAATAAATCAAAAAATTAGCTGGACATGGTGGCACATGCCTGTAATTCTAGCTACTTGGAAGGCTGAGGAGGAAGGATCCCCTGAGCCCAGCAGGTCAAGGCTGCAGTGGCCATGAGCGTGCCACTGCACTCCAGCCTGGGCAACAGAGTGTGACTCCAACTGAAAAAAAAAAGACTGGACTCAGTGGCTCAGCCTGTAATCCCAGCACTTTGGGAGGCCGAGGCCAGTGGATTGCCTGAGCCCAGGGGTTCACAACCAGCCTGGGCAACTTGGTGAGACCTTGTCTCCACAATAAATCAGAAAATTAGTTGGACGTGATGGCACATGCCTGTAATTCTAGCTATTTGGAAGGCTGAGGAGGAAGGATTACCTGAGCCCATGAGTATGCCACTGCACTCCAGCTTGGGCAACAGAGTGAGACTCCAACTCAAAAACAAAACAAAAGAAAGGACCGAGATTGTTAGGATAAAAAAAAAAAATCTCTCTCTCTTCCTCTCTCCCCCACCCCAAGTGGTGTCTCCAAATGTTAGGTTAGACCAGCCAGGATGGGTTTGTGCAATCCTGTGTCGTGTGAAAGATGGAAAGAGTTGCACAAGGAGTAAGTTAGAAAAAGTTTATTTAGAAGGTAAATAATGGGAAAAGGATGGATCCACATCCTCAAGATTGAAGAGGGGGCTGAGCACTGAAGTGTTTGGCACTGAATGTTTGAAACTGGATGCTTATAAGATTTCCTAGAGAAGGCTGGGAGCAGGAGCATTCCTGTGAAATATAACAGTGTGGGGGGAACGTTTTTGTTACGGTGACTAGCTGTTCATGAGGGCAGCAGCCAGAGAGTTGACTACATAGGCAGGGAGAGTAGTCCAAGGTCTGTAAAACAAAGTGTCAAGGCACAACCATTAAGCTTTGAATGTCCTTGGATTTAGGGAACAAAGAGGCATCTAGCTAGGAGTGTGTTGTTTATGGGAAGATTGTAGGAGGGCTGGAGTCATTATTGAGAGGACAGTAATAAACTATACAGAAATAAACTATACCATGGACTTAGGTTAAGAGCATGCTATTGAGAGACCCAAGAAACTTAAAAAGCCATACTTGCTGTAAAAGTAGTGTTTAGTTCACTATATTTCATATATCCCTACCTCATGTTTACTATATATTTTGTGTATTCTTACCTCATGTTCATTGTACTTTATGAAATCTTAGTACTTTAAATCCTACCTCAGACCCCGCAGAATTAGGCATATGTCGGGTGCCAGGTAGTGACTGATTGTGTAGTTATATAATGTCTTAAGTAGTGTTTGTATTTAGAACTCTTGGGTTAAGCATTGTCAGTCCCAATTGCCATGCTGACTTCTGCTTTTACAACGGGATGTAAATGTTAAAGCGATAAGCCCCTTTCAGACATTCCTTTGTTATCGCAGTAGACTCTGAGGCGCTAGCTTCTCTCTAGGTGGGCTTTATGTCAATTTAAATCACCGGCTTCCATGCCAAAAGTTAATTTACACGCAGTGGCTATGTAAACCTGAGGGAATCAAAGACTTTGAGAAAAACCGCCTAGCTATAAGACATTTGCGATATTTTATAAATTCCTAGAACTAGTACTATATGAATTTCTACCCCACATTCACTGTATGTGTTTGCAGCATTCATATTTAAAACTTTGTTAAGTTTGGCTTTTGTTGTCCCATAATGACCATGTTATGTTATGTAAATGTTAAGCAAACAAGCCATCCTAAGCATTCCTCAGTATCAGCAGACTTAATGGCGCTAGTGTAACCTCCTGCCTGCTTGCTCGAGTTACTTTATATGCAGTGACTGTATAAACCTAACTTATCTGACATTCCATTCTGCCCGTTAAGTGGGTTTCTGTCAATCACAGGCAGTCAGGTTACAGCCCACGAAAGGCACCCACCAATACCAAGTGTTCCCGTGCCCATTAGGTGAAATTACCCAATCATGTAAAATCAAGTTTAAAGTTCTTTCCCCTCCCTCTGTAATTGTGCATAAAAACTGCTTGCCATACTGGATCAAAGCTCTTGTCCCTGAAGCCACTACCAGCTTCATATGTGAGCCCAGACTCGAGCCTGAATAAAGACCCTTGTGTGTTTGCATCGGAGCTGGCTCTTTGTGGTCTCTCTCTCTCAGATTAGAGTTCTGGGTTTAACAATTATAACAGTTCATTTCTTTTATCTCGGTGTCCCAACGGTTTGTCATACAAGATAGCTAGAAACTCATCCTTGGAGCAAGATGTTAATTATAAAATCCTAATGCCTGTTACTGGGGGAGTGTACAGTTTTACTAGTTTTACTCATTGGTGACTTTAAACAGTGGAGTTACTTAAACTTCCTTCAGAGCAAGAGAGTTAGCAGAGCCAATTATGCAATAAAATATTATGACTGAAGTATACCACTAATTGGTATTTATAACAAAACAAAAAATATAAGTCAATGTCCAGCTGCCTGCCTGCAATGGCCAAGGTGACCCCATTTTGGCATTTCACCCTTTCAAAGATGGAGTTGATGTACCCAAGGAGCAGCCCTTTTATTTTATTTATTTTATTTTTGTTGAGTTGGAGTCTCACTCTGTCTCCCAGACTGGAGTGCAGTGGCACGCTCCCGGCCACCGCAGCCTCGACTTGCTGGGCTCCGGCCATCCTTCCGCCTCCGCCTTCCAAGTAGCTGGAACTACAGGCACATGCTACCACGCCCAGCTAATTTTTGATTTATCGTAGGGACGAGGTCTCACCAAGTTGCCCGAGCGGGTCCCGAACCTGCGGGGTCAGGCAATTCACTCACCTCGGCCTCCCAAAGCGTGGGATTACAGGCTGAGCCACCAAGCGCGGCCAGCCATTTGAACACTACCTAGTTTTGTCATATTCTCTTAACATTACTTAGCTTGCCCTCTGCTCAAGGACAGAACTGGTTTTCTCAGAGGTAGAGATTATTAATTGTTTTACAATCCCTCTCCAGCTTGTCTTATACTAATTAGCTTTTCCATTCCAAGTATTTGCATAAGAAACAAGTTAGCCTAATTAGCCCTTAGAGACCCTCCTGACACAGGCCCCATCACCATGGCAACTGTCATGTGACTAATCCACCACCCATCTGCCACAGCCCATCACCTGAAGTCAGCACCCATGCTTACCTGCCCGCTTCGTGACGGCATGGAAAAGACCACCACTCAATCACCTCAACGGCCTGCTCCCACCAAAGGGAAGGTTTAAAAGCATGCAACCTCAAGCAGCCATACGCCATTGCTTTGCTAAGCTCTGGTCAGGCCATGTGGTTCATTGAGCTATGGCCATCATGTTTTCCTAGCTTTGACCCCCCTCTTCTACCTTGGGGAGATGAATCTCTTATTTGTCTCTCATTTACTTTCTAAATAAACTGTCTTTCCCCATCTAACTTCTGTGCAATTCTTTGCATCTTTCGCGCCGCACTGTTTCGCCAACACTCCCTGTCTCCTCCGACCTAACATTCTGAAGGCCCCGCTGGGACTTTGACCTAACAACTTTAATGGTAACAGCAGGTTTTTAAATTTTTTGCCTAATTTATATGATAAATGTCAAGTGGACACATCCATCCTTTCTGTTGTTCAAAAAGGGTGAAGTTATTGAACTATGTGTAAATTATCTCCCCTTCACCAACACACACACACAACCACACATCTTCCTAATGCATCCTGCAGGGGTATTTACTTTCTTTTTCTCTTAGATATCACTGTGTGATCATTTTCCTCCCTGGAAAATGCTGGTTTGGGGCTAGTTGGGATAGAGGTATAGAATTGTAATAATTTTCTGTATTTCCACAGTTTCTTTCTTTCTTTCTTTTTCTTTCTTTTAACAAAGTTGCCTTTTATTTTTATTTAAAACAAGAACAAACATTTAATACACAAACTGGGCAAACGGGGGAAGCAGACCTTCTGTTCCTAAGGCAAAGGTAGGACTGGGTGAGCAGGGGAAAGACGATGGTTCTAAGAGCAACAATGTCTCTTCAGCGCAGTTTCTGCTAGGTAGGGAGAGGTGGGTCTGGCTCTGGCAGAGTCGTCGTCTGAAGCCACGGGAAGTCATCTGCTGCCTGTGGTTCCTGCTCGCTAAGGCGGCGGTTCTGGGCCTGGGCCGCGGGCAGGCTCGGCGGACTTCCCGCTGCGGACAGGGTGAACCGGGGGAGGGCTGCACGCCAGGCCCAGGCACTGCCTGCGCCTCGCAGACTCAGCTGCCTGGAAGCGGCCTCTTCTGCGCAGCGGCCCCGGCCTGGGCACAAAGGCAGGGACCCCTCCATGTCTCGTCACGGGCTTGAAGGCAGATGGCCTGGACTGCGGGGTCAGCTTTCTGCGCGTGGCCACCGGGACCCTGAGCCAGAGGGTCCCGTCCAACTTCCACTTGTCCTCGTTGCACTGGCTGAGCGCCCTCAGCACCGTCTCCCAGGCGCAGGGGTCCGGGCAAGCTCTCTGCGCCCTGGGGGGGGGTGACCTTGACAGTCACCGGGCTGCTGGCGGGAGGAGGCTTCTGGGCCTTCCACCGCCGCCGCTGGACGTGATTCAGCGGGATGTTGTTGGAAAAGCCTGGCCCCTGGAAGGTCTGGGACAGCGGCCTGTTGGGAAAGCGCCTCCGGGGTTCTGGGTTCACGGCCCTCCCCACCCGGACGCCAGCCTGGCCGGGCGGCATGGTGGGCCAGGGCCGGGGCGGGAGGCGGACGCAGCACGCAGGTCATGGTGTAGCTCCCCCCCGGGTTGGGCGCGGCAGGCTGGCCTGGGCCGCGGGGCGCCTCCATTCTGGGCAGGGTGGGGCGCGGCGGCGAGGCCTGGGGTCGCCCCAGGAACTGGCTCAGATAGCTGCCCATGGCAGGAGGGCGGCAGTCGGGCCTTGAGCGCAGATACAGCTTTCAGAAGGTCCCGATCTCTGTGGCCACGAACAGAGGACAAGCGCGTTGTCCTTGGTGATCAGTGACCGTTGGCGATGCGACGCGTGGAAAGCGAGAGGGACATTGGGCCTCGGGACCTTCCGACCACAGGACCCCGCGAAGGCCAGGACGGTGCCCGGCGGACACGGCATCGCCAGGTTGGGGTGAGGGCGTTCCTGTCAACAGTTTCTTTTAACAGACTCTTTTGGCCGGACACGGTGGCCCAGCCTGTAATCCCAGCACTTTGGGAGGCCGGGAGGAGAGGCTTGCCTGAGTCCAGGGGCTAGAAACCATCCTGGGTAGCTTGTGGTTCCAGCTACCACGCCCGACTAATTTTTTGATTTTACTGTAGAGACAAGGTCTCGTCATGTTGCCCAGGCTGGTCTCGAACCCCAGGACTCAGGCAAGCCTCTCGCCTCGGCCTCCAAAAGTGATGGGATTACAGGCTGAGCCACCATGCCCGGCCTAACAGGCATTTTATTTTCTTTTTTGATGAGAGCCAAAGCTTTATTTGTTCATTTCTTACGTTTGAAGTACTTTTCGGTAACACCCTTGGCCTGAGATTCTCTGCCATAGTCCTTCACTACTACACAACTGCATAACTTACTATGGTTTTCCCTCTCTGTCAGTTTTACCCAGGGCTACTCATTTCCCTAGCCTCTTGTCATCTACCTTAATTAGGTTGACTTGGTGTTCAGCACAAAGGGCCACCAATATAATGTACATGGGTTCCTCACAGTTGGATGCAGTACACAGAGATGGACTTGGTCCTTGTCTAATGTTTTAGGTCGTCATGGATGGGGGCGGTCTTCAGCACCTCTAAGTAAAGCAGGGTGTATGGCCATCATGCCTCCAACTGCGAGACTGCCTTGGCCATGACAGTGGGTTGCAGGTGACCTTGAATCTTTTTTTTTGAGTTGGGGTCTCTGTGACTCAGGCTGGAGTGCAGTGGCACACTCATGGCTACCGCAGTCTCAATCTGCTGGGCTCAGGTGATCCTTCCACCTCAGCCTTCCAAGTAGCTGGAACTACATGCGCACAACATCATGCCTGGCTAATTTTTTTATTTATTGTAGAGATGAGGTCTTGCCAAGTTGCCCAAGCTGGTCTCGAACCCTTGAGCTCAGGCAATCCTCTCACCTTGGCCTCCTAAACTGCTGGGATTATAGGCATGAGCCACCATGCCCAATGACCCCAAATCTTAACTCACGGGACCCCAGGCCACGTGCCTCCCTGCTAGGTAAAGAGCTTGCAGACGTTTTCAAGTGATATTTACATACTTCTTTAGACATAACCTTGTAAAATGTGTAAGGCTGATATGAATAATCTATTTCTTTCTTTTTTTTTTTTTTTTGAGTTGGGGTCTCACTCTGTCGCCCAGGCTGGAGTGCAGTGGCACGCTGCTCACGGCCACCACAGCCTCTACCTGCTGGGCTCAGGCCATCCTTTGGAAATATCAGGTTTCCAAGTAGCTGGAACTATAGGCGTGCGCCCCACCCCCGGCTAATTTTTGATTCATTATAGAGATGCAGTCTCGCCATGTTGCCGGGGCTGAAATCTGCAGGCTCAGGGAATCCTCTCGCCCAGGCGTGGGCCACCAAGCTCCGTAT
Source organism: Cephalopachus bancanus (assembly GCA_027257055.1). Classification (NCBI taxonomy): domain Eukaryota; kingdom Metazoa; phylum Chordata; class Mammalia; order Primates; family Tarsiidae; genus Cephalopachus; species Cephalopachus bancanus. The sequence continues at coordinate 1,756,521 of JAPVLO010000090.1, forward strand.
GAATAATCTATTTTATTGATGATTAAAATTAAGTTAAAAGTCATTACTTTCTCCAGGACGACACAGCTAGAGCCAGGACTTGAATTTAGGCCTTCTCATTTCGAGGTCCCCGGATCTGTTACGACATGTTGTCAACCTGCACCTGTCTTAGAGTTGGAGTAACAAGGGGGAAACATTGCATTACAGCATTTAGCCAAGGGAAAGGCAAAACGTCTTAGCAAAGGAGAAGAAACCGAGGAAGAACTATGAAGAAAGATGGGCAGGTCGAGAGCCAAGGGCGCAGCGCGGTGTGGGGCGGAGAGTTCCGTTCTGAGGAAATGAAAAGAAGAAGTAGCATGTGGAAGAAGCACTGGGTGATGGAGGCGGGAACGACCAGCGGGGAGGGAGGGAGGATTAAGGCCCAAGAAGAGCTCGGACTGGGAGTCCAAGGACCCTGCGGCGTCAGGAAGGGCAGCGGAGGGCTCCCGCGAGGGTCCCGGGAGGGGCGGCGGGGACCGAAACCCCTCCGCCCCGCGCCCGCCGGGGTGGAGCGGCGCCGGAGTTGGCCCCGCCCCCCCGCCTCGGGCCCCGCCCCGCGTCCGCCCCGGGCCCCGCCCTCCCCCAGGTCGCTTAGGTGATGCGGCAGCCAAGATGGCGTCGGCGGCGGCCGCGGCGGCCTGAGCGGGATGCGCCGGGTCCTCGGCGGCGGCGGCGGCGGCAGCGGCGAGGGCCTCGGCCGGGGCCTCGGGCCTCTCCCGGGCGTGAGCGCCCCGGCGCCCGTTCCCCGGCCCGGCTAGCCCGGACGGCGAGGCGACGGCTGCGGCGCGAGGAGGTCAGGAGCGGAGCCTGAGCGCGGCGCCCCTGGCCGGCACCATGGCCGGGATCATCAAGAAGCAGATCCTGAAGCACCTCTCCAGGTTGGTGAGCGCCTCGGGCGCGGCCGCCTCAGCCCCGGCGCGCGCCGGCGCCGCCTGCGGCCGCGGGGCCGGCCGGCGCCCCTCGGGCTTCCTCGCCCCGCCGGGCAGAGGTCGCCGCCCGGGCGTCGCGCGCTGCCCTGGCGCCCGGGGCTGGCCTCCGGGGTCGCCCGACGCGCTCGCACTGGCGCGGCCTCCCGGGGGCCTCCCGGGCCGCCCGACGCGCCCTCCCCGGGCTCGCGGCCCCGCGGGGGCGCGGGCTCGAGCCCGAGGCGGCGTCCGGGGGCGGCGCGGCGCGGGCCTGGGGGCGCGCGCCGGCAGCCCCGCTCCGAGCCGGCGCTCCCGTTAGCCTCGGCGCGCCCCGGCCCTGCGGCCTTCCCGCTCGCTCGCGGAGGGTGTGCCTGTGTGCACAGGTCGGATTTGCGCTGGGTAGACAGCCAGGTCCAGAGCCTTCGGGTCGCTCCGCCCGAGCCATGTGTTGCTTTCCCCTCGGAGCCCTGGACACTCAGGGAGTCGACATCTGGGGTGGCTGAAGCGGGACGTGTCATCCTTTCCATCTTGGGGCGGCTTTCGTCAGAAGCATGACTCAGTCGGGCTGGCGGTGTGTTGCGGCTCTTGGCTTCTTGTCGGGCTCCAGACACGGGCGAAATGGAGGCCCCGGTTCCAGATGGTTAGCAGGAATCCACGGCGCGTGCTGGGCTTCCCTCTCTCCTCTCTGTTCTGTGTGGGCTGATGGTTACTTTTAGTTGGCGTTCAGAAGAGGCTCGGGTACGGGGCAGACTTTTAGGAAACGCAAGTCTTGGTTTATGCCACAGTTATGTGTTGGGAAACAGAATCAAGCTGTGATTTAGCAAGTATCGGCCTTACTTGTGACATTGAATAAGATACAGCGTAATTTTGTTTTGTTTTGGTTTTGGAGTCAGAGTCTCACTCCGACTGTCGCCCAGGCTGGCGTGCAGCGGCACTTTCACGGCCACCACAGCCTCGGCCTGCTGGGCTCAGACAGTCCTTCCACTTCAGCCTTCCAAGTAGCTGGAACTGCAGGCGTGCGCCACCACCCCCAGCTCATTTTTTTGGGGGGGGGTTGGATTTATTGTAGAGGTGAGGTCTCCCCATGTTGCCCAGGCTGGTCTCCAACCCGTGGGCTCAGGCAGTTCTCTTACCTCCAGCTCCCGAAGTGCTGGTATTGCAGGCATGAGCAGCCGTGCCAGGACATAGTTTTTTTAGTAACAAATTATAGCAGCATTTATGAATACATTTAATATTATCTTTTGGGGGGGATTGGAGTCTCACTCTGTCTCCCAGGCTGGAGTGCAGTGGCACACTCCCAGCCACCACAACCTCGACCTGCTGGGCTCCGGCGATCCTTCCGCCTCAGCCTTCCAAGTAGCTGAAACTACAGGTGCGCGCTACCACGCCCGGCTAATTTTTTATTTACTGTAGAGCCGAGGTCTTGCCAAGTTGCCCGGGCTGGTCTTGAACCCGTGGACTCAGGCAACCCACTTGCCTCAGCCTCCCAAAGTGCTGGGGTTATAGACTGAGTCACCGAGCCCGGACTATCACTTTTTTTGAAAACTTCTTTTAAAATTGTGCGTATGATCCAATACCAAACTGTCTTATTTAGGAAGATTTTTGTCACTATTTTTAGTTTGTTATTGAGGTGGAGTTTGACCTAGATAAGTCAGATGTCCCTCAGCCTTTCTCATACCCAATTCCTCAAGAAAATTCACATCTACACAAAACAATTATTTAACAAAATTTTTATTTTAAATACAATTCAGGGTTAGGTATACAGGTGGTCATTGTGTAGGTAAAATTTGGGCCTCACTTTGGTCCCCATTTCGCCTGGTTTGAGATCAGGCACCCTTAGTGATGAAGGGTACCCCCCCTCCCCTGGCAGTTTCCCACTACTGCCGATCCCCTTCTTATAGTATTATGGTAATTATTCAGGGCCTGCTTGTGGGTGAGAACATGGTAGTTCATTCTTTGTTACTGTGATAGATCACTGAGTATTATAGACTCTAAGTCCATCCAAGTTGCTGCAAAATTCATAATTTTGTCCTTCTTTATGGCTTTGTAATATTCTATTGTGTATATGTACCACATTTTTAAAATCCAGTCCACTTTTGATGGGCAGCACGGTTGGTTCCATGTTTTTGCTATTGGGAATAATTCTGCAATAAACATGCACGTGCAGGTATCTTTTTCATAGAGTGATTTGAGTTCCTCCAGGTATACACAAAACAATTTGAATGCCTATTTTTTCACTTTCTCAAGGACGATGGTACATCCTAATACCGCTCAAGATGCCTAGAAGAAAAGTTGATTCGAAAAAGAATATTAAAGTTTAATTCTTTTGTGGAACTCAATTTGAGAAGGACTCTTAAAATTTAAAACAAAGAGTATAATGGCTTAATAATGTAGACACAATGTATTTAAAATTGTGTCCTTAGGGCTACTTTTTTTTTTTTTTTTTGAGTCGGAGTGTCACTCTGTTGCCCAGGCCAGAGTGCAGTGGCATGCTTGCAGCCACCCTAGCATCCACCTGCTGGGCTCCAGTGATCCTTTCTTCTCAGCCTTTTAAGTAACTGGAACCACAGACGCATGCCACCATGCCTGTCTAGTTTTTGTGATTTATTGTAGTGACGAGGTCTCACCAAGTTGTCCAACCCCGGACTCAGGCAGTCCTCTCACCTCGGCCTCCCAAAGTGCTGGGTTTACAGGCTGAGTCACCGTGCCCGGCCGGCAATTTCTAATAAAATGACAAGGTGTTGTGATAAATTATAGTTATTCAAGTACGAATGAACTTTTATTTTATATTTATTTAATTTGGGACAAGATCTTCTATTTTTTTTTTAGTTGGAGTCTCACTCTGTCACCCAGGCTGGAGTGCAGTGGCATGCTCACGGTCACCCCAGTGTTGACCTGCTGGGCTCCAAAGATCCTTCTGCCTCAGCCTTCCAAGTAGTTGGAACTACAGGCACAGGCTACCACACCCAGCTAATTTTTGATTTATTGTATAGATGAGGTCTTGCCAAGTTGTCCAAGCTGGTCTTGAATCCACTCGCTCAGGTAATCCACTTGCCCCAGCCTCCCAAAGGGCTGGGATTACAGGCTGAACCACTGAGTCCAGCCAGGACAAGATCTTGCTATGTTGCCCAAGCTGGTCTTGAATTCCTGGCCTCAATCAATCTTCCCGCCTTGGCTTTCCAAAATGCTGGGATTACAGGCATGACCCTTCATGCCTGGTCATCAAATAGGAATAAACTTTTTTTTTTTTTTTTTGAGTTGGAGTCTCACTCTGTTGCCCAGACTGGAGTGCAGTGGCCGCTCCCGGCCACCACAGCCTCGACCTGCTGGGCCCTGACGATCCTTCCGCCTCAGCCTTCTGAGTAGCCGGAATTACAGGCATGCGCTACCACGCCCGGCTGATTTTTTGATTTATTGTAGAGATGAGGTCTCGCTGTCCAGGCGGGTCTCGAACCCGCGGGCTCAGGCAATCCACTCACCTCAGCCTCCCAAAGGCGCAGGATTACAGGCTGAGCCACCGAGCCCGGCTAGGAATAAACTTTTAAATTACCTGATTCAAGTTTAATTTTATAGATTATTCAGTAATGAAGATGTCACCATATTGATCTAGTGGTCTGGAATGCAGTTTAATAGCTTAATGGGTAATAGGGTATATTACTTTTTTTTTTTTTTTTTGAGTTGGAGTCTCACCCTGTTGCCCAGGCTGGAGTGCGGTGGCACACTCTTGGCCACCACAGCCTCGACCTGATGGACTTAGGCAATCCTTTTGCCTCAGTCTTTCAAGTTGTCAGAACTACAGGTGCGCGCTACCATGCCCAGATAATTTTTTTAATTTATTGAAGAAATGAGGTCTCACCATGTTGCCCAGGCTGGTCTTGAACCGTGGGCTCAGGCAATCTTCTCACCTTGGCCTCCCAAAGCGCTGGGATTATAGACTTGAGCCACCGCGCCCGGCCTATTACTTTCTCATAATAGACGTGTCATTTGGCCTGTGCATGCAACCCATTACATCTTCTCAAATGAGACCTTTCCTGACCATAGAGTTCAAAATTGTATGTCCCATGGCCTCATCTCTCCTGCTTGCTTTATTTTTCTCCACAGCACTCATCCTCATCTGTCATAGCCCATTTTCATTTATTTATTTGCATATTTATTTGTCTTTCTCCAGCTAAATGTAAACTCCATGAGAGCAGAGATTTTTGTCTTGAGACTAGCATAAAGTAGATATTTAACAACTGTTTGTTGAAGCTGGGCATGGTGGCTCAAGTCTGTAATACCAGCACTTTGGGAGGTGGAGGTGAGAGGATTGCCTGAGCTCAGGGGTTCGAGACCAGCCTGAGCAACATTGCAAGACCTCATCTCTACAATAAATCAAAAAATTAGCTGGTTGTGTTGCATGCCTGTGGTTCCAGCTACCTGGAAGGCTGAGACAGAAGGATCGCCCGAGCCCAGCAGGCTGAGGCTGTGGTGGCCGTGAGCAGCGTGCCACTGCACTCCAGCCTGGATGACAGAGTGAGACTCTGACTCAACAACAACAACAATAACAAAAAACCCCCAACTATTTGTTGAATGAATGGATGAAAGCACGGTGGCATGAAGGAGCTGACTCATTCTCACATCACTGCTGCGTTTTACTGAGGCAAGACTGTATGCTGCCAATATTGTAAGTTTGGGGATGACAGTTTCCCTATGGTTTTGGAGGCAATGGGTGACTGAATAAATAAATGTGGTGCCTTTGGAGTCCTGGAAAAGAAGAACTAGGAAAATGACCTAGCTCTTGTGGGGTCTTTTACGGGGTGGTCTTCCAGTAAGAAAATGACCTTGTTATGACATGGTGGGGGGTATTCTAGTAAGGAATAAGACTATCTGGGAACCCACATGAGAAAGAATGCTCACTTTTAGCCTTGAGACTGAAATACAGTGCAGTTGCAAGATTGAAACCATCATGGCCCAGATGTATGAAGGTATGAAAGAAGGATTGTTCTTACGAGATGAACAAATGCTTTAAATAAATGCTGAACTATTTGAGAAGTGTGAATCCATATACTTGTTCCTTGTACAATTGTTATCTAGTGTGTATTCAAGCATCTGTTGAGTTGTTAAAAAGTTTATGTACTTGATGAATCTGAAATGAGGACAAGGGCGTGTGTTGTGGGGGCAGGAAGGCAGTTAGAGTGGTGACATTTTTAGGAGAAGTGAAACAGGAAAGGCCTTTAAAGGAGAAATTGCTCTGATCTTTGAAACTGTAATAAGCACAGAATATCTTTGGGGGTGATTTTGTAGAACACTCATTTTTCACAAGGGAATGGTAAGTTCTGAAGAAAAGTCATAACAAATGTAAGAAAGGAAATAAAGGCAGGAATGACCTTTAAGCTCAAGACCTTAGTATCTGTTACTGTGTGTGTGTGTGTGTGTGTGTGTGTGTGTGTGTGTGTGTGTGTGTTATGTACACATGGGCAAAGAGGGCATATATTTGTCAGGACTTGAAAAGGGGAAGGGAAGATTCAGCTACAAATGTCCCTTTCCCCGCTTAGGCTCAGGGCATACTGTGCTGGGCACAAGGTATACTGGGGAGTAGGAGTTGATAGGGCTGACATACACCTCACTTGTTTGGAGGCTTTGTAGAGTTTAAAGCAGCTCTTGTCACATAGGGGCAGTTTTACTTCCCCTGGCGACATTTGGCAATATTTGGAGCTACTTGATGGTCTCGGCTTGGGGTGGGGGACAGTGCTACTGACCTCTAGTGAACAGAGGCCAGTGAGGCTGCCAAACATCCTGCAACACACAGCACATTCCCCCACAGCAAAGAATTATGAGGCTCAAATGTCAGTAGTTCTGAGGTTGAGAAACTGGTTTAAAGTGTACATATGTGTCATGTGATTAACTAGGGCACTGTGCTAATTAAGATTATTTTGTCTGCAAACCGCAGAAACCTGATCTATTTAAGTAAGAAGGGAAATGTAACAGAACACAGGAAGATTTGAACAACCAAACCAAGGAAAGGGCAGAACCAGCCAGCTCCTAGAATCTCGTGGACCTTCCTCCTACAGAAGGGTTTTTAAATCTCTTCACTATTGACGTTTTGAACTAGATAATTCTTTGTTATAGAGGGCTGTTCTCTGCATCGTAGGATGTTTAATGCCTCCAGGCATTGCCATATATTCCCTGGGAGGCCAAATTGCTCCCGGCTGAGAACCACAACTCTAGGGTGCTGCCATAACTCCCTATCTCTGGTTGCTCCTGTAAGGCTTCAGATCCCCAGGAGAGAGAACTTGTATGACCCAATTCTGCCTGTTCATGGATCAGTTAGCAATGGCAAAGGGTTGATAGCAAAAATATGGTTGGGGATTATTTTGAGGTAGGTAGGCTTATTGCACCATTTGGCATCTGTAATAGGCACTGAACTAAATTAAATTTCCAAGGGCCTCATATGTTGTGTTAAGGAAATTGAACTTTATCCTGGGGGTGGGGAGTGATGCTAATAAAGATAAGAGGGATATGATCATTAAAGGAGCTTGGTTTTTGGAATGCCTGGGGTGGAAATTCAGGTCCACAAATGGACTCTGAGTAAACCTAAGTAGAAAATGAGTTTTCTGAAAGGATATTGATGGCCCGCAGACGGGAAGTTGGAGGCCCAGACTTGGGAACAGCCTGGACTGTTCCAGCTCCAAGTGTCTAGGTAGGAGAAACTGCTTGACAGTCTCAAACATGACTTATTTCATAGCAAGGAACTATTTAAAAAGGAATGTGGCCTGAGAAGACTGTCAAATGTTTCGAATATTTGTTATGGGTATTAGGAAGGTTTAACCACTTGCAGGGTTTTGTGACTGAATGGCACAGTGATGAGAGAGCCCAGGGCACTTCACGGTGTGCTGGTGGGTTGGGCCTCTAGATGCAGGGAGGAAAGGGGAGGACAGCAGCTGGTAGCCTGGAGAGAGAAGAGCCCTTGGGGGACTGGGAGTGCTGTCCAGGTGGAAGAGTGGTGACCTAAAGAGAGGAGACCTTTGGAAGGTGGAACGCCGTCACCCCACATCTGAGAGGGCATGCACATCATGTTTACCTGTTCTAGAGAAGTGACTCGAAGGTTCAGCAGGGCGAGACACTGGTTACAGGAGGATCATCCATGGCAGCGGGACGGTGATGATGAAAGAATCTGCACCTCGGGACAGCACAGCAAGCAGTTTTATAATCAAGCAAATCAATTATCTGAATTCCTGTACAGTGTTTACAGTCGCCTTGCTTAAGAGTGCTGACTACGCCGGGCACGGTGACTTATGCCTATAAACCCAGAACTTTAGCCGGGCTCGGTGGCTCAGTCTGTAATCCCATGCTTTGGGAGGCTGAGGTGAGTGGATTGCCTGAGCCTGCGGGTTCGAGACCTGCCTGGGCAACTTGGCGAGACCTCATCTCTACAATAAATCAAAAAAATTAGCCGGGCATGGTAGCACGCGCCTGTAGTTCTAGCTACTTGGAAGGCTGAGGTGGAAGGATCGGCGGACCCCAGCAGGTCGAGGAGCGGCCACTGCAGTCCAGTCTGGGTGACAGAGTGAGACTCCAATTAAAAAAAAAAACAAACCCAGAACTTTGAGAGACGGAGGAAGGAGGATTGTCTGAGTCCAGGGGTTCGAGACTAGCCTGGGCAACTTGGCCAGACCTCGTCTCTACAATAAATCAAAAAATTAGCTGGGAGTGCTTGTGGTTCCAGCTGCTTGGGAGGCTGAGGCAGAAGGATCACCTAAGCCCAGCAGGTTGAGGCTGTGATGGCTGTGAGCGTGCCACTACACTACAGCCTGGGCAACAGAGTGAGACTCCTACTCCAAAAAAAAGAAAAAGAGTGCTGACTACATTGTCTTTAGGTTGCTGGTGACTCCTTAACCCCATGATTTGTGACGGGGAATATGCACATATCCTGCAGAGACCAGTCTTGGCCAGGGGCTGCTTCCCCCGGGGAGGGACAGAAAGAAGCCAGATGGGGGGGAAAGAGGCAATGCGACATATCCCCACACTCCACCCCTATGTGGAACTCTTTCCACCCTCACAATCTTTGCACAACATTGATCTTCTGCAAGTTTCCTGAGGTGAACACATGAGTCAAACATTGCACCCATGTCCCGTGTATGGATCCACTATAGTGATTATGATACCTATGAGTACCTTTTGCCAGAAGGAACTTAGTGAACCAAACTGCTTGGAAAAGGGGTGGTCAGCAGTTTGGGAAACAGCACTGACTTCAGTATTCAAGGTCTTAAAGGCCGTAGACACTTATGACCATGGTCAGGAATGTATACACAGCATTCAGTTTGCAATATGGCACAGGTGTGCAGCAATATGCCTCCCTGTACAGCAGTGAGCATATTCGTGGCCGTTGTAGGGAACTCTGAGCAGACCCAGCATGTGGACTTGTGCACTGGGGTGAGGGTTCCCACTCGTTGAAGGAACACATTCCCAGAGCTGGCGGAGGCTAAGGGTGATGAGATAAATATCTGAGAGGAACAAGCAGAGGTACATTTCTATTATCAGGCAAAACACACGCAGCATTCCTGTCCAACATTCCTGTCCTGTGACAATACTGGGACACTTTGGGGAGGCCTGCCAGGCCTGGAATACCATGACCTGTCAGGCCCAGGAGCCCTCCTGTCCCATGAAAGGACAGTGGCCGGGCTTGGTGGCTCAGCCTATAATCCCGCACCTTTGGGAGGCTGAGGTGAGTGGATTGCCTGAGCCCGCGGGTTCGAGACCCGCTTGGGCAGTGAGACCTCATCTCTACAATAAATCAAAAAATCAGCCGGGCGTGGTAGCGCATGCCTGGGATTCCGGTTACTTGGAAGGCTGAGGCGGAAGGATCGCCGGAGCCCATCAGGTCGAGGCTGTGGTGGCCGGGAGTGGCCACCGCACTCCAGTCTGGGCGACAGACTGAGACTCCAACTCAAAAAAAAAAAAAAAAAAAAAAAAAAAAAAAGGACAGTGGGGGTATCTTGAATTGCCACGTAGAAGTGATTATAAGCTGGGTGTGCTGGCTCACGCCTGTAATCCCGGCACTTTGGGAGGCGGTGGTGAGAGGATTGAGCTCAGGAGTTCAAGACCGCCTGAGCATCATGGGGAGACCTTGTCTCTATAATAAATAAAAAAATTAGCCAGGCATGGTGGTGCATGCCTGTAGTTCCAGCTACTTGGAAGGCTGGGACAGAAGGATCACCTGAGCCCAGCAAGTTGAGGCTGCGGTGGATGTGAGTGTGCCATTGTACTCCATCTTGGGTGACAGAATGAGACTCTGACTCTCCCCCCGCAAAAAAGAAATTATTACGCCTCCCTTTTGAGTGTTTGAGACCTGGGGTTATTACGTTTAACAGCATCTGTCCATTTTCCCATAACCATACAACGAATATCTAAATTATGATCTATTCTCTCTCCCTAGGAGTAAGCAGGGACCAGATTGGACCCCAGCAGGGTTCGGATTGAGCTTCGCTGGGCCAATGGAGAGTATTCTCTCCAGGTTCTACGTCCTGTGTGGTGGGCAGCAACAGGTTATTCTCATTTCCCCAGCCTGGTTATAGTGATGATTCTTGCATCTGGATTTTCATCCTCAGGAGCTTTGCCCATGGTTATGTCAACATATCTAGGGGTGCTGGACACCCAACACAGGGTCTTGTTGAGAGTGTGAATTGCTTCATGCAATTGACTTGTCCACCCCTGCAGTGAGTGTTGATCTGTCTTTAGCACGCTTTAGCATGCCGTTGTATCTTTCCATGAGACTGGTGCCTGTGGGATTGTAACGTAGTTAGAATTGCCAGTCAGTGTGCAGCCGCTCAGTCTGTTGTTGCACTTGATGTCCAACAGACATCAATGGGTTCCCCGGTTGTGGTTGCTTTCGATGACTTTAGGGATGCCAAATGCTGCCAGGAGCTGTGACAGTCTTCTAATGGTTGAGCACTGTGTAGCTTGCTTGCTGGGGAAGGCCTGCAGTAACTCTGTAGTAGTATTAACACAAGTGAGAGCAAACCGGGCCCCTTCTGGGTTGCTATAGTCTTCTTACCAGTGGGTCAAGGGCTCACGGCCCCTTTTGATGTGTTCACCTTCTGCCAGCAGTCTCCATGGGTGCCTCTTGGCACATACGGAACACTCGTTGCAAGCTGTCTCAATGTCAGAGTATTTAATGCGGGGGTCCCCAAGCTTTTGCAACTTCCTACAGTGTTTTCTGTTCAGCGTGTTTCATCTTACGATATAGCCAGTCCTCTAGGGGGGGGGCGTCTTCTAGCCACTTTACATGGACTGAGGTATCTACTTCATTATTCCCAGACTCAGCAGGGGAAAATGCTTGGATACATGGAAGATAGTGATTTTCTTTTAGAGGCTCATGGCATAAATGTCCTGCCACATATCTTAGCCCCACAGGGGCTTGTTCATAATTGTCCATTGTTGCGGGTACCATTGTGGCACCGACAGCATCAGTGCTTTGAACATTGCCCAGCTGTCTGTGCAAATTGCCAGTGGGCCTGGCTGTTTGGCTACCACCAACCACACTGTTCGCAACTGTACCCACTGACTGCATTCTGCTATGTGCAGGGCGGTGCACAGTTACCTGGACTTGTCTGGTGATTGACTCTGTTGGCAAGAAGCTTGATATACCATGATGACCTGCTGTTTGATGGGGCTATAGTGAATTTTGGCGACTTTCAAGGTCTGTGACCAAAAGCCAATGGGAAGTCAAGCTTTCCCATGCTGATGCCCAAGTCCCCAAGCATATCCCTCTGGCTATTGTTCACATCCAATTCACAGGGAAGGGATTGGTTTAGAATGCCCAGTGCCTGGATGGTGCCCAAAGCACTTGGGGCAGCTTTGAATGCCTGCCTTATGGCACTCTATCCACTCCTACTGGGATCCTGTTTTGGTCAGTCTACTATATAGGGGTCGTACGATTTGCACTTAATGTGGGATAAATGCCCTCCAATACCCTAACAAGCCCCAAAATTTCTGTAGCTGTTTGGGCAGAGTTGGGCAGCGGAAAGCCTGGATCTTGTCAATAACAGCTGAAGGAATCACTTTTGTCTTACCAGACCAAATAAGCCCCCAAAACTTGAGAGATAAGCCAGGTCCTTGCAGTTTGTTTTGATGCATCACCCATCCCTTCCCCTGCAAATGTTCCATTAGCTGGGGTGCCGACTGCTCTAGGACTGTAAGAGAATCAGCGGTTAGCATGGCATCATCTATACAATGAAACAGAGACACTGATGCAGCGGCCTCCAACTTTTCAAATCTTGAGTGACCATGCCATGATTTAATGTAGTCTGTGCAAATACCCCATGGACAGCCCCGCAAATGTCTGTTGTCTTCCTTCCCAGGTGAATGTGAACTGGTCTTGATAATATGCATGAATATCAATACTAAAGAAAGCATTAACCAAATCTACTACAAAGTGGTATGTGCCCATTGGTGTCCCTAATTGGTCCAAGATGTCAGCGGTAGTATTGGGTACAGTAGCATGCAGAGGGTGTATGACTTTATTTCAGTTCCCAATAGTCGGTCATCATTCTCCAGGTAGCATCAGTTTTCCTTACCAACCATGCTGGAGAATTCTAGGGGCTGTGAGCAGGGCAGAGTGTGTTAACCCTTGTCGATTCCTGATGGTTTCTCCGATGTCTTTGTGCCCACCAGGTAAGGCAGTATTGCTTGGTAACCACCACCTGCTGTGGTGCTGGCAGGACCACAGGTGGGTGTTTGGCATGCTCACCGATTACAGCTTTAACTACACTTGTTCCCTGGTGAAATTCTCCAGTGCTGGTTTCTAAATATAACCCTTGCAGCACATCAGTTCCCAATACCTGCTCCTTGATGGGAGATAGGTATCCAGCCTAGGGTTTGGGGGCAGGCAGCCAATGCATGGGGTAGGCATCACCCTCCGAACCTTGATTGATTTGCCACCATACTCGTCTGTAGCAGTTACAGGCCCTTCAGATGTTTTTGGATTACCATATATTTCAGGTGCATTCAGCTCCAGTATCCACCAAAGGTATTGCTCTTTGTATATTCCTTGGGATCCAGTATGTAGCGAGCTCAGCGTGTGGCTTCTGCTCTGTGGAGGAGGCTCGCACATCCTCCCTGTCTTGGCCACGCCCTTAGGCCTGAGACCAGGGCCAGGACAGAAGGCCTTCATCCTCCAAGGGAGCTCTGGGTTCAATCTGAATGGTAGGTGGCCATTCCCTTGGCGCTTCCTTCTTGCTAGCCCCAAGAGAAGGACCTCCTTGTTGCTAGGGGTCCACTCTAGTACCTGGACCCCAGCCCTCTTTTCTGTGATAGGTTGGTGATACTTTTCCTTGGGAAGTTGCTTCCATAATGCCACCAACATCACACTGGGCTGCTTGTCTGTCTTGTTTGGATCCACCCTGCCTTACCTAAATCTATCCATATTTGCTTGCAGGTCGCCTTTATGGGACCCTTCACCCCTTTTTCCTCCTTTGGGTTCTCCTTCACCTTTCACTCTCCCTGCTTCTAATCAAATCTCTTGTGCCAGGTCTGCCATAGCCTGCACAGCCCCCTGCACTGTCCCAGCCACTAGCAGAGATGGCACAGATATTAGTTTCTTAAGAGGAGGGTAGGGCCGACTGCAGTGCCTTATCTTTCATTCCAGCTGCAAAGGGTGCTGCGTCTGACCCTTTAGGGGTCTACATATATGACATGACACATCCCCAGTTCTCTTAGGTAACCTTGTAGCTCCTCTATGGTGTTCCATTGGGGGAGGAAGGACAGAATGCCCCCTTCGTTTGGCCAAGCAGCCTTACAACCTGCTATGGGCCATGTTAGGAGTGAACTGTGCTCCTCATGCTACCCTGCTCCCTGTATAGGAGGTGGGGGCTCTTTACCTCCTCTGTCACCTCTGTTTCATCCTCCTCTTCTGAGGAGTCTCACTTCTCTGTGAATTCCCTCTTTCATGGGTCCCACTCCCTGTGGGCAACCACAGTGTGCACAGGCAACCGTTGTTCTTTCACTTTTGCAAAGCAGTGGGCTAAATTGTGTAGCTGGTCGCTATTGTGTTCCAGCCAGCAACATAACATGTCTCTGCTTTCTGCCTAAATTAACACCCCCCTCCACACACACCCACACATACACAGTGGGCATTGAGAGATACAAAGGTGAGTAAGACATGGTTTCAGCTCTTGGGAAACTGAATTGATTCCTATTCTGATATAAGAAACATAAGTAAAATCATTAACTGTAACCTTTTTCTAAATTGTGCTACTTGTCTGGCATTCCAGGTAAAGTGAAAAAGGAAGAAAAAAATTTTTTAATTAATCCTGCCATCTGAAATTTGAAATTTTATTTACTGGATTAGGCAACTGGGAAAAAATTAAATATTGTTTTTGGATTATAAATGAATTTACTTTTAAAGACTTGAGGCTTTTTTATATTTATGTATTTATTTATTTAGAGTCAAGAGTCTCGCCCAGGCTGGAGTGCAGGAGCACACTTACGGCTTCCGTAGCCTTGACCTGCTGGGCTCCGGTGATCCTTCTGCCTCAGCCTTCCAAGTAGCTGGAACTACAAGCACGTGCCACCACTCTCACCTTTAAATTTATTGTAGCGACAGGGTCTTACCATGTTTCTCGAACACCTGGGCTCAGGCGATCTTCCTGTCCCCACCTCCTAAAGTGCTGGGATAGCAGGCCTAAGCTACTGCGCCTGGCAGCTTGAGGGTTTTTAAAAGCAATTATTCTATTTTTTTTCCTTTTCTCCCCTTTTCTTTTGATATCACTTTAAAATCCCCAATAATGTGGATTTGACACTGGCTATACAAGTTGTTTATTTAATGAATAATTTATGGGATGCTTGCTTTGTACTAGGTATTGCATCATAGTGCTGGGGATATAGCAGTCAACAAAATAGGCAAAACCCTGCCCTCATGGAGATTACATTTTAATCAGGCAGGTGTAAGTAAATAAATAGGTGAAATACATAGTACATTGTATCAGTGTGTTAAGTGCTTTTGAAAAAGTATCAGGCAAAGGGGATAGGAAATCCTAGAAACTGAGAATAGAGTTTGCAATTTTAAACCTAGTGATTGGGAAGGCTTAATTGAGAAGGTAACATTTGAGAAGAGACCTGAAAGAGGTGATGGGATCAGATG
This sequence comes from Cephalopachus bancanus, assembly GCA_027257055.1. Taxonomy (NCBI): domain Eukaryota; kingdom Metazoa; phylum Chordata; class Mammalia; order Primates; family Tarsiidae; genus Cephalopachus; species Cephalopachus bancanus. Next base: position 1,771,563 of record JAPVLO010000090.1, read on the forward strand.
CAAAGGGTCCAGAGGTGGGAGCTTGTTTGTCATTTTTGAAATAGGTCAAGGCTACCAATAGAGGTGTAGTGGAGTGAAGAGTCAGTAAGAGGAAGATGATATCAAAGAGAAAAAAAGGGCCAGATTGTGTGGGGTCTTGTAGTGACTTTGGTTTTTACCCTGAGTGAGATTGGAAGCCACTGGAAGGCTTTGAGCCCAAGATCACTCTGGCAGCCATGTGGTAAGTAAACAATAGGAGGGCAAGAGCAGACACAGGAGCCCGATTGAGAGGTGTTAACTAATTGTCCAGGTGAGAGAGGCATTGTCTTGGATGGAGGCGGTTGCAGTGCAATTGTTGAGGTAGTAAGGTTTTAGATCTATTTTGGAGTTAGAACCAGGATTGGATGACAGATAAGATGTAGATTGAGAGAGAAGACAGCAGCAATGGATGACTCCAAATTTCTTGACTTAAGCAATGGAGGAGATGGAATTGCTAGTAACTTCTTTGGAGGACTGCAGGAAGAGCAGGATTATGGGAGAAGATCAGGATTTTGTTTTGGATATGTTATTTGGATGAATGTTAGATATGCATATATTTTTAATATTTGAGCTTTTTTTTTTTTTTTGTGAGTTGGAGTCTTACTCACTGTCGCCCAGGCTGGAATGTAGTGGCACGCTCATGGCCACCCCAGCACCGACCTGCTGGGCTCCAGCGATCCTTCTGCCTGAGCTTTCCAAGAAGCTAAAACTACAGGTGTGTGCTACCATGCCTGGCTAATTATTTTATTTTGTTTTATTGTAGAGACAAGGTCTCGCCAAGGTACCTGGGCCGGTCTTGAACCCGTGGGTTCAGGCAGTCCTCTCACCTCGGCCTACCAAACTGCAAGGATTACTGGCTGAGCCCCTGAGCCCAGCCTGTATTTGAGCTTTTTTTCCCCCAAGAGATACAATCTCTAGATAAGTGGGGTCTGTGTCCCATGCTATGTTTTTTTTGTTTGTTTTTTTGAGTAGGATTCTCACTCTGTTGCCCAGGCTGTAGTGCATTGGCACTATCATGGCTATCACAGCCTCAATCTTCTGGGCTCAGGTGATCCTTCCGCCTCAGGCTTCCTGGTAATTGGATAATTGGGTAATTGGTGGCACATGCCACCACTCTTGGCTAATTTTCGAATTTATTATAAAGACGAGGTCTCTCAAGTTTCCCAGACTAATCTTGAACTCCTGGACTCAGGCAATCCTCTCGCCTTGCCCTTCTAAAGTGTTGGGATTACAGACGTGAGCCACTGTGCCCTACCAATTGCATATGTTTTAATTTGACAACAACAATAGAAGTATTTTTGTGTGCTTATCTTTAAGTTTATGCAGTCAATAATTACTGGGAAGTGAATTGTATGTTGAATTTTTGGGGGTAGAGTTTTTGTTTTTGTGCTATTTCGTGCACTATAGCAGTTCCCCCTTACCTCTGGGGAGCACATTCCGAGACCCCCAGTGGATGCCTGAAACTGCAGCTAGTTCTGAACCCTATGTATGCGTTTTTCCCTACATATACATACCTGTGATGAAGTTTAATTTACAAACTAGACATAGTAAGAGATTAACAAAAACTAATAATAAAATAAAACAATTATAACAATACCTGTGTTTTATAATAAAAGTTATGTGCCGGGCTCGGTGGCTCAGCCTGTAATCCTGCGCCTTTGGGAGGCTGAGGTGAGTGGATTGCCTGAGCCCACGGGTTCGAGACCCACCTGGGCAGCGAGACCTCATCTCTACAATAAATCAAAAAATCAGTCGGGTGTGGTAGCGCATGCCTGTAATTTCGGCTACTTGGAAGGCTGAGGTGGAAGGATCGCCGGAGCCCAGTGGGATGAGGCTGCGGGGGCTGGGAGTGGCCACTGCACTCCAGTCTGGGCGACAGAGTGAGACGCCAACTCAAAAAAAAAAAAAAAGTTATGTGAAAACGACCTTTTTCTCTTTTTCAAACTATCTTATTATCCTATACCTCAGGGAACTGAAACCTTGGAAAGGGAACTCTCTAATAAGGGATGACTGTTATATATGGAAGTTTCTGAAATAGAGCAGATGTCTCTTTCACATTAATTTCCAACTATTAATAAAACCATACATTAGCTGGGCTCTGTGGCTCAGCCTGTAATCCCGCGCCTTTGGGAGGCTGAGGTGAGTGGATTGCCTGAGCCCGCGGGTTCAAGACCCGCCTGGGCAACTTGGTGAGACCTCATCTCTACAATAAATCAAAAAATTAGCTGGGCATGGTAGCGCATGCCTGTAATTCCAGCTACTTGGAAGGCTGAGGCGGAAGGATTGCCGGAGCCCAACAGGTCGAGGCTGTGGTGGCCAGGATTGGCCACCGCACTCCAGTCTGGGCGACAGAGTGAGACTCCAACTCAGAAAAAATAAAACCATACATTGATTCTTACACAAGTTACTTTTAGGAGATTGATTTGAAAACTTGTAGTACAAAGAAGGTTGAGTGCTTGGTTTCGAAGATGCTACAACATTAGCATCCTGGAATCTGAAGTGTTCTATTCTTGCCTTAGAGAAGGATATTGTTAAAATGTGATTTGTGACTTGCCTGAGGTCTAATAGATAGTGTTGAGTTGCTTTTTTGTTGTTGTTTGCTTTGTTTTTTGTTTCTGAGTTGGAGTCTCACTCTGATGTCCAGGCTGGAGTGCAGTGGCACTCATGCTCACAGGCACCCCAGCACTGACCTGCTGGGCTCCGGCAATCCTTCTGCCTCAGCCTTCCAAGTAGCTAGAACTACAGGCCCGCGCTACCACGCCTGGCTAATTTTTTATTTATTGTAAAGATGAGGTCTCACCAAGTTGCCTGGACTCGAACCAGCGGGTTCAGGTACTCCACTCACCTGGGCCTCCCAAAGTGCTGGGATGACGGACTGAGCCACCGAGCCAGGCCTAGTGCTAAGTTGTAAAGTCACCGATCCAGTACCCTTTCAATTTGATTTTTCTGTGGTGCCTGTTTAAGCTGGCATCCTCCTTATCCCCAAGTTTGCGTTTCCTTTTACCCAATTTTCAGCACCCCCCTTATTACTTTTTTATGCGGTTTCACCATCCTGCTGCAGTATCCCTTGGGTGATTCTTTTATTACTTGGGAATCCTTTGCAGTCCTTTGAAGCTGGAGGCACATCGCCGTTTGACTCAGCAGTTTTTTTGAAGTTGATGTCTTAGTCCATTTAGTGTTGCTATAAAATAATACTTGAGATTGGGTAATTTGTAAAGAAAGAGGTTTATTTATAAAGAGAAGAGGTTATTTAGCCAACAGTTCTGCAGGCTGAGAAGTTCAAGGACATGGCCTTGGCTTCTGGGGAGGGCTCTCCTGGTGGAGAGGTCAGAGGGGAAGTGGACCCTGTGATGACAGGAAAACATGAGGGGTATCCTGGCCTGGTCCCAACCCACTCCCATAGAAACGAATTTACTCCCACAAGAGCTCCTGGGAGGACAGCACCAAGCCCCCACTACCCAGATAACTCCCACCAGGCCTCATCTCCTAGCACCATCACATTGGGGGTCAAATTTCAGCATGAGTTTTGGTAGGGACAAATAAACAATATTCAGACCATAGCAGGAGAACATAATTTCTCTATTCATTTCTTTTTACTTGAATAATCTTACTTTTTTTCAGTCTTACACTTTGCCTTAGTACTGTAGTTTCCAGTCTAACTAAGCACTTTTAAAATATGTCAATTTCTTATCATTTATACATATAAATGTTTTAAATTCTGCATACTATATATTAGGGTGAGTAATTTAATATTTTTATTGTGCATTGGTTTTTAACAATGAGTATTAGTGACTGGAACTCAGTATGAATGTAAGTTACAAGTGAAAGAGTTAGTTATTTTCGTGAGTGAAAAATGAGGAGTTTTCATATCAAGACCAAGTTATTAAAATAAAATTGAGAGCCAAAGCCAGTACGATTCAAGATATAATTTATTGCTTGATTTTTTTTCAGACCTTAGTTTTAATAGTTTGTGTGATAATTCATTGACTTTTTGAGATTTCTCCTAGTCAAGATGAATGTTTTGTTATACATTTTGAATCTTTTTATTAGTCTGTCCTTTAGGTTCAGTTTAAACTTTGTGTGTATTTACTCATCTACTAAAAATTACCTGTTAGAGTCACATCTCGGTGGAACCTCCAAAAATGTTAGGGCACCCTCCCACTGTGGCCTCCAGAACGTTAGGTCAGGTCTGCTGGGGGTGTGAATATATATGCCTGGTGTGTGATCTGGTGATGCATGAAAGATGCAAAGAATTGCACAGAGGTTAGATTGGAAAATATAGTTTATTTATGAAGTAAATTAGAGAGAGAGAGAGAGAGGCAGGGAAGGGGGCCAAAGACAGAAAGCATGGCGACAGCCATAACTCAAAGAACTCATGGCCACACCAGAGTCTAGTAAGGCAATGGCAAGTGGCTGCTCATGGTTGAGTCCTTTTAACCATTTGCCTTGGATGGGGGAAGGTCATCACCATCTCCCTTGGGTGGCGGTCTACTCTACATCTTATGAAGGGGCAGGTAAGCACAGGTACTGATTGCAGGAGACTTGTCAGATGTTTCCAATCCACAGTGTTTCGCAAAAAGCTGGTCTTATTATAATTTCTATGGCTTAAAAACAGCCAGCTAAGAGGCTTGAAAGTTTCTTAGAGATTATTATGCTAACCCATGAATTGAATGATTGGGCTCTCCATGCCTTGCACCTGATGGAGATTTGCCAAGGGGGTGCCGCTTGACCTGCAGTAAAAAGTAATTTTAAAATGTCTGAATTCCTCCTAAAACCTGCCTATTGGAAATTTATCTTATCTGTGTTTAACCTATGCTAGAGTCAAAGCATGTCAAGGATAAAGTTTAATCAAAAATGGTTATGCTGAGGCAAAAAGACTACACTAAACTACGTTTATTCTAGTTTCTATGGGTACCTCCTTTCAATACCATTGAGAAAGGGATCTCTGGCTTTTTTTTTTTTTTTTTTTTTTTTTTTTGCCACTGATAGTATAGCATCAAAGTGTTGTTTTCCTTTTGTAGTTAAGAATTAATATTTGGGAATAAACTTAGTGAGACAAGAAAATTTTGTGATTTTAAAATTTGGTAAAACAACATATTTAGATGTTAAATTGAATTCTTGTCCCAAATTTTTGCTTCTGCTGTGCTGTAACTTTATATGTAACTGATATGTACTATAAAAAGGGGCATCCATAAGGTGTAAGACTTATTTTCAAGGAATACAGGTATTATAAGTATAATTATATGATTATCCCCATTGATAGGTTATTTATATTTTTCTACCAATGCTTAAAGAAGATTCTATACAATATACAAATAAAATTAAGATATAGAACTCTCTTCTGGAAACAGTCTGGTAAATAGGTGAATAAATAGAATTCAAGATAGAATATGAGTCTTATGAGAGAGTCAATCAAAGTATTATGTAACTTTAACAAGAGAGACAGTGAAACAACTGTTTTGAATGTTAAAGACGTTTGTAAAGAAATAATGAAATAAAAGCATATAAATGACAGCTTGTGGGTAATAAAATAATTACTAAATCTGTTTTCTTTGACTAGGGCACTTGTATAAATGATACATTTGAGGCAAATATCCAGAGATGTTAAGGAGGATTTTCTTAGGTCCTCCAAATTTGGTTGAAATTCTGTTTTCCATTACTCTACTTTTCTTATTTTTTTCACAGCTCATCTTTTGTTGTCTTCCTGCAGCCAGAGTGTCTGCATCCCTTCACGACAGCCATCCTCTCATGCTTTAAGAGTACCATTTCCATTGGCAGCTTTAGCTAGGCTAATCTTCAATGGCTCTCTCCAATTTTTAACTTCTTTGGGTCTTAAAATACATCCTGTTTGCTTTATTAAAACAAAAAATTCATTTAAAAAAATTTTAAATATGTGGGGTACAATTCAGGGTTAGGTATTCAAATGGTCATTATGCAAGTACGCTTGTTGATGAGGTGTGTCCCCCTGCTCCCCTGGCAGTCTACCACTACTGCCAATCCCTTTCTTATAGTATTATGATAAATGTTCAAGATCCACTTATGAGTGAGAACATGTGATCTCAGTTCTTTGTTTCTGTAATAGATCACTCAGTATTATAGACTCTAAGTCCATCCAAGTGCTGTGAAGTTCATAATTTTGTCCTTCTTTATAACTGCGTAATATTCCATCGTGTATATATACCACATTTTAAAAATCCTGTCCTCTTTTGATGGGTAGCATGGTAGGTTCCATGTTTTTGCTACTGTGAATAATGCTGCAATAAACATAGAGTGCAATTTTCATAGAGTGATTTGAGTTCCTCCGGTTATATTCTCAGCAGGAGAAATGCGGGGTTGTATTGGAGGTCGATGTTTAGATCTTTTAGGAAGTGCCGCACTGTTTTCCACAGAGTCTGTACTAGTTTACACTCCCACCAACAGTGTAGAAGTGTTCCCTTTGCGCCACATCCTCTCCAGCATCTGTTGTTTTTTGAGTTATTGATGATGGCCATCCTAACTAGAGTTAGGGGGTATCTCAGTGTGGCTTTAATTTGCATTTCTTTGATGACTAGATCATCTCTCTAAGGGCAGAATTGCCCTGATATGTTTAGTTTTAGAGGGCACGAACTGTGCTTGTCTTGTTTACCATTGTGTCTTTAGCATTTGCCACAGAACTGGGTTCATAGTAGATGTTCAACAACATCTTTAACAGACTGGAGAAATAAATTTATACTACTTTGATCTCTATACATGTTTGGCAGGCTTACCTAGTTGACTCATATCAAGAAAATTTAGATTAAAAGATTTTTTTCAGTCGGGCGTGGTGGCTCATGTTTATAATCCCAGCACCTTGGGAGGCAGAGGCAATAGGATTGCCTGAGTCCAGGGGTTCAAGATCAGCCTGGGCAACTTGGCAAGACCTCATCTCTACAATAAATAAAAAATTAGCCAGGTTTGGTTCCATCTATTTGGAAGGCTGAGGCAGAAGGATCACCTGAGCCCAGTAGGTCGAGGCTGCAGTGGCTATGAGCGTGCCACTGCACTCACTGTACTCCAGCCTGGGCAACAGAGTAAGACTCTGAATTAAAAAAAAAAAAAAGCTTTTTTTCCCCCATAAATCCTATAGTTATCCCATTTACTTTTGAGTATGTAGAATAGTTCATTGCTGAATCCGTCTTTGGTTTGTGGATTATTTTTTGTAGGTAATTATGCCTCAGTATTGTCAGTGAAATGAGGATTACAGTTTTAACTGAGCTTTTTGGCACTTAAACCAATTTGGTAGTTTGTATTTGTAGATTGCTTGTTTTGTAGAGTGCTCATCTTAATTGGTTTTATTTAATGTTAAATTATACAGTTCAGCCTTTATATAACTTGTACAAACAACATAACTATCTTATTCCCCCTCCCCATGGCCACCACCCAACTATCTCATTTTTAAAAATTAACATTTTAATATGAAATTTAAAAAATAATGTGAATGTAATTGAGTAGAAGTGATAACAGTGGTAGAGAGAACGAAGGAAATCCTAAATGGTGAATTCATCTTAGAATTTAAGCAATTTTTGCCTTTAATCCAGTGTGAAATACAACTGTCTTTTTTTAAGTGCATCACAGCTAAATATTTTTATCGTATCATTCCTTCCTCTTCCTTCCCTTAAACTTGCTCCCTTCTGTGTCCCCTGTGTACCCATTCCCTGCAGCGTTCCCTGCTGGCTGTGGTGGAGCTTGGTGTGCTGGGAATTGCATAATCACCCAAGTGAGTACCAGAGGAGTCTAAGAAACCCTGGCAACTGACTACTTGCTTTCACCAGGAATAGGGAGCTTTTATCTGAATTTCCTGCCCTCAGGTAATACTTCTATACCCCATTCTTTTTTTCTTTCTATAAATGCAAGCACTTATTATGCCCCCCTAAAGATACGTTGAGAATATTTTCTTATTATTTTAGTCAAATACCTATTTTGTTTTCTTTACTATGTAGCTGCAGGCGCATGTAATTCCTCTCTTAAAAAGTCTTTTCTTGCAAATAAGATTTGGTAACATACTTAAAGTGGTAACCAGCTCTTTGTGATATTGCAAGAGAGAGTTATGTGTGACTTCCTGCCAGTTATTTGGAAATAGTAATTGGCATTTGATCTACTTTTTAATGGGTAAGGCTTTATTATCTAATGTTATTAGTGGGATATGAGGCTCTTTTGATAAAGAGGAGATGTTTTCATTAATTCTCTCATTTATCATTGAAGGACTAAAGAGTTTGTTTTGTGTATTTAATCTTAATTATAATCTTTATAAAAAAGATTGAAATGAGTCTCACAGACAGCAGTGCAATGGAATTCATTTTTGAAGAGTTTACAAATTTTTCCTCATTTTCTTCTCTCATCCCCTGCCCTTTAAAAAATTTATTATCAAGGGAAGCAATTACATTATAAAAGCAGATTCATGGAAGTGGTGCTGAATTTCTTTCAACTTCGAACTCAGTGAAAAACCTAGAAACTCATATCAATGAACATTTCTAGTTCTTGGGACGTTTATCCACATAAATGCTTTGAACATATTCCAAAAGTCTCATAAGAAATTGCTAATTAAACACTAACCTAGTAGAATTGTGCAACTCATCATGTACTTTAGGAGTAATGGGATAGTTGATGAACTTGTTGGCAATATGCTAACTAGCAATTGTGTAGGTATGATGACCTAATTATTGTTTTCCATTTTTGTCTTTCTTGATTCAATGCTGTCATTTGGGAATCTGGATCTCAACCAAAATTACCAGGGAAAGATGTTAAGGTTTCACTTCAGTTAGAAACTTTTGAGATTCACTTTAGCATATTAATAGCTAGGAACTTTTGTTGTTTATAATGGCTTTTAAGGATGGTTCTGATATTGTATATGCCTCTAGCAAATCCTGAGATACTTGCTTAAGAAGAAGTCATAACCATAGCTCTTTACTTTCTTTCAATTACACCTTTCTTTTTTTTTTTTTGGAGTTGGAGTCACTCTGTTGCTCAGGCTGAAATGCAGTGGCATGCTGCTCACAGCCACTGCAGCAGCCTCGACCTGCTAGGCTCAGGTGATCTTTCCACCTCAGCCTTCAAGGTAAGCTGGAACTACAGGCACACGCCACCATGTCCAGCTAATTTTTTTATTTTTATTTTTTATTGTAGAGATGAAGTCTTGCCAAGTTGCCCAGGCTGGTCTCGAATCTGTGGGCTCGGGCAGTCCTCTTACCTCAGCCTCCCAAAGTGCTGGGATTATATATAGGTGTGAGTCACTACACCTGGCCATTTGTACCTTCTGTATATTTTTTGGCTTGGTTTATGCTTACCTTATTGAAGACAAGGTATTATGATTGTATTCTAAGTTTAAATCAGAGCTATTTTTGCATTTATTCAAGTAACCTACCAAGTTTAATCCCTTTGTATTCTTTACCTTCCCATTTTAATTAGTCATGATTACTGTGTATTGAAATAACTCTTGAAATCACCCTCTTTATCCTGAACCTAGGGCATAGCTGACTGCTCAGAACAAGGTAGACACCAGTAAGATTTGAATATCTCTGCTGTCATTACCAGATTAAATTTATTATTTCTTGTGTTTGTTGTAACTAAGTGTTTTTATTTCCTTCGGGTCTTATATTTCTGTATTCCTTTCTTGGCACTGTTAGCAGAGATGTTTCCAAAACGCTAATCTTTTCATTTAGTTTCTTGCTAAAAATCTTTTACCAGCTCCTGTTCAAGCTTTTAAAAATAACTTTGTTTGTAACAGAAATTTTTTTGCACAAAGAAAACTTGAAATAGAACTTTGCTGCATAAAATAAAAAAAAGTAGAGGTCCTCTAGCCGAATCAATTACTGGCGAAAGAGGGCTGGGACCTCTGGCATCGCTTTTCTCTTTATATATCTCTCCACTGGGTTGAACCATGAGCAGTCTCCCTAGGGGCACACTGGGAACAGCAGTGATATATAGGGTGAAACCCATAGTCCTTGACTTGGGAAATGAGAGTCCTTTGAGATCTAGCTTTAGTCGGCTTCCCATTCCTTTGCAAACTACCCAATACCTTGTATTCCATCTGTGTCGACTGTATGCGACCCTATAATGTTGAACGTGCTGCTGCCTCTGTCTGAACTGTCCTTCTCTCTGCCTTATTTACTTGGCAAAAACTTACGTTTAAAAGCATAAAGGCAGCTCAAGTGCTGCCTACTCTGTGAAACCTTCTCAAGGTCTTTACTCTTAACAGAATTGATTGCCTTTTTCCTTCTGCTCCAATTTATCCTGTTACCATTTTTATTGTGTTATTTATCATATAATACATAGTAAGATCATATATTATGATGATGATTTACTTATGTGCTTGCCTCTGATAAAAGAATAGGCAGTCCTTGAAAGCCGCAAATGTCTTCTTTGTCTTACTTTCCCAAGAGCCTAATGAGTGACTGGTAGTAGGCAGACAGTTCTTGCCATGAAGGACAAATGTCTGGTTGTGTCAGACATTCCAATAGTTCAACAAAATCTAGATACCCAGATTTTAATGTAATGCCTACTTATTTTAAATGTTAACAACAAATTCCAATTTTTAAAAACATTTTGAGCCAGGCTTGGTGGCTCAGCCTGTAATCCCACACCTTTGGGAGGCTGAGGTGAGTGGATTGCGAGCCCGCGGGTTCGAGACCCGCCTGGGCAACTTGGCGAGACCTCATCTCTACAATAAATCAAAAATTAACCGGGTGTGGTAGCACGCGCTTGTAGTTCCAGCTATTCGGAAGGCTGAGGCGGAAGGATCGCCAGAGCCCAGCAGGTCGAGGCTGCAGTGGCCAGGAGTGGCCACTGTACTCCAGTCTAAGCGACAGAGTGAGACTCCAACTCAAAATAAAAAGGTGGCTCAGCCTGTAATCCCGCGCCTTTGGGAGGCTGAGGTGAGTGGATTGCCTGAGCCTGCAGGTTGGACACCCGCCTGGGCAGGCGAGACCTCATCTCTACAATAAAATCAAAAAATTAGCCGGACGTGGTAGCGCGCGCCTGTAATTCCGGCTACTCGGAAGGCTGAGGCGGAAGGATTGCCGGAGCCCAGCAGGTCGAGGCTGCGGTGTCTGGGAGCAGCCACTGCACTCCGGTCTGGGTGACAGAGTGAGACTCCAACTCAAAAAAAAAAAAAATTTGTAGCCCAGACAAACCATATTTGTGGGCAAAGCATAACTCACAGGCTTCCAGTTTGCAACCTCTTCCATTCTTTAAATATTTATGTAGAAAAACTGGTTATACAAGATTGATCTTCTTGACATGCATGTTACAAAAATAACCAAGCCAAACAAACTCTGTAAGTTGAGAATGCTGAAAAACAAAAAAGATAATTTAAGCTATTATGAGTGTACCTGGATCCATATCCCATTAATATTGCAGGTTTTTGGGGGAGGTTTTTTGAGTTGGAGTCTCACTCTCTTGCCCAGGCTGGAGTGCAGTACGCACACTTACAGCCACCACAGCTGCGACCATCTGGGCTCAGGCAGTTCTTCCACTTCAGCCTTCCAAGTAACTGGAACTACAAGCGTGCACCACCACAACCGGCTAATTTTTAAAAAAATTTGTTGTAGCAACTCTCCAAGTTGCCCAGTCTGGTCTTGAACCCCTGGGCTCAGGCAGTCCTCTCACCTCGGCCTCCCAAAGTGCTGGCATTATAGGTGTGAGACACTAAGCCTGGCCCTGTTTCCAGTCTTATGCCCATGTGTACCCAGCGCTTTGTTCCCATTTATAAATGAGAACATATGGCATTTGGCTTTCTATTTCTGTTAATTCACTTAGAATATGGCCTCCAACTGCATCCATGTTACTGCAAAGGACATGATTTTGTTCTTTTTTATGACTGTATTTTATTCAGTTAATAAGTTCATTCATTTAATTTTATTATTTGTCTTGAGGTTTTGCTGTCTTGAACTCCTGGGTTCAAGTGATCCTCCCACTTTAGCCTTCCAAGTATTATTAAGATATATGCACATATATATATGTATGTATATATCTGGCTTGAACAGCTTTATTGAAATATAACTGATTTGGGCCATTGCTTTGCTAAACTCTGGTCTGGCTGTGTGACTCCTTGAGCTTTGGCTGCTATTGTTTTCTTTAGCTTTGGCCCTCTCTCCTACCTCAGGAATATTAATCTCCTCTCTGTGTCTCTCTAATTTACATTCTAAATAAACTATATTTTTCAATCTGATTTCTGTGCAGCTATTTGCATCTTTTATATAGCAGCGGTTTGCAGACTCCCTGGTCTGACCTAACAGTCTCTACCATCTGAGGTGCATGAGTTTGGGGGTTCATGTCAGGTGTCTGGTCTAAAAAAGACTGGAAATCCAAGACATGTAAGATTTCAAACAGCACACTTTTCACTCCAAGTTTGTTCAGCTTTTAGGGGAGTTAAGTTTTTAGGGTGGGACTTTTGCTGTCTTTTGTCCCTATTTCTGAGAGTAAATTTTAGGGTATCATGGGCATTGCCTTCTCTATGCCCTTTCTAGGAATACATGTGGTAAAACCCGGAAAATTACCACCTGGACTTTAAAAAGTCTTTTGAATTAAGTCTCTGTTGGAATTAATTGTACCATTGAAATCTGAAAGAGATGTTTAGAGGTCTCTCAATCTAAACAATTAATGGAAAGGTTAAATTGAAAGAAAGATGTAATAGTGTAACAGTGTCATGGCTAGCCTTAGGAATTCTCTCCTTTCTGGTTTGATATTTGTGTTTCAGAAATATAGCAGCTGTTTTTTGGTTTTTTTAAAGCTAAAATCTGTTAATAAGATAGGTACAAGGATCATAATATCTAAGCTATATATTTTGACAAGGCCTTTATGCTTTTTCTCTTTTGAATCTTTTGGAAATTCAATAGATGAAATTTTGTCTGTTTCTCCATTTGTTCTGTCTGTCCCTCCTTCCTCTTCTTAAAAAAAGAAAGAAATATAACTGATTTATATGCAATAAACTGCACATATTTAAAATGCCCAATTTGATGAAATTTTGACATATGTATGTACTCATAAAACCATCACCATAGTTAAGAAAATGAATGTATTTACCACTCTCAAAAGTGCCTTCTTTGGTTCAAGGGTTTGGTTAAATCTTTTGCCTTTTTATTTATTTTCTTCCTATTCCTCCTCCTCCTCCTCCTCCTCCTCCTCGTCCTCTTTTTCTTCTTCTTCTTATTTTGAGTTGGGGTCTCATATCATCGCCCAGGCTGGAGTGCAGTGGGCCGCTCACGGCCACCCTAGCGTTGACCTGCTGGGCTCCAGCGATCCTCCCGCCTCAGCCTTCCAAGTAAGCGGAACTACAGGCACGTGCTACCGTGCCTGGCTAAATTTTTAAAAATTTATTGTAGAGATGAGGGATTGCCAAGTTACCGGGGCTGGTCTCAAACCCGTGGGCTCAGGCAATGTTATTATTATTTTTAATAGAGACAAGGTCTCACTATGTTGCCTAGGCTGGTCTGGAACTTCTAGGTTCAAGCAATCCTCTTGCCATAGTCTCCCAAAGTGTTAGGATTACAGGCGTGAGTTGCCGTGCTTGGCTCTTTTGCTTGTTTCATTAATGGTTGTCTTATTTTCAAGTGAAAGAGTTTTTAAAAAAACATTGTAGGCCAGGCGCTGTGGCTCACGCCTATAATCCCAGCACTTTGGGAGGCCAAGGTGAGAGGATTGCTTGAGCCCACGGGTTCGAGACCAGACTGGGCAACTTGGCGAGACCTCATCTCTACAATAAATCAAAAATTTAGGGGCACATGGTGACGTGTGCCTGTAGTTCCAGCTACTTGGAAGGCTGAGGCAGAAGGATCTCCTGAACCCAGGAGGTCGAGGCTGCAGTGGCTGTGAGCGTGCCACTGCTCTCCAGCCTTGGCAACAGAGTGAGACTCCGATACAAATATATATATATAGTAGATACAAGTTCATTTTCTAGTATATGTTTTGTAAATATTGTCTTCTAGTCTGTGGTTTGCCTTTTAGTAACTGTCTTTTGAAGGGCAGTTTTTAATTTTGATGAAGACTAATTTATTTAATTTTTTGTTCTTTAATGGTTTGTACATTTTTTAAAGATATCTTTGCCAAAGTCAGGGCCACCAAGATTTTCTCTCTCTCTCTCTCTCTCTCTCTCTCTCTCTCTCTCTTTTTTTGAGTTGGAGTCTCACTCTGTTGCCCAGGATGGAGTACAGTGGCACACTCATGACCACCACAGCCTCGACCTGCTGGGCTCAGGTGATCCTTCCGCCTCAGCATTCCAAGTAGCTGGAAGTACAGGCACATGCCACCATGCATGGCTAATTTTTTGATTTATTGTAGAAGTGAGGTCTCGCCAAGTTGCCCAGGCTGGCCTGGAACCCGTGGGCTCAGGCAGTCCTCTTACCTCAGTCTCCCAAAGTGGCAGGATTATAGGTGTGAGCCACCACGTCCAGCCTCTTTTTTTTAATGGAAATTATATAGTCTTAGGTCTTAGATTGAAGTCTGTGATCCATTTAGAGTTAATGTTTGTTTATGGAGTGAGGTAAGGACCAATGTTCATTGTTTTTGCATATGACTATAAAATTGTTCCAATAATATTTGTTTAATATATTATTTTATTTTCATTTAATTGTTTTTGCACCATTATTGGAAATCAGCTGATCATAAATTTTTTATTTGGGTCTATTTCTGGACTCTTTATTTTGTTCCATTGATCATTTGCTTCTCTCAGACCGTCTTGAACATGGTAGCTTTTAGGTAAGTCTTGAAATTAGTAGTACAAGGGGGACCCATGAAAACGGAAGTTGTTTTTTGGAGGGCAGGCCTCTTGTAGTACAGGCTTCCCCCACTAGGTAAGTGTTCTAAGAGCCCACGGGCATCGGTGTAACAGTTAGCGGTGTTGTGTGAGGCTGTGTTCGGCTTCAGTGAATTTTTTTGGAGATTCTTTCAGTGTGTTTGCTCATCGCATGATGGATGATTTACGAGCACACCTGCCTCCCCTGCACTGCGTATTCAGCAGTTTTTGACCCAAAACGGCATGACCCTCATGCCCCACCCTCCCTATTCATCAGACTCTCCCCGAGTGACTTTTTTGTTTGTTTCCCTGGATATAAAAAGTCCTCAAATTGAAACATTTTGCTGATGTGGAAGAGGTGAAACAAAAAATGGTAGAAACACTAAAGGCATCAAAATTGATGTGTTCAAAACTGTTTTGAGCAGGGGAAAAAACATCCAGATAGGTTTATTGCATTAAACAGAGAGTACTTTGAAGGAAACTGAAGTTTAAGCATATAAGAATAAATACACAAATTTTTATAAATAAATTTCTATTGGGCGGGGTCTCCCTTCCTGTA
This sequence comes from Cephalopachus bancanus, assembly GCA_027257055.1. NCBI lineage: Eukaryota > Metazoa > Chordata > Mammalia > Primates > Tarsiidae > Cephalopachus > Cephalopachus bancanus. Next base: position 1,786,886 of record JAPVLO010000090.1, read on the forward strand.
ACTCTCCAACTTGGTTCGTCTTTTTCAAAGTTGTTTTGGTTGTTCTAAGTCTTCTGCAATGCCGTAAAAATTTTAGAATTAGCATGTCATTTCTTCCAAAAAGCCTGCTTGGATTTTGCTTAGGCTTTTCCTGAATCTATAAGTCTTTTGGGGGAGATTGCTGACATCATAATGGTACTGAATTTTCTGATTCTGATTCACCAATCTTTTTATTTCTTCATTTATTCGGATCTTTAACTTCTTGTAGCAGTGTTTTGTGGTTTTTAGTATATAATTCTTGAAGTCTTGTGCACTTTTTGTCAGATTTATCCCTGAGTATTGTATAGTATTTATACTAATGTGAACGGTACTTTTTGGAGGGGAGGGAGGCTCGAAGTCTCATTGTGCTCCAGGCTGGAGTGCAGAGGCATGATCATGGCCACCGCAATCTCAACCTGCTGAGCTCCACCTCAGCCTTCCAAGTAGCTGGAACTATAGGTGCAGCTCACCATGCCCAGCTAATTTTTAAAATTTATTGTACAGATGAGGTTTCATCAAATTGCACAGGCTGGTAATTTGGGCTCAGGCAATCTTCTCGCCTCCCAAAGTACTGTGATTGCAGGCATGAGCCACTGTGCCTGGCCATGAGTGGTACTTTTAAATTTTCAGTCTCCGCCGGGCATGGTGATGCATGCCTGTAATCCCAGCTACTTGGAAGGCTGAGGTGTCAGGATTACCTGAGTTCAGCAGATCGAGGCTGCAGCTGACCACGGGCATGCCACTGCACTCCAGCCTGGGCAAGAGTGAGACTCCAACTCAAAAAAAAAATTTTTTTTTTTCAGTTTCTGATTGTTTGTGTTAACATATAGAAACACAATTGTGGCCCGGCATGGTGGTTCACATTTGCAATCCTAGCACTCTGGGAGGTCAAGGCAGGAGAACTGCTTGAACCAGGAGTTCAAGACCAGCCTGGGAAACATGATGAGACCTCAGCTTTACAAAAAAATCAAAAAATTATCTGGGCGTGGTGGTGGGTGCCTGTAGCCCCAGCTACTTAGGAGGCTGAGGAAGAAGGATTGCCTGAGCAAGGCTGTGGTGACCTGTAATTACGCCATCATCCTTCAGCATGGGTGACAGAGTGAGACCTCAACTCAAAAAAAAAAAGAGCACAGTAACTTTTTTATTGAGTGAGATTTACATACAGTAAAGTGGATGCACTTTGCATAAATAGCTCTGATTTTTAAAAAATATGCTTTTTATTTTAGAAGAGTTTTATTTTATAGAAAAGTTGTTAAGGTAGTACAGAGAGTTCTCATATGCCCCATGTTGAGTTTTTCTTATTATTAGCATCTTACATTCATATGATGTACTTGTCATAATTAATTGATATTGATAAATTATTATTAATTATAGTCTATACTCTATTCAAATTTCTTTAGTTTTTCTTTTGAACTAATGTCTTTTTTCTGTTCCACAGTCTCATTCAAAATACATTACATATAGTAATCATGTTTTGTCAGGCTCCTCTCGGCTGTTCCCGTTTCTCAGACGTTCCCTGTTTTTGATGACATTGAGAGTTTTGACTGATCAGACATTTTGTATATTTCCCCTCAACTGGGGTTTGTCTACTGTTTTTCTTTCTTTCCTTCTGTTTTGGGCAAAAACATACAAAAACTTATATAAAATTATCCATTTTCTCTAGGACCAGGAGAAATGTACATTTCAAGTATGTCAAGATATTGTTAATTGCTGTGTAAAATCTGTATACATATACACAGTCCAGGATTAGTAAGAGCAAAGTAAGATAGGTGCTCTTTGTGCCCCCTCCACGATCAATCTGTAACTTTTTTGAGTTGAGGGTCTCACTTTCTTGCCCATCTGGGAGTACAGTGGCACAGTCACAGCTCACCACAGCCTCAAACTTCTATGCTCAAGTGATTCTCCCGTGTAGCTGGAACTAAAGGTTTGTGTCTCCACACCCAGCTAATTTTTTTGATTTTTTTTTTTTTTTTTTTTTAATAAAGACGAGGTCTTGCTGTGTTGCCTTGGTTGGTCTCCAACTCCTGGTTCAAGCTGTCCTCCCGCCTCCACCTCCCAAAGTGCTGGGATTACAGACATGAGCCACTGTGAAACTTTGAAACTCTCTTAATGAGTTCTCTTTGTGAGCCTGTAGATAATGAGGTGCTGGGGGTTAAAGGAGGTGCACCTGGAATGAAAGGCCTGCGACTGGGTAAAGAGGATGGTAAGGAAAGAGGGGTTTCTGTAGAAAAGCCTTATCTGTTTCTGAGTTTTGATTGGGAGGATCTTTTTGGCTGCATGATGAGTTCACATGGCTGCATGTGAAACCACGTAATTAGTTACAAATAATAACTTAGTGTTCCTAGGCAAAGGACTTGGCAGTCTATCAGATTTTGGGAAGTCTCTCGAAAAACATTCTCTCTTGTATGACTTTAAAATGTGGCTATAAGGTACTTTTCCTTTCCGCAAATATTGTTCTGAATAAAATCAAGCAGGAGCTGTGAAATTAATTTGCTTACATAAAGATATTGGGTCTCATAACAACTCCTTATACAGAATGAGAATTAACTCTTTGTGCGGGCACACAGTCTGGAGATACTAGTGAGTGTCAATTGCTGTTCATGTTAAGGGTTTGAGTAGGGCTCAGCAGGGGATGATGGAAGAGGATGGGGAGCCTTTTTGGTACCTTTCAGTTCTCAAATGTTTGTGGGTAAGTGTTTCTCAGTCACTCTCCATTCTTAATTTGTCAGGTTGATCCTAAGTTAGTGTATGTTTTTCAAATTTCTGGAGGGACGAATATGATTGAATTGCCTAGATGCCCCATCAACCTCTACATCAGCTAGCTGTGTTTAAGGAAGTATGTTGAAAATACCCTAGCCGTGCAGCTTTCCCCCGTGTGTACAGCCTTTCCTAGAGAAGAATGAATCGTAGCTGGGCAGCCACCCCAAGAGGTGTTTGTTTATTAATAACAACTTAAGTAGTTAAATTAAATTATAACAATTTTTAAAGATTAAATGACAGTGTTGAAATAATTTATTTCTGGGTAGCTAAAATTAATCATTTTTCTTTAAGGTGGTGATTCTTAGCCTAGTCTATATCCAAAAACCTCCCTTTAAAATCTGATAAAATATTGTGGAGTCCTTGAAGCCCATCCCAAACCTGCAGATTAAAAGTATCTACTTTAAGTTTTTTATGTATTTTGAGTCAGAGTCTTACTCTGTTGTCCAGGGTGGAGTGCAGTAGCATGATCACCACCACCAAAGCCTCGACCTCCTGGGCTCAGGTGATCCTTCTGCCTCAGCCTTCTGAGTAGCTGGGACTATAGGCGCGTGCCACCATGCCTGGCTTATTTTATTTTATTTTATTTTATTTTATTTTATTTTTATAGAGATGAGGTCTTGCTGTGTTGCCAGGACTGATCTCAAACTCCTGGGCTCAAGCAGTCCTCTCATCTCAGCCAAACAAAGTGCTGGGATTACAGGTATGAGCCACTGCACTTGCCACTATGTTTATAATTAAGCAATTTAACGTGCATTGTTAAATTTCTGTAAAATCTAGTTTTTCATGCTATAGCATGAGCTATTGTAGAACAGGAATGATGATTTCTGATTCCAGCTATCATTTGGAAAATATTTTCAAGAAGAAGAGCTAATTCTTAAGTTTAGAAGAATCGTAGACATTGATGTGAATATCCAACAAAATGAACAAGAATAGGAACCATGAACAATTTCAGGACAAGAATGAGTTAATTCATAAAATGCATATTTGCTGATAAAGTTTTAAAATGTTTCAAGAGCTAATACAATGAATAGAAAGAGGTAAGTATGGAAGAAGGTAGGTTACCAGGTCAGAAAATGGTTTATTAGCTTATGTTCTAAGACTCTTATTAGCTCTAGGATTCTATGATTCTACCCCCAGAAATTATATTTAACTTGGAGATGGTTTATTACACAAATCTGCTTTGTGTAATAATCAGGTTGCTTTGGCAAATAGAACAACTATATGATCTTTGTTTTTATGATGTTAGGTGCAAAATGGTTCTGATGAAAGTTCAGATAAAACATGACTAAAATTTATAGTATGTATCATCAGATATAAAATGTATACCTTTCTAAATGATAATCTCCCACATTTTTATAAAGCCAAAATATTTTTAAAGAAAATTATAATTACTTGTTATGTAATATCTCTGTTGTGTTCATATTTCTATTTAATTTGTATTTTTATTTTAGTAATAGCTATCACCTACTGAGTGATTACTCATATTAGGGATCATTTCCAGTGTTTTACATGTTCTGACTCAGGTAATCCTCAAATCCATGAGGCACGTGCCATTATTATCCCCATTTTACAGTTGAGGAAACCGGAGTGTAGGTTAAGTAGTAAGTGGCAGTCTACCTCTTCAGAGGCTGTGATTATTTACTTTTCATGCATTTACGCTGTGTTCATGTAACCAAATTATGCTTTGATTATATAGACTTTCTTTCTTTGATTTGTCCTAAATGTTTACATAGAACAGTGCTTTGCACATGACTTAGACTCTAATAATGATACATTAATTGGAAAGCGTATCATCTTTATTTATTTATTTTTTGAATTGGGGTTTTACTCTGTCACCCAGGCTGGAGTACAAGGGCACAATCATGGCTTACCACAGCCTCAACCTCCTGGGCTCAGGAGATCCTTCCACCTTAGCCTTCTGAGTAATTGTGCCACCAAGCCCAGCTAATTTTTAAATTTTTTTGTAGAGACAAAGTCTTGCTGTATTGCTTAGGTTGGTCTCAAACTTCTGGGCTCGAGCAGTCTTCCCGTCTCAGCCTCCCAAAGTGCTGGGATTACAAGCATGAACCACCATGCCCAGTCTAATTGTAAAATGTATAATCTAAATCAAACCCATTCTTTTCATTTCCCTGGAAATTTTATTGCTCTTGTTACTTATTATTTTTGTTGTTAAAACTGAAAAGATTAGTAAATTTGTTTTCATATATTCTGTATAATTAAAGAAAATATTGGATAAAATGGAAGATTAGTTTCATATGTTAAATATGCTTTGAGTTGTTACATTGTTAAAATTTGATAGTTAACCAATAAAATATATGCATTCACATTAAAATTTATTTCATTTGGTACTAATGCTAGAAATAAATGTCACATGTATATTTTAAAAATAAACCTCTTTGCCATGCTATTAATATAATGTTATACATAGTAATGAAACAGTCTATGTTCTGAATTTTATTTATTTATTATTATTTTTATTTTTTTGAGTTGGAGTCTCACTCCTTCACCCAGGCTGGAGTGCAGTGGCATGCATGCTCACGGCCACCCCAGCGTCGACCTGCTGGTCTCTGACGATCCTTCTGCCTCAGCCTTCTGAGTACCTGGAACTACAGATGCGGGCTACCACACCCAGCTATTTTTTATTTTATTGTAGAGACGAGGTCTCACCAAGTTGCCTGGGCTGGGCTCGAACCCGCGGGCTCAGGCAATCCACTTGCCTCGGCCTCCCAAAGTGCTGGGATGACAGGCTGAGCCACCGACCCTGGCCCTGAATTTTATTTTATTTTATTTTGAGTCGGGGTCTCACTCTGTCACCTAGGCTGGAATGCAATGGTCTGATCACAACTCACCGTAGCCTCAGACTCCTGGGTTCAAGTGACCCTCCCAACTTATCCTGAGTAGCTGGGACTACAGGCATGTGCTACCATGCCTGATTAATTTTCTTTTTTGCTTTTTTAGAGATGAGGTCTCCCTATGTTGCCCTAGTGGGTCTCGAACTCCTGGGTGGAGGCTTCCCACCTTCCCCTCCAAAAGTGCTAGGATTACTGTCGTGAGCCCCCACTCCTGGCGGTGAATTTTAAAAATGAATAATTAGTAAGAATTCTTCTCACTTTTATCTCTATTATATGCGTGACCTTTTTTCTTCTATTTGTTACAACTTTGACATATTCACACCAATCAACTTTTCTCCTTCATTCTCGTTTTGAGTTCTTGCTAACATAACTTATTTTGTTTTTAACGCAGATTTCATGCTTCCATTTTTCCTTCCCTCATGTTCTCCAAGCAAATAATTATTCAGAAGTTCAACTCATTGAGGTAGATTTAAACCAGTTTTTAAAAATTCAGCTTTAAAAATATTATGTACCTTTTTAGAGTTTTATTGATTTTTGTAGTAGCTGAAATGGTTCATTTGACTTGAGATAACAATTTATTCTCTTGAGAATCAAGCCCAATATTATAACCCTTTTCAATTATACTATCTAGCAGACTTAATATCATACCTGGGACTTTAAAATTTAGGCCAGAGAGCCTGTAGCAACACTTGGAAAAAGCACAGGAAACACATGCCTTAGTGTTCTTTGTGAGTATTCTTCCCTTTGTGTGCCTAGTACACACTTAATGAAAGTCGGACACAAACGTGGCTTAAGACCTGTTCTCCTGTTTCTGTTCTAGGAAGGGGCATAATCATGTTAATAAGTGATTGGGAAGCATTTGTGTGAAGTGGAAATACATGTAAATTAAAGCCTAATACAGGAATAATAGAAAAGCAGTAACTTGGTGTATGCACTGCCTATCCAGGATTAGGAACCAGTTTCCTAATAGCTATGCATGTGACCGTTACCTGTATCTTTAGCTTTCTTCACATTTACTTCTATTTCTTTTTTTTTAGTGTCATCCTTGAGTCATAATAGCTTTCTATTTAAAATATTTCAGTAGATGAACAATATTAATATAATTTCAGGATTAGCGTTATAGTTGGGAATTTAAAGTCGTGTTTGAATACATGTGTACTTTGATGTCGTTCCTGTTCTATTTATAATAAATGCATTCATAATTTAAACAGAAAGAGGGAGAAGGAGAGAGAAAGGGAATGCTTGGTGGAATATCTACTTTGTGCCAGCTGCTTTACATACTGTCTATTTTTACTCCTCACTATACTCTTTTGAGGCTGGAACTTCCTGTTTTACTGATGGGCAAATTGAGGGTCAGAGAAGTAACAGTGAATGACTGGTCAGGCCTGTTTGTGTCTGTGTGCAAGACCCAGGGTTTTGCAGATGTTGTCCCTTCAGTATGAGCTACACTGAAGACAGACTTGTGAATCCCATGTATTTTGTTATTTATTTATTTATTTATTCATAGTCAGTACCACTCTGTAGCCCAGACTGGAGTGCAGTGGCATGCTGACGATCACTGCAGCCTTGACCTGCTGTCTGCTAGGCTCAGGCGATCCTTCCACCTCAGCCTTCCAAGTAGCTGGAATTACAGGAGTGCATTACCATGCCCAGCTTATTTTTTGATTTATTGTAGAAACAAGATCTCACCAAGTTGCCCAGGCTGGTCTTGCACCCCGGGCTCAGGCAGTCCTCTCGCCTCGGCCTCCCAAAGTGCTGGGATTACAGGCTGAGCCACCATGCCCAGCCGTGTAATGTTTTTTTACATGATTGAAATCTTAGCATGTAATTTGGTACCTTGAATTTTCATCAGATATTGCATTATGAGCATTTCTTTATATAATTGCCAACATATTACTTGACATTATGTAGTATGATAGATCATAATTAAAAGGATGTCCCCTTTGGACATTTAGTTGCTTTTGCTTTTCTCTTTTGGTAAGTATCATTGAGATGAACATTCTTGTCCTTACTCAGTCAAGGTGTGGCCTAATTTCTCCGCTGTCCATGTTCTTCCCTCTTTTCCTCCACACATGTCCCACCCTGCCCAAAACTACTCATGTAGGCTGATGTTGCATTTGAGTTACTCAGCGTAGTCTGCCTGCCTGTCTGCTTGCCCTCCCTCCCTTTCTCCTTCCTTCTTCCCTCTTTCCCTCCCTTCCTTCCCTCTTTCCCTCCCTTCCTTCCCTTTGAGTATGGGCACAGTATTTTTCAAATACAATTAGCTTTATTTGTTTCCATTTGCCTCCATTTTAGGTGTTTTCTCTCTTCTCATTCTTACTCATTGTATTTTTTATACATGAAGAGTGTTCACACGATTTCCAAAGTTAAAATTATTCAGAAAGGAATGTGTCTTTTCAGAGGTGTGTCATTCCTTTCCATATCTCTCCCACCCTATCCTCTCTCTCCCACTCCTTGCTCAGTAACCTTGCTTCATTATCTTCTGGTTTATCCTTTTTATCTTTTTGTAATGATAAGTAGGTAAATGCATGTTTTTTTATTTTCCTTTTTTTCTTACACAAAAGGTAGCACACTTTATCTTTTGATTGGTGCAAAAAAGTTAAAATCGACCTTAGGCTTTGTGAGACAATATTTTAATATTATGGATAAGACAGCCTAGTAAGCCAAATAAAACAAAGTGTGTTTAACTGCCAAAAAGCTCAAATGGCCAATATATTTAATTTTTACAGATTCTTTCCTTTCTGTTGCCTCCTGTTTCTTCTTTTCCTCCTTCTGTTTTCTCTCCTTTAAAAAAAAAATAAAGAAATTGCTAAGTAAGATGTTGGGTTAATTTTAAACTTAAAATTAAATTTTAAAAACTTTTAGAGCTGGCTGTGGTGGCTTGCACCTGTAATCCCAGCACTTTGGGAGGCCAAGACAAATTTGAGAGGATTGCTTGAGCCCAGGAGTTTATTTTGACACCTGCCTGGCCACATAGCAAGACCTCATCTCTACAAAAAAACAAAAAAATTAGCTGTGTGAGGTGGTGTGCTTGTCGTTCCAGCTACTTGGGAGGCTGAGTAGGAGGTTGAAGTTGTAGTGACCCGTGATCATGCCACTGCTTCCCAGCCTGGGCGAGAGTGAGACCCTGACTCAATTAAAAAAAATTAGGATATTACCATCCAGCCTGTAAATATTTATTTTACTTAATCCTATGTAGCTGTATTTACAGATCATATTGAAGTTCCCCTGAGATATTTGAAAAATCATAACATTCTGAGTGCCTTCTGAGTAATAAAAGAATTATGAACAACAATTTGTTCATTAACTTTTATTCTAGTTCTTTGAAAATTTATAGTCCAAATGCCTTTAATTTAAAAAGATAGTCACTTCAACACCATCTCCCCATTTCTAAAGTATAGGTCATCTTCAAGGAGTTAGTTATAAAAACTTACTCTTCGATATGAATTCTAAACTGGGTCTTAAATGATAGAAGAGATACAGTAAGGTGAACAGTGCTAATAGAAAGCACAGTTAAAGGATTAAAAAGGACTTCTTGAAACAGTGAACAGTTTAGTCTCATTGACAAAGAAGGTGGTTAGAGATTAATATATCTAAATATGCCAGCAAACCCACAGTGGTACCCACAACTGCAGGAAATTCTAGTTCTAAGTAGGCCATGGACCATTTGATAATAAACTGAGACCTGAGTACATTAGAAATTAAACAGCTATGTTCATAAGTTTTAGACTCTACTACATCCTAGTACTATATATTATAGGACAAATGATAGAAAGCAGGACACCAACTTTTAATTTATTTACTGGAAATGTTTATTTAGAAGGTGCAAAGGGAAACATTTTTGTATCTCCAAGTACAAAACTCACTCCAGGTCCTGGGAAGTGCCTTCACCCTCTCTCCTGTTTCTTCTCTGCAGAATGCACAGTGCTCTGTAGACTTCTTAGTAGCCCTCCTTAAAGAACTGGCTCTTCCTGAGTTCAGCTTGCTAAACACAAAGAGCAGAGCTAATCTGTAAGGACTTGTACTTGGGGGTGGGATGGGAGGAATGGGAGCGACTTATGCAGGATATACAATTTTGAATTTTATATCAAAAAATAAGTTTTTATAGCTAGCTCCTTGAAGATGGCCATATACAATTTAGAAACGGGAGGTTTTGGTTAAGTGACTGTCTTCTAAACCGAAAGATATTTAGACCATGCATTTTCTTTTCTTTCTTTTTTTGGGTTGGAGTCTCACTCTGTTGCCCAGGCTGGAGTGTAGTGGCAAGCTCATGGCCACCGCAGCCTTGAGCTGCTGGGCTCAGGTGATCCTTCTGCCTCAGCCTTCCAAGTAGCTGGAACTTCAGGCTTGTACCCCTCAGCTAATGTTTTTTATTTATTGTAGAGATGAGATCTTGCCAAGTTGCCCAGTCTGGTCTCAAACCCGTGGACTCAGGCAATCTTCTTACCTCCGCTTCCGAAAGTGCTGGGATTATAGGCAAGAGCCACCATGCCCGGCCACATTTTCAAAGAACTTCATTCTTTCTTTAACACTTGTTGATTTCTTAGTGTGCACTACTCTTGTGCTATGTGCTGGAGGGGATACAAAGATAACTAGGGTGTAGTCCTGACCCCACAGAACTCCTACTTTTAAGTGCGGTAGTGTGGTGTATTCAAATTACCACCTTGGGACATAATTTTGCTTACTAGTTAAGGACTTGGGCTGAGGAATCAGACTACTTATGTTAAGTTCTTGCTCCAGCACTTTGTGTGTCTATGAGCAAGTTGTTTAACTCCTAAGTGCCTCAGTTTCCCCATTTTAAAAATGGAGACAATAATTTAATTGTACCTACTTCATAGAGTTTTAGGATGAATTGAGATAACATTAAAACCCTGTATTGTAATGCTTGACAGGTATGAGAGCTCGATAAGTGGTAGCTATGGGAATGGTTTTGAAATACAGAAGAGGATGACTAACTTCACCTAGGGAGTCAGAGAACATTTTCTGGAAGAGTTCCATTTGAGCTGGGCCTTAAGAGAGAAGTTGACCATGCCTTCTACCTGCCCAGCTTCCTCTTCCCTCGCCTGGGATCTCCAGCCTCACCTGGGTGCGACGGGAACCCCAGCTGCTCCTGTGCCACTGGTGGCTCCCGCACCTGTGCTGGTTCCTGCACGTGCCGAGTGCAGATGCATCTCCCGCTGTCCCGTGGGCTGTGCCAAGTATGTCCAGGGCTGCATCTGCACTGTGGTTTAGGAGAAGTGTGGCTGCTGCTCTGATGTTGGTAGAGCCCTGCTCCTAAATGGAGATAGAGTGACGTGTACAACCTGGATTTTGTTTTTCATACAACTCTGACCCGTTTGCTGCAGTAAAAAAAATGAAACATGTGAGTTGTTAACATAAAACATAAAAGTTGTTAATTAAAAAAAAAAGATGAAGAAGGTTGGGCGCAGTGGCTCATGCTTGTAATCCCAGCACTTTGGGAGGCTGAGATGAGAGGATTGCAGGAATTCAAGACCAACCTGGGCAGCATTGGAAGACCTTGTCTCTACACACACACACACACACACACACACACACACACACACACACACACACACACACACTCACTCACTCACTCAGCCAGGTGTGGTGTGTGTACCTGTAGTCCCAGTTATTCAGGAGACTGAGCAGGAGGATCGCTTGAGCCCAGGAGGTCAAGGCTGCGGTAAACTGTGCTTGTGCCACTGCACTCTTGTCTGGGTGACAGAGTGAAACAGAAAAGTCGGAGTAGTTTGCTTGGTGAAAGAAGAGTCTGAGCATTTCAGGGGCTTTGGAGTGACAAAGATTTTTTTTAAAAAGGTGGTATTTTCAGAAGCTACTGTGTCGTTCAGTTTGACAGGGCCGTTCCTGAGGATGAGACGTGACATACATAGGGGCTTCCTTCCTCTATATAACCTTTCCCCAGCTGCCTGTCACTCTTGGGATAAATTGCTAAATTCTTAATGTGGAATACTGTCATAATGATTGGTGACTTCAGTGTTCATGAACTTGGCCCTTTCTGGTATTTTGTCCTCTCGTTTCCTTCACTTTTGCTGCTTCATTGATCTTGCCAGTCACTTGCTTCCCTAACCAGATATTGGCTGTGCTATTACCAGTAACTACACCCCTGTATAATTTCAGTCTTAAGCTTTACACTCTGCCTAGCACCTCCCAGCTTTCTGGCTCACTCACTTACCCCTCTGTTACTCGTCCCCCTCCTGTTCCTGCCCAGCACAGATTCCATAGTCTATCATTATAAACTCTGTCCTCCGTAATTCTGCAACTGCTCTGTGTTCATGGTACTTAACTCACGAATTACAACTGTAATAGAGTATAACTCTTTGTCTTTTCTGCACCCGTAACTTATAGTTGCAGAATAGACCAAGTAGGTTTTCTGGAGAAAAACATATAATCACTGGTTTCACTTTGAATTCATTACCGTTACCTTCGAGTGAGTCCATAGTACTCTCCTGTAATCCTAATTTTTCTAGTCCATTATTCTTCTGCTCTCCTGTCTGATGATTTCAGAAATTCTTTTCTGTCCTCAAACTCTCTTTTCTTAGTTGGTGACCTTGTCTCCATTTTCACTAAGGAAGTAGCCAGGAGAGCGTGTCTGTATATTCCCGTCTCCCTGCATCCATGGCTGTGTACTGGGGTGAGCGATCTGTGTTTCTTCTAAAGCCAATTCCTCCTCCTGAGTCCTCTATCTGTTCTCTTCTCCTCAAGGATTTTGCTGTAGCAGTTGTCTGCCTTTCCTGTGCCATTGGTAGTTATTTCTGTATCCTTGTTATCAGCAAACAAGCATGCTGAATTTTCTCTCATCCTATAAAAAAAAAGAATACTTGGTTTCTCTCTTACCTCACTGGCCCCTTCTTAATCTCCTTTGTTAGTTTCTTTCACATTTCCTTGATTTCTTAGTGTTCTCTGACTACTGTCTTTTGAGTCAGTTCATTTTTTGTCTATTCATACTTCTTTGGCGATCTCATCAACTCTTGACTGTAAGTCTATCTGTAACATTGATGGTTACCAATTTAAAATTCAAAAAAATTTTTTTGGAATCAGTCTCACTCTGTCTCCCAGGCTGGAGGAGAGTGGCGTGATCACAGCTCACAGCAGCCTTGACCTCCTGGGCTCAGGTGATCCTTCGACCTCAGCTTTCTAAGTGCCTGAGACTACAGGTGCGCGCCACCATGCCTGGCTACTTTTTTGATTTTTTTGTAGAAACGTGGTCTTGCTATGTTGCCCAGGCTGGTCTTGAATTCCTGGGCTCAAACAGTTCTGCCTTTTCTCCCAAAGTTTTGGGATTACAAGCATGAGCCACCATGTCCAGTCACCAGTGGTTACCAAATTTATATCTTCAGCCAAGACCTCACTACTACCTCATTGGCAAATCTTGGATATCCAATAGGTATCTTTTAACTAAACTGTTCAAAGCCTAAAACCTGACCCTTAATTCTAAATTTATCTCTCTCTGCCTTTCTCCAGTAAATGGCAGCTCTGTCCTTCCACTTACTCAGCCCCCAAACCTTGGCATCATCCCTGACTTAAGTCTGTGTGATCACATCCTGTTGGCTTCACCTTCAGATATATCTAGACTGGTCCCTTCCTCACACTTCCTCCTCCTCTTGCATTTTGGTCAAGGCATCCTCTTCCTCACCTGGTTTCTTACAGTGGCTTCCTCCCTGGGCTGCTGTGTAGATCCTTAACAATGTGAGTCCCCTGTCCTAGTCAAAACCATCTCTAGTCACTTTTATTTTTTAAAATTTATTTTTGTTTTATTGTTTTAAGAGTCAGGTCTTGCCAAGTTGCCCAGGCTGGTCTTGAAGCCGTGGGCTCAGGCAATCCTCTCACCTTGGCCTCCCAAAGTGCTGGGATTATAGGCTTGAGCCGTGCCCGGCCTAATTTTTTTTTTTTTTAATATATAGGGTACAATTCAGGGTTAGGTATACACATGCTCATTATGCAGGTACCCTTGTTGATGAGGTGTGCCCCCTTCCTCTGGAAGTTTCCCACTGCTGCTAATCCCTTTCTTAATAGTATTACAATAGTTGTTCCAGGTCCGCTTATGAGTGAGAACATGTGATACTCAATTCTTTGTTTCTGTGATAGATCACTCAGTATTATAGACTCGAAGTCCATCCAAGTTGTTGGGAAGTTCATAATTTTGTTCTTCTTTATGACTGCATAATATTCCATCGTGTATATGTACCACATTTTTTTGTCCAGTCCTCTTTCAGTGGACAGCATGGTTGGTTCCGTGGTTTTGCTATTGTGAATAATGCTGCAATAAACATGCATATGCAGGTATCTTTTTCATAGAGTGATTTGAGTTCCTCTGGTTATATTCTCAGTAGAAAGATTGTTGGCTACTTGGAAGGCTGAGGTGGAAGGATCACCTGAGCCCAGCAGGTTGAGGCTGCGGTGGCCGGGAGCATGCCACTGCACTCCTGCCTGGGCGACAAGAGTGAGACTCCAACTCAAAACAAAAAAAAATTCTTTGCCCCTCCCATTAAGCTCCATGAAGATGAAGTTTTATCTATTTTGCTTATTTTCAAATCCATAACCTGTGTTAAGTTATAGGTGTCAACTCATATTTATTGATTAAGCAAATAGAATATTCAAGGCCTTTTACAGTCTGCCCTCTTCCCTTTGTTCTTCCAGGTTTATCTTCTGCTCTCCTGGCCTTTTTGCTGCATGAAGATGCTGATCTTTTGTCACTTCTCTGTTTTGTACGCCATGCTCCCTCTTGCCTCAGAACCTGGATACATTTTATTCACTCTGCTTGCATGTTCTTTCCCTGTCCCCAAAGCTCACAAGTCCCTGTTTCAAAGCAGCCCTGGATGAGGACTCCTCCTGTGTTCTCTCTCAGTTGTGCCATGTGCTCTTGTCTCACCAGCTAAACTGAAAACACCCTGAGGGTAGGGACTTGCGTGGACTGCTTGCCAGGCAAGTGTCTGAATAATGAATCCTCAGGAAGTATTTACTGAATTCACCTTTCTAGTTCCAATGTTCTGCCTCAAGGAGTGGCGTGATTTTTAGGCTATCTATGGTTAGAACGGAAGCCTTTTGGAAAGCTTCACTACATTGACTCAAGTATGATTAGTAGTAAGTCTAATATAGCCTAGCATCACTGTTGAAGAATGAACTTTGTATTTTCAGTTGGCATTCCACGAGGAGATAAGAATCCAGATAGAATCTGGCTCAAGAAATTCTGGTTTGGAGTCACTGGGGAAGCATATGTGTATTGATTGTATTTTTGTTCACATGTAGGCCATGTAAATGACCCAGCACATTTTGTTGCTTTAATATTTAACTCCCCCAAAAGGAAAAGATTGACTAACTCTTTTGATAGCCTGTAGTTAATTTTGTCAGTAGTTTTGCTTTTGAAAATATACTTGGATAAAGTTTGCAATTTTTCATTTTTTAGGATTGTTTTGAGGATTAACTAAAGCAATATGTATGAGCATATTTTAAAGTACGTGTGCAGTTTTTTTTTTTTTAATCTGAGTTTTACTCTGTTGCTCAGGCTGGAGTGCAGTAGCATGATCACTGCTTTCTGCAGCCTTGACCTCCTGGGCTTAGGAGATCCTTCTACCTCAGTCTCCTGAGTAGCTGGGACTGCAGGTGTATACCACTACACCCAGTTAACTTTCTTTTTAGAGAGGAGGTCTTGCCATGTTGCTCAGGCTGGCCTCAAACTCCTGGACTCTAGCAATTCTCTTACCTCAGTCTGCCAGAGCATTGGGATTACAGACATAAGCCACTGCACCTGACATAATTTATTTTTATTGTCATTATTGTGTTTTTAGACAAGTTCAAGTTTCTCTTTATGTTTAATCATTCATAATTGGGATTGATCCATTTAATGTATTATCATAAACCCGTTAAAACCTTGGAAAATGTTCACTATTATGCTAAAACTTATTATTTCCAATCCTTATTTTAAGTTTAAAGGCTTTCATTTTAAAGTCATTATAGACAATTTGAGTTTTTTTTTAATTTTTATTTTTTGAGCTGGAGTCTCACGCTGTCACCCAGGCTGAGTACAGTGGCACACTTACGGCCACCGTAAACTCGATCTGCTAGGCTCAGGCAATCCTTTTGCTTCAGCCTTCCAAGTAGCTGGAACTACAGGTGCATACCACCATACCTGGGTAATTTTTTGATTTATGGTAGAGACAAGATTTCGCTCAGTTGCTCGGGCTGGTCACTAACCCCTGGGCTCAGGCGGTCCTCTGGCTTCCACCTCCCAAAGTGCTGGGATTACAGACGTGAGCCATTGCACCCAGCCACATTTTTAATGCTCTGTATATTTGCAAAGAAATGCCTCTGGGGTGCAGTAACTGACATAAAAATAAATGTCAATGTGTATTCTCTTTCAGATTTACCAAAAATTTATCTCCTGACAAGATAAATCTAAGTACCCTTAAAGGAGAAGGTGAACTAAAGAATTTGGAGTTGGATGAAGAGGTGCTCCAGAATATGTTGGATTTGCCGACGTGGCTTGCCATCAACAAAGTTTTTTGTAATAAAGCATCCATTAGGGTGAGACTTTGATATTTGTGGCTTAATATCTGCCAAAGGCCTTTTATATTTTTCATTTTCTATTTCAGCTCTTTTAAAATAAGTAATTTTGTGTTTTAGATAATTATATAATGGTGTTTTGTTAACATAATTTAGAAAGAAATAGCTTTGCATAACGATCGCATGAATACATGCCTTATGAATTTATTTAAATTATATATTAATTTATAGATCTTAATTTTTGTTTAAAATTTGATTTTATTAATATTTAAAATAACATTATTAATTTATTAATAAATAATTGTTCCTACTTGGCACACACTCAAAGATAGTTTTTTTATATCAAAATTCATAGTGAGTAACTCTTTTTCAAATGAAGGCATAGGAACTAGTAAATTACTTCTTTCTCTACACATACTTTTATTTGGAATTTTATAAAATAAAATAATTTTATAAAATATTTTATTTTATCCCTTCTTTTCATTTGCTTTGTTCTTATTTTGAAATTTTTAGAGTTTTCTATTCACTATTATTTTCATCTCTACTTGTTATAACTTGTTATTCTACTTATCTTTAACTCTAATCTATGTCAACTTCTATTACTTTTTGCTCTTAAAGTCTCTGCTCACCTGGGCTTGGTGGCTCAGCCTGTCATCCCGCGCCTTTGGGAGGCTGAGGTGAGTGGATTGCCTGAGCCTATGGGTTCGAGACCCACCTGGGCAGGCGAGACCTCATCTCTACAATAAATCAAAAAAATTAGCCGGGTGTGGTAGTGTGCGCCTGTAGTTCCAGCTACTTGGAAGGCTGAAGCGGAAGGATCGCCGGAGCCCAGCAAGTCGAGGCTGCGGTGGCCAGGAGTGGCCACTGTACTCCAGTCTGAGCGACAGTGAGACTTCAACTCAAAAAAAAAAAAAAAAAAGTCTCTGCTCAATAGACATACAGCATGCTGATTGTTTCATAAAACTAAAGTTTGAGCTCCTATGAAGAGATTATAGAAAAGGTTTCTATATACTTTGATAGTCACCTTTAAGTTTTGTTCTGTCTTTTTTTTTTTTGAGTCGGAGTCTCACTCCATCGCTCAGGCTAGAGTGCAGTGGCAGACTCATGGCCACCCCAGCGTTGACCTGCTGGGCTCCAGCAATCCTTCTGCCTCAGCCTTCCAAGTAACTGGCACTACAGGCACGTGCTACCACACCTGGCTATTCTTTTCATTTATTGTAGAGACAAGATCTCACCAAGTTGCCCGAGCTGATCTTGAACCCCGCGGGCTCAGGCAATCCTTCCGCTTCGGCCTTCCAGGTAGCAGGAAACACATGCACACACCACTACGATTGGCTAATCTTTTTGATTGATTGTAGAGATGAGGTCTTGCCAAGCTGCCCAGGCTGATCTCCAACCCCGCGGGCTCAGGCAGTCCTCTCACCTCAATCTCCGAAAGTGCTGGGATTATTGGCGTGAGCCACCATGCCTGGCCAACTTTACATTTTCAATGCAGGGTATATTTGAACATTGTTTATTTGTTATTGCCTACATTTTAAACTAGTGGCCTCACTTTTGTATTGGTCTTGAGTAGTTACAAAAAGATTGTTCAGAATTCTAGGATTAAACAAATTGTTTATTGACCAGAACACTGATTATGCTTTCCTGGGAATTCTTCATTTAAGTTATGAAAGTAAAATGTTTTAAGGACTGGGAAGAGACTTCAAAGAACTTGAAGTTCCTACTTTAAAAGATGACAAAATATAGCTAGAAATATTTTCTTATGAAATAGGTACGTCTGATTTTAAAAGTGAGTATGTTGCCGAGTTTATTGTTTTGCAGTTAGTCACAGTAGTTCACGCCTATAATCCCAGCACTTTGGGAAGCCAAGGTGAGAGGATCACCTGAGGCCAGGAGTTCGAGACCAGGCTAGTCAACATAGTAAAACCCTGTTTCTACAAAAATAAAACTAAAAATAAGTGTAGCTGGGTATGCAGCCCCAGCTACTCAGGAGGCTGAGGTTGGAGGATCACTTGAGTCCAGAAGTTTGACGCTGCAATGAGCTATGATCACACCACTGTGCTCCAGTCTGGGTGACAAATGAGACCCTAGCTCAGGAAAGAGCCATTTGATACAATGTGGTATGTCTGTCACTGTATTAATAGAGCACCTTGTTTACTACTGTTTTACATTATTGTGCTAATGATTGATTTTATAGCTAGACATTTTTTATTTGTAGATTCCATGGACAAAACTGAAAACACATCCCATCTGCTTGGTGAGTTCTGAAGCCACTTTAGAGATAAGCATTTGTGTGTGTACATTATCTAGACTCTGTTAATACTCATCTTTTGTTTCATGGAAGCATAATCTTTATTTTTTACTAATTAGCTTTCATTCTATTTTGATAGAACTCAGTTTTCTCATTCCCTAAATGAGAAGTTTTAATTTAAAAATAGGAGGATCTTTCAACTTTTTCAAGTCTGGAATATTGTGTTCTAAGTGGGCATAGCGTTTTTTGCATCATTTAACTCTTTTTTTACTTACTTTGGGATTTTTATTTTATTAACCTTTGATTCAGACTTCTGAGTTTCTGCTTTTACTGATCTAGTAAATTAAGTGTTCATTTTATTCATTCATTCATTCCACAGGTATTTTTTGAGCACCTTACCTGTGCTCTGAGGGAACTTGTATTTTAGGAGAGGAGACTAAGAAGAAGTGCTAAAATAAAACAGGATAGTTTCAGATAAAAATAAATGTTATATATAAAATAAGGAATGAAGAATGACTGGAGTTGTATTCGTGATGACTACCAAGCACATTACATCTTTCTGCAAAAAAAAAAGTTTTATCCTGAGAAAGAACCGTTTCCATTATGGGAGTGCTTATTTTCTCACATTTCCTCCTTATTTTATATGTTCTATAGTTTTATGTCTCATGTCTCAGGTCTTTGATTGGGATAAGCTTTTTAAGGCTGGTTCAGTTCTTCTTGTGAATATATAATCTTATTTATCAATTAATAATGTAATACATTTGTGATTAGAGATTGTGCTTCTATAAGATCTGATGATTTCAGCAGTTAATGGGTATGTCTTAATTTCCTTCCCACACTCCTGCGATACACACAGCTTTTCTACACATAATAAGTGCCTTGAGAATGGATTGAGTACTTTGTTTTCTTTTTTGGCATTTGTCTTTTTAGACCTTTAGAGAGACACTTAAAGTAACTTATCAATTACTGTTTACTTTGCCCTTAAAGAAATTTTAAAAAAATCTTAAATAATATTATTTATTATTATATTTATTATTATGCATTTATTTTATTTATTATTTAATAATCCAAAATAAAATATCTAATTGTTTACATTTTTATTAGTCCCTAGATAAAGTAATAATGGAAATGAGTACATGTGAAGAACCGCGAACCCCTAATGGCCCGTCACCAATCGCAAGTGCTTCAGGACAGAGGTGAGCTATTTCCTAAACTGCATCACTGCCAAAGGGAGTTCTTTTCCTTAGTCAGCTCCATTATCTGCAGTAGTAGGACATAAAGAAAATAGCATTCTTTTTTCTTTTTTCAGAGTCTCACTCTGTCGCCCAGGCTGGAGTGCAGTGGCACGCTCATGGCCACCGGAGCCTCGACCTGCTGGGCTCAGGCAATTCTTCCGCTTCAACCTTACAAGTAGCTAGAACTACAGGCACACACCACAATGCCTGGCTACTTTTTAAAAAAAATTTATTGTAGAGATGAGGTCGCTCCAAGGTGCCTAGGCTGGTCTCACCTTGGCTTCCCAAAGTGCTGGGATTACACACTGAGCCACCACGCCTGGCCAAATAATATTCTTTAACTTTAAGTAGCCTCTATTTCAGTGACCTTTCCCATCAGACATTTTACAGTTTTAGTTATATATATTTCTAAAGTAGCAGATTTGGTTTTTGACTTCTTTTATTCATCTTACTTTCCCTGCTATTGAATAATCATGATTAGCTAATGGCAGAACAGTAGTGCAAGAGTTTGGGCATTCTGTACATCAGATAGTCTTGTAGTCTCTGAACTTACTGTGCATCTGGGGAACTTTTATGACTCTTGAGAGTTAAGCTGATGCCTTATAAATTACTCTAAAATTCATTAAGTATAAAATGTTTGTGGCTTCTACAAGTTGTGTTTTGATATATAAACATTAGATGCTCCTGCAGTAGAATCTTGGAGACTACTCATAACACCTTCTGAAAAGATGGAATAGTTATTTCAGGTGTTTGACAGTGTTCTTCTTGATTTATGTTTTTGTTTTTTGTTTTTTTAAAGTTGGGGTCTCACTCTGTCACCCAGGCTGAAGTGCAGTGGCCTGATTATGGCTCTCCACAGCCTCGAACTCCTGGGCTCAGGTGATCCTTTCACCTCTGCCTCCCGAGTTGCTGGAACTACAGACACATGCCACCACATCTGGCTAATTTTTTGTAGTGAAGTCTTGCTATGTTGCCCAGGCTAGTTTCGAATTCCTGGTCTCAAGTAGTCCTCTCGTCTCAGCCTTCCTAAATACTGGGATTGCAGGCATGAGCCACATGTGCCCAGCCCCAATTCATGTTTTTTTTTTTTTAATTTATCTTTAAGATGGTTATAATTCAGGATTAAGTATACAAGTGATTATCATACAGGTAAAGTTTGGGCCTCCCGTTGGTCCCCACTTTGCCTTTGGTTTGCCCCATTCCCTTTGGTTTTGAGATTAGGTACCCTTATTAACATTATGTGCCCCCCACCCCCCAGCAGTTTTATAGTTTTGGCTTTGTAATTATTTGATGATAATTTTTTTAAAAAAACCTTTAAAAACAATTTTTTCTTTTCCTTTTTTTTTTTTTTTTTTTGAGTTGGAGTCTCACTCTGTCGCCCGCTCCCGGCCACCGCAGCCTCAACCTGCTGGGCTCCGGCAATCCTTCTGAGTATCCAGAATTACAAGCGTGCGCTACCACGCCCGGCTAATTTTTTGATTTATTGTAGAGATGAGGTCTCGCCTGCCTAGGCGGGTCTCGAACCCGCGGGCTCAGGCAATCCACTCACCTCAGCCTCCCAAAGGCACGGGATTACAGGCTGAGCCACCGAGCCCGACTATTTTTTCTTTTTGAATTGGAGTCTTTCTTTGTCACCCAGGCTGGAGTGCAATGGCACGCTCACAGCCACCGTATCCTGCTAGGTTCAGGGGATCCTTCCACCTCAGCCTTCGAAGTAGCTGGAGCCACAGGCGTATAACTACCATGCCTGGCTAAGTTTTTGGTTTATTGTAGGGACAAGGTCTCACCAAGTTGCCCAGGCTGGTCTTGAACACCTGGGCTCATGCAGTCCTCTCAGCTCCACCTCCCAAAGTGCTGGGATTACAGGCATGAACCACCATGCCCAGCTGCCTAATTTTTATATTTTGACATATGGCAGTATGGTTAATGTACTTCAACATTTTGCAGACTTGCTGGATTGTAACAATCATTTATGGTCTTTAAGTCTTTGAAGCTCCTTCTCTTGAAATTGTGATTCAGTAAGTCTGGAATGGGTATCAAGAATGCAAATATGTATTTTTAACAATTCTTCATGGTTGTGCAACTAAGGGAGCCATTGATCTATATGATTTTGTTTCTGGCTAAGAGATTAAAATAGACAAGTTAACAATTAACAGTCTGGTTTTTCTCTCTGTGCTGAGCCTATGGGCTCTTAATGCTCCTACAGATTAATGGTCTAGTCAACTTTGTAAGTTTATTTGATTTTTTCACTTCACATGGAGGAGATAAACATCTGTGTGAAGATGAATAAAACTCAAGAGAATCTTATAGTCATCCCTTGGTATCTGTGGGATAATTGGTTCCAAACCCTCCAGGGATACCAAAGTTCATGGATGCTCAAGTTCCGTATATAAAATGGTGTAGTCTTTGTATATAACCCACACACATCCTCCTGTATACTTTAAGTCATCTCTAAATCACTTAGGGTACCTAATATATTGCTTGCACATCATGTCATTCATACGATTCAATACGGTACTTGGCACGTGACACATTCAAGTTTTGTTTTTTGGAACTTGGGGGCTTCTTTCCAAATATTTTTAAACCAAGTTACTTGAATCCATGGATGGAGAACCCCATGGATATGGAAGGCCAACTATTTGTAAGCCGGAATTCCACCATTCTAATTTATAACGGATGCCACAGCCTGAAAAATGTGGACTTTAGTCATTGATTCAGCTTTCACCTTTCTGATGGTAGATCTTCCAATATGGATTGTAACATTTTTACTGTGCATTTAATTAGAGATGGGGTTGGATATTTCAAAGGGTAATATTTAGAAATTATTATAATAGAAATATTAACATATTCTTAAAGAAATATTATTTCCAGCTCCAGAAACATTTCTATTTTAAGGGACCAATATTTGACCTTAGGATCAAAGCAGCTCCTTTCTAGGATGCTGATGAGTTCCTGTTCTTCAGTTCACAATTTTCTAAACTCAGAGTGGGTGACCGCTTTGTTATTTAACAAAATTACCCCAGGCAACCAGAACATATCTTCATTGTTAAGCAATGCTAGATTGTATTTCTGTTAATAATGCTGTATATATTTTATAAAGTATCATATAAAGGATAGCCTATTTTGCTTATACTCATTATTTTATGTAATCCTTATAAAATTTACAAAGTATTGCCTGACGTAAAAGCTGAGTCGTCAGAGGCTTAGAAAATTTAAGTAATTTACTCATTCATCAAGGTAGTTAGGAAGAGCAGCAGCTGGTGGAGGGATGTGGATGATGGCTAAGGATGATGGGTTCACTTTTAGACACGTTGGGTTTGAAATGGCTGGGAGGCACCAGATAGCTGGTGGCATTTGAACTTTACAGTCTGAAGTTCTAGCAAAAGATCTGTGTAGAGGCATAAAGGTAGTGATAACGGACATATTGATGGTAATTGAAATAACCTGCCAGTTGGGCAAACTTCTACTACTCCATCTGCCAAGATGTACTGCTAGTCTGTATGTCAGATATGCTGGCTGCTGATTGTCCTCGAAATGTCACCTCTACTTTTCTGCCTCTGAGCCTCCGTTCCTGCTTTTCCCTGTTCTAAGATTGCCTTCCTTTACATATGTTCTTGTGGAAAGTTCATTCTTCCTTCCTAGAGTTATTTCTCCCTGGTGATAAGCAATTTCGTTTTTTTTTTTTGAAAGCAGGATTTATTGAGAGGACGGAAAAGCTTCCGCAGTGAGAGGGTCCCCGAGGAGGTTGCCCTCTTTTTTTTTTTAAGTCAGGATCTCACTCTGTTGCCCAGGCTGGAGTGCAGTGGCATGCTTATGGCCGCTACATCCTCAACCTGCTGGGCTCAGCGATTCTTCCCCTTCAGCTTATTCAACCTTCTAAGTAGCTGGAACCACAGGCGCACGCCACCATGCCTAGTTAATTTTTTTTTTTTTTATCGTAGAGACGAGGTCTCGCCAAGTTGCCTAGGCTGGTCTCGAACCCCTGGGCTCAGGCAATCTTCTTGCCTCCATCTCCCAAAGTGCTAGGATTACAGGTATGAGCCACCCCATTCAGCCAATAAGCAATTTCATCCACCAAATATACTGCTGATTCCTCTTTTAAGCCACTTTATTACAGACTGACTCATGTTGCAGCTACTTAAGCATGTTTCACATGTCGGTGATCAATAAGTATTTGTTTAAGTGAATTAGAGACTGTGAATTCTTTCTGACCTTATTCCCAAATTTTAAGATTATATTCCAGTTAGACTCTGTAGCCTTCCTTGTGTTGAGAATTTAGCTCTCTTATTTAATTTATGAATGCAGTGGTCTTAGAATAATGCTTCTTAAGAATAAACAGCTATGGATATTCAGTTTCACAAAGTAGAGCGTAATTTCCAATTTTTAAAAATATTTTACATTTTGAAAAGAGCATTTAAAAAAAAATTGGGCAGCCTTCAGAACCAGAAAAGCTTCAGAGAACAAGCAGAGCATTTTCTGTAACTGTTATCAGACTAGGTTATTGTTTTAATAACAGAAATTACTTATTTTTGAGTCAGAGTCTCACTCTGTCACCCAGGTTAGAGTGCAACGGCACAATCACGGCTCCCACAGCCTCGATCTGCTGCGCTCTGGCAGTCCTTTCTCCTCAGTCTCCCAAATGGCTAGGACTATAGGTGTGTGCCACCATGCCTGGCTAATTTTTATTATTATAGAGATGAGGTCTCGTCATGTTGCCCAGGCTAGTCTGGAACTCCTGAGCTCAGGCAGTCCTCTCACCTTGACCTCCCAAACTGCTGGGATTACAGGCATGAGCCACTAAACCTGGTAAAAAACATTAAAATATGTATATTATAATATGGAATTTTATACTTTTGTGCAAATATTAACAGAATGTTTAAAAACGATTTTTTGGTTTTAGGACATTATATTTTATTTTGCTTTGTTTTTCCAGTGAATACGGCTTTGCTGAAAAAGTGGTTGAGGGAATTACTGTTTCTGTAAATTCCATTGTCATCAGAATTGGAGCAAAAGCCTTCAATGCATCATTTGAACTTTCTCAGCTACGGATCTATAGCGTAAATGCAAACTGGGAACATGGAGATTTGAGATTTTCTCGTATTCAAGATCCACAAAGAGGAGAGGTAAAACTTTTTTAAAAAGTGTTTCATTCAGTGGTTTATAAAAGAGGGTGTTTAAAATAATCATGTCTCTTTCATGGTTGTCAGATTCACATCTGACTAGATTTGCTCCCCTTGCCTTTTAACTGTTTTCTTCTCTGCAGTCCGCTTAACTATGTAGTGATAAAATACGCATATTGTAGTGTTTTTACTGTCGTAAATATTTTGATTTAGAGCCCTATTTTAAGTTCATAACTAGTCAGAATTGAATTTTTAAGCATACAAAACTGAAATGTGTTATTTAGATCCTTCTTGGTCACATGGTTTAAATGCTTTTTGTATTTTATGTTAATTATTTAAAATAAAAGTATTAACAGCTTTACTAATGATGATTGTGAATAGGAAGATATATTACTGAATTTGATAGATGTATACCATTTTTAAAGAAAAAAGCTTGTTGAGTATATCTAGTATGTCATATGACAATTAGTTGCAAAGATACATTTGGTTTGTTTTTACACATCTACATTTTTCTCCAATTTTGCATGCGCAACTGAAGCTGGTCTCTGTGTTCTCCTTAGGTTTTGACATTTAAAGAAATAACTTGGCAAATGATACGAATAGAGGCAGATGCTACCCAAAGTTCACATCTTGAAATTATGTGTGCTCCTGTTCGGTTAATAACCAACCAGTCAAAAATCAGAGTCACACTTAAAAGAAGGGTAAGCCAGCAGGCCTACTTTGTTGATTCATGTGCTAACTATTGGATTTGACCTTTTTGATTACGTTAATTATTGGAATGAACTATAGGAAATTTTAGATAGTTTTTTAGGTGAAATACTGACATACTACTAGTGTTTTGTTTTTCATTTTTGAGACAGGATTCACTCTGATGCCCAGGTTGGAGTGCAGCAGCACATCATGGCTCACCACAGCCTCAATCTCCAGGGTTCAACCGATCCTTCTGCTCAGGCTTCTAAGTAACTATAACTACAGGCACATGTTACCACACTTAGCTAATTTATACCTATTTATTTTTTGTAGAGACTGGCTCTTGCTATCTTGTCCGAGCTGGTCTTGAATTCCTAGCCTCAAGCAATCCTCCCACTTGAGCCTCTAAAGTGTTGGGATTACAGGTGTGAGCCACTGTGTCCCACCTCAGTGTCATATTTAAGCAACGTAAAATAAAGGGAAATACAGTTCCTCAAACAATACTCATAGAAATCCAGTATAACATTCTTCAGTCTCTTAGATTTTTAAAGTTTTGGCTTTTTTTTTGAGTTGGGTTCTCACTCAACTCACCCAGGCTGCAGTGCAGCGACACAGTCATGGCTCAGCACAGCCTCAACCTCCTGGATATAGACAGTCTTCCTTCCTTAGCCTCCCGAGTAGTTGGGACTAGAGGCACGCACCACCACACCTGGCTAATTTTTAAATTTTTTTATAGAGATGTGGTCTTGCTGTGTTGCCCAGGCTGGTCTTCAACTCCTGAGCTCAAGCAATTCTCCTACCTCAGCCTCTCAGAGTGCTGGGATTATAGGCATGACCCACCACACCCAGCTCTCAAATATTTTTATTTTGGTAAAATGAATAGATTTCTCAATTGCCAGATATTTGTTGACCATTTACTGTCTTATAATTTTATTTCTCCCATTGAATTTTGCTTGATAGTAGATGAACAGCAAAGCCTTTATTATCAGTAACTAAAACTGCTAGCCTTAGTTGTATTAAAATATGATTGGTAACTTAGATAAATAGGGAAGATAGTTACTTAAGGATATCATAGCTGGGTGCAGTGACTCATGCCTGTAATCCCAGCACTTTGGGAGGTAGAGGTGAGAGGATTGCCTGAGCCCAGGGGTTCAAGCCTAGCCTGGGCAACTTGGCAGGACCTTGTCTCTACAATAAATCAAAAAAATTAGCCGGGTGTGGTGGCACATATCTGTAGTTCCAGTATATGGAGGACTTATGGAAGGCTGAGGTGGAAGGACTGCCTGAGCCCAGTAGTTCAAGTCTGCAGTGGCCATGATCGTGCCACTGCACTCCAGACTGGGCGACAAAGTGAGACTCTAACTCAAAAAAAAAACAAAACCATAAATTGAGAGTTTATTATGGTTTGTAACAAAATTTAATGAGGAAGTAATGCCTTTTTTTATACATGGCTCAAGTAAAGTCTCAGCAATATGTTTTATATTACTAGGCACAGATAACTATACTGAGTTAAATATTTTTCTTTCAGAGTATAGTGCTTCACACAGATATTCTGAAATGTGAACTGTAGATAAAACAATATTTTAGTTTTTGCTCTTAATGCTCCTCTCTCTACTAGGATTAGTTGAATTAATACAGGTAGCTATATGATTTATTAACTATCAATACAAAATTAAGTTATATAGTTGTTATATAACTTGTTAAGGTACAGAGATGTGTCTGTCTTTTATTACCACTGCATCTATAGTACTAGGAAATCTTTCTTTCATATTATAGGAACTCAGTACATATTTGTCAAATGGAGGAAGAAGTCATATTTAATTTCATTTAAAAACTTTCGTAAACTTTTTGTTAATACAAGTACATTATACAAACTTTATTTCTTGGCTTAATTTTATATACCATTTTTTCCCAACAGTTAAAGGACTGCAATGTCATAGCGACAAAGTTAGTTCTGATACTGGATGACTTATTATGGGTTTTAACGGATTCCCAGTTGAAAGCTATGGTACAGTATGCAAAGTCTCTTAGTGAAGCAATAGAAAAATCAACAGAACAAAGGAAGAGTATGGCTCCTGAACCCACACAGGTATGCTGTAGAGTTAACAGGAAAACAACTTACTTTATATGTCAGTAGTTTAAGAATCAAAATGATTAGTTGATGTTTCTTTATATGAAATAGATTGTGAGATTTTTGACTACAAGAATCTTCTTTATCTAGATATCTTCCATATAATTTTCTATAAATGATATCTGTATGAAAAAAAACGTTTTGAGTTAGAGTCTCACTCTGTAGCCTGGGCTGGAATGGCAGTGGCATGCTCATGGCCACCACAGCCTCAATCTGCTGGGCTCGAGTGTCCCTTCTGCCTCAGCCTCCCAAGTTGCTGGGACTATAGGTGCATACCACCACTTCTGGATAATTTTTTTATTTTATTGTAGAGATGAAGTTTTTTTTTTTTTTTCCCAAGTTGGAGTCTCACTCCATCGCCCAGACTGGAGTACAGTGGCACACTCATGGCCACCCCAGCATTGACCTGCTGGGCTCAGGCAATCCTTCCACCTCAGCCTTCCAAGTAACCAGAACTACTGGCACACGCTATCACACCCAGCTAATTTTTTTGATATATTGTAGAGATGAAGTCTCACCAAGTTGTTTAGGCTGATCTCGAACCTCTGGACTCGTGCAATCCGCTCGCCTCAACCTCCCAAAGTACTGGGATTAGGCTTGAGCCTTCATGCCTTGCCTATGAAAGCATATTAAATGTATTAGTATCTCTCTATATATTGCTTATTTTGTTTAGAGCTCTGTAGTAGGCATTAGAGTTAATGATGACATAAAATAATTTGATATAATACCTCTTTACAGAAAGTTAAAAAATACAATTTTGAAACTACTAAAATAAAGACAAATGGGGAAAAAGCAGGGTAAGAGAAGATGTGAGAATTAATAATGCAGACAACCAATGCCCTGGTAACTGCTGCATTTGAACAGAAATCTTCTGTTGACATTGTCTAATGGTTGGGACACAGGCAGGGGAGAAGCATAAAGAGCTATTTGTCACTTTCTTTTTTAATCTTTTTTTTTTTTTTTTTGAGTTGGAGTCTCACTCTGTTGTCCAGCCTGGAGTGCAGTGGCACAATCACAGACACTGCATCCTCGACCTACTGGGCTCAGGGTGATCCTTCTGCCTCAGCCTTCCAAGCTGGGACCACAGGCGTGCACCACCATGCATGGCTAATTTTTTTAAAAAATCTCATTTATTGTAGAGACGAGGTCTCACCGTGTTGCCCAGGCTGGTCTCAAACTCCTGAGCTCAGGCAACCCTCTCACCTCAGCCTCCCAGAGCACTGGGATTATAGGTGTGAGCCACCACACCCGGCCACTGTCACTTTTTTGAAATCAGGAGCACTACTAGTTTACCTGAAGAGGAAAACATTTTCAGGTCTTTTCTTAGTACTGAATTTTGAGTACTAATACATGAAGATCTTTGTAAAAGGGGCATTGAAAATTCTCTTGGGTAGTGTCTTTAATAATTTTATAAGGAGTATGAATGAATTTTTATATCTACTTCAAATAAAAACTCACTGTCAATTGTGAGATTATCCTCCTTTGAAGCTATTTCTTTGAAAACAGTTATATATCTGAGGTATGTAACTTGTTGGTGATCTGGTTTGGTACATGGGAATAGCATACATTTTAGGCTTTTAATGAATATCAAATTGCCATTATTTATTGCCTGCCTACTATGAACTGTGGGTCAGCAGTAGACATTGTGCTATAAAAATAAATGTCATCTGATCCTGGCCTCAAATGTTAGAATGAAGAAGTAGGGGGTACAGGCAAAGACACAGTAGAAGCACAGAGAAATTTTGGTTAATTGCTTGCAGAATTCGGAAACGTTTCTCAAAGAGGATAATGGGGAAAGGTTTTTCAGAAGAGACAACAGAATCTGCCAAAGTATGTATTGTTAAAGAACATGGTATTTTCTGATAAAGATGAGGACTTTGGTGTTGCCAGGGGCATGTTTTTTAGAAGTGAGATACACATGTATTTGGGGATGTATTACAGTTTTCCAGGTTTTATGTTTCAAGGAAATTGAGTTGCGCATCTTCCGCGTTGTTGTGTACCCTTTCTTAAGCTGGGTCTGCCTGAGACTATGCTTGTGTTAAGATGTCAGGCTGGTTCTTCCTTTTCATAATTACTCTAATTCTGCATTACAAATGAAAGACATTCATCTTACTCAGGCTCAGTCTTACTAGAATGAATTTAAACAACAATGGAAGAAAAAAAACCTCCGAGAAACAAGACAGAGTGGCAATTTGAAATATTGAATTCATGTTGGAAAGTAATGACTCTAATGACAAAGTAACAAAGCAGTGATTTCTAGTTCTTTGTTGTTAACACCTTAAGGAGGATCTAAATTGTGAGCTATTAGATTCTTTCATAATTTTTTTTTTTAGATTGGAAAGTATAGTTTATTTAAAAGTAAGTTAGAGAGAAGAGAGAGGAGATTCACCTTCCCAAGGTAGGGCAGGGGGTCAAAACCAGGAAACTTTGTGGCCATAGCTCCACTTACATAGCTTTTTATAGTAGATATGCATCTGAAAGGAATTCTAAGAGTTGAGTCACATTGCTAAAACAAAACTACTTTCATTCCAATGTACCTATTTATGTGAACGAATTTTTCTAGAGCCTATAGCTATAAAAGCAAATAAACAGATGGAATTGAGGGTGAACTCTGTATCATTCTGCTAATTCATTCATGAGGCATTTTCAAAATTCTTTGGGGGACCCTGATTTTAAAAGTTTGGCAAACATGGCTGGGCACAGTGGCTCATACCTGTAATCCCCTCAATTGGGAAGCTGAAGTGGGAAGATCACTTGAACCCGGGAGTTGGAGACCAGCCTGGGCAACATAGTAAGACCTCGTCTCTATAAAAAAATCAAAAAATTAGTTGGGCATGGTGGCACATACCTGTAATCCCAGCTACTCAGGAGGTGGAGGTGGAAGGATTACCTGAGCCCAGGAACTTGAGGCTGTGGTGAGCCATGATCGTGCCACTGCACCCCAGCCTGGCCACCAGAGTGAGACCTCAACTAAACAAAAAAAAAAGTTTGGTAAAAAGACTGAGAATAGCAGGAACCTGGAATCAACCATGCTGTCCATCAAAAGAGGACTGGGTTAAAAAAAATGTGGTAGATATACACAATGGAATACTACACAGCCATAAAAAAGAATAAAATCATGAATTTTGCAGCAACCTGGATGGAACTAGAGTATATAATACTGAGTGACCTCTCACAGAAACAAAGATCTGAGTATCACATGTTCTCACTCATATAGTGGACCCTGAACATCCAATGTAATACTATAAGAAAATGACTGACAGTGGTGGGAAACTATAGGGGGGAGGGGAAGGGAGATGGGATTAACAGTAGTAAATACCTGTCTGGGGACGGGGAGACACCTCTTATCAACAAGGGTTCCAGACGAAGCATATCTGTATACCTAACCCACAATATCATAATAAAAAATATTGATTATAAAAAAAATAAAATTTATTTTAATTTAAAAACAAATAGTTTTTCTGGGCTGGTATCCTAAGTTGAAGCAGAAGTTTTCAGTGAATAGACATAAAAGACTGTGTATATATTGAAGAATGTGGATGCTTTCCTATGGGCATCTCTGAGGCAGAGGAAATTTTTAAGTTCAAGGAAGAGAGAAAAGTTGAGAATTTTAATTTTAATTATTGACATAAATGCTAATCTTATTAAGGCTTCAATAGTAGATGGGGAAAACACGAGTAATGTTTTTGTGATAGAAATTTTCTTATTTTAACAATAATTAATTTAAAAGTTTTGCTTGAGCTATACTTCATCTTTCTGTTTCTTTGCATAATTGTGGGCCTCAGTAATATTCTTTTCTTTTCTTTTTCTTTTCTTTTTTTTTCTGTGAGTCGAGGTCTCTGTTGCCCAGGCTGGAGTGCAGTGGCATGATCACAGCTCACCAGAGCCTCAATCTCTTGGGGCTCAGGCAATCCTCCCACCTCAACCTCCCAAGTAGCTAGGATTACGGGCACACACTACCATGCCCAGCTAATTTTTTATTCTTTTCATTTTTTGTAGAAAAAAGGTCTTGCTATGTTGCCCAAGCTGGTCTTGAACTCCTGGGCTCAAACAGTCCTCCTGCCTTGGCTTCCCAAAGTGCTGGGATTATAGGTGTGGACCACCATGCTGCCCAGCTGGCCCCAGTTGTTTCCTTGAAGAGATTCTCATTTACTAAGTATACTTTGCAGTTCTTTTATAGTATGATCATAGTTCTTAATATATAGAATATGTAAATATATGTGTGTATATATATATACGTGTATATGTATACACGTATATATACACACACACACATACACATACAAAATAGTCTTTATTTTTTCTGTGAATAACTGGCTATATTTTAAAATAAATTATTCTAAAAATGGAAACTATTTGTCTTTTTCCCACCTACCCACTCTGTCCCCCAAAATTGTTAATTTTTTTTTTTTTTAGCTGGGGTCTCACCCTTTTGCTCAGGCTAGAATGCAGTGGCAGGATCATGACTCATCACAGCCTCTGCCTCTGCCTCCTGGACTCAGATGATCCTTCCACCTCAGCCTCTCGAGTAGCTGGTACTACAGTCATGCATCGCCACACCTAGCTAATCTTTTTTATTTTTTTGTAGAGACGAGGTCTTTCTATGTTGCCCAGGCTGGTCTTGAACTCCTGGACTCAATTGATCCTCAGCCTCCCAAAGTTCTGGGATTACAGGTGTTAGCCTCTGTACCCGCCAAAGTTGTTACTTTTTAAAATGGAAAATTTGGTCTTCTTTTTCATAATTATTACCAAAATTTATCTTCAGTTTTGTGGCTTATATGTCAGATAATCTCATATATTCTTGTATATACAGAAACACTTTAGGTTATTATAGGTTCATGCTTTATATGTTTTTTATATGTCTTTATACTCCAACAGTATCTATGCTTCTTCCCTTTAAGGAGAAAAATATTTGAACTCACAACCTATTTATAAATCCCTTCTGTTTTCTGACTTCTTCAGGTATTCAAATTCAGAGGACATACCACATCTCTTAGGAGAGACACCAGAGCACTTATGTTACTAAATAATATCAAAATAAATAAATAATACTAAAACTTCTACAAAGAAGTGTTTTATTTCTATAGGATATATAACAGTGTATATAGGCTCATAATTGCTTTCTATTTAATATATTGTTGTTGTTTGGGGTTTTTTTTGAGTTGGAGTCTCACTCTGTCGCCCAGACTGGAGTGCAGTGGCCGCTCCTGGCCACCGCAGCCTCGACATGCTGGGCTCAGCAATCCTTCCACCTCAGCCATCCAAGTAGCCGGAATTACAGGCATGCGCTACCACGCCCGGCTGATATTTTGAGTTATTGTAGAGATAAGGTCTTGCTGCCTAAGTGGGTCTCGAACCCGCGGGCTCAGGCAATCCACTCACCTCAGCCTCCCAAAGGTACGGGATTACAGGCTGAGCCACCGAGCCCAGCTAAATTTTAGTTTTATGTCTGTATAATTCAGAAAATATTCTAGGGAGACTGGGTTATTGATGAAAAATATGTTATGCTTATTTCTCATGACTCTCTTACTGAAAATATTTGGGTTTTCTTGTATGTGAGATTTCAAGAATTTAACTTAGCAGTGATCAGGTGGTCTTGGCTCCTCTTAGAGCTCCGCAGCCGTCCCATCTGCCCAGCACGTGAAGACACCACAGACATCAAATGCTCCTGACCTCAGTGATGCAATTGTGAAACTGTTCAACGACTTTGATGTTAAAGAAACCTCCCACCATTTAGTGATTTCTCATCTAGATCTACACATATGTGATGACATTCATGCTAAAGATAAAGGTAATCTGCCTATTTCAAACTATTTTGGTTTTTCTAGAACTGACTACAAAACTGAATTTTTCATCATATCTATTATGTAAAATAGATATAAAGTAATTTGTTATAATTTTGTCATTTGTATGGATATATATAGATGAAAGGTGCAATTCAAAGCATTACATATTTGTATGATTTTTTTTTTGCTTCAGTAGTTAGTACTTAAGCTTAATTGTTAGGTATCAATATTAACAGCAAAATTAGGTTTAAAAAATTAAAGACTGAACAGATGACACTCTTAGAGGATGATGAAATATAAAACTTGCCTTTTAATGAACTTTTTTCTAATTTTGTAATTGCCCATAAGTTAAATTCTAGTTCATACTTAATTTATAATTATTTGCATGTTGTTTTCTGTATTGTAGTTTAGATATTTCTGGACCATGTATATATAAATACAGTTGAGTGGCTGTTTAACATATTTTATGTCCCCCTCTCCTGTCCTCCCAAAATTTGGTTAGAAGCTAAATTTCAATGAAGAATTTTATTTTAGCTTTTCTACCTCTTATTTTTTCTTATTTAATAGATGTAACAAGGTAAGCAGGAAGCTGCTCGTGGTCACTTTGAAAATCTGTAGTTCCTAGCTGGGTACGGTGGCTCACGCCTGTAATCCTAGTACTTTAGGAGGCAGAGGTATGAGGATCACCTGAGCCTAGAGGTTCGAGACCAGCCTGAGCAACTTGGCGAGACCTTGCATCTAAAATAAATATCTAAATTAGCCAGGTGTGGTGGTGTGCGCCTGTGGTTCCCACTACTTGGAAGGCTGAGGCGGAAGGATTACCTGAGCCCAGCAGGTTGAGGCTGCAGTGCCTGTGAGCATGCCACTGCACTCCAGCCAGGTTGACAGAGTGAGACTCCAAGACTCCAACTCAAAAAAAAAGAAATTATGCACCATGGTCAAGTGAAATTTGTTCCAGGAAAACAAAGTTGATTTATTATCTAAAAATCAGCTAATGTAATACATCATATTAATAGATAAATTTTTTTTATTTTTGAGTTGGAGTCTCACTCTGTCGCCCAGACTGGAGTGCGGTGACTGCTCCCGGCCACCACAGCCTCGACCTGCTGGGCTCCCGCAATCCTTCTGCCTCAGCCTTCCAAGTAGCTGGAACTATAGGCACGCGCTACCACGCCCGGTTGATTTTTTGATTTATTGTAGAGATGAGGTCTCACCAAGTGGCCCAGGCGGGTGTCGAACCCACGGGCTCAGGCAATCCACTCACCTCAGCCTCCCAAGGCGTGGGATTACAGCTGAGCCACCAAGCCCGGC
Source organism: Cephalopachus bancanus (assembly GCA_027257055.1). NCBI lineage: Eukaryota > Metazoa > Chordata > Mammalia > Primates > Tarsiidae > Cephalopachus > Cephalopachus bancanus. The sequence goes on from JAPVLO010000090.1 coordinate 1,821,561, forward strand.
TATTAGCTAAATTTTTAAAAAGAAGAAGCTCCCAGGCACGGTGATTCATGCCTATAATCCAGTCTTTGGGGAGGCTGAGGAGGATCACTTGAGTCCAGCAGGCTGAGGCTGAGGTAGCCCTTAGAGCGCCACTGTACACCAGCATCTGCAACAGAGTGAGACTTCAACTTAAAAAGAGAAATCTGTAGCTCCATACTCTAGGTGCTGGGTGCCTCTGCTTCTCTGTTGGGTAGTATCCGTCACCCGTAAGTGTTGGGAGTAGGGAGTTGAGTTCAGCAGGCAGGTGTACCTCAAGGACAATGATTCTCAACCTTCGGTACGCATTAGAATCAAGCTGAAGATCTTTTAAAATAGTTATCAGATATATGCACCTCAGACCAGACTCAACCTAAATCTTTGAAAATTTTTTGCTATGTGCTTTTCCTTTTTACTTTTATTTACTTATTTATTTATTTTTGAGGTGGAATCTCACTCTGTCGCCCAGACTGGGAACAGAAGCATGCACCACCATGCTTGGCCAAGTTTTAAAAAAAATTTTTTTTTATAGGAATGAGGTCTCACTATGTTGCATAGACTGGTCTTGAACTTTGGGCTCAAGCAGTCCTTCCACTGGAGCCTCCCCAAGTGCTGGGACCCTGAGTACTTAGCAGTAGCTGTTACTATGTCTTAAGCAGCCAAGGCAGGTACCAGATACCTACAAAATGGCAGAAGGACAAAGGCAAGGAAGATTTGGGGATTGAAGAAGGATTTGTTATCTTTTTCCTTGACCACCATTGTCATTTGGCTTTTAGTTGGCATCTTATACTTTAGTGTTTTGAAAGAAAAATCCAAAAAAATTAAAGCAAACCAAAGTATCAAAATGTGGTGGTCAAGATTAAGTAATAAGTATGAGAATGGAGAAAATGCGTTCTAAGTTCTTACACTTCTCATTATTCCCTCAGAGTCAGCTGAATGATTTTATATAAGGGGAAACCTTTCCACTAAAACATTTCCCTCATAGGATACTTCTTTACTACACTGAAATCGCTTCTTTACTACTACCCTGAAATCCAAAAGGCTCTGAAATATCACCTTGTAAGTTTGTGAAAAATTCATGTGGTGTTAAACCCAAAATTCAAAATCCGAGAGACCACCAAAGAGCCAGCTCCAATGCAAACACACGAGGGTCTTTGTTCAGGCTCGAGTCTGGGCTCACATTTGAAGCTGATGCAGCAGCTTCAGGGACGAAAGAGCCCTGACCCAGGCTAACATGCACCTTTTATACATAATTCTGAAGGGGTGGGGTGGCTTTACAAACTTGTGCACACAGGATTGGATAAAAACTATATGACGTAGTTACAAAGACTTTGGTTGATTTAAGTTCGATTTGTGCGGGCTCAGGCTTAGTTACTTGTGATGGACAAGTAACTGCCAAACAGGCGGAATGGAATGCCAGATAAGCTGGGTTTAGTGATCAGGCAGGAGGTTTGAAACAACACCGAGCTTACCAGGAGAGAGACACCACAGAGGCTACCACAATTTAAGCAAAGGAATGTCCGGAAGGGGCTTATTGCTTAACATTCACACACTGCTAGCAGCAGTTGCAGAATTCATATAGTAATAGTTCTTTTTTGAGTTTTTTTGAATCTCTTGGGTCTCTCAGTGTTGGCATAATCTGACTCGAACCAACACACTGTTTTTTCGGTTTGTTTTGTTGTTTACTTTTGAGCTGGAGTCTCACTCTGCCACTGAGGCTGGAGTGCCGTAGCACAATCATGGCTCACTGCAGCCTCGACTTCCTGGGCTCAGGCTGTCCTTCCACTTCAGCCTCTCAAGTAGCTGAGACTACAGGTGTGTGCTACCACTAGCCTGGCTCATTAGTTTTTTGTTTTTTGTAGAGATGAAGTCTTGCTATGTTGTCTAGGCAGTCTTGAACTCCTGACCTCAGGTGATCCTCCTGCCTGGGTCTCCTAAAGTGCTGGGATTACAGGCTTGAACCACTGCGCTCAGCTCACGTTGTTGTTTTTTTCAATCTTTATTTTGCCCACTTATAAATATTTATAAGTTTTGCTACATAATTACTTGTATTTTTTAAAACTTAGAGCTGCCTGAGAACCTGCTAGGTGTGTTGCATGACATACCTTGCATAATACTATATTTTATGAAATCTAAAAAATTCTAAATTCTGAAATATTTAGGCCAGACTTGGTGACTCAGCCTATAATCCCAGCATTTGGAGAGGCCGAGACGAGTGGATTGCCGGAGCCTGTGGGTTCGAGACCTACCCGGGCAACTTGGCGAGACCTCCTCTCTACAATAAATCAAAAATTAGCCAGGTTGTGGTAGTGCACACCTGCAGTTCCGGCTGCTTGGAAGACTGAGGCAGGAGGATTGCTGGAGCCCAGCAGGTTGAGGCTGTGGTAGCCAGGAGCGTGCCAATGCACTCCAGTCTGGGTGACAGAGTGAGACTCCAACTCAAAAAAAAAAAAAAAAAAGGAAACATTTAGCTCCAGGTTTTAGATAAGGGACTGTGGATCTGCACGGGAAATTCTGCTGATTGAGATAAATTGGAATTTGCAAATTAAGATAAGGAATGTGTATATAGCTATATATTAGTTTGTATTTTTCTTCTAGATGATTTGCCCTTGCCCATGCTGTTTTTTGTTTGTTTGTTTTTTGTAGAGACAGAGTCTTACTATGTTGCCTAGGCTGGTGTCAAACTCCTGGACTCAAGCGAGTCTCCTGCTTTCACCTCCCAAAGTGCTGGGATTACATGCATGAGCTACCATGCTGCTTTAAAATTTGATTTTTTTGTTGGAGTAACACAAACTTGTGATCTACTGTTGATCTTACTATAGCTGTGTGACTTTGGACTACTTACCTACCAGCAGTTTCCTCTTCAGAAAGAGACAGCATGATGCGTTATAGTGGTTAAGATTTCCTGAGTTCAAATCTGAACTTTGTACTTAACTAACTGTATGGCTTGACCTATTTTATTTACTTAACCTCTCTGTGCTGCAGGTATCTTATCTAGAAAATTTCCTTATCTAGAAAATGAGGAAATGCTAATAGTTCCTATGTTGTGGGGTTGTTATGAAAATTCAGTGATTTTCCTAAAGTATTTAAAATAATGCCTGATGTGTGGTCAGGGCATGTCGCCATAAAGGCTCTAGAGGGAGGGGTGCTGCTGCTCTTGTGCCCTCAGCTTCAGTCCAGTGCCTGCAAGTGACAGGGGTCAGTGCGTGCATATCTGGTTTGCTGGCCTTTCTTCAAATCCTAATGCACCTAGATAAAAGGGAGGCAGCTTGGACTCCAAGTATGGTGAGCTTTTTTTGGGTAAGTTAGATATTTCCGATAATTTGCTTAATATGTATGTTTTTTTCTTTCTTTCCCTCAATACTTTTTCTTTTCCCAGAGTCAAACAGACGTGTTACTGGAGGGGCCATGCAACTCTCTTTTACGCAGCTAACTGTAGATTACTATCCTTATCATAAAGCAGGTGTGTATAGCAATTTCTTAAAAGATGCAAATCTTGCTTTTAAAGTCATATAGCTAATTTATTTAGTTTAGTTTTATTTTGTTTTCATGTATTTTGTTGAGGAGAAGTGAGATCAAGATATTTTTATTTATTCTTTTTCTGGCAGTATTTTACCAAGAAAATAGAATTACCATAGAATATATTTAGGCAGTTTACAAGTATAGTAAAGTTTATGTAGATTATTAAAAACTATAATTGTTAGAAATTTACAATTTTTCAAATAACTGATTAAAACATAAGTCAGAGTACAGAGGACCTATGTTTGTACTATTTTGTTAGTTGTAACCAAGAAAATTACTAACCAATATGTTTTTGAGTTTTTAAATGATAGATTTATATGTTTAAATATTAGAAAAGGCTGAACTCGGTGACTCAGCCTGTAATCCCATGCTTTGGGAGGCCGAGGTGAGTGGATTGCCTGAGCCTGCGGGTTCGAGACCCGCCTGGGCAACTTGGTGAGACCTCATCTCTACAATAAATAAAAAAATTAGCCAGGCATGGTAGCGCGCGCCTGTAGTTCCAGCTACTTGGAAGGCTGAGGCAGAAGGATCGCTTGAGCCCAGCAGGTCGAGGCTGCAGTGGCCGCTCCCAGCCACTGCACTTCAGTCTGGCGACAGAGTGAGACTCCAACTCAAAAAAAAAAAAAAAAACAGAAAAGAGGCCGAGCATGGTGGCTTACGCTTGTAGTCCACTTCAGGAGACTGAGGCAGGAGGATCGCATGAGCCCAGTAGTTCACGACCAGCCTGGGCAACACAGTGAGACCTTGCCTCTACAAAAAATTTAAAAATTAGCCAGGAGTGGTGGCACATGCTTGTAGTCCCAGCTACTTAGGAGACTGATGTAGGAGGATTGCCTGAGCCCATGAGGTCAAAGCTGCAGTGAGCCGTAATCGTGGCACTACACTCCATCCTGGGTGATAGAGTGAGACTCCGACTCAAAAAAGGAAATTAGAAAAGAGTTTAAGATAACAATGAGCTTAGCTTAATTGTAGGGTTCCCGATTTCATAGGCTGCTGATAATCAAGTATTGGTAGATTCTCTTCTCCCAAATGAAAAACAGTTAAGATTTTTATGACTAAATTAAGTAATTTGACCCTATACTCATTTTTTACCTTTTGGTGGCATATGACTTTTGTTTTTAAGTTGAAGACTCACTCCGTCGCCTAGGCTGGAGTGCAGGGGCACGCTCACAGCCACCTCAGTGTCGACCTGCTGGGCTCCGGCGATCTTTTCGCCTCAGCCTTCCCAGTAGCCCCAACTACAGGTGTGCAATACCATGCCCAGCTAATTTTTGATGTGTTGTAGAATCGAGGTCTCACCAAGTTGCCCAGGCTGGTATCGAACCAGTAGGCTCAGGCAATCCACTCGCCTCGGCCTCCCAAAGTGTTGGGATTACAGGCTGAGCCACCAAGCCCGGCAACTTTTTTGTTTTTGTAATTCACAGAAACAAAAAAATCAAACAAACCACAATAAGTTTCATGGTACCTTTAAAAAATGGTAAAATTTGTCTGTTCACATATTTCCACTTACCAGTGATTATCATTTCTGTGTTGATACTGACAGAATTTAAGGTTGCATTTAGTTTTATTTTCTGTTGAAGGACCTTATCTTTTTTGTTTTCTGAGTTGGAGTCTCACTCTGTAGCACAGACTGGAGTACAGGGGCATACTCATGGCCAACGCAGCCTTGACCTGCTGGGCTCGGGAGATCCTTCCACCTCAGCCTTCCAAGTAGCTGGAACTACAGGCATGCACCACCATGCCCAGCTAATTTTTTGGTTTATTGTAAAGACTAGATCTTGCCAAGCTGCCGAGGCTGGTCTCAAACCCATGAGCTCAGGCAGTCCTTCCACCTCAGCTTCCCAAAGTGCTGGGATTATAGGTATGAGCCACCGCGCCCAGCCCCTGAAGGACCCTATCTAATATATTATCCCCTTGAGTCATAAGCTACTTATATAGATGTAATTTATTTTTGCTAGACATTGTTCATTTTGGGGGAGCTATAGCTTTCAGTCATAGAGTAGATTTTATTTTGCTAATGTGTTATGTACATATTATTTTTCTTAGTTGTTACAGAGAAACCTAATAATCCTGATTTTGAAATTTTCACTTTCATGACTGATGTCCATTTGAGAAGTCTATTGGTACTTTAAATGCTTTAATAATTGTCATCTTATCATTTTTGTGGGTTTTGTTAGTCATTTTGCAACAAATCTTCAATGAAAGGTTTTTAAAAAGCATTTTCTGGGATTTTGTTCAGTGGTGGTTTACTGGGTAATTGAGCATCCAGGGAAGGGTAGTTAGTCGTATGACTTTGAATTGAACCTGAATAATTTTCCACCAAGAATTGGTTCCAGATAGGAACCCCTCTAGATCATTTGCTTTTGACACTTTTTCCCTCTGTTCTAAATGTTTTACTCATATTTCAGAATGAGTACTATATAAGTATAGATGAAGGTGTAACTTTTTTGGATATTTAAGACTCCCTTGAGAAAATTACTAAATCTCACTGGAAACATTGCTATAATAGAATAAATAAAAGCTGTGCATTTTTCAGTGAAATACTGTTACTCGTTTTACAGGAGATAGTTGTAATCACTGGATGTATTTTAGTGATGCAACCAAAACAAAAAATGGATGGGCCAACGAATTATTGCATGAATTTGAGTGCAATGTTGAGATGCTTAAACAGGCTGTGAAGGACCATGATGTAGGTTCACCTCCTATATCCCCAACACATGCCTCTCCCCAGCACCCACAAACAGGTAATCTACCTGTAATATCATTGTGGCATTCCCATAATACTGTATGTTCGTGTGTGAGTGTATGTGTATGTGTGATCATATTTTCTGTAAATAAGTACTATTTTTAATTAATGTCTAAAAATCCTGCCCACTTCATTCAGACAACCATCGGTTTATGGACCAAAGCACTTTTAAAATCAATATGACCAATAACAGTAATACCCAGGTATAATTTTTAGACTCTTAAATGCTTACAGTGAGGAATATTCTAATTAACTCTCATTTGATCATTATACATTGTATGCATGTACCAAAATATCACACTATACATCATAAATATGAACAAATATCATGTCAATTAAAAATAATAAAAAAAAATGAGAGCTCTAATAGCCATTTAAGAGTCTGTGTTGGAAACATTCAAAATCTGCTCTTTAGCTATTTGAAAATATACAATAAATTGTTGTTAATTATGGTCACCCTATAGTGCTATAGGACACTGGAATTTATTCCTATGACCTAGCTATCCTTTTGTATTAATTAATCACCCTTTTACTCTTCCCTTCCTCTAGTGACCACTTTCTACTCTTTCCTTCTGTGAAGATCTCTTTCTCTCTCTTGGTCGATCTCTGTTGCCCAGGCTGGAGTGCAGTGGCATGATCATGGTTCGCTACAGCCTTGACCTGTTGGGTTCAAGCAATCCTCCCACCTCAGTCTTCTGAGTAACTGGGACCACAGGAACCTGCCACCATGCCTGGCTAATTTTTTAATTTTATTTTCGTAGAGATGATGTCTTGCTATGTTGCTTTGTCTGAGATCTCTCATTTTTAATAAGAATTCTATCCAAAAGTTTTTGTAGGAAAGCAACTTAAATATGATATAAGCATGATGGCTTCTTAAAGACAAATAATGATCACAATAACTTACCTCTTAGATCACTTTATAATTTATAAAGTATCTCTACAGATATCTTGTTTGAGAAATTAATATTCATAAAAATATTTTTAGTAACTGTCTTAATAATAAAAGTGATTGTTAAAAGTAATTTTGCAGTAAATTGGAAGGCATTTTTGTTTCTCACAGAGAAAGACTCCACTCTGAAAGGGACGTCCAGAACACCTTCAGTATTCTCTCCACAATCAAAAGCTAAGCTCATGTCTAGTTCTGTTGTGGTTAGACTTGCAGATTTCAATATATACCAGGTATGTTTTATTTTTAAATTGAATCTTCTCATATAAACTTACAGTATCTCATATAAACTACTCTTTGCCAGTTTAATGAAATGGTTACATTAGATGATGTAGAATGTGTCAGTTTATTAATTTTTGTTTATGTGTTTACTCAGAATTAGTCAAACTGTGAAATTAAAGACACAATCCTTCAGATCGCTAAGCCTGCCTAAAGACTTCTGACACCAACTGCCAGTTTGGGGTTTCCTAAAACTACCCTCAGGTTCTAGAAAGACTCCTAGAACTCACTGACATCTATTATAGTCACTTTTATTACAGGGAAAATACAAATTAGAACCAGCCATAGGAGGAGATGCATAGAGCAAGAGTTTGGGAGCATTTGAAATGTGAAACTTGTCCCCAGGCGTTTTTAGTCATGTGCACAGATGTGTGCAGCATGGATGGATGAATGTGTAAGAGTTTCACGAAACATTGCCCATGCAGTTGAACTCAGTCTTGAAGTGGACTGATAATCTGATGACCCAAAAGCCCCTACCCTTTAAACACAACTGAGACTGTCAAGTGTGTCCACCCACACCCTGAGTCATCTCGTTACCGTAATTCCAATTCCTGGTTACCTCCTGGGAGCAGGGACAAAGGGAGGCCAAACTGCTTATTACGTAATAGTCTCTGTGGAACAAATGAAGTACCTATTTTGCTTTACTGAACTATCAAGTGTTGGCTACACTGTGAGCATATTTTATAGCTAAGAACTCTGTGCCATTTATACTAGCAATCTTATTCAGCCTGTCATCACCTAACATGGTCTGATATCAATCCTTGAGAACAACACAATAGGATATACGACATTTTAAAAAATAAAAGATTTTAGATACATATTATCATTTATAAATTGCTCTGGTGTATTTTGATAAGCCTGTGACTTTGAGGCTAGTTTTATGTTAAAACTTTTTGTTTAACTCAGTGATTCTCAACTGGGGCTGATTTTGTACTCCCAGGGGATTTTGGCAATGTCTATAGACAGTGTTGGCTGTCACACTTGGAAAGGGATGCTGCAGGCCTCTAGTGAGGAGAGGCTGGTGGTGCTGCTCAGCTCCCCACAACAGAGAAGTATCTGGCCCCAAATACCAATAATGCCAATTTTGAGAAGCCCAGATTTTTTTATTTTTTCAGTTGGAGTCTCACTCTGTCGCCCAGACTGGAGTGCAGTGGCCGCTCCCGGCCACCGCAGCCTCGACCTGCTGGGCTCTGGCGATGCTTCCGCCTCAGCCTTCCAAGTAGCCAGAATTACAGGCATGCACTACCACACCCGGCTGATTTTTTTATTTATTGTAGAGATGAGGTCTCGCTGCCCAGGGGATCTCGAACCCGCAGGCTCAGGCAATCCAGTCACCTCAGCCTCCCAAAGGCGCGGGATTACAGGCTGAACCACCGAGCCCGGCTGAGAAGCCCAGATTTAACAGCTGTCTTCTCATTGTGCAATTGCTATTCTTTAAGTTCTATGAGAGGGACCCTGAAAAAATAAACAGAATTATTTTTTGGAAGGCGAGCCCCTTGTAGTACAGACTTCTCCCACTAGGTAAGAGTTCTCGAAACCCATCAGCATCAGTGGACCAGCTAGCATTGTTGTGAGAGGCCACATTTGGCTTCAGTGAATTTTTTTTTGAGGTTCTTTCATCTCATTTGCACATTTCACGATGGCTGTTTACGAGCACACCTGTCCATACCAAACCCTGAGTGTTCAGCAGTTTTTGACCAAAAACAGCATGATCTCCAGGTCCCACTCTCCCTGTTCACCTGATCTCACCTCAAGTGACTTTGTTTTTTCATTCCCTGGATGAAATAAGTCCTCGAAGGGAAACATTTTGCCCATGTAGAATAGGTGAAACAAAAAACAGCAAAAGCACCAAAAGACATCAAAATTGATGAGTTCAAAGACGGTTTTGAGCAGTGAAAAAAGCATCTCAATAGGTGTATTACACCAAACAGAGAGAACTTTGAAGGTGACTAAAGTTTAAACATGTAAGAATAAATGTACACTTTTTAATAAGTAAATTCTGGGTTTCTTTGGGTCTCCTCTTGTATATGCAGTCATAGTGTTGCTTAATGACAGGAATATTGTTTCATATTATGCAAACATCACTTTCACAAACCTATATTGTAATATTGTACGACCTACTACACACCTAAGCTATATGGTACAGCCATTTGCTCCCAGGTTAAAACCTGTTCGGCTTGTTACTGTACTGAGTAATGTAGATAACTGTAACACGATGGGAGGTATTTGTGTATCTAAACACATTTAAACAGAGCAAGTACTGTAAAAATACTGTATAAAGACCTATGATAATCTTATGGGGCCACCACCATCTTATAAGGGATCCATCACTGACAGATAAGTCATTATACAGCACATGACTACATATATTCTGCAGCTTTTTAAGGTAGATTTTAAATGTTAAGATTTAAACAAATTCCCATGGAAATGAGGGAGGAGACTCACTTATAATCCCAAATGGTTGAGAGTGAAATATGGTAAAGAAACGTCACATATACAGACATGCCAAACACAAACAAAAGTAAGTAAAAGAAAATAAGGCTTGGCTCGGTGGCTCAGCCTGTAATCCCAGCACTTTGGGAGGCTGAGGTGAGTGGATTGCCTGAGCCCGCAGATTCGAGACCAGTTTGGGCAACTTGGCGAGGCCTCATTTCTACAATAAATAAAAAATTAGCCAGGTGCGGTAGGACGTGCCTACTGCAGCTACTTGGAAGGTTGAGGCAGAATAATTGCCGGAGAACAGCAGGTCGACGCTGGGGTGGCTATGAGCGTGCCACTGCACTCCAGCCTGGGTGACAGAGTGAGACTCCAACTAAAAAGAAAAACAGAAAAGAAAATAGTATGTTTGTCCCAATTTGAATTCATTTTTAACTATTAAAGGGAAAAAGACATAGGCTGTTTTTTATTAAAATAAGTTGATACTTTGAATTAAAATGGATTTATTTCCCTATATGCAGAGAAAAGCTATTTATTTATTTGTTTTAGAGTTTGGAATTTTAATTTTTAATTTAACTTTACAATATAAAAATGTTTGCATGCTACGAAATCTTCCTTTTCTGAGAAAGATTTTTTTATATTATATACTATAAGGAGCTGACTTACATTTATAAAGACTGTATGAATAATCAAAAGGTTTGATTAAGCAGTTTATACAAGAAGAAATGTAAATAAACCATTAAAAAAGTATTCTACTTCATATGAGAAATATGTATGTTCATCGAATGTATGAAAATAAGTAACCTTAAGATACATCCCTAGACCTACTGAACTAACAACATAAAGTGAAACTGATAAAACATTATTAGTTGAACTTTGGGGAATTTTGTATATTCTTTTTTGATATAGTTGGTTGTGAAGGAAGTGAAAAAAATGTAACCAAAACCTTAAAACTAGTAGTCTTTTTGAAGAAATGATTTGAGATCAAACCATTTAACTAGAAGTGTTTGTAGTTATATATAATTTTAAATTATTTGTTTATTTTGGTAAACTATAGCAGTTTATCATTGTAATCATTTATAAATGTACAATTTATTGCCATTAAGTACATTCACATTTTTGTGTAACCAATACAATATGCATCTTCAGAATCTTTTCATTATTGCAAACTGAAATGGTATATAGCTGTACTCTTTTGAATAATAATAGAGAAATTATGGTAAATAATAATAATAATTTTTTTTTTTTGAGTTGGAGTCTCACTCCTTCATGTAGGCTGGAGTGCAGTGGCACGCATGCTCATGGCCACCCCAGCATCGACTTTCTGGGCTCCAGCGATCCTTCCGCCTCAGCCTTCCAAGTAACCAGAACTACAGATGTGTGCCACCATGCCTGGCTATTTTTAAATTTTATTTTACTGTAGAGACGAGGTCTTGCCAGGTTGTTCGGGCTGGTCTCGAACCCGCAGGCTCAGGCAGTATACTAACCTTGGCCTCCCAAAGTGCTGGGATTACAAGCCTGGTCTGTAAATAATTATTATAAAGAGTACATGGGGAAGCATTCTGGCCTTGAGAACTTGAATCTATATTATCTGATAGAATATCATTATTATTTTTGTCTGTTATTTTAAGATTCAAAATACTAAGTTTGCACGGAATGTTGTACAAAGTTGATTTTGTGATTGATAGTGATCCAAAAAGGTTATAGAGTTTTCTGAATAGCTGGCGGGTGTTTAAAGGGAATTCCATATGAAGTTAAGTATGTAGTATAGTTCACACTGGAAATTAGCCATTAGCAAATTATAGTAGTTTTAGAAGAACTTGAAGTGATGTCCAAGTTGCATACATTCTTTGGAAAGGGCTTTATTCAGTGTGACTTCAGTAAACTTAATTATTTTTTCAGGTCTCTACAGCGGAACAATGTCGTTCTTCTCCCAAAAGTATGATTTGCTGCAATAAAAAATCCCTGTATCTCCCCCAAGAAATGTCAGCAGTCTACATAGAATTCACAGAGTATTACTATCCAGATGGAAAGGATTTTCCAAGTAAGGGAGTTTTCTGTTGTTACTATTTATCTATTTTGGGGAAGTGTTTTATTTCTTGCTATATTTTTAAGTTTTATGAATACGAAAAAAAGAAGTAAAACTCCATTATTCTTTGTTCTTGTTGCCATGGTGTGGAGCACATAACTGTGGTAGAAGAAGGTTATGTGGTTGTCATTTGTTCACTGTCCTTCTCCCTCCTTCCCTTGTAGTGTGACTGATGTCAGGGATTCTCTGGTATCGTGATTCATTTTATCCCTGAGGTGCAGCTCAGTTTTGTGCTTTGTTGCTGTTTGTGAAATGAAAGGATGAAGGACAGAGTGTTTGTAAAATAAGTTCATTTTATTTTTTTTGGTAAAACTCCATCTTTATTTTATTGAAAAATTGGCCACTGCAGTTTGTCCTTTTAGTTGTATAGAAGTTTTTCGGTGTTTTTTTTTTTTTTGGCTGCTTTTGTATACTTAGGGCACCATTTGGCACTTACATTTTTTTAAGAAACATTAAATTACATGAATTTTTATTTGTAAGCTGCTTTGGGTTCCTAAAGTGAAAATGATTATACATTTGAGGTCTTTGAATATTTAAATTCTGTGCTGTTGTCTTAATACATCTAGGAATTCTTCAAAGTAAATGTTGCTGTCGTTTATGTTATACTTTTTCCATTATATTATATTAGTTAGGAATTGTAGTTGAGAAGAAGTATTTCAGTATTTAGATTAAACAGGTTATGTCATCAGAGGAAACAAGTTTCATGACCTTTCTTTAAAAGTGGAATTCCAGCCGGGCTTGGTGGCTCAGCCTGTAATCCCGCGCCTTTGGGAGGCTGAGGTGAGTGATTGCCTGAGCCCGTGGGTTTGAGACCCGCCTGGGCAACTTGGCGAGACCTCATCTCTACAATAAATCAAAAATCAGCTGGGCGTGGTAGCGTGCGCCTGTAGTTCCAGCTACTTGGAAGGCTGAGGCGGAAGGATCGCCGGAGCCCAGCAGGTGGAGGCTGCGGTGGCCGGGAGCAGCCACTGCACTCCAGTCTAGGTGGCAGAGTGCAACTCCAACTCAAAAAAAAATAGTAATAATAAAAAAATAAAATAAAAGTGGAATTCCAGCTGGGTGTGGTAGTGCATACCTGTAATCCCAGCTACGTGGAAGGCTGAGGCGGAAGGATCGCCTAAGTCCAGCAGGTGGAAGCTGCGGTGGCTGTGAGCGTGCCACTGCACTTCAGCTTGGGTGATAGAGTGAGACTCCAACTCAAAAAAAAAAAAAAAAAAAAAAAGAAAAAAGTGGAATTCCAAAATACTTAGACCTGCTTTGCTCATTTGTTAATTATTGACTTATTAATGTATGTTTTTAGTTTCAAAAGGAATTTCTGATGCTCTTATCATAGCTTTTGCCTTTGTTGCTAAATTAAAAGACAACATCCTGGAAATTACTGTGGAGAAACAAAGATGTCCAACTATTTTATCTCTTTATTCCCAATTTATGCTAAACTTCTGGATTCTGATTCTCAATATGTGTGTGCTTTTCAACAATGTTGTGTGGGTTTTTTTTCTGTATATGTGTGTCTCATTTGTTTCTCTCAATTACCTTCCTGACTAAAAAGATGAGAAAACTAAGCTACATTAAGGCATTGCTCAACATTATAGATATTAAAATCGCACAGTTAGAACTCAAGTATGATCTTCCACATCTAAATTCACTGATTTTTTTCCCCTGCTATTTACACTGCCTCCCCAGAATATCCACCACAACCATTTATCTGTATTTGCATAATGTTAGTAGTCCAGTCACCCCCTACAGTATTGTTTTTCTTAGATAAAATATATATATATCATTGAACAAGTACTTTTTCTCTAGCATTAAGTCCAGTTTCCAGAATTTTTGGCTTTTAATATAGGTTTATTAATATAAATTTGTTGACAAATACCCAAGGAATTACAGTCCCATCGTATAATCTATGCACTTTTTAATGAAAAACTTACAAAATTCCTTCCAGCATCATAAACCTTACCCCATTAGATACCTAATAGTGGAATTGCTATTTCATTGTCTGTTTTTTAATTTAACTTTGATTAGGGTAATTTTCAAAAATAAACAAAAGTAGGGAGGAGAGTATTGAACCCCATATAGAGGCATTCGTTTCCAATCCCCATGACCTCTTTTCCTGAACAATGCTAAGTGATCCAACTTTTAAAGTACATTAACTTATTTTAACCATTGTGAAAATAACATGTGCATTTTATTTTTTTAAAGAAGAAAATGCCAAAAATGAAAAATTGCCTGTAAGAGCTCACACTTTATAGACAGCTTCTGCTAAAATGTGTGTATTTGTTTGCTAGAGCTTCTAGATCAAATGCTACAGACTGCATGACAGGAATTTCGTGTCTCACAGTTCTGGAGGTGAGAAGTCCAGGATTAAAGGTTTCAGCAGGGTGTTTCTTCTGAGGCCTCTCCCCTTATGGATGGCTGTCTTCTCCCTGTGTTTTCACATGGTCTTCTCTGCATATTTGTGTCCTGGTTTCCTCTTATAAGGACCAGCCATATTGGACTAAGGTCCACCCATGTGAACTCATTTTACCATAATTGTCTCTTTGAAGGCTTTATCTCCAAATGCATTCTGAGTTCCTGGGAGTTAGGACTTTAACATATGAGTATCGGGAGAACACAATTCAGCCCGTAATATATATGTATTATGTTGTTAATCTGTTTTTGTTTTTTTTTTTTACTTTTTTATTTTAAAGATGTGGGGTACAATTCAGGTTAGGTATGCAAATGTTCATCATGCAGGAACCTTTGTGGATGAGGTGTACCCCCCACTTCCCTGGCAGATTCCCACTACTGCCAATTCCTTTTAATTAATTATTTATTTATTATTTATTATAAAGATGTGGGATACAGTTTAGGGTTAGGTATGCAAACGTTGATCATGCAGGTACCCTTGTTGCTGGGGTATGCCCCTCCTTCCCCTAGCAGTTTCCCTCAACTGCCAATTGCTTTCTTATAGTATGATAATTGTTCAAGGTCCGCTTACGAGTGAGGTTAGTCTATTTTTAATGCACGTGTTTCTTTTACATATTTGATTGCATCCTGCCCCCTTCTCTTAGTGATATGAGCATACTCAAGGTTTCTGCAAGCTCATTTTAAGTATTACTAATAGCTCCATAGTAATCTCCTCTGTGAGTAGACTTCTCTTGGAAACTGCATATGAATCCTTCTGCTGCATCGTGTCCTGAGTTCCCTTCTCAGAGCCCGGTCTGCTCTCAGGGTTCTTCTTTCTTTCGGGTCTCCAGCTCTAGGACATTTACTCTCTAGTCTTTTCTGTGGCTGGCATCATCACTCTGTCTATACATGGAGACATTCCCTCTCCTTCCATCCTGTCCATAGTATGATGTCATCTCCTCAGCTCCCCACTTCCTTTCTGTCCCCAAGGCAAGTACCTCCACATCACAATTGCATGTCTCTGATAGATTTGAATTATAGCTTTTCTTTTTTCATATCTGTCTCATGTAAAAACCTGTGAGTTTTAAAAGGAAAAGGACCATGCCCTATTTCTTTTTGTATTCTTTGTGCTTAGCATAATATAGACAATGTAGCTGACATTTAGTGACTCTTAAAGGAAAGTGTGAATGAATAACATAAGCAAAAACATGTCACACATTTTTACTGTGTTTTCTCTCTATTGGTATTCTATAGCCTAGATTTTCTTTTTAAAATTAATTTAGTCTTAAAGTGCTAGATATGCGTACTTTTCACTTTGGTAAAAGTAAAATGTGTCTGAAGTTTTAGAATATAAGCTCTTCACCAAGGTGCTCTGAAAACTAAATGGCCCTTATGGTAGAAATGTAAGTGGATTTCTAGAAGTGATGTACCCTCTAATTGTAAATATTAGTTTATTTTGGGAGAGCTATGACAAAGCATGTATTCATTTGATTATTCAAGAGATCTTGAGGTTTCACTTTGTACTACACTCTTCTGGGCCTTGGTTGGAGTGGGGAGTGAATCCCTGCATGGTGCCTCTTCTCAAGAATTTTTTCCTCCCGTACCACTTTCATGAGAAGTTGGTCATTAGACTTCGTTCCCTCATTTTATAGGATTCAGATTAAGGTTCGGGTCATAAAGTTTTTATAGAAATATGTAACTGAGGACCACATTGAAGTGATGCTTCAGCAGGAAGATAATGTATTAAGAAGTTTGTTTCTTAGTGAATATAACTTTAGGAAAAGAAATCTAAGTGGTCCTTCCAATTGATGCAGTTAGTTTTAGATTACTTTATATATTTAAAATATTCATGTATTTTATATATTTTAATATTTTATATTCACTTAAAATATTTATATATTTTTCAGTTAGTGAAGCACAGAAAACTTTTATCTTAAGAAAGAATAAAACATGAAAAATGTCTTTTCTGTTCTCAGGGAAGATTAGAATTATCTATTCACTTAAAAATTTTTAAAAATGTTTTTCTTCACAGTTCCATCTCCCAACCTCTACAGCCAGCTAAATGCACTACAGTTTACTGTGGATGAGAGGAGCATTCTATGGTTAAATCAATTTCTGTTGGATTTAAAGCAGAGTCTTAATCAGTTCATGGCTGTGTACAAGTTAAATGACAATTCAAAATCTGATGAGCATGTTGATATTCGAGTTGATGGCCTAATGCTAAAGGTACCATACACACAAGTAGCTGTGAGAACAAAACTATTTTTATGGAAGAAAAGTTGACAGCATTATACCAGGATTTGAAATGGGTGATCAAATATAAATTAACTTCATTGTAATCTTAATTTTAGTTTTTAAATTTCTGATTTAATTTTGATTCTCAGTTATAGAAGCCTTAAGAAACTGCTTGTTTTCTGTTTGTGTCTTCTGGTGCTTTTCTTCTCTTTCTAATTTTCTTTTCCTTTTTTTTCATTACTTATCCATTTGGAGGTGAGCTGTAGAAGTAAAATTTAAATCAGTCATTTTCCTCTATTTTTTACCAGAGCCAATACAATTTTTTTCTAAGAAGGATAAATTATGCAGTGAAACTTAAATTATATCTGAATTTTATTTGTTCATATTTATTCTGTTATTAATATCCAAAGATAATATAAAACTGCCTTTTAGCATGCTGAAGTAGTTGATAATCTGAACTTTCTGGATATTTAAACTTTAAAAGGAAATTTTCATCTATACCAAGTTGGTATACTTTAGTAAATAGAATAAAACTTAGACATGAATGAAAATGTCAGTTTATAGGTCTTTTGCTAGTAGACTAAATTTATATACCATTAATTTTTCTCTATAAAATAAAGTTAATACTGTTCAACAGTTGCATTGCAGAAATATTTTAAAGATCTGAAAGATCTTACAAAATTAAATTTAAAAGAACATATTTTATGACATAATTATTGCTTAAGGCAGAATCACATAGTGACCTTTATATTTCTTGGGTGTGGGCGGTATTAAAACCAGTCACTTTAGACACTTTGATATGAATATTTTGAGGACTGGGCTTAATTATTCCTTGAAATTTATCATAGTAAATAGTTTGACCTATGTTCTCTTTTTTTAAATTTTTTTTTTTTTGAGGCAGTGTCTCACTCTGTCGCCCAGGCTGGAATGTAGTGGTTTAATCCTGATTCACTGCAGCTCCAACCCCCTGGGATCAAGCGTTCCTCCCACTTCAGCCTCCTCAGTACTTGATGGGGCTAAAGACACATGCTTTCACATTGGCTAATTTTTTAAAGTTTTTGTAGAGTCAAGGTTTCACTACGTTGCTCAGGCTGCGCTCAAACTCTTAAGCTCAAGCAATCCTCTTACCTTGGCTTCCCAAAGGTCTAGGATTATAGACATGAGCCACTGTGCCCAGCCTCTATATTCTTTTTTGAGTTGGAGTCTCTCTCCTTCGTCCAGGCTGGAGTGCAGTGGCATGCACACTCACCGCCACCCCGGCATCGACCTTCTGGGCTCCAGCAATCCTTCCACCTCAGCCTTCTGAGTAGCCGGAACCACTCATGTGCTACCACGCCGGCTAATTTTTGATTTATTGTAGAGACGAGGTATTGCCAAGTTGCCTGGGCTGGTCTTGAACCCGCAGGCTCAGGCAGTCCACTCGCCTTGGTCTCCCAAAGTGCTGGGATTACAGGCTAAGCCTCCGAGCCCGGCCTAAGCCTCTGTATTCTTGTTTATTTTCTTAATAGTTTTCTTCCTGAAAAGTGATTCCTATAACATCTACTCAGTCATTCCGTTCACTCACCCAGTCATCCTCCAAATCACTTGAATTTAAAATGGGCTCCTTGGCTCAGCCTGTAATCCCAGCGCTTTGGGAGACTGAGGTGAGTGGATTGCCTGAGCCTGCGGGTTCGAGACCTGCCTGGGCAACTTGGTGAGACCTCATCTCTACAATAAATAAATAAAAAAAATTAGCCGGGCGTGCTAGCATGCGCCTGTAGTTCCAGCTACTTGGAAGGCTGAGGCGGAAGGATCGCCAGAGCCCAGCAGGTTGAGGCTGCAGTGGCCAGGAGCGGCCACTGCACTCCAGTCTGAGCCACAGAGTGAGACTCCAACTCAAAAAATAAAAATAAAAATAAAATATCCTGACAAAACAGTCCCTTTTCCAGACTCCTCTATGTCCTCAGGTTATAGTAAGAAGTTAAAATGATTTAATTCAATTTTGTTCTTTTTATTTTGTGATTTATTATGTGCATATGTATATATTATGTACATCACTATTTCATATTTTGTTTTTTAAAAAGATGGTTTCATTTAAGTCTCCTTTCCTCAATTAAATGAAAAGATTTGAGGGGATGAGTCTGTGATTTATGTCTGGATAGAAAAGTCATATTATGTGTGGAAATGTTAAGAAAAATAATTTTTGAACTAAGTCATGATTATTTTATCCTAAAGATATATGGATTTGCTAGTTGGACTAGATCAATTTTTTTTCTCTTCTAGTTTGTCATTCCTTCTGAAATGAAATCTGAATGTCATCAAGATCAGCCTCATGCCATTTCTATTCAGAGTTCTGAAATGATTGCCACAAATACAAGGCACTGTCCGAACTGTCGGCATTCGGATCTAGAAGCTTTGTTTCAAGATTTCAAAGATTGTGATTTTTTTAGTAAAACATATACCAGCTTCCCCAAGTCTTGTGACAATTTTAATCTTCTACATCCAATCTTTCAGAGACATGCTCATGAACAAGACACCAAAATGCATGAAGTTTATAAAGGAAACATCGCTCCTAAACTGAATAAACATACTCTTAAAACTTCTGCTGCCACAGATGTTTGGGCTGTGTATTTTTCTCAATTTTGGATAGATTATGAGGGGATGAAAAGTGGAAAAGGACGACCAATAAGTTTTGTAGACTCTTTCCCTCTTTCCATCTGGATTTGTCAACCAGCAAGATATGCAGAGTCACAAAAAGAACTGCAGGTATCTCTCAATACGTCACGAAGTGAATCTAGTGATCTGGCTGGCCGATTGAAGCGGAAAAAGCTCTTGAAGGAGTATTATAGTACAGAGTCTGAGCCCTTGACAACTGGTGATCAGAAACCTCCATCAGACGCATTTTTAAGGTTTTCCTCTTCATCATCGGAGGCAGATATTCATGTCCTAGTTCATGTTCATAAACATGTCAGTATGCAGATCAATCACTACCAGTATCTGCTCCTACTTTTCCTCCACGAGTCACTTATTCTGCTTTCAGACAACTTAAGGAAAGATGTAGAAGCTGTGACTGGCAGTCCTGCTAGTCAGATGTCCATTTGCATTGGCATTTTGCTTAGAAGTGCAGAGCTGGCTCTTCTGCTGCATCCGGTAGATCAAGCAAATATTCCTAAGCCTCCTGTGTCTGAACGGGTGAGCCCAGTGGTTCCTGATTGTTTGCCTACAGAAAATGGAGAGTTTTTGTCTTCAAAAAGAAAACAAATCGGCAGTGGTATAAATCAAATTAGGAGTGTGCCTGTTAATCATATGTCAGACAGCAGATCTCTGAGTGTTGACCTTAGCCATGTCCCTTTAAAGGATCCTTTGCTTTTTAAATCAGCTAGTGATACGAATCTGCAGAAAGGCATTTCTTTTCTGGACTATTTATCAGATAAACATTTAGGGAAGATAAGTGAAGATGAAAGCAGTGTTCTTGTTTACAAAGGTGGCTCAGGAGAAATTGGATCTGAAATAAGTAGCAAAAAGGATTCATCTTGTGCAGATTCAAGTATTATCTACAGAGAAGATTCAGATATGCTGCCGTGTGATAGTGATGATAATCAAAACATACTTTTAAATAGTTCAGCTAGTAAAGGAAACGAAACCATAGAGTCAATCTTTAAAGCTGAAGATTTGCTTCCAGAAGCTGCTTCACTCACTGAGAACCTGGAAGTCAATAAAGAAGAGGCACCCACAGTTAGAACACTTAAATCACAGTCATTTTTAAGGTAACAGCATATTACTGGAATCTTTCTTTGTTTTGTTTGTTTGTTTGTTTTGTTTTTTGCTGAGTGTGTGTACATGTGAGTGTATTTTGTTTTGGGACAGAAAACTTCATGACAAAATATGGCATTATTAATATGTGAAAAAGTAGATGTTTCAAAATACAAGAACACTTTGAGCTTATATGTTTAAATGTAATTTAAAACTTGTGGATGCTATATACATATTTTAATTTTGTTAGATCTATTTTTGTAGATATAATTCTTTTCTTTGTATGTAGTAGCTTTCTAATCATTTTGTTTGTTAACAGTGGGAAGCCTAAGGAACGTTGCCCACCCAACCTGCCTCCTCTCTGCGTTTCCTATAGGAACATGAAAAGAAGTTCCTCCCAAATATCACTGGATACCATTTCGCTTGACAGCATGATACTGGAAGAACAGTTGTTAGAAAGTGATGGAAGTGACAGCCATATATTTTTGGAAAAAGGTAAAGCAATATGGTTTAAGAATTCTTATCATATACACACACATCTTACAAGAAAATTGATACGTAAATATTTAGCTGTATTCAGTAATTATTAATTATTTTAAAAATTGCTTATTTTGTTAATACACAGAATATACAAGAGTACCTAACTTTCTAAGAGTTTTTTCATTGCTTCTTTTAACCAGATACTCCTGCCTCACATCCAGTAATTATTTGTATGCAGTCATTTAGATTATAAAGCAGCCAACATTAAGGCTATCAGCCTTTATTACAGAGACTGCTACATCTGGAAATTTGATTAGTTGGGCTTAAATTGCATGGTGAATTCTCAATTATATGGTCCCATAACTGGAATTTTTCCAGACTGGCACTACTGATTTACAAAACCAGGATTCTTTCACATGCATGACAGTGTATGATGGAACTCTGTGATTCCCCATTTAATTCATAGACAACTAGTATACCACTAAAGACCTCCAGGAATGACTTAGAAAGTATTAGATGCATTACCCTCAGTAAGGCATTGGGGACTTTGTGAACAGGAATTAAAAGCATGAGCCACAGTCAGAGTAGTTGCCACAGGCACAAAGACATAGGAGATCAGAGGGAAACATGAATTACAGTGTCCCCTACATATGATCCTTCAAGTTACAAACTTTCAACAATATGAACATGCGTTCACATGACCAGTCACATAAGTTAGTTCATATGTCTGGCGTACATTGTCACATGCATGCATTCTCTACAAGTGGTTGTACTTTTGTGTACTTTACTAGACAGTACTGTATAGAGTATAGTAGTACAGTATCTTTATTTCAAGCCGAGGATATCCAGAAGCAAGTGTTAAAAGCAGTGGCAATGTGGCTGGTACCATATAGCCAATTGTGTTATTTGGGTACCTAGGCTGACTTTTTTGGATTTACAAACAAATTGGACGTATGAACATGCTTTCATAATGGAACTCGTTCATATGTAGGGGACTTACTGTTCTGGCTTTTTGAAAGAAAATAAGCCTATTGATGCCGTTGAAAACAATTTAGGCAATTATTAATTAATATAACATTAAATATAATAAGTAATAGTGTAATTAGTATTGTTAATATCACTATAATAGTAGCTGCCACTTATTGCCAGGCACCATCTTAGTCTGTTTTGTGCTGCTTTCATAGAATCCCACATGCTGGGTAATAATGTAAAGAATAAAATTTTATTTCTCACAGTCCTGGAAGCTGGGAAGTCTAAGATCAAACCTCATCAGATTGTCCGATGAAGGTTGTCTCCTCCAGAGGGCCAGAGAAGCTGCCTGATTAAGGCCTTTTTTAAGGGCCTTAATCTTCATGAGAGAGAAGCTCTCATGGGCTATTGCCTGATTGCCTCTTAAAGGCCCCACCTTTAAGACTGTCCTTCTGCAATACCTGAATCCTGGAGGGACACATTCAAACCATCACAGGTGCTTAAATACTTTGCTCTTTTTTTTTTTTTTTTTTGAGTGGGAGTCTCACTCTGTCGCCCAAGCTGGAGTGCGGTGGCATGCTCATGGCCACCCCAGGGTCGACCTGCTGGCCTCCGGCGATCCATGCAAGTAGCCAGAACTATAGGCAGGCACGTACTACCATGCCTGACCAATTTTTTTTTTTAATTGTAGAGATGAGGTCTTGCCAAGTTGCCTGGGCTGGTCTCGAACCCACGGGCTCAGGCAATCCATTTGCCTCAGTCACCCAAAGTGCTGGGATTACAGGCTGAGCCACCAAGCTTGGCCATACTTTGCTCTTTTAATTTGACCTACAGCCTTGTAATAATAAAAACTAACATTTATTGAACATTTTCTATGTGTTGGCACTGTTCTATGTGCTTTATATATATATTACTGCATTTAATCCTCACAATGTCAACAATACCTGTCAGTAATCTTCAGAGACAGATTAAATAACTAACTCATGGTATGCAGCTAATAAGTGGTTTAAATCTAGGTATTCTGGCTCTAGAGCCTGTATATACTTATCTACTGTACACCAAATTGCCTCAGTCCTATGAGGTACAAGTGCTTATTCTTATTTTACTGGTGAAGAAACCAAGGCTCCTGAAGTTTAAGTAACTTGCCTATAGTCACAACTGAAGTGGTTTATTCTGAGCTAACATTTACTAGGTACTGACTATATCAAATGCTGTTTTAAGCATCTTTCATGTATTTAGTCTGCAAAGAAATCTTATTATCTTCATTTTAAAGGAAAGGTAAACATAGCCTTGGAAGGTAAGCAGCTTGCCCAAGATCACACAGCAGGTAAGTGGTAGTTATTGTTAGAATGCAGACAGACAGACTTCAAAGTCTGAGCTCTTCTATCTGACACAAACACATCTTCTTAAACAAGTTGACTCCTCACACAAAAGTCAGAAGAAAAAAATCTCTCTGCTACATCAAAGTTTACTCTATCTTGGTGGGAGATACTAGTCAGATGATATTTAATAACATGTTAGATGATATTTAATAGCAACAATAGCAGTCATTTACTGAATACCCCAGTCATACTGCTAAGTACTGTAAAATACATTGGCTTATTTAATCCTCAAAACAACCAACCGTATGAGGTAGTTGTTATTGATCACTTTTTTATAGACTTAGAAACTGAAACTTAGATAAATTAGGTATCTTATCTAGAGTTACACAGCCAGAAAGTAACAGGCCAATTTTTTCACTAGTCTTACTCAAGAGGGCAGCTTTTACCAATCATGAAGCTATTTGAGCTTCCTAGTAGGGTAATTCATAGCAGTCTCCTTTCTTTTCCAGCAGATCAGTATAAATCCCTTCTGGATTCGTAGGTAGCTCTAGTTGCCCCTTGCCCCTTTATGGTTTAAAATCCTACCTTAACAGAGGATTTTTGTTCTTTGATAAAAATATACTTCAGAATAGCATTCCTGTGGCAAATATTCCTACTTACTCTCCAAATATCAGTGATTTTCTTATTGCTGTTTCTAGTAATTAAATAATATGTAAATGTGGCTACCACTTAGTGTGGAAAACTTGGAAAATACAACTATAATTTGGAAAATAAAATCACCCAAAAGTGTCACATTTTCAAGATAACAACTATTATTTATTCTATGAATCCGTACATGTACCCATATATATATATATATTTTTTTTGTTGTTGTTGTTGTTGTTGTTGTTGTTGTCATATTATATATATATAGTTTGTAACTTACTTTTTGGCACCTGTAAGCATTCTCTGATATTATTTAAACTTCTTTGAAAATATTTTTAGGCCTATATAAAAAGTGTCTTAGAATGTACTATGACCTTTTTTTTTTTTATTTTTTTATTTTTTGAGT
Source organism: Cephalopachus bancanus (assembly GCA_027257055.1). Taxonomy (NCBI): domain Eukaryota; kingdom Metazoa; phylum Chordata; class Mammalia; order Primates; family Tarsiidae; genus Cephalopachus; species Cephalopachus bancanus. Next base: position 1,845,768 of record JAPVLO010000090.1, read on the forward strand.
TGGAGTCTCACTCCGTTGCCCAGACTGGAGTGCGGTGGCCACTCCCGGCTACTGCAGCCTCGACCTGCTGGGCTCTGGCGATCCTTCCGCCTCAGCCTTCCGAGTAGCTGGAACTGCAGGCACACACTACCACGCCCGGCTAATTTTTTTGATTTATTGTAGAGATGAGGTCTCGCCTGCCCAGGTGGGTCTCGAACCCCGTGGGCTCAGGCAATCCACTCACCTCAGCCTCCCAAAGGCGCGGGATTACAGGCTGAGCCACCGAGCCCGGCTGTACTATGACCTTTTAATCATTTTCCTAATGTTGGATGTTTAGATTGCTTGTAATTTTTCAGTTATAAAAATGCTGTAGTTAATGTCATTGCTTATAAATTTTAGTCTACATTTCTGATTACTATCTTAGAATAGATTTCCGCAGTAGACTATTTTTAGAGTCTTGAAATATTAACTTTGTGTGTGACATTTTAACAGCATGCATTCCTGGTTCCTTTGGATTCTTATTCTCTGTGTGTCAGAGGCATTAATTTTCATTGGGAATAGACTCTTGGTATTTTGTTTTAATTTTACAAGAAATACATGAATACTCTCTTATTTTAAAAGAAAACCAAATAATATGGAAACATCTAGAGTAAAAAATTGAAAGTGTTATTTTAACATCCCCCTTATTCTGTCCCTGATCCATCCCCACTGCAGAAGAAGTAAATACTGTCAAGGTTTGGTGCATCTTCTTCCAGGCCTTTATGTATTTTCGTATATGTGTGTGTGTGTGTGTGTATACAGACATGCCTGTGTGTGCATGCCTGTGTATGTACATATTTATGAGTATATAGACATATTTACGGACACACACAGACACAGACCTGGGCTGCAAGCCCACCACTGGCCCCTCACTCGTCTCCCACCTCGACTCTTGTCCATTTGCAGTTCAGTCTTTATTTCATAGGCAGAATACTCTTAACAATGCAAATTCTGTCTGGTTATTTTCCACCTTAGTCCTGATAACTTGTCTTTGCTCTCAGGCTATTCAGTTTAAAACCCTTAACGTGATGGTCAGTGCTCTATGTGATGTGGCCAACTTGCCTTTCTTGTGCTGGCCCACATGCTTGTTCTTGAGATGGACCATAGTCCACATCGGTCTTTTGCTCACCTTCTTTACCATGAAACACTTGTTTCCACCTCAGAGTCTTGTACCTGTGCCTGGAACGCTCCTTTTCTTTCTGTTCACTTCAGCTGAAATACTGTTTTATCAGAGGCATCTTTTTAACTCTTGATACATTAGGAACCCCCTGTGAAATGTCTGTATTTACTCTTCATGCCACAACTGTATTTGCGTGTATTGTCCCCCATTTAATTACTAGGAAGTTTATTCATCACCTCCTACATTGTCAGGCACTAGTTAGGAGCTGATTATGTAATAGTAAATATAATAAAAATAATAAGTTGAGACTTGTGTTTTGTATATCTTTGGGTTTTTTCATCTGATTTTTCTATGAATTTACTTTATGGTATTTTTTCAAAAGTATAGATATGTGATGGTTACAAAATTTTAAAAAAATTGTCTTTACCACAGATAGTTTGAGAAATATTGAAGTGCAGCACACTGAGAAATTAAGGCAGCTAGGTAAGACTAGAGAGTGACCACAATAATAGTGGCATCAACTGCAGGTGAAAAGTGATTAGGAGTTGCTCCAGGACCCTGGAAAGAAGGATGAAGTGGGCACACAGGGGCTGCTTGGCACGGAGGGATTAGAGGGGTGGGAAGCAGACCGTAGTACTGCAGCAGCGGAAATACAGGCTGTGCTCAGCTCTGAAAGGTTGTTCTCATACTGTTTAAGCTTAAGACTAATATCCCTGACATTATGGGACGGTATTTTTCATTGTTTGCTAACTAATCACAATCTAATTTTTCTTTGTTTTTAAAAGAGGCTATGCTTAAGAAAGAGTTGAAGGAAGTTCACTTTTGTTACATCAGACATACATTTTTTAGATCATGTGTAAAATTAACTTTAATGTATTAGTTTACTTTTGTATTATTTCAGGAAATAAAAAGAACTTCACTACAAATTACCAGAGCCCAGCAGAGAGTGTGAGCACTGGTGTAAACCTACAGAATTATGGTGAAACCTCTCCAGATGCCGTCAGTACAAATTCAGAGGGTGCTCAAGAAAGCCATGATGACCTGGTAAGCATTTCAGAGAGAGTCTGTGAAGAAAAATGCCACCAACTGTATTTCATATTTGATATGTACATGCTTTAAGGCATTAATGTATAAAATGAATTCTTAATGGTGGGTGGCTTGTTGTGCCTCTTTTATTTTTGATAGTGCTTCCACCCTTCCTTCCCAATCACTTATTTTTCTCTGCGTTTTACTTCTCTAAATTTGTTACATCCGTGTTGAGAAAGGGAGTTCTATCTTTTTTTGGTCTTGCCTTTTATTTTTTGACCTATATATTATAATTTCTTTTAAATGCTCTTTGAAAAAGATTGATGGCAAGGAAAGTGGTTGGTCCTTATGAGGGGCTTTCTACAAAGGAAATATGTTACTGCTTTCTTATTTTTTCAATTTTAGAGATGGGGTCTCATTCTGTTGCCCAGGTTGGAGTGCAGTGGCCTGATCATAGCTCCCTGCAGCCTTTAACTCCTGGGTTCAGGGGATCCTTCTGCCTCAGCCTCCTGAGTAGCTTGGACTGCAGATATAAGCCACTCTGCCCAGCTAATTTTTTAACATTATTTTTGTAGAGACAGGGTCTTACTGTGTTGCCCAGACTACCAGTTTGTTTAAAACCCTCTTGATGCAGTGGAATATCCTTAAGGAAGACTTAAAAAAATATATTAGGCCCAGTTTAGGGACAATCTTTTAGTTAGTTAGTTAGTTAGTTAGTTAGTTAGTTAGTTAGTTAGTTAGTTGAAATCTTATGCTGTTACCCAGGCTAGAGTGCAGTGGCACACTCGGCCACCACAGGCTCAACCTGCTGGGCTCAGGGGATCCTTCCACTTCAACCTTCCAAGTAGCTGGAACTACTGGTGCACTCTACCACACTGGGCTAATTTTTTTATTTGATGTAGAAACAAGGTCTCACCAAGTTTCCCAGGCTGGTCTTGAACCCCTGTGCTCAGACAATCCTCCCACTTCAGCCTCTCAAGTGCTGGGATTACAGGGCAAGCCACCACACCTGGCCATGGAAACCATTCTGCATGAAAATGTCATATAGCTAATGTTTGTGACCTAATTTTTTTTTTTTTTTACTAAATTAAAAGAAAGAATCTGAAATTTGTCACTATAATAACCCTGTTCTGTAAGTTGCAAGTGTATTTTTGGTTTGGTTGGTTGCACTTGTATTTTTAGATGGTAATGATTGTTTGCTATGCTATTTCTAAAATTTTGCTTTGAACTTCGTGGTATACTAATATTATTTATGCAATCCTTAACAGATGTCAGTTGTGGTGTTTAAGATTATTGGTGTCAGTGGGGAAATTGACATCCGAGGGGAAGATACGGAGATCTGTCTTCAAGTGAATCAGGTGACCCCAGACCAGCTAGGCAATATCAGTCTTCGGCATTACCTTGGTAATCGTCCAGTGGGTAAGCTCTTTATTATTCTTACTTACTTTTCACACAAAGTAATATGATTTGAACTTGTTTTGTCTCTTATATATGAGATACAGGTAGTTCTATCTTGGCTATAATTGAATTCAAGGAAAATTGCATTTATTAATTATATTAGTAATGCAAGAGGCTTGTTCTTTTATTTATTTATTTTTGGATCAAGTCTTGCTCTGTCATCTAGGCTGGAGTACAGTAGCATAGTTATAGCTCACTGTAGCCTTCAACCCCTGGGCTCAAGGGATCCTCCTGCCTTAGTCTCCCAAGTAGCCAGGACTACAAGCACACACTACCATGTCTGCTTTTTATTTTTATTAGAGTTGGAGGCTCGCTATGTTGCCCAGGCTGGTCTAAAACTGGTCTTAAGTGATCCTCCTGTCTCAGCCTGCCAAAGTCCCGGGATTATAGGTGTGAGCCTCCATGCCCAGCCTTCGTTCTTTTAGATTACCTTATTTCCATAAAGTATTTTGATTAAGTATTAGAAATACAGTCTGAGGAAAATATATCATTGTTCTTGTTGTTGTTGTTTATGCTGTTGATAAGTTTCAACCCTTGTTTTTTCCATCTTCTCATTCCTTGAGATAACGAGTTTGAGAAAATTGAGCTCTTTTCAATATGTAAAGAGTGATAATCTTATAAGGTCACATCTAGTTCAACATTGGAATAAATGTCAGTTTCTTTATTCCATTATCTTTCTTACAAGCAAGATGTTTGATATTTGGAAAAAGCAAGTATCCTGTTTTTGTAGTCCCTTATTCTAAGATCAGCACATGTTCTTGGATCCAGAGGGATGTAAGCAATAGAACATGCGGTGTGTGAAGAAGCAGCTACGTTAAACCACCCCCTTTTCAAATTTCTGTGGAGTTGTCACTCATGGTTTTCAATCTTTTCAATAAGTGAATTTGTTAGAATCATTGCACTAAGAATTTTCAATGATGGTATTCTTTTTTTTTTTTGAGTTGGAATCTCACTCTGTCACCCAGACTGGAGTGCAGTGGCCGCTCCTGGCCACCACAGCCTCGACCTGCTGGGCTCCGGCGATCCTTCCGCCTCAGCCTTCTCAGTAGCTGGAATTACAGGCATGAGCTACCACGCCCGGCTGATTTTTTGATTTGTTGTAGAGATGAGGTCTCACTGCCCAGGCGGGTCTCAAACCCGTGGGCTCAGGCAATCCACTCATCTCAGCCTCCCAAAGGCGCGGGATTACAGGCTGAGCCACTGAGCCCGGCTGATGGTGTTCATTTTATTTTATTTTGTTTTATTTTATTTTATTTTTTTGAGTTGGAGTTTCACTTCATCGCCCAGACTGGAGTGCAGTGGCTGCTCCCGGCCACCGCAGCCTCGACCTGCTAGGCTCCAGCGATCCTTCCGCCCCAGCCTTCTGAGTAGCCGGAATTACAGGCGCGTGCTACCACGCCCGGATGATTTTTGATTTATTGTAGAGATGAGGTCTCGCCAAGTTGCCCAGGCGGGTCTCGAACCCGCGGGCTCAGGCAATCCACTCACCTCAGCCTCCCAAAGGCGCGGGATTACAGGCTGAGCCACCAAGCCCGGCTGGTATTCATTTTAAATAATCTTTTAAAACACCACTGAGCTGTAATATGTTGAAATAAATACAATCCCGGATGATATGCTGTTACCTCGTATCCTGGGAATTTCAGGGGAATGTGACATTTGTCGACAAGACAACGGCATTGAAAAAAGTAGGCTCCTGGCTTTTTTCTGTGTTAGGCCTTGCAATTTACCATGTATCTGGAAAAAAAAAAAAGAAAAGGATCTAAGAATTTTGTACTAGCAAGTATAAATCTCAGTGGCATGTGAAATGGAGGAAGCTAAGTACACATTTGGAAAGGTTTCATAGTGAACAAAAAATAAGAACAAAATATTATTTGAAATAAAACATCACAATCTAAACATTATTCTATACCCAACCTAAACATTTTTAAAATTGTACACTCTTAGATTATTTCCAGTTGCACAATTTTTTTTTTGCTATTCTTTATAGCTCACTTAATACTATGCCCTATTACTTTGTTTCATTTTTGTCCCTAATTGAATAAATTACTTTGGAATTCCTTATATATATGGGATACGTATTCAGTGCTAATCACTTATTTTCTTTTTCTGCTATCTTAGTTGATTTTTTGAAAATAAACAGGAAGAAAGAAAGGAAGCCAGAAGGGAATAAAGGAAATGAAAAAACCAGCAATGAATAGTTTAGCTTGAACATTTCAATCATTAAGAAGCTATCCTAGCAAGATTGTGTTTGGGCTGCATTTTGTATGTACTGCTGTCACTGACACAAACAGTATCTAGAGTTTAAAAAAATTTATTTTGTTTGGTTGTCTTTTCTACAATGAGTAGAAATTGGATTCCTTTAATAGAAAGTCATAGCATAATAGTTCCATAACATAAGGGATAGTAGGGAGGAGTGACTTGGACTAATAAATTTTTGTTTTATTTCTGCTCCAATAAACTCATTTTGTTTGAAATTATTTCTGACTCTCAAGTCTTTGGAGTGAGAATGAGTACTGTGTGTCTTGTAGACAAGGGCAGTAGCTATAGAGATGCATAAAAAGCAACATACCAAATTGTTTGTTGCAAATTTCTGTTACTGTTAAATCAACAAGTTAATACTTGTTTTTCTTTATTTAATTTTCTTTTGAGTGGGAGTCTCACTCTGTTCCCAGGGTAGAGTGCAGTGGCATGCACTCGGTTACCGCAGTATCGATCTCATGGACTTGGGTGATCCTTCCACCTCAGCCTTCCAACTAGCTAGAAGCACAGGCTCATGCCACCATGCTCAGATGACTTTTTGATTTGTTGTAAAGGTGAGGTCTCACCAAGTTGCTTAGGCTGGTCTTAAACCCCTGGGCTCAAGCAATCCTCTTGCCTTTGCCTCCCAAAGTGCTGGGATTATAGGCATGAGCCACCATGCCTGGCTTTGTTTTTTGGAGACAGGAAAGAGTACTAACCATTATCAGTTTGTGGCAGTTTCTTTTACCTTTTATTGTAAAAAGAAAAAAAATCTAAATTTTAAATATTTAAAGAATTCTTTGGAGTTATATGTGAACTCTAGTATTATATTATCTTTTATTTTGATTATTAATATGCAGTAATAGCTCCCCAAGGAGACTTATCCTTGGTTCATATAAATACACATATCTTTAATTTCGTGCAACCCCCCTTCACAAATACATATACTTTTGACCTCTGTAAGACTGTTTACACCCATGCTGAGAGAAAATAAAGCATCTTTCCATCATGAATTTAATTAGAGGGTCTTATGAGGACCCATGTGTTAAATAACTTCCATACTTCAGACACAGAAACAACTTTGCCTTTTCAGAACAACTAGTTTTTATCTTATGAGTTCTATAAATTGTAAAACGTGCCCTATTTTTCTCTTTTTTTGTTAGGAGTCCCATTTTTGGCCCATCTTTGGGACAGGACAGGACTTTGAATAGTGCATTTTGGGTTATTGAGCTTCCCAGCCCCCTAGCCTTTCCCTTCATCCTTCCTTGTTTCCTTGGCTACTTATTTTTTATCAGGTGATACAATTTGCATATTGCCTCCTGATCATTTTGGAGCCAGGTAACAAAACAAACAAACAAATTGTTACTCGTAGGTGTTAGTTCACAAGTCATTTACTTCAGTGGTTTCACTAGGAACTTCTATTTTCTAAAAATTAGTCTATGGTAGCGTCATTGGAATTTGCAATTTATTTTTAAACCTGTATGTTTACATGTCTGTAAGCCATCTATAATTTTTTTTTTTTTTTTGAAAAAGGCCCAGGCATAACATAATGTAATTTTACACCCAAACACATACTTTCTTTGCTATAATTTCAGTTTTATTTTTGTCTTCTAATAGAAATATATTATTGAGGTCTTCTTCATTTACTTTTAGTTTTCCATTATTTAAGGAACCAATTTAATGAGGCTTTTGATGCTTGTTGAGAAATGGCTGAAGAATCGATTTAAATGTCATGACTCTTATTTCTTCATCACAATCACCATTCAAATGTATAGATAGGTACAAACTCAAACACACTCTAAGTATCTGAGGTATGTATCATATCAGAGTTAATATTGTGACATGTTTACCAAAAAAACAAAATGTAGAAAAATCAACATTATTGTTGTAGAAAGTTGCCTTAAAAATTGAAATTAGGAGTGAATGTGTTTATATGTGTACGGTACAGTAGAATATCACTTAAAATAAGGGTACCAATTAAAACTTTTATCTATTATTGCTTTAATATATAAAATGACAAATAGTGGTGATATTTTTGAATAGTGCTACAAAGTTATAATTTTTATATGTTCATTTTCCTTAGGTACAGATCATAAAGCTGTAATTCATTCCAAATCCTCTCCTGAGATTTCACTGAGGTTTGAAAGTGGGCCTGGTGCTGTAATACACTCTTTGCTTGCAGAAAAAAATGGATTTCTGCAATGCCATATAGAAAACTTCAGCACTGAGTTTCTTACTTCTTCTCTTATGAATATTCAGCATTTTTTGGATGACGAAACTGTTGCAACAGTAATGCCAATGAAGATACAGATTTCTAACACAAAGATAAATTTAAAAGTACGTTTTAAGTAGTTTTATATTTTCTTGTTCCTTTGCCTACCTGGACTCTGACTCATGTCTTAAGAATATGCCTTCTCTATGATATATACTCTGTTAGCATTTATTAAAATGATTTGTCTGGTGTTTATGGTGAGTGATGTAGAGACTCTTCTTAGAAGTTGAAAAATGTCCAAATAAACAGGCAGTTTTCTCACTGTATCAACTAAAGCATATATATATATAGTCCAACTTATTAAATATGATTGGCTGAAGTTCTGCTCATTAAAAATGGTTATTTTAAACATGCCATTATTCTTTTTCTTCCCTGTAGGATGACAGTCCTCGGAGTAGTACAGTCTCCCTTGAGCCAGCTCCTGTAACTGTACATATTGATCATCTTGTGGTAGAGAGAAGTGATGATGGCTCTTTTCATATCAGAGGTATACATATGAAAAACAGTTAAATGAACCCCAGCTCAGATTTTGAAGTTAAATTATTTGCATGCTGATGTAGTGGAAGATCAAGGGACACTTCAGAGCATTGTGATAAAATATCACCTATGGAGGTGTAGGCCTCTGCCCTGGCAAATACTCATCTGTGGTTGACCAAGTACCTGTTCTACAAATGTGTTTGGAATGAAAGTGAGAGAGGCTTTCATGGTTCTACAAGTCTCTTGAACTTGCTTGTGGCACTTCGTTGGTCTTTTTTGTAGCTTTATTTCCCACCGTTCTTTTGATATATATTCAACCCACCTGGCATGCTCCCCGTAACGGAACTTGCCTGCACTTTTCCGTTTCCACGTTCTCACTTGCCTCGTCGTTCCTCTTTAGAACTGCTCCTCCCCTCTGTGGATTTTACCCATCTTTCTCATATTTTCTCAAGCTTTTCCTTTTTAGTGATTCCTTCTTTATAACATGACGTGAGTTCTTCCACTTTTTCTGGTACCTTTCTGTACATAGTAACTCACAGTATATTGCTATGCATCTAGTTTTCCTTCCATGTCTGTGTCTCCACTGTACCAAGATTTTTAAGGTCTCTGACGAAGTTAGTATGGAGTAGTGGAAAGCGCATGAGTCAGTAGACATAGATTTTTGTTGTTGTTGTTGTTGTTTATTTGTTTAGTTTTTCTTTGAGTTGGAGACTCACTCTGTTGCCCAGACTGGAGTGCAGTGCCCGCTCCTGGCCACCTCAGCCTCGACCTGCTGGGCTCCGGCGATTCTTCCGCCTCACCTTCCAAGTAGCTGGAACTACAGGCGTGCCGTGCCTGGCTAATTTTTTTTTTTGGATTTATTGTAGAGATGAGGTATCGCCTGCCCAGGCTGGTCTCGAACCCACAGGCTCAGGCAATCCACTCACCTCAGCCTCCCAAAGGCGTGGGATTACAGGCTGAGCCACCGAGCCCGGCTGACATAGATGTTTAAGTAGCTAGTTGAAGACTGATATATGCATCTATTTCATCTTTCACATGTGAAGAATGAAGTCATTAGCAGAACTGCAAAAGAAGAAATTTCTAAAAGAGGACAACCAGGGAGGTAAAACCAGAGAAATCTGGGACATAAACACACGAAAGGAAAGGACTGTTGCTGAGGCAGGAGCAGTTTCTGGGAGACTCTTAGCTCAAGAGTCATCCGGTCTGGAGTTTGGGACCACCTGGAGATGGACATAGGACGGAAGCCAACACAGGTCAAAATGGCAGCTTCATTACTGATCCAATCTCAGGTAGAGGATAACTTAGACTTGGAGGAGATAGGCTTTTTGCACAGCTTTCCCCGACATGCTTTAGCTCCCAAAACTACAGGTCTGCCTTTTAAAGAGACTGAGGCACACTTACATAGTTCTTTTTTTCTACGTTTGTTGATTAGGTAAGTCCTGCCTTTTTCCCTGGGAAGTAGTGAGAAAGGGGCCCAAGAGAGTCCAAGAGAACTACGCTCCTGAGGTTCCTCCTCAAAAACTGTGGGATACTGAGATTAGAATGGGTCCCTAAGGCAACAGCAGTCTAGGGACTGCGTTGGGGGATCCTCTCCTGTGCTTCTGCCCAGTTGCAGGCTTCAGTCGGGTTTACACATAGGCTAACCATGGAGGGCACGTTCTGCAGCTGCTAAACCCCAGGAGAAAAGAATGATTGATTGCCTGCTTAGTTGACAAAGCTGTTGTGTCTCACCTAGTAGGACAGCCCTTTGTAGGAGCTCCCACAGTCTCTAGAGCTCCGCGATGGCAAATAGAAACTGCATCCATAGTCAGGAAAACGGGATAAGCATACATCTAATAATTCTCAAACATTTGAAAAAACCAGTACCATTCAACATTCATGATTGTAAGCTAGAAACACACTCCAACCGATTGAATAGAAAAGTACTTGGTAAAAGGTTATTGGAATGGAGTGGAATTGAGAGTTCATAGATAAACTCTTACATTTATGGTGAATCGATTGTTGACAAGACTGCCAAGATAATTCAGCGAGGGAAAAAAATAGCCTTTTCCCCAAATGGTGATGGATATCCACATGAGTAACTCTGAATCCCTTCCTCATGCAAGCATACCTCAAGTTGAAGGTGGGTTTGGTTCCAGACCACCACAATAAAGTGAAGATCACAGTAAAGCAAGTCACATGAAATTTTTGGTTTCCCAGTGCATATGACAGTTATGTATATACTACACTGTAGTTAAAGTACGCAGTAGCATTATGTCTAAAAATATATATATGATAATTTAAAAATACTTGCTAAAAAATGAACCTTCAGCGAGTCATAATTTTTTTGCTGGTGGGAAGGATCTTGCCTCAAGGTTGATGGCTGCTGACCAATCATGGTTGTGGTTGCTGAAGGTTGGAGTAGCTGTGGCAGTTTTCTTTTCTTTTTTTTTTTTTTTCCTGACTGCCTAGAGTTTAATTTCCACTTGGTGCAGGGAGACAGTTACATATCAGGAAAGCCCGCTTGTGCTGGCCAGTGAAAAGCGGTGCTTTTACTTCCTGTTTGGAGTTTGCTGTGTTGGCAGAAAATAACCCAACTGCTTGTCTGCGAGCTGCGGCTGCCTAGTTCGCGGGAGGGGAGGGGAGGGGGCCTCTGGCGCTCTGGCGCTCCTGCCCGGGGCTGGCTTTGCTGGACCGCCGCCTGGCTGTTTCCTCGTGGCTTCCCGAGCCCGGCCGCAGGTGGCCATCCCGCTGGAGGCCTGGGGGCTTCCGTGCGCTCCGCGGACGCCGGCACCGTGGCACGGACGGGAGAGTGGACTTCCCGAAAAAGAAGCTCGCCCGCCCGTGACCCGGGTCAGCCTTGGGGAGACGGGGGTGGGGGGCTGCGGGGGCTTCCGCGGGGCCCTCGGCGCTCCCGCAGGAGCTGCAGCTGGAAGCGAAGCCGGGCGGCGCCGGGGGCTTCGTGGCAGCCACGAGCGAGCCGCTGGAGGGCTGGCCGCCCGCCCTTGCTTGGGGGCTGCTGGGCCGCGATTCCGGGCGGCGCGGAGCCAGCCCGCCTGCGGCGGAGACCCCAGGAGGCCGCGCCACGAGCGTCTTGAAATAAGACGGCGGTGTTCCAATCGCTTGGTTTTGCTTTCGTTGCTTGGGCTTTGGATGTCCTGTCTAAGAATCCACTGCTGGATCTGGGGTCATGAAGCTCTACCCTGGTGTTTTCTTTTGAGAGTTTTATAGATTTAGTTATTAGGTTTAGCTCCGCAACTCAGGTGTGTGTCCATTTTTGTATCTGGTGTGTGGGTGAGGACCGTGGACACATTGGTTTATGTCTGGATTCTCAGTTCTCTTCCATCTGTCTATATGTTTACCCTTACGACATACCACACTGTGTTGATTACCAGCTTGCCTCAGAAATAAGTTTTGAATCAGAACACGTGAGTCCTCCAGCTTTGTTGTACTTTTTAAAGATTGTTTTGACTCTTTTGGGTCCCTTGCAATTCCATATGAATTTTAGAATCAGCGTGATGAAGAAGCCAGCTCAGATTCTGATAGGGGTTATTTTAAAGCGATAGATCAATTTGGGGAGGATTGTCATCTTAACAATATTAAGTGTTCTAGTCCCTGAACGTGGGAATTTTTTTCCAACTGTTTAGATCATCTTTTATTTTTTTCAGCAGTGTTTTGTAATTTTTGAGTATAAGTTTTGCATTTTTTTTGGTTAAATTTGTTCTTAAGCCGGGCTCGGTGGCTCAGCCTGCAATCCCTTACTTTGGGAGGCTGAGGTGAGTGGATTGCCTGAGCCCGCGGCTTCGAGAGCCGCCGGGGCAACTTGGCGAGACCTCATCTCTACAATAAATCAAAAAATTAGCCGGGTGTGGTAGCACGCCTGTAGTTCTAGCTACTTGTAAGACTGAGGCGGAAGGATCGCTGGAGCCCAGCAGGTCGAGGCTGCGGTGGCTGGGAGCGGCCACTGCACTCCAGTCTGAACAACAGAGTGAGACTCCAACTCAAAAAAAAAAAAATTATTCCTAAGTGTTTTGTTATCTTTGAAGATATTTTAAATGGAGTTGTTTTCTTTTTGGAATTCTTTATTACAAATGTATAGAAATGCAGTTCATTTTTGTGTACTTATTTTGTATCCTGCAACCTTGCTGAATGCGTTCATTAGTTCCAATAGTTTTCTTTTCTTTTCTTTTCTTTTTTTTTTTTTTTGAGTCGGGCTCTCACTCTGTTGCCCAGACTGCAGTGCAACGGCACAATCATGGCTCACTGTAGCCTCAACCTTCTGGGTGCAGGTGATCATTCCACCTCAGCCTCCTGAGTAGCTGGGACCAAAGGCTTGCACCACCATGCCTGGCTAATTTTTTTTGCTTTTTTTTGTGAGTTGAAGTCTCACTCCATCCGCTCCCGGCCACCGCAACCTCGACCTGCTGGGCTCCAGCGATCCTTCCACCTCAGCCGTCCAAGTAGCTGAAACTACAGGCGCGCGCTACCACGCCTGTCTAATTTTTTTGATTTATTGTAGAGATGAGGTCTCACCAAGTTGGCCAGGCGGGTCTCGAACCCATGGGCTCAGGCAATCCACTCACCTCAGCCTCCCAGGGGTGCGGGATTACAGGCTGAGCCACCAAGCCCGGCTTTGTTTTTTTTACTTTTTATAAAGATGAGGTCACACTATATTGCCCAGACTGGTCTTGAATTCCCAGGCTTAAGCAGTCGTCTTGCCTTGGCCTCCTAAAGTACTGGGATTACAGGCATGAGCCATCGCGCCTGGCCTAGTTCCAGTAATTTTTCAGTTGATTCTGTCGTTTTTTCTATAGACAAGATAATGTCAAATGTTATAGAGACAATTCTTCTTCTTCCTCTTCCTCCTCTTTCTCCTCCTCTACCTCCCCTCCCCTCCCTCCTTCTTCAGTAGGGACAGGGTCTCACTTTGTTGCCTAGACTGATCTTGAACTTGGGCTCAAGCAATCCTCCCCCCTCAGCCTTCTAAAGTGCTGGGATTACAGTCCGGCCACTCCTTCCTTTCCAATCTGAATGCATTTTCCCCCTTGCCCAATCACTGTGCTAGAACCTCTGGGCAATGTTGAATAGAAGCAATGGTTGAAGGCGGCCTTTTCTGGTTTTATTTGGCAGAGGGAAAAGCATCCAGCCTTTCACCATGAAGCCCATTATTAGCTATGGGGTGTTTGTACATGGCGCCCTGTTTTAGATTGAGGAAGTTATTCTAGTCCTAATTTGCTGAATGGTTTTATCATGAAAATACTGGATTTTCTCAAATGCCTCTTCTGCATCTATTGAAATGATGATATGGCTTTATTTTTTTTTCTTGGAGTGAATCTCACTGTCACCCAGTCTGGAGTTCAGTGGCACAATCACAGCTCATCACAGCCTCTAACTCCTGGGCTCAAGAAATCCTCCTGCCTCAGCCTCCCAAGTAACTGGCACTGCAGACCTGTGCCACCACACCCAACTAATTTTTTTAAGTTTTTGTAATGATGAGGTCTCGCTATGTTGCCTAAGCTCATCTGAAACTCCTGGGCTCAAGCAGTCCTCCTGCCTCAGTCTCCTAAAGCACTGGGATTATAGACATGAACCACCATGTCTGGCAACTCTTTCTTTTTAAAGGTTTATCTGTTGATATGATGTATTACATTAGTTGATGTTGGATGATAAATCAGCCTTGTATTCCTGGGATAAATTCTACTTGACGCTTGACCATGGTATATAACTTTTTCTTTTGAGTCGGAGTGTCACTCTGTCTCCCAGGCTGGTGCAGTGGCACAATTACAGACACTGCAGCCTCAACCTGCTGGGCCCAGGCAATCCTTCCACCTCCATCTTCCAAGTAGCTGGAACCACAGGCTCACACCATACCACGCCTGGTCAATTTTTTGATTTATTGTGGAGACGAGGTCTCGCCATGTCTCCCATCCCTGGGTTCAGGCAGTCCTCTTGCCTCCGCCTCCCAAAATACTGAGATTACAGGAATCAGCCTCAGTGCCCAGTGTCTGTAATTATTTTTGTATGTTTCTGGATTCAGTTTGCTAATATTTTGTTGATGATTATGTCCATATTCATCAGCATATTGATTTTCATTTTCTTGCTTTGAGGAGGGGTCTGATATGGTATTAGGGTAATATTGGCTTTGTAGAAAGAGTTTGGAAATGTTCCTTCTCTTCCATTTTTTTGAAGAGTTTATAATCATTTTTATTTCTGGAAAGCTGGTAATGTTTCTTCTTTTATTTCTGAATCTAGTATTTTTTTTTTTCTTGGTCAGTCTAAAGTTTTACCAATTTTGTTGAGCTTTTCAGAGAATGAGCTTTTGGCTTCATTGATTTTTATTTATTGTTTTTTCTCTCATAACACTGTCTCATACTAATAGAGATATATTTTAAACTAGTTTTTCACAATTGAATTTTTAAAGATTTATCAAGTATTTCGAAATTCTGAGCATCTTATTCATTTGACCAGATTCTCATATGCTTAACACTGAAAATGATTTGAAAGAAAATGTCAAAAGTGATTCAGTGCTGCTGACCAGCGGAAAGTATGATCTAAAGGAACAGTGCAGTGCCACTCAAGCCACACAGACAAGTCCAGAGTGTCCTTGGCCTTCTCAGTCAGCTAACTTTGCTGAGTGCTCCTCTGACTTCACTAGGGAACAGGTACTGGAAACCTGAATCACGTTCAGTTTCTGCAATTAAATAATTATTAAGATATTAATTGTTAATTAAGATACTAATTGTTAAGATATTAATTGTTTACTTAAATAAAATGTCTCGTGTGCCTGTTGTTTTGTCCAGTGCTGGGCTAGATACTATGGTTATGGTGTTAAGCAAGATGAAACAAGATAAAGAAGTTTAACACCTCTCCTTCCTCCAGTGCGATCAGTGTTTTTGTGATTTTTCCTCTCAGGTTATTTTTTTTTCCCATTTTTTAAGAACAGTATTCAAGTATCTATGCTATAGTATTTTACCTAACATTGTTTTAAAAATTTCTTTCACATTGCTGTATTTGCTTAGTATTTCTTTTTGACAGCTGAGTGATATGGTGTAGATGTGCTATCATTTCAGAAACTTCCTTCTAACATTTGTTAACATTCAAGTTGTTTCTGATTTTTTTGCCACTATAAATAAACAAAATATTCTGCAGAGTTTTAATTCTCTGTGATAGAACCACAGAATGAGTTAATTCACCTGTTCAACAAGGATTTATTGGCTGCCAGCTCTGAGCTAGGGATAGATAATTGAACAGTATCCCATTCCTATTTGCTAAAGAGCTCGAGGTGTAATGGGACAAGAGTGTGCAGTTGGTGGTCACAACGTATTGTGTCAGGTGTTCCACCACAAATTGGGGGAAGTATCAGGAACCACTTCACTTGGTCTAGAAGGCAGGGACTAAGTTCTTAAGCTGGAACTAAAAGAAGCCCGAAAACTATAAATGCATATATTTTAAAGTATCTGTGTAAATGCAGACAGTCCTTGATTTTATCATGTCCTCATACTTAGGGAATGGCTCTCAGAGGATAAGATAATTGAACTAAGTGTTAAAGAGGGGAGAGGAGACCTCTTGGCCATCTGGATGAAAATGCCTAATGGCATGTTCAGAATTTGAGCCTGAAACTCAGGAGAGGTTTGTGCTAGATCTGGCCATCTATGGTAGTTGGAGCCATGGGGGTAGATGAAATCATCCAGGAGAGTGACTCACGACCAGAGAAGAACAGCCATCATGGAATCTTAACAGAATAGCAACATTTAAGAATTCTTTAAAGAGAAGAAAAGATGAAGGGGCACAGGTTGAAAAGGACAAACATGAAACAGCTGTGGCATTAAAAGCCAAAAAGATGGGGAGGGCAGAGGCTTAAGGAGGCAGGGGTGGGGCAGCAGTGTCTAGAGCCACAGAGCGCTCCAGGGAAATTAATAGGAAACAATTTGCTGTTAGACTTGGAAATTAGAAGTCAGGGTTATGTATTGCTGAGTCTCGAGACTTAGGAACATTCTTAAGTGCTTGATATGTTTCCAAATAGCTTCTCAGAGCAGTTTTTAGCTTAAGTGGGCTGTCACCAGCATTGGGTATTTTTACTGTTCCAAGCATCAACACCTTTTGATACTATGTAAATAGTCTATGTTGTCTGAAAATGATTGAATTTCTCTTATTTTCCCAATTGATGATTGCAGCTCTTGGAAGAGAATGAATCTCTTAAGCAGGAACTGGCTAAGGCTAAAATGGCTCTTGCCGAGGCCCACTTGGAAAAGGATGCTCTTCTTCATCATATCAAGAAGATGACAGTGGAATAGCAGGAGCGGCAGTCAGGACTCCGGTGACTTGTGGTGAACCAGTTCGGGAAAGCTCTCATGTTCCTGCGAAGACAGTGAAGGGAAATGGAATCTGAGGAAGTGGTGACTATTCCAAAGTCAGTTGAGATGGTGTTAGGTACGGGCATTGCAATCTTCTGGTTGCTTTGTATTTGGGGGTTTAACCCTCTTTTAAACTGATGTGATCTAGGAAAATCGATACATACTGTAAAATAATTACGTGCCTAATGAAAAGATGTCATTTCCTAATTTTAGGCATTATAGGCATTTTTTAAAAAGAAAAATGAAAACCCATGGTGTTCATACAGATTGCTGAATTGATTTCTCAATATTTGTTAATAATTTACTGTTATTTACAAAGATTCAAATGCTTTTAGGGTTAATGTAAAATAAAAAATAAAAAGAGGCTTATGTTTAAATGTTATTAAAATTATGTACTTAAATCTATAATTATTATAAAAAGTCCAATCAAAATAATAAATTATATAATTGATATAATTAATGGGTTCGAAAATTCCAGCACCTCATCACCCTACTGAATTTACAAAGAATCTTTAAAATGTGGAAAAAAATTTTTTTAAATGATGAGTAAACTGTATAAATGGAAGGTATAATTTTCAAAAAAAGATGGTACAAATATAAAAATAAAAAGCACAAACTACACAAAGCAAAATATTAGAGTATATGCCCAAATGATTTAAAAAGCATTACTTGTACATTCCTCTCAGCTTTTATTATTAGAAGTAAAAGAGTAATTTAAGAATCCTGCTAAATCTGGCAGCATTTATAACTATAAAACTTTTAATTAATACTATTTATATTATTTCTTTACCTTCATTTTTACTCTTCAAGAAGTTGAATGTTTTTGGAGAATTTTCTTTCTCACACATAAAACAATTTCATACCATTCTTGTTGTAGCATATTAGGTGAGTGCACATACGGAGTTTTTAACGCTAGTTTCGATTAAAACTCTATGTGATACATACAGTCTTCTAAGTAAAAGTCATTGGAATTTTGAATTCTATTTTCTAGGGATAAGGTTGAAATCAAGAAAGAATCTCAATCATGCATCATGAAATAAAAGCACATGGGTGTTAAGAAACAGAGACTTTTAAAGATTTAAAACATATTCTGATAGAATTAAACTAAGTGGTATCTATTTTAAAATTCACATTCTTAAACATAAATATATTCAAGATAGAAAATGAAACACCTGGACTACTCTTTTTTTAAGATACTTGAAAAATGTAACCCACGTTGCGACACTTTATGGTGCTTTGCTTCTTTGGCATCACGTACACAGCCATTCTTATATCCGAGTGCTTGGGGAAAATACGTATTTCATTCACATAGAGTATTGGAGTGATTTAGGCTTCCTTAAAAACAATACTGTCCTATTTTTTTCTGTAACTTTCATTTTCATTGACATTACTTAAAAATTTAGGCACTTTTTTGGGTACTGAGGATATAGCCAAGAACAAATTAAATTGTTAATATTTTACTCAGAATATTTAAAAAATCATGTTAATCTAAAACTATATAATAGTCTTAGATTAGATACAAAAGTCTTACAAAACATTTAAAATGTATAGTTTATGTCCCTAGAAGATAACATTTGATTTGTAGGTTTATGTCAGCAAAAAACATTCTCTTTTATGGAATAGAAGGATGAATGGGACATTAAATTCTTCAGAGCTTACAGTGTTTCTCAGGATTGTCCTCTTCTATATAAATTGAAGTTTTTCTATGGTATATTATAATTGCTTAGTGTTACAGAAGATGAATGTTTTCTTTACTCCTGTTAAATGTATTTGGCCTTCCCAAGAAAATCATGCAAACTGGAGTGATAACGGTGACCTGAGTATTCTATGTGCTTAGTTTGACTTTTTTGTTTATACAAAACACTATTTTTTATAGGGGTTTAGAGTTCAGAAAATACTTTCAAAAACATTCTTCATGTAACTCCCAGAACAGATTCTAAGAGATGGGTGTTATTCAAATATTAGAAGTTTAAAAATACGCCCTAAAGCTCAGAAGGGACAAACGACTTGACTAAAATCACAATTAGTAACCTGCCTTTTGACTTGAGGCCTAGTCATATGCTTTTATTTTAGCGTAGTCATTAATTCACAGATTTTTCCCAGGGCGAGGTTAAGAGGAGAATCACAGTCTTATATATTTTTCTTTAAAAGATGACTGTAGTACTTTTTAATTCAAGCTACTTAAAAGATAGTAGGACAATTTTTGATTAAGTTAACCCCAGACTATCTAGCAGTGTGAGAAATACAGGAATAATCTGATAATAAACTTAACCGGGTTTTAAAAAGGACTATTAATCAGAAGTAAAGTTGTTATGTTCTGAAAGTTTTTTTAAAAATCTCTGGTAGAGAGATGTTAATGGTCGGAGTACAGAAATGGCAATTGTGCTTTGCTTTTATCTCTTTGTTTTTTTGTTTTTATATGTATTTTTAATTTGTTTTTTTTTTTTGGTTTGTTTTTTTTTTTTACAAATGGGGTCTTGCTGTGTTGCCCAGGCTGGTGTCAAACTCCTGGCCTCAAGTGATCTTCCTGCCTCAGCCTCCCAAAGTGCTGTGTCATTGTGCCCAGCTGGTTTTTTTTTTTTTTTAATATTTTTAATTGAGAATTTAAAATGTTATGTATTTATGGTGTACCACATGATGTTTTGTTACATGTATCCATTGTGGAATGGCTAAATCAAGCTATCTAATGTGCATTACCTCATATACTTATTTATTTTTTGTGGAGAACACTTAAAATCTACTTTTCTAACGATTTCAAGTATACAATATATTGTTGTTAAATAGAGCTCTTCAACTTGTATCTACTAACTGAAATTTTGTGTTCTTTGACAAACATCTCCCCATGTTCCCAACCTCCGGGCTCTGATAACTAACCACCATTTTGCTCTCTCTTCCTATGAATTTGTCTTTTTTTATTACACTCCACATGTAAGTGAGATCATGCAGCATGTCTTTCTGTGCTTGGCTTATTTTACTTGACATAGTGTCCTCCCAATTCATCCATGTAGTTGCACATGACACGATTTATTTCTTTCTGAAGACTGTATAGCATACCATTGTGTGTATTTTCCACATTTTCTTTATCCATGAGTCCATTGGTGGACACTTAGGTCGATTCCATGTTTTGGTTGTCACGAATGGAGCTTCAGTGGACATGGAATGCAGATCTCTCTTCAGCATACCGAGTTCATACCCTTCGGCATATACCCAGTGGTAGAACTGTTGGGTCATATGGTGGTTCTACTTTAATTGTTTGAGGAACCTCCATAATTGCTGTACTAATTCACATCACCACCAACAGTGTACAAAGACTTTATTTTCTCTACATCCTCTCCAACACTTGTTATCTTTTGTCCTTTTTTACATTTAAAAAATTTTATTGTATTTATTATTCTTTAGGCTCAAGGGGTACTCGTGCAGGTTTGTTATGTGGGTATATTGCAGGATGGTGAGATTTGGGCTTCTGTATCTTTATCTTTTTGAAAATAGCCATTCCGTCAGAGTTGAGCTGATATCTCATTAGGTTTGAATGTGTATTTCCCTGATCAGTTGTGTTGAGTGTTTTTCCACATACCTGTTGCATGTCTTTTGGAGAAATGCCTGTTCTAAAAACTGGGTTATTTATTTTGCTATTGAGTTGTTTGAGTTTCTTACATATTTTGGATATTAACCCCTTAGCAGATGTTTGGTTTGCAAATATATTCTTTCATTTCGTAGGCTGTTTCTCCACTGTGTTGTTTCCTTTGCTGTGCAGAAACTTTTTAGATTGATAAATTTTCTATTTTTGCTCTTCTTACCTGTGCTTTTGCATTATATTCAAAATATCTTTCCCCAGAACACTGGCATGGAGCTTCCCCCTATTTTTATTTTTTTAGTTGAATTCTCATTCTGTCGCCCAGGCTGGAGTACAGTGTCATGCTCACGGCCACTGCAGCCTTTTGGTTTCAGGGGAACCTTTCGCCTCAGCCTTCCAAGTAGTTGGAACTACAGGCATGTGCCATCATGCCTGGCTGATTTTTCTTGATTTATTGTAGAGATGAGGTCTCGCCAAGTTGCCCAGGCTGGTCTGAAACCTCTGGGCTGAGGCAGTCCTCTCACCTCAGCCTCCCAAAGTGCTGGGATTATAGGCGTGAGCCACCACACCTGCCCCTGCCCCTCCTGTTTTCTTTATTATTTTTACAGCTTTAGGTCTTGTAAGTCTAATCTGTTTGAGTTGGCTTCTGTGTATGGTGTGGAATGAGGGCCTCATTTCCTTCTGCTGCATGTGGATACCTAGTCTTCCTAGCAACAGTTTTTGAAGAGACTATCCTTTCTCGTTGTGTATTCTTGGCTCTTTGTTGAAAATCATTTGACTGTGAATGCACAGATTCATTTCTGGGCTCTCTGTTGTTTTCCACTGGTCTGTGTGTCTGGTTTTAAGCCAGTACCATGCTATTTTGATTACAGCAGCTTTATAGGTTTTCTGTGCTTTACTTTTTAATTTCATGTATGTCAAAAACATTTTTTGAGTATCTTGAATGTTTTTTCTTTTCTCATCTTATCCTATAACTTGAAAATACCACCATATAATACTAATTGTGATGAAGCATTATTTTTAGTTAAGTCATGTAAGAATGGCTATGTGTGATCACAGGCAAGTATTCGTAGGAAAAATTAACCAGAAACTCTCTTCTGGGTTTGTATTGTTGTTGCTCAATCCATGTCATTATGGAGTTATACTTCTTTAACAAGTTTGTATTAACCTGTAGTCTAACCAAGACATCTTATCTCAGTGAGTACCATCCCCATTCACCCTGGTTCTCAAACTGGTGACATAGAAATCATCCTCAGACACCTCCCTCTCCCCAAGACTTGCCATCTTACCTGGTAAATGTCTCTCGGATTTGTCTGCTTTTCTTCACTCTCACCCCTCCCTAGTCTGGGCTACCCTCACCCTTTCTGCCTGCGTCACTGTGGTTGTCTCCCCACTGGTCTCTCAGCGACTCTGCCCTCCTTGGATTTACTTCCCGTACTGCAGGGGTAATTCTCTTTTTTGTCTAAAGTGCAGTTTTAATCACGGTAATGCATCTACCCCCATTCTCACCTCTAGCTTCATTTCAGTGGCTTTTCATTGTTCTTATGATGGAAAGAAAATATTTTATGTGATCCATGAGGTCACATATATTAGGGCCACTATCTGTAGGGTAATTCCAAGCATTAAAAGAGTTAATGTCTCTAAAGATTTAGGCAGTGGCTAGCACACCACCAAAATCATTCAGTAGAGTTGAAATTATTATTATTATTATTATTATTATTTATTTTTTTTTTTTAGAAAGCAGAATTTATTGAGAGGGGCTTTCCCACAGTGGGAGGGGACCCGCAGGGGTTACCACAGAGGACCTATTATTACTAATTAGCCTCATTGTGTACCATATTTTATGTATTTTGTACCTTCATTGTTCTTTAAGGATCTGGAGTAAGAATTGTAGTGCTTCATTCACCACAGGACTTTGTTCATGCTGTTTCTTTGGCCTGGGATACCAGGCAGTGGGAGGCCCGCTGCCTAGCTAATTCCATCTGTCTTTCAGATCTCAGCTTATTCATCACTTCCTCAGGGAAACACTCCCTAATTTCTACCACAGAGTTAAGACCCCCTGTTACATTTCTCACGTGACCACGTACTGCTGCTTAGCACTTAGCACATTTGTAATTTTATATGTATTAGTTCGATTAATGTCAGAACCACTAGACTGTAAACTCCATGAGGACAGGAATTGTGTTTCCGTCTTCGTCATTGTTCGACTTTGTATTCCTTATGCCTCATACAGTGCCTGGCACATAGTAGGTGCTCAATAAATTTACTGAAAGAATAAAATGAATGGATGAGGTATCAAGGATGTTTTCCAGGTATTGAATTCTTCCTCTCACTTGGTTTGAAGGGAGATGGAACACGGGCAAGAGGAGTAGTTTGTGGGAGTTATTAAAAGGGGGCAAACTCCTTGAGTTCAAAGGGGAAGAAGGTAGGAGAGTGGGCGGGAATGTTCACCATCGTGTGTACTTCAGAATTTTGAATATCTGAGGTTACAGTTGATTTATCACAAAATGGAAAATGAACACATCACGTCATGGTATTGCTGCAGTGCCAGAATGTCATCTGGCTTTGATGGTGACATATGGTGTTGTGACTGTCAAGATCTGCAGTCCTTTCAGCTAAACAGAATGAAAGCAAAAGACTGAAACCGTCTCTCTCTGGGAAATTGACTGATACTCACAATTAATTTCAGTTGTGCCTAATTATATACCATGTGAGTGATCTCATTTTAGCTTGTACCTAGAAGTGCTGTGGAAAGTAAAGCTATGCTTCAATTTTCCTTTTCGAATATACAAAATACCAAAAGTTACAAATACATAGTACATAGAAACACTAAAGCACTAAGTGTTTTTAAGTTTCTAATTTCATTAAGTTATAATACTATATGCATTTTTCTTTTGGTTCCTGAGATAGTCCTTTTGAGGTATAAAAATTAAGGTAGCGTGGCCACGTGCAGTGACTCACGCTTGTAATTGCAGTTTGTAATCCCAAGGAGGGAGGATTGCTTCAGACCGGAAGTTCGAGACTAGCCTGGCCAATGCAGTGAGATCTTGTTTCTACAAAAAAAAAAAAAAAAAAAAATTAAAAGACCAGCCATGTACCTGTAGTTCCAGCTACTCAGAAGGATTGCCCGAACCCAGGAAGTCAAAGTTGTAGTGAGCTATGATCATGCCACTGAGCTCCAGCCTGGACAACAGAATGAGACCCTGACTCAAAAAAAAAAAACAAAAGAGGTATCATGAAACAAAAGTGTAAGCATGATGGTCTTTATAAACCATTCAATATTATATAATGAATTACTGTAAGTTTAGGGAAATTCATGTTAATGTTAAAATACTGAAATTCAGCATATGTGTCGCCAACATTACTGTACAGTCTTAGCATGTTTGGAAATTGGAGACTTTTTAAAAAGCATATTAAACTTGAAATTGAATTAATGTTTTCTTTATAAATCATGTGCAATAAATTTTTGGTCCCAGAGAAAGCATGTCACTTAATCAGCAAGAAGAGTAGTAGTAATTCTGAAAGCATTTAGACAAATTCGTTTTCTGTTTTACTTATTTATTTTGTGAGTTGGAGTCTCACTCTGTCGCCCAGACTGGAGTGCTGTGGCTGCTTCCGGCCACCGCAGCCTCAACCTGCTGGGCTCCGTCGATCCTTCCGCCTCAGCCTTCCAAGTAGCTGGAACTACAGGCACGCGCTTCCACACCCGGCTAATTTTTTGATTTATTGTAGAGATGAGGTCTCGCCAAGTTGCCCAGGCGAGTCACGACAAATTAGTTTTCACTTCAGTGTGCTGTGTGTCAGCAATCAAGAATCAACTTGTTCTTTACCAATTACACTAAACTCTTTGGTGAGATTTCTTGTTTTCTTGACTATTATCCTTAGACATTGGGCATTGTGGAGGCTGGGAGGACACACAGAGGTGGTCAGCCCTTTCGGCAGCCATCCTGCAGATGCACGGGGACTGATGGGATGCAAAAGAGCTCAGATACTAACTCACAAATGTGACTGAAAACAAGGGAGAATTAAAAAAAAATAGACACACAAAGGATCACAGTTCATTGAAGCCTCGACCTCCTGGGCTCAGGCGATCCTTCCACCTCAGCCTCCTGAGTAACTGGGACTACAGGCACAAGCCACCACACCTGGCTAATTTTTTTTATTTTTTATAGAGATGAGTTCTCACTATGTTGCCCAGGCTGGTCTTGAACTCCTGGCCTCAACTGATCAGACTCCTAAAGTGCTAGGATTACAGGCATGAACCACCACACTTGGCAATGAAGAAATGCTTAACTAAGAAAAGGAGAAATCAGAAGAATCCCCGAAGGATATTGGTAAAAGTTTTAGGGATGTGATGAGAGTCCATCCTTCAAAATATTTACAATTACTCCAACTAAAATAGACAGTATAATCAGAGCAGGAGCTTTTGAAAATAACCATATTGGAACAACTCAAGTGTAAGGAAATACGTTGAACAAAATTCCAGTAATTAAGCACTTGAGAAGATCTATAATAAAGTATTCACTTGGTGTGTGTATAATTTGAATTAAAACCTTACAAAATGGGCATATACAGGAATCTTTCAATTAAATGTGAGGAAAAAAGCACTTGCAGATCAGTTTGGCAGTAAATGATAGACTCATAGAGGACCTATCTACTGCGATCCCGTGATTCCAATTTTGACAAGAAAAGCGAGTCGGGACCTTCGTTGCTATTGGAGACTTTCTAGCATATCAACAATGTTGGGCAGTTTAGCATTTGTTTGAATTCATTATATTTGTTTTATAATTCTTATCATAATCAGCATAGCTATGATCAACATATTTGGTTCTTTTTAAGCATTTATTTTTACTTCGTTCTTTGCAGTTGAACAAGAGATTTTTTCCCAAACAAAACGTGAAAATTATGAAGGCAAAAGTTCTGAAGAGGCCTATAGAATGAAGCAACTTTTTAGTATCCAATTTATAGAAATTTCTGGACTATGATACATTCCCATATTATGTCATCAATATAAAAGCATACCAAGGTCAGGCATATATTTAAAATATTAGATTTTCCCTGCATTAACAGATATTTGAGAATTAGCATACACATATATATTCGAGAATTACTGTAGTCATATGTCAGAACTATGTATCATGATGGAATGATGCTCTGTCGATCTGATGGGGGCCCAGTGGACACTTGGCAGTTTTTACATGTGTCTTCATCTTTTTTTGGAATCAGAATCTCAATCTGTTACCTAAACTGGAGTGCAGTGGCACTCTCACAGCTACCACAGCCTCCACCTGCTGGGCTCAGGCAATCCTTCCTTATGGTTCTCAGCCCTCCAAGTTTCTGGGATTATAGGTGCATGTCACCACACTTGGCTGTTTTTGTTTGTTTTGTTTTAATTGCAGAGATGAGGTCTCACCAAGTTGACCAGGCTGGTCTCGAACCCCTGGGCTCAGGCAGTCCTCTTAACTCCGCCTCCCACAGTACAAGGATTATAGGCATGAGCCACCGTGCCCAGCATATGTATCATTAATGATTCCTTTCCCCCACTTTTTTTCTTTGTCTTTAGGAAGAATTCAGTTTCTTGTTAATTTTTTTTTTTTTTTTTCTGAGTAGTCTTCAATTTTGTTTTTGCTTTGATCCTCTTTTGGGGTAGTTTCATGAGTGTGTCCAGAGGCTATTATGATGCAAGCAATTTTATGGGTTGGAGCATGGATGATACAAAAACACGACACTAGTGATTTTATGTTCACAGTCATCCCCCGATACCCACAGGGACTTGTCCAGTCCCCCTGCATAGAAAGGCCAAGCACACCAAAGTCCAGGAGTTGGCCCTTCATGCCGCTGGATTTCTTATCTAGTGAATGCTCCGTTTTCTATCCGTGTTTGCTTGCAGAACCTACGGATGTGGAGGGCTGACTTTGCACTTACTGAAAAAAATTTGCTTCTAAGTGGATGTGTGCAGTGTAAGCCCATGTTGTCCGAGGGTAACTGTCCTTTTCCAGGACACATCACCAAGTTGAGGAATAGTATCACAGCATCTTAAGAGCTGGCAGAAAACAGATTCTCTAGCTCAGGCTCGTGCCAGAGCGAATCCAGAATGTTCCCAATGGGGACTTAGCAAAGGACAGCTGAGGTTCTGAACGGTGAGAAAACACATACTCCATACACCTTTCTCTCTTAAGTCATTCTAATTGTCTATTTCATGTAGACACAAGGTCTTGTTACGTGCCCAGGCAGGTCTCGAACTCCTGGGCTCAAGCAATCCTCCCGCCTTGCGCTCCCAAAATGATGAGTTTACAGGCATGAATCACTGCACCTGGCCTGTTTTTATTTTTTATTTTTCTTGAGTCAGTTTCATTCTGCCATCCAGGCTGGAGTGCGGTGGCACCCTCACGGCTCACCACTGCCTTGATCTCCTAGGCTCAGGTGATCCTTCCGTTAGCCTCCCAAGTAGCTGGAACTACAGGCTAGCACCACCACACCCAGCTAAATTATTATTATTATTTTGGTAGAGGCGAGGTCTCGCTTTGTTGCCCAGGTTGATCTTGAACTCCTGGACTCAAGCATTCCTCCCACCTTGGCCTCCCAAAGTGCTGGGATTATAGGTGTGAGACACCATGCCTAGCTGCCAAGTCTTTTTTCTAGGTTTTACATCCCTAATCCTTCATTCCTCAAAAGACATGTTTCCCAAAGCCTCTACCATGACATTCCATCTAGATGTACCCGTTTGCCAAAGTTCCTCTTAAATATGATCACTTGCATAAGTTAGCATGCTTCTGTCTACAAGTAAAGGAAAAGCCAACTGAAAGTTTTATAGAGTCTACGGTAGTGTACAGTCATGTCCTAGTACTTAACATCTGCTCACCACTGATTCACTGTTACCCTAAAAGCAGGAGATGTCACGCTTATGGCTGCAAGCAGCTCCTAGAAAAACCTCTTTGAACAGCCACATCCAAAGGCAGAAGGAAGCATTTTTCCTCATGCATTTCCTTTTTAATAAAACTCCTTCCCAGTAATCCCTAAGTAGACTTCCCTTCACATCTCGCTGAAGTTTAAAGCATCACACTTCTGCTTGAACTATCATTGGTTAAGATGAGTCACCCTCAGTACTGGGGTACTGATTCTTTCCTGAGTACATGGCCACACAGAGAAGAGGACCCATTCAGACTGGGGCTCTGCCTACCAGAAGGCTGGGAAAGGGATAGATTTGAGTAGGGAATCAACAGCCTGCCAGTGACCAACTGAAACAGTCCTGCTGTATAACGACCTTTTGGTCAAAAACAGACCCAATAATGCAGTTGAAAACCTCACCTACTGACATCCTAGCTATGGTGACATCATAGCACAGCTCCTAATGACCGAATGACATTCTGACTGTAGTAAAACACATCGTAGCACAGCTCCTGACCCAATGACATCCTAGCCGTAGTAACATCATAGCACAACTCCTAGCCATAGTGGCATGATAGCACAACTCCTAATGACCTAATGACATCCTAGCCATGGTGACATCGTAGCACAGTCCTAATGACATCTAAGCCATAGTGACGTCAGAGCGCAGCTCCTAATGACATCCTAGCCAATGTGACATCATAGCACAACTCCTAATGACCGAATGACGTCCTAGCCATGGTGACACCGTAGCATAGCTCCTAATGCCATCTAAGCCATAGTGACATCAGAGCACACATCTCCTAATGACCTAATGACATCCTAGCCGTAGTAACGTTATAACACAGCTCATTACTTAGGGCGATTCTGATGTAAACACACCTGCTGCCCTGCCAGTTATATGAAAGTATAGCACATGCAGTTAAGTGTGGGGCATGGCACTTGATAATACAGGACTGTGCTACTGGTTTATTCCTTTACTAATAGATATCATTCATTTACTAAATGTCATTGTTATTTTGGAGTGTACTTCTACTTACTAAAAAAAAGAAAGGTGACTTTAAAACAGCCTCAGGCATCTCCTTCAGGGTATTCCAGAAGGGGCTGTTATCCTAGGAGAAGACAGCTCCACGCGTGCTGTTGCCTCTGAAGACCTTCTGGGGGCAGATGTGGAGGCAGAATGAGATTCATGATAGACGATAAATATAGTCCATTTTTAAAAAGGGAATGAATAACAAAAGGAAAGTCTTGCTTAAAGAAAAAAGTGGAAGAGCAACCTTAAAAGTAAATTATACAAAAAGAGTCAATTATACATCAGAAAGTATGGTGACTAAGTAAAAATTTGAAACGTTTTTTTTAAATATCAAAAGTTTTTCCATAAAAATGCACCTCTAGTTTTATAAGGCACAGTGGTGAGTATAAAGTATGGTGCTCTATCTACAGTAGATGTTTTCTTTATATATTTGTGTGTGTGTGTAGATTTAAAGATGTGGGGTACAATTCGAGATTAGGTATATACAAGTGGACATCATACAGGTAAAGTCTGGGCCTCCCTTTGGTCCCCACTTTGCCTGGTCTGAGATCAGGTACCCTTATTGATGTTGTGACGTTGTGTCCCACCCCACCCCAGCAGTCTCCCACTGCTGTCAATCCCTTTCTTATAGTATTATGGTAAATATTCAGAGTCCGCTTTTGAGTGAGAACATATGGTGCTCTGTTCTTTGATTCTGTGGTAGATCACTGAGTAGTATTGACTCTAAATCCATCCAAGTTGCTGTGAAGTCCATATGTTTGTCCTTTTTTCTGGCTGTGTAATATTCCATCATGTATATGTACTGCATTTTTTTTTTATCCAGTCTAGTTTCAATGGACAGCACGGTTGGTTTTTGCTATTGTTAATAGTGCTGCAATAAACATGCGTGAGCAGGTATCTTTTTTGTAGAATGGTTTGAGTTTTAACAAAAATATTTAAGAAAAATAACAAAAATTTAACAAAAATACCTTATAGTGAAAGGAAATAACTTTTTTGTACTGTTGCACAGTATTTGTTCTAATCTAAGTATTATCACAAGGATCAAAATGTTAAAAATAATTTAAGACTTTATAAAGAAAAAAGTTATAGAAGCTAGGGTTAATTTATTCTCGAAGAAAGAAAATATTATATAGCTCCACTGTAGCCTAAGCACACAGTGTTTATAGAGTCCACAACTATGCACGGTCCTACCCTGGGCTTCACACTCACACCCACTCACTGACTCACCCAAAGCAACCCCAGTCCGGCCAGCTCCCTTCCTGGTGGTGAGCGCCCTCGACGGGTGGACTGTTTTTAATCTTTTATATTGTATTTTCATTCTATCTTTGATATGCTTAGATACACAAATATTTCCCGTTGTGTTTCAGTTGCCCCCAGTACCAGGGTAGTTGTGCGCTGTCCAGGAGTGTGGCCTAGGAGTGTTAGGCCATACCATATAGCCGCGGTGTGCAGTGGGCCACACCATCTAGGTGTGCGGAAGGCCGCTCTGTGATGTCCACACGCCAAATCACCTAGCGATGTACTTCTCAGAATGTGCCCTGTGGTTAAGCAACACATGATCATACTTATCCCAGCGCTCTGACTGAAGAGGAATATAATGGGCTGTGGCAAACGTGTTCAGAAATGATCACACGGCAGGCAGTGGGCCTGGTGTGGGAATACCAGCTACCTATCCCTGCTCATGTGACTTCATGCAGTGGGGGAGACAAATAGGCAATTCCGACATGATGCACCCAACGCCGCAAGAAGGCAAGGAGGTACATCTCAGGCTTGGGAAATCAAGGGAGGCTTTTCAGAAGAGGTGACATCTAAGCTCAAGTCTGGCAGGAAGTGGGAAGTAACCGCAGGAGGAAGTAGGCAAAGACGGTTGGAGACAGGAGTGTATACGTTGGAGGATGATTGATCCAGGAGAACTGTGATGGATTACTATATGATGTTGTTTCTTCTGGTCTAGAAGTGTGTTTCCTTGGGTTTTTCGTGCTTTTTCCTCCCATGTATAATGTGTGCTGGTTTATAATCATCAGGATTTTTTTATTCAAGCCCATTCCTGCCGAGTTAGGTCTCTTTTATCCTGATTATTTGTGGTTGTTTTTTCTTCACCTTAATATAAATTCTTCTGTTTACTTCGTTGTGTTTAGCCTCAATATTTATTAGGCCAGTAGTCAGCAATTTTTTTTTCTTTAAAGGGCCTAATTAAGTATTTTGTGAACCATGCGGTCTCTGTTGCAGCTACTTGACTCTGTCATCATACTGTGAAGTCAGCCACAGACAATATGCAAATGAATGCACACAATGATCTCCAACCTAGACCGCAGCTGCCTGTATCATCCCAGTCGTGGGTTAGCCTAACCTCAGCTCCCAGAGCGTGGGGTCCCTCTTTTCCCAGCCCTTCTCCACTTGGACATCCTGACTGGGAAAGAGGTGACACAATGCGAATCTGTAATTAAATGATTTCATTAACCATTTTGACTCAGAGTCTGCAGACGCAGCGACACTCCAAACACCTACTCACCCCTTGGTTACCACTCTTAATTCCACCCAGGTTCCCAAGCAGGCCTTCTTGGATGGCCATGCCACTTCTTCCTTTGATGAGCATGTTGTTATGTAACAAGGAGTGGTTTGTTGCCCTTGACAACACGACTTGTCCCTTTCCAGACCTTCCTCGGCAAAAACCCTGATAATTTTTTCTTCCTGGGTATGTATGTTATGTCTTGATGAGAAAAAATGTGAGTGCTGGGTATTGCTTTCCTCTTATAGACCACATCGGTGGCATTCGTTGTTAAACTGACCGTCTACACTTCACCCTCTGTGTTAGTGTTCTATTGCTGCTATAATAAATTATTACAACTTTAATACTTCATAGTTCAAGTTAGAAGCCCTGGTACAGTGTGGCCGGCTGGGTCCATTTATTTCATCACACAAGCCTGAAATCCAGGTGTCGGCAGGGCTGCATTCCTTCTGGAGGCTTTGGGATGGATCTGCTTCCAGGCACGTTGCGGTTGTTGACCAAAATCTGTTTCTTGCGGTTGTAGGACAGAAGTTCCATTTCCATCCTGGCTGAAGTTCTCACCAGGGAGGGGAATTCCTCCCACGCACCACATTTCTTAGGTCTCCACCGGCTTCCTCCATCCTCAAAGTCAGTAACAGCCAGTCAAGCCCGCCTCACACTTCAAATCCTTCCATTCTGTCCCATCTTGCCTGCTGCTACCTGGAGAACGTCCTCTGCTCTAAGGGCTCTGATGACTACATCTGGCCCACTTGGAGAAGCCGGGAAAATCTCCCCACCTGGGATCTGTAGCCTTCATTGTGCCTGCAGGGTCTCTTTTCTCCAGGTGACAGAACATACACAGGTTCCGGGGGCAGGTAAACATCTCTGGGAGTCATTGTTGTGTCTAACACAACCTCCTGGGACTTTAGTTCTCTTTTTGGTTCAGGCTGTCATTTAGCACAAGAACTTGGGTTGTCCACATAGTTCCAAAATGTATTTTATGAGTATTTTTTGTTAATGTTATTTCTCATTGTTTTATTTGCTAATTACACAAATTGCTTGGTGTTTACCTTTATGTAATCATGGAATACTTTTTATCCTTAATATATAACGGACATTTCCCCGTGTGATTATGAGTTTTTTATAAATATAATTTTAATGATCACATAATATTTCATTGAGTAGATAGATATACCAAACTGTATTTATCAGTTGCTCTATTATCCATTATTTGGGTTTTTCCCAATGTTTCTCAATTGTCAATCACTGTAATGAACATCTTTGTGCCAAAAGATTGTCTGCACATTGGGTTAATTTCTTGGGGTAGATTCCCCAAAATGGAATACATCAAAAGATATTAGTTTCCTGAGGCAGAAATTGCTTTCCCGAGAGTTGGCAGCATTTATAATCTCAGTAATGATGTCATTACTAACTAAGCAAACATTTTTTTGTAAAATTGATAGGTAACTATATTTTGCTCTTTTATAATTGCTAGGGAGGATAATGATTATATTTAATGAAGTATGGTATATTTTGTGAATTCTTTGGTTTTGTTCTTTGCCCATTTATGTATTGGGACCTCAGCGTTTTACCTCTCAATTGTATGAGCGCTATATCACATTTACTAAAAATATGACCCTTGCATTTCACTCCATACACATTGAATGCTTCTAAATTTCACTGGAGAAAAAGAGCCAAAGAAAAACCTGTCAAATAATCTTGGATTGAAGTATTTTTTATTATTCTCTAACTTTCTCATCTCCTTTCATTTCAATTATATTTTTTAAGTGAAATTGTCTTAATTATAAAAAATAAAATCTTGTAGAAAACTTGAAAATTACCGTGCTAGTTGTTTCCAGATATTCTTTCTCCCCATCTTTCATAATAATGGAATACCCTGTTTTTATCTGGTTGCTTGGGAAAAAATATGCATAATGTCTCAGTACTCTTTTGCAGCTAAGGATGGCCATATGACCAAACCAAAAAGTGATGTGCTACTTCTGGGAAGTTTCCTTAAAGGGTGAGGCCTGTCTTTATTTATTACGTCTTTTTTCCTACCAGCTAGAAGAACACAGATACATTCCCTCCCTCCTGAGTGACAGGAGGAAACTCCGATGTGGTGCCCTGAAAACCAAGTGAAGCAATTGTTTAAGGAGAGAATGATATGCGATTTAAATGATACTAAAAGGTCAAAATGAGGAGGAAAGGGAATTGGCAATTAGATTTAACAATTTGAACATGGCTGATGACCTTGAAGACAGCAATTTCAGTGGAGTTGAATGGGCAAGACTTGTTTGACCCGGGGCTCAAGAGAGAACAAAAGGCAAGAAATTGGAGAAAATGAGAGGAGGTCGCGCTTTCAAGGCGTTTTACATTAAAAGGTGTAAATATATGGATTAATATATTAATATATCCATAAATATATGGATTGCTACCCATATATTTGCAATCCAAACTAAAACATATTTGAAAAGGGCACCATTAATAATTAAGCCACGATTTAATTAATTAGTAATCAAGCATCCATTGGAACTGTCATGACAAACAGGAATCGATGTCCTTTTGTGAAGGAAAAAAGAGAAGGCTATGACTGGAAGGGAAGTGGGATCAAATGAGTGTTGATTTGTTGGGTTTTTTGTTTTGTTTTTCTAAGTAAGGAAGAAATAATAGCTCATGAGAATGGCCTGCCTGGTAGAAAGGGGAAATGTTATAATGGAGGAGAAAAGGGCATTTGGGGAGCAGGCAAGAAGGTAATGCACAAGTACAGGGGCTGATTTTAGTGAGCAGCCCAGACAGAAGGCAGAGAATATAGGCAGGCGGGCGTGTGTGTCATGGGGGCTTGTGTAAACATTGTCATAAAGTTGGAAGAGTGAATGGAATCGAGAAATACAATATGACTGTCAAGCAGCATTAGGGTCCAGTTGCAGGAAATATCACAGCTTTTAAGAGAGACCAATCAACAGAGTTGAGTGTGGTTTGCTTGTTTGTTTGTTTTTTTCCAGCCAGTTTCCACTGTGCAGGTGTAGTCATGAAAAGGGCTGAAAATTGGAGTCAATCAGATTTTATTGTTTGCCCAAGAGGAAGGCAAAGGGATTCAGAATATATGCAATGGAATGATTTTGTCATTTGACCATTTAATAATTTTTATCATAATTTTCTAATTTGACCATGTATAATGTTTGCCCTGATGTAATCTCTACTTCTCTCTTCATATGGCTGTCTTCCGTGTGTGTGTGTGTGTGTGTGTGTGTGTGTGTCCACATTTCTTTTTTATAGGAACACCAGTCATATTGGATTTAGGCCCACCCTAATGATCTTATTTTAACCTGATTACATCAGCGAAGCCCTTACAATCAAGTAAGGTCACATTCACAGGTACCAGAATTTAGGACTTCAACATATCTTTCGAGGGGGACATTTTTGAACTCATAACACCTGAGTAGAGAGAGCGGTAAGGAAAATAGGGGGACAAGAAACAATGAAATGGTGGTAGGATCAATGGATTTTACTTTTTATTTTCCCCCTTTGCCCATCTTTTTCTTTATTTTACTAGCTTTAGGAAGTACACATGGTTTTTGGTAGGGGCTTTAAGTGTATCCACTACTCCCCTACCTGTGCACATCGTACCTCATAGGTGATTTTATGTCCTGCCACCCTTTCCCAAATCCCCTTCTGAGTCTCCAGTGTCTTTTATACCGTTCTCTATGTCTTTGTGGATCCCTGGTTTAGCTCCCACTTATAAGTGAGAACATGTGGTGTTTGGTTTTCTGTTCCTGAGTTAATTCACTTAGGATGATGTTCTCCAAGTCTATTCAAGTTGCCGCAAAAGACATTATTTCATTCTTTTGGACAGCTGAATAGTATCCCATAGTGTATATATACCACAGTTTCATTATCCACTGATAGACCGATGGGCATCTTTGCAAGGTTGATTCCACATATTTGCAATTGTGAATTGTGCTGTGATGAACATGTGGGTGCAGGTGTCTTTTTAATATAATGACCTCTGTTTCTTTGGGTAGATACTTAGTAATGAGATTGCTAAGTCAAATGGTAGATCTACTTTTAGTTCTGCTATCCACAGAGACTGTGCTCATGTACGCTACCACAAACAGTGCATAAGCATTCCGTTTTCACCACATCTACACCAACATCTATTTCTTCTTTTTTTTTAAATTATAGGCATTCTGACTGGTGTAAGGTGGTATCCCATTGTGGTTTTGATTTGCATTTCCCTGACGACCAGTGATGCTGAGTATTTTTTCATATGTTTGTTGATCATTTATATATCTTCTTCTGAGAGATGTCTGTTTGTGTCATTTGTTCACTTTTGAATGAGGTCATTTGCTTTTTTCTGGCTGGTTTGTTTGAGTTCTTCGTAGATTCTGAATATTAGTCCTTTGTCAGATGTATAGTTTGACATATCTTCTCCCATTCTGTGATTGCTGATTTGCTCTGTTGATTGTTTCTTTTGCTTTACAGAAGCTTTTAGTTTAATTAAGTCCCACTTGTTTGTTTTGGGGTTTTTTTGCATTTGCTTTTGGGGTCTTATCCATAAATTGTCTGCCCAAGCTAATGTCAAGAAGAGTTTGTCCTAGATTTTCTTCTAGGATTTTTAAGATCTCAAGTCTTCTATTTAAGTCATTAATACATCTTGAGTTAATTTTTGTATATGGGGAAAAATAGGGATCAAGATTAATTTTTCTGCATGTACTATCCAATTTTCCCAGCACCATTTGTTGTCCTTTCCCCATGTATGTTTTTGTCGGCTTTGTCAAAGATCAGTTGGTTGTAGGTATTTGGGTTTATTTCTGGATTCTCTAATCCGTTCCACTGGCCCATTTGTCTACTCTTGTACAGTACTATGTTGTTTTCATTACTACATCCTTGTAGTATAATTTGAAGTCAGGTTATGTGATGCCTCCAGCTTTGTTCTTTTTGCTTAGAAATTGCTTTCGTTATTCTGGCTTTATTTTGGTTCCATGTGAATTTTAGGATTGTTTTTCTAATTCTGTGAAAAATTATGCTGGTAATTTGATAAGTATTGTGTTTAATCTGTAGATTACTTTGGGTAATATGGTCATTTTAACAATGTTGATCCTTCCAATCCATGAGCATGGAATGTTTCTTCATGTTTGTTTCCTCTACAGTTTCTTTCACTAGAGTTTTTTAGTTCTCCTTGTAGAGATCTTTCACCTCCTTGGTTAAATATATTCTTAGGTATTTTCTCTTTTTGTCTGCTATTGTAAATGGAATTAACTTCTTGATTTGATTCTCAGCTTGGTCACTATTAGTGTATAGTAGTGCTACTGATTTGTGTGTACTGATTTTGTGTCTTGAAACTTTACGGGATTCATTTATCAAGTCCAGGAGTCTTTTGGATTCTCTGGGTATTGATCATATCATTAATGTACAGATATCATTTGATTTTTTATTTTCCAATTTGGATACCCTTTATTTCTTCCTCTTACCTGATTGCTTTGGCTAGTACTTCTAGTACTGTGTTGAATAGGAGTGGTGAAAGTGGCATCCTTGCCTTGTTCCAGTTCTAAGGGGGAATGTGTTAAACCTTTCCCTGTTTAGGGTGACATCAGCTATAGGTTTGTCATATATATATGGCTTTTATTATTTTGAGAAGTATTTCCTCTATGACTATTTTGTTGAGTGTTTTTTCTCATGGAGGGATGGTGGATTTTATCAATTGCTTCCCCTGCATCTGTTGAAATGATCATATGATTTTTGTTTTAAATTATGTTTATGTGGTGGATCAGGTTTAATGACTTGGATCTGTGGAACCTCACTTAAATCCCTGAGATAAAACCCACTTTGTCATGGTGTATTATATTTTTTATATGCTGTTGAATTCAGTTTACTAAATATTTTGTTGAGGGTTTTTTGTCTATGTTCATAAAATATATTGGCTTGTAGTTTTCTTTTTTCTCTCTTTTTTTTTTTTTTTGGTTATGTCCTTTCCTGGCTCTGGTATGAAAGTGATACTGGCCTCATAGCATGAATTAGAGAGGATTCCCTCTTCTTCAATCTTGTGGAATAGTTTCAGCTGTGAGTCCATCAGGTTCTAGACTTTATTTCTTGAGAGACTTCTAATTATTGTTTCAAGCTTGCTCCTTGATATTGGTCTGTTCAGGGTTTCAATTTCTTCCTGATTCAAGGTTGAGAGGTTGTATGTTTCCAAGAATTTATCCATTTCCTCTAGATTGTCCAGTTTGTTTGCATAGAGGTGTTCATAATAGTCTTGGATGATCTTTTGAATTTCTGTTGTATCAGTTGTAATGTCTCCATTTTCATTTCTGATTGAGCTTCTTTGAATCTTCTCCCCTTGTTTCTTAATTAATCTAACTAGTGGTCTATCAATTTCGTTTAACTTTTCAAAGAGCCACCTTTTTGTTTCCTTGATCTTTTGTTATTTTTTTAAAATTTCAGTTTCATTTAGTTTTGTTCTCATTTCCTTTATTTCTTTTCTTCTGCTAGCCTTGGGTTTGGTTTGTGTGTGTTTTATTAGTTCCTTGAGGTGTGATGTTAGGTAGTCAATATGTGATCTTTCAGTCTTTTAATGTAGGCCTAAAGTACTATAAAATTTCCTTTGAGCACAGCTTTGGCTATATTCCAGATTTTGATAACTTGTTTCATTGTTGTCATTCATTTTGAGTAATTTTAATATTTCCATCTTGATTTCATTGTTGACCCAGAGATATCCTGGAGCAGATTGCTTAACTTCCATGTTTTTCTTTGGTTTCATGAATCCTTCTTGGAGTTAATTTCTACTTTTATTCCACTATGGTCAGAGAAATTGTTTGATATGATTTTTATTCTTTTGAATTTATTGAGACTTGATTGTGGTCTATCATATGGTCTATTTGGAGAATGTTCCATGTGCTTCTGAGAAAACGTATATTCTTTAGTTTTGGGTGGGATATTCTGCAGATATTTGTTAGTTCCATTTTCTCTAGGGTCTGGTTTAATGCCAGTGTTTCTTTGTTGACTATTTTTCTTGATGATCTCTATTGCTGTCAATGGAGAGTTGAAATCTCCCACCATTATTGTACTGCTGCCTATCTCTTTTCTTAGACCTAGTATAATTTGTTTTATAAAATTTGGAACTCTGGTGTTAGATGCATATATATTTTAAATTGTTATATTAATTCTTTTATCAATCTATAATAACCTTCTTTGTCTTTTTTCATTGTTGTTAAAGTCTGTTTTATCTGATATGAGAGTAGTTACTCCTGCTTATTTTTGGTCTCCATTTACATGGAATATTTTCCCCCACTCCTTTACCTTGAGTCTCTAGGAGTCTTTGTGTGTTAATTGGGTCACTTGGAGGCAGCAGATATTTGGGGTGTGTTTCTCTTATCCATTATTCCAGTCTATATCTTTTTGGTGAGTTATTGCGACCATTTACATCCAGTTAATAATGATATGTAAGGCACTATTCAATTCATCATATGGATAGTTATCTGGTTGTTTTACTTATTCATTTGTTTTCTCTATTGTGCTGGTGTTCCATAAAGACTGTGAACTTCATCATTTCAAGCATTTTTCTACTGGTGTATTTTGATCTTTTGTTCCAGTATTTAGAACTTTAAGTGTTTCTTGTAGAGATGGTTTAATGGTGACAAATTCCCTCAGCGTTTTCTTGTCTGAGAAAGACTTCCTTCCTCCTTCGTTTATGCAAATTTGTTTTGTGGGATACAAAATCCTTGGCAGACTGTTATTCTGTTTGAGGAGATTGAAGACGGGGCCCCAATTCTTTCTGACTTGCAGAGCTTCTTCTGAGAAGTCTGCTGTTAGTCTGATGGGTTTACCTTTTAATTTATTTGATGCTTTTGTCTTACTGCTCATAAAATTCTTTCCTTCACATTAACTTTGCTTAACTGGATGCTTTTTGCCTTGGGATGTGCTTTTTGCAATGAATCTTCTGAGGGTTCTTTAGACTTCTTGTATTTGGATCTTTAGATTTCAGGCAAGGCCAGGCAAGTTTTCCTCCATTATTCCCTCAAATAGATTTTCTTTTTGTTTTTGTTTTAGATTGGAAAATATTTAGAAAGTAAATTAGAGAGAGAGATTGATTCACCTCCCCAAGATAGGGAAGGGGACAAAACCTATTGCTTTCACTTCTTCCTCAGGAACTCCTATGATTCTTAGGTTTTACATAATCCCACATTTCTTGATGATTTTATTCCATTCTCTTGATTCTGTTTTCTTTATTTTTGTTTGATTGTGTTAATTCAAAGGCTTTGTCTTCAAGTTCTGAAATCCTTTCTTCTGCTTGTTCTAATCTACTGTTAAAACCTCCCACTGCGTTTTGTATTTCTCTGAATGATTCTTTCATTTCTAGAATTTCAGGTTTTTTTTTTAAGGTATCTATTTCTTTGGAGAATTTTCATCCATGTTCTAAATAGCTTTTAAAAATTTCTTTATGTTGGTTTTCAATTTTCTCCCTAAGTTCATTGATGAATTTTATAATCAACCTTTTGATTTCTATGTCTGGGATTTCAAAGATTTCATTTTGGTTGCGGTCCCTTGCTGAAGTGTTAGTATGATCTTTTGGGGGTGTTGGAGAACTCTGTTTTTTTATGTTGTCAGAATTACTTTTCTGGATTCTTCTCATTTGGGTAGATTCTTATTTGGGGTGGGGAAGGGGCTGATGTAGATATTGTAGGATTCCCTGGCTATCTATAGCCTTGGTGTAGTGAGTTTTTCAATTGCCAGCTGTTACGGTCCTGTGCTGTTTACCTGCTCTGGTTCATGGCATCCTGAGTGGTCCGAATGGCTTGGAGAGTGGTCTTAGCTAGGGTCTGGAATCAGGCCTTTCCCAAACCAGAGGTGTTATATCCAATGTGGTGAACTGTGCTGTTGTCTTCCGGTCGGGAGGTGGCATTTATGGGAGAAAGCTGGTTGTGTTGGTGTCTGGGAGTTTCTCCTTGGCTGTTCCAAGGAAATGCACAGCCAACTTAGATGGAGGTTGACGATCCAGGGATTACCCAAGGTCTCTGTTTGGGGCCTTCAAGGGGAGCGTGGGGGTAAGGAGCTCACACACCCAACCGCCGTGTACTGTTTGGCACCCCAATGTGGACTAGGATGGAGTCATACGCTAGTAGGGTAATGCTGTTGTGCAGGGTGGGCACAGAAGATTTTACTCTGGGAATGAGAGGTTGCTATGACAATGAGACCCACTCAGCTTCTCGCCTTAGCCTTGGGCAGTTTATCTTTTTGAATGCCAAAGTGCAGCCAGCCTTCAGCCTCGTGTGTTGTACAGTACCCTGCCTGAGCCAGGGACTATCTTCTGCTGAGGAGTGTGCCCTTGGGGCCTGTCCCCTTCCAGGCTGGCTGGGATGCC
Source organism: Cephalopachus bancanus (assembly GCA_027257055.1). Classification (NCBI taxonomy): domain Eukaryota; kingdom Metazoa; phylum Chordata; class Mammalia; order Primates; family Tarsiidae; genus Cephalopachus; species Cephalopachus bancanus. The sequence continues at coordinate 1,886,051 of JAPVLO010000090.1, forward strand.
CACAGTCAGCAAAGGTTGAGTTCCTGGGATGTGGCAGCTGGAGCTTTTTTTCCCTGTACCACTCCACATGGGCTTTAGCAGAGCATGACTGTGGCTAATGTTATTGGCAGAAAAGAGGACATTTCAGTTATATTAGAATAGTGGAAACGTATAAGGTTTGTAGCTGAGTAGAACTAAGCATAGAGGCCGCTTGAATTTAAAATGCACGCTTTTTTCTTCTTTCCCTCACTGCCCTTGGAAAGTAGACCTCCCTCTCCTCTCCTAGCATGGTCTTACTCAACTGGTTTGAAAAGTCAGTCTTATCTAATAAGTTGTTCCTGGTACCAGAGGAGAAACAGTCACTTATTTCACACCACCTGATAACTTAGAGGCCCACAGAAACTGCTCGTCTCAGAAAGAAGCCTCCACTGGACTTAGGTAAGACATAGACTGTGTCAAAACTCTCTAAATTCTCAGAAACGTTGTTACTTTAGATAATAACCTTTTTCTTCTGTGTTCTACTAGCTGAGTCCTGTGAACTAGAACTCCCTGTATGAGCAATAAATTGTAAACACACAGCCTTAAATTGTTCAAAGGAATTTGTAACGTAAAAGAATGAAAATATTGATGTAATCTGGACACAGGTTTGTGTTAGCAGCTGCCAGGTGTCTAAACTCCGAATAGAAAAGACTGAATAATGGTCACAAGATGCTTAGTTGCTATTAATCAATAGTTAAGATAGATAAGACAATGCCTTATCTAACTTAACTACACAAACCTGTTCCTCGATTCCTTGGTTTCAGAACAAATGCCCATTTTCTCTCACCTCTCGGCCTCTCGTGCTTGATTGTCTGTGAGGGAAGCAGCCAATTTGTTGGGTGGGACCGTAAAAGTAAGGAAGTTTCCTGTGAGGAACTGGAGTTCCACAGTATTCAGGGGCCCTCCAAGTCCACTGCAGGAGCACAGAGCTCCTGAATTTCCCTCACTTACCTTCCCCGCTGCTGGTGTTCTGTGACCCAGGTGAGAGTCTAGCTAGTTCCAGCCCAAGTTGATGAATTCTTCTCTTCTTCACACTGTGTGATTGCTTCACTTTTTAGATGAGTTGTGGGGTGCGCTGCTGGTCTTGTTCCTCTTTGGGTGCCGAGGAAGGTCTTTACCTTGGTTTACTCCATAGGAGAAATGCACTCTGGCTGCCTCATGCCAGCTATCTTACTCCCAGGATTGATGGATTTTAGATCACAGTGTGTTGAAGAGCGTTGATGCTGGGATTCTAGAAATGAGGTAGAGATTGGAGAATGGAATGCTTAAAATTGAGATTATGTGGGGTTCATTAATGGTAATGGAAGATCTAGAATGACTTTAGGATTGAGTATCTAACCAACAGTGAGAGACAGCGTCATTGGAGGAGAAGAAACAAAGAACCTGAGAAACCAGGGTGTTGGAAGGATCACCAATGTGGATCTTAAAATCTCCAATAGCGATAGGAGGAGTATTAGAGTGATCCCGAGGCTAAAAGCTTCAAGGAGCAAGGAGGGGTAAACCAAGGAGGTCAGAGTTGAAGGATAGCATCAGTATGAGTGGGTAAGGGGTCTAGATGGTACAGGACTCAAAGATGACTGTTTTGCAGAGAAGAGAGAGGGGAAATGTTCTGGAGCCATTGATTAATAAAGTTCAAGAAAGACATCTACCCTATTTCTAGGTTCTGGGAGACAAAGGCTGTGGGAGGAAAAACTGCCACTACTTGAGAGACCTCCAGGAGAAGCAGAGCCCTTAGGGGGAGACAGGTTTCAGGTAGATAAAGTAGGAAAAGGAACATTTAAAGAATACGTTAAGACGATTGTGGTTTTGCTGATCACTGACCTTGGGTTCCAGAGGGCACAGTGGAAAGGTTTTGCATAGCGAGGAGAGATGAGGGATGAGCCCAGGAAAGGGTGATGTACAGATCCGTGTGGGGGTTCATAGCTGAAGGAGGAAGGCTATGTTAGGAGACCGTGGCTCATCACTGAGACCAATGTCATCGGTAGGGATCCGTGATCGTGAATAGGGACGATACTTGTTCTTTTGTCCCTAGGTGAAGGTAGTGGTGAACCTAGTTTTAGGACAAGGAGAAGTGGGGTCTTGTCAAGGTCTCATGATTTGCAAACTGTGGTTTGACTTTTGCTGATGAGTAATAATTGAAGGCTTGTGAAAGATGGTCTTACTCCAAGTTTGCAGACTTTCTCTTGATTTCTTTATAGCAATCTTCAGCATTCAGAATGATCTTGCATATTTGTTTACTCATTAACAGCCCTTCCTTCCATACTAGAATATACAGCCTTTGGGCCAGGCATTGGCTGTCTTGGTCATTCTTATAGCACAGGCACCCAAAACAGAGCTTGACACACAGCACTCAATAACAATTTGTTGACTAATGAATACATTGAGATTCCATTCCCTGAAATCCAATGATGGGGATTTAAAGCCTCTGAAGATGTTTACTCATTCAGTTAAACCCCATCTTTCTCATACCTTCAACCTCTCTCTGTTAGGAGCATTCAAACATACACTAGCATTTCCCATCTTTAAAGAAAACATTGCCTTAAGTCTTCATGGCCAAACTTCTCAGAAGCGGTTATTTTAATTTTTGTTTTTAAATTCAGAATTTTTGTGAATGAATGAAGAGTTTTTAAAAACAAACTTTCTCTATTTCCTCACATACTCCTTATTTTCAACTTCACTATAACCTGAGGTTCCTTTGCTGCCACTGCCATGCAGCTGGAACTGCTTTTGTTGCCATCAACCGCCGTGTTGCCAAACCTCATGAAAACATGCACGCCATCACCTTTTTCGACTTTTTACAGTTTTTGACACAACTCAATACTCCCCTCTCGCTCTTGGCTTCCACAACTCTAGCTCTCCATTGGCTTTCTTCTTAATTCATTGGCCTGCGCCTTTTCCATCTCCTTTATTTTTTTTCTCTTTATCCAACTTCCACGTGCTGGGATTTCCTTTCTCTTCTTTTTCCTTCGGTGATCTCAGCCATTTTCTATAGTTTAAAGTATCCTTTCTATGCCAAAACATCCAAAAATATGACTCCAGCTTAGAACCCCTCCTTAAGTAAGGATGTTCTAAACTCCATCCTTACTTGGATGTCTCATGGGCATCTCACACTTAAAATGTTCACAGCAGAGCTCTCGAACCCTCTTTCTCGTCTTCTCTCTCCACCTGCAACCTGAAAATCTCTTGCTCCTTGCCATTTTCGTAATGGTACGACCATCCACACAGCCAAGAGTCTGGCTCCTTGATGCTATCGTTTCTCTCCAGTCATCCTTGTACACCTGCCATCCTTCAGCTTGTCCTATGGCGTCTTTCCACACATATTTACAATTATCGTTCTCTCTTCCATCTTCACACCCCTTGTCAGTCTGCGCAACGAAATTTCTTACCTTTAGTGGCCTCCTCACTTCCACCTCCAGCCCCTCCCATCTGTCTTTTCAAAGAGCAACCAGTATGGTCTTAAAATAGAATGAGCGATGTCACTCCTCTACTTAAAACACAGCAGCAATTTTCAATAGACAAAATGAAACTCCAGATCCCTACCATGGCTCACAAGGCTCAGATGACCCGTCTCCTGCCTAATCTACCTTGTGATCGTCTCCACTCCAGCCATAAGGAAATGCTCACAGCACTCCTTCTGCCTGGAATGCTCTTCTTTCAACTCTTTATCTTTCTAAACACTTCTCAGTTTTCGCGTCTCAGCTAAAATGTCATTCAAAGGTTTGGTTTTTTAATGTCATTTGCAGATATACTCATTAAAAGCAATTGCAGTAATTAGATTTAACTGTGTTGTACTGGATTCCATGATCACTATCAGTTCTTTCTTTTCCCAATTTTTTTTTTATTTTAAAGATGTGAGGTACAAATCAGAATACTATCAGTTCTTTTATAACATGGCTTCTTCCTTTTGAGTTGTTTTTCTTCTCTCAATTATCTGTAATATTTTCAAGAAAAATTTTCAAAAAAGGTATGCGGGTGGTATATTTACTAAGTATTTTTTTGTGTTGGAGAATGTGTCCTCATAAAAATGAGAGTTCAGCTGGTTTTAAATTTTCAAGTTACAATATTTTCTTCCTCTCGTGGAAGTCCTGTTGATCGTCTACCCACCAGTCATTTCCCATTATTTCTCATTAAGAAAATTCTGGTTTTGTTTGGTCAATTCACTCTTCCTGCTCAGCCATGCACTTTCCTAAACCGATTGCTCTCCCCTTAAAAGCTACCATCCCAGGAAAGGGCATGTGACAAACTCTGGCCTAGTGAGATCTTCTATTGCTCGAATATTATCGTGTCCACTTGTTGTGCCTGAAACTGTAAGACCGCCAGAGGATGAGCAACTCAGGACAAGCCTGTCCCCTGAGCATAGCAAAGCAGAAAAATGGAAGCAACCTGGATTTTTCGGTCACTAAGTTAACCGATCTCAGAGTCAGATTAGAAATTCTTGTGTGAAATAGGGCAAGCCCCTCGGGTCCCCTCCCACTGTGGGAGATTTTCTGTCCTCTTAATAAGTCCTGCTTTCTCACTTTCTGGCTGTCTGTGTTCCTCCTTCTTCCTGGGCGTGAGACAAGAACCCTGGCCTGAAGAGCTGCAGAAGATCGTCAGAGCCAAAGAGCCGTGCGCCCCGAAGGCTGGCTTGCCAGCCGTCGGAGCCGGCTGAACCAGGAGAGCTGCCGAAGGCGAGACTCCGAAGCCCAGACACTCCAGGGCTAGGCTGGCCTGCCCGCCGAATCCGCAACACTCTCAGGGGTCGGCTTGCCAGCCCATCAGAGCGGACACTTCCGGGGCTAAGCTTACCAGCCCCTTGAGCTGAGCCTCCCTGGGGCTCGCTGGCCGACCCATTGACCTGACACTCTTGAAGCCCAGGCTGACCTGAAAAATCCGTGTCACTAGGAACGGCACCTTCTATGTACAAGGGGGAACCCCCCCCAACCTGGAATTTCTTCATAAAAATTTTTGTATTTGATGTAATACACCTATCGAGATGTTTTTTCCACTGCTCAGAACAGTTTTTGAATCTGTCCATTTTCATGCTGTTTTAGTGCTTCTGCTGTTTTTTCTTTTACCAAAAAAGAAAGAAAGAAAGAAGGAAATTCTTTTGTGAAATAATAAATCTGCCTTGTTGTATTGGGTTTTCTATTTCTTAGGACTGAAAACCTCCTACACACACTTTTATGTTTTCAATGTGTTTTATATGTTTTTCATGTTGTTCTGCTTCTGCTTCAGGGGAAGTTTGAGGGCGGCATGATCTGTGTTCCTTTACATATAGCCTGTTTTTGTTGACTGATAGCAATATTTTTAAAAAATTTAAAAATTTAAAAGATTTCTACAGCATGTCTAGACATTAGTCTTTATTTTTCTTGCCCATAACTTGGCAGATTCAAGTCTCTCTAATACTAAAAGTTTTCTTCAATTCTTTTAATAATTCCTCTCCTGATCCTTCTTCTGCTGGTGTTGCTTTAAGTTTAAACACCACTAAATAAATGATCAGGGCTGCCTAATAATCCCTCTAGACTCAGTCTTCTGCTCTTTGCATCAACTATTTCATGCTTTCTCCTTTTGCTGCCCGTCTCCAACACTCCTTCCCCCCGGTTCCTTTCAGGCCCAATGACTCAGCTTATTATTTCGCTGTGAAGATGAAAGTAATCAAAAGAGAATTCCTACATCTTCCTACTCTGTGCCAGCCCTGATGATGTACCTGATCAGCTCCCCTTTCCAGGAAAGGCGAGTTGCCCATTGGCAAGGAGAGTGCTTGGCTGCCAGCTTCCAGCGGTTCATGCCTTTGGGTTATCTGCAGCTTTCAAGTGGCAGCCACACGCTTCTCTAGTGACCCACGGCTGAGCAAGGCAGTGTGCAAGGGTCTGTCCATTTCTATCCGAGATGGGACTCCTTGGATGGACGACCTCGACTTTAGAGCTGGGCTGGCAGAGATGGTTAAGGCAGCATCACAGAAATCTGCACTGTGGTATGATGCCTCCCGCTGACATGTCTTTTCCTTTCACAGCTCTCACTCCCCCGTGAACTTTTTTTTTTTATTGTAGAGATGAGGTCTTACCAAGTTGCCCAGGCAGGTCTCAAACCCGCAGGCTCAGGCAATCCACTCACCTCAGCCTCCCAAGGCGCAGGATTACAGGCTGAGCCACCGAGTCCGGCCCCCATGAACATTTTAGGCTCCTCACTCTGTCTCAGAGTCTGCCTTCTGGAAACCCTAACCTGCCACACTTCCTAAATCTATCAGTCTAGCAGCATCTGTACCTATTCACTGCCCTCATGGGTGAATTGTGTGGGTTGCATCTCAGGCCCAATTTTCCACTTGTGCATGCCTTAAGCTGTTCAAGGGTTTTTCTCCTGAGGTTGTTTCCTCTCTTCTACATCATCAATTTTTCTCTTTCTGAAGGATTTATTTCCCCCAGCCTACAAACATGTTCTGAAATTTCCCACCCTAAAAAACAAATGAACCAAACTCTTCCCTTGACCTATGTTCGCCGGCAGCTTCTTCTACCTTCTCCTCCTGGGGAAGACCCCTTCGAAGTATTGTTTGTCTCTCTTTTGTCCCTTCTCATGTTGTCTTGAGCTGACTCCAGTTAGGTTTTTGTCAATGACAAACACTGCTTTTGTCCAGTCTCCACTTGGCTTCTGTCCTCAGCCCCGTCTCTCCCAACTTCTTGGCAGAATCTGATGCAGTTGCTCATTCTCTCAGAACGTTTGCTTCGTTTCATTTTCAGGACCTCCCTTTCCTCCTTCTCTTCCCCCACCGCACTGGCTGCCTCTCCTCCTTTTAAAAACAAATTCTCAGCCAGGCTCGGTGGCTCAGCCTGTCATCCCAGCGTTTTGGGTGGCTGAGGTGAGTGGATGGCCTGAGCCTGAGGGTTCGAGACCCGCCCAGGCAACTTGGCGAGACCTCATCTCTACAGTAAATCAAAAATGAGCCGGGTGTGGTAGCGCGCGCCTGTAGTTCCAGCTACTTGGAAGGCTGAGGCGGAAGGATCGCCGGGGCCCAGCAGGTCGAGGCTGCGGTGGCCGGGAGGGGCCGCTGCCCTCCGGTCTGGGTGACAGAGTGACTCCAACTCAAAAAACAAAACAAAAACAAATTCTCCATATATTCTGGACTGTTCCAGCACTTGTTCCTTGGACTTCTCATCTCTGTCCATATTCACTTCCTTTGGTGACTTCTTCCATGTCATGGATTTAAACATGACAATGCATTGACTATTACCAAATTCAAGTTTCCAGCCCTGATTTCTTCCCTGGACTTTAAATTCATATAATCAACTTCTACTTGGGTATTTCCCAGTTTATACTTTGTGTCACTAGCCCTGCCACACAGAGAGGAGAAGCTGAAGTTAGTACATTTCATCAGAATTGTATATTTTTAAGTGTAGAATTATGCATAATATTCAAAAATTAATTTTGTGTGACTTTCTCTTTTTTTGACTTTGTTTTCTTTCTTTGTGATATAACTTGCCAGCGATAGGTTTGAGAGGTTTTTTTTTAAGGTAGTTACTGTATACTTTTAAAAAATTCAGGTTCTATGTTAGCCATTTTCAGGTATGTATTTTAAGAAACTTGGTTTGATGAAGGAGCAATTGTATCTTCTTGATAACTTGAAGGCTACTGATAAACTATACTTAATCTGTTCTATCACTTTTCCAGCTTTCAATATCATGCTTATTAGCATTTAGTTTCTTGAATTCACTTTTTTAAAGTTTTTGTTTTTTTTTTTTAGGTTACAGTCTCACTCTGTTGCCCAGGCTGGAGTGCAGTGGCACGCTCACGGCCACTGCAGCCTCCACCTGCTGGACTTAGGCGATCCTTCCGCCTCAGCCTTCCAAGTAGCTGGAACTACATATGCACGCCACAACACCTGGCTAATTTTTGATTTATTGCAGACGAGGTCTTGCCAAGTTGCCCAGGCTGGTCTCGAACCTGCGGGCTCAGGCAATCCTCTCACCTTGGCTTCCCAAAGTGCTGGGATTACAGGTTAAGCCACCGAGCCCGGCCCATTTTTTAAATTTTTGAAAATGGAAGCATCTGTGAGTCTCCAGTGCTCCAGCAATTTCTGTGTTCTTCATTTCTCAAAATACTGACAACGGTTTTATGGCGTGTTCGTCCATTTTCTATTGTTTTAACAGAACACCTGAATTTATCAATAAAACAAATTTATTTCTTACAGTTATGAAGGCTAAATCCAAGGTGAGGGGTCACATCTGGTGAAGGCCTTCTCGCTGGTGAGGGCTTTGCAGAGTCCCGAGGGGTGCAGGGCATCTCATGGTGTGGGGATTGATTATGCCAGTTCAGATCTCTTTCCTCCTCTTATAAAGCCACCAGTTCCCCTCCCATAAAAACCCATTAATCCATTAATCTATAAATGGATTAACCCATGCATGAGTGCAGAGTCTCCATGATCCAATCACCTCTTACAGGCTCTACCTCTCAACACTGTCACAGATGGGACTCAGTTTCAACATGAGGTTTGGAGGGGACATTCAAGCCATTATATATGGTTATCTCATAGTATCATGCTTTATATTCATGGATGTAATTTATTGGTGGCTGAAGATTTGAACCAGTTCAAAAGGGTTAGGTGTGTTCTTACTATACTTCTGTTGTCTCATAATAATTTTTAAAAAATTTCAATAGCTTTATAAGGTGCATGGATGTGTTGTATAGTGGTAAAGCAGCCTGGTCTTTAGGTGTACTCTCCACCCCACTTGTGTGCCTTGTTGTACCCAATAGGTTTTCACCCTCCCTCCTCCACCCTCTCCCTTCTTAGGTTACAGTCTCACTCTGTTGCCCAGGCTGGAGTGCAGTGGCACGCTCACGGCCACTGCAGCCTCCACCTGCTGGACTTAGGCGATCCTTCTGCCTCAGCCTTCCAAGTAGCTGGAACTACATATGCACGCCACAACACCTGGCTAATTTTTGATTTATTGCAGACGAGGTCTTGCCAATTTTCACCCTCCCTCCTCCACCCTCTCCCTTCTGAGTCTTCAGTGTCCGTTATGCCATCCTATATACCTTTGTAGTTCCTTAGTTTAGCTCTCACTTATAAGTGAGAACATGCGTTTGTTTCTGTTCCTGCATTCCTTTACTTAAGATGATGGTCTCTAGTTCCATCCAAGTTGCTGCAAAAGACATTATTTAATTTCTTTGCATGGCTGAATACTATTCTATTGTGTGTGTTGTGTGTGTGTATCACATTTTATTTTATATCACATTTTCATTATCCACTGATCAGTTGATGGGCATTTAGGTTGATTCCACATCTTTGCAATTGTGAGTTGTGCTGCAATGAACATCTGAGTGTGGATGTCTTTTTTGTATAATGACTTCTGTTCCTATGGGTGGATACCAAGTACTGGGATTGCTGGATCGAATGGTAGAGCTACTTTTACTTCTTTGGGAAATCCCCATACTGATTTCCGTAGAGGTCTTACTAATGTACACTCCCACCAATGGTATATAGCATTCCCTCTGCACTAACATTGATTGGTTTTGGACTTTTTAATATGGTTAGTCCCCTAAATACAAACATTCAAGTTGGGAACCTTCAAAGACGTAAATGTGTGTTCATGTGTCCAATCATGTAAGTTAGTTCACGTGTCTGGTCTGGTGTATGTTGTCACATGTGTGCATCCCCTACAAGTAGTTGTGCTTTTGTATACTTTACTGTATAGTACTGTATTGAGTACAGTAGTACAGTACCTTTATTTCAAGCCCAAGATGTCTAGAAGAAAGCATAAAAGTAGTGGTGATGTGGCTGGTACTGCTATAAGAAGCAATAACAATGGAAACAAAAGTGAAAATAATTGAGGGTGGAGTGAGGTGAAAGATGGTAGATGTCACTTGTTCTTACAACATGAATTTTTCAACCATTGGTACGATTCTAAAGAACAAAGCCAAGATCATGGAACACATGAAGTCTGCTGTGCTGATGATGTCAATGATAATATCAAAGTGTGGAAAAGTGATGGAGGAGATGGAGAAACTTCTCAGTGTGTGGATGCATGATTGGTATCAGCGTCAAGTCCCGCTCAGCTTAATGCTGATTCAAGAGAGAGCTAAAAGCCTTTATGAAGACTTGAAGAAGAAATACGGTGAAGAATCAGAGGGCGCATCTTCTAACGCCAGCTGTGGCTAGTTTCATCGGTTCAAGGTTAGAGCCAATCTTCATAACATAAATGTAAGTGGTGGTGACGCAGCGATTGCAGATATGCTGGCTGCCCAGGAATTTCCAGAAATGCTTCCAAAAATTATTGATGAAGGCACATACTTACCAGAGCAGAATCCTGCTCTGATAGACTTGCGCCTTCATCAATAATATATCCTGCTCTGGTAAATTACAATATATATAATTTTAAAGATGTGGGGTACAAATCAGGATTAGGTATACAAGTGGACGTTGTACAGGTAAAGTTCGGGCCTCCCTTGGCCCCCATTTTGCCTGGCAGAGCAGGTTTTTAATGTGGATGAGCCAGGACTGTACAGAAAAGAGGATGCCAGGCTGAAGTGACATCGGTGAGGAGGAAAAACTTATGCCAGACTATAAAGTAGCAGAGGACAGGCTGGCTCTGTTGTTTGGTGGCAATGCTTCCAGCGATATGAAGCTGAAGCCTCTCTTAGTTTATCATTCGAGAACTCAAGAGCCCTTAAAAACAGCCAAGGGTTTTCTTCCTGTTGTGTGGAAGAGGAACCCCAAAGCCTGGGTTACACGGGCCGTTTTCCAGGACTTTATCCTGGAGGTAGAGAAATATTGCTTAGAGAAGGACGTCACACTCAACATTCTTTTGCTGTTCAACAGTGCTCCGAGCCACCCCCCATTCATGGACGACTTTCATCCCAACATCAAAGTAGTGCATCTGCCACTGAGCACTATGCTACTCATCCAACCTATGGACCAGGGAGTTACAGCTACTTTCAAGAGATATTATCTACGGCACACTTTTCATCAGGTAGTAAAGGTGAGTGATGAATCAGGAACAGCCTTGCGACAATTTTGGAAAGAGTATAACATCTACAAGGCCATAAAAACATTGACTTTGCTTGACATGAAGTGACATTTGTCACTATGAATGGGGTTTAGAAGAACCTTTGTACACAGTCTGTTGATGATTTTCGTGGATCTGAGAAGGAGGATGAGGATTCCAAAGAGTCTTCAGCAACTCTGGCCCTCAGTGAGAGCTGAGGCCAGACCCGCAAGAGGACAACTTTACTGACCTCCTCGCTGGGCAACACGAGGAGCTTACGAACGAAGACCTGACGGAATGGGAAGCCCAGAGAAAGGACGAAGAGAGACAGGAGGAAGAAGTAACGAGAAACTGAAGAGAGTCACAATGCAGGAAATGGCAAGGAATTTTCTTCATCTGAGGAGTCACTGTTAGTTTTTCAGACACAGGACCCGAACGTAGAACAGTGCACAAAGGTTGCAGCAGCTGTTCAGAATGCAATCCAGGGCTACTGTGTCATCTATGATGGGAAAAATCCAGCAAAGAACCAAAACCTGTGCCATCGACATCAGGCGTGAATGAAACTGCAACTTGCCCTCCGTCTCCTGTTGCTGACAATTCTTCAGCTCTGCCACATCCCGCCTCCTCTCCCTCTTCCTGTCAGTAACTCATCTTGCCTACTCACTCGATGCCAGTCCCTGGATGCCAGCTGTTGTACTGTACAACTGTACTTTTCAAGGTACTGTACTGTAGGATTATGTATTTTTTGTGTGTGAAAAGTATTATACACCTATTACAGTACAGTACTATATAGCCGATTGTGTTAGTTGGGTACCTAGTCTAACTTTGTTGGACTTATGAACAAATTGAACTTACAAACGCACTCTCAGGGTGGAATTCATTTGTATGTAGGGGACTTACTGTCATAGCCATTCTGATGGGTGTAAGGTGGGCATCTCAGTGTGGTTTTAATTTGTATTTCTTTGATGATTAGTGTTGTTGAGCATTGTTTCACATGTTTGTTGGCTAATTGTTTATCTTCTTTTGAGCGATGCCTGTTCATGTTGTTTGCCCACTTTTTAATGAGGTAATTTGCTTTTTTCTTGCTGTTTTGTTTGTCTGGGTTCTTTGTAGATTCTGGGTATTAGTCCTTTGTCAGATGTGTAGTTTGTGAATATCTTCTCTCATGCTGAAGATGGCCTGTTCACTCTGTTGATTATTTCTTTTGCTGTGTAGAAACTTTTTAGTTTAATTACGTCCCACTTGTTTATTTTTGTTTTTGTTGCATTTGCTACTGGGGCCTCAGCCATAAATTCTTTACCGAAGCTGATGTCTAGAACAGTTATTCCTAAGTGTTCGTCTAGAATTTTTAGAGTTTCAGATCTGATGTTTAAGTCTTTAATTTATCTTGAGATAATTTTTGGATATGATGAGAGATAGGGATCAAGTTTCATTTTAGCTATCCAATCTTCCTAGCACCATTTGTTGAATAGGGCATTCTTTCCCCAGTGTATGTTCTTTTCTGCTTTGTTGAAGATCAGTTGGATGTAGGCATTTGGGATTATTTCTGCATTCTCTATTCTGTTCCATTGGCCCATGTGTCTGCTCTTAAACCAGTACCATGCTATTGGGGTTACTATAGCCTTGTAGTACAGTAATTTGAAATCAGGTAATGTGATACCTCCAGCCTTGTTCTTTTTTCTTAGGGCTGCTTTGGCTATTTTGGCTCTGTTTTTGCCCCCATATGAATTTTAGGATTGTTTTTTCTAGTTCTGTGAAAAATTACTGTAATTTAATAGGAATTGTGTTAAATCTGCAGGTTACTTTGGGTAATATGGTCATTATTCTTCCCATCCATGAGCATGGAATGTTTTTCCATTTGTGTCCTCTACAATTTCTTTCATCTGTGTTTTGTAGTTCTTGTGGAAATCTTTCCTCTCCTTGGTTAAAAGTATTTGTAGGTATTTTCTCTTTTTGGCTGCTATTGTAAATGAGATTAAGTTCTTGATTTGAACTTCAGCTTGATTGCTACTGATTTGTGTGTGTTGATTTTGCATCCTGAGACTTTACTGAATTCACTTATTAAGTTCAGGAGTCTTTTTGAGGAGTTTTTAGAATTCTCGAGGTATAAGAACATATTGTTCGCTTACAGATATAGTTTGATTTTTTATTTTCCAACTTGGATACCCTTTTTTCTTTCTCTTGCCTGATTGCTATGGCAAGGACTTCCAGTACTATGTTGAATAGGAGTGGTGAAAGTGGGCATCCTTGCCTTGTTCCAGTTCTAAGGCGGGAATGTGTTAAACATTTCCCTGTTCAGGATGACATTGGCTATGGGTTTATTGTATATGGCTTTTATTATTTTGAGAAATGTTCACTCATATGCCTATTTTGCTGAGAGTCTTTTTTTATCATAAAGCATGCTGAAATTTTATCAGATGCTTTTTTTGTGTCTATTGAAATGATCATATGATATTTAAAACAATACTGTTTGTGTAGTGGATCACATTTATTGGCTTGCATATGTTGAATTATCCTCGCATCCCTGGGATTAAAAACCACTTGCTCATGGTGTATTTTTTAAATATGCATTGTTGAATTCGGTTTGCTAGCATTTTTGTTAAGGATTTTTGTATCTGTGTTCATCAGGGATATAGGCCTGTAGTTTTCTTTTCTAGTTGTATGTTTTCCTGACTTTGATATTAGAATGATACTGTCTTTATAAAATGAGTTAGGAAGAATTTCCTCATTTGCAATCTTATGGAATATCTTCAGTAAAATTTGTACCAATTCTTCTTTGAATGTCTGGTAGAATTTGGCTGTGAGTCTGTTAGGTCCTGAACTTTTCTTGTTTGAGAGACTTTTAGTTACTGATCAATCTTACTATTCATTATTGATCTATTCAGGGGTTCTTTTTATTCCTGATTCAAGGTTGGGGAGCTGTATATTTCCAGTAATTTATTTCCTCAAGATCAGGGGTGTCCAACCTTTTGGCTTCTGTTGGTCACATCAAGTAAAGAGAATTGTCTTAGACTGCACATAAATGATATAATATAGTTAATGTATATATATGTATATATATATAGAGAGAGAGAGAGAGAAAGAGAGAGAGAGAGAGAGAGAGACTTAAAAAAATTTTTTTATTATAAAGTTTAGAAAAATGAGAACAATATAAAACTAATGAGAAATTTGACCTTGGTTTTGTAAAACTAATCTATTGATGTCTGGTTGCAATTCTTAGTGCGTTCTTAAGGTGTTCCTCAGAAATGTTTGTTTGAATTTTGCCTTTCATGTTCTTCACAATTGAAAACAGCTGCTCACAAATGTATGTGCTGCCAAAAAGAAATGTCATGAATGAGGCATGATTTTATGAACTTCAAAAATGGAACTACACATGAAGCAAATCAACATTAAAAAACACATGATGTTAAAAGATTTTGCGGGGTTGTATTATTAGCTGTCCTGGGCCACATGTGGCCCATGGACCACAGGTTGGACATGCTTGTTCTAGATTGTCTAATTTGTTTGCATAGAGGTGTTCCTAATAATCTTGAATGATCTTTTGTATTTCTGTGATAGCAATTGTAATGTCTCCATTTTCATTTCTTATTGAGCTAATTTTAATCTTCTCTCTTGGTGTCTTAATTAATCTAGCTAGTGGTCTGTCAATTTTGTTTGTCTCTTCAAAGAACCATCTTTTTGTTTCCTTGATTTTTTAATATATATATTTTTGGTTTCAATTTCATTTAGTTCTGTTCTTATCTTTGTTATTTTTTTCTTCAACTAGTTGTAGTTTTGGTTTGTGTGTGTGTGTGTGTGTGTGGTTTTTTAGTTCTTTGAGATATGAAGTCGGGGTGTCAATATGTGATCTTTCAGTCTTTTTAATGTAGGCCATAAGTGGTATAAATTTTCCTCTGAGCACAGCTCTGGTTGTGTCCCAGAGATTTTGATAGCCTGTGTCATTGTTGTCATTCATTTCAAGAAATTTTTAAATTTCCAGCTTGATTTCACTGTTGACCCAAAGATCATTCAGGAGCAGATTGTTTAATTCTCACGTATTTGTTTGGTTTTGAGAATTATGCTTGGAGTTGATTTCTAGTTTTATTTCATTGTGGTCTGAGAAGGTACTTGATATAATTTCAACATTTTTAATTTATTGAGACTTCATTTGTGTCCTATTATATAGTCTATCTTGGAGAATGTTCCATCTGCTTATGAGAAAAATGTATATTCTGTAGTTTTGGGGGTAGAATGACCTGTAGATGGCTGTTGGGTTCATTTGCTTTAGGGTCTAGCTTAACTCCAATGTTTCTTTGTTGACTTTTTGCCTTGATGATCTGTCTATTGCTGTCAGTGGAATGTTAAAGTCTCCTACTATTATTGTATTGCTACCTATCTCTTTTCTTAGGCTTAGTATAATATGTTTTATAAAACTTGGAACTCTGGTATTAGGTGCGTATACATATTTAAAATTATTATATCTTCTTGTTGGATTGATCCTTTTATCATTATATAATAACCTTCCTTGTCTTGTTTCATTATTGTTAATTTAAAGTCTGTTTTATCTGATATAAGAATGGCTACTCCTGCCTGGGCAGCGAGACCTCATCTCTACAGTAAATCAAAAAATCAGCTGGGTGTGGTAGCGCATGCCTATAATTCCGGCTACTCGGAAGGCTGAGGCAGAAGGATCACCGGAGCCCAGCAGGTCGAGGCTGCGGTGGCCAGGAGCGGCCACTGCACTCCAGTCTGGGCGACAGAGTGAGATTCCAATTCAAAAAAAAAAAAGAATGACTACTCCTGCTCATTTTTGGTATCCATTTGTGTGGAATATTTTTTCTACCCCTTTATTTTGAGTCTATAGGAGTCTTTGTATGTTAAGTGGGTCTCTTGAAAGCAGCAGATATTTGGATTGTGGTTTTAGTTCATTCTGCCAATCTGTATCTTTTTTTTAATTTAATTTTTTTTAAATTTCAATAGCTTTGAGAAGTATCAATACTTTTTGGTTACATGGATTAATTGTACAGTGGCAAAGAAGTCTGGACTTTGAGTGTACCCACCATTCCCACCTGTGTACATTGTACCCATAGATAATATTTTATTCCTCCACCCCTTCTCACCCACTTAATGAAATGCCAGTGCCCATTATATCATTCTGTATGCCTTTGGAGATATTAGTTTATGTCCACTTATAAGTGAGAACATGGCACTTTGTTATCTATTCCTGTGTTAGTTCACTTAGGATGCCATTCTCCAATTCCATCCAAGTTGCTGCAAAAGACATCATTTCATTTCCTTTCATGGCTGAATAGCATTCCATGGTATGTGTATGTGTATAATTTTCATTATCCACTGATAAAGTGTTCCCTTTTCATCACATTTGTGCAGCATTTGTTGTTGTTTTTAATAATGGCCACTCTGACTGGTGTAAAGTGATATCTCATTGTGGTTTTAATTTGCATTTCCCTGATGATTAGTACTGTTGAGCATTTTTTCATGTTTGTTGGTTATTTGCATATCTTCTTTTGAGAGATGTCTGTTTGTGTCATTTGCCTATTTTTTAATGGGGCTATTTGCTTTTTTTGTGTTGTTTTGTTTGAGCTCTTTGTAGATTCTGGATATTAGCCCTTTGTAAGATATATATTTGCAAATATCTTCTCTCATTCCATAGGTTGCCTATTTGTTGTGCAGGAGCTTTTTAGTTTAAATAAGTCCCACTTATTTATTTTTGTTTTGTTACATTTGTTATGGGGTTCAATATATATCTTTTTTTTTTTTTTGAGTTGGAGTCTCACTCTGTTGTCCAGACTGGAGTGCAGTGGCCACTCCCGGCCACCGCAGCCTCGACCTGCTGGGCTCCAGTGATCCTTCTGTCTCAGCCTTCCAAGTAGCTGGAACTATAGGTGCGTGCAACCACGCCCGGCTAATTTTTTGATTTATTGTAGAGATGAGGTCTCGCCAAGTTGCCCAGGCGGGTCTCGAACCCACAGGCTCAGGCAATCCACTCACCTCAGCCTCCCAAAGCACAGGATTACAGGCTGAGCCACTGAGCCCGGCAATATATATCTTTTAAGTCACACATTGAGACCATTTATATTCAGAGTTAGTAATGATATAAGGTACTGTTCCAGTCATCATGTTGATTGTTATCTGGTTACTTTTCTTCTTTCTCTCTCCAGTGTTGGTGTTCTATAAACTTTATGAGCCTTATAATTTCCAGTATTTTTTTATACTGTGTGATTCAAACTTTTGTTTCAGTATTTAGAATTCCTTTGAGTATTTTTTTTTTTGAGGTGGTGTCTCGCTCTGTCACCCAGACTGGAGTGCAGTGACAAGATCATAGCTCACCACAGCCTTGACCCCCTAGGTGTTAGGGTACAGAGGGTTGAGGGTGGATGGGTGGATGGAGAGGGTGCAGCACTACCAGAGTTGGTGTGCCAGAGGTGCGCACTGGAAACCAGAGATCTGAGTAATGCAAAGAATTGCAACACACAAAGAGGTGAAAAAAGAAAAGATCTATTTAAGAAAGGTTCACATCCCACAGACAAGAAGTGGGCCTACACTCTAGATGAGTGTGGCCCGTAGTCCCCTCCCAGCCCTGGCTTAAATCCTTTCCCCTGGAGATGTTGCAATCAGGTAGGCATGACTGCCATGACTTCCTTGTTGACCACCTGCAAATGTCTTGGAGACTCTGTGACACAGAGACCCACTAATGCCCACCCACATTATCACAGTTCCTACAGAAGGGTGTGATAAGGATCCCAGTGCTCCTGTACATTCCTGAATAGCACTCCCTAGAGCTAATGGAGGGTGCACTTCCCTTTATCTCCTATGTATTCCCAGCAGGTAGCCCTGGGGGATCCTTGACTTCCCTGTAGACAGCGCCCAATTTACTGGAAGAGAGAATCCTCACCCACTCTCCCTTCTGAGTGGTCACAAGTCCTGCGATCTGCATAACTTTCATAATCACAAGTTTTGTGATTTGCATAACATGCCTAATGCATGAAGTCTTAGGCCTTGTAAACCCCCTTTACTCTAGGCAAGCTTGATTGTTGCTTCTGCCGGGTCCTTCTGATAAAAGCTATGAGATATCTCTGATACCAGACACCAGGAAGTCTGGACAGAAAACCCTGATGAAGGGGGACCTGGTCACCATGCACCGAGTATACAATGGGTCGATACTGGTCTTGCTTGAGAAGTCTGTGTTTCTGAAAAGACAAAGTCGGCAAAGTCAATCTTTACCTAAAGTAGGCATTTCTCCAAAACATAGCTTCTACTTTCTTATCATTGTATCAGAGCTTAAAAACAAGATGAAAAATGGTTTCCTGCTCTCAGTCTGTCCTTTCACTAGGCTCAGGTGATCCTACTGCCTCACTCTCCGAATAGCAGGGGCTATAGGCATGCACCACCATGCGTGGCTAATTTTTTGGATATTTTTGTAGAGACGGGGTCTCATTATGTTGCCTACGTTGGTCTCAAACTCCTGGGCTCAAGCAATCCTGCCTCTGCCTCTCAAAGTGCTGTGATTACAAGCATGAGCTATCATGCCCGACCCCTTTGAGTACTTCTTGTCGAGCAAGTCTAGTGGTGACAAATTCCCTCAGTGTTTGCTTGTCTGAGGAAGACTTTATTTCTCCTTCATTTATGAAACTTAGTTTTGCAGGATACAAATTCTTTGCTGACAGTTATTCTATTTGAGGAGAATGAAGATAGGACCCAGTCCTTTCTAGCTTGTAGGGTTTCTGTTGAGAAGTGTGATAGGTTTACCTTTATAAATTATTTGACGTTTTTGTCTCACTTCTCTTAGAATTCTTTCCTTCACATTAATTTTGCACTATCTGATGACTGTATACCTTCAGGATGATCTTTTTACAATGAATCTTCCTGGAGTTCTGTGGGCTTTTAGTATCTGAATGTTTAAATCTCTGTCAAGGCGAGAAGTTTTCATTTATTCCCTCGAATAGGTTTTCTAAACCTGTTGTTTTATTCCTTAGGTACATTTGTTATTCTTGTAATAATGTTTATTTAACCCTTTTAAATTCAAAAATTAGTCTTGAAAAATATAAGCAATTTAACAATTGTAAGAGTAGTTTATTCCTTTGAGCAATAGGCTTCTCCTTTCTAATTTTTTCTGGATTCAATACAAAATCCAAAATGATTTAATTACCATTCTGTTTTAAACTGGGTGGTAAAAATACATCTTTAAGATAAGTTGTCCTTGTTTGCCTATTATCATATTTAAATTTTGATAAATTGCATGCTTCAGTGGAAAGTATTGAACATGCTTATCTTTAAGAATATTAACCTGTTCTAAAAGATTAAAAAAAAGATTTGTGACAATAGACATACCGATCAATGGAATAGAGTTGAGAATCCATAAATAAATTCACATTTATGTGGTCAATTGATTTTCAGTAAAGGTGCCAGATAAATTAAATGGGAGTAGAATAGTCTCAAGAAATGGTTTCGGGAGCTAGGCACAGCAGCTTAAGCCTATAATCCCAGCTCTTTGGGAGGTCGAGGTGAGAGGATTTCCTGAACCCAGGAGTTCGAGACCAGCCTGGGCACCTTGATGAGACCTCGTCTCTACAATAACTCAAAAATTTATCTGGGCATGATAGCGTGAACCTATAGTTCCAGCTACTTGGAAAGCTGAGTCCGAAAGATCACCGGAACCCAGCAAGTGGATGCTGGGATGGCTGTGAGCGTGCCACTGCATTCCAGCTTGGGCAATGAAATGAGACTCCAACTCAAAAAAATAAATAAATAAAATAAAGTAAGTAGTTTTGGAATAAGTGGATAAGTGGATATTCACATGGAAAATAAACTCTGATTCTTCCTATCATATTCCAAAATTAATTCGAAATGAATCATTGTCTCAAATGTAAGGGCAAAAATACAAGCGTATTCTACAACAGTGGTCCCAACTTTTTGGCATCAGGTACGGGTTTCATAGAAGACAATTTTTCCACAGAACAGGTGGGTGGGGATGGCCTGGGGATGATTCAAGTACATAACATTTATTGTGCCCTTCATTTCTGTTATTATCGTATTATAATATACAATGAAATGATTATACAACTCACCATAAAAAAAAAAAGAGGCATGGTCAGAAATGGTAAATAAAATAATGGGCAGGCCACGTGTGAACTAAAATAAGTGTCGGATTCCGACTTAAATCCTGCCACCAGATGCAGCTGTACAATTGAATACATCAAGCTCACTTGCCACTCACTGATAGGGTTTTGATATGCGTCTACAAGCAATTGCTTTATTATGATCTCTGCGCAGCTAATCCTCACTGTTGATGTCAATCTGTATTGGCAGCCTTAGATCATCAATCATTAGATTCTCATAAGGAGCACACAACCTAGATCCCTTGCTTGTGCAGGTCACAACGGCGTTCATGCTCCTCTGAAAATCTAATGTTGCCACTGATCTGACGAAGGCGGAGCTCAGGGGTAATGTGAGTGGTGGAGAGTGGCCGCAAATACATATGAAGCTTCACTGGTTCGACTGCCGCTCCCCTCCTGCTGTGTTAACAGGCCATGGACCAGTCTGTGGCTTGGCGCTTGGGGACCCCTGTTCTAGAACAGTGCATAGAAGAAATGACTTTGTGACCTTGAGATAAGACACAAAATGCATGAACCATTAATGAAAAAGATAATAAATGGACTTCGAAAAGTTAAAATCTTTTGCTTGTTAAAAACATTAAGAAAATGAAAAGGTAAGCTACAGCTTGGAAAGAAATATGGACAAAGTGTTTATCTTACAAATCACTTATACTCAGATCTGATTAAGAATTTTTACAATTCAATCATAATATCAACAACCTAATTTAATTTTTTTTTACTGCTGCGTTACTAAAATTCCATTCAGTCATTAATAATTAGTCCAGTCCATCATCACAGTGTGTGACTATGTCCCTCGAGGAGGGTCCGCTCAGTTCCGCAAGCCTTTCAGTCTTGTCGCATTCTCAAAGCAGAAGTGTTCTCAGCAAACATGTAGCATAGAACTCCAAGGTCTCTGCCATAATTGAACTAAGAGACAATGTCATCCTTTGCTCTTTTGAGGTGTTAATGTAACACTGGATTTCCTTTAACTTATAACTGGTTGGTTTATTCCTTTACCTTCAGCTACCAGCTAGTAGCTAGTTCTCCTTCTTTCCGTGAATACCCAAGCTTTTTCACCTTTGACATTAGAATTACCACTGTTTGGTCTAGACAGCAGGCAGCCATACCAGTTGAGCAGAAGTCTCCTCCCCAGCCCACTCCCATTTAGGTAGGGCAGGATTACACAGGTACAGAACTCGTGGGCAAATATAGCTACATTTATTCTTAGCCCCAATTGTACTAGATGGGGTGAAGCCACAACCCCCCTCCATCAGGCCCTTAAGAATTCTGACATAGGTTTAAAGACATCGTTGCAGTTTCCAACTGAGAAATCATCCTTGTTTCCAGCACTTGTAGTTGTGGCCCTGGTCCTAGGACCACTGCATCTTCTTTGATCAAAGTAGCAGCCTTCGCCTTGTAACTGCCATCCACAAACCCAGCAGCTCTTCGTCCGTTGGGTGACAGCAATTTATCAGGCACTGGAGAATCCCGAAGTTCCTCAAAGTCATTTTGGGGTAAAGAGACTCCCTGCTCATGAGTGCTTATTCCTGGCACTACCCAGATAGCACAAGACTTCTCTTGAGCAAATGGCTTTGGGTCCCCAACAACTCAACTTAAAAAAAAAAAAAGCAAGCCGGGCTCAGTGGCTCAGACTGTAATCCCGCGCCTTGGGAGGCTGAGGTGAGCGGATTGCCTGAGCCCATGGGTTCGAGACCCGCCCGGGCAACTTGGCGAGACCTCATCTCTACAATAAATCAAAAAAACTAGCTGGGCATGGTAGCGCGCGCCTGTAGTTCCGGCTACTCGGAAGGCTGAGGCTGAAGGATCGCCAGAGCCCAGCAGGTCGAGGCTGCGGTGGCCGGGAGCAGCCACTGCACTTCAGTCTGGGTGACAGAGTGAGACTCCAACCCAAAAAAAAAAAAAAAAAAAAGAGCAAAAGATTTGTACAGACACTTGACAGAAAGGCGCTCAACCTCACTAGTCATAGGAAAGTGCAAATTAAAACTATGATGAATACTACGACACAACTAGAATATCTCGAAAGGGTTGAAATGTCAAGTGTTGGTGAAGATGTGGTCGGATTGAACTTTCCTACATTGCTGGTGGGAATGCAAAGTGGTGTAGACACTGAAAAGCATTTGACAGAGTCTTAAAAATGAAAACGTACTCCTACAACATGACCCAGCAAATCTACTCCTCGATGTTTTCCTAAGAGAAATGAAAGTGTATGTGCACACAAAGAATTATACACAAATGTTTATAGCAGCATTATTTGTGACAATAGAAACAACTCAAATAACCATCAACTTGTGAATGTATAAACAAAATATATCATAAACATTCCGCAGATTACAACTCAGCAAATAAAACAGTAAACTACTGATGTTCAGAACAACGTGGACGGATAAGAAATACCATGGTAAGTATAAGAAATCAGACATGAAAGACATGGAATATAAATGTGAAATTTTGCAAAAGGCAAAAGCACCACAGGACAGATAAGGGCTTGCCTTACCGCTGGAGATGGGGATGACTGCAAGGGGCCAGAAGGGAATTTTGGGGTGTGATTAAAGTATTCTAAAATTTGATTCTGGTGGTGGTTGCACAGCTCTACGCATTTACTAAAACTTGAACAATTTTACTCTTTAAGTGGGTGAATGTTACAGTTTTAAAAGTGTATATAGGCTGGGTGCTGTGGCTCCACCTGGAGGCCGAGGCGAGAGGATTGCCTGAGCCTGGGGGTTTGAGACCAGGCTGGGCCAGTTGTGGAGACCTCATCTCTACAATAAATCAAAAAATAAGCCGGGCATGGTAGTGCGCACCTGTAGTCTAACTACTTGGAAGGCTGAAGAGGAAGGATTGCCTAAGCCCAGTAGGTCAAGGCTGTGATGGCTGCGGGGGTGCTATCACCCTACAGCCTGGGTGATGGAGTGAGACTCCAACTCAAAAAAAAAAAAAAAAAAAGAGTGTATACATTAAGCCTTAAGGTAGCTTTTTTTCAATAGAAAAAAGGAAAGAATTGTTAGTAGGCAAATAAATTGCTTTAGATAAGCATCAGTTAAAAATGCCTAACAATCCATTTTTTAGGAAACACAATTGTCACAATTGTTCAGTACAGCTATCCTTCAAAATACTAAAACATATTGTAAATAATTTGATAGCTATCATGGTTTGAGTAATAGACTATGATTTTTTAGGATTACTAATTTACCATAATAGTAAAGTTTCTAATAAATTTCTATTTAAAGTTTAAGCCAGGGGTGGTGGCTTATGCCTGTAATCTAAGCACTTTGGGAGACTGAGGCAGGAGGATTGCTGGAGCCCAGTTGTTCAAGACTAGCCTGGGCAACATAGCAAGATCTCACCTCTACAAGAAAATAAAATAATTAGTCGGGCGTGGTGGCATGCCTGTAGTCCCAGCTACTCGGGAAACTGAAGAGGGAAGATCACTTGAACCCAGAAGTTCAAGGCTGCAGTGAGCCATGACTGTGCCATTGCACTCCAGGCTGGGTGACAGAGTGAGATCCCAATTAAAATAATACTAATACTAAAGTTTACTTGTCCTTTAATTTCATATGCCTATAACAAATTCAGGGATGCATAAATAATCCAAAAATATATTTGTACAGCTGATTTTGAGAGCACAATGTCTACGCAATAAAACTATAAACATATTTCTAAGGACAAGTCAGTGTGAATAGTATATCATTTGTGAAAACGAACAGTTTACATGAGATTAAAATGTATACATAAATCAATCTATGCTATGCTATTTATTATTTTTCATCATTTTTGCCACTACTATCATCATCATTATCTACTACTAGAAGAAAAATAAATTTTTGTTTCTGATTCGGAATCAAAACTCTTAAAGGATTTTAGGGGCAATTCATCCAAAAGAATGACATTTCTGTTAACACAGAAATGAGCACACTGCCAACAATCAATAATGCATTTCACAAATAGTTTTCTGGAATAACAGCCTATTGCAGTAGTAGTCTTTTAAGAAGAAATACAACAGTCATTTTAGATTTAAAATAATTTCCAGCATTGTAATAAAAATACTTTCTCCCTTTTAACTAACTATAACATAGATTAATTTATAGTTAGCACTTATTTATTTATTTATTTTAGTCAGTCTCACTCTGTCACCCAGGCTGGGGTACAGTGGCACACTCATGGCCACCCCAGCATCCATCTGCAATTCTTCCTCCTCAACCTCCAAGTACCTGGAATTACAAGCGCATACTACCACGCCCAGCTAATTTTTTGATAAATTGTAGAGGCGAGGTCTCACCAAGTTGCCCAGGCTGATCTCGAACCCCTGACCTCAGGCAATCCTCTCACCTCAGCCTCCCAAAGTGCTGGGATTACAAGCTTGGGCCGCCACGCCCGGCCAACACTTATTTTTTAAGTGCCATTTATTCTTTGAATACCATCTTGAAAGGAGTCAATTTTGCCTCATAGGTAAAATTATAAAGCAAACTTAAAGAATTAGGGAAAATATAATAAATCTCTTTGGTCCTATAACTTGAGACTTCTGTTGGATCTTTATCCCAAAATATTAGCGTTCTGAACTGAAATGTGTCTTTCCCTTCCCTTAAGTTCATATGTTGAAGCCCTAGCCCCCAATGTGACTATCTTTAAAATTAAACCTATACAAGTCCTCAAAAGTAAATGCAGCAAAACTGACAGGTGGGACCTTATCAAACTAAAAAGTTTTTGAACAGCAAAAGAAGCCATCAAGAGAGTAAACTGACAACCCACAGAATGGGAAAAAATATTGGCAAGTTATATGTCGAACAAAGGTCTAACATCTAGGATCTATACGGAACTCAAACAAATTAACAGAAAAAAAATAACTCATTAAAAAATGGGCAAAGGATATGAACAGACACTTTTCAGAGGAAGACATACAAGCAGACAACAGAAAGCCTCACTAACCATCAGAGAAATGTAAATCAAAACTGCAATGAGATATCACCCCACATCGGTCAGGATGGCTGTCATTAAAAAGTCAAAACTACACGTGTTGGCGAGGTCGCAGAGAAAAGGGAACATTCGTACACTGTTGGCGGAAATGTGAGCTGGTTCAGCTTCTGCGGAACGCAGGGAGGCATCTCCTCCAATGCCACCATCTGATTCAGCAATCCCCCTCCTGTGAATATGCCCAGGGAAACATAAGCCGCTCTACCAAAAAGGTACCTGCGCACATATGTTCATTGCAGCACAATTCACAACAGCAAAAACCTGGAACCAACCCAGAGGTCCATCAAAAGTGGACTGGGTAAAGGAAATACAGTTCATATACACAATGGACTACTATACAGTCATAAAGAAGAATAAAATGATGTGTTTTGCAGCAACATGGATGCAGCTAGAGACCATCATTCTAAGTGAACTACCACAGAAACATAAAACTGAATACCACACGTTCTCACTCGTAAGTGGGCCTTAAACATTGGGCGCATGAGCACAAAAATGGGAACAATAAATGCTGGGCACTACTAGGAGGGAGAGGAAGGGAGGGCAGGGAGCACACAACCACCCAGTGGGTACCATGTCTGCTACCAGGAGGAGAGGGGACTTGCTAGAAACCCAAACTTCACCTGCATGCAATTTATGTATGTGGCAAATCCTCACGTGTACCCCATA
Source organism: Cephalopachus bancanus (assembly GCA_027257055.1). Taxonomy (NCBI): domain Eukaryota; kingdom Metazoa; phylum Chordata; class Mammalia; order Primates; family Tarsiidae; genus Cephalopachus; species Cephalopachus bancanus. The sequence continues at coordinate 1,911,774 of JAPVLO010000090.1, forward strand.
GCTCTAAAAAAATTAGTGATAAAAATAGGGCTATCAGGAAGTAATTAAGGGTAAATGAAGGCCCAAGGGTGGGGGACCTGTTTCAACAGGATTAGTGTCCTTAGAAGAAGAGACACCAGAGAGCTTGCTCTCTTGCTTTCTCTCTCCACACATGCTCAGAGAAAAGGCATTGTGCGGACACAGAGAAAGCAAGGATCTGCAGGCAAGGAAAAGAGCATTTACCAGACACTGAATTTGTCAACACCTGGATCTTGAATTTCTCAACCTCCAGAACAATGAGAAAATAAACTTTTGTTGTGTAAGCCACACAGTCTATGGTATTTTGTTATTGCAGCCTGAGCTGACTGATACAGTGGTGATAGAACTTAATGTATTAAAGCAAACTATAAATATAATCCTTCAGAATAGTACCCTGATTATGTTTTGGTTTAATAAACGTTTCTCCTGGACACAACTACTTAGCTGAAAATGATAGTTCATGATTCACAGTTTTTGGCCTCAGAGAGCGTATGCAGTGAAAGCGGGTGATTCTTAAATCACCAATATTTACAAGTTGGTACCTGTGACATTAATTGATAGCACAGCAGCATTCCAAGAAGGTTATCTGAGGAACATATAATTTCTGCAGTATGAATCCTATTTTTGAATTGGTTTTAAGGTGTGAGTATGGATCTCAAGACATAAACTCAGGTGTGAAAAACCATGTATGCTGGGTGCGGTGACTCAAGCTTGTAATTCCAGCACTTTGGGAGGCCACGGCAAGAGGATTGCCTGAGTCCAAGAGTTCAAGACCAGCCTGGGTAACTTGGCAAGACCTGGTCTCAACAATAAATCAAAAAAATTTACCGGGCTTGGTGGCACGCTCCTGTCATTCCAGCTGCTTAGAAAGCTAAGGCAGAGGGATCGCCTGAGCCCAGCAGGTTGAGGCTGCGGTGGCCGTAAGTGTGCCACTGCACTCCAGCCTGGGCAACAGAGTGAGACTCTGACTCAAAAAACAAACAAAAAAACCATGTAACTTTTTTTTCGGCCTATCTCTCTGCTTAATTTCAATTTTGAAATTTTATTCTGCCAGAAAGGCAGAACTCCATCTTCCTCAATTCAGGGCTTCTCAACCCTCTCTGCACTTCACAGACATGGCCCTTGCCTTCGGTTTGTGGCTAAATTCTGGGAGCGCCAAGGAGGGCCTGTTGTTCCCAGTGGCCTCTGTGAGATATGCATCACCTCTTCTGGGCCTTGATCCTTGTCTGTCCTTGGCAACATGCCCCCGAAGGCCATGCAATCCTCGGGTGCAGGAGAAGAGAGCTGGGGAGTAGGAGGAGCTCATTGAGACTCTCTGCCTAGCCTTTTTTTTTTTTTTTTGAGTTGGAGTCTCACACTGTCACCCAGACGGGAGTGCATGCAGGGGCACACTCCCGGCCACCGCAGCCTCGACCTGCTGGACTCCGGCGATCCTTCCGCCTCAGCCTTCCAAGTAGCTGGAGCTACAGGCCCGCGCTACCACACCCGGCTAATTTTTTTGATTTATTGTAGAGATGAGGTCTGGCCAAGTTGCCCAGGTGGGTCTCGAACCTGCGGGCTCAGGCAATCCACTCACCTCAGCCTCCCAAGCTGCGGAATTACAGGCTGAGCCACTGAGCCTGGCTCTGCCTAGCCTTAAGCAAATGACCACCATGATTTCTTCTCTAGGGTCTTTCCGTCTTCCTGGGATAAGACCACAGGTCTGCTCTGCTACTGGGGGCCCCAAAAATCTATTGTGAGGATTTTGCCACTGTTTTCCTTGAGTTTGCTCTGGGCCGCTGATGCTCCTCTTTGATGCATGTGCTTTGTGCAATGTGGTTTCTGCCTCATCAACTTAATGCTCATCACCAGCATTTTAAAACAATATAGAATAGTAAGCAAGAGTGCACTGCTTGTATCTGCCTAACCCATGAATATTTTTCCATTCCAGGGACCCTAGTACGCTCAATCTCACACCTCCCCAGATTTGAAATACGCCATCCTTCTCCTAAGGGCCTAGTATTTGGGAAGCCAAAAGCCAGAAAGAAAACCTTTAGATTACTTCCCAAATACCTCCCTTAAGCAGTGGGATACCTGATTTTTCTTTGTTTGGAGAGAGGGGAGTGCTGACGGTGAGAGCAAAAGAGACTGAGAAAGGAGGGTTTTTCAAAAAGTTTTATCTTACGGCATTCTTTTAAGTGATGTTGTAGAGAAAAGCAAGTACCTAGTTATCCAGAAAATGAGTTAAAAAAATTTTTTTCTAGCTCTATAAATCTAACTCTAGCATAAACCCCAAAGCTGCACTTAGCCTAACCCCTGGTCCTAACACTAGCCCTAATGCTAAAACTAACCTTAGTTCTTACAACACACCTAATTCTAAACTTAAGCCAAACCTGAACTAACCCTTACTCTACCTGGAGCCCTAAGCCATATGACTAACTATGACCCTAACAAAAACTCTACACAAACCTACTTTAAAAAAAATCTTATTGTACTATAGAGACGTGGGGTCCAAGTGAGGATTGACCACATAAGTAGGCTGCATCCAGGTGAGGTTTGGGCTTCCAAATGGCCTTCGCTCCCCTAATAATGGACCAAGTCGCCTTTGTTTTGTGGTGTGCTCCTCCTCCTGTCTCCTCCCTACCCTGGCAGTGCCCAGCAACTGCTGATCCCTCTCTTGTGCGCGTGTGTCTATTGTTCAGGGCCCACTTATGAGTGAGAACACATAGTATTCTGTTCTTTCTTGCAGTGATAGATCATTTAGTATGATGGTCTCCAACTCCATTCAATTTTCTGCAAAGTCCATGATTTTGCTCTTCTTGACGGCTGTGTGAAACTCCATCATGTATATGTACCACATTTTCTTTAACCAGTCCACTTTTCATGGGCAACAGGGTTGGTTTCATGTTTTTTGCTATTGTGAATAGTGTGGCAACAAACATGCTTGTGCAGGTGTCTTTTTTGTAGAACAATTTATGTGCCTCCTGATATATTCCCAGGAGAAGGATTGCTGGATCACACGGAAGGTCAATTTTTAGTTCTTTTGGGAATCACCACACTGCTTTCCATAGAGGCGAAATTAGCTTGCATTCCTACCAGCGGTGTAGAAGTGTTCCCTTTTGTCCACATCTGCATAAGCACCTGTTGTTTTGACTTAATGATAGCCATAGTTAGATGGAATCTCATTGTAGTTTTGATTTGCATGTCGCTGATGATTAGTGAGACTGAGTATTTTTTTCATATGTCTATTGACTGCCTGTATGTTGTCTTTTGAGAAGTGTCTATTCATGTCCTTGGCCCACTTTTTGATGGTGTTGTTAATTTTTTTCCTCTCACTTCATTTGAGTTCCTTATCGATCCTGGATGTGAGGTCTTTGTCAGATATATAATTTGCAAATATTTTCTCCCAATTTTGTGGGTTGTCTCTTTACTCTATTGATGGTTTCTTTTGTGAAACAAAAGCTTTTCAGTTTGGTGAGGTCCCACTTGCCTACCTTAGCTTTTATGGCATTTGCTTTTGGGGACTTGGTCAAGAATTCCTTGCCTTCTCAAGTGCTTAAGAGTATTTCCCAAATTTTCTTTTAGGATTCTTACAGATTGTGCTTTAACGATTAGGTCCTTGATCCATTTAGGGCTGATTTTTGTGTATGGTGATAGGTAGGGAACCAGTTTCATTCTTCCACATGTAGTCAGTCAGATTTCTCAGTACCATTTGCTAAATATGGTCTCCTTTCCCCAGTGATTGCTATTGGCGGCTTTGTGGAAAATGAGTTGGTTGTGTAGTGGGAAGACAGAGAGATTGTGACACTGAGACTATTAGAGGAAGTGGCACTTTATTACGCTGGCCATCCCAGCGGGTCTGAGGGGCTAAGGCATCCAAATCGAGCCCTGCAGAACAGGAGAAGTGGGGTTTTATACCTTCATTTAGGTAAGGGAGGGGGGTCGTGTTGAGCGATTACACATCTCCTTTGGAATTTGCAAGGTGGTGTTCAGAAAAATCAGATCTCTCCAAGAACAAATGGTTTTCAGGAACTGCAGGGTTGTAAACCGTCAACTTCAGAAGAGGGGTTTTGGATAAGCCTGTGAATTAGTTACTCTTTTGCATTTCCATGAAATGGCCAGTCTCTGACCATTTGGCCTTTCTTAAACAAAACCTTCCTGGTGACTGGCGGGTCTTTAAAGCTTGCAGCTTGCCTTTCAAAAGGAAATACCTTTAACTGCTACCAACCTCCCTTTCTACCACATCAGTTGAGAGACCAAGTTTTTGTTGCTGGAATTTCTGTCCTGTTCCATTGGCCTATGTACCTACTCTTATACCAATAACAGGCTTTTTTTTTTTAGATACTATGACCTTGTCATAAAGTTTAAAGTCCCTAAATGTGATATCAACTATTTCGTTCCTTTTGTTGAGGATTGTTTTGGCTATTTGTGCTCTTTTTCAATTCCATATGAATTTCTGTATTGTTGCTTCCAGATCTGAACAAAATGATGTTGGTAATTTGATGAGTATTGTATGGAATCCGTACATTGCCTTGGGTAGGATGAACATTTTGACAATATTTATTCTTCCAATCTGTGAGCATGGAATGTTTTTCCATTTCTTTGTGTCATCTTTGATTACTTTGAGCAGCGTTTTATACTTCTTGTTGTAAGCGTCTTTCACTTCTCTGGTTAGGTATGCAAAGGTATTTCTCTTTGTGTAGCTATTGTAAATGGGATTGTGCTTTTTATTTGGTTCTCTGCCTCTCTGTTGCTGGTATACAGAAATGCAACTCCCTTTTTTACAAAAAAAAGAGAGTCTTACCAAAGTCATTTAGCAGCACAAGGAGGCTTTCAACAAACTCCCTTGGGTTTTTTTAAGGTATAGAATCATATTGTTTGCAAAGAGGGACAGCTTAACTTCCTCTTTTCCTATTTGGATACTCCCAATTTCCTTCTCTTGTCTGATTGCTCTGGCTAGGACTTCCAGTACTATGTTAAACACTATGTAGGGGTGAGAGTGGATATCTTTGTTTTGTTCCCATTCTTGGGAAGAATGCTTCCAACTTCTGTCCAATGAAAAAAAACGTTGATTGTGGGTTTTATCATAGATGGCTCTTACTATTTTGAGGAATGTTCCTTCTATCCCTAGGTGCTCAAGGGCTTTGTTTTTTTTTTTTTGTTTGTTTGTTTTTTATCAAGAAGGAGTACTGGTTTTTGTCAAATACTTTTTCTGCATCTAATGACATAATCATATTGGTTTGGGTTTTGCATCTGTTAGTGTACTGATTTATGGTCTTGTGAAGTTTGAATCAGCCCTGCATCCCAGGAATGAAGCCCATCTGGCCACCATGGATAATCCTTGAGATGTGTCATTGGATCCAATTTGCTGGAATCTTATTGAGAATTTTTGCATCCATGTTCATCAAGGAGATAGACCTGTAATTTTCTTTCCTTGTTGGGTCTTTGGGTATTAATGTGATAGTAGCATCATAAAATTATTTGGGGAGAGTTCCATCTTTCTTGATTATCTGGAATACTTTCAATAAGATTGGTGTCAACTCCTCCTTGTGTGTTTTGTAGAATTCAGTTGGAAAGCCATCTGACTCGGGGTATTTTTTGTAGGTAAATTTCTTATGACAAAGTCAAATCCTGGGTTGTTGGTCTGTTTGGGGTTTCAATTTCTTCTTGTTTCCACCTTGGGAGGTTGTGTGATGTTAGAAAGTCCTCCATTTCCTTTAAGTTTTCAAGTTTATTTGAATAAAGTTGTGCATAGTAATCTCTGATAATCTTCTGAATTTCCTCAGGGTCAGTTGTGACTTTACCTTTTTACCTTTTTCATATCTAATTGTATTTATTTGGACTTTCTCTCTCTCTCTTTTTGGCCAATCTGGCCAGGGGCCTATCGATCTTATTTATCCTTTCATCCTTTCAGAGAACCAGATTTTGTCTTGTTGATTATTTTTATGATATTTTTGTCTTCTATATCCTGCAATTGTGATTTTATCTTGGTGATCTGGATTCTTTTGCTGAAGTTAGGATTTTGGTCATCCTGCCTTTTCAGCTCCCTTAAGTGTAACATTAGGCTGTTTACTTGTGATCTTTCTGTTTTCTTGATGTGTTTATACAATGCCATGAATTTTCCTTTTAACACTGTTTTCATGGAATCCCGGGGAATCTATTAAGATATGTCTTTCTTTTCATTTATTTCTAGGAATCTTTTTATTTCTGTCCTGATTTCCATGTTAACCCAGAAGTCGTCTAGCAGCATGTTACTTAGTGTCCATGTTGTTGTGTGTTTGGGAGGTATTTTGGTGGTGATATATATTTTTATTCCACTGTGATATCAGAAGATGCATGGGATTATTTTGATCTTTTGAAATTTGTTCATGCTTGATTTATGTTTGAGAATGTGATTGATCTTGGAGTATGTTCTGTATGCTTTAGTTGTTGGATGAAATATTCTGTAGATGTCTACTAAGTCCATTTGATCAAGCATCAAGTTGAGATTCCACCACTGCTTGTTGGTTTTTTGGCTTGATGATCTTTCTAAAACTGTTAATGGGGTATTTAGGTATCCAACTATGATTGTGTGAGTCAATGTTCTCTCTTAGTTTACTTAGTAGATATTTTATAAAACCTAGTGCTTGCGTGTTGGGTGTGTATTTGTCTAGGATAGATATTTCTTGCTGGTGGATTGAATCTTTTATCATTATGTAGTGTCCTTCTGTGTCTTTTTAAACTTTTGATGGCTTGAAGACTGTTTTGTCTATTATAGAATATCTACACCTGCCTCTTTCTGTTTTCCAGTTACCAGAAAGTTCATTTTCCAGCTTTCAACTTTGAAAATGTGGGTGTCCTTTGCAGTGAGATGGGTGTCCTGTAGGCAACTGGAGGACTGTTGGATCATGCTTTTTTATCCAGTATGCCACTCTACGTCTTTTCAGTGTGCATTTAGTCCATTTACATTTAAGTTGATTGTTGAAATGTGAGAGTTTACTCCTGTTGTAGGACTCTTAGTGAGTTGTTTTGTTTCCTTTTAACTTCTGTATTTATATTATATGTGTTTTCATTTTTGTGGGTGCTCTGGGTACTCTGTTAACTCATTGTTTTCCTGTATTTGATGACTGGTATGACCATTCTTTTTTTTTTTTTCTGTGTTCAACACCTTAAGCATCTCTAAAGAGATGGTGTGGAGGCAGCATATTCTCTTAGGGATTGGATGTCTGTGAAGGTTTTTAATTCCCCATCACATATGAAACCTAACTTGGTAGGGTAGGAAATTCTTGGTTGGAATTGCTTATCTTTAAGAATGTTAAAAATTGGGCTCCAGTTTCTTCTGGCTTGTAGTGTTTCTGCAGATAAATCTGGAGTGATTCTTATGGGTTTTCCCTCGTCTGACCTTTCTCTCTTGCTGCCTTTAGAATTTTTCTTTCATGATTACTTTGTGGAGGTGGATTTCTATGTTTCTTGGGGATGTTCTTCTCATGTAACACCTTGTGAGGCTTCTCTGAATCTTGCTCTTGGATAGTGGCCTCTCCAGTGAGATGGAAGAAGTTTACTTGGATGATCTCATGGAGTGTTCATTCCATGATGTTCTCATTTTCTCTTTCTGCTTCAGGGATACCAATCAGGAGTAGACTTGGCTTGTTGACATAGTCCCACATCTCTCAGCAGCTTTGCTCCTTCTTTTTGAGTTTTTTCCTATGTTTTTATGTTTTTGACAGACTGAGTTAATTCCATATTTTTGTCTTCAAGGTCTGAGATTCTTTCCTCTGCTTGTTTGGTTCTGCTCCCTATGCGTGTTAGTTTGTTATTTAATTCTAGGATGGGGTTTTTTATTTCCATTAATTCCGAATAGGCTTTTTTTTGAAATAGGCTAAGTCCATTCTGATTTCTTTGAGTTTTGCTTCTTGTTTCTCTTTGTTCCTGTTCATTTTTGCCTTTTAATCTCTGATTTCTGTGGCTGTCACCCAGGGCAGGTCAGTCCAGGGGATTTATATTGCTTGTGCTGTGATGGCTGTTTGGGCGCTGTCTCTTTAGGACTCAGAGGGTTACCTGTTTTTTGTTGTTGTTGTTGATTTTTCCTCATCTGTGACAGGCCTCTCTTCCTTGTCTACAATTCCATCATCAGTGAGAGAGCAGCATTTATTTCTGCTCCCTACTCCACCCTGTGGCAGGTTTTCATTACTGCAGTATTTTCTCTCCCACTGTTAAACTTGTTGAATCAGCTTGTGACCGATATCTTGTGCACAGCTGGGAGGGGGTTAACCAACTCAGTGTGTCTTAGAGTCGCTCAGCCCATTCCTTCACTGGGTGGGACTTCAGTTCCTGTACCAGCTTGTTGCATGGCAGAGGATGGGGCACATGAATTCCTGTGTCTGCTGTCACTTTCTGGTCTCTGTCTGTTCAAATAACCCTTTTCTGGGTGCAGGGTGTTTAACCCATCCAAAAGTGTTCAGGATACCTCTGTTTATCAGTGGCTTTGTTCTACTCTTTGCCTTCCTCAGCAAGAGAGACGCTCATCTGTTTCTCCACCAGTTGCCAGTGGCAGGCCTGTCAATCAGATTCACTCAGCAGGAGGGTTTTTCCTGCCTGGGAGCTGGCTGCCATGACTGCAGCCAGTGTGCAGGTTTTGTTCCCTGTTCCACTTGAGCTCTGGTTGCCCACCACTGTGCCCTGGCCAGGACTTCTCCTGCTCGGGACCAATGGCTTACACATGGCTGGGAAGGGGTGAACAGATTCAAAGCATCTTAGAATCACTCACAACTCTCCTTCACTGAGCAGAGCTTCCAATCCTGTCCTAGCCTGGCACAGGACAAGGGATGGGGCACCCAGAATCTCACATTTGCTGTTGCTTTCTGCCTCTGCGCACTGAAAGAGACCGTCACTGGGTGCAAGGTGTTTCACCCATTCAAAAGTGTTCAGAATATCTCCTTTTATTGGCAGCTAGGTCCCTACTCTCTGTCTTGCTCAGTGAGAAAGGCACCAGTCTACTGCTCCATGGTGGCCATATTGCTCCTTCCTCCACGTTTTTTCATTTTCATGTTTTTTTAACCATCCATAAAACTCATCTTGATATGGAATGGATTTTAAATGCTTTATATAAAAAGGTTTTTTTTTCTTTAAGTTAGAGTCTCACTCTGTTACCCAGACTGGAGTGCAGTGGCTTGCCCCCAGCCACTGCAGCCTCGACCTGCTGGGCTCTGGCGATCCTTCCGCCTCAGCCTTCCAAGTAGTGGGAACTACAGGTGCGCACTACCACGTCTGGCTAGTTTTTTATTTATTGTAGAGATGAGATCTCACCAAGTTGCCTGAGTGGTCTTGAACCCGCGGACTCAGGCAATCCACTCGCCTTGGCCTCCCAAAGCGCTGGGATTACAGACTGAGCCACCGAGCCCAGCGTGAAAAGTGTTTTTAATGTGCTGGCCTACAGCAGCATTTAGAGAAAAGCAGCTCACAGAGTCCCTGTATAACCTGGCAGTTTGACTGTCTGTCTCAGTGTTTTCTTCTCTTCTTCTTCCCTCATCTCCAGGACTCACTGGAATTCTCTCTTGCTGGCTCCCTAATTATAGATACTATAACACAATCACTCTTTTTTTTCACTTTTTTTTCTGGACTCTAGATGTTTACAAATGTCTTTCTTATTGAGTTGGGCTGCAACAATCAACTTTATGTGTATATTTCTTAACCTAAAACAACGCAATCCAATGATGAAACAAATAAAATATTTGTTTCAGGTTGCAGGTTCTATAATTAATTATTTATCCTCCTTCAATCAAAATCTTAGATCACGTTTATTTGGGTCAAGTGACACTTGAATTTTTCCATTAGTGAATGTGATGCCGTTTATTAAATGGACATTTTATAACTGCAAAGTAACATCATAAAACTAGGCTGATGAGGCAATATGGTGACGGAACTGTTTGGACCGTGAGAGTCTCTGCAAAAGTAAGGGTCCATAAAGACTGTCTGCATGAGTCGGTATGTGCCAGTGGGTGACTGAAAGACCATCTGAGAGGAGACTTGGGATCATGCACCCGGGGCTTTCCTCCTGAGGTGACTGCAACTCACTACTGCCCTGAGATTGGAGCCTCCAGTGTGCAGGATTGTCTGCCATTCTCTTGAGAGGAGGCAGTAGAGAGCAGCTGCTCCTTACCACTTGGCACCTGGGCCATGCAATCACCTGTGGCAGCAGTCCAGGCACTAGCAGCAGGAACTGTGGAGAAGGCAGGGCATGGAAATCTGGAACACAGCCCTGCTGCCAGAGAGGAGATGCTGACTGGCACCATCTCCTCAGTCCGGGGACTGGGCAGAGACCTGCATTGCCCCTCCCAGCTCTGTCTAGGCTCCAACCTGAGACCCAGAGGCTATCCCTGCATCCTTCTGGGATTGACCATAGGACCCAGAGAGACAGACACCCCTCCCCCATGCTGGAACAGGCACAGACACATCTGATCTGAGTGGGAGTCTTGACAGCAATGGCAGCAGCAGACAAGTTGGGTGAGTCTGGGTCTGATCCACTTCCTCCCACAGTAGTCTACGGGGTGTCTGACCAATGCTGAGAGCAACTCTATCAACCTGTGCTGAGAGCAGAAGGGCTGGGCTGGAGACTGGAGCTGATCCCTAGTGCGGTGGCAGCAGCCAAAAGCAGCAGCAGTCAAAAGCAGTGGCAGTGTTTGGGGAAGAAACCTGGAGATACAGAAATGGCCACAGAGTGATATTTTTGTTTGTTTTTAATTTTTTATTCTTCTTTCTTTCTGTTTTTGTTTATGGTTTTGTACATATTTGTTTCTGTTATTTTAATTTTTTTTAGTTTTTAATTTTTAATTTTTTTTTGACTTGGAGTCTCACTCCATCGTCTAGGCTGGAGTGCAGTGGCACACTCATGGCCACCCCAGCGTTGACCTGCTGGGCTCCGGCAATCCTTCCACCTCAGCCTTCCAAGTAGCCGGAACCACGCCTGGCTAATTTTTGATTTTTGATTGTAGAGTCAATGTCTCACCAAGTTTCCCAGGCTGTTCTAGAACCTGTGGGCTCAGGCAATCCACTCGCCCCAGCCTCCCAAAGTGCTGGGATTACAGGCTGAGCCACCGAGCCAGGCTAATTTTTTTGTTTTAGATTTTCTGTTTGTGCATGGGTATTTTTGAGGGTGAGTACATCAACAAGGTTTTTGTTTGTTTGTTTGTATATATGATTGCCTGTATGTCTTTGTTTTTTCTGTCTTTGTTTCTCTGTTTATTCATTAATTGGTGCACCTGTCTGTTTTCCCTCTTCTTCTCTCTCTTCATCTTCCTTTCATCTTCCTCCTTCCCCGTTCCATTCTTTTCCTTTTTATCATCTCATTTTGCTGTCAGGGACAAACATACACCCCCACTGCATGGACAGATTGTAAGGTGATGGGAAGTGTGTTCCAGGAGACCCACACACCTGTTGGTGGATACTGGGATCTGCAGATCGCTTCTGAACCAAAGCTCCCCCCTTAATCAAATCTCAAAACTGCAAAAAGCACAGCTCCCTATCCCCACTCAAGCTTCAGAATTGAACAAAGTCAGAGGATATACATAAGGAAGCATACACAATTGAGCAAACAGAAGTAAAAGCTATCCTTCCTATCATTGAACAACAGAATTAAAGAAGAGGTACAAAAAAAAGGGGGAAGGAAAACTTCCACAAATGAAGAAAAACCAAAGGAAGCATATGAGTCTCACACAGACCCCTGGGAAGACAACAACTGAGAATACAGACTTCAGAACTCAAACAATGAAGAGCCTCAATGACTGGTTTCAAACCAAACCCAGATATCAAGATATTAAGTGAGAGAATAAATGAGGAGAGATAAGAGGAAAGAATGAAGGAGTTGGTAACTGAGATAACAGCAATAAAGAATACATTGCATGAAATAAATAACAAACTGATATGCAAGGAAAGCAGAATTAACCAAGCAGAAGAAAGACGCTCAGAACTTGAGGAAAAAAATATGGAACTAACCCAAACTGTTAGCAACATAGAAAAGAAGATTTAAAAAGACAGAACAAAACTCCAAGAGATGAGCAATTATATCAAGAGGCTGGACCTAAGATTAATTGGAATTCCTGAGGCAGATAGAGAGACAGAGATCACTCTGGACTAAACGTTCCTTGAAATTATCCAAGAAAACTTCCCTCATCTCATCAGAGACATGACCATTCAAACACAAGAAATTCAGAGAACCCCTGCAAGACAACAAATGCAAAGACCAACTCCTAGACACACAGTAATTCACTTACACAAAGTAGGTATAAAAGAAAAAATACTAAAGGCAGCCAAAGAGAAAGGTCAGACTACCTACTGAAGAAGACCAATTAGAGTAGCAGCAAGACATCTACAGAAACACTTCAGGCCAGGAAACTGGAGTCCAATCTTCAAAGTTCTCAAAGATAAGCAATTTCAACCAAGAATTACCTACTCAGACAAGCTAAGTTTCTTTCTTTGTTTCTTTGTTTCTTTGTTTCTTTCTTTGTTTCTTTGTTTCTTTGTTTCTTTCTTTCTTTCTTTTTGAGTTGGAGTCTCACTCTGTCTCCAGGACTGGAATGCAGTGGCACACTCCCGGCCACTGCAGCCTCAACCTACTGGGCTCTGGCAATCCTTCCACTTCAGCCTTCCAAGTAGCTGGGACTACAGGCACGTGCTACCATGCCCGGCTAATTTTTTTGATTTATTGTAAAGATGAGGTCTTGCCAAGTTGCCCAGGCAGGTCTTGAACCTGTGGGCCAAGCAATTCACTCATCTTGGTCTCCCAAAGCATGGGATTACAGGCTGAGCCACCGAGCCTGGCCCAAGCTAAGTTTCTTCAGCAAAGGAGAATTAAAATCCTTTCCAGACATTTTTCCCTAAGAGTTTATGCCACCTCTAAGACCAGATCTACAAGAAGCACTTAAGAAAGTGTTAAACACAGAAGAAAGAAAGAAAAAAAAGAATGACCATGCCCTGCCCAAGAATGCAGGAAAGATTGAAAACACACATATATCAACCCAAAAATTCAAAGAAAGACAACAGACAAATAAGCAAATAAATGGCAGCAGCAACAACAAACATAATAAGAACCTCATGTCAGGGATAAACTCACATCTTAATAATTAGCCTGAATATGAATGAACTAAATGTGCCACTGAAAAGACACAGAATGGCAAATTGGATAAAACATCATGGGGCAGCAATATATTGTCTCCAAGAGACTCATCTCACCAGAAAGGACACCCACAGAATCAAAGTAAGAGGAAGGGAAACAAATTTTCAGGTGAACAGAACAAAAAAGAAAGCAGGGAGATCTCACTATCAGACAAAATACCCTTTAAGCAATCAAAGATTTAAAAAAATATGGACGGTCACTCCATAGTGATAAAAGTTTCAATCCATCAACAAGAAATATCCATCCTAAACATATATGAACCAAATACAGGAGCACCAACTTTCATAAAGCAGCTTTTAGGTAAACTAAAAGAGAATATTGACTCTAACACTATCATAGCTAGAGACTTAAATATCCCACTAACAACCTTAGACAGATCAAGACAAAAAAATCAACAAGGAGGCCGGGCTTGGTGGCTCAGCCTGTAATCCCACGCTTTGGGAGGCTGAGGTGAGTGGATTGCCTGAACCTGCGGGTTCGAGACCCGCCTGGGCAACTTGGCGAGACCTCATCTCCACAATAAATAAAAAAATCAGCCGGACGTGGTAGTGCGCGCCTGTAGTTCCAGCTACTTGGAAGGCTGAGGCGGAAGGATTGCCGGAGCCCAGCCGGTCGAGGCTGCGGTGGCAGGGAGTGGCCACTGCACTCCAGTCTGGGCGACAGAGTGAGATTTCAACTCAAAAAAAAAAAAAAAAAAAATCAACAAGGAGATCCAGAATCTCAGTGTGATTCTTGACCAAATGGACTTAATAGATACCTACAGAATACTCCACCCAACAACCAGAGTATACACATTCTACTCATCACCACATGGAACATACTCTAAGATTGACCACATCCTTGGCTATAAATCAAGCATAAAAAAATTCCGTAAGATTGAAATCCTGCCATGCACCTTCTCAGACCACAGTGGAATACAAATAAATATCAACACCAACAAAGTTCCCCCAAAACTCACAAAGACACGACACTAAACAGCATGATGCTGAACAACTCTTGGGACAACACAGAAATCAAAACAGAAATTAAAAGATTCCTGGAGGCTGGGCACAGTGGCTCAAGCCTGTAATCCTAGCACTTTGGGAAACCGAGGTGAGAGAATTGCCTAAAGCCACAGGTTCGAGACCAGTCTGGGCAACTTGACGAGACCTTGTCTCTACAATAAATGAAAAAATTAGCCAGGTGTGGTAGTGTGCACCTGTAGCTCCAGCTACTTGGAAGACTGAGGTGGAAAAATCGCCTGAGCCCAGCAGATCATTGCTGGGGTAACCGTGAGTGTGCCACTGCATTCCAGCCTGGGTGACAAAGTGATATTCCAACTGAAAAAAAAAAAAAAAAAGATTCTTGGAAACAAACGAAAATGAAGAAACATCTTACCAGAATCTCTGGGATGCCATGAAGGCAGTTATAAGAGGAAACTTCATGTGGCCATGGACACCCATGACGAAAATGAAGTTAACAGCCTAACAAATCACCTAAGGAAGCTGGAAAAGCAAGACTACCAAAACCCTAATTTCAGCTGAAGAATCCAGATCACCAAAATAAAAGCCCAAATTTGGTACATAGAATACAAAAATATAATACAATAAATGAATGAAACAAATAGCTGGTTATTTGAAAAGATAAACAAGACTGCTATTTCCCTAGCTAGGCTGACCATGGAAAGGAAAAAGAAGCCCAATAAATACAATCAGAAATGCAAAAGATGAAGTCACAACTGACCCTGAAGAAATACAAAAGACTATCAGAGATTACTAGCTATACCTGTATAGAAAAAAACATGAAAAGCTAAATGAAATGGAGGACATTCTTACATCACACAACCTCTCCAAGTTGAAAAAAGAAGAAATTGAGAGCCTAAATAGACCAATACAACCCAGGAAGTCGACTATGTCATAAGAAAACTACCTATAAGAAAAAAAAAAAAAAAAGCCCTGAATCAGATGACTTTCCAGCAGAATTCTATAAAACATACAAGGAGAAACTGTTACCAATCTTACTGAAAGTATTCCAGGCAATTGAGAAAGATAAAATTCTCTCCAAATCATTATATAACACTAACATCACTTTGATACCCAAACCAGATAAAGATCCAACAAAGAAAGAGAATTACAGGCTGATATCCTTGATGAGCATAGATACTAAAATTCTCAACAAGATTCTAGCAAACCGCATTCAAAAACATATCTCAAAAATTATCCACTACCACCAAGTAGGCTTCATCCCTGGGATGCAGGGCTGGTTCAACATTCACAAGACCATAAATGTAATTAAAAACATCATCAAATGTGAAAACAAAAACCACATGATTATATCATTAGATGTGGAGAAAGCTTTCGATAAATTCAGCACCCCTTCTTGATAAAAACCCTTGAACACCTAGGCATAGATGGAACATACCTCAAAATAAGTAAGAGCTATCTACAAGAAACCTGCAGCCAACATACTGCTAAACAGACAGAAATTGGAAACATTTCCCCTGAAAACCGGAACAAGACAAGGATGCCCACTCTCACCCTTCCTATTCAAGTATTGGAAGTCCTAGCTAGAGCAATCAGACAAGAGAAGGAAACCAGGGATATCCAAAAAGGAAAAGAGGAAGTTAAGTTATCCCTCTTTGCAGACGACATGATTCTATACCTTGACAACCCAAGAGAATCTGTTAAAAAGGACTTTGGCAAAGTCTCAGGGTGTAAAATAAATGTGCAAAAGACAGGCACATTCATATACACCAACAATAAACAGAAATCTAAATAAAAAGCATAATCCCCTTCACAAGAGCCACACACACAAAAAATGAAATACCTTGGCATTTTCCTAACCAGAGAAGTCAAAGACCTTTACAATGAAAACTACAAAACACTGCTGAAAGAAATCAAAGATGACACAAACAAACGGAAAATTATTCCATGCTCATGGATTGGAAGAATCAACATTTTAAAGATGTCCATCCTACCCAAGGAAATCCACAGATTTAATTAATATCCATTAAATTACCATTGTTCTCAGTCCTGGAAATGACAATACAGGAATTCATATGGAAATATAAATGACCACAAATAGCCAAAACAATCCTCAGCAAAAAAACAAAGAAACAAACAACAACAACAACAACAACAACAAAACAAAGCAGGAGGTATCACACTTCCAGACTTTAAACTTTATTATAAGGCTACAATAATCAAAACAGCTTGGTACTGATCCCAGATCAGGCATATAGACCAATGGAACCGGATAGAGATTCCAAAAGCAAAACCTCAATTTCTCAACCAACTCATCTTCAACAAAGCCTCCACCAGCATCCACTGAGGAGAGGAGAACCTATTCAATAAATGGTGCTGGGAAAACTGACTGACCACATGCAGAAGATTAAAATAAGAACCCTACCTATCACCATACACAAAAATCAACCTAATGGATCAAAGACCTAAGCATAAAACCTCAAACTGTAAGAACCTTAGAAAATGCAGGAGACATCCTTATGGAAATTGGAACTGACAACCAATTCCTGATCAAAACCCCGAGTGCCCATGCCATAAGAGATAAGACAGACAAGTGGGACCTCATCAAACTGACAAGCTTCTGTAAAGCTAAAGAAACCCTCAAGAGAGTGGGGAGACAGCCCACAGGCTGGAGAAAAAAATCTGCCAACTGTATATCTGACAAAAGCCTAACAACTAGGATATACAAGGAACTTCAAAAGCAAAAAAGACAAACAGCCCCATTACAAAGTGGGCAAAAGGTATGAATAGACACTTCTCAAAAGAAGACATATGAGCAGTCAACAGATACATGAAAAAATGCTTAGTCTCACTAGTCATCAAGGAGATGCAAATTAAAACCACACTGAGATACCACCTAACTCCAGTCAGGATGGTCACCATCAATAACTCAAAAAACAACAGATGCTGGAAAGGATGTGCTGAAAAGGAAACACTTCTACACTGTTGGTGGGAGTGTAAACTATTACAACCTCTGTGGAAAACAGTTTGGTGATTCCTAAAAGATCTAAAAATCGACCTTCCATAAGGCCCTGCAGTCCCCCTTCTGGGAATATACCTGGAGGAACTCAAATCACTCTATGAAAAAGATACCTGCACATGCATGTTTATTGCAGAATTATTCACAATAGCAAAAACATGGAACCAACCGTGCTACCCATTGAAAGAGGACTGGACAAAAAAATGTGGTATATATACATTTTGGAATATTACACAGTCATAAGGAAGGACAAAATTATGAACTTCATCGCAACTTCGATGGACTGAGAGTCTATAATACTCAGTGATCTATCACAGAAACAAAGAACTGAGTACCACATGTTCTCACTCATAAGCGGACCTTGAACAATTATCATAATATTGTAAGAAAGGGATTGCCAGTAGTGGGGAACTGCAGAGGGAGGGGGGTGGGCAACTCATCAACAAGGCACCTGCATAATGAACATTTGTATAACTAACCCTGATTTGTACCCCACATCTTTAAAATTAAAAATTAAAAAAAACCGGGCCGATAGTTTTTTTTAAAGTAACTCAATGATGAGATTATTGGGAAGGTCTTTAGGTTTTCTATCTTCTGCCTAGATTAGTTGCCTCTAAAAATACTGACAGATTCACCTATTTTTATGTTTGAATTACAATTCATATATTTTAAAATGTAGCATTTATTAATGTACCTATTAATATTCCCACAGTGTTCTTCTGATTTTACAGTTTTACTGTGCATGTTACGCAACACAAGGGTTTCAGAATAGGTTCCATTCTCACACAGGAGGGGCAAGGAAGAAGAGGAGTTGGTCAAGCAGGCAGAAGGTGGTCGAATTAGGAATCTATCATCTAATTGTAAACATGTGCTGGGGGGGCAGGAATTAGGGAGGGGCGAGGAAAAGGAGCTGTCAAAAGGTGCATTTCCTTACGAAATATAAGTTTCATAAGCTTCGGTTCCATCAGCATGCAGCTTTTAGAAAATTGAGCTGATTTCATATGCCTGGGAAACATATGCACACACATTTACCCATATTTTGGATTTCTGAGTCTAGCAATCAAACTTAAAAAGTTCGACTCTAGTTTAGAATCACATCTTGAATAAAGTCAACTCCAATTACAGGAATGTTTAAAATACTCAGAACTCCCCAAAAGAAAATTGGCCTGAGCCTAGTGAACAATTTGACCACATAGATACTTCTCCTTGATTACTGCTGAATCTCAAAAGCACCAAAGGAATTAACTCAAGCATCCTGTATTACTTTATTCCAAGGATGTTGTTGTTCATCTCTCTGGAAAGAACAGATTTCTTATTTAAAGTTTACCTTTAACACCAAATTGCCTATGTTTCTGGCGTAGAGATATGGAAAACATTAGAAACAATGAACATTTCAAAAATGACATATTTGTTTAGATTTAACTAGCATTTATTAAACATCTACTACCGGCCAGGTGCATTCATTTCTTCAGTCTCCTTTAAACTGAAAATAAAAACCAATTCAACCTTTTAGGGGCTGAATTGTGTCCCTCCCATTCATATGTTGAAGTTGCAACCCTCAGAATGTAACTGTATTTGTAGATAGGGTCTTCAAAGAGGTAATTAAGTTAAAATGAAGTCATTAGAGTGGGCCCTAATCCCAGCTGACTTGTCCTCATAAGAAGAGGAGATAGCTGGGCTCGGTGGCTCAGCCTGTAATCCCGCGCCTTTGGGAGGCTGAGGTGAGTGGATTGCCTGAGCCCGCAGGTTCGAGACCCACCTGGGCAACGTGGTGAGCCCTCATCTCTACAATAACTCAAAAATTAGCCGGGCGTGGTAGCACGCGCCTGTAGTTCCAGCTACTTGGAAGGCTGAGGCGGAAGGATCGCTGGAGCCCAGCAGGTCGAGGCTGCGGTGGCCGGGAGTGTGCCACTGTACTCCAGCCTGGGCGATGGAATGAGACTCCAACTCAAAAAAAAAAAAAAAAAGAAGAGGTGATTAAGACAAAGACACACACAGAAGGATGAGCACGTGAAGACACAGGAAAAAGATAATCATCTGTTAGCCACAGAGAGAGGCCTTGGAAGAACCAACCCAGCCCTGCAAACACCGTGCTCTTAGACTTCTACCCTCTAAATCTGTGAGGAAATAAATTTCTGTTGTTTGAGCAACCCAGTCTGTGGGACTTTGTCATGGCAGCCCTAGTAAAGTGATGTGCTTGTGAAAGTGTATATTGTATTCCTGCTGTGGGCACTTCTATAGCTCTACAAGCTTTCCACCCAGGTCTGAAACCCTGATCTTCTTATGTAAACCCAGGTCTTCTGACCACAATTCTAGTGCTTTTTCTATTATAAAGCCATAGTTTTCAGTGTAAGAGAAGGAGTTCTTCGAGTAGTATTTAGGAACCATGTAGAAGAGGCCACATACACACATACACTTATTAGCGACTGAGTCCAGAAAAATCTCACAATTGCTCCCCTTCTGTTATTGGCTACAAACTGAGTCCAGCTTGGTCCTGATATATTGACAGGTTTGGGTCTCAGCTGAGTAACTGGAAGAATTAGCCCAGCAATATGGTGACTGGGAAGACTTTGGATTGTGGTCAATCAGTTACACATGTTTCTTTGTTAGTGTAAGAATTAAAAAGCATATATAGGTTGGGCAGTTATGGTCAGAATAAGCTATCCATTTTTTCATATTTAGCTTAGTTTAGTTTTCAGGCAAACTGAAAACTACTCCCATTCCATTCATTGATCCATAAAAAGTACAAGCCATGATTTTAAAAGTACAAGCCATGGTTTACTTACTTTGTTTTTTTCCAAATGAAGAATGAAGAACAATTCCTTTAGCTGAGCAAATATCATCAGTTAAAATAGAAATCAGAGACCAGACAAAGTTTTTTTTGTTTTTGTTTTTTGAGTTGGCGTCTCACTCTGTTCCCCAGGCTGGAGTGCAGAAGCACGCTCATTGCCACCCGCAGTCTCGACCTGCTGGACATAAGTGATCCTTCTGTCTCAGTCTTCCAAGCAGCTAGAACCACAGGCATGCACCACCATGCCCGGCTAATTTTTTTTGATTTATTGTAGAGCTGAGGTCTCGTCAAGTTGCCCAGGCTGGTTTCCAACCCCTGGGCTCAGGCAATCCTCTTGCCTCTGCCTCCCAAAGTGCTGGGATTACAGACGTGAACCACCACACCTGGCTCAGATACAAGTTAAAAAGCAACTTTATTTTTAGAACAAGCATTTTTATACTACTTTATATCTTTTGAAATTAAGAATATTTAATAACAGCAATAAACTTAAATTCAATAAATAATGCACATACGATTGGGAGATGTAAGTGAATAAGACAAGATAGAAGCAGAGATCAAGGAAGGGATGGTGAGAAAGCAGCGTGGAGATTTAGTTTTGCGAGTATAATTCCCAGTGGCCCTCTGAGAGCCAGGCGGAGTGTTTCTTGAAAGGCTGTCTGCAGGGAGCACTCTTTCTCCACTTCCAGCCTCCCTTTGCCTCTTATCTCTCAGTTCTCAGTGTAAATATCTCCTCTGGAGACAAGTCTTCCACTCATCCCAGACTTAGGCAGGTTATGCATGCCTTGGCTGTGCCACATCTTCTCTGCATCACTTATCAGGTATGTTTGCCTGCGCTTGACTTCTCTTTTCCGGATACGAGTGAGCTCCAGGACAGCTGTGATCACACTTTGCCTCGTTCACTGCTGACTTGCCAATACCTAGCCAACTTCCTGGTAGAGAGTTGGCACTCAGAAAGTGAATGAATGAAAAAAGTAAGAAATATATACTTTCTTTGTATCCTTATGGCCAAAGGGAGTTTGCTTCTTCAAACACTTGTTAAAAGAGAAAACTACGCTCTGCGCTATTCCCTATGTCTGCTTTCTGGTGATAATAAATAAAATAATTGCAAAAAAGAAATAGAGAATGGGAATCTTTTTCCCTGATTCCTGGCATTTTTGGCACTTTTGATGGGAGCGTCATGAGAGCAAGGACTGTTTATCTTTACTCTTCATTCTACAAGGTGGGGGTGGGGGCCAAAAAAACCCCAGAATCATATTTTAGAGAGAAGGCCTTTTGTAGTATACTCAGAATTTGTTCCTCCGGATCAAATGGTCCACCAAAGTTTTTATCTGGAAGTTTTGCGAAGGTGGCATTACAATTTGCGGAATATACGTCCCGAGTTGTGGCAAACAAGTGACTAGCTCTTCCACCATGACAATGCACCTGCCCAACACTGAGCTGAGTGTTCAGCAGTTTTTGACCCCAAAATGGCATGACCCCCATGCGCCACCCTCTCTATTCACCCAATCTCGCTCCGAGTGATTTTTTTTTTTCCCCTGGGTGAAAAAGTCCTCAAAGGGAAATGTTTTGCCTATGTGAAAGAGGTGAAACACAAAAACGGCATACTAAAATGCATCAAAATTGACCAAGTTCAAGAACCGTTTTGAGCAGTGGAAAAGTGATTCAATAGGTTTATCGCATTGAACGGAGAATATGTTGAAGGCATTTGACATTTAAATATGTAAGAATAAAGACAGTTTTTTATAAACAAATTTTGTTTTTTGGGGGGGATCCCCCCTCGTATCATCTAGAACAGGATCTGACATGTAGCAAGTTCAGTGGTACAAGTACATATATACCTTCCCTCAAAAACATAACAAATAAAATACTGCTAAATATCAATAAAAACCAAGGCAAAAGTATGTAAAATAAAGAGCAAAGACCAGCATGCACAAAGATCACAAATACGTCAAACCTGAAATTTGGCACTTTCCTGGGAGCTAAAGTGAAAAAAAAGAACAATTAGTTATATTTATCAGAAGAAAAAAATGGAATTACTTAGAGGTAGCAAAACTTTCCTACTACTGCTTAACTTATTTGTTCATGTGGTGCTAAATATAGACTTCATGAAATAAAGTAATAGACAAAGTTTCCAGGAACATTCCTGCATCCTATGTAACACATGTCAGATGGTGTCAAGCACAGGCAATGGCACTGCAGTACAAATTCAGGGAAAACCATTCTGTAAGGGGCAGGATTAGTCTAATGCATAGCCTGTTGGTTGCTAGAGGTTAGAATACCTAATGCAATATTCTTAAAGTTCCCTGGGGGCACATACTCTGTGGGGGTAAAAAATGTCTGCATTTTTTTTAGATGCCATTTCTAGATGTGCATACCTCAAAAGTTTGTGAGGATTAAATGAATAATCCATGTAAAATATCTGGCATGTACAAAACTATCAAATAAGCTTTGACTATTATTTTCCATAGATTCATCACCTAAAGAGAGTTTCTCTTGACAAAACTCTCATCATTGCACCTGCGTCTAATCAACAAAAATCCAACCTAGCAACAATTCCACAATCTACTTTTTCCTGCTTCTTTATTTGGGTACCGAAAAAAGAATGGTTGATCACAAGTTTCTATTATCCAAAACTATTTGGGATCTTAGCATCCTTTAACTATTTACTTACTTGCTCATGATTGACCGGTGTAATGAATATTAAAAGCTTTCTTTTCCTCAAACTCCCTGTCTAAACCTTACCTTCCTCTACAGACAATTTTGCCCATTTGCTATGGAAAAAAATGTAAACCATGTTAAACAGAAGTAGATACTGTGAGTGACTATTAGTTTGCCTTTGCTACATAACACTACACTCTAAAACTTACTGGCTTAAAACAAATCATTCATTAGCTTGTGATTTTGTGGATTGCCGTTGAGCTGGGGGAACTGGCAGTTCTACTGATCTTACCTGGGTACATTCATGTAGTTTTGGTCAGTTGGTGGCTCAGATAGGCCTGGATAGTCTGGGATGGATTCCTTCGTTTGACAGTTGACTGACGCTTGTCGGAGGCCCCTTAGTTCTCTTCTACATGGTTTCTTACACAGGCTCACTCTAGTATCAGGATTCCCAGCAAAAAAGAGGCCAAGCTCAATATGCCAGTACTTAAAAAATTTCTGCTTGCATCACCTTTGCTAATATCCTATTTGTTGAAGAAAATGTGTACAGCCAAGCCTAGATGAAACGTGTGGGGAGATGGGAGAAGCAGCAAAGTCATACGCAAAGGTCTGTGCATACAGGGGTGGGAAGAATTCATGGTCATATTGCAATCTGCCACACTCTTCCAGTTGAAAAAATAGACTTCTGCATATATTAATATGAATATAATATAGAGGCACATTTATTACACACAAAAGTGTCTTTTTAAAATGGAATGAGCCGGGCTCGGTGGCTCAGCCTGTAATCCCGCGCCTTTGGGAGGCTGAGGTGAGTGGATTGCCTGAGCCTGCGGTTTTGAGACCCGCCTGGGCAGCGAAACCTCATCTCTACAATAAATCAAAACATCAGCCGGGTGTGGTAGCGCCTGCCTGTAATTCCGGCTACTTGCAAGGCTGAGGAAGAAGGATCGCCGGAGCCCAGCAGGTCGAGGCTGCAGTGGTCGGGAGCGGCCACTGTACTCCAGTCTGGCGACAGAGTGAGACTTCAACTCAAAAAATAAAAAATAAAATGGAATGAATAGTTGGCACAAAATTAAGACATAGGTCTAAAATAGAATAAAATTTGGAATTCTAGCAGATACAGGAGTACCAAGCAAGCCTCCACCCTGAAAATCCTAGATACCTTGAAATTTCGCTACCTATTCTTTAGACAGTGAAATGAAGCCTGAACTTATTTAAAATGCAAGATCTAGTTGAAAACACCTGTGTAATTCTTGGACCCCAATATGAAATATCCACAGTTAATTGTCATTTAAACAACAACAGCAAAAAACTAACTCTGCATTGCAGAAAGGTCAACAAGGAAATTTGTCTTTATACCGGTTCCTGTTTAAGGGAATGCTATGTTGAAACCAAGATCAGCGAGTTAGATGTATGCCAGTAAACACCCAGATGAAATGGATAAATATCTAGACAAATACAACTTCTTTAGACTGAAGTTATGGCATATAAAGAGCTTGGAAATCATTACTCTTATCCTTTAAAAAAGCTGAAGAAACAGAAAATCCATAGCTTCTTGGACATACCAGAGAATAGGTGAATACAGAGAGACAGAGCCAAGATCATCTTACTTGGAGCAGGTGCCACTGGAGCCATAAACCGGTAGGACATTTAATTGCAATTTTGATAAGTTGCTAGAGGCTGAGTGTGGCCTAGTGTGAGAATGAGAAGTGCTTAGGGACAGTAGTCTTAGAGGCTACCATACTTTGGTGGATTTTAACTCT
The DNA here is from genome assembly GCA_027257055.1 of Cephalopachus bancanus. NCBI lineage: Eukaryota > Metazoa > Chordata > Mammalia > Primates > Tarsiidae > Cephalopachus > Cephalopachus bancanus. The sequence continues at coordinate 1,936,114 of JAPVLO010000090.1, forward strand.
AGGAACCTTGCATCAAGTTATGGTGAAGAGATGAGAAAAAGATTCTTTTCTCTAGTTGGGGGAAGGAAAAGTGATCACCTGGAAATAAGCTCAGAGCATTCTCTATAAAAAATCTACTTTCTGAATGAAAAAACTTTACCAGACATTTTTTCACTCGGGGGAGAGTTATTTCCTAAACTCTAGCGCCCTTGGGCTTTTCAGCCGCACATAAGTGGGGAAGAAAGAGAAGAAGCCAAGAAATACTGTGAAAGTTACAGCCCAAGGACACAGGGCCACTAAAAGACTGAATAATAACACTATAGGATGCTCTCCTTCCCCTACTACTTACCAACACACCAACGGGGTTCTAGTATAATAACAGTGGATTATAGCTGAAAGAACTTCATGACACCTCTATGTGTCTTAGAGATCTTAGGGTAACCCGCAGTAACGGGGAGAAAAATGAGGGCACTAGAGGATTTAGACGCCTCTGTTACCCGCAGCTCCAGTAAACATCAAACACAGTACAACTCTTAGTCAGATTAGCATGAAATCTTACACTAAAGGCATATTTACTCCAGTGCCTATGCCCTAATAATCGTGTACAGCTTTCAACAACAACAAAAATACAAGGCATGCTAATAGGCAAGATGAAACAGTCTAAAGAGACAGAGAAAACACTATAACCAGACTCAAATATGACATAGATTTTAGAATCATAAGTCAGGGAATTAAAAATAACTATGATTAATATGTAAAAGGCTCTAATGTATAAAGTAGATGACATGCAAGAATAGATGGGTAATGTTTGCAGAGATATAAAAACTCTAAGAAATAATGCTTAAAAAGAGAGATGCTGGAAAAAAACTGCTGTAACAGAAACCAAGAATGCCTTTTGTGAGCTTTTCAGAGACTGGACACAGCAGAGGAAAGAAAAAAAACAGCTAACTTGAAAATTACCACAATAGGTACTTTCTAAACTGAAATACAAACAACTACAACAAAACAAGACAATAAAAAAGAATAGAGCATCCAAGAGCTGTGGGACAACGTTAAAACGTGGAATATACATGTAATTGGAACACCAGAAAGACAATAAAGAGAGAAGGGGGAGTGATGTCAGCAAGATGATAGACTAGGAAGCTCCAAGTGCTTGTTCCCTCATGGACACATCAAATAAACAACTAGAGGCTGGCTAAAATAACCCTATGAGTGCCCTGGAAATCAGTCAAAGATCTATAGCGACCAAGTGAATACTCCGTCAAAAAGGTCATATATAATTATTTTTATTTTTAATATCCAGAATCTGTGTTATAAGGCCCAGAGCTTCCTCTCAGACTCAGTTTTATCTCAGTTGGCTGGTGAGGTCAATAGGGATACTTCTTCTTATCTAATTTGGTCTCTGGGAAGACTTCATTCAAGTTGTCGATGGTCATGTGATCAAATGGAATTATGTTCCTCATCTTCTCCAGCTGTTTCTCATATTCTCCAATCCTGTCCTTTGAGAGAGGCACAGACTCAGCACAAGTTTTCACATTGTCTTTCTCTTCAATGTCCACTGACATAGGAACCTTCAGGGCACTAAGCTTCTCGGAGTCATTCACCAAGCCTGACTTGGCCACATTGGCCTTGTATTACGCCCAGTTGTTAGCTAGTAGATTCTCAGGTAAAGTGGCCAACCTGGAGGTGAAGATCTCATTCCAGGATTTCAGGGAGTGAGCACTGGCTTTTTGGTTTGAGATCAGGTATGATCTCTCCAAAAAGCTACCCGGTCAATGACTTTTAGAGCACATTTTTGCCCAGTCGTCTTGGGATCCTTCAGTGACCCAGGTGGCCCACAGTTCACAGCAGCCAAAAGTCACATTAAATTTGATAGAAAATTTTGTGGTCTTTCACTTGCCTTTGCCGCACCCACTTGTGGCACTACATAGCCCATTACAGTTTGGGGAAAACAGTTGTCTAGACCCCAGTTCCCTTCTGTGAAGCAGAGATAGTAAAGTAGACCTTATTGGGGGCTGCCTGATTGGTCTGTGTTGCCTAACTCAGAGCTCAAACGGGAAAAAGTGGCATAGCTTAGATTTCAGGTTAGGGGAAGCCACATGATGCAGCAGGAATGGCTTGTGACACAAACCACAAGGGGCTATCGACCTGAAGATGCCTAAGGCAAAAGATTCCTGATTTAGGAATACAGCTAAGGCCTGGAGAAGAAGTAAGGGTGAGACTTTTAGGGAAATTAAGACATTTAAAAGCAGCCATGTATGCTGGAGAATGAGAAACACACACACACACACACACACACACACACACCCCACATCCCAGGGAAGAAGCACACTCAGACAAGGCCTGGGAAGACCTTAAGCCTTTACACCAGTCTGACTAGTGAAGGTCTTCCCCTGTACGTAGCCGCCATGCAAACTTGGAGAGGTGGCTGTTTTTCCAAATGCTCAATATTTGACAAAAGATCACAAGACATATAAAAGAACAAGAAAACATGCCATGTTCAAAGAAATAGAATAAATCTCCAGAAACTGTCCCTGAAGAAACATAGACATCAAACTTATTAGAAAAAGACTTTAAAAACAACTGTCTTAAATATAGTCAAGAGCTAAAGGTAAATATTGACAAGGAACTAAAATAACTCAGAAAGACAGTATATGAACAAAATGAGAATATTAACAAAGAGATATAAATTATATATACAGTCCTCTACATATGAATGAGTTTTGTTCTAGTATGTTCATAAGTCCAACAAAGTTAGCCTAGGTACCCAACTAACACAATTGACTATACAGTACTGTACTATAATAGGTATATAATACTTTTCACACAAATAATACACAAAAAAACCCACAAAAATAATAATTTTTAGTTTTGCAGTAAAGTATCTTGAAAAGTACAGTAGTACAGTCCAATAGCTGGCATCCAGGGCTGACATCAAGAGTACAGGCAAGAAAAGTTACTGACTGGAGGGGGGGTGAGAGATGGGAGAGCTGAAGAATCATCAGCAATAGGAGACAGAGGGCAAGCTGCAGTTTCACTCAAGCCTGATGTTGACGGCACAGTCCTGGTTCGTTGCCGTATTCAATTCTATTTACACTCTTGAAAAAAATGATTCAGTGATGTCTGGGAAGTAACTCTTTTTTTTTTTCTCCTCAACTTAGATGACACAGTAGCACTGGATTGCATTCTGAACAGCTGCTGCAAACTTCGTGTACCGTTCTATGTTTGGGTTCTGTGCCTCAAAAACTAACAGTGAGACCAGGCGTGGTGGCTCAAGCCTGTATTCCCAGCACTTTGGGAGGCCGAGGTGAGGGGATTGTCTGAGCCCACAGGTTCAAGAACAGGTTTGGCAACTTGGTGAGACCTCATCGCTACAATAAAAATAAAAGTAAAAATAAATTAACCGGGTGTAGTAGCACGCGCCTGCTCTTCTGGCTACTTGGAAGGCTGAGGTGGAATGATCATCTGAGCCTAGTACACCTACTAGGCTGGGAGCATGCCACTGCACTCCAGCTTGGGCAATGGAGCAAGACTCCAACTCAAAAAACAAAACAAAACAAAAAAAACACAACTAACAGTACCTCCTCAAATAAAACAAACATATGTTCATATCTTTGAAAGTTTGCAACTTGAAGGTTTGTATGTAATACAAACAGAAATTATGGTGCTGAAACATACAATAGCTGAATTGAAAAATTCACCTGTAGGATTTGATCACAGATTCAAACAGTCAGAAGAAAGGATCCGCTAATTTGAAGACAAATAGTATGAAATTATCAAGCCTGAGGAACAAAAAGAAAAAAGAACAAAGAAATGTGAACAGAGCTTAAGGAATTTATGAGACACCATCAAGTGGAGTAAAATATGCATATGGTAGTACAAGAAGAAGAGAGAAAGAGGCAGAAAAATTATTTAAAAAATAATTGTAAAAAATGTCTCAAATTTGAGGAAAGACATGGATATATGAATCCAAGAAGCTGAATGAATCCAAGAAGGATAAATTCAGCGACACACACTGAAATGGATACAAACTGTTGAATGCCAAAGACAAAGACAAAGAGAAAATAGCAAGAGGAAAGCAACTTTTTATATGCAAGGAATCCTAAATGTGACAATCAGAAGATTTCTCAGCAGTGATCTTGCAAGCCAGAAAGCAGTGGGATGATATATTGAAAGTGCAGAGGCCGGGCTCCGTGGCTCAGCCTGTAATCTCAGCACTTTGGAAGGCCGAAGTGAGTGGATTGCCTGAGCCCATGGATTTGAGACTAGCTTGGGCAACTTGGTGAGACCTCATCTCTACATTAAAAAAAAAAAATTAGCTGAGTGTGGTGTCATGTGCTTGTAGTTCCAGCTACTTAGAAGTTTGAGGTGGAAGGAATCGCCAGAGCCCAGCAGATCCACACTGGGGTGGCTGTGAGTGTGCCACTGCACTCCATCCTGGGTGAAAGAATGAGACTCTAATCCTTAAAAAAAATGCTGAAAGACGGCAAAAAACTGTCAACCAGTAATTCTACATCTGGCAAACTTGTTCTTTAAAAATGAGGGAGAATTTAAGACATTTGCAGATAAACAAAAGCTAAGAAATTCATTACCACTAGATCTCCCCTTTAAGAAATGCTAATGGGAGTTCTTCAAGTTAAAATTAAAGGATACCAAGCAGTAAGTTGAAGCATAGGAGAATATAATGTCTTCCAGTAAAGGTATACGCATGGGTTGTTTTTCTTTAAATAACAAAAACTAGTAGTGTAATGTTGGTTTGTAACTCTATTTCTCATTTTTGACAGTACTGAAAAGACAGAAGCATAAACAATCAATAATTATAAATCTATGTTAATGGGTACATAATATGTAAATATGTAATTTGTGACATCAATAACATAAAGTGGAGAAGGGGTGGAACTGTAAAGAGAGAATGGAGCAGGTGAAATATTTGAGATAATGGCTCAGGATTTTCTAAAATTAGTGACAGACATAAAACCACAGATCCAGAAAGCCCAGAGAACACCAAGCAAAATAAATATCAAGAATTACACACCCAGGCATATCATATTCAAGCTACAGAAGACAAAAATACAAAGAGGAAATCTTGAAAGAAGCCAGAGGTGGGGAGAAAAGCCTTACCTATAAACGATCAAGGATAAAAATGACATTTAACTTTTGTAAGAAACCATGCAAGTAAGAAGAGAGTGAAGTGAAATATTTAAAGTACTGACATAAAAAATACTTCTATCAACCTAAAATACTGCATCCAGTGATTATTCTTCAAAAGTGAAAGAGAGATATGTTCTCAGACAAACAAAACCTGAGGAAATGTATTACTAACAACCTGCCCTGCAAGGAATGTTAATACAAGCAAAAATAGAGGATAAATAAAGAAATAATAAATAAAGAAGAAGAAATAAAGAATGGCGGCTAACAAGAGAAAGAATAAGTGAAAGTAAATTAAAATTTATTATTTATTTTATTTTTAATTGATCCAATAGATAACTGTTCAAAGCAATAATAGTAATGATGTATTGGATGATTATAGCATATGGATACATGAAATGAATAAGAGCAATGTCATTCATTCATGTATCCTACTTAATAACATTGTTTCCCACGGGGATCCAGGATAATAGTTTTGATACTCAAAAAGACCAAAGATAAACATTGTCAAGGATGTGGAGAAAAAGAAACGCTTGTGCACTACTGGTAGAAATGTAAAGAAGTACAGCCATTTTGGAAAAGGGTGTTAAGGTTCTTCTAAAAACTAGAAATAAAAATAGTATATGGTCTGGTAATTTTATTTTTGGGGTATATATCTACAGGAATTTAAACTATTGTATTGAAGAGATATTTGCACTCCCATGTTTATTTCAGCATTAGTGACACTAATCAAGATATAGAAGCAACCTAAATGTCCATCAACTGATGAATAAATAAAGAAAATATGACATATGCAAAATAGAATACTATTAAACCTTTAAAAAGTCCTTTCATTTGCGAAAACATGGATGGAACTGGAGGATATTATGCTGAATGAAATAAACCAGGCATAGAGAGACAAAAAAAAAAAAAAGTTCTGCTACTACTATCCATATATACTGGATTTGAGCCATTAAGTAAATAGATGGTAGATTATGGAAGCCAGGTTTCTCACTGTTGAAATGGAAATTTATAGATAATGTGGGGATAAGGTGAGAATGATACTTATGATAATGGATTAAAGACATTAGCATAAATTAATGTTTAGCTGGGTTCAGGTGGAAATGGTTACATACAGAAATATTAAGAGACACATCTACGTACATAGGTTAGTATACACACATATATTTTCTTGCTCTTTCAGCCAAGAGGACCTAAAACAAATGACAACTGAGAAAAATGAGCGCATTTGGTTCTCAGAGTTTGGTTTCTACTACAATTTTCCAATAAAAGAATATTGAACTCCTTGAAGAGATGGCTGATTATAGAAAAATCTAGTAGAAAAAATATACAAGATAAGCCTGGAGTATCTTTTTGTGCCATAAAGTAAGAAAATGTTTTGCAAAATTCCAACAAAAACCCCACATTGATGGAGATATATAAAAGGCACATGGGAACCAGCTGTAAGAATTGCCAATGGCCAAAGTTAGAACAACCCAGCTTAGCAAAGCAGTGTTGGATTATAACCTGAAGAATGAAATATATATCCATGAATCCATACTATATAAATAAATGCTTGGATACATGGGCGAGAAGAGATAAATCTTCTGTGTGGAAGAATTCAAAATATTTTATGTGGTTATCAATTCCCAATCAAAACCTCAAGTGCCCATGCCATAAGAGATAAGATAGACAAGTGGGACCTCATCAAACTGACAAGTTTTCGCAAAGTCAAAGAAGCTATTGAGAGAACGGGAAGACAGCCCATAGACTGGGAAAAAATATTTGCCAACTGTATATCTGAACAAAGGGCTAATATCTAGGACCTACAAGGAACTCAAATGTGCCAAAAAGAAAAAAACAAACTCCATTACAAAGTGGACAAAAGATTTGAATAGACACTTCTCAAAAGAAGATATCCAAGCAGTCAACAGATACATGAAAAAATGCTCAGCCTTACTAGTCATCAAAGAAATGCAAATTAAAACCACACTGAGATGCTACCTAACTCCCGTCAGGTTGGCCATTATCAATAACTGAAAAAACAACAGATGCTGGAGAGGATGCGGCAGAAAGGGGACACTTCTACACTGTTGGTGGGAGTGTAAACTAGTACAGCCTCTGTGGAAAACAGTGTGGCAATTCCAAAAAGACCTAAAAATCTACCTCTCATATGACCCTGCAATCCTCCTACTGGAATATTGCTCTATGAAAAAGATACCTTCACACGAATGTTTATTGCAGCATTATTCACAATAGCAAAAACATGGAATGAACTATGCTGTCCATTGAAAGAGGACTGGATAAAAAATGTGGTACATATGCATGATGGACTATTAGGTAGCCATAAAGGACAAAATTTTGTACTTCGCAGCAGCTTGGATGGACTTAGAGTCTATAATACTGAGTTATCTATCTCAGAAGCAAATACATGCGTATCACGTGTTCTCACTCATAAGTGGACCTTGAACAACTATCGTAAAACTGTAAGAAAGGGATTGGCAGTAGTGGGAACTGCCAGGAGAGGGAGGGCACACCTCATCAACAAGGGTACCTGCATAAAGAACATTTGTACACCTCACCCTGAATTATACCCCACACATTTAAAATAAAAAATTTATTGAACAATATTTTATGTTTTTCTAGCCTCATGGAAGGGAGAATTGTATGTCTTCGTTTCATAAGTGTGGGCTCCTTCCAAAGAGCACAGTGTGGAAAAAGGGGAAAGAAGATCAGGCCTACAGTGGAGAAACCTGTGGTCTGAATGTTAATGTCCCCCCAGATTTATATGTTGAAATATTAGCTCCCAAGGTAATGGTATTAGCGGGAGGGGCTTTTGGAAAGTGATTAGGTCGTGATGGCTCCCTAAAAAAGAAGCTCCAGAGAGCTAGGTATTTCCATCCACTATGTGAGGCACAGCTAGAAGGCTCCATCTGTGAATCCGGAAGCAAGCTCTGACCAGACACTGAATCGAATCTACTGGTGCCTTGATCTGGGGCTTCCTAGCCCCTAGATGTGTAAGAAAAGAATTTCTGTTTGTTGCATTTTGTTATAGCAGCCTGAATGGACTAAGGTACCTGACAAACACTACCTCAGTCAGTTCATCAAGGTCATTATCAGTAGTGATAAATCATATTCATTTATGATGTGATGAAAATGGCACCCTACCTCTGTGGTCTTTCTCCTAAAAACCTATACCACCAGTGGATAATGAGAAAAACATCAAATTCCAACAGAGGGCATTACACAAAATACCTGGCCAGCCCTCCTCAAAATTGTCAAAGAGATATGACAACTAAATGTAATGTGGTTTCTTGAATGGGATTCTGGGACAGAAGAAGCACATCAAGTAAGAATAACATTTGAATAAACTATGCAATTTTGTTCATGGTAATGCATTGCCATTGGTTCATTAATTTTAACAAATGTGCCATAGTAATATAAAATATTCATAATAGGGAAACTAAGTACAGGTATATGGTGAGGCTTATGAGTGAGAACATGTGATACGCACGTATTTGCTTCTGAGATAGATTTTCTCTTCTCTTTTCTGTAAAGCTAAAACTTCTAAAAAATAAAGTCTACCTAAAAAAAATACTGATTCGGCTTCTGGGCAAGATGATGATGGAACAGGTCAGAATGTGAGAGTCTCTGCAAAACGCGTGTCCCTAAAGACTCTGCCTGAGTGATGGTCTGCCAGAGGGTGAGTGGAAGTCCATCTTAGGGGAGACTCGGGTTTATGCACTCAGGGCTCTCCTCCAGAGGTGACTGCAACCCACCACTGCCCTGAGATTGGAGACCTGGGCACACAGTGTCGAATGCTGTTCTTGGGGTTCTCTTGAGAGGAGAAGCAGAGAACAGCTGCTCCTCACCACCTGGTACACCTGGTCCATGCCATCACCGGCAGCAACCGGCCAGACACAAGCAGGAGGAACCATGGAGAAGGCAGGTCATGGAAATCTGCAACAAGTTCCAACTCTGGTGATAAGATGCTGACAGGCACCATCTTCTCAGTCTCAGAACCAGACAAAGACCTGCATTGGCCCACCCAGCTCCACCCAGCCCTCTTCTTGGAATGCAGAGGCTATCCTCTCATCAGACTCAAGGAGAGACGCCACTCTCTCATGCTGGAATAGGCACAGGCATGTCAGATCTGAGTGGGAGACTTGACAGCAGCAGCAGCAAATAGGGTGAATCTGGATCTGATCCATTTTCTCCCATAGTAGTGCAGGGAGCATCTGACCCACACTGAGCGCATCCCTATCAGACTGCGGTGAGAGTGGAGGGGAGGGGTGGGAAACTGGAGCCATTCCTTAAGGCAGAGGTGGCAACCGAAAGGAACCTGGAGTTACAGAGATGACCACAGACTGAGTTTTTTTTTTCTTGCTTATGTCTTTTGTTTCAATTTTAGTTTTTGCTTTCTTCTCTCTTTCTTTCTGCTTTTGTTTACGTTTTGGTGCTTGCATTTTTTTCTGTTATTTTAATTTTTTTTTTTTTAGATTTTCTGTTTGTTTATGGGTATTGTTGAGCGGGCTTTAGTTTGTTTGTTTGTATGATTGTCTGTATGCTTTTGGGTTTTTGGTTGTTTTTCCTGTCTTTGTGTCTCTGTTTATTCATTAGTTGGTATACCTGTCTATTTTCCCTCTTCTTCTTTTCTCTGTCCACCTTCCTTTCATCTTCCCCCTTTCTTTTCCCATTATTTTCCTTTTTCTTATCTCATTTTGTTTGCAGGGGGCAAACAGACACTCCCACTGCATGGACAGATTGTAAGGCAGCGGGAAGTGGGATCCAGGGGGCCCACACACCTGTCAGTGGATACTGGATTTTGCAGATAGCTTTGAATCACAACTCCCTGCTTAATTAAATCTCACATCTACAAAAAGCACAGGCCCTCACACCCAGTCGAGCTTCAGAATTGAACAAAGCCACAAGATCTAGATAAAGAAGAATAGTAGATTGAGCAAACAGAAATAAAAGCTGACCACCTGAGTGGTCAGCCACTGAGAATACAGACTTCAGAACTGAAACAATGAAGAGCCCCCAGAATGACTGGTTTCAAACCACAAACCCAGATATCAAGATATTAATCAAAAGAACAAATAGAAACGAGGAGAGATAAGAGGAAAGAATGAAGGAGTTGATAACTGAGATAACAGCAAAAATATTATGATGCAACAATATATTGTCTCCAAGAGACTCATCTCAGCAGAAAGGACACAAACAGACTCAAAGTAAGAGGATGGAAAACAAAAGAAAGCAGATGAACAGAACACAAAAGAAAGCAAGAGTCACTATCTTAATATCAGACAAAATACTCTTTAAGCAATCAAAAATGTTAAAAGATACGAACGTCACTACATAATGATAAATGGTTCAATCCATCAACAAGAAATAATCCATCCTAAACATATATGAACCCAATATAGGAGCACCAACTTTCATAAAGCAGCTTTTAGGTAAGCTAAAAAAAGATATTGGCTCTAACACCATCACAGCTGGGGCCTTTAGCATCCCATTAACAACCCTAGACAGGTCATCAAGACAAAAAATCAAGGAGTTCTGGAACCTCAGTGAGACTCTTAATGAACTTAATTGATACCTACAGAACACTCCACCCCCAACAACCATGGAATGTACATTCTACTCATCGCCACATGGAATATACTCTAAGATCGACCACTTCTGCAGCCATAAATCAAGCATAAACAAATTCCATAAAATTAAAATTCTGCAATGCACCTTCTCAGGCCACAGTGGAATAAAAATAAATGCCAATACCAACAAAGATCTCTCAAAACCCACAAAGACATGGACACTAAACTGCATAATGGTAAACAATTCCTGGGTCAACATGGAAATCAAAACAGAGATTAAAGGATACTTGAAAACAAATGAAAATGAAGAAGCATTGTACTGAAATCTCTGGGATGCCATGAAAACTGTACTAAGAGGGGAATTCATATCTCTATGAACACACATGAAGAAAATGGAAAGAGCACAAATCACCTAAAGAAGCTGGAAGAGCAAGACCACTAAAACCCTAACTTCAGCAGAAGGATCCAGATCACCAAAATAACCGCCCATATTTGGGACATAGAAGATAAAAATATACTACAAAAAAATCAATGAAACAAAAAGTTGGTTCTTTGATAGGATAAACAAGATTGATAGACTCCAAGCTTGACTGACCAAGAAAAAGAGAGAAAAAGTCCAAATAAACATAATCAGAAATGCAAAAGATGAAGTCACAACTGATCCCAAAGAAATACAAAACACGATCAAAGATTACTATGTATAACTGTATGGAGAAAAATTTGAAAACCTAAATGAAATGGAGACTTTCTTATATCACACAACCTCCCCAGGTTGAAGCAAGAAGAAATCAAGACCCTAAATAGACCAATAACAACCCAAGAAATTGACTATGCCATAAGAAAACTACCTACAGACCAAGCGTGGTGGCTCAAGCCTGTAATCCCAGAACTTTGGGAGATCAAGGCAAGAGAATTGCCTGAGCCTGTGGGTTTGAGACCAGCCTGGGCAACATGGTGAGACCTTGTCTCTACAACAGTGAAAAAATTACCTGGGTATCATAGCACGCACTGGTTATTTCAGCTACTTGGAAGGTTGAGGCAGAAGGATTGCCTGAGCCCAGCAGGTCAATGCTGGGGTGGCCATGAGCATGCCACTGCACTCCAGCCTGGGCAATGGAGTGAGACTCCAACTCCGAAGGAAAGAAAGAAAGAGAGAGAGAGAGAGAGAGAGAGGGTGGGAGGGAGGGAGGAAGGAAGGAAGGAAGGAAGGAAGAAAGAAAGGCAGGAAGGAAGGAAGGAGGGAAGGAAGGGAAAAGAAAGAAAGAAAGAAAGAAAGAAAGAAAGAAAGAAAGAAAGAAAGAAAGAATACTTACAAAAGAAATCCCTGGACCAGATGACTTTCCAGCAGAATTCTACAAAACATACAAGGAAGAGATGATACCAGTCCTATTGAAAATATTCCAGGCAATTGAGAAATCATTTTATGAAGCTAACATCACATTGATACCCAAATCAGGGAAAGATACAACAAAGAAAGAGAGCTACAGGCCAATATCCTTGATGAACATAGATACTAAAATTCTATGAACAAGATCTAGCAAACCGGATCCAACAACATATCTCAAAAATCACCCCCATGGTCAAGTAGACTTCATCCCCAGGATGCAGGGCTTGTTCAAACATCTGCAAGATCACTCTCACCCGTCCTGTTCAACATAGTATTGGAAGTCCCAGCTAGAGTAATTAGACAAGAGAAGGAAATCAGGGTTATCCAAAGAGGAAAAGAAGAAGTTAAGTTATCCCTCTTTGCAGATGACATGACTCTATACCTTGAAAACATAGGAGAATCTGTCAAAAAGCCTCCTTGCACTGATAAAGGACTTTGGCAAAGTCTCAGGGTATAAAATAAATGTGCAAAAGACAGTCACATTCTTCTACATCAACAACAAACCAAATAAAAGGCACAATACCATTCAAAATAGCCACAAAAAAGAAAAGAAATACCTCAGCATCTTCCTAACCAGGGAAGTGAAAGATCTTTACGACAAAAACTACAAAACAGTGCTCAATGAAATCAAAGATGACACAAACAAATGGAAAAATATTCCATGCTCATGGATTGAAAGAATCAATATTATCAAGATGCCCATCATACCAAAGGTAATCTATAGATTCAACACATAACCCATTAAATTACTATCATTATTCTTCTCAGACCTGGAAATAACAATACAGAAATTCATATGGAAACATAAAAGATCACGAATAGCCAAAATAATTCTTAGTAAAAGAAACAAAGCAGGAGGTATCACACTTCCAGATTTTAAACTTTACCGTAAGGCTACAATACTCAGAACAACCCGTTATTGGTACAAGAACAGGCGTATAGATCATTGGAACAGGATAGAGATTACAGAAGCAAAACCTCAATTTCTAAACCAGCTCATCTTTGAGAAAGCCACCACCAACCACCACTGGGGAGAGGAGAATCTATTCAGTAAATGGTGCTGGGAAAACTGACTGACCACATGTAGAAGAATGAAATAGGACTTTTACCCATCACCATACACAAAAATCAGTTCTAAATGAACCAAAGACCTAAACATAAAACCTCAAACTATAAGAATCTTAGAAAATGCAGGAGATATCCTTACAGAAATCGGCATAGGCAACCAACTCCTGATCAAAAACCCAAATGCCCATGCCATAAAAGATAAGATAGAGAAGCAGGACCTCATCAAACTTTAAAGCTTCTGCAAAGCCAAAGAAACCATCAAGAGAACTGGGAGACAGCCCACAGAATGGGAAAAATATACTATAAGAAAGGGATTGGCAGTAGTGGGAACTGGCAAGAGAGGGTGGGGGCTGGAGTGGCAGGAGTGGGAAACTGCCAGGTGAGGGGGGCACACCTCATCAACGAGGGTCCCTGCATCATGAACATGTGTATACCTAACCCTGAATTGTAATTCACATATTTAAAATAGAAAATTTAAAAAAAAACGGATCCAAGAAGAAATAGAAAATCATCTTATGATCATTAAAAACATTGACTGCTACCACTTAAAGTTATTTAATTAAATACTGATCAGTAGATATTCCAGCCGTACATAGACTTGTCTAGTGAGTAGAAAAAGAAGTAGCAGGCTGGTCTGAAGATAATGAGTTGTCTCGATTATTCACAGTCAATTACAGTTCGAACTTCTTATTCTGATCTTTCTCTCTTCTCACTATTGCACTTAAAAAAACAAAACAGAACAAAGAAATGCAGGCTGAGGCAAGAGGATCCCTTGAGGCCAGGAGTTTGAGTCTAGCCTGTGCAACATAGTAAGACCTTGTCTCTATTTAAAAATTTTAAAAATTAACTCAGTATGATGGCATGGACCTGTAGTCCTAGTTACTTAGGAGTCTGTGGTGAGAGAATTGCTTGAGCCTAGGAGGTCGAGGCTGAAGTGACTTATGATCACACCACTGCACTCCAGCCTGGGCACAGAGAAAGACCCTTGTCCTGATTCTAAAAACATAAATAAATAAAAAGAAAAAGAAAGAAAACAGCTGGGCTCGGTGGCTCAGCCTGTAATCCCAGCACTTGGGGAGGCCGAGGGGAATGGATTGCCTGAGTCCGGGGTTCGAGACCAGCCCGGGTAACTTGGCTAGACCTCGTCTCTATGATAAAAGACAAAATTAGCCAGGCGTGGTAGCATGCCTCTGTAGTTTCAGGTATTTGGAAGGCTGAGGCAAAAGGATTGCAGAATCCCAGCAGGTTGATACCTGGGTGGCCATGAGTGTGCCACTGCACTCCAGCCTAGGCAACAGAGAGAGATTCCGAGAGAGAGACAGAGAAAGATTCTGAGAGAGAGAGAGAGAGAGAGAGAGAGAGAGAGAGAGAGAGAGACAGACAGAGAGAGAGAGAGAGAGAGAGAGAGAGAGAGAGAGAGAGAACCAAAGAAAAAGGAGGAACATTTCTAACTCATGGTGAAACAAAGACATTTAAGAAAGAAAAATTGAAGTTAATCTCATTCATAAATACTGATGTAAGAATCTTAAACAATATTTTGGCTACCTTAACGTATTAATGCATATGAAGAAGATACACACCATAGTCAACTGAGGGAGCAGATCATGAAGCCCGAGGAAGATGCTGTTAGTCTGCTGGTGGTCTAAAGTGGCTGTAGGTCAGTCAGACTAGTGGTCAGGAAGAAAAGCAGGACATGAAGTGGGAAAAGACAAGGCAAACTGGAAGCCATGAAGATAAACTGGAATCTTGTGCCTTTGTCTCTTGCTGCTGTAACCTTGACAGCACAGATGCCCTGCAGAAGGGATTGCTTCCCTACTCAAGGAACTGTAAGGCTAAGCTATTAGTGGAGAAGGAGGCTCTGCAGGTCTGTCTGGCTGCTGCTCCACAGAGAGAAGGTGAGCCACGAGTTCAGCAGCATCTGAGGTGCCAGACTCTTTCTGATGGTAATGGTTGGCGCTTCACTTCCACCTTCTAAATCTCGTGCAAATGTTTCTTGTGGCCAACCCTAATTTGGGACCATGGAAGCTAGGGAGTTCCGGGAAACGGTGTTCTAGCTTAGCTAACCAAATACTGTGCAAAGTCACCACAGTCTATCCTGTGTCTGGTTGGCATTGATTATAAGCACCTCTTTTAACCATATTTAATTTTGAATAAAGACAATAGCAAAATAATGCTTCCACCTAAAATGATGTAATGGTCACTCAGTCTCGGACAGCTGAAAACCTTGCCAATTCTTTCCTCATAGATAAAACAAAGTCTCTTCATCTGTCTTTGTTTGATGTATTCTTCCTCTAGCTGAGTCTAATTTCTTTGATGACCTATACTATTGATGTATAAGGTTATGTGTTATAATTATACCTTATGTTACATAGGAGGGAAAGAAAAAAAAAAGATTTGGTTAATACATACATTTGTCCCTAGTATCCATGGATAATTGGTTTCAAAATCCCCTGTCGTTACCTAATTCCAAAGATGCTCAAGTCCCTTGTATAAAATGACATAGTGTTTGTACATAACTTACGTACATCTTTCGGTATACTTTGCTTTTAATTTTAAAGATATGGGGTACAATTCAGGATTAGGTACCTAAGTGGCCTAAGTGGTACAGGTAAAGTTTGGGCCTCCCTTTGGTCCCCATTTCACTTGGTTTGAGATCAGGTACTCTTACTGATGTCATGTGTTCCCTCCTCCCTCCCCTGGCAGTGTCCTACCACTGCCAATCCCTTTTTATAGTATTATGATAATTGCTCAAGGTTTTTAACTGTACTAGGTATATTTATTAAGCTCTCATCAAGTGCCAAGCAAAGTCCTTTATATACATTACATACTTTATGTACATTATTCTTGCTTTTTTTTTTTTTACATTTTTTATTGTAAAGATGTGGGGTACAATTCAGGGTTAGGTATACAAGTGTTCATCATGCAGGTACCCTTCTTGATGAGGTGTGCACCCACTCCCCTGGCTATTTCCCACTACTGCCAATCCCACCCCCACCCTCCCCTGGTAGTTTCCCACTATTACCAATCCCTTTCTTATAGTATTACAGTAGTTGTTCAAGGTCCACTTATGATTGCACATTGATTTTATACCCTGAGACTTTGCCAAAGTCATTCATCAGTGAAAGGAGGTTTTTGACAGATTCTCTTGGGTTTTCAAGGCATAGGATCATATCATCAGCAAAGAGGGATAATTTAACTTCCTCTTTTTCTATTTGAATATCCCTGATTTCCTTCTCTTGTCTGATTGCTCTAGCTAGGACTTCCAACACTATGTTGAACAGGAAGGGTGAGAGTGGGCAGCCTTGACTTGCTCCAATTTTCGGGGGAAATGCTTCTAATTTTTGTCTGTTTAGCAATATGTTGACTGTGGGTTTATCATAGATGGCATTTACTATTTTGATGTATGTTCCCTCTATGACTAGGTGTTCAAAGGTTTTTATCAAGAAGAGATGCAGGATTTTATTAAAAGCTTTTTCTACATCTAATAATATCATCATGTCATTTGTGTTTTAATATCTGTTGATGTATTTAATGACATTTATGGTCTTGCAGATGTTGAACCAGCTCTTCATCCCAGGGATGAAAACTACTTGGTCATGGTGAATGATTTTTTTTTTTTTTGAGTTGGAGTCTCACTCTGTCACTCAGGCTGGAATGCAGTGGCATGCTCGTGGCTACCCCAGCGTCAACCTGCTGGTCTCAGGCTATCCTTTCACCCCAGCCTTCCAAGTAGCCAGAACTACAGGTGTGTGCTACCACTTCCAGCTAATTTTTTGATTTATTACAGAGATGACATCTGACCAATTTGCTCAGGCTGTTCTCAAACCCATGAACTCAGGCAATCCCCTTACCTCAGCCTCCCAAAATGCTGGGATTACAGACTTGAGTCACTACACCTGGTCATGGTGAATGATTTTTTGAGATGTGATGTTGGATCCGACTTGCTAGAATCTTGTTGAGAATTTTTGCATCTACGTTCATCAGGGATATTGGCCTGTAGTTCTCTCTTTTGTTGGATCTTTACCTGGTTTGAGTATCAGTGTGATATTAGCTTTGTAAAATGATTTGGAGAGAGTTCTGTCTTTCTCAACTGCCTGGAACACTTTCAGTAGGGTTGGTATTAGGCTTCACCTTGTATGTTTTGTAGAATTTCACCGGAAAACTGGCTGGTCCAGGACTTTTTTTTTTTTAATAGGTTTTTTTAAAAAAATAATATTGGTTTTATATTGGTCTATTTAAGGTCTCAATTTCTTCTTGTTTCAACCTTGGGAGGTTGTGTGATGCCAGACAGTCCTCCGTTTCATTTAGGTTTTCGAGTTTGTTTCCACATAGATGTGCGTAGTAATCTCTGATAATCTTTTGTATTTCTTCAGAGTCTGTTGTGACTTGATCTTTTGCATTTCTGATTGTGTTTACTTGTTTTCTCTTTTTCTTGGTCAATATGGTAGGGGTTCATCAATCTTATTTATCCTTCCAAAGAACCAGCTTTTTGTTTCATTGATTTTTTTCTGTGATTTTTTTTTCTTCTATGTCCTGTCTTTAGACTTTTGCTTTGGGGATCTGGATTCTTCTGCTGAAGTTAGGGTTTCGGTGGTCTTGCCTTTCCAGCTCCCTTAGGTGACTCATTAGGCTGTTAACTTATGATCTTTCTATTTTCTTTTTCTTTTTTTTTTTTTTGAGTTGGAGTCTCCCTCTGTCACCCAGACTGGAGTGCAGTGGCTGCTCCTGGCCACCGCAGCCTTGACCTGCTGGGCTCTGGCGATCCTTCTGCCTCAGTCTTCCAAGTAGCTGGATCTACAGGCATGCGCTACCACGCCCGGCTAATTTTTGATTTATCGTAGAGATGAGGTTTCACCAAGTTGTCCAGGCGGGTCTCGAACCCACGGGCTCAGGCAATCCACTCACCTCAGCTTCCCAAAGCATGGGATTACAGGCTGAGCCACTGAGCCCAGCTTCTATTTTCTTGATGTGTGTTTGTAGAGATACAAATCCCCCTCTTAGTACTGTTTTGATGGCATCCCAGAGGTTTTGGTAAGATGTGTCTCTTTTCATTTGTTCCCAGGAATCTTTTAATTTCTGTCATGACCCAAAAGTTGTTCAGTATCATGCTGTTTAGTGTCCACGTCTTTGTGGGTTTTGGGGGGATTTTGTTGGCAGTGATATCTATTTTATTCCACTGTGATCTGAGAAGGTGCATGGCAGTACTTATGAAATTTGTTTATGCTTGATTTATGACTGAGGATGCAGTCAATCTTAGAGTACATTCCATGTGTTGATGAGTAGTGTATATTTTGTGGTTGTTAGGTGGAACGTTCTGTAGGTATCTATTAAGTCCATTTGCTCAAGTATCAAGTTGAGGTTCTGGATCTCTTTGTTAAGTTTCAATGATCTATCTAGAATTGTTAGTGAGGTATTTAAGACCCCAGTTATGATAATGTTAGAGTAAAAATTGTTCTTTTTTTAATTTAATAGCTGACTTTATAAAAACTGGTGCTCCTGTGTTGGGTACACATATGTTTAGGATGGATATTTCTTGTTGATGGATTGAACCATTTATCATTACGTATTGTCTTTATGTATTGTTTTTAATTTTTGATAGCTTAATGATTATTTTGTCTGATATTAAGATTGTGACTTCTGTCTTCTTTTGTGATCTGTTCACCAGAAAATTTGTTTTCCGCCCTCTATCTCTGAGTCTGTGAGTTTCCTTTGTAGTGAGATGTGTTTCCTGGGAGTCAGCATATTGTTTTGTTTTTTATTCTAGTTTACCACTCGATGTCTTTTCAGTGGTGCATTTAATCCATTCACATTCAGGCTGATTATTGAAATGTGAGAGTTTGTCCCTATCATAAGGCTCTTATAAGGCTGTTTTGTTTTCTTTTAGCTTTTGTGTTAATATATGTGTGTGTGTTTATGTACATTTTTGTGGGTGTGCTGTGTGTTCTCTTACCTCTGTGTTTGTGATCTTGTGAAGAATATGATCTTTCTTTTATTTCTTTTTTCTTCCATGCACAGCATCTTTTAAAGCATCTCCTATAGAGCTGGTTAGAAGCAGCATTTTCTCTTAGGGAATGGATGTCTGGGAAGGATTTTAATCCTCCATCACTGATGAAGCTTAGGTTGGTTGGGTAGGGAATTCTTGATCTTTGAGAATATTAAAGATTGGGGTCCAATCCCTTTTGTTCTGTAGTGTTTCTGCAGATAAGTCTGCAGCAATTCTGATTGATCTTCCTTGGTAGGTAGTCTGACCATTTTCCCTTGCTGACGTTAGGATTTTTTTCTTTTATACTTACTTTGCATAGGTGAATTACTATGTGTCTAGGGGTTGATCTTCCCAGAAGATGTTTTGCAGGAGATCTCTGTATCTCTTGTGCTTGTATAGTCGTCTCTCTGGCCAGATTTGGAAAGTTTTCTTGAATGATCTCATGGAATGTTTTTTCTAAGTTGTTTTTCCATTTCTTTTTTTACTTCAGGTATTCTGATGAGATGTAGGTTTGACTTCTTGATAAAATCACACATCTCTTGGAGAGTTTCTTCTTTCCTCTGAAGTTTTTTTCTTATATTTTAATAGATTGAGTCAATTCCATATTTTGGCCTTCCAACTCTGAGATTCTTTCTTCTGCTTGGCCAATTCTGCTTCCCATGTTTGTCAGTTTATTATTTCATGGATGAAGTTCTTTATTGCTGCTATTTTTAAAATATAGTTTCTTAAGTCTATACAACTTCATTGCAATTTCATTTAGTTTTAGCCCTTGCATTTCTTTTCTTTTCCAGTGGCAGGACCTTGCAGCCTAAACTGGCACTAGAGATGGTAGCAGTGAGTCCAGGTTTGGGGTGGCCTCTCCCCACGGCTTCTTTTGGACTCTGCCTCTGGCTTCTTCACTGCGCTCTCTCTGTGGCCCTCACTGGCGGGATCCAACATTCTAACACTTCCACCTTGATCCAACACCCTTAGGATACCCATGCTTTTGTCAATATAAATTGGCAAATTGTTGCTGTTCTTTAGTGTGTATAGTGTGCACATACCATGGGTTATAGTTTTCTTTACTTTTACTAAGTGTTCTATAATAGCAACATCTTGGTCATCCAAAGCTTAGCTTTTTAAAGGTCCTCAACTACATGTGTCTATGAGTGATAATTTAAGTAGCTCTTTGCCATCATTGTCCCCTTTGCTACTGGCAAGAGGACCACGAATGCCTTCATATCTAATCAGATCTGACAGTTAATTCCAGATAAACCAATTCAGGCCACACATCCACAAGGTTCTAGTCTCTGGATCTGTCCAGTATTAATTTTTGTACCAACTAGACTTTCATCAGAGAAGTAGAACAGTTATTAGTGATATGGAATGATATGGTGACAGGTTTTTAATAATTGGAATGAACCTTGTATGGTTATTAGAGCTGGTAAAGCAGTTTGTGTAAGACTGTTGCCTGAAGTTATTGTAGGTGAATAGGGCCAGCAGTTGGGAAGAAATCTAGATGTGAAGTGAGAAAGCAAGGACACAGAGGACCCTACAGGGCAAGTGGAACCCATGAAAACATACAGGAACCTGCATCTATCACTCACTCTCTTCAAGGTCAATGATGTGGATGCCTACAGAAGGATCTGGCACCCTTCACCACAGAATGTACCTGCACCCGAACCAGCACTTGTTGGACTTGAAATAAGATATTGAAGGAGCTGGAGGAGCTTTGGGTTTGGCTGCTGCCCTACTCCAAAAGTGTGATCGCGGATCACTGACAGCTTCTAATAGCCCTTGGCCACCCTACATGACACCGCAGACTGTAATGGAGCTACTTAACCTCTGCCTTCCAAATATCATGTAAACTTCTTTTGTGGCCAACCCTGATAAGGTACCATAAAGAAAAGGAATGCTGGAAGACGTAGGTCCAACTTGGTAATGTGCCACAATACAAACATACCACCCTTATAATTGTGCTTTACTAATAGTCAAAATACAGTTTGGGTATAAAACTTTCTTTATTTACTTATTTATTTTTTTGAGTTGGAGTCTTACTCTGTTGCCCAGACTGGAGTGCAGTGGCTCCCAGTCGCTGCAGCCTTGACCTGCTGGGCTCAGGTGATCCTTCCACCTCAGCCTTCCAAGTAGCTGGAACGATAGGCGTGCGCTACCACACCTGGCTCATTTTTGATTTATTGTAGAAATGAGGTCTTGCCAAGTTGCCAAGTCTGGTCTCAAACCCGCGGGCTCCGACAATCCACTCGCCTCGGCCTCCCAAAGTGCTGGGATTACAGACTGAGCCACTGAGCCCGACCTAAAACTTTATTTTTAAAACTTAGATTGCTGTGTCAACTTTTTTTCGTTATTTCTGTAAACATTTTATCCTAAACAGTTTATGGTGATTTTATGGAGCTCTTGGTTTGAGAATGAATTGGTTTTTTTCTTACAAAAAGTGGTGCAAAGCTTGTCTGTGTTGAAATACACTTGCCATATGCTGGCCCATTCACCCAAATGAGCCAATTATTTTGAATATTTTTGCTATATTTTTCAAATTTTTGTTTGCATCCAACCAAATGGAAGGCATTATTTTGTCTATGTAGTTTATACATCAATGAAAAGATTTGAGGTGATTACAGCAATACCAACTCAACCACGTTATGTACAGTGTTTTTTTTTATTTAAAAAAAAAAAAACCAAGAACATAGTTCACAAACAAGTCTCTTCCCGTAGTGTTAGAATTATTTCTTCAGATTTAATTGGCAAGAAGTTTAATGTTTAATTTAAAAAGCCTAATATTTGCATCTCATCAAGTTATATTTAGTATCTGTTAATAAGCATCACTATATATTATTTAAGTTCTTTTTTTGTTTGTTTGTTTTTTTTTTGAGTTGGAGTCTCACTCTGTCGCCCAGACTGGAGTGCAGTGGCCGCTCCCGGCCACCGCAGCCTCGACCTGCTGGGCTCCGGTGATCCTTCCGCCTCAGCCTTCCGAGTAGCTGGAATTACAGGCGTGCGCTACCATGCCCAGCTGATTTTTTTTATTTATTGTAGAGATGAGGTCTCGCTGCCCAGGCGGGCCTCGAACCCACGGGCTCAGGCAATCCACTCACCTCAGCCTCCCAAAGGCGCGGGATTACAGGCTGAGCCACCGAGCCCGGCTATTTAAGTTCTTAATACAATTCTGTGACATTATTTATTTACTTAATTCCATGCCTATATTCCCATGTTTTATTGAATCTCTGATTTTTTCTTAAGCACAAGCAGCAGAATGACAACTTGAAGTGACCATGATTTGATGTTTTCAATGAAAGACTCAGTGGTAAAAACAGATCTTACATCTAGCCACCATTCCTTCCTTCCTTCCTCTTAACATACACACACACACACACACACACACACACACACACACACTCCTGAAGAAGAGTTGAGAGAAACAGCATAATAGAGTTAGCATTTAGTTGTAAACCATTAGAGATTAGTAAACATCAGATCTCTTTCTCTCCTGCTCACTCTCTTGCCATTTCCCTTCTGGTTTCAAGTATAAGATGGGGCCAGGCATGGTGGCTCATGCCTGTAATTCTAGTGCTTTGGGAGGCTGAGATGGGAGGATTGCTTGAGGTCAGATGTTTGAGATCAGCCTGGCAAACAGTGAGACTCTGTGTCTCTCTCTAAAAAAAGAAAGAAAAATTATAACATTGCTTGCCCTCATATTAAACATTGGAAATATTGTCCTCTGACTTTAAAAAAAGCATCTAATGAAATTATGATTCCTTTAATGTGGCAAATGTAAATTGCATATAAATAGCATCGTTAATTAACAAAAACATTCTATTTTACCAACATATCCTCTATGCATTTCATTTTACCAGCAACTTGATGAAAATGCAGTTCTGGAATGGTTTTCCACATGCATCATTTGGAGAAAAGGTGTATTGAAGGGCTTTCTGGTATTCTTTTCTATAAGGTAGTAGTGATTAGACATAACAGATGTAACTCTAATATAATACGATCCCTGACCCTAACCTCTTCTAATTTCATACCAACATGCTTACATGGACACTGTATAATTAATTTCCATTTATTATTTACTACCCATTCACACACTACTTTTGTTTTGTTTTGTTTTGTTTTGAGTTGGAGTCTCACTCTGTCACCCAGACTGGAGTGCAGTGGTCGCTCCTGGCCACTGCAGCCTCGACCAGCTGGGCTCTGATGATCCTTCCCCCTCAGCCTTTCAAGTAGCCAAAACTACAGGTGGATGCTACCACACTCGGCTAAATTTTTTGATTTATTGTAGAGATGAGGTCTCGCCAAGTTGCCAGGCGGGTCTCGAACCTGTGGGCTCAGGCAATCCACTCATCTCAGCCTCCCAAAGTGCAGGATTACAGGCTGAGCCACCAAGCCCGGCTTCACACACTACTTTTGACAAATCTTTTTCTGAAGTTTCAAGGAGATGCCTATATGTTCCTTTTTGCAGATGTAATGAAATAATGAAAATTTTATTTATCAAAATCCAGGAAGGATGTTCCCCATGGAAAAACAGTTGGCACGTGCTGAGCTACAACTGGGTCACATTTCTCAGGGGCCTCTGATGGTTGAGAGAGTCAACTGCTGGCCTCAGGAGCCTTTGGACAGTGGTAGAGTGTGACGAAGACAGCTCTGAAGAGATGAATGAGTCTTAGCATGTGGCTGGGTTGGCGAAATTGTTTTAGAAACAGTGTGTGTGATATTATGTGTATATTACATGGAAACATACGTTTTCACCCATGGTTCCTGGTTCATAACTCCCATAGTCCTTGCTACAGTCTTTTGTCATGTTGGGGTGCTTTAGGCTTCAAAAGCAGGCCTTGGAAAACAGAATCTCTCTCTGTCTGACCTTCTCCTACCCTCTTTTCACCTGTTCCTTTTTCTCCCTAAGGCAGCACTCTAATTTTCCCCATCTTTCCATAAAGAAGTTCTCTAACCTACCTTGTCTGATTTTGGGTCATAGGCCCCATTTCAGAAAGGATCCTGCCCCATAACCTGGAGGAAAAAATGCTATACAGAGAGGTCAAGGAAAATGTGAACAGGCAGGCCTTGTTGGGTTCCTCGCTCAGTCTGTTAGTGTTAGATTATACCCTTTTTGCCCAACTACAACATTTGAACATGATTGCCCATGCTTCAGTCAAATTCCTATAAGGCCCAAGAGGATGGAGAATGGGAGTGTCTGGGTAGCAGAACACATGGAGATTGCTGGATGGTGGCGGCTCTGGGGAGGCATGGAAGTTTTGTGCTCCCTCCCCATGCCTCATCCTGTGTCTCTTCATCTGTATCCTTTGTAATATCCTTTATAATATGCCAGTAAACACAAGCAAGTCTTTCCCTGAGTTCTGCGAGCTGCTGTAGCAAATTAATCAAACCTAAGGAGAGAGTCATGGCATCCTAATTTATAGCTAGTCAGTCAGAAGCACAGGTGAAACAACCTGGGCCCTGTAATTGACATCAAAAGCGTGGAGCTGTCTTGAGGATGGAGTCCTCAACTTGTGGGATCTGACACTGTCTCCAGGTAGATAATGTCAGAATTGAACTGAGTTAGAGGACACCCAGCTAGTGTCTGCTGCAGAGTAGCTCTTTTGCTTATCGGTGGAGAAAAGTCCCCATGCATTTGTCCACAATAGTCTTCTATGTTGATGGTTGTGGTGTGACAGCAGAGGAAAAACAGCTTGAGTTTTTTCCACTCAGTATGTCACTCTTCATATTTTTAGAGAACAGTTGAGCTTTTCATGGGACCTAGTAATGGGTGGAGTTCTCTACTAGACTAGAGTAGAAGGCAGAATCCAGGTGGTCCGTGAATTATAGGAATAGAGTTAGAAGATCAGAGACTTAGGAGAAGAGACAGGAAATCAATAATTCTCAGAGGTTGTGGGTAAAATGGGTAAAACACTGGTTGTGAAGTTAGTGATAATAGTGGGAAGAGGTGAAACTAGTTTAACTTA
Source organism: Cephalopachus bancanus (assembly GCA_027257055.1). Classification (NCBI taxonomy): domain Eukaryota; kingdom Metazoa; phylum Chordata; class Mammalia; order Primates; family Tarsiidae; genus Cephalopachus; species Cephalopachus bancanus. The sequence continues at coordinate 1,961,209 of JAPVLO010000090.1, forward strand.
ATTTTAAAAGGGGAAGTTATGCCTATTCTCACACTATTGTCTCTTAACTTTAAACCCATTCTTGTACAATCCGGTTTGTCCTGTTCTGCAAACTACATTACTGCCTTGCCACCTTGTTCTCTGGTAGGGTCTGCCAACAGAGAATGCTGAAGGGAGACTGCAGTTTTTCAACCTGGCAGTGGAAGTTTGTTCCAGAAGCAGCAGTGGAATCCACTTTGCAGTTTTTCTAATATGCAGAACCAGCCTTATTTCTTTCCCTCAGAGACACTAGCATGAGGCAGCTGGTGACCCCTCCTAAGAAGTCTGGGTCTCAGTTGTGTGAGCCCCTTGTCTGAGGTCAGAGATACTGACATCATCCTTCTCCTCTCCTCAGAGCTGGGCAGGGGGCCCCTTCTCCAACTTGTTTGCTGTAATCATGGCAAAGAAGGACACATCAACAGAATACAGAAACCTCAGTAAAATGAACATGACAGACAGCCCAAGAAAGGATCTTTCTCAAGACATAGGAGAGCTGGAGAGGATTTGCTGATGGGGAGGAGGGTCCTGTCTTCTGAGGCAGGGTTTGAAGAGGTGACTTATAGGGGACAACTTGATTCTGTCCTCCACCCCATGTCTCAACAATCAGGCCAATGAAGGAGCTGTATCCCCAAAAGGGCTTTGGAATACATCATTCCTTAATCTGTAGGCTTGTGGCTCCTGCCTCAAATTGACCCACTGTCTGTATAGCCAGTGAACTAAGGAGGGTTTTTACATTTTTAAATGGTTGAAAAACAGGATATTTTTTAACATATGAAAATTATACGAAATTCAAATTTCAGCGTTCATAAATAAAGTTTTATTGGATCACACTCATTTGTTTGAATACCACCTATTTTTTTTTTTTTTGAGTTGGAGTCTCGCTCTGTTGCCCAGACTGCAGTGCAGTGGCCGCTCCTGGCCACCGCAGCCTCGACCTGCCGGGCTCCGGCGATCCTTCCGCCTCAGCCTTCCGAGTAGCCGGAACTGCAGGTGCGCGCTACCACGCCCGGCTGATTTTTGATTGATTGTAGAGATGAGGTCTCGCCAAGTTGCCCAGGCGGGTCTTGAACACGCGGGTTCAGGCAATCCACTCACCTCAGCCTCCCAAGGCGCGGGATTACAGGCTGAGCCACTGAGCCCGGCTGAATACCACCTATTTTGATGCTATGGTGGAAGAGTTGAGTAGTACAATAGAGATTATGTGTTCCGCAAAGCTGAAAATATTTACCATCTGGCCTTTTACAGAGAATGTTTGCTGACTCCTGCTGTAGGAGAAGGACAGAAGTAGAGGGTGGGCTGTAAGCAGGAGATAGATTGGGAGTCGTTCTCGAGGGAGATGAGTTAAGATGCTAAACGTGGATAATGTATTCCTGTGTCTTCTTAGCAGCTCCTCTGAGAGACTGTGGAATAGGTCTGTCAGGATGCTAGATATTTTCCTCAGTGGAAAACAAAAGAGATGGTGAAAATATGTTATGGAAATTTTGGGTAGATTTTCTGTGAGAAAAATAGTTGGAGGTGGAGACAAGACTACATTTTTCACTTGGCCAGGTGCGGAGTCACCCATGGGGCACACAGGCTTTTAAAGGTAGTAGCAGATAGGCAGGGGGGCTCTGAGAGAGTGGACCAGAAAACCAGCAGAACGGTGACAGAATGTTGTATGGTGTGCTGGTCCTGGGTCCTGGAGAGCTCTTTCTCCTCCTCACCGACTTCCCCTAGAGGAGAGGACACTTCTACTCCTTTTCCCCTGAGGGACAGCAAATGCTTCTGGTTTCTTTCCCTACCTGTATCCAGTGGGACCACTTTACCAGGGGGTGGGGATATCTTACTTTCAAAACAAGACACAGTCTCATCTCTGAATTTCTTTCTCTTTCCTGTTTCATGGATCACTAAGAAGGGCACTGGGCTTTCTTTGCTAGCTACCCCAAGATGGTGAGCATACTGAGATCAGGACCTATTTCAGCACACTTCCATAGGCAGCCCTGGAAACCTATCAATCTCTCTATTCCTCTGACTCCATTTGTGAGACAGGCTTTAGTCTGGCTGGGTATACAAAGTCAGATTTGCAGTCCTATTTTTCCCACAGATTGGTCTCAAGGTGACATTCATGGACAGGTAGGCCTTAGTCTCATTCTTAGTGTGGTTTTAGTAGGTATCCCTGCATTTTGTGGGATATCAGACATTTACTTGACTCAGTAATATACGTGATATGCTAATGAGATACTCATTCAGTTCCTTGTATGTATTTCCGGTTGATTATTACTTGGAGAAGATGTGTGACTAGCATTCCATGGCCTTCAGCATTCATGACCACAAATCTTCAGAAAAACTACAGACATGACATACTTGGTGTTTGGATTTCTTCAGGGAGCTGATGAGGGTCAGAGTTTGTGTCAGGTGGACACAGAGGTGGGGTGGGGAGAACTTTAATAGAATGCAGGAAGCAAGAACTGGTCTTCTATCCAGATGTCTAGTATCTTCATATTCTGTAACCTAAAGCCATTGACTTCCATCCCACATCCTACCACATCCCTGGTGGTGCAGAGTAACTTCAGAGCTTAAGATAAAGTAGACATTTTTCAACCCACTTCCTAAATCACAGAGTTACCCTATCTTAGCTCTGTTGATAACTTCATGCTGTAAGACATTATCTTTCCTCTACCTCACTGCAAATAGATCTTGGTATTTAGTTCTAAGATTGATCTGGATTCATGTTCATTGGACTTCTTTTATGTTTCCAAAGACTTTTGTGTGTTTGTGCAAACACTTCTATACTAGTTGTCTTCACTTTCCATTTCTAGTCCCTTCTTTTATTAATCAACCTCAGGAAGAGAGACTTGCAATGAGTGTATATTAGAGCAATAATTCCCAACTTGCCGAAAAGTATTCAGAATTAGATTTGTGTATGTCAGAATTTAAAATAAGAGACTCAGAGGTTCTTCAGGAATTATAGTATCTACCTCATAGCGTTGTCAGGATTAAAAAAAATGAAATAATGTAAGTAATCCAGTATCATTCTTGGCACAAAATATGCAGTTACTACTACTATTAACCCTGTTGACTGAGAATAGCAAAGGTAGATTTCAAAATCTAGAAAAATAAATACATATATTTATTTTGTAATTAAAAACAGTATAGAAATCTGAAATCTACTCCATACTTAATTTCCAGCTTCAATTATGCATATGACTTAATGGACTAAGACCACAAACCATCATGGTCCAGGAGTGCCTTCACTTTCCGTACACGCAAACTGAGATGGAGAAAGTCTAATTAGTTCCCAAGGCTCTTTGGCTCTTTTCATTATTCACGGATGTAAAACCTCTTGAAATCTGGATGTTTAAAAACCTGGGTGTGTATTTTGGCCTCTTTAGATTTTTGAAACAATGTTTTTACTTTGAATTTGCACGTTTGCTCCCATGCAGCCAAAGTCTTTATCCTCTTTTGACAAAAAGTTCAAAGGAGCATTCACTAAACAAACAAAAAAGCTATGAAGTAACTAAAAACAGAGTTTAGAGTTAAAAAATTGTCCTTAAGTATATATCAGCAGAGTGCCCTGAACTGTGGAACACATTCTTAAAGTCGTAAACCATTACTAATGGTCTTGGGGGGGGGGGCTGGGGGTGGTGGGGGGTTTGCATGATTCTGATAAAGACGACTGAGGAGTCTTCAGTCACCAACTCATCTGTAATTACATGTTGCTTGTGAAGACTGTGGGCTAATTTTAGTTCTGACCAATTGAATACTTCTAGTATATTCTGAAAAAGCTATGCTTCTCTTAGGTAGCAACATCGGGAAAGGGAAGAAGGATTTCCCTATGCTATTTGCAAAATAAATGTGATGGTTCACATTTTTCCTGAACTGGTCTGTTAGTCCCATTATGTCAGGGGCCTTACTATTATTATAAAGTTTTAAAAAAAATTTTAAAGATGTGGGGTACAATTCAGGGTTATGTATACAAATGTTCATTATGCAGGTACATTTGTTGATGAAGTGTGCCCCCCTCCCCCCGACAGATTCCCACTACTGCATATTCCCCTGGCCCCCTCCCCCAGCAGGTTCCCACTACTGGAGGGACCTTATTATGATGACATATAATATCATCTTATTAAAACATTCTAAAACCCAAACCAACAAAAAACCACACGAGCTCAACATCTACATACTTCAGGAACCTTCAACGCATAGCCATAATTTACCTAATACTTTGAATCATTTAAATGAAATCTCAGAACACTGAATTCCATAAAAACACATTTTAATATACATTTGCTATTTATCTCTGAATGTCACTTGAATTTCCTCCAGCTATTTACTTAATGTCCTTGCCAATATCAAGCTGTGCTGAATTTGAGTCTTAGCTCAGGTACCCTCCTGCTGTATGATCTTGAGGGCGGTGGATAATATGTTTCCTCAGCTGTAAAGTAGGGATAAAAAGGTTCCTATCTCAAGGAACCTTTTGTTGTGAGGGTTCATGAGAAAACATATGAAGAGCACTTAGCAGAGAGTCTGGTATGTAGTAATGGCTCATCGAATGTTTCCAATAACGACTGTCCATTTCACGTTTCCCAGGAGGCGGGAAGTGTAAGGGTCTGGGATGCATTAGTTCTGGGGTCCAATTCTGAGTCATTCACTTTGTGTGGCATCTTGAGGAATTAGTTAATCCTCTAAGCCCGTTTCCTCATTTCTAAAATAAATATGCTGTCATAATACCCAGTTCACTGGGCTGTTGTGAGCCAACTGCCTATCACTGTCTTTTCCGCGCCAGTAAATGAACATTTACGGGCAAGTTACTGTCAGTTAACACTCACGAAATCTACGCCAAGGACAAAGCAGACCACAAGGTGTAGCAGGAAGTTTCAAAAGAAAACAGACCCGCGTCCTCCCCCGTGGGCGAGGAGGGCGTCTCACCTGCCATGCCAGGCACGCCCAATGATCGGCTGGGGACACGTGCACGTTAGAGCGGGTCTCCGATCCACGCCCATCTGTGCTTCTCGAGTGTGGACGTGGAGAAATCTTCCCCGGCATTTCTGCAAGTCAGCAGATCTCCACGAAAGACCCTAGAAAAGCAGGAGCCGGCCCAAACCGCGGAGCGGCAGGTGCACAGAACGCAGCGCTCAGCGCGGCCGCCGAGCCGGGCACCTCCCGCGTCAGCAGCCCCCTCCGTACAGCAGGGTCTCCGCGGGCGTCGTGACCCGCTGAGGCGCGGCGCGGGGTCCGTCCCCGCGGAGGAGCCGAGGCGGCCGGGAACTCGGCGCTGCCGGGTGGGCTGTCCTCCGAGGAGACCGGGGAGCAGGGCACGTCCGCGCGCACCGAGGGAGGGACGGCAGCGTCCGTGTTCCGCCCCGCCGCCAGGCCCCGCCCCCGGCCGCCAGGCCCCGCCCCGCCGCCAGGCCCGCCCCGGCCCCGCCCCCCGGGACGGCCGCGGCCGCACCTGCCGCACACGCCCCCCGCGCCGGGCCTCGCCGCCGCCGCCGCCCTCCGCACGCGCCCGCCGCCCAGCCCCGGCGCCGCCGCCGCCTCGCGTCGCCCCCGAGCCGGTCGGCGCGGAAGCGCAGGCGAGCCCGGCGGGCGCGAGGCAGCCAGGGCCGCGGCGGCTCGCCGCGCTCCGGCCCGGCGCGGACCGTCTCCGCCGCCGCCGCCTTCTGCTCCGCGGCCTCCGCCCGCTCCTCAGAAACGCCCGCGGCCCCACCCCTCGCGCCCCGCCCGCGGGGACGCGGCCTGGGCCCGGGAGGGGCCGCGCGGGCGTCGCGGCGCCCGCGGGCCGGCCGCTCCGAGCCATGGTCTGAGCGCCGTGGACCGGCCCGGGAGGAGCGCGGTTCCCGCCGGGGCTGCGGGGCTTCGCGTGCCGCGCCGCCGGCCCCGGCCTGAGGCGGACCCGGGCGTCGCCGGCGACCATGGGGAAGGACCAGGAGCTGCTGGAAGCCGCCCGCACGGGGAACGTGGCTCTGGTGGAGAAGCTGCTGTCCGGCCGCAAGGGCGGCATCCTGGGCGGCGGGGCCGGGCCGCTGCCGCTGTCCAGTCTGCTCAGGTAGGCGCGGCGCGGGCTCCGGCGCGGCGGGGCCCGCGCTCTCTCCCGCCGCGCGGAACTCGCGCTCGCTCGCCGGCTGCCGGGGGAGCGGTGCCGCCCGCCGGCGCGCGTCGCGCGTCCGCGCTGCAGCCCGGCCTTCCGTGCGTGCGGGGCCGCGGGCCGCGGCGGCCGCCTGCCTCGCGCGGGCCGCGCCTGGCGGGGCCGTGGCGGGGGGGGCGTGAGCCCCGGGGGCGCCCGCGCGGGGCGGGGGGCGCCCGCGGCCGGCGGTGGCCGCGGAGCTCGTCCGTCGCGGCTGCGGGCCGGGCCGGGCGGGCTGGCGTGCGGGGCGCGCGGCGGAGGCCTTTCCCGGGGAGCCGCGGCGGGTGGGCTCGCCGCGCGGAGACCCGGCGGCCCCGAGAACCCGGCGGGCGGCCCGCGCGCTGCAGGCTCCGCTCGCCGGCGACGGAGCCGACGGCCGCGCGAAGTTCCGGGAGGCGGGGGCCTGCAGAGGTGGGCTCCGGGAAATTCAAGGGCGCCCTTCGCTTTCCACAATCCTGGCTGTTCGGTGGATCCTGGGCGTCTTCGGAGGCGTCAGCGATCTTGCAGAACATCTTCCAGGCGGCCCACCTGTACTTGTAAAAAATGTAAGAGCCCAAGCGACGTCCCTGGCTTCTAAAAGCTGTTCGGTGCTCCCCTTGGCCAGTGCTCAGTGCAGACTTTGGGGTGATGATGACACGGTGTGCTTTGCACAAGTTCCATACGTTGTTGGCGGCCGGGCAGTGCAATTAAGGACAGTCCTGGCTAATAGGGAACATGGAAAGTTTCTTTTACAGTGACACGAATTGAGTTGAAAATAGTTGATGGGATTTGAAGAAGCCCGTGTGTTTTTCTGTATGCTCGTTGACTGACTTTTTGTTGGGATGATATTTCACTTCAGAACAATGTATATTTATGGGACATTGCTTTCAATAGGTCTTAGAGAAGATACTTTCAAAAACAAGTAGACAATGTGTGCACATTTCAGGTTACAACTCTAATAATTGCCGTTAGTCATAGGTAATTTATATAAAAGTAGTTTATCTAGTTACAGTTTTAAGTCCCAGGTAAAATAAAAAAAAATAAAAATATCTGCCCGTGGATACACCAGTTACGAAAATTGTTATGACTAGAAACCTGTATGCTGAAAGACATTTCTCAAGATAAACAGTTTCTTTGGAAAAACACTAAAGAATTATTTGAGAACAGTGAGAACTTCAGTTAATTGTAATGCGATAAATCCTATTTTAAAAAGACTTGTGATAAATCAAAGGCAAGCAGCTTTTAAATACTCCTTTCCCAGTTGTGTTATTTAAAAAAAAGAATAGATGTCAGATTTCAGGAATAAGATACCAACTATTTAATGTTAGTAAACACTAAAATATCAAACTTGTGATCCATAGTGTACAGCTCGAATGAAAGGCTTTCTCCTTTGCTGCTTTTGCCAGAGGTGGTAGTAGAAGCTCTGCAACCAAGAATGTATATAGAAAACAGTAACACTAAAAAAATGTGCTCATTAGAGTAATTTGAACCAAGTTGTAAAAATCACACAAAAAACCAGTAACTTTTGAACTTACATTTATCTGTCTCATGCTGGATAAAGAGTGACTTTGAAGAAAATGAGAGTCGAGATTGTATTCTTTGGGTGATCCTCTGCATAAAACGAATCTCCTAAGAAGGCACATTTTATTTAGTCATCACTTTGTTTCACAAATGATTGTCATCAGAAATTTATTTACAGGATATAGGAAATGCGCCTCCCCCATCAAACATAATGCCACTTTGAAATTTCTTAATATTTTGGAATGAATTGTGGAATTGGTTTGGCTCTTTCTTCCCACTTGCTTTATTACTTGTGTTGTATGATATTTGTGTCAGACCCTATGCTGGATGCTTACGTGTATCATCTCATTCATTTTTTATATCAAACTTAAGAGTTCCGTCCAACATTTCACAGATGAAGGACCAAAAAGATGGGAAGATTAAGAACTTGCCCAAGGATACGTAATTAGTAATGACAAAGATTTGAAATTTTGTGATTTAAGTTTGCTTTACTATATCCTATTTTATTTAATTGATATGTATTTTTTGAGTTGGTGTCTCACTTTGTCGTCCAGGCTGGAGTGTAGTGACATAATCAAGGCTCACCACAGCCTCAACCTCTTGGGCTCAGATAATCTTTCTGCCTCAGCTTCCCGACTAGCTGGGACTATACAGGCATGTACCACTGTGCCTGACTAATTTTTTGATTTCTTTTTTTTTTTTTTAGAGACGAGGTCTCACTGTGTTGACAAGGCTAGTCTCAAACTCCTGGACTCAAGCAGTCCTTCCAAAGTGCTTGGGACGATAGGCGTGAATCTATTTTATTCACAACATTTTAAGGCATATGGCTAATTTAGATGGTCCAATCTGAACACTATTACTATGAATAATAAATTTTTTTGAGTGGTAGTTTCACTGTCACCCATACTGGAGTGCAGTGGCACACTCATAGCCACTTCAGCCTCGACCTGCTGGGTTCAGGTGATCCTTCGGCTTTAGCCTTCCAAGTAGCTGGAACTACAGGTGTGTGCCTCCACGTCTGTCTAATTTTTTAAAAAAATTATTGTAGAGATGAGTTCTCACCATGTTGCCCAGGCTGGTACCAAACCTGTGGGCTCAGACAATCCTCTCGCCTCCCAAAGTGCTGGGATTACAGGCATGAGCCACTGTGTCTGGCAATAATAATTTAATCTAAACATTCTTAAATTTTGGTCTGATTTTATTTTTCTAATTAATTTATCTAGGCCTTTTTGACTCTCCTGTTGTTTTTCAGTATGTTAACTTCTCTCTTCTGCATTATCTGAAGATTTAATAAGCATGTTTTCTACAACTGGAATTTGACACATCATGATCTATCCCTAAAGAACCTCTCTTCTGCTTAGTATAAATTCAAAAGTAGCAATCTTTATGCATGGTATTTCCACCAGCACTGGGGGCTTGTAATAGAACTCTCCGTTACTTCTCTCCATTGCACCTCTTAAAATATTGTGAGGTATTTTATCCATTGTCTCTCTAAATTTGCACTGTTAATGGCTTTCCTTTTAGCTGTCCCTTTAGTAGTAAGTGTATAAATTCCACCAAATCAGGCTACTTTATTATGGCTTATTTCTGGTAGTGGGCCATTGATAATTCCTAGTGTTGTTGAAAATTTCTTCTGCCCTCTTGTGTCTAATTCTTCCAGGTCTGGATACTTTATATTCATTTAAAGCAGCTAAGTGTCCCTTGTCATCTGTCTGTTTGGAGCTTCAGTAATCTCCTGAAATTATTTGTTTGTCCTTTCTTGTTGGAAAGTGGGTTTTAATAGGGTTGATAGAAACAAAATAGAAGTTGGGAGGAATCAGTTTCTTGGTATGGTTGGATATCACAGAAAATTCTTTTGTGGTCTAAAACTATCCACAGTTTTCCTTTTTACTCTGTCAGAGCTTAAGGTTACAATGGTGAACAGTTATACTTTCCTTCTTTTTTTTCAAACTTAGCTAAAAGGGGCATTAGCATTTTTCCCGAACAGGTTATATCTCTCTTTTTTGTTTGTTATGCTCCTGACCAAATCACTTTTCATCCTTTAAGAAATCTGAGCTTGTCAGAGTACTCAAATTGAGTCACTTTTTTCCTGTTATTCCTCCAGATTATATGTGAAATTTCACTTTATTTAACATATCTTTCTTTCTTTTTTAAAAAATGCAACTGATTTCTTTTTTTCTTTTATCTTTTTTTTTGAGGTGGAGTCTCACTCCGTCGCCCAGACTGGAGTGCTGTGGCACGATCCCCACCACCGCAGCCCTGATCTGCTGGGCTCCGGCAATCCTTCCGCCTCAGCCTTCCAAGTTGCCGGAACTACAGGTGCATGCTACCTTGCCTGGCTAATTTTTGATTTCTTTATTGTAGAGACAAGGTCTTGCCAAGTTGCCCGGGTGAGTCTCGAACCCGCGGGCTCAGGCAATCCACTCGCACTCGAAAGGCTTATAATTTTTTAGATTTAGAATTCAGCTCATGAAGTTTTGGTGCTGCGTACAAGGAGCCAAGAGGCAACTAATTTGGACAGTTGTGGTTATTGGAACTCTGATATAAGAAACTTACTCTCAGGGAAACTGCATTGGCTAAATGGAATAAATCACAAATAGAGCAGTGAAGCTCCATGGAAATGTTATATCTGTAAAAATAGTCAAGTTGCAAGTGGGTTATCTATTTTAGATAGTAATGATGTTTGAAGTGGTGATTGCACCATTATGTTCAGAGAACTGTGTCTGCCAGAGTGAACAGTGCCAGCTGCATGGTGGGGAGTCAGGAGAAAGGAGAGGGAATTTTGGTATTGACCTCTTTCTCTACAAGCAGGGGCTTCGGCTCCCTCTTCAAAACAGTGAGGATGATGTGTAGCAGTGAACCAGGACAACCAGCCAGTGACTACTATTCAAATGTCCATTGTTACACTGCACAGTTTCTTGTGTATCTCAGTGATTTCTTAATACTGACAAAGGGTGGAGCAAATCTTCACTGACATTGGGACAGAAGCATATCATATTTAGCAGTGCCTTTCATATGAAAGTCAACAATTTGATTAGTTCAATTATATGATGAAATAATGTTGAGGTAACTTTGGAAAATTCTTTTAAGGAACCTTTTGTAGAACATTTTTCCTAAGTATTCAACTAGAAGTGGAAGATGACTATGCTGTAAATCAAGGGTTAGAAAAGACTAATTTCAACCTATAGAACCTGAACATTTTAGGATATCTTGGGTTTCCATTTTGAACATCTTACAGAATGGTTTTAGTTAATTAAAATGTGATGAGCTTTGAGTTTTGATTACTCATTATTTGTTGATATGAGAAAATATGTCAATTTTGAAAAGCAGGAATTTAAGCAGAAGATTCATCCATCTTCCAGTTTTTTCTCATGTATGTAATGACATGGTAATGTGAACCATATAGGCAATCAGAGGCACAATGCCAGTTGAAAACCTCGTGAATATTCTTCTATGTTATAGATCTAGAAACTCTTAGATTACAGTTTTCTTCTTTTGTGTCAGTAGTATAGCAAGTGAATTTTACATTTGTGTAAAATCTGGATGAGACTTGAAACTGATTTTTGAGAATGGCTCAAAAAATATGGTCAAAGGATACATTTTTTTTTTTTTGCTTTCCACAATGCTGTGGTTTCTCTAAAACTCGCATTAAAATTTAATTGTCATCCAGGCTTGGTGGCTAGGCCTGTAATCCCAGCACTTTGGGAGGCAAGTGGATTGCCTGAGCCTGTGGGTTCGAGACCAGCCTGGGCAACATGGTGAGACCTCATCTCTACAATAAATAAAAGATTAGCTGGGCATGGTAGTGCGTGCCTGTAATTCCAGCTACTTGGAAGGCTGAGGCGGATGAATTGCCAAAGCCTAGCAGGTTGACGCTGGGGTGGCCACTGCACTCCAGCCTGGGCGACATAGTGAGACTCCAATTAAAAAAAAAGAAAGAAATTTAATCGTCATTGTGACAGTATTAGGGGATGAGACGTTTAAGAAGTTATTAGGTCATCAAGGCTCTGCTCACATGAATGAATGAATTAATGCTATTATCATGGGAGTGGGTTAGTTATAACAGGAGGCTTCTCACAAAAGGATGAGTTTAGCACAATTGCCTCTCTCTGTTTCAAATGCTTGATTGCTCTTCTGCCTTCTCCCATGGGATGATGCAGCTAGAAAACCTTCACCAAATGCCGAAATGCTGGTACCATGTCTTTGTACTTCCCAGCCTCCAGAACTGTGAACTAAACAAATGTATATTGTTTGTAAATTACCCAGTCTCAGGTATTCTGTTATAGCAACACAAAACAGACTGAAGCATTAAGTTTCCTCTACTACAGTGTCCAGTGAGTGTTCATTTCTGAATCTGGTTTTTTTTTTTTTTTTTCCTTCTTTTTTTTTGAGTTGGAGTCTCACTTGGTCGCTCAAACTGGAGTGCAGTGGCAGCTCCCGGCCACCGCGCCTCTACCTGCTGGGCTCCGGCGATCCTTCCGCCTCCGCCTTCCGAGTAGCCGGAATTACAGGCATGCCCTACCACGCCCGGCTGATTTTTTGATTTATTGTAGATATGAGGTCTTGCTGCCCAGGCGGATCTCGAACCCGTGGGCTCAGGCAATCCACTCACCTCAGCCTCCCAAAGGCACGGGATTACAGGCTGAGCCACCAAGCCTGGCATCTGGTTTTTTTTTTTTTTAGAGACAGGGCCTCACTCTGTCACCAGGCTGAAGTGCAGTGGTGCAGTCATAGCTCACTGCAGCCTTGAACTCCTGGACTCAAAGGATCTTCCTGACTCAGCCTCCAAGTGGCTAGGACTACAGGCACATGCCACCATGCCAAGCTAATTTTTAATTTTTCTGTAGAGGCAGGGTCTTGCTATGTTGCTCAGGCTGATCTTGAACTCCTGACTCAAGTGCTCCTCCCACCTTGGCTTCCCAAAATGCTGTGATTATAGATATGAAACACTGTGTCTAACTTGAATCTGTTTCTTATGAATAGTGCTATCTTATTAAGCGGCATGTCTTCATGGATCTAGCTGTAAAATGGAACTTTGATTCAATTGTGCTGTAGAGTTATTTGGATTCTATTGTGTTATGAGAGTAGCTTTATTTGAAGTGGTTTACTTTTAGTTAAGTGACCTGAAACAAACTGCTTTGACTTATTACCACTCTTTTATCAAATTGGCTCAAATATTGACTGATGGATTGTAGGCATAAACAGCCAATCTCATTTCCTGCTACCTGCTTGATATTTCTGTTCTCCACACCACATTGTCTTTAGCCTTCTTCACCCAAATCTCTGTTTCTAGAAAAAGGTCTCTTTTTTCTAATTACTACAAGTTCATCCTGGCTCTAGTTTTTGTGCCTGCTTTCGTCATGTGTAGATTCCCGCTTACCTCAATATTAATTTTCCCCTAACCTCATGGACCCAGTGTCCTTATAGCTTACCCAGCTGTACCCCACCATCAAAAACTATATGTGGGATATGACAGTTAATTCATAGTGAAGTTGTAATTGATTGATATAGAGCTTTTAGGAAATGGATGCTCTTTTAGCATTTTTTTTTTGAGTTGGAGTCTCACTCTGTCGCCCAGACTGGAGTGCAGTGGCCGCTTCCGGCCACCGCAGCCTCTCCTGCTGGGCTCCGGCGATCCTTCCGCCTCCGCCTTCCGAGTAACCGGAATTACAGGCATGCGCTACCACGCCCGGCTGATTTTTTGATTTATTGTAGAGATGAGGTCTTGCTGCCCAGGCGGGTCTCGAACCCGTGGGCTCTTTTAGCATTTTTATTTAAGCAGACAACAAAACATTAGGCCTCAGTAGTAAAGTATGGCACTCTTGTGGCAGAACTAATGGTGTGGATTTTGCCAGGTTTGTAAGAGAGAGTTGGATAAAGGTGATAATCCTTCTTAAAGGCTGATTAAAGATATGAGAAATGAGATAGTATATGGCTAGTGATAGAAAAGCCTTTTAAAAAAAAATTATTTTATTACCGGGCTCGGTGACTCAGCCTGTAATCCCACGCCTTTGGAGGCTGAGGTGAGTGAATTGCCTGAGCCCGTGGGTTTGAGACCTGCCTGGGCAGCGAGACCTCATCTCTACAATAAATAAAAAAATCAGCCGGGCATAGTAGCGCATGCCTGTAATTCCGGCTACTCGGAAGGCTGAGGCGGAAGGATCGCCGGAGCCCAGCAGGTCGAGGCTGTGATGGCTGGAAGCGGCCACTGCATTCTAGTCTGGGTGACAGAGTGAGACTCCAACTCAAAAAAAAAAAAAAAAATTATTTCAAAGATGTGGGGTACAATTCAGGATTAGGTATACAAATGATCATTATACAGATAAAGTTTGGGCCTGACTTTGGTCTCCAGTTCACCTGGTTTGAGATCAGGTACTCTTACTGATGAAATGTGTCTCCCCCCTCTGGGCCCCCCCCCCGCTGGCAATGTCCGGCTACTGCCAATCCCTTTTTTATAGTATTATGTTAATTGTTCAGGGTCCACTTATGAGTGAGAACATGTGGTACTCAGTACTTTGTTTCTGTGATAGATCACTCAGTATTATAGACTCTAAGTCTATCCAGGTTGCTGTGAAGTTCATAATTTTGTCCTTCCTTATGACTGTGTAATATTCCAAAATGCATATAAACCACATTTTTTTTGGTCCAGTCCTCTTTCAATGGGCAGCATGGTTGGTTCCATGTTTTTGCTATTGTGAATAGTCCTGCAATAAACGTGCATGTGCAGATATCTTTTTTATAGAGTAATTTGAGTTTCTCTGGGTATATTTCCAGAAGAGGGATTGCTGGGTCATATGGAAGGTCAATTTTTAGATCTTCTAGGAATCGCCACACTGTTTTCCACAGAGGTTGTACTAGTTTACATTCCTACCAACAGTGTAGAAGTGTTCCTTTTTCCCTGGATTCTCTCCAGCGTCTGTTGTTTTTGAGTTATTTATGAAGAGAAAAGCCTTTTCTTTTTGCTACTAATTTAGTTCCTAGAACCTTGTATTGGATTAATTGCACCCTTTTTGGATATAAAAGTATGGTACGTTATTTGCCTGTGTCAGAATTTATTCCTTAGATGTACAGGCATAACTTAGAACTATTGTGGATACGGTTTCTAAACCACTGCATTTAAGAGAGTCATGGCCGGACTTGGCGGCTCAGCCTGTAATTCCAGCACTTTGAGAGGCCGAGGTGAGTGAATTGTCTGAGCTTGTGGGTTGGAGACCAGCCTGGGCAAATTGGCGAGACCTCATCTCTACAATAAAAATAAAAAAGTAGCTGGGTGTGGTTGCATGCACCTATAGTTCCAGCTACTTGGAAGGCTGAGGTGGAAGGATCGCTGGAGCCCAGCAGGTCGACGCTGGGGTGACTGTGAGTGTGCCACTGCACTCCAGCCTGGGCAACGGAGTGAGGCTCCAAGTCAAAAAAAACCCACAAAAAAACCCCACTTTTTTTTGTTTTCTGGTACATGTAAAAGTTATGTTTATACTGTAATGTGTGTTATTAAGTGTACAGTAGCATTATGCTATTAAGTAGCATAAGTAGCATTATGCTATTATGCTGTTAAGACAATGTACATAGTTTAAAAATATTGCTGAAAATGCTAATGATCATTTGAGCCTTCAGCAAGTTGAAATCTTTTGCTGATAGAAGAACTTCTCTCAATGTTGATTGCCGAATGATTAGAGTCGTAGTTGCTAAAGGTTGAGTGACTGTGACAATTTCTTTTTTTTTTTTTTGAGTTGGAGTCTCACTTGGTCGCCCAAACTGGAGTGCAGTGGCAGCTCCCGGCCACCGCGCCTCTACCTGCTGGGCTCCGGCAATCCTTCCGCCTCAGCCTTCCAAGTAGCTGGAATTACAGGCATACGCTACCACACCCAGCTGATTTTTTGATTTATTGTAGAGATGAGGTCTCGCTGCCCAGGCGGGTCTCGAACCCGCGGGCTCAGGCAATCCACTCACCTCAGCCTCCCAAAGGCGGCAGGATTACAGGCTGAGCCACCGAGCCCGGCTGACAATTTCTTAAAGTAAGACAACAATACAGTTTGCCACATCAGTTGACTCTTCCTTTCATGAAAGATTTCTCTGTTGCATAGGATGCTGTTTGATCGCATTTTACCCACAGTTCAAATTGGACTCAGTCCTCTCAAACCCTGCCACTGCTTTATAAGCTAAGTTTATGTCATATTCTAAATCCTTTGTCACTTCAACAGTGTTTACAGCATCTTCACCAGGAGTAGATTCCATTCAAGGGACCACTTTCTTTGCTCATTCATAAGAAGCAACTTCTTACCTATTCAGGCTTTAATATGAGATTGCACCCAGTCAGTCCCATCTTCAGGCTCCACTTCTAATTCTAGTTCTCTTGCCATTTCTACCACATCTGCAATTACTTCCTCTACTGAAGTTTTGAAGTCTTCAAAGTCATCTATGAGGGCTGGAATCAACTCCTTTCAAATTCCTGTTAATGTTATATTTTGATCTCCTTTCATGGATCACAAATATTCTTAAGGGCATCTAGAACGGTAAATTTTTTCTGGAAGGTATTCAGTTTACTTTGCCTAGGTCCATCAGAGGAATCACTCTCTGAGGCATCTGTAGCCTTATGAAACGTATTTCTTTTTATTTTAAAGACAGGATCTCACTCTGTTGCCTAGACTGGAGGACAGTGGCAGGCTCATATCTCATTGCACCCTGGAATTCCTGGGCTCTAGTGATCCTTACACCTCAGCCTCCAGAGTAACTAGGACTACATGCATGGGCCACCAAGCCCAGCTAATTAAAACAAAAAATTTAGTAGAGACAGGGCTTTGCTATGTTGCCCAAGCTGGTCTTGAATTCATGGCCTCACATGATCCTCCTACCTTTATCTCTAAAATGTTGGAATTACAGGCATGAGCCACTGTGCCTGGCCTTATTTTTTAAATAATAAGACTTGAAAATGGAAATTACTCCTTGATCCCTGGGCTGCAGGATGGAGGTTTTGTTTTGCAGGCATGAAAACAACATTAATCTTCTACATCTCTGTCAGAGCTCTTGGGTGACTAGGTGCATTGTCAATGAACATTACTACTTTGAAAGGAATCTTTGTTTCTGATCAATATCTCTCAACAGTTGGCTTACAATATTCAGTAAACCATGGTGTAAACAGATGTGCTGTCATCCAGGCTTTGTTTTTCCATTGAAAGAGCGTAGGCAGAGTAGATTTAGCATAATTCTTAAGGCCCTGGGATTTTCAGAATGGTGAATGAACATTGGCTTCAACTTAAAGCTACCAGCTGCATTAGAAACTAGCAAGAGAGTCAGTCTGTCCTTTGAAGGTTTGAAGCTGGACATTGACTTATCCTCTTTAGCTATGAAAGTCCTGAAGGCATCTTCTTCCAATAGAAAGCTGTACCAACTACATTGAAAATCTTTTGGTCAGTGTAGCCACCTTCATTAATTATCTTAGCTAGATCTTCTGGAGAGTGTGCTGCACATTCTTCGGCACTTGCTGCTTCACCTTGCACTTTTATGGAGATGACTTTTTTCCTTAAACCTTATGAACTTCTGTTAGCTTCAGACATTTCTTCTGCAGCTTTCTCACCTCTTTAAGCCTTACAGAGTTGGAGAGAGCTGAGGCCTGTTTTTGGGTTGGGCTTTGGTTTAAGGGCATGTTGTGTGCCTGGTTTGATCTATCCGGATCACTCAAATTTTCTCCATGTCCATCTATAAGACTGTTTTGCTTCTTTATCATTCATGTGTTCAGTGGAGTAGCCTGCTTAATTTCCTTCATGAACTTTTCTTTTGCATTCACAACTTGGCTAACTGTCCAGTACAAGAAACCTGCCTAGCTGTCAGCCTGTCTAAACTTTCAACCTATCTAGACTTTGGGCCTAGCTTGGATTTTGACATACCTTCCTCATGAAGTTTAATCATTTCTAGCTTTTGATTTAAAGTGAGAGACATGTGACTCTTCCTTTTATTTGAATACTTAGAGCATGTTGTAGGGTTATTAATTGGCCTAATTTCAATATTGTTATGTCGCAGGGAATAGGGAACCTCAGGGGAGGGGGTGAGAAGGGGGAATATTTAGTCAGTGGGACAGTCAGATTATATTCAGCATTATCGATTCACAGATAGCCACAACAGGTATAATGATAATGCAAACATTTGAAATAATTTGAGAATTACCAAAATGTGACAAAGAAACATGAACTGAACACTTGCTGTTGGAAAAATGGTGCTGATGGACTTGTTGGACATATGGTTGCCATAAATCTTCAATTTGTAAAAAGTGCAATATCTGCAAGGCGTAGTAAAGCAAAGTGCGATAAAATGAAGTATGCCTGTATACGTTTATTATGTGATTACAGGCAACACAGGTATGGAATAAAATTGTATAACAACTTTAATAGTTAATATGGCTTAAGATTCAACTTTTAAAAATGCATTTCTTTTTATTAAAAAAAATTTTATGTTGCAAATTGGATTCAGTGTCTAGGTTGTTCCTTAAACTAATGTTTCACTTTACAAGGAAGCTTTTGAAGTTGTGATACCTGGATACCTGGATCCCAATTAACATTCTTTCACCTTAAGTTTTCTTTTTTTTGCCAGAATTACTATTAGCCATTTTGGGTTCTTGTTTGGTATCTCTAGTTACTAATCTGCATTTGAAATGTCTTATATGTCACACAAATAAGCTAAATACAGTGTTTAGTGTTTTGAATATACTAAAAAGCTTCCATATTTACTTACAGAATTATCTCTTTTGTGGAGATATTTTCCTGCTAGTGTAGAGATATGGAAATGAGTGGGAGTGTTTTTGGGGGAAGCAGGAAGAATCTGCAGGGATGTTCTCTGGCTTGGTAAACTCCAACAGTGGGGTATATATCCCAGAACAGAGTGACTTCCTGTTGGCTTGCTTTAGTTATTGACCAGAATAGTCTGTCATTCTGAAGGTTGACATTATCAGACACAATTTTAAGACATAATCAGAGAAAGTGAAGAATTACAAACAGTGACTAAACGATTTCTTAATTTTTTTCACTGATTTGTTTTATGCTGTTTATTAGGATGTGCTTAGACAAAACTCATTCATCAACAAATCAGAAACCATCCAGCTAACCAACAGATTGGTCAGGAATTTATAGGGAACTGATAGCTAGCACAGTGATAACAAAGAATAATCACTTTTTTTTTAGACAGGTATTTGTTGAGTACCTTATGGATTCCCAAATTGAATAGATCATTTCTGCCTACTCCAGTACTTGTAAAATAATAGAACAGGTATGTAGACAAAAAGATAAAATGCAGTGTGATGAATGTAGGTATATAAGTATTAAACAATGTTATAGGAACACTAGGAGAAAGAAGGAGGTATCTGGAGGAAGGAAACTGCAGAGAGGAGGTGATATTAAATCTTGTAGAATGAGTAGGAATCTTCCAGACTGACAAGTTGAATTTCAGGCACAGTATATTCAATAACAGTGTGTGAAATGTAGAATATAATTTAGGGTTTTATATATAGCTTGATGTGCAGCATGGACAAGAGGTTGAATCTAGAGATCGAATGACTTTGTGTGCTGCCTTAAGGAGTTTGAACTTTATTCTGAAGGTCCTGAGGATCCATTGATTTAAACAAAATATTTAATGTATTAATTATTCATTTATGATAATAATATGACTGTGTTTCAAACATTTGAGTAAAAGATAAAAGAGTCACTTCTAATCTTATTGCTAAAGACAACTTTTTTCTAAATATGTTTAATGTAGTTATGAGATAAAGCATACAAGTTTCATTCCTGAATTTTTCACTTAATGGTAGATCATAAAATTTTTCAATGTTACAACAAAGTCTTCCTAATTATTTAATAATTATCATTTTTGATTACTTCATAGTATTCCATAATACATAATAGACCTCCTGCATCAGAAACACTATGGCTATTTGTTACACATATCATTTCCTGGTCCCACCCCAGGATTTCTGAATATTTCTGAGTATTCTAAGAATTTCTGAATATAAGGCCTGGGAATATGCATTTTACAAAACTCTGTAGGTAGTTATGTGCACTAAAGTTTGAGAGCCACTAATCTGGTGTATATGCTGTTGCTACTTAGCCTTTCCCTTAATACTAGATACTTGGATGATTTTTGACTTATTTATTTTGATAGATAATGTTATGAACATTGTCATACAAACTACCTCTTCCGTAAAAGTACATTCTCAGGATACATGTTCTAGAAGTGAAATTGCTGGTATTATTACTGTCTCAGATATTATGCTGACTGCATTACATGCTTTATATCCCGTCTTCACAACAGTTTTGCAAGGTCTTTATTACTAATCCTGTTTTTATTTATAGGGTAAACAATAAGAAAAATGGAATAATGTGCCCAAAGTTACAAAACTAGTTTGTAATGGATCTGGGTATTTAAATTCAGGTATTTCTTATCCCAGATTTATTTATTTTTTCACATCTACTTTCTTTTAAAAAAATTTTTAAATTTTTAATTTTAAAATTGTAGGATACGATTCAGGGTTAGGTATACAAATATTCATTATGCAGGTACCCTTGTTGATGAGGTGTGCCCCACCCTTTCCCCAGACAGATTCCCACTACTGTCAATCCCACCTCCTGGTCTCCCCAACCCTCCACAGTTTTCCGCTACTGTCAGTCCTTTTCTTATAAATCTTATGATAGTTGTTCAAGGTCCACTTGTGAGTGAGAACATGTGATACTCAGTTCTTTGTTTCCGTGAAAGATCACTCAGTATTATAGACTCTGAGTCCATCCAGGTTGCTGAGAAGTTCATGATTTTGTTCTCTATGGCTGCGTAATATTCCATTGTGTATGTGTACTGCATTTTTTAACACAGTCCTTTTGATGGGCAGCATGGTTGGTCCCATGTTCTTGCTATTGTGAACAATGTTGCGATAAACATACATGTGCAGGTATTTTTTCAGCTACTTTTTTTTTTTGAGTTGGAGTCTCTGTCGCCCAGGCTAGAGTGCAGTGGCATGCTCATGGGCACCCCAGCGTCGACCTGCTGGGCTCCAGTGATCCTTCTGCCTCACACTTCCAAGTAGCCGGAACTATAGGTGTACACTACCATGCCTGGCTAATTTTTTATTATAGAGACGAGATCTTGCCAAGTTGCCTGGGCTGGTCTTAAACCCTTGGACTCAGGCAAGCTACATGCCTTGGCCTCCCAAAATGCTAGGATTACAGGCTGAGCCACCAAGCCCAACCAGCTCTTTTTCTATTGTGCTATATACCAATATATTTCCAGTATGTAAATAGAAAGTACATTTTTTACAAAATTGTATCACAGAATATTTTAGTTCGCATTCTCAATTATTTTTGTTTTTATCGTACAGTTTCACATTAGTAGCTGTATTTTGCTTTGAATTTCTTTCTTGATCGCACATGAACAGTAAACTGAGTTGAGTGTTAAAATAAGTTAGCTAGTTAAAGATGTTTCAAAAATATTTCTTTGTCAGTCATCTTCACTATAAAACAATGTGGAATTGTTTTACTCAAAATTTCTTTAGTGCTTGGTATTATCTGTTGACTTCAAAGGTATGTTAATAACTTGTCCATCCTACGTCTCCAGATGGGTGGGATTTACTTCTCCTCATGTCTTCTCTCTCATACAAAGAAGGAAAATACGATGTATACCATAGTCCTCATTTGATGAAATTTATCATCTGTTTCTTTCAAGCCCATAAATCTGAGCCTGTAGTTTTTAACTGAGCTCATTATTAACTCAAGGACTTTGTTAACTCTAATGTTAGACTCTGTAGAAAAACTGGGGAACCGGGTTATTTGTCCTTAGAATTTTCTCATCCCCTCCTTCTGTGCTTAGCCTTTCTCCCTTTCTTGCTTCTGAGGCATTCTTTGTTTTGTTTTTTTACCTGAAACCTAGAACTTTTATTCAGTGTTACCCTGTACTCATAAGAAAATGTTCTATATTGCATTTCATTCTCTCATGCCATAGATCCCCATTTTTTAGAATAGTAGATGATGTAAGTGAAAAAAGTAGCAGAATATGTGGAAAAGTCTATCTTGAGTTTGAATGCAAACTCTGCTACAGAATGAACGTTTGTCCCTGGGCAAGTTATTTAACTTCTTTTAGCTTCAGTCTCCTTATGTATAAAGTGGGGATGGTAATATCTATTTTGTATAGCTGTTAGGATTAAAGATAGTTTATATAAAATATCTGTAATTCCTGTCACATAGGAAGGAATAAAAATGCTTATTTTTGTTATTATTATTATGAACACATTCATGACTATGAATTGTAATTGTACATTTTTTCTTGAATATCTGTATTTGAATGGGAAGCTATGGAATATTTACATTATAATAGGTCATTTCTTTGTCTACATTGTCTTAACCTAAATCTTTAATGGTGTAACTGTAGACACCAAGACAGGCCATTGAGGCCGTTGAGGTAAGAGATTGCTTTTTTCTGCCTACTTTTAGGATTGGTACTGTTCAACAAAGATTTAGCATTTGTTTTCTTATTTTCTACATTCCTCACAAAGATAATTTGAACAGAAAAAGATTTGTTCCACTGAGGTTGTATGTGCAATGGTGTAATCCTTTCAGTTGCCTAGTGAGCTCACCATTAATATTTTTTCTATTTTTAAGCATTATTAGCTGACATATATTTTGAGAGTATATACTATGTATTCAGCATGGTGATGGTGCTTTGGCGTATAGAAAATAGACTCTTTTTTCTAGGACCTTACAAAAATTACACACATGAGATAGAGCTAACTATATAGTAGTATCTTACTTTACTAGAGCAAAAAAACTCACAAAATCAACTTTTTCTGTTGGTCAGTCTGGTGTCATCATTTGGCTCCCATTTCCCATTATGCATCAGTATATGAGCAAAGTTTGACCATGAGTCAGGTTTAAGCGATTCTGTCATGGTAGGAGATAGAACTCTGTGATCTCAAATATTTTTATCTTTAAAATTAAAATTTGTTTTGAAATAATCACATATTATGGAAAAGCAAGACATATAATAAGTATATTTCAAATAACTTTTTTTCCCCTTAGCTATTTGAAAGTAAGTTGTCAATCTGGTTACCCCAGAATATTTTTTAGTTTATGTTTCCTACAAATAAGGACATCCTACTAGATAGCCATGATACAGTCACTAAAATCAGAAAATTAATTTTGCCACCTTGCGATAATCTGTTTCTCAGGCCCCATTCAAGTTTTGCCAGTTGTCCTGATGATAGCCTTCATTGGACTCCAATTCAAAACCATTCATTGTATTTAGTTGTCATGCCTCCTTACTTGTCTTCAGTATGGAACAGTTTCTCAGTCTGTTTTTGGCTTTTATGATCTTGACAGTTTTTGAAGACTGTAAACCAGTTATTTTGTAAATTGATCCTCAATTTGGTTTTACCTGGTGTTTTTTCATGATTAGATTCAGGTTATGCATCTTTGGCAAGAGTGTCAGAGAGGGATGATAATGTTCTTTTCATTGCATTCTATCAGGTAGCAGCTGACATGCTGATAATGTCCACTTTAATCACTTGCTTTTGCTGTTTAGCTTCTATGTATACAATTTTTTCCCCTCTGTAATAACTACTTTGTTGGGGAGGTACATTTAAACTATGTAAATATCCCATTCCTCATTTATTTTTCTTTTATTTATTTATTTATATTAGTATGGACTCATGGTTTACTATTTTATTGTGTTGGTTATAATACATTTCGTCATTATTAATTTTGATGCTTAAATTATACCAGACTTAGTAGGATCCCTTTTAGGCTGTCTTCTTTGAGCATTTCCAGCTTTTGGCATCATAAAATGTTCTAGGACTAGTCATCTTTCTTTGCTCTAGTCCTGAAATAGCCATTTCTCTAAGTGGCATGGTTCCTTTCATTGGAAAATAGTCATTAGAAGCTAAGATTTGGCTACCTGGTGTGCAGAAGCTTTTTGGAGTGTCACCTCTCCCAGATCCTCTCAGCCAGGGAGTGAATGTACTCACATACACATATATACTCACTATATATTGGAAACAAGAGCTTATTATCACTTCCTTTGTTCTTCTCCAGCCTGGCTTCTGTTATCTTTGTACACATACATTTCTACTCTTCTCGTTTTCTTAATAAATACCCTGTGTGCAACCAGTCCTCTCCACTACCATCCCCTTCCCTCTGGTAATGTCCTCCCTTTCCCTCTTATGCAGAAGACACCCACACTAGACTGTCTTCTGTGTACATTTTGCCTCATTCTTTTCAGGTTCTGACTTCCTATGCTGGCCTATGGGGAATGCTCTTTTCAGCCTGGTTTGGCTGTAACCCTCCTGTACTGGGTCACCCTTGTATGTGGATACCCTCTCATCCTATTTGGACTCTGACACTTCCTGCCAGGATGCTTCCCTCTTCCACCACCACATGGACACCCTCTTCACCCTTCTTGAGCTCTATCTAGTCCTCTCATATCACAGCAGTCCTCTGTGGGGATGCCCTCTTACTCAGGCTGTGACACTCCACACTAGGCTGCCCCTCATGTGGACATCCTCCTACCTTGGCTCAGACTCTGTCATTCTACTGTTGACCCCTGTGGCTTCCCTCTTTCCTCTGGTATGAACATCTACCTTTTTCTGTGCTACTTAATGGCTTTAGGGACTGAATTATTCAGGCATACAAGGGAAATGAGGAGGAAGGAAAAGAAGAATCGGGACTAGAAGAAGTGGAGGAGGAGAGTACCATAATGCTCTTTTTTTGGTCTGCTATGATGATGATGATGATGATGATGATGATGATGATGATAGTAGTAATTATTTCCCAAGTCACGCATTTTCTGTTCTTTGGGTTGGAAGAAAATTGGGCAATTAATAACTTCAGCTAACATGAGATTATGACCAAAGCTTGAGTCCTGTGTGGCAGTTCTCCTGGATACTGTTTCTGCTTGCATTTTGGAGCAGAGATGATAATGATTGGATATGTCGGCCAGCACTTGGCATTTTTTAATGCTTTTTCTTTCACGTATATTGTTATGGACTTCTAGCTTGACTGAGAGACAGAAAGTCTTTATGTATTTTTTTGCTCTGTTTAGCTGACTATCTTTCTTTATCATAATTGTCAGTGAAGTGCATTCTCAAGAATTTTAGTAAGATGATGATAATGCAGGAAAAATTATCAGAGCACTGAGATGTTAATTGTTATTCACTGAGGAAGTGGAGTTTTCAGAATTTGATAGAGATAAGGATTTCAGGAAGTAGGTTTTTCTTGTTACATGATATTCCCACTATGATGTTTAAAATGTCACAAAAATATTTTCAGGAAAATGACCAAGTATATTTAAAAATATGGCAAATCTTCACAGGTCTTATAAAAATGATTATTGTTTCAAATGAACTAGGACAGTAAGTAATCCATACTGGGAATTTCCCAGGCTTTAAATTACTACCTAGAATCTTTAATTCCTAGAAATAAATCTAAATAAAGAAGCTACCAGGAAGCACTTTAGTAAACATTTGCTGTAGCTGTAAAATACCATCATTATTTGTAAAAAATGGAAAAAATAGTTGGGAGCATTGCAGGAATAATTCATTGCAGTTATATTCTGCACTTTAAGAGACCATTAAGATTTTCATGCCAAATTCAAGAAAAAAAATAAACAATAAGCAGTATTATCAGTTGCTATTCTCCTTCTCTGGCTTTGGGAAGACAAACGCAATAGACAGATTACCAGAATTTTAGTTTCACTCCCTAACAAGGGAACAAAATAGGCCTTGATTTTAAAAATGGCATACTTAAAGTGAAAGATAACATCTAGGAATCTAAAGAGATCATGATTTCTACTTTTCTTGTTTTCTTATCATTAACACCTCTAATAACATATGATCTTTTCATAGTATTTCATAATATTTGTGTCTTGGTGTTTTATTTTTCATAGAAATGGTTTCGTAGAAATGGTTCTTAAACTCTACAGTTTGTGACATTCATCAGCAGAACAGGGGACCATGCAGAGTACTTATCCTATCTATTCCCCGTTGCCCTTAAAAACCCCTTCAAAATGTTTGAGTCTTGGAATTGACAGATACTACTATTTTATCAGCAGTCTAGTCCATATTACTACCATCATTTCTCTGATGAAAAGTTGAGGAAAAGATCCCTGTCTAATATATCCTTCTTTGGAAGTCTTGCTTGCTTGTTCTGTAAAGGGAAATGGGCTGGGTGTGGTGGCTCATGCCTGTATTCCCAGCATTTTGAGAGGCTGAGGTAGGAGGATCGCTTTTGAGTCCCGGACTTCAAGACCAGCCTGGGCAACATAGCAAGACCCCATATCTACAAAAAAATTAAAAAATTAGCTGGGCATTATGTTGTGCACCTGTAGTCTCAGCTACTCGGGGGGCTGAGGTGGGAGGATCACTTGAATCCAAGGGGTGGAAGCTTCGGTGAGCTGTGATAGTGCCACCTGCCTGGGTTACAATGTGAAACCCTGACTCAAAAAAAAAAAAGTGGTGGTCGGGGGAGAGGGAAATGTTTGAAACAGTCTTCAACTGTTTGTGGACTTCTTGAGAGAATATATTCGGACCAGAAGACTTACCTTTTCCACTTACTTTCTGTTATGCTCCCCTCATTTCTTTAAAGAACTAGAATATTGTGTGACTAGATGCATTATCCAAGGTGACAGTGGTGTTAGTTGCAATATTATAATTGCCAGGGAGTTTTCCATAGTAAAGTCACTCAAAATGAGTGCCTATCCTTCTCTTTTCCCTGGTTATTGACAGTGAATGTTATCCATACTCTACCATTGTTATTTTTTAACATGTATTTATTTTAAATCAGTGATAAACCTATTTAAAAAAATTGCAGACCCTTAGTTTACTGTGGCCCCAGAGCTGAATTGAGAACATTAATCAAGACAAGTTTATACTGATTCAGATGCAGTTCAAGGTTTTCCTATTTCCCTTTTAGTTGTTAACATTTCTAGGTTCCCTGCCTCTTTTCTCTCTGATTTTCTTCCTTTATAGTTCAGCTGTTTTTGCCCTGAAACTTAGCTTTGTCAGCTTTGGCTGATAAACCTTGTAGCCAGGAAACTAGAAAATGCTCTGTGACTAAAGAGGAAGCAGAGGGTTAGGGAGTATAAGGAAAGGAAGGCCAAGAGAAAGAGACATGATTTGGCCATGGTTTTCTCAAAGCAGTTTGTGTGACTAGTTCAGTTAAATACCCATGAGGCCAGATTATCTGTCTTGGAAATGGATAAGGAAAACTTACTTTGGATAAATGGTCACAGCCTAGAAGAAAAGAGTAAAGCTTATCTATGGGGATTTAAGAGTTTCTACCTTTGGCTTTTAGAACTTGTTACATAAACAAATTTGTGCTTTTAATCTGTGCCTTTGAAACATTATTTCCAAACATCCATAAATACGAATCTTAAAAGAATTCTCTACATCTCACATTTATATACCACACATTTTACTCACAAGTCTCCCATTCTTTTTGCAGATAAAGTGTTTATTTTGGCTGTTTTCCAGACATGACAGTTGGTAGACATGCTTCAGTAGAGAAAAGGAAATTTTCCCTGCTTATCTGCTCTCTCCCGTCTGCCCAACATAGTGTGTCTATCAGTTGTGACCTGATTTTGAAATAATTTATTAGAGGGATGCATGATGTTATTAAAATTTTGGTCTTTTATAATAAGCTCTTGACTAGATTCTCTGGGTGAGGTATATTGCTCTTGAGAATTTAAGGCATTTCTTAACTCCTTCAGTGAGTTTGTACTCTGTTCAGTGTCAAGTATGACTAATGTTTACTCAGGAAATTAAGCACACTTGTTTATTCAGAAGATGAAGCATTCTCTATGATTTTTTGCCATGAAAATATTATTTTGGAAATATATCTTTAATAGGTAAGGGAACTGTCCTTATAATATTAGCTACTAGACTGCTTAAGAAAAGTAATAGACAAATAAATATAAAATACTTATCTTTGATAAGAGTTTATTGTTTTTATTAAATATATTAACATCTTTCCATGTTTTTAAATGTTAAATTTTATTATATGTGGAATAGATAGTGATTTAATGTTTTAAATTTGTGATATTTTCATCTGAAGTTGGAAGAGATGTCTAAGTGAATTTCATTTCATTTCATTTATTTTATTTTATTTTATTTTTTTGAGTTGGAGTCTCACTCTGTCGCCCAGACTGGGGTGCAGTGGCTGCTCCCAGCCACCGCAGCCTTGACCTGCTGGACTCCAGCGATCCTTCTGCCTCAGCCGTCCAAGTAACCAGAACTGCAGGCGCGTGCTACCACGCCTGGCTAATTTTTGATTTATTGTAGAGATGAGGTCTCGCCAAGTTGCCCAGGTGGGTCTCGAACCCACGGGCTCAGGCAATCCACTCACCTCAGCCTCCCAAAGTGCGGGATTACAGACTGAGCCACCGAACCCGGCCAATTTCATTTATTTTAAAAAGCATATTCCTTAGTTAGAAATTTTTTTACTCTCAAAAATCTACCCTAAATTTATATCTCTAATTCATTCCTATTCCCTGTACTCTCGACTTATTATTCTCAATGTCCTGTTGAACATCTTCCTCTCAATGGAGATATGAAATGCAAATTACTAGTGATCTTTTCCTAAAGTTCTGCTCCCCTACTTTTATGACCCCTTTGTAATAGGGAACTGCCGCGTACCATTTATCTAAGGTAGAAACACAGAGCTCTGCTTGACACCTTAGGCCCTTACCATTTGGTACTTTCAGAATCACCACTTCCTATACCTGCCCTTCCAACCCATTCCCTCCTCTGCCATTGTAGGAATGGCTCTAAAATATGTTACTTTTTGACTTAGCAATGTATCAGTGGGTCCCAGTGCTTTGGGAGGCTGAGGTGGGAGGATAGGATAGCTTGAGCCCAGGAGTTTGATACCAGCCCTGGCAACATGACAAGACCTCATCTCCAAAAATGTGGGGGGGGAGGGAGGGAGGGAGAGAGTGTGAGAGAGAAATGAATAAAGTCCAAACTCATATACTTGAGACTTTTTTTCATTTGGCTTCTTCCTACCTGCTTCATTTTAATTAAAAAAATTATTTTTTACCAGTCCTTCTTTGTAATAGCATCCTCCAACCAGACCTGATTCCTGTAATTGATATTGTTCCTCTGGAATACCCATCTTTCTCTTGTGTGCTCAGTGAAGCCCTGTTCATGTCCCCAGACTCAACTCTGGCACAGTCATCTCTTTTGGGAAGTTTTGCCTGATCTCTGTCTTCAGTGCTTCCCTGGAACCTTGTACATATCTCTATTTTTAACACTTAGAATACTGCATTGTGATTATTTGTTTACATGTTTTCCTTCCCACTAGAGCCCGAGCTCTTTCAAGCCTGAAACCTTGGCTTAGTTATCTTTTAAAGTGTTGTACACGTGTTATTATTTTATGCCTAGAACATATAAGGCATTCAGAAAATGATTTGTTGAGTAAGTAAATGAGTGAATAAATGGAGAACAGGGTGCATGCTAATGGCATATGATTTGGATGATATCTTTGAGAGTAATTGTTGACTGAGAAGATAGCTTTGGTTAGCAATGTCAGTGATGACAGTTATTAAGTATGATTTTTTAGAACACCTGCTATGTGCTAGGCACTGTGCTCATTGCCATATATGTGCTAGTTTACAAGACAGTGGGATCCAGAGAAGTTTAATAACTTGACCATGTAACGTGCCTAGGTAGGTGACAGAGTTGGATTTGGAATCCAGGATTGCCTCACTCAAAAGCCAATGCTTTTTCCTTAAAATTTCCTTTCCTGGAAAATTATTAGTGATGAAGAGGGAAAAACCCACTTTAAGGCAAACAAGCTTGTTCAGGATAAAGACAAACTTGACTTTTCACTATGGATTCTAGAGATATATAGGAGATGTTTTGAGCGAGGCAGTGGTAAGTTCATGCTCTGGAAACTTTGGATAAATGAAAGAATGAAGAATTGATAAGGTAGAGGAGCTAAAGAAAATTAAGCAAAAGAGAGGAAAGTGTTATAAAAAAGAGTTATAAAAAGATGAGAAGAAAGTTATAAAGTTTTGATCAATAAGTTTATATCAGATTTGACTAAAAAGGAAAGCTAGTATTCATTGAGCACTTAGTATATGCTAGTCTCTATAAATATGTCATCCCCTTATCATTTCTCACAACAAACCTCTAAGGTTGATATAATTTTCCTCAATTGCATTCTGTTAAAGTCCTGTATACTTCAGCCCAGAAGAGCTTAAGCATCTCTCTCAAGATCACTTAGTACCCAATGGAGCTTGTGTTCAAATCCAGCTCTATATGACTGTATCTTGTGAGGAATATCTTAGTTGTAGCATTTTATATCTTGGTGCAACTGCAATGTGATAAATCATCATGACAGATTGCGAAGGTGTTGTGCAGAGGCAATCAGTCCCACCAGGTGGATACTTGTGCAGCTCAATTGGCAATTGCCATTTTTATACTTTAAGGGAGAATGAATGTAATGTAATTGTGATATCTTTTCTTGGGAACCCTGCCTGCTATTCTAAAATTGAGAGTATACCAGTCAAGGATAACATTAAAACTGTTTAACAACCGGTAAGGCACTAGCACTAATCAATCAGATGGACACTGGCTGTAAACATCTGGAGAGGCTACATGGTGTATTTTAGCCTAGTATCAGTCCTGGTTTGTGCACAGACTGTGGGCTAGGTCTGTTTAAAGACTTAATTATCTGCAAAACTGAGAAGCAAAGATTTTTTTCAGCATAGGTTGTATTGTAGATTTATTCTGCCACCCAGATTAATTTGTTATATATGCTAAACCAATTAGCATTTATAGTGAGAATGACATTTTAGGAAGACGAAAGGGGAGGAGATGTAGTAGAATAATGAAGCTCTCATTTACATGATGTACCACCTTGCCTAAGACTCAAAAAAACTTTGATATTTGGTTTCTCATTTATCCATCTGCTTGTTCATTTGCTTATTCACTCATCCAGCATCTTTTTATTTTGAAACTATTATTTTTGTCAATTCTGAGGATTTTTCTTTCATTTAAATTGTTTTTAAAGTTATATAATAGGAATAATATGATTGTAATCAGTCTAACTACAAATTATATATTTACATATCTGATTTTTCTATACTAAGCTGTTAACTATTTATGGGTGGGAAGCATGGTGTGTGGTTTTTAAGCTACCTCCCTTTGTCCAGCACTGTACTTCAGTAAATATTTTGGTGACTGAATGAAAGGACTCTAAGATCCAAAATTCAGCCAGTCTAAATGCATGTTCTTTGTAAATCAAGCCTGCAGGTTATTGGCTCATGTATTCCTCTAGTGACCATGTAATGAGCTCTTAAAACCTGTGAATTGTTCTAGAGATAGGCAACATCCCCTTAGGTGACTGCAGAAAGAAGAGATGAAATGCTGGAACTCCAGAGTTAGACAGGAGAAGGCCTTTTAAAAGCTGCTCTGATGTACAATGTCAAACCATATTGTCACCCTGGGATGTAGGGAGCAATAGGTGATTAAGATTAGTCAGGTGGAAACCAGACTGTGTGTAAACATTCAAGTCCAGAAAACAAGGATTAAAGTCCTCTTATTTTCCACGGTGAGAAACAAGACAGGGGAGTTTTGGAACTGCACAGAGGCAGCAGTGGTGTCTTAAGTGTCAGATGTTAGGAGAGAGCTAAGGATCTGAGGCTCAGTATATCATAGCATTGTTGGGGAAAAGGCAATCACAGTGTCAGTGGTCAAGACAAACCACTTGCTTGGGAATGCAGAAGGTCATAGAGCAGAAGAGTGAGCGAGCTTGAGCCAAAGGCAGGTTTTATTTGATTGTTGAGCTATTCATAGGTCTTAGAATATGAGTGAAGTAGCTTTTGAGCAGGATTTCTCAACCTTGGGACTATTGACATTTGGACCAGATAATTTTTTGTTGCAGATGGGGTGGGGTTGTCCTTTTGCATTGTAGGATTGCAGCATCCCTGGCCTATATATACTAGATGCCAAAAAACATCTCTAGACATCGCTAAGTGTCTCCTGAGAGGCAAATTTTTTTCTGGTTGAGAGCCAGTGCTTTAGAGGTCGATGAATCAAGTGGCTGCCGCTGGCTACAGAGAGCGTGAAGGGAACAGTGATCATGAGTGGCTGTGTAAATGTTACATCTTTTTCAAATGACATCCGAAAAGTAACCTAATTTTGAACACAGGTTGGTAGAGATGAAATAAATTCTAAGAAGCAGCCTTTGCATTTGCATCTGTGAACTACTTTGCATGGAAATGTGAACTATTTTAGATTGTAGTGGAGAAATAGTGTTTGGAGAAAGGAGATTGGGGTTGAAGAGCTAGACATAGTTTAGAGAGAACGTTGAAGTTTAGTTAGAAGTCTTAATCAGCCTGGAATTAATATTTGATTAGTCTGAAATGATCAAGGAATAAATTTTGAAAGAGCTCTTGGAGTGTAGATTTATTTTTTTTAGTTGCTTCTTATTTATTTACTTTTAGAGAGTAAAATAGGAAAGGAAATCCCTTAAATAAAATTCAGAGTTTTGTTAATTTAGGGGTATTTTATTCTTATCATCCAATGTGATCCACTTACCTCACACCTACTGAACAACTCTCTAGTATAGCCACTACTGAGAAAACCAGAAATTTTGCCATTTCTAAGTCTGTATTTTGTTTACAGTTTAGTTCCCAAAAATTCATGATAGGTACATCTGGATTTTTCCAGCTGTTGTGGTTGCTTAAGTAAATGGATAAATACCACACCCATACCCTGCCCCTTCTCCAGTCTCCTTATTACATTTACCAGAGCAGCTGTTCCAAACCTTTCCCGCTCTCCATAAATTTCATTCTTGTTGTAATCACTCTCAACATAACCTGGTTTCTTATTTAACTGAGATTGAGGACATTTGGGTATGAGCTTTTCAGAATTCCCTCCCATGTCTCTTTCCTATTCTATTTTTATTCTTTCTCCCTGCATTTCTGTCTCAGAGTAAGAATGCCCTCTCCTTTACTAAGATGAATCTCTGCACCTGTGCTCATGATCACACATCCTTCCTTTCTTCTCTGATCTTTTATTAATTATCCTTTAGTTTTCTTCTTGACTTTGCATTTTCATTTTATCCTCAAATCTTTCCTCTTACTCAGATTTTTTTTTCTTAAACAACAAACAACAAAAAAACCCAAAAACTTTCCTTGACATTTTTTTTTTTTTTGAGTTGGAGTCTCACTCTGTCGCCCAGACTGGAGTGCAGTGGCCGCTCCCGGCCACCACAGCCTCGACCTGCTGGGCTCCGGCGATCCTTCCGCCTCAGCCTTCCGAGTAGCTGGAATTACAGGCATGCGCTACCACGCCCGGCTGATTTTTTGATTTATTGTAGAGATGAGGTCTCGCTGCCCAGGCGGGTCTCAAACCTGCGGGCTCAGGCAATCCACTCACCTCAGCCTCCCAAAGGTGCGGGATTACGGGCTGAGCCACCGAGCCCGGCTTCCTTGACATTTATATATGTTTAAAGCCTGCTTCTCACTCACCTCAGGCTTTTTATCTTACTTTCACCATCAGATTAAAAAAAAAAGCCACCAATACATACCACTTTACTTTCTACTCCTGTATCTTTTGCATTCATATGCTATTGAAACAACTCTCTTAAACTTCACCGTTATCTTCTTAATTAACAAATGGAATTTCCTCCATATCCTTATCTTCCTGTGTTTCTCAACAATATTTGATATTATTGACTATCTTTTTCTCCCATGATCTTTGTGACTTAATACTAACCTGCTTATCCTTCTATTTTTATTATTGCTCCTTCTTTGGACTCTTTGATAGTTTCTTTCTCCTAGTTTAGAAGCATTTCCAAAGATTGTATCTTTGGACCTTTTTCCTTTACTCAATATTTTGTTTGTTATTTCTTTGGAGAGTTACAGAAACCAATTCTGTATAGCAGCTTTCCAACTTATATCTCTCATCCCGACCTTTATCTTGAGCTTGACCTTGTGTTTCCAACCTTGATAGATATCTGCTTTATTATTGCGTTGTTACTTAAAACTCACTGTATCCAAAGCCAAATGGAGAGAGCTTTTATTTAAACATATTAGATATAGCCCATGTAAACGCCTTATTGAAATAGTAGTAGAGGCCTTTAAAAGGTATTAGCCTATAAGGATAAATTGGGATAGCATATGAGAGAGCTTAACACATTTTTGGAAGGTGGAAAGTGAAAAGGAAGAAGAATTACTGTAGAAGAGACACTGATGAGAAGCAAGCCCTTTAGAGACTCACACTGGGAAGTTCCTGGCAGTGAAGAAGCTGGGAGTAAAATACAAAGCAGAATTGCAGCTTGGTTGAAAGTACATGAGCCTGTAGATCACCCAGATATCTTTGCTGGGGGAGGTTGGGTGGCACTTCCCCTTCACTCCCTGAAAGAAGCAGAGGCAATTCAAAGAGAATACTTCTAAAACCTCTGATAATTTCGTTAGAGTAATAAGGAGGGATATTGTATCCTTAAAACAACAGATGCTATGAATGATCATGTAACAAGAAAGTATTTTGGAAACTTAAAATTTTTTATTAACCAACATAAAAAAAATTCAGAGGAGCTTGAAGATAACATTGACAAAATCTCCTAGAAGCAGATCAACAACAAAAACAAAAAGAAAAACCCAAGAGATAGAATATAGGAAAGAAAAGAAAGTTAGAGAATCAATTCAGCATACTAAAGACCTGAACAGTGGGGATAACATGCATGAATACATGCCCTTCACCACTGACTCTGGACTTGGTTATGTGACTTAATTTGGTTAACCATGTTATAGAAAACTCAAAAACAGAGGCTTAAAAAACACATTTCTTTTTTTGCTTCTATTACTATTTTTAGTTGACTCATAATTGCACATATTTATGGGGTACAGTGTGATATATGTTTTCTTTTTTTATTACACCTGTTATTGGCTAGACTGATATTTTGGTACATGGATATGGTATCTGAAACTTCTGTGATTATTATGAGAACATACTTGAGGATGAGACTCATGGAACAGGACTCTGTTCTACCTGATACTGTTGAAATTCAACTAACAGCTGGCCTACCCCAAATATATGTGAGGATCAACCAATACCAGAAAGAACTGCTAGCCAAATCCAGCCAAGATGGGTGGCACTGCTTTGACTGGTAGACTCAGGGACAAATATAAGTAGTTATTGTTTATACCTCTGAGTTTTAGGAAGGTTTGTTAGGTAGCATTATTATGGTAACAAACAACTGATAC
This sequence comes from Cephalopachus bancanus, assembly GCA_027257055.1. Lineage (NCBI taxonomy): Eukaryota > Metazoa > Chordata > Mammalia > Primates > Tarsiidae > Cephalopachus > Cephalopachus bancanus. Next base: position 1,996,064 of record JAPVLO010000090.1, read on the forward strand.
CAAGAGAGAACGAGAAAAAGGAATGAAGGAAGTTATTAAAGAAATATTTCAAGAAAATTTTCTAGACTGGTGGATGCATGTCTTCAAACTTAAATGACCACCAGGTATCTAGCACAATGAATGAGAAAAGATTACCAGCATTGTCATTCTGAAATGTAAGAACACTATAGATTAAAATAAGATCCTAAAATGTTTGTGGTGGGAGTATAAAATGAAACAAAAGAAAACATGAAAACAAGTCACAGGGAGATGAATAGAAATCAGAATGGTACCACACTTTTAATAGCAACACTGGATGGTGAAGGATGGTGGTACTTTGCTTTCAGAATTATGAGGAAAAATTATTTTCAGCTTATATTTTTCTCATCAGCTGAAACTATTAATTAGATACAGATGGAATAAAGAAATGATAAGTTCTGGAGGCTTTAGACAATGTATGTCTTATGTGTCCTTCCATAGAAAGCTTCTGGAGGAGAAGATTCTATAAACAAGGGAAAAGATAAGGAGGAAGACATTGGATGCAGGGAAAAAAAAAAAAAGATTCAGTGTGTGAGAGAGAAGTTCCAGGAAAGCAGTCGTCCACTTAGCTTTGAGAGCAACCAGACCAAATTGGAGAAGAAAGTTTAAGGACTATAAGAGGGTTTTGGGAGGAACAAATAGAAACAGTGAAGTGAACTCTTTGGTGTGTTTGAACATTTGGGAAAAAATTGATGACTGACAAACATGTTGAACTTGGAAAGAAGCAGTGTTAGGTAAATGAAAAATGAAACAAATGATAACTGACTTCACAAAAGAGAACATTTTTATAAGCATGGAGACAGTCACATTACATTTTGTGACTCAGTGATGAAGAATAACTGGTCATAATAGTGTAGTAAACATTACTGATTTAAGTATATATTTATATGGGGAGAGGAAAGAATGTGTGGTGGGAGGAATTTAGAAAGGTTGATGGTGTAAGATAGCCAAAGTCTCAATTACTATAATGGGAATTCAAATGATACTACTGACAGTTGATCAACTGAGAAATAGTCACCTAAACTTAATATTTACATCAGAACAAACTACTGCCAGAATTGGAACAGTGATTTATGGGGTATTGGACTCGAACAAGTGTTGGTAAAGTATTTTGTAAAGCATCAAAAAGTAAATATTTTAGTTTTGTGGGCCATGCAGCCTTTACTTTCAAAGGGTGAAAGCAGCCATTGACAATTCATAAATGAATGGGCATTGCTGTGTTCCAATAGAACTTTATAAAAAGTTCTATTAGAACTTATAGATGGTATGGTACATTGAATTTGGCCCATGAGCCATATTTTGCTAACCTATGGACTAGAGGGCAAAAAGGGGGCAGTATAGGGAAGATTTTCTCTTTCTAACCCAAGCTCACTTTTTGAATTTGCCTGCCTTTGTTGTTAAACATAGAGTAATCTTCTATCTTGTCTCTCACATTAGTCCCTGCTCCTTTTCTTTTCTTTTTTTTTCTTTTTTGAGTTGGAGTCTCACTCTGTCGCCCAGACTGAAGTACAGTGGCCGCTTCTGGCCACTGCAGCCTTGACCTGCTGGGCTCCGGCGATCCTTCCACCTCAGTCTTCCAAGTAGCTGGAACTACAGGTGCGCGCTACCACGCCCACCTAATTTTTGATTTATTGTAGAGATGAGGTCTCGCCAAGTTGCCCAAGCGGGTCTCAAACCCATGGGCTCAGGCAGTCCACTCACCTCAGCCTCCCAAGGCGCGGGATTACAGGCTGAGCCACCGAGCCCGGCTTCTTTTCTTTTCTTTAACTGCTAAGCTCCTTGTTTAGACTCTTAACTGAACTATTGTACCAACTTATTATTAACTACAATATTTGATCCCAGTATTCAGTTTGTTTTTATATGTAGAGGATTGTGTGCTAGTTTGTCTGACTCTCCAAATGTTGATTCCAATTTCTTGCTTCTGTGCCTTATGCTGTTCCCCCCAGAAATGTTCTCCTTCCTTACCATCTCAGTTTTTAAAAACTGTATCTTTCCAGTTTCTACATGAAATAGTTTCTAAGAAACTGGTTTCCTGGTTGCTCTCCATCAGCCTCCAAACCCCTATCCAGTTAGCTAACCAGGGGTCATTTGCCCCTTCCTTGGGAGAGATTGAATTTAGAGTCAGTCTTGAATTTGAATCTAATTATATACCCTACCTTATACTTGTTATATGATCATGAAAATATATATGTTTTTTGAGTTGGAATCTCACTCTGTCACCCAGACTGGAGTGCAGTGACATGACCATGGCTCACCACAGCCTTGATGACCTCCTGGGCTCAGGCGATCCTTCCATCTTAGCCTCCTGAATAGGAGGTGCACCACCACACGTGGCTAATTTTTTGATTTTCTTTCTTTTTTTTGTTGTTGTAGAGACAAGGTCTCGCTATGTTGCACAGGCTGGTCCCAAACTCCTGAGCTCAAGCAGTCCCTCCTGGTTTGGCCTCCCAAAGTGCTGGGATCATAGGGATGAGCCACCATGCCCAGCCAAAAAGGTTTTTTAAAACTGCTTTTCTGAACTCTAAATATTTCATATGGGTCTTAAGAGGTTAAAAGTAGCTTTACATTGTTTTCTTCCCTTTCCTTCACTTTTAACAGTTAACATAGTACAACCTCACATTATAGTCATCGTGTACTTCTGTCCCCCAACCCTTAGCAGCTTGGCTCAGATTGTGTATTCCTTATTTTAGGTATCCTGAAGCTGTACTCAGTAAATATTGATGTGATTGAATTGAATTTAAGAAGGGCATATCTACAGAGTTGATCCCTAGCTGAAGAATTCTAATTTTATAATAAAATTAGAGAAACTTTGTATTTTACATTATGCCTGTTTTCTAATCTTTGCTACATGGTCTATTTTTAGTAGTTCACGCCTGCTTTCTCCCATATTGCAAAGGAGGTGCAATGTTCGGGAGAAGAATACAGTGACTTGATTTTTCTTTTGATGGAAGCTAAGCCATATGTTTATATTGAGTCAGCTACTCCAGACTCTGAATTATCAATCAGATGGTCAGCAGTATTTAATTGAATTCCCAATATGTGCACGGCTACGCTGGGTGTTGTCACTTTAGGGAGGTGTAACCATCTGGAAGTACTTTTTTCAAAGAATGCAGAATATGAGAATATGTCTGTTTGTATCTAAATTAAAATGATGCTAATTTTGGCAAAGTAAATAACTGGCATAAATGGTGTCTTTTGCCTCTATCCTCTCCCCTTTTTCATTCTTTCTTCCAATCTCCAAGAATAGGCATCCTTCTTTTTTGCTGTGGCTAGGATGGCATACTTTTTTCCTTGATTTCCTCCCTTCCTAATTGTTGGTGATTTGTGTAATACAAGTTCTATTTAAAACCTTCTTATCTTAGAGAAATTCAGTCTGTAATAAAAATATAAAAGAAAACCTTCTTAGCTTTTGGATCTTTTCTAATTTTAAATGTGTATGGGAGGTGGGCAGAAACCTAAAATGGCTCCCTAAGATTTTCTGCCATAATCCTCAGGACTGGTAATATGATAGATGTCCCTTCCATAATTATGTAGGTTACATAGCACAAGGGATTTTGCAATATAATTAAGGTTACTAATCAGTTGATGTTAAGATAGGAAGATTACCTGGGTGGGCCTGATATAGTTACATGAGCCCTAATATAGTCACATGAGTTTTCTCAAGCTGCTATTAGAAGAGGAAGTCAGGGAGATTCAAAACATGAGAAGGATTCAGTGCACTGTTTCTGGCTTTGAAGATAGAGGTGAACATGTGGAAGGGCCAGAAAGCAGCATCTAGGAATTGAGAGCAACCTCTGGCCAACAGCCAGCAAGGAAATGGGAGCCTCAATACCATGGGTGCATGGAACTCGATTCTGCCAGCAGTCTGAATCAGCCTGGAAGTCTTATGCTCCAGAACTTTCCGGTAAGAGTCCAGCCTGTTGGCATCTTGATTTTGGCTTTGTGAGACCCTAACCAGAGAAACCAGCTAAGCTTACCCAGATTCTTCTGACCTACGGAACTGTGAGATAATAAGTTTGTGGTAATTTGTTATGTAGCAACAGAAAATTAACCGTTTGTACTTTGATATCCCCTCTGAGGCGCATCATAAATCTAGCAAACCACTTGGATGTCTCCTCTCAGGGGACATAAAGAGGTTACTGGTAATTATACAGGGCAAACTTATGCAGGCGCAAATTTTTCAAAAATGCATATTTTCTTGAAGTTTTCCATTCAAATTGCATGAAAAAGCAAATAAAGAGATGCAATATATACTGAGATATATGTAAAAAAAATTAACTGGTGTCATGTAGAAAGAGAATGTGTGAAGTATTTTCATAGTGGTGCTGACTCTTCTTTGTAACAGAAGGTAGCATTAAAGAGAGTTTATATAAGAGACAGCTGTGGGTATACTCTTTGTATCATATGGCATAACTTACAAAGATAGATAAGCAAGTTATTATAGTCTTAAAAGAGAGAGACTTTCAAAGTTGAAGTCAGATTTTTTTGAAGGATCGATCAGTTGAGAAGTGGTTTTCAGGAACCATGAGTGCGTCCTTCCACTTAGTCTTTGAACAACAGACAGGACAATAAATTCCTTATTATTAATGTGGGAAGAAGAAAACAAGACTTTGTTATCTACTTGACTAGAAAAACAGGTGGAAGTCGTCAAATTAATGTTTTTTTTTTTCTTGAGTTCGAGTCTCACTCTATCACCCAGACTGGAGTGCAGTGGCCGCTCCCGGCCACCACAGCTTCGACCTGCTGGACTCCAGTGACCCTTCCGCCTCAGCCTTCCAAGGAGCTGGAACTACGGGCGTGCGCTAAAATTACTGCTTAATAACATATATCAATGAACCTGCCATGCATGTCAGTGACTGTTACACATTAGAAAAATATAAGATATAAATTTTCATTTTTGGGGTCATAAATAAGTTTTTCAGTGTCCAAAATTCTACTATAAGCCACATATCATTACAATAGCATAATTCTTTCCAACACTATATTATTTAATTTAAAGTCATTTGCTTTTCACTATTTTGTAAAAAAAAGTGCGGTCGAGTTGCTGGTATGTGATCTGCGAGATGTTTCTGAGTGCAAAGGGTTAATACAGCACTGGTCTTCCCTATTAGGAAATGAATTCTGTTTCCTGCTCCACTAGTTGTTGTTCTATTTTTTTCTTCTTTTCATTGTTAAACTTCTAAACTAAATGATCTAAACTCACTGTCTCAATTCCCTTGCCACTTAATTTTTTCTGAACTCTCATGGCTCTGTCTCTCTGGTGTCCAAAACATAGCTTCCCGGTGTTCTGGCAGTCTCCTCTTTAGCAAACTTAAGGACCTTGTCTTCATTCTCATTTTCTTTGGTGTTTTATATTATGCTTGATTTTTCTCTCCTGAAATTTTCTTTTCTTTTTCATTTGTAATACTGTATGATTCTGTCTCTCCCACCCCCTTTTTTCTTCTGTCTCCTTTGTTTTCTTCACATGCTGTCTAGTAGGGTTGATTCAAGACCTATTTCAGTGAACTAGCAGAGATAAATAAGAAAACAGGATTAGAAGAGAACGTCTGGGGCAATCCAACTTAATTTTCCTAGACAGCTTTGTTAGCATAAGACTCTTCCTAAAGAGACAGATGTACTCCTTGGCCATTGACCTGCAGCCATTGTGTATGTTTTATATCAATTACTTATTGTTACAATATACTGTCTAGCAAATCACCACAAACTTAGTGCCCTAAACACATAATCATAATCATTTTTTGTTAATGGATCTGCTTATCTAGGCTGGGCTCAGCAGGGTGGCACTACTTTAGGTTTGGTGGGTATGTGGGTCTTCTCAATGCAGGTTGTTGTAATATGTGCTGGCTGTAATGGTAATACTCTGTGTATTTTTGTCCTCCTCCTTGGGGTGCTTTAGCCATGGTGTTTTCTTCTCATGCCCTTGACAGAAGTGCAAGGGGGCCAGTGTTAACATGTAAGGGCTCTTTAAGGACTGGCTTTGGAACTGCCACATACTGTCACTTTCAACTGATTCTATTAGCTATATAAGTCACATGGCCAAATCACAAACCAAGGAGTGGGATAATACACTCAGCTATGGATGGAATTGTTCCTTTCCTCCAAATTCATATATTGAAGCCCCGACCCTCAATATGATGATATTTGGTGATGGAACCTTTGAGAGATAATTAAGTTTAGATGAGGTCACGAGGGTAGGGTCCTCATGATGGGATAAGTGCTCTTATAAGAAGAGATACCAGAGTGCTTGCTCTCTTTTCTCTCTTTGCCATGTGAGGACACGGCAAGAAGGTGGCATCTACAAAACATCATCAACAGTCTCACAGCTGCCTTTGCCTCGTTGCTTTGGTATTCTGGATTGAGTGCCCATGTCCTCCACTGGAGTCACTCTACTTTATGAGAAATGTCTGTGGGCATCTCTGAGGACCTACTGAGCAGACTTGACTCATGATATCATGAAACACTTGCTTCTGTCTTTTCAGTGGTGCATTTAGCCCATTCTCATTCAGACTTATTATTGAAATGTGATTTTTTTATCCCTGTCATGGAGTTCTTATAAAGTGTTTTCTTTGTTTGCTTGTTTTCTTTTGGTTTTTCAGTTGATTTATGTGTGTTTTCAAGTTTCTTGTTGCACTTTATTCTCTGTTGATTCTGTGCTCTGCTGTTCTTGGGAAGTATGTGGTCATTCTTTTTTTTTTATTTCTTCTGTGCTTAATACCTTTTTAAGTATCTCCTGTAGAGCTGGTCTGGAAGCTGCATAATCTCTTAGGGATTGAATGTCTGGAAGGATTTTAATTCTCCATCACTGATGAAGCTGAACTTGACTGGGTAGGAAATTCTTGGTTGAAATTGTATATCTTTGAGAACTTTGATTATTGAACTCCAGTCCCTTCTTGGTTGTAGTGCTTCTGCTAATAGGTCTGCTGCTGTTCTGATTGTTTTTCCCAGTAGGTAGTCTGATCTTTTTTTCTTGATGCTTTTAGGATTTTTTATTTTGTGCCTACTTTGTATAAGTGAATTACTGTGTGTCTAGGGGTTGGTCTTCTCATTTGATATCTTGTGGGGGTTCTCTGTGTCTGTTGTGCTTGGCTGGTCACATCTCTGGTGAGATGGGGAAAGTTTTCTTGGATTACCTCCTGGAATACTTGCTCCAAGTTGTTCTCCATTTTCCTTTCTTCTTCTGGGATACCAATCAGGCAGTCAGGCATAGGTTTGGCTTCTTGATACAATTGCATATCTCTTGAAAGCTTTGTTCTTTCTTTCTGAGTCTTCTTTCTATGTTTTTTACATATCAGGTTAATTCCATGTTCTGGTCTTCAAGTTCTGAGATTCTTTCTTCAGTTAGATTAATTTTGCTTTCTATGCTTGTCATATTGTTATTTCCTGGATGAATTTTTTTATTGCCAAAATTTCTGTTACAAGTTCTTTCACTGTTGCATCTTGTCTTTCTTTAGTCTTATTCACTCTTTCCAGCCATTCCCTAATCCCTGTCGTATTCTGGGGCCAGTCGTTGGTGACTTCCATTGTTTGGGCTCCAAGGTCTGATTTTTCAGAAGTTTTCTCTTTGTTACACTTGAAATTACCTGTGTTCTTCCTTTGGTTTTTCCTCATTTGTGACAGATCTCTTGTTTTTCTGTTTATTTCTGTTATTCAGTTTCAGTGGGAGAGGCTTTTCCTTCTGATATTTGTGCAGCCCTCTATTCTTCCCTGATCCTGGCTTTGGATTTGTTCTGTTTTGAAATAGAACTGTATGTGGGAAGCTTTGTTGTCTTGAAAGTTGAATAAGGTAGGGGATGGAGCACTAGTATTCTGAAAGCACTTGCAGTTTACAATATTCACTAATTGTGGTATGTGTTTCCTAAGACTCACTCCCCACCACCACTCTATATGATGATGCAATGGGTATGTGTGTGTACCCCCTGAGTCTGAGATGCAGTGACAGCAATGGGGACAAAAATAGAATGAAATAAGATATGGTCAAGAATTTTTTTAAAAAAGAAAAAGAAAAAACACAGAACAATGAAAGCAGAAACCAATGCAAAAAAAAATCAAACACACACACACACACACACACACACACACACACACACACACACAACATCCCAAAACAAATTGGAATGACAACAAAGTGAAACAAAACAAACAACAACAACAAAAAACCCCAAGAAAACTAAACACACACACACACATCTAGCAGAAAGTGAATGGAGAAGAACAACAGAAAGACTGGAAAAAAGAATTCAGATTGAACCCTCACACACATTGGACACACATCTTAAACTAAAAAAATAAAAATAAAAAACCCCCAGAAGAACAAAAGAGCGAAAACAAACCTACACCAACAACAAAATTGAAAGATGAATATTCAATCATTCACATACATGCATAAACAGAAAACAACAAACAAAAGAAAGAAATAGAAAAATAAAAGAAAAAAATGGGGGGATGCAGTTCAAACCCTCATGTGTACATTCATGCACAAAGCAAAAATATTTATAATATAGATGAACTAACAAACAAATGGGCAAAAAATTTTAAAAAATTAAAAAAAAAAAAAACTGCCCTCGTATGGCATGTTCTGTAATTTTTCCTCTAGTGTGATCTCTCCTGCAGCGCTTCCACCTTTTTCACTCTTTCCCCAGTGTCCGGATCAGGGAAGGAGGAGGGACAGTGGAGGTGGGTGGGGCTGCATTCCTCCCTTCTCATTCTTGTATGGTGGGGGAGATCTCCTCTGGTGGGGAGGTGCAGGATTGTCGCTTCCCCATGTATGTCCTCGCTGAGAGTGCCCCAGCCAGGCCTATCCTGGAATGCAGTTCTCCTGTTGCGAATGACATCCAGACTCTGTCTGGGTTTGTCCCTCTCAGTCTTGGCCCAGCTGTGTGGGTCTGGCATTCAGAGGATTGCTGGGGAGGAGGGGGTTTGGTTCAGCCCTGGACTCACCACTGATCTCTTGGGAGTTCTTCCTCGTCCTCTTCTGGCCACACCCTTTGTCCCATGCCTGGATCAGGGTAGAGAGTGGGGTGCCTGGGACTCAGCACTTGTCAGGTCCCTCTAAAATTGTGCTTTCAGTATATTTCCTCCGGGCCATGATCAACCCCTGAGCAGTTGATCTACCAGTCACAGAGATTGGGTCTGTTGCTTTGTGGTGAGCAAGTCGGAGCACTTTCCTGCCTCGCCTTTAAGATGGTGTCAGGGTTCCTCTCTTGTCCTCTTTGGTGGGACTCTGCCTCTGGACTCCCTCTGCAACCCTGCTGCCAGTGCCTGGCAAGGTGCTGAAGTGGTGAGGCAAAGCCTGAAGTTGGCAGTTTCTCCTGCTGCAGTGGTGAGGCAGAGCCTGGGGTGGTAGTCTCCCCCTACCCCTTCTTCACAGGAAAACTTTTGTCTGTTAAAAAAAATGGCACTCAGCTTCTGCGTTCTGGGCTGAGCCAGGGACCAAGCATAGAAGCTGCAGTACCAGCTGTTGCACCAGGGCCCTGACCACTTGCTCATGAGCCCCCACTTAATCAGTCTCTTCCAACATTTTCTTCCCAGGAAGGTTTGTTGATTAAAAAAAATGGTGCTCAGCTTCTGCGACCCAGGAATCGCTAGGGTCCAAGCCCAGCAGCTGCAGCACCAGCTGCTGCACAAGGAGATCCCTGGTTGCTAGCTTTCTAGCCCTCACTCAGTCATCCACTCACATGCCCACTCACTCACCAGCAAGTACACAAAATTTTCCATACACTCACTCATTTATACTGGGACTCACATAGTCCAGCTGACTCGGCTGCTATCTTTCCTGCTTCTGATGAACATTTTCACTTGGGTATTCTACACAAAGCTAATATGTCAAAAACTGTCCATATTATCTTCCCTACCCACTGTCTTCTGCTTTCTTCTTCTATTCTATGAATGATGCTGCCATCATCTTAGTCACCAGACTAAAAACTTAAGAGAGGCCTTGATTCTCCCTTTCTTCACTTATTGCATCTTCGATCAATTTTACCTACTGAGATGACCCATAAAACCTGTCACCTCTTTGAGGTAAAGGACTATGACTTATTTATTTTTCCTATCTTCAACTCCTGGCAGTGTCTGGTAGATACATAGTAGGTGCTCAAAAGATGTTTGTTGAATGGGTGACTGACTGCCCCATTGATTTTTATCTATTTAATATCATTGCGATTATTTTTATTTCCACTGCTTTTATTCTAGTTCATGTCCTCGTTATCTTTTGATCTAGACTCCTATAATGATCTTTCTGACTGCCTCCATTGTCTCTTTTTTATTGTCTTCCATATGTATTCTTTTAGATGTTCTTTCTAAAGCATAGATCTAGCTATGTCATTACACTCCGTAAATATCTTCAGTGACTTCTTATTACCAACCAGATAAAGTAAAAATTCCTCAGTTTGATTTTCAAGGTCTTCTATGATTTCATTCTAAATGATCTTTTGGTCTTCATGTCCCTGTCTTCTACTTCCTGTATTTACTATGCTTTTCTGCCTCTGCTTATTTATTCCTTTAACAAATATTTGTTGAATATCTACTACATACCTGATATTCTGTTAGGGACTAGGGAGACCACTGAAAAAGTGACAATCTCAGCCCTCTCAGAATTTGAAGTCTGGTTAGGACAAGAAAGAGACAGTATATAAATAATTACATATAATTATTTCATTGTGATTATGAAGGCATATGGTATTTCTTTTTTTGAAATAAAGCCTACTACATTTTAGATTTCAAATTGCATCTTCTAAAAGCTGACTTAAATGGCTCTTCCTCTAGAGTGCCTTTCCTTAGCTGGAAGTCATCTTTCTCTCTCTAAGCTCTGTACCACTTTATTTGTGTCTTCTTATGACTCATTTCACTTTTTTCTTTGTATTATTATGTATAAATATTCTTTCTCTTACAGGATATTTACATTGTTATTGTGGAATCTGAACTGCTTGCAACTCAGCCTTGCATATATAAGTATCTTTGTCATAGCCCATTGAATGCTTTTGGTAAGATGTAATGTGGATCAGTCTTTTCAGGTATTTATTTTCAGTATCACTTTTTTTCTGTTTTGTGCTATGACCGTACATTCATGAGTCTGATTCATCTGGCATTACTCCTAACTAGAAGTAGCAGGGGAGAGATCAGCTTGTGAATCTTATCCCTGAGTGAGGCAAGAATAGAGGTAACCTACAAGTTATCTTTCATTTACTCTGTCTACTTACTCTCACCCCTGAAAGCAATATAAATGTTTTTGTTTTGTTTTCAGTTTCTTTGTGCTGGGTTTTAACATTGTCACATTTAGTGCCTCATTGTATCTGGAGGATAACTGGTTTACATTACTGCACATTTCATTTATTCTCATGCCCTACTTAGGACATTGTGTGTCAGTCATAAAATTGACCCAGATGTTCACAAACAAGGAATTTGAAGAGATACCTGGAGGCACTGTGGGAGTGTAGATTAAGCTGTGCTTCACATGCTGTTCTCTGGGAATGTCATCAGGTTTTACTTAGAGCAAACGTATGTTCTTTACAATATTTTGCTTTTATTTATTGCAATTTCTCGAAATGTGTTTATGCATTTACTAATATTACAGGAATGATTTTCTCAGACAGCAGTGAATATTTTTATCTACCTAAATTGTCAATGAAAGTACATCTCAACTGTTAATGATTTACAAAAAACCTTTAAAAAATTGTGCATGATAGAGGGAAATTAAAATAACTCTCTCTTAAATGTGCAATAAAAGTTAGTTTTATTAACTGTCCATTTGGAACAAAATTATTGATTTTCCTTTCCCTATATGCAGAAAAATTAAATAATTCAGTGAACCTCCTTTTACGAAGGAGACTACTTTACTGTAGGCATATATTTTGTCACACATTTTGTGTTTTACAACAAGTAACTGACTTTACTATTTAAAAAAGAGTAAGCTTAAATAAGTACTGTGACTGTTGAATAATAAAAGATAAATCTTGTTAATGGTTTTTAGGTACATTTATGATTCTGATAAAATTGTGCAAATACATTTATTCCTTGTGTGAAAATATGTGCACTTCAAGAGCCTTTGATGATGAGCCTTCTGAGAGAAGGATAGTAAGAACCTTTGGATGGTATGTAGGCTCACTTGGATTTGTTTATAATGAATGCATGCCCCAAACAGTTACTAATTGCATAAGAAAGATAGTTTTTAGGTATGAAAGAAAATATCTATATTTTTACTTTCTTTGAGTAAGTGGTAATGACAGTTCTTTTCTGCAATTTAAGCTAGCCCTCTCTACTGTTGTCTTAGTGCCCCTTGGCCCTTCAAAGTTTCCATTTATATCCATCAGGCCTGGTGACTCATTGTGAGCAAGTCAGGAAATGGAAGGTCCTTGCTCTCTGAGAATGTGCAAGGTGAGAATAAGCAGCTGATCTTTAGTTTTTGATCTGTTAAGTAGGCTGACCATTCTGGTAGTACTGAGGGTGCTTTGCAGCTTGAGTCTTACAAAAGAGTTTGACTGACTGGTTTTCTGTAGTGTGTGGGCTGGGAATTTCATGGTGCCAGTGGAGATCGGGTGTTTAGAATACTTGAGTTTATGTACTATGATATGTTGGCAACTTGAATAATAAAAGGAAGGTGTATTAGTTATCTGTTGCTGTATTACAATATTACCATAAACTTAGTAGCTTAAAATAACATGTGTTTATTATCTCATGGTTTCTAGGGGCCAGAAGTTGGGGGTATGGCTTACCTGAGTTCTCTGCTAGTGGTCTCACAGAGCTTCAATCAAAGTATTTCCCAATTGAGGCTAGAATGGGGAAAGAGATGTTTCCAAGCTTACTTAGATTGTTGGCAGAATTTGTTCCTTGTGGATGTAGGACTGAGGGGTTCAATGTCTTACTGACAGCCTGGAACCAGCTTCAGCAACTAGAAATCTCCCACAGTTTCTGACCATGAGGCATTTCCCATCACAACCACTTGCTTCCTTAAAGCCAGCAAAGGACAGAGACTCCAACAAGATGGGTGCTACGAGTTAATGTAAAAAAATCACATGTTCATGTTCATGTAATCATGTACATACTGTCATCATTACTGTATTCTTTTGACGAGAAACAAGTCACGTGTCCTGCCCATGCTCAAGAGGAGCAGGTTGTACACAGATGTGAACATTAGGAGTTGAGGATCATGGGGATCACCTTTAGGGTCTGTCTGCCACAGGAAGAGAAAGGAAAATTGAGTTTATTCTGCTCTCAGTATTTTCTTTTCACTTTTTAAAGATAATAATAGGTTCATATCTGATTCATCCTGTATCGTTTATTCTCTGCCACTGCCCACCTAGACAGTGTCTTACACTTCGTAGGAACACAGTTGGTATTTGTAAGTTTAACTACTAAGCTGTAAAACTACTATCAAAGAAAGCAGAAACTTTTCTTTAATTTTAAAGATGTGGGGGTACAATTCAGTATTAGGTTTACAAGTGGTCATTGTACAGGAAAAGTTTGGGCCTCCCTTTGGTCTCCAGTTTGCCTGGTTAGAGATCAGGTACCCTTACTGATGTTCTGTCCCCTTACCCCCCTGGCAGTATCCCACTACTGCCAATCTCTTTCTTATAATATAATGGCAAATGTTCAGGGTCCGCTTATGAGTGAGAGTGTGGAACTCTGTTCTTTGTTTCTGTGGTAGGCCACTGAGTATGATAGACTCTAAATCCACCCGAATTGCTGCAAAGTCCATATGTTTGTCCTTCTTTATGGCTGCATAATATTTCATTGTGTATATGTACCACGTTTTTAAAATCCAGTCCAGCTTCAATGGGCAGCACAGTAGTTCCATGTTTTTGCTATTGTGAATAAAGCTGCAATAAACATGTGTGTGCAGGTATCTTTTTTGAAGAATGATTAGAGTTCCTCTGGGTGTTTCCTAATAGGAGTATTGCTGGGTCATATGGAAGGTCAATTTCTAGTTCTTTCAGAAATTGCCACGCTGTCTTCCAAAGAGGTTGCACTAATTTGCATTCTCACCAGCAGTGTAGAGGCATTCTTCTGTCTCTGCATGCTCACCAGCATCTGTTGTTGTTTGTTTTATTAATGATGACCATTCTTCCTGGAGTTAGGTGGTATCTCAGTGTGGTTTTGATTTGCATTGCTCTGATGATGAGTGAGGCTGAACACTTTTTCATGTGTCTGTTGGCTGCCCGTATATCTTCTTTTGAGAAGTGTCTATTCATGTCTTTTGCCCACTTTTTAATGGGGCTGTTTGTTTTTTTCCTTTGGGTGCATTTGAGCTCCTTGAGATCCTAGATGTTAGGGCTTTGTCAGATGTACAGTTGGCAAATATTTTTTCCCATTGTGTAGGCTGTCTCCCTCCTGTCTTGATGTTTTCTTTTGCTTTGCAGAAGCTGGTTGGTTTGATGCCCACTTTTTAATGAGACTTTTTTTTTTTTTACTTTCGGCACGTTTGAGTTACTTGTAGATCCTGGATGTTAGGCCTTTTTCAGATGTATAGTTGGCAAATATTTTTTTTCCCAGTCTGTGGGCCGTCTTCCCACTCTCTTGATGGTTTCTTTGACTTTGCAGAGCCTTTTAGTTTAATGAGGTTCTACTTGTCTATATTATCTCTAATGGCATGGGCAGTTGGGATTTTGATCAGGAATTAGTTGCCAGTTCCAATTTCTAAGGGTGTCTCCTGCATTTTCTAAGGTTCTTATAGTTTGAGGTTTTACGTTTAGGTCTGTGATCCATTTAGAGTTGATTTTTGTGTATGGTGATAGGTAGGGGTCCTGTTTCTGCATGTGGTCAGCCAGTTTTCTCAGCACCATTTACTGAATGGATTCTCCTTTCCCCAGTGGTTGTTGGTGAAGGCTTTGTTGAAGATGAGTTGGTTTTGCTTCTGGAATCTCTGTCCTGTTCCATTGGTCTATATGCTGGTTTTTGTATCATTACCAGGTTGTTTTTTATTTTATTTTTTTTATTTTAGCCTTATAGTAAAGTTTAAAGTCTGGAAGTGTGATACCTCTCGCTTTTTTCTTTTGCTGAGAATTGTTTTGGCTATTTGTGGTTGTTTATGTTTCCATTTGAATTTCTGTATTATCATTTCCAGGTCTGAGAAGAATGATATTGGTAGTTTAATGAGTATTGCACTGAATCTGTAGATTGCCTTGGGTAGGATGGATATCTTAACAATGTTGATTTTTCTAATACGTGAACATGGAATATTTTTCCATTTGTTTATGTCTCTTGGATATCTTTGAGCATTGTTTTATAGTTCTCATTGTAAAGGTCTTTCACTTCTCTGATTAGGAAGATGCTGAGATATTTCTTTTTTCTTTCTTTTTAGCTATTGTGAATGTGATTAGTTTTTGATTTGTTAATCATGCAGTCAGACTGTTTAAGTCTGGCCCAGTATGTCAGGTCTGGCCTTCTTTCATGGTGTTTGTCTATCAGCATAGCATTTGCCTCTTAAAACAGTAGGCAAAATGAGCAAGGGCTTTTAGTTTTTGTCTGTAGAAGAATGTAAGCAGCCAGATTAAAGAAGAAGTGGATATCAGTGTGTTTATTTATCAGTGTGTTTATTTATCAGTGTGTTTATTTAGTTATTGACATTTTGCCTACACTAAAGCTATGCTGTTTGTAAATCTTTCTTTGATAGTTAGGATGAAGGCTATATAGCTGTAGAAGACTTAAAAATATTTTTATAGGATGAACTAATATAAATTCATAAAAACAAAGGCCAACAATTGTGGGAAAGATATGCAACAAAGAGATCTTGTGGAGTGAGGGGAGCTAGTTGAATATTAATCTAACAGTAACAGACCAGGCAGCTAAGAATATAGCAATCAGATATGGGAGTGGTTTATATCTGTATGAAAATAAACTAAATATAAATAAAAAAGGGGATGTTTTGGTGTCACACAACCTCCCATGGTTGAAACAAGAAGAAATTGAAACTCTAAATCGACCAATAACAATCCAGGAAATTGACACAGTCACAAAAAAACCTCTCTGCCAAAACAGAATTCTGGACCAGATGATTTTCCAGTAGAATTCTAGAAGGCTTATAAAGAGGAGCTGACACCAATCTTATTGAAAGCATTCCAGGCAATTGAGAATGATGGAATTCTCCTTAACTAATTTTATGAAGCTAATATCACACTGATACCCAAACCTGGCAAAGGCCCAACAAAGAAAGAGAATTACAGGCCATCTCCTTGATGAACATAGATGCAAACAGTCTCAAAAAGATTCTAGTAAATAGAATCCAAAAAAACATTTAAAGATTCATCTACCATGACCAGGGGGCTTCATTCCTGAGATGTAGGACTGGCTCAACATTCAAAAGACCATAAATGTAATTTAGCACATTAATGGATGTAAAACCAAGAACCACATGACTGTCTCGTTAGATGCAGAAAGAGCTGTGACAGAATCCAGTGTCTCTTCTTGTTAAGAACTTGTGAACACCTAGGCATAGAAGGAACGTTCCTCAAAAAAAAAAAAGATAATAAATAATAAATAATAAGAGCTATCTATGATAAACATGCAACCAATATTTTGCTCAATGGGCAGAAGTTGGAAGCAGTCCCCCTAAGAATTGGAACAAGACAAGGATGCCCACTCTCACCCCTCCTATTCAACGTAGTGCTGGAAGTCCTAGCCAGAGCAATCAGACAAGAGAAGGAAATTGGGGGTATCCAAATAGGACAAGAGGAAGCTAAGCTATCCGTCTTTGTGGAGAATATGATTCTATAACTAGAAAATCCTAGGGAGTCTATCAAAAGCTTTCTCACACTGGTAAGTGACTTTACTAAAGTCTTGGGTTATAAAGTCATTGTGCAAAAGACAGCTACATTTGTATATACCAGCAGCAAGCAGACAGTCAAATAAAAAGTACAATCTCATTTACAATAGCACACAAAAAATGAAATATCTTGGCATCCACCTAACCAGAGAAGTGAAAGACCTTTACAATGAGAACTATAAAACACTGCTCAAAGAAATCAAGGATGACACAAACAAATGGAAAAACATCTCATGCTCATAGATTGGAATAATCAATATTGTCAAGATGTCCATCCTACCCAAGCCAATCTACAGATTCAATGCAATCTCCATCAAATTATCAACATCATTTTGTTCAGACCTGGAAATAACAATACAGAAATTTATATGGAAACAAAAAATAACACGAATAGTCAAAAGAATCCTCAGCAAAAGTAACAAAGCAGTAGGCCTTACACTTCCAAACTTTACACTTGATTACAAAGCTACAGTAACCAAGATGGCATGGTATTGACACAGAAATAGGCATGTAGACCAATGAAACAGGATAGAGATTCCAGAAGTAAAAACATGGTCTCTCAACCAACATATCTTTGTCAAAGCCACCAGTAACAATCACTGGGGAGAGATCCTATTTAGCAAATGGTGCTGGGAAAACTGGCTAGCCACATGCAGAAAAATGAAACTGAACCCCTACCTGTTACCACATACAAGAATCAACTCAAAACGGATCAGGGATCTAAACATTAAACCTCAAACTATAAGACTCCTAGAAAAAAAAGTAGGAAACACCCTTCTGGACGTTGGAGTAGGCAATGAATTCATGACCAGGTCCCTAAAAGCAAATGTTATAAAAGCAGAGATAGACATCTGGGAACTCATCAAGCTGAAAGATTTTGCACAGCAGAAGAAATCATCGAGAGAGTGAAGAGGCAACGTAGGAAAAAAATGTTTGCAAATTATGCATCTGATAAAGGCCTAAAATCCAGAATCTGCAAGGAACTCAAATGAAATGAAAGGAAAAAAACTAACAACTCCATTAAAAAGTGGGCAAAAGACATGAGCAAACACTTCTCTAAAGATAATGTATAGGCAGCCAAATAGACACATGAAAGAATGTTCAGTCTCATTAATCATTAGAGAAATGCAAATCAAAGCTACAGTGAGACACCATCTAACTCTGGTAAGGATGGCTGTCATTGATAAGTCAAAAAACAGTTGCTGGTGTGGCTGCAGAGAAAAAGGAATACTTCTATACTATTGGTGGGAATGTATGCTAGTTCAACATGTATGGAAAGCTGTGTAGTGATGTTGCAGGAGCCTGTGTGGTGATGTTGCAGAGCAATGAGACACCGAGACTTTTTCCCTCCCCAGGAAACAGCATTTATTTGTGTTGACACTGACCCAGCGGTTTCATATCCAAAGACTGAGCCCTGAACACAGCGGGACATCGCCTTATATTACATTGTTAGCCCTTTTGTCTCCCTTATATGACAACCTGCATTTTTGATTGGGTATTTTATGGCACAGGGTTTTGACTGGATTACTCATGTGCACTTAGACATTGACTATGCCATGTCACTTTCTGACACATTCTTTTTGTATTCTGGGAAGGCGCTTATTTCTTTGTTTTAGAAGGGCCCCTGCCTCATTCCCCCCTTTGATGCTTAGGCCCTTTTAAGGCTGAAGAGCATCGTCTTGGTTTAAGTGCTGATATTTCCATAACATCATTACATGTGCTGCTGTTTTCCTTTTGACCATGGTCTCAATAAGGTTGGAGGCAGACGTTATGACTAAGGGGGCTGGACAGGGCAGAATTAGACACATTCCCAAAATTATAAGTGTAATGCCTGTGAGGGTTTTAAATTCCCCCAAAGTTGAGAACCGTCCCCAAAACAATTTCCCGGGGTCCCACCCTTTCCAGGTCTGGACTGGAACATGAGCAATTTTCCTCATCTGGTTGGTGATTTTTTTTTTAATGACCTTTCCCTCATCATCTATTTGTAAACTGCAGTTGCTTGGGTTAAATTTTCCACAAACTTCTCCTTAGAAGTAAGCAAGTAGGCTAAGCATTGTGCATCTTGGTTTGCTGTTTGGCTAGTATGTTAAGGTCCTTTGCAGTTTGATTAGTTATAATTTGAACAACTGCCTGTAATCAAATTATGCAGTTTAGCATGTAAATGGAGGTTCGATATCCCCAAGACCCATTCTCTGCCCAGGTAGCCAGACCGTCGTATTGGATAATATGTTCAGGGGGCCATTTATCACTTTTCCTGTTGTCAATTTGTAAGGCACACTGTTTTCTTTGGGCATTCGAATTCTCATATGCTTGGTCTTTCAAGTGTTCCCCTCTGGCAAGTGGGAGCGGGAAGAAGGAGGGTCATATAGACCCTAACACACAAGATCCCAACCAGTTTTGGGGAAGTACAGCATTGTCTTTCTAGCATGACATATGTTTCCCCCTTTTCCACTAGCATTATATCTAAGGCCATATGATATTTTTATGTCATTTTACTAGTAACAGTTGTTTAGCAATTTTTAAGTAGTATCTCTAGTATGGTTAATAAGTCTTTGTTGATTATAATATATATATGTAATTGATTCAGTTTACATTCTTATTTATAGTTGCCAAAAGAGAGATTTAAATCCTGCAGCTATTTGATTTCAAGCTTTGAATTTATTAGGAACTTTCCCAGGGACTCCTATAGCATTTAGATATATACTAGAGCCAAATGAGCCGGATACTGGTGGTTCAGATAATGATCATTTGACCTTTTATTAGTTATTGGTGGATTTTGAAATGCCAGGGTGAATGGAATAGCAAATCAAGCCAAAGCACAGGGTTTTCATCCATTTGGGTGGCAACAGGGCTTGAATTGTCCTAACTCCATGGTACCACCAGACATCCGCTTGAGGAATGTTAAAGTTCAAGTAGTTGCCCTCAGTTGACCCAGAGGTATCAGGGATGTGGGTAAAGGTTTGCAGATGCCTCGCAAGAGTGGTGAAGTTATCCCCTCATTTGGAGAGACAAGAGGAGTGATTCACCTTACCTATGGAGAGGGAAGGATACACCTTTGGATCTGACATCTGTACAGGCAGATCAGGGAGAGACTGCAGCAAGTTTTGTTTTCCCATGCGTCCTTATTTTGATATAGAGCCAACAGATAGCTTATTCCTTTGGGAATAAGTCCCAGTTAATAGGGAATTTGAGCCTGTGGCCTACCCGTGGCACAAGCATAGCAATCACATTTGTTACTATATATTTTATCTATTCAACCCAGGCATTTGTGTCCCCATACCCTGTTTTAACCTCTAAACTTTGTTTTAAGTCTGTTACTTCCATAATCACTATCTTGCCAGGACCATTCTTGGGGTTAGTTTGGTTCAATTCCCAAAGCTGTAAAGGGTTTGGATTAGGGGTTGGGGCAGTGTTGATGGATGGTTAAGATACTGGAAGCATTGCAATTAATCTTATCCAAAATTTACCTAGAGGGTCCTGTCCAGATATGGCTGCTCCTAGCCTGTACATATTTCTGAGGTATCACAGGATCTTTGTCTATGAGTTGAGTTTGGGTTATTGTTAATAACAATGGGTTACATTGTAAATGTTGACAACTAGGGGGAGTAACACCTCTTATAAGTTGAATTTTATTTTTGAGTTTTCTTTTCTTTTCTTTCTTTCTTTTTTTTACTGGAGCTGTCCATTCTTTAAGTTGAGTGGTTCAAAAGACACCAGACCAGTCCTGGCAAGGGTTATTTGGGGTGAGTAAAGTTATACCATTTTTAGCACGAGCCCCCCCATATTTTGTTGTGATACATTTTAGACCATCTTCAGCAGTGGTATCAGGACAAAGGTATTTGTCATTCATAGATAATTTTCTTTGGTCATGAAGACTTCCACATGACAGGACAGAGCAGGCATCAAATTTAATAGTTATTGGAGAGTTAATTTTAATGATATTAATAATAAACCATCCTTTGCTTTGTTTATTGCTGTGGTTAGAATTAGTAATACCTTTAAGGTAAACAAAGGTTCTGTGGTTGCTCAGGATTGAAAAGACCCTTGCAAATATATTTAATGATAAAAGTAATAAACATACATATGACAAGAAAAGCAATAAACATGCATATGACATTTGGCAGTGCTATGAGAAAAGGTACAGAGGAATGCATTAGGTTTTCTTGAATTTTAGTTTCAGTGGTTCAGTTTGAGAGACTTCCCATTTAATAGGAGTGTTCTCTGGTGCTTTCTTGGGTGATTTTTTTTGATGTGGGTATGTGTCCATCCTTTTTCAGCAGTCCATATGGCTGTCTCAGTTGTCAGAAGCACTTGAGAGGGTTCTTTCCAGCTTGATTGGAGTTTAAGCTCCTTCCAGGACTTGTTCAGCATCCAATCTCCGTGTTAGATCTGGTGAACTGTAAACTCAAGAGGAGGGGTTAAGCAAGGAGTCCTTTCAATCTTAGGGAGGGTAGAGTAGAGGAAATAGCCAAAACATATTCTTTTAAAAATTGGCTTTTCTAAGGAAGGGAGGGCTAGGACAGGAGCGGTAATTGAGACTTGCTTTAAGTTTCATTTCTTTAAATTTTGTAATTTTTTTTCAGTGGATCCCACAGCTTTTCCCTTTCCTCCGGGGGCTCAGATTCTTTTTCTTTTTCTTTCCTTTACACATTCTCTGTTTTAAGGGATAACATGGGAAGGGCCTGTGGTAGCCAGCAAAGGACGTAGTCTTTCCTCAGATGAAACAGAATACTTATTATTTTCATAAATTATTAAAGTTTGGCAAAGCCAATCTTTATTAGAACCAAACTCTGGCCAAAAGACTGAGGGCTGACATATAGTTTTTTGCCCAGGTAAAACAAAATTCAGTCAGTCTCTTTTTTCCCTTCTTCTTAGTTCTGGAATAATTTTCCCAACCTTCCAACATTCATCCCAGTGGATTATCTGGAGGAATTTTAAGGGAGTCCTTCTGACCTCCCTTCCTAGGCCTAGACTGTGTATTATCTATTCTTGGTTACCGGGTTAGTCTGTGCAATTCTAGAGTTTTTCAAAAGGGTGCTCAATCTCCTGTAATGAACATTTCTTGCAGACCTTTAGACTCTGGACCCTCCCTGAAAGGCTCAACCCCCCTTACTGGATATTTCTTGCAGATTTCAGGATTTCTCCCGCCCTAAGCCATATGAGGTCACCACAGATCTGCGGATTGGGACTCTACTCTCGCTTAGTCATTAGGTAGTGTCTCATTCACTTGCATTCACACAACGACTCCAACCTGCCACCCAGTGCCTTAGGGTTATGGTTTTGTCCCCCTGTGGGCAACACTGGGAGGTGATCAGACTCCCCTTCTGCCTCTTAGGGGCAGGCTTTACCAAATCGAACCTGGGTTCTTACCAGTCTGATGGGCAGTGACCCCTTGGCTAGTTCCTGGGCCTCACTGGGTTCTTTTGTGCTACTGGGGTCCTTGCCCTGGCACGCTAGGATGGCTCATCCCCTTCGGATCAATTGGTCCACTGGTGCCAGGTGAGGTCACCTCTTCTGGCGTCCCAGGGGGGTTGCACCCCGGTGACAAGGGAGGTGAAAACACTGTCTCCACCTCCCAATTTCCTGGTCAACGCACCAGAGATGTGGCAGGATCCTTTACAGAGAGAGATGAGCCACTGAGGCTTTTTTGGTTTTTTGCCAGTAAGCAGTGTTTATTTGTGTTGGCACTGGCCCAGTGGTTTCACATCCAAAGACTGAACCCCAAATGCAGTTGGGATTGCCTTATATTACATTTTAGCTCCTTTGTCTTTCTTATATGGCAACCTGCATTTTTGATTTGGTATTTTATGGCACAGGGTTGTGACTGGGTTACCCATGTGCAGTTAGACATTGACTATGCCACGTAACTTTATTTTTCTATTCTGGGAAGGCCCCTGCCTCACTAATTCCTAAAAGAATTAAAAGTTGGCCTTTCATACAATCCAGCCATCCTTCTTTTGGGAAAATACCCAGAGGAACATAAATCGCTCTGCCAAGAAGGCATCTGCACATGCATGTTTATCGCTGCACTGTTCACAATAGCAAAACCATGGAACAAATCCTACTGCCCACTGAAAGTGGACTAGATAAAGAAAATGTGGTACATATGCATGATGGAGTATTATGCAGCTATAAAGAAGAACAAAATCATGGCCTTCATAGCAACTTGAATGCAGTTGGAGACCATCATACTAAGTGAACTATTACAGAAACAAATAATACTACATGTTCTCACTCATAAGTGGGCCCTGATCACTAGTAATAGCACAAGGGTGAGATTGGCAGTTTCTAGGCACCACTTTTGGAAGGAGGAGAGTGGGGGCATGTGATAGCACCAAGGGTGCCTGGTTCACTAACCAGGGGGAGTCAGGGTCACCTAGAAGCCCAATCTTGACCTGCATGTAGCCTACATATGTAGTAAATCCTCACATGAACCCCACAACCTTATAATAAATACATTTTTTAAAAAGTGAAAAAACATTCAAAATAAGATATGGGTGTGGTTTATATTGAGTAACAGACTGTGAAAGTGAGGCAGATAGTTCCATTCAGTAAAATGGGCCTTGTAATAAATGAGCACCACCAATAGCTAAAGAATAGGTAGTTACCCAATGTGGGCAGTCTCAGTTAAGCTGTAATTACACATAAAAATTTTTCAAATAGCATTGTCTTTGGAGACAGAAACATGGGAGGGAATACTACTTCATTTACAGTTACAATTGTATTTATGCATATATGTTTTATAAGTAGCATCATCTTTGGAGACAGAAATATAGGAGGGAAAACTAATTGAATTTTGGCATATTTTTGGGAAATTTTTTTTCTTCTATTACCATCTATGCTAGGCAGAATTCTCAGATGATTCCGAAGATTCTCACCTGCTGAAACATACATCCTGTGTAATTCTTTTCCTTTGAGTTTATCCTATATAATCTTATTCCTTTTAGTGTAGGCAGAACTTGTGAATATAATGAGACATCACATTTGTGATTAGGACACTGATGGTTGATTTTAGGTCAGTTGAAAGAGACATTATTTGGATAGGCCTGATCTAATCAAGTGAACCTTTAAAAGAGACTGGGTCTTTCCTGAAGTTAGAAATATTTAAAGCTATGATCATGCAACTGTATTCTAGTCTGGGCAACATAGTGAGACCCTGTTTCTACATAAAAAAGGAATTACAGGTGGCATCTAGGAGCTGAGAGTGGCTCCTGACTGAAAGTCAGCAATACAGTGGGGAGTGTCAATCTTACAACTGCAAGGAAATGAATTCTGCCAACAACCAGTGATCTTGGAAGAGGCCCCTCTGCATAGAAGGAAACCATAGTCCTGTTGGATACTTTATTTCAGCCTAGTGAGACCCTGAGCAGAGAATCTAGCTCAGATTCCTGCCCACAGAAACTGTGAGATGATAAATTTCTGTTAAGTCACAACTGTATAGTTGTTTGTTAGGCAGCCACAAAAAAAGAATATATTATCTTATATATGGCCTAAGCTTCTAAATTAACACTTTTCAAAACATGCGCCATAACCTCCCAACTTTGTGTCTATAGTCTGGTATTCTCTTCCCTGGAATGGTTTCTGTTATATATCTGTTCTGTTTGCCATATAAGGCCCGTCTCATGTATCATCTCCCTGTTTTCATAGATTAATGGGATATTCCTATCCTTTGAAGATCCAGTGTAGTTTGTATCTCTTTCACATAGCTTACGTCCTTGTATAAGAGTTATTTGTGTATATGGTTTGTTTTTTTTATTTTAAATTTATTTGAATAGGAAGTACTGTATTATATGTTCATATATTCTGTCAGTACTGTATTGTATATTCAAATATTCCATCAGTGGGAAATGAGGGAGTATATAATGAAAATTAAATGCTCTTAGCTCCGTGCACCAGTTCCATAGTCATCTTGCACAAAGGTGATTAAGTTTTTAAATATATTCTTTGGGAGAGATTTTTTACATAGACAAGCATATATTTATATACCTCCTCCCTCCTTTGTGTACAAAATTAGTGCTATGTTTATTCTTTCTTCATTATGAGATATATGAAGACTCCATGTCTTTTTCCCTCTTATATTAATCTGAGGTACCAAAGTATTTAAGAAGTACTGAATTTAATCTTTCCCACCAAACCATTCTTGATGTTACTTATATTAACTCTAATTTCATTTTGACAGACATTTTAGTTAAAATGCTTTCCTTAATATAGACTCAAAATCTTTTGGAACATTTCACTGTTTGGGGTGGATGCTATATATCACAAAATGCCAAAGGCTCATAATTACGAGATGTGTTTCCTGGATTAGAACTACATGGACAGATATTTCTGAGTTGGTTATTAATATCAGCAGGCATACCCTTTCTGTCTTTTTTGGTAATCCCTCTGCCACTCTCTTGACAGACTGGTTATTGTGTGAAGGATCTTAATGAGGATGAGACCAGAAACATTGCAATATTTAAGAGGCTTTTGATTTATATAAGAATTTATGAAAATTAGTATTTGAACTTAACCTGAAATATTATATTCATTACCTATTCCCATGATACTGTTGGACAAGTGAGCTCATAATATTTCCAGCAGTTCTTCCCAGTGTGGTAGCTCATTCCTGTAATCGCAGCACTTTGTGAGGCCAAGGTGGGATAATTGCTTGAATCCAGGATTTCAAGACCAGACTGAGCAATATAGTGAGGCATCATTGCTACAAAAAATAAAAATTAGTTGGGCATAGTGGCATGTACCTGTAGTTCCACCTAGTTGGGAGGCTGAGGCAGAATGATCACCTGAGCCCATGTGGTTGAAGATGTGGTTATCCGTGATTGTGCCACTATGCTCTAGCCTAGATGATGGAGTGAGACCCCGACTCAAAAAAAATTTCCAGCAATTCTATACAATTAAATCAATAGAAGTCCTAATCTTTCTGATCTGTGAGCATGATTCTGGGGACTGACTTTTTAAAAAATTTTTATTAATCAATATTTTTTATTATGGTTTTGTGGGGTACAGTTAAGAGTTAGGTGTACAATTACGTTTCATTCAGGCACCCTGTTGATAAGAAGTGTTTTTCCATCCCCAGACAGATATTTGCTCCTGTTAATCCGATCCCCTTCCCCCCCCATAGTTTCCCAGTACCTTCAGTCATTTTCTTATAGTATTACATTGGATGTTCAAGGTCCATTATATGAGTGAGAACATGTGATACTCGGATCTTTGTTTCTGTGAGAGGTCACTCGGTATTATAGACTCTAGTTCCATCCAGGTTGCTGCGAAATTCATGATTTTGTTCTTTTTTATGGCTGCATAGTATTCCATCGTGTATATGTACCACATTTTTTTAATCCAATCCTCTTTTGATGGGCAGCATGGTTGTTTCCAGGTTCTTGCTATTGTGAACAATGCTGCGATAAACATATGTGTGCAGGTATCTTTTTTATGAGTGATTTGAGTTCTCCAGGGTATATTCCCGGTAGGGGGATTGTGGGGTCATATGGAAGGTCGATTTTTAGAGCTTTTAGGAATCGCCACACTGCTTTCCACAGAGGTTGCACTAGTTTACACTCCCACCAACAGTGTAGAAGCGTTCCCTTTTCACCACACCCTCTCCAGCAGCTGTTATTTTTTGAGTTGTTGATAATTGCCATTCTGACTGGAGTTAGGTGGTATCTCAGTGTGGTTTTGATTTGCATCTCCCTGATGATTAGTGAGGTTGAGCATTTCTTCATGTGTTTGTTTGCTGCTCGGATGTCTTCTTTTGTGAAGTGTCTGTTCATATCTTTTGCCCATTTTATAATGGGGTTGTTTGTTTTCTTCTTTTCAGTACGTTTCAGTTCCTTGTAGATCCAGGATGTTAAGCCTTTGTCAGACCTGGAGTTGGCAAATACTTTTTCCCAGTCTGTAGGCTGTCTCCCTGCTCTCTTGATGGTTTCTTTGGCTTTGCAGAAGCTTGTCAGTTTAATAAGGTCCCACTTGTCTATCTTCTCTCTTATGACCTGTGGGTTTTCGGGTTTTGTTCAGGAATTGGATGCCAGTTCCTATTTCCATGAGGGTATTTCCTTCCTTTTCTAAGGTTCTTATGGTTTGAGGTTTTACATTTAGGTCTCTGATCCATTTGGAGTTAACCTTTGTGCATGGGGATAGATAGGGGTCCTGTTTCAATCTTCTGCATGTGGTCAGCCAGTTTTCTCAGCACCATTTACTGAATAGGTTCTCCTCTCCCCAGTGGTAGGTGGTGGAGGCTTTGTCGAAGATGAGTTGGTTGAGAAATTGAGGTTTTGCTTCTGGAATCTCAGTTCTGTTCCATTGATCTATATGCCTGTTCCTGTACAAATACCAAGCTGTTTTGATGATTGTAGCTTTATACTAAAGTTTGAAGTCTGCTATTGTGATACCACCTGCTTTGTTTTTTTTGCTGAGGATTGTTCTGGCTATTCTTGGACGTTTATGTTTCCATATGAATTCCTATGTTGTTTTTTCTAGGTCTGAGAAGAATGTTGTTAGTAATTTAATGGGTATTGCATTGAATTTGTAGATTGCCTTAGGTAAGATGGATATCTTCACAATGTTGATTCTTCCAATCCATGAGCATGGGATATTTTTCCACTTGTTTGTGTCATCTTTGATTTCTTTGAGCAGTGTTTTGTAATTTTCATTGTAAAGGTCTTTCACGTCTCTGGTTAGGAGGATGCCAAGGTATTTCATTTTTTTTGTGGCTATTGTGAAATGGAATTGTGTTTTTTATTTGGGTTTCTGTTTGTTTATTATTGGTGTAGAGAAATGGGATTGTCTTTTGTACATTTGTTTTGTATCCTGAGACTTTGCCAAAGGCCTTTATCGATGTAAGGAGGCTTTTGACAGATTCTCTTGGGTTTTCAAGGTACACAATCATATCATCTGCAAAGAGAGATAACTTGATTTCCTCTTTCCCTATTTGAATACCTCTGATTGCCTCCTCTTCTCTGATTGCTCTAGCCAGGACTTCCAATACTATGTTGAACAGGAAGGGTGAGAGTGGGCATCCTTGTCTAGTTCCAGTTTTCAGGGGAATTGGTTCCAATTTTTGTCCATTTAGGAGTATGCTGGCTGTGGGTTTCTCGTAGGTGGCTTTTACTATTTTGAGGTATGTTCCCCGTATGCCTAGATGTTCAAGGGTTTTTATCAAGAAGGGGTGCTGGATTTTATCAAAAGCTTTTTCTGCATCTAATGATATGATCATGTGGTTTTTGTTTTGACATCTGTTGATGTATTTAATTACATTTATGGTTTTACGAATGTTGAACCAGCCTTGCATCCCAGGAATGAAGCCTACTTGGTCATGGTGGATGATTTTTGAGATGTATTGCTGAATCCGGTTTGCTAGGATCTTGTTGAGAATTTTAGCATCTATGTTCATCAAAGATATTGGCCTGTAGTTCTCTTTCTTTGTTGGATCTTTACCTGGCTAGGGTATGAATGTGATGTTGGCTTTGTAAAATGATTTGGGGAGAGTTCCATCTTTTTCAATCGCCTGGAATAACTTCAGTAGGATTGGTATCAGCTCCTCCTTAAATGTCTTGTAGAATTCTGCTGGTAAGCCATCTGGACCAGGGCTTTTTTTTGTAGGAAGTTTTCTTATTATGCAGTCGATTTCCTTGATTGTTATTGGTCTATTTAGGGTCTCAATTTCTTCTTGTTCCAACCTAGGTAGGTTGTGTGATGTCAGAAAGTCCTCCATTTCCTTAAGGTTTTCAAGTTTATTTCCATACAAGTGTACATAGTAGTCTCTGATGATCTTTTGTATTTCTTCAGGGTCAGATGTGACTGCATCTTTTGTGTTTCTGATTGTGCTTATTTGATTTTTTTCTCATTTTCTTCTAGGTCAGTCTACCTAGGGGACCATCAATCTTGTTTATCCTTTTGAAGAACCAGCTTTTTGTTTCATTGATTTTTTTGTATTATCTTTTTGTCTTCTATGTCCTGGATTTGGGCTTTTATTTTGGTGATCTGGATACTTCTGCTGAAATTAGGGTTTTTGTGGTCTTGCTTTTCCAGCTTCTTTAGGTGGCTTGTTAGGTTGTGAATTTCTGTTCCTTCCATTTTCTTCATGTGTGTTTGTGGGGATATAAATTGCCCTCTTACTACAGCTTTCAGGGCATCCCAGAGATTTTGGTAAGATGTTTTTTCATTTTCATTAGTTTCCAGGTATCTTTTGACCTCTGTTTTGATTTTGTCGTTGACCCAGGAGTTGTTTAGCATCATGCTGTTTAGTGTCCATGTCTTTGTGGGTTTTGGGGGCACTTTGTTGGTGTCAATGTTTATTTTTATTCCACTGTGGTCCGAGAAGGTGCATGGTAGAATTTTGGTCCTTTTAAATTTGCTTATGCTTGATTTATGGCCGAGTATATGGTCGATCTTAGAATATGTTCCATGTGGTGATGAGTAGAATGTGTATTCTGTGGTCTTTGGATGGAGTGTTCTGTAGGTATCAATTAAGTCCATTTGGTCCAAAGTCGCATTGAGGTTCCGGATCTCCTTGCTGAATTTTTGTCCTGATGATCTGTCTAGGGTTGTGAGTGGGGTATTAAAGTCCCCAGTTATGATAGTGTTAGAGTCAATATATTTCTTTAGCTTTCCAAGAAGTTGCTTTATGAAAGTTGGTGCACCTATGTTGGGTGCATATATGTTTAGGATAGATATTTCTTGTTGATGGATTGAGCCTTTTATCATTATGTAGTGACCTTCTGTATCTTTTTTGATTTTTAATAGCTTGAAGGGTATTTTGTCTGAAATTAAGATCGCTACTCCTCCTTTCTTTTGTATTCCGTTCGCCTGAAAGTTTGTTTCCCATCCTTTTACTTTGAGTCTGTGGGTGTCTTTCTAGTGAGGTGAGTCTCTTGAAGGCAATAGATTGTTGCCTGATGATATTTTATCCATTTTGCCATTCTATGTCTTTTCAATGGTGCATTTAGTTCGTTCACATTTAGGCTGTTAATTGAAATGCAAGAGTTGATCCCTGTCATAAGGTTCTTACAGAGTTGTTCCTGTTTGTTTGTTGTCTTTCTTTGGGTTCTGGAGTTGGTTCATGTGTGTTTTTAATCTTTTGCCTGTACTCTTGTGAAGAATGCTGTTGTTCTTTTTTCTTTTTCTTCTGTGTTCAGTACTTTCTTAAGTGTTTCTTGTAGAGGTGGTCTGGTGGCAGCGTAGGTTTTTAGGGATTGGATATCTGGAAAAGATTTCAATTCTCCCTCACTAATGAAGCTTAGTTTGGCTGGGTAGGTTATTCTTGGTTGAAATTGTTTCTCTTTTAGAACTTTGAAGATAGGGCTCCAGGCTCTCCTGGCCTGAAGGGTTTCTGTGGATAAATCTGCTGCTATTCTAATGGTC
The DNA here is from genome assembly GCA_027257055.1 of Cephalopachus bancanus. Lineage (NCBI taxonomy): Eukaryota > Metazoa > Chordata > Mammalia > Primates > Tarsiidae > Cephalopachus > Cephalopachus bancanus. The sequence continues at coordinate 2,026,194 of JAPVLO010000090.1, forward strand.
TTCCCTGGTAGGTAGTCTAGGCTTTTTCTCTTGCTGCCTTTAGGATTTTTCCTTTTATAGCTACTTTGTTTAGGTGAATTATTATGTGTCTGGGAGTTTGTCTTCTCATTTGTTGTCATGCAGGGGTTCTCTGAATCTCTTGTGTTTGGATTTTTTCATCCTTAATGAGATGAGGGAAGTTTTCTTGAATGATTTCATGAAATGTTTGTTCCAGTGTGGCTTCTGTTTGAAGTGATTGTTCATCTCTTGCAGGTTTTGTTCTGTCTTTTTGAGCTTCTTTTCTATGCTTTTGACAGTTTGGGTTAGTTCTGTGTTTTGGTCTTTGAGGTCTGAGATTCTTTCTTCTGCTTGGCTGATTCTGCTTTCCATGCTTATTAGTCTGTTGTTCATTTCCATCACAGTATTCTTTACTGCTGTCATTTCTGACATCAGCTCCTTCCTATTTTCCTCTTGTCTCTCCTCGGTTTTTTTAATTCTCTCCATTAATGTCCTGATGTCTGGGTTTGTTGCATGTAACCAGTCATTCTGGGGTCTCTTCATTGTTTGTGTTCCAGAATCTGTTTTCTCAGTGTCTGATTTCCCAGGGGTCTGTGTGAGACCTATATTCTTCTTTTGGTTTTTCTTCATTTGTGTGGTTTTTCCCCCTCCCTACTTTTTCCTTCCCTCCATGTCACCGTCTTCTTTAATTCTGCTATTCAGGGGTAAAGGGATTGGTTTTATTCTGTTTGTTCAATCTCCTATTCTTTATGTATTCCCTATTACTTTGTTCAGTTCTGGAGTTGCACTGTAGGTTGGAGGTGGTCCTTTTTGCAGTTTTGAGATTTACTTCAGGGGGGAGGTGTGATTCAAAATCTATCTGCAGGTCCTGGTATTTGCTGACAGGTGTGTGGATAATGTGGAACCCACTTCCCACTGCCCTGGAATCTGTCTGTGCAGTGGGGCTGTAGGTTTACTCCCTGAAATAAAATGTGGTTAGCAGAGGGGAGAGAATGGAGCAGACAGTGGGTTGAAGAGGGGACTGGAGAGATAGGGGAGTAAGGGGGGAAACACGAGTGTGCCAACAAATAGAGAGAGGCCTATACTGAAACAGATAAAAACAATAGACCACAGCTACAGACGAACCAACTCTCATACAAAAAATAAAAAATAAAAAAAAATATAGTGATGCTAACATATAAGCTAACCAACCACCTCATTAGTGTGCTGTTCCTCTATACAAAGATATGGTTTACAGAGAGAAGAAAAGAGAAGAAAAGGAAAAGGAAAAAAGAAAAAAGGGAACAATACAGTAGGAATAGAATTAAGTCATTAAACTAATAGAATCAGTGAAGCACACTCTGAGACATTTCTTTTAAGTCCAGTGTCCTTTCAGGTCTGATTTGTAGTTTTCTTTTCAAGCTGGCAAGTTAGTTTGCAGTTAGGGTCAGTTGTCACTGGTCTACTGTGGACAGTTCAGATTACCCTCCGTTCAGCACTCTGGTCTGTGCTTTATCAAGCTTGTTTCTCCCGTTTTGGTGTTGTTACCTTGAATCGCCAGCAGGTGGTGCTATCTCAGCTGCTTGTCCCAGAGGGGGTGGGGCTGGACAGGAACAAGATGGCTGCCTGCCTCAGGGCAGTCAACAGGAGACTTACGGCGGGTGGGTAGGACGTCTCTGTTGCAGGAGAAGTGGCAGCGATCCCAGCAGATCTTACCTGAAGGAGTTTGAAGTGGATCGCCTCTGGCCCGGGTGGTGTGATGTGCTACGGCCGTCATGGAGGCTGTGGCGGCGGCAGCGGCTGGGGGGGTGGTGGCTGCGGTGGCACCATTTGCACGCAGTGACTGTCCAGTCCGTTGTGATTCCCCAGCGGTGGCAACGGCCAAGCTCTGTATGAAGAGCAGGCTGCGATGTTGGGGCCCGCAGCCCCCGGGGCGAGAGTCAGAGACCCACTGCAGATCTCCTTTGTAGAGGGCCCGTTGCCATCTTGCTGCTTCTCCGGGACTGACATTTTGATTAATGCTTTCACTATCTTGTTTACTTCTTACCCCTTGTTGTTTTAATTGCCTTATATAGAATCCATTGAACACTTCCAAGCTTACTTTTCTTCTCTTTACCTATTCTAGAATTATTTGATTGCCTTTTGAAATTGGTGAAACTGGGAAGAGTGAAAAAGAAAATTTACTTGAAGCTGTGATTGACTCTGAAAGGGTATAAACCCCTTGCGACTAAGTTCTTATCAAGTTTATTTTTGTGTTAGCTTCTTATTTTTTCTCTTTTTCTTTATTCACAATTGTGCTACTTAGTGTATCATTCAGGAAAATATATAAGGGCAATGAGATTAGAGAAATCAACCATTAAAACCTTAGTCAGCAACTTCGTCAAATTGTAGATGGTTGGATACTTTGAATTCAGTTGAATTTGAGTTTCAAAGATTGTGTGTTTATCTGTGAATTTGAATTATCCAAGCCATCATTTTTTCCTGTGTTTTAGGATAGTATTGATCTTACTGAGAAGGAAATTCAGGACCAGTTTATTTTTCATGTCATGTGGATGAGTAACTGCTTCATAATTAGCTGCTTTCTATATAACAGGGGCTCTATGATATGTAAGAACATAATGAATTTCCACCATCTAAGAAAAAACTGAATTTAAAACTTAACAGTACCAAGAAAATATTTGATTGATGACCTCTGTTTGTAAATATGTATGATTTTCCTTAAAGATTCAGTGATTATAGTATTTTTAGTTTTTGTATTACATTATTTTCTATAGCATTTTTTAATGGGATCTCATGATGTTCACCAGAGAACATAGAGCTCATTGTAATTTCCTAATTAGCTTTCTAATTTAATAAGTCCCTTGTAAATACAAGCAAAGAGACATTCTTCCTGGTTAACCTTTGCATTTTAAGTAGCCTCAGTGTTAATGATGTTTTTGGGGGGCAAATATTGAAAATATATGAATATTGAAAATACACACACACACAATATTAATTTATGTGAAACAGATGTAAAACATTTAAATAACTTAGTTTGGTTATTTTAAATTTAATTATATAAATTTATGTAGTGATTTATATACAGTAGAGGTTTACTGTTTCCTCTGACTGTGATAAACTGAAACCTAATTTAATCCTGTTTAGGTTAAAAGGGAATTTATTGGCTACTTTAACAGGGACAGGATGGGGACACGAGGCTAAGCTTCAGGAATGAACGAGACAAAAGATGTGGATATCAGTTTGGATACAGTAAGAATTAAAATCATTCTGAAGGCTGGGTGTAGCAGCTCATGCCTGTAATTCCAGCACTTTGGGAGGTGGAGACAAGAGGATTGCCTGAGCCCAAGGGTTGGAGACCATCCTGGGCAACTTGATGAGAACGTGTCTGTACCACAAATAAAAAATTAGCTGGACGTGGTGGCATACACCTGTGGTTCCACCTACTTGTAAGGCTGAGGCAGAAGAATTGCCTCAGCCCAGCAAGTCGAGGCTGCGGTGGCTGTGAATGTGCCACTGCACTCCAGCCTGGGTGACAGAGAGTTTCCAACTAAAAAAAATTATTCTGAAAACCAGAAATTGGCAGAGTAGGATTTTTTTTTTTTTTTTTTTTTTTTAGCTTTTACCTCTATTTCAGTGTGTCTGCTTCATTCTCTTAGGCTTGATTCCTGTGCATGGCTGTTGACAGAGAGGGACTTCAGTCAATTCTCTTTCAGTTTCTAAATTGAAAGCAAAAAAACCCCAAAAATCTCATTTACATTTTGGCTGCTGATTGGCCAGCTTGGATTAGATGTCTCTTCTCCCCCCCCTTAACAACTGTAGCTTGGAAGTTTGGCAGAATTTCCAAGAAGATGCCAGCTCATATCCTAACCACATAGTTACAGAGCTGAGTAGGATAGGAATGTGTTTCCAGAAGGTGATGGCATGGGGGAATGGGACTATAAGAGGAGACAGTAATCACAGTACTTTCACCCTTTGAAATAAGAGAAGAAAGGGATAAGTCTGGATTATGTGTAGCGGCTTAGAAGAGATGCTTTAGCAGGAGTCAATAGGAGATCATTTGTATTGTGTATTAGTCAGGGTTCTCTACAGAAGCAGTAGAATATATGTGTGTGTATATAAAGAAATTTATTATAAGGAATTGACTCATGTGATTTTGGAGGCTGACAAGTTCCAACACCTGCAGGGTCCAAGACCTGCAAGTTGGAGATCCAGGAGGGTCAGTGGTATAGTTCCAGGCTCAAGACCAGCAGGCTTGAGACCCAGGAAGAGCTGCAGTTCAAGTTGGAGGGAAAAAACTGATATTCCATTCTGAAGGCAGTCAGGCAGGAAGGGAAGGTCAGCTTTTTAAAATCTGTTCAGACCTTCAGCTAATTGGATGAGGTCTATCCACATTAGGGAAGACAATCTATTTTACTCAGTCTACTGATTTAAACATCCTCACAGATTAATGTTTGACTAAATATCTGGGCATCTCATGGCCCAGTCGAGTTGACACATAAAATTAAGAATCACAGTGCTAGAAAATGGAATGGTCCTGGCATGCAAGGCTGGTTCAACATTCGTAAAACCATAAATATAATTAAATACATCAACAGATGTCAAAACAAAAACCACATGATTATATCATTAGATGCAGAAAAAGCTTTTGATAAAATCCAGCACCCCTTCATGATAAAAACCCTTGAACATCTAGGCATACAGGGAACATACCTCAAAATAATAAAAGCCACCTACGAGAAACCCACAGCCAGCATACTCCTAAATGGACAAAAATTGGAACCAATTCCCCTGAAAACTGGAACTAGACAAGGATGCCCACTCTCACCCTTCCTGTTCAACATAGTATTGGAAGTCCTGGCTAGAGCAATCAGAGAAGAGGAGGCAATCAGAGGTATTCAAATAGGAAAAGAGGAAGTCAAGTTATCTCTCTATGCAGATGATATGATGGTGTACCTTGAAAACCCAAGAGAATCTGTCAAAGGCCTCCTTACATCGATAGAGGCCTTTGGCAAAGTCTCAGGATACAAAATAAATGTACAAAAGACAATCGCATTTCTCTACACCAATAATAAACAAACAGAAACCCAAATAAAAAACACAATTCCATTCACAATAGCCACAAAAAAAATGAAATACCTTGGCATCTTCCTAACCAGAGACGTGAAAAACCTTTACAATGAAAATTACAAAACACTGCTCAAAGAAATCAAAGCTGACACGAACAAGTGGAAAAATATCCCATGCTCATGGATCAGAAGAATCAACATTGTGAAGATGTCCATCTTACCTAAGGCAATCTACAAATTCAATGCAATACCCATTAAATTACCAATAACATTCTTCTCAGACCTAAAAAAAACAACACAGGAAATCATATGGAAACACAAACGTCCAAGAATAGCCAGAACAATCCTCAGCAAAAAAAAACAAAGCAGGTGGTATCACAATACCAGACTTCAAACTTTACTATAAAGCTACAATCATCAAAACAGCTTGGTATTGGTACAAGAACAGGCATATAGATCAATGAAACAGAATTGAGATTCCAGAAGCAAAACCTCAATTCCTCAACCAACTCATCTTCGACAAAGCCCCCACCACCTACCAATGGGGAGAGGAGAACCTATTCAGTAAATGGTGCTGAGAAAACTGGCTGACCACATGTAGAAGATTGAAACAGGACCCCTATCTATCCCCATGCACAAAGGTTAACTCCAAATGGATCAGAGACCTAAATGTAAAACCTCAAAACATAAGAACCTTAGAAAAGGAAGGAAATACTCTCATGGAAATCGGAACTGGCATCCAATTCCTGTACAAAACCCGAAAACCCACAGGTCATAAGAGAGAAGATAGACAAGTGGGACCTTATTAAACTGACAAGTTTCTGCAAAGCCAAAGAAACCATCAAGAGAGCAGGGAGACAGCCTACAGACTGGGAAAAAGTATTTGCCAACTCCAGGTCTGACAAAGGCTTAACATCCTGGATCTACAAGGAACTGAAACGTACTGAAAAGAAGAAAACAAACAACCCCATTATAAAATGGGCAAAAGATTTGAACAGACACTTCACAAAAGAAGACATTCGAGCAGCAAACAAACACATGAAGAAATGCTCAACCTCACTAATCATCAGGGAGATGCAAATCAAAACCACACTGAGATACCACCTAACTCCAGTCAGAATGGCAATTATCAACAACTCAAAAAATAACAGCTGCTGGAGAGGCTGTGGTGAAAAGGGAACGCTTCTACACCGTTGGTGGGAGTGTAAACTAGTGCAACCTCTGTGGAAAGCAGTGTAGCGATTCCTGAAAGCTCTAAAAATTGACCTTCCATATGACCCTGCAATCCCCCTACTGGGACTATACCCTGAAGAACTCAAATCACTCTATAAAAAAGATACCTGCACACGTATGTTTATCGCAGCGTTGTTCACAATAGCAAGAACCTGGAAACAACCATGCTGCCCAAAAAGGACTGGATTAAAAAATGTGGTCCATATACACGATGGAATACTACGCTGCCATGAAAAAGAACAAAATCATGAATTTCGCAGCAACCTGGATGGAACTAGAGTCTATAATACTGAGTGACCTCTCACAGAAACAAAGATCAGAATATCACATGTTCTCACTCATATAATGGACCTTGAACATCCAATGTAATACTATAAGAAAATGACTGATGGTACTGGGAAAGTATGGGGGGAGGGGGATGGGATTAACAGTAGCTAATATCTATCTGGGACTGGGAAAACACCTCTTATCAATAGGGTGCCTGAATGAAACGTAATTGTACACCTAACCCTTAACTGTACCCCACAAAAAATAATAAAAAATACTGATTAATTATTAAAAAAAAAAAAAAAATGGAATGGGGTATGTTTTGTACTTCAGAGTTCTAATATAGAGCAGGTTAAAGTTAAACTAATAAGCATTAGGTATATAGATTGGCAAGCCTGGTTTCAGAATGATTTTAATTCTTATTATATCCAAATGCACATAACCCTTTATCATTCTATAAAATGGGAAGCTATTTGGAATCTGAAATGGGATGTATAAACAACCAGTCTTATGGTAAATGAAAGTAGAGCCTGCTGACCTAAAAAACTATTTAAAGGCTATCCATCTAGATACTAGGTTATAAATCTTCAAAGATAATATCTATTGAGTTAGAGAAAAAGCAGATAAAAATATATTCAAATGTTAGATATAATTGGGGATTGTTTCAGTATCTGAAAAATTAAACTTGACTTAAAGCCAGTCTGCTATTAGAAGAAAAGAATGCATATTGGGTGAGCATTCTATGTATTAACTTCGTGTTGGTTTTCAGAAACAAATATTTTATGCTATATTTAATAATTAAAACTAAAGTTTGTTTAAAATCATTTACCTTTTTTTTTCTTGGTGGGCTGATCAGCCTTGCTCCTCCTTTTTTTTTTGAGTTGGAGTGTCACTCTGTCGCCCAGACTGGAGTGCAGTGGCCGCTCCCGGCCACCGCGCCTCGACCTGCTGGGCTCCGGCGATCCTTCTGCCTCAGCCTTCCAAGTAGCCGGAATTACAGGCACGCGCTATCACGCCCGGCTGATTTTTTGATTTATTGTAGAGATGAGGTCTCGCTGCCCAGGCGGGTCTCGAACCTGCGGGCTCAGGCAATCCACTCACCTCAGCCTCCCAAAGGCGCGGGATTACAGACTGAGCCACCGAGCCCGGCGCTCCTCCTTTTGATAAAGCTTAATATTGACCCAGAAGCCACAGGAGAAATGTTTATAGGGCCCAACTCTAGTGTCACAAAGCAGGACAAAGAAGAGTGAATTTGGAGCTGAGAGACAATAAATTGATAACAGTTACACTAAGAACCAATATTTACTTTAACTTCTCAGCTTTGGATCCTAGACCATGTGGGTAGTGAAAATTTAAAGCCCCCAAAAGGAAAGGAAACCATATTTAGCAAATGGTGCTGGGAAAACTGGCTAACCATGCAGAAGAATAAAACTGGACTCCTACCTATTGCCATATATAAAAATTAACTCAGAATGGATCAAGAACTTAAATGTGACACCTCAAACTATAAGAATCTTAGAAGAAAACTTAGGGAATATCCTCCTAGATACTGGAGTAGGTGATGAGTTCATGGACAAGTCCTGAAAAACAAATGCAGCAAAAGCCAAGAATGACAGATGGGATCTTATCAAGCAGACAAGTTTTTCACAGCAAAAGAAAACATCCAGAGAGTAAAGAGACAACCCACAGAAGGGAAAAAATATTTACAAGCTATGCACCCAACCAAGGTCTAACATGCAGGGTCTATAAGGAATGCAAATGAAATGACAGGTAAAAAGCAAGCAATCTCATTAAAAAGTAGGCAAAAGGATGGGAGGAAAAATGGTGGGAGAGCCAGTAGGACTGTGCGAGTCCCTGTGTGAGTGTGTGTATGGACAGATTTGCATATGTGTCTGTGTGTAAGTGGACATATGAGTGGCTGACTGAGTGAGGACTCAGGAGCACGTGGCCAGGACTCTCCTGGTGAAGCAACTGGTGCCACAGCTGTTCTGCTTGGACCCTAGCATTTCTTGAGGTACAGAAATGGAGTGCCATTTTCTAAAAATCAACAAAGCTTTTCCTGGGGAGAAGCTGCCAGGAGCGATGTCTGTTGCCAGACTGCTCAGTCACCACAGCGCCAGGAGGGAGCACAGCAAGGGAGCCAAAGGCAAGTCTCACGGAGAAGACGAAACAGGCACCGTGCCACCATCTTGAAAACTGGGCAGGGAAGTGCTCTGGCTTGCTCACCATGGATCAACAGACCTGTTCTCTGTGACTGGTGGGTTAACTACTCTGAAGTTGATTGTGACCCAGAGGGCATATCCTGAAAGCACAAACTTCGGAGGGATAGGAGGAGTGTGGACTTTCAGATGCTCCACCCCTTTCCTTGATCCAGCTGCAAGAGAAAGGGGGTGTAACCAGAAAGGGCAAAGAAGATTCCACAAGAGATCAGCAGTGAGTCATATGCTGACCAACACCCTCCTCCCCAACAGTCCTCTGAATGTCAGACCCACACGACTGGGGCACGACTGAGAGGGATGAATGCAGGTGGAGCCTGGATGGCAGTCGTGCTAGGAGAAATCTGCTCTGGGATAAACCTGGCTAGGTGCCTGGTGTCAGCACCTGGGAAGGAGACAATCACACAACTTCCCACCGGAGGAGTTCCCCTGACCTTGTGAGAATGGGAAGGGAGGACTGATGCCCCACCTACCCCCACCCCTCCTTTCCCAACCAGGCTGCACACTGGGGAGATTGTGAACAAGTCCACATCCCCACTGGAGCTGGCAGGCAGGCTTACTGGTGAACACCAGAGAGGAATAATTTCGGAACCTGCCACAAGAGGGCAGTTTCTGTCCAGAAACTCTTTTTTTAAATTCTTTTTTCTTTTTTGTTCTTATTTTGTTTTAGTTTGTGTGTGTGAGAATTTGTGTGTGAGGGTTCGATTTGTATTCCTCCTCTTTTTTTTTGTTTTTGGTTCTTCTTTTGTTTTGGTTTGTTTTGGTTTAGTGTGTGTGAATGTGTGAAGGTTCAATTTGTATTCTCTCCCTTTTGTTTTGTTTTTTTGTTTTGGTTTAGTATGTGTGTGAATGTGTGTGTGAGGGTTCATTCTGCATTCCTCCCTCCTTTTTCTCTTTCGTTTTTTTGTTGTACATGTGTGCCTGTATGTTCAGTTTTTCTGTTTTTTGAGTATGCGTTTTCTGTTTTTTTTTTTCTTGTTTTTCTGTGGTTCATTTTATTTTTTATTATTTGTGTCCATTCTATTTCTACTTTTCTCTGTTCTTCTCATTACTGTTACCTTATCTTAGACTATGGGGGTGCACACATGTACCCATTACATTGTCATATAGAGTAGTGGTGGGGAGTGGGTCTCAGGAGGCCCATATCCCTGTCAGTGAGTATTGTAACTTCCAAGTAGTTTCTGAATCCTAGTTCCCCACCCTCTACCGTATTCAACTCTCAAACCACAAGAAACAGCAAAGCTTCACATCCCAGGTCTGTTTCAAAACAGAACAAATTTGGTGGCTCTGATCAGGAGAGAATAGGGGCTGAGCAAACAACAGAAGTGAAAGCCCCACCCACTACTGCTGAATGACGGAATTAAAGAGAAAAGAAAGTGATCCATCAGAAATGAGGACAAAAACAACCAAAGAACACAAGTAATTCCCATTTTACTAAAGAGAAAACATCCCAAAAATCATGCCTCAGAGCCCACACAGTGAAAATCACTAACAACTGGCTCCAGAATACAGTAGGGTTTAGGGAATGGGTGGAAAGAGTGAATAAGACTCAGGAAAGACAAGCTGCAACACTGAAAGAACTTGTAACAGAAATTTTGGCCATAAAAACTTTATCCAGGAAATAAATAACAAGGTGACAAGCATGGAAAGCAGAATCAACCAAGCAGGAGAAAGAATCTCAGAGGTTGAAGACCAAAACATGCACTTAACCCAATCTGTTCAAAAGATGGAAATAAAACTCAGAAAGAAAGAACAAAGCCTCCATGAGATGTGAGATTATAGCAAGAAGCTGAACTCAAGCCTAATCAATATCCCAGCAGAAGAAATGGAAGTGGAGAACACCATGGAACAAGTATTCCAGGAGGTTATCCAAGAAAACATTCCCCATATCACCAGAGATGCGACCATCCACACACAAGAGATTCAGAGAACCTCTGCCAGACATCAAATGAGAAGACCATCCTCTAGGTGAATAGTAATTTGCCTACACAAAGTAGGTATAAAAGAAGAAATCTTAAAGGTGGCGAGAGAGAAAGGTCAGACTACCTACAGGGGAAAACCAATCAGAATAGCAGCAGACTTATTAGCAGAAACACTACAAGTTAGAAGGGACTGGAATTCAATTTTCAAAGTCCTAAAAGATAAAGAGTTTCAACCAAGAATTTGCTGCCCAGCCAAGCTCAGCTTCATTAGCGACGGAGAATTAAAATCCTTCCCAGACATCCAGTCCCTAAAAGATTATGCTGCTTCCAGATCAGCTGTATGGGAGATGCTCAAGAAGGTGTTAAGAGTACGCGCGCATGCGCGTGCGCGCGCGCACACACGTGCGCGCACACACACACACACACACACACAAAGAACAATCATGTACTTCCCAGAAATGCAGGAAAAATAGAATCAACACAACACACCACATGACTGCGAAATTGTAAACACACACATATATCAACCCAAAAGTTAAAACAAAACAACTTTATAAGAGCCTCATGACAGGGATAAATTCTCACATTTCAATTATCAGCCCAAATGTCAGTGGGGCATAGAATGGCAAACTGGATTAAAACAAAACAAAACAAAACAAAACACACAACCTGATCCAACAATATGCTGCCTCCAGGAAACACATCTAACTACAAAGGGCACCCACAGACTCAGAGTTAAAGGATGAAAAGCAAGTTTTCAGATGAACAGAAAACAAAAGAAGGGAGGAGTCGCAATTTTAATATCAGGCAAAATAACCTTCAAGCTATCAAACATTAAAAAAATGAAAGGACATTATGTAATGATAAGAGGTTCAATCCATCAACAAGAAATATTTATCCTAAATATGTATGCACCCAAAGCAGTAGCACCTGGATTTATAAAGCCACTACTAAGTAAATTAAAAAAGGATATTGACTCTAATGCTGTCATAACTGGGCACTTAAATACCCCACGAACAACCCTAGATAGATCCTTGAGGCAAAAAATCAACAAGGAGACTTGGAACCTTGACGCTTTAACAAATGGACTTAATAGATACCTACAGAATACTCCATCCCATAACCACAGAATATACATTCCATTTACCACATGGAACATACTCCAGGATTGACCACATCCTCAGCCATAAATCAAGCATAAACAAATTCCATAAAATTGATATATCACCATGCTCCTTCTCGGGTCACAGTGGAATAAAAATTAATATTGCCACCAACAAAACCCCCCCAAAACACGCAAGAACATGAACACTTAACAACACAATGCTGAACAACTCCTGAGTTACCACAGAAATCAAAGGAACTATTAAAACATTCTTGGAAACAAATAAAAAAAAGATGCCTCTTACTCAAACCTCTGGGATTGCATGAAACAGTACTAAGAGGGAAATTTATACCAACAAAATAGAAAGAACATAAGTCAATAGCCTAACAAATCACCTAAGGGAGCTGGAAAGGCAAGACCACCAAAATCCTTACTTAGAAGAATCCAGATCCCCAAAGTAAAAGCCAAAATATGGGACATAGAAGACAAAAATGTGATAGAAAAAAATCATTGAAACAAAAAGCTGATTTTTTTTTTGAAAGGATAAACAAGATTGATGGACCCCATAGTCAGATTGACCAAGAAAAACAGAGAAAAAACCCCCAAAAGCACAATCAGAAACTCAAAAAATAAAGTCACAACTGACCCGAAAGACATACAAAAGATTATCAGAGATTACTGTGAACACCTGTATGGAAACAAACCCGAAAATTTGAATGAAATGGAAAACTTTTTGATATCACACGACCTCCTAAGTTTGAAACAAGAAGTAGAGACCCTAAATAACCTGTAACAACCTGTGAAATCGACTGTCATGAGAAAGCTACCATTTAAAAAAAGCCCTGGACCAGATGGCTTCCAGCGAAATTCTCTAAAACATGCAAGGAGGAGCTGATAACAATTCTCTTGGAAATATTCCAGGTAATCAAGAAAGGTGAAACTCTCCTCAAATCATTTTATGAAGCTAACATCACACTAATACACAAACTGGACAAAGACCCAACAAAGAAAGAGAACTCCAGAACAATATCCCTGATGAACATAGATGCCAAAAATTTCAACAAGATTCTAGCACACCTGATCCAACAATACATCTAAAAAATTATCCACCATGACCAAGTAGGGTTCATCCCCTGGATGAAGGGCTGGTTTAACATCTGCAAGACCATAAATATAATTAAATGCATGAACAGATGCAAAAACAAGAACCACATGAGTATATCATTAGACACAGAAAAGGCTTTCAACAAAATCCAGCATTCATTCTTGATAAAAACCCTTGAACACCTAGATAAAGAAGGAACATACCTCAAAATAGTAAAAGCCATCTACAATAAATCCATAGCTAACATATTACTAAAAAGACATTTAGCATTTCCCCTGAAAACCAGAACAAGACAAGGCTGCCCACTCTTACCCCTCCTGTTCAACATAGTGCTGGAAGTCCTAGCTGGAGCAATCAGACAAGAGAAGGCTATCAGGAAAACCTATTCAGTAAATGATGCTGGTAATACTGGCTGATCACAAGCAGAAGAATGAAAACAGGACCCCTACTTATCACCATGCACCAAAAACAACTCCAAATGGATCAAAGACCTAAACTTAAAACTATGAAGTATAAGAATCTTAGAAAATGCAGAAGACACTCTTATGGAGATGTGAATTGGCAACCAATTCCTGATCAAAACCCCAAATGCCCATGCCACTAGAGATAAGATAGACAAGTGGTACTTCATCAAACTGAAAAACTTCTGCAAAGCCAAAGAAACCATCAAGAGAGTAGGGAGACAGCCCATAGAATGAAGCAAATATTTTCCAACTGTATATCTGACAAAGGCCTAACATCTAGGATCTACAAGGAACTCAAACATTCCAAAAGGAAAAAAAAAAAAACAAAAAACCAGCTCCATTAAAAAGTGAACAAAAGACATGAATAGACACTTCTCAAAAGAAGATGTGTGAGCAGCCAACAGACACATGAAAAAGTGCTCAGCCTCAGTAATCATCAGAAAAATGCCAATCAAACCCCACATTGAGATACCATCTAACTGCAGTAAGAATGGCCATCTGTAGTAAAACAAAAAACAACATACTAGAACAACATTTCTAGAAGCCAGATCTCACTGGCGAGGATGCAGAGAAAACGGAATGCTTCTGCACTGTTGGTGAGAGTGCAAACTAATTCAACATCTTTGGAAAACTGGGTGGCGATTTCTAAAAGAACTAGAAATTGACCTTCCATATGACCCTGCCATGCCCCTGCTGGGAATATAACTGAAGGAACTCAAGTACTGAGTACCACATGTTCTCATTTATAAGTGAACCCTGAACACCTATCATAATACTACCAAAAAGGGATTAGGCAGTATTAGGACACTACCCAGAACAGGGGGCACATGACACCAATAAGGGTGCTTGATCCTGATCCAGGCACAGTGAGATCTAATGGGAGACCCAAAACTTCACCTGTGTCTCAACCACTTATTATACAATCCTGACTTGTACCCCACAGCTTTAAAATACAAAATATTTTAAAAGTGGGCAAAGGACATGAGGAGACATTTCTCAAAGGAAGACATATAAGCAGCCAACAGAACATGTGAAAAAATGGTCAGCCTTTAATCATCAGAGAAATGTAAATTAAAACTATGAGATGTCATCTCACACCAGTATGAGTGGCTATCATTAAAAAGTAAGAAAAAAACAACAGGCATTGGTGATGCTGTGGAGAAAAGAGAGCACTTCTACACTGTTGATGGGAATAATATAAGCTGTTTCAACTTTTGTGAAAAGCAGTGTGACATTTTCTCAAAGAACAAAAATTTGAACTACCGTATGATCCAGCAGTCCCACTTCCAGGAATATACCCAGAGGAACATAAATTGCTCTATCAAAAAGACACCTGCACACCTATGTTCATTGCCACACTATTCACAATAGCAAAAACATGGAACCCAAACCAAGATGCCCATTGAAGGTGGACTGGATAAAGAAAAATGTGGTTCATATACACAATGGACTACTAAGCAGCCGCAAAGAAGAACAAAGTCTTGTCTTTTGCGCAACATGGATGCAGATGGAGACCATTATTCTAAGTGAGCTATCACAGAAACTAAAAACTGAATACTACATGTTTTTACTCATAAGTGAGCCTTGGTCACTGGATACAGGAACACAAACTAAGGAAGCAGTTCCTGGACACTGCTTATGGAAGGAGGGGTAAGGGGCATACAACAACACACTGGGTGCCAGATCCACTGTCGGGGGATAGAGGACTTTCTAGAAGCCGGACCTCACCTGCACACGATTTGCTTATATAGTAAATCCTCACATGTACATTACAACTCAGTAAAAATAAAATAAAGCCCCAAAGATTTGAGGGTAGGCAATAGTAAGAATTCTCACAGAGATTTGTTCATTCTTTCCAGAGCCCGGGCTAAGATAGACAAGTTTCCTTTCATCTTCTAGCATGCCATTGATAGTCAAGCATGTAGCCCTTTGTGGGTACCAGCTGTATACAGAGATTTGGATCTCATCTTGCCAAAGGCTATTAAAACCCACGCTCACTGGTTACTCCCCAAAGTAACGACAGGTAATCTCCCAAACTTATTGCTGTTGTTTACAATTGCTTTTTTGTTTTTGGTCCTTTAGGGATTTCTGTTAAATTCTTGTGACCTCCTAGCTTCAGTTTTCTATTAATACAGGCCTTATTTATTTTGTCTTTTTCTGTGCCAATGTAAGTGGACCTCCAGCCACCTTCCCACTCTTTGTCATGACCTTTAGTGACATTTATTCTAGGTGCTGGGGATACAACAATGAACATAACAGATAAATTCCATGTTTTCACAAGTGTATCTTTTTAAAGAGGAAATAAAAGATAATAAACATATTATATATCAAGTTGTCATAAATGGCAGTGAACAGGGATACAGAAACAGAGTAATGTGGGTACTGTTTGTCTTAGACTGTTTGGGCTGCTGTAATAAAATACCATAGGCTGAGTGACTCATAAAAAAATGAATTTCTTAGAGTTCTGGAGGCCAGGAAGTTTGAGATCAAGGCACTAGTCGATTTTGTGTCTGGTGAGAGCTCTTGCTTTCTACTTCATGATGTCCATCTAGATGTGCTGTGTTCTTACATGATGGAAGAGGCCAGTCAGCTTTCTGGGGCCTCTTTTATGAAGGCACTCATACCAGTTATGAGGGCTTACCCTCATCCTCATGACATGCTACATCCCAAAAGGTTCCACCTCTTTATACCCTCGTCTTGGGTATTGGGTTTTCAGCATGCAGATTTAAGGGGAACACAAACATTCAGACCATAGCCATGTTAATAATACATTTGTGTAATCAGGATCTCATGTTGGTATCTTAAATGATGATAGCTTGTAAGCTAAACTAAGAAATTGGATATTGCCACACACATTAAATATTAATATGTAAGTTTTAAAAAGACAACGGGAGCTATCCTGAGGAAAATTCCTTGAGTAATGTCAGTCTTTAATATTTCCTATTATACAAACTGCCAATGTTGAATAATAAATGGATCTGTAAGATAATACACCAAGCAGTGCTTCCAACATGCACTGTACACTCATCTTTCTTGAACGTCTTTTGCTCCTCTTGTGTTCATTGTCTCTGTGAACAGCCCACCCTGTGTATCTTGCTGCTTATGCCATTTGTTAGCTTTTCCTTCTTTCAACATGCTTTAAGTACCTGCTTGTGTAAGGTACTATGTCCGGCAGGCACTGAGAATCAAGGTTGGGGCTAGGGAAAGGTAAGTGAGTTACTAGCCTGGGGTATAAAATTTAAGAGGGTGCTAAACACTTAGAAACCAAGATAAGTAATATTTTGAAAAATAAGAATATATGCAAAATCCATAAAGAGCAAAAAGTTATTTACAAAACTTGTAAATAAAGACAAATTTCAGCCTTGCATTGACATGAACCTGAAATTGAGTGCCTTATTCTCCTCACCCTAGTTTTGGTCCTGCTATAAGCATAAGAATAAGCTGTAATCTCTGCCCATAGTGAGTTTACTAGTAGGGGAAGAGACGTGAATAAATTAAAAGGCCATTAAGGTTGAAATAAAATAGGTTCAAAGGAGAAAAATATTTTTTACTAGAGAGATAGAGGGATTTGGAAAGAACTCAAGGAGTCATTCTAAACACCTTCCTTATTTTTACCAAGTTTTGGTTTCTTTTCAAAATCCTTCTTGAATGTGTTCTTTCCTTTTTTTCTGTTTTTATCATTACTGCTATTTCCTTGGCCCTTTCTCTCCTGATTACTTCTAACTGATCTACTGCCAGAAAGGCTTTGGGTTTTTTTGTTTGTGCTTTGAGACAGTCTCACTCTGTTGCCCAGGAGCACAGTGGCATGATCACAGCTCACTGCAGCTTTGAACTCCTGGGCTCTAGTGATCCTCCTGCCTCAGCCTCCCTAGTATCTAGGACTGTAAGCGTGTGCTACCATGTCTGGCCAATTTTTCTATATTTTGTAAAGATGAGGTCTTGCTTTGTTGCCCAGGCTGGTCTCGAACTCCTGGGCTCAAGCAATCCTCCTGCCTCATCTTCCCCAAATGCTGGGATTACAGGTGTGAGCCACTGTCGCTGACTTTGAAAACTAAAACGCAGGCCATGAGCTGCTCCAATATAATATTCTTTGATAGTTACCAGTCACCTTTTTTATAAAATCCTGATATCTAGAGCATCTTATTATCCCACCTCTGCCTTTATCTTGGCATTCTCCCATGGATTTAGACTTACTAAACTCTGTGTGGTTAGTCAGATGCCTTTATATTTGCCATTTCTCCTTACTAGAAGGCTCTTGCTCCTCTCCTTCTCCCAGATTATGGGTAATGTGATCTTTTTTTGTGTATGTGTGTGCCTTGCCAATGATAGGCAGTTAATGTTTTTCTTTTAAAAAGTGATATAAGATTCTCAAGCAGTGTTGAAGCCACATTGGGTGTTATCACTTCCCAAATATGCTATGCACTTTCATGCTTCTTTGCTTTTTTCCGGGTTCCTTCTTTTGCCTGTAATGCTCATGCTTCTGTTACAATAGTCTTAGTCTGTTTTGTCTTGCTATAACAGAATGTCACAGACTGAGTAATTTATAAGGACAAGAAATTTAGTTTTTATAGTTCTGGAGGCTGGTGAGGGCCTTTGTACTGTGTCATCTCATAGAGGAGGCAGAAGGACAAGAGAAGGCAGAACTCATCCTTTTTATAGGAACCCACTTCTGCCTTAAAGGCATTAATTCATTCATGAAGGCTCTGTCCTCATAATCTAATCACTTCTTAAAGTCTTGCCTCTCAAGACTGTTGCATTGGGGGTTAAGTCTCTAACACATGAACTTTGGGAGACATATTCAAATCATAGTTCATATGTTCATAACATAGTTGTGTATTGCCTGTCTACTCAGACTGAGTCATTAAGGATAGGTGCTTTATCTTCTTTATATGTCTACAATCTTGGACCAATCATATAATTGACAATAAATGCTAGTGGAATATGGTATAGTCTTTTCTTATAAAAAAACTGCTTTTTATTATAAAATGAGTGCTTATTTGTTATTTTAAAAAATATTTTATTATAGAGATGTGGGGTTCATATAAGGATTAACTACACAAGTAGGCTACATGCACGTGAAGTTTGGTCCTCCTACTGGCCCTCACTTCCCCTGGTACCCTTTGTGTTGTAACATGCTCCCCTCCCTCTCTCTCTCCCCAGGCAGTGCCCAGCGACTGCCAATCCCACCCTTGTGTTTATGTGATTATGTTCAGATCCCATTTAAGAGTGAGAACATGCAGTATTCACTTCTTTTTTCTGTGATAGATAACTAAGTATGATCGTCTCCAACTTCATCCAATTTGCAGTGAAGGCCATGATTTTGTTCTTCATTATGGCTGTGTAATACTCTGTCATGTATATGTACCACATTTTTTTTTTTATTTTAAAGATGTGGTACAATTCAAGGTTAGGAATACAAATGGTCATTATGCAGGTACTCTTGTTGAAGAGCTATGCCCCCCCTGGCAGTCTACCACTACTGTCAATTCCTTTCTTACAGTATTATGATAATTGTTCAAGGTCCGCTTATGAGTGAGAACATATGGTACTCAGTTCTTTGTTTCTGTGATAGATCACTCAGTATTATAGATTCTAAGTCCATCCAAGTTGCTGTGAAGTTCATAATTTTGTCCTTTTTTATAGCTGTGTAATATTCCATCGTGTATATGTATCACATTTTTTTTCATCCAGTCCTCTTTCAGTGGGCAGCATGGTTGATTCCATCTTTTTGCTGTTGTGAATAATGCTGCAATAAACGTTTGTGTGCAGGTATCTTTTTAAAGAGTGATTTGAGTTCCTCCAGGCATACTCCCAGAAGGGGGATTGCTGGGTCATCTGGAAGGTCAATTTTTAGAACTTTTAGGACTTGCCATACTGTTTCCACAGAGGTTGTATTCATTTACAGTCCCACCAACAGTGTAGAAGTATTCCCTTTCCCCCCTTGCATCTTCTCTAGCATCTGTTGTTTTTTGAGCTACTGATGATGGCCATCCTGACTGGAGTTAGGTGGTATCTTAGTGTGGTTTTAATTTGCATTTCTTTGATGACTATTGAGACTAAGCATTTTTTCATATTTCTGTTGGCTGCTCATATGTCTTCTTTTGAGAAGTGTCTATTCACATCTTTTGCCCACTTTGTAATGGAATTTTTTTTCAGCACGTTTGAGTTCTTTGTAGATCCTAGATGTTAGACCTTTGTCAGATATACAGTTGGAAAATATCTTTTCCCAATCTGTGGGCTGTCTCCTGCTCTCTCAATGGTTTCTTTTGCTTTGCAGAAGCTTTTCAGTTTGATGAGGTCCCACTTGTCTATCTTATTTCTTGAGGTATTGACCTTTAGGGTTCTGAATAGGAATTGGTTGCCAGTTCCAATTTCCATAAGGGTTTCTTATGCATTTTTTAAGGTTCTTATAGTTGGAAGTTTTGCGTTTAGGTCTTTGATCCATTTAGATTGATTTTTGTGTATCGTGATAGGTAAAGGTCTTGCTTTAATCTCTGCATATTGTCAGCCAGTTTTCCCAGCACCATTTACTGAATAAGTTCTCTCCCCAGTGGTTGATGGTGGAAGTTTAGTTCAAGATGAGTTGGTTGAGAAATTCAGGTTTTGCTTCCAGAATCTATCCTGTTCCATTGGTCATATGCCTGTTCTTGTACCAATATCAGGCTATTTTGATTATTGTAATTTTATTAAAAAGCTTAAGTCTGAGAGCGTGACGCCTCCCACTTTTTTTTTGTTAAGAATTGTTTTGTCTATTTAGTTTTTTATGTTTCCATATGAATTCTTGTGTTATTGTTTCTAGATCTGAGAAGAATGCTGCTGGTAATTTAATGGTTATAGCATTAAATCTGTAGATTGCCTTGGGTAGGATGGACATCTTAACAATGTTGATTCTACCAATCCGTGAGCGTGGAATATTTTTCCATTTGTTTGTGTCATCTTTGATTTCTTTGAGCAGTGTTTTGTAGTTTTCATTGTAAAGGTCTTTGACTTTCCTGGTTAGGAAGACGCCAAGGTATTTCTTTCTTTCTTTCTTTTTTTTAAATTTTGTGGCTATTGTGAATGGAATTGTGCTTTTTATTTGAGTTTCTGTTTGTTTATTATTGTAGTATAGGAATACAGCTGTCTTTTGCACATTTATTTTATACCCTGAGACTTCTCCAAAGTCCTTTATTAGTATAAGGAGGTTTTTGACAGATTCTCTTCATTTTCGAGGTATAGGATCATGTTGTCTGCAAAGAAGGATAACTTAACTTTCTCTTTTCTTATTTGGATATCCCTGATTTCCTTCTCTTTTCTGATTGCTGTAGCTGGGACTTCCTATACTATGGTGAACAGGAGAGGTGAGAGTGGGTATCCTTGTCCTGTTCTGGTTTTCAAGAGAAATGTTTTCAATGTCTGTTTAGCAGCATGTTGACTGTGGGTTTCTAGTAGATGGCTGTCACTGTTTTGAGGTATGTTCCATCTATGCCTAGGTGCTCAAGGGTTTTTGTCAAGAAGGGATGCTGGCTTTTTCAAAAACCTTTTCAGTGTCTAATGATACAATCAGGTGGTTCTTATCTCTACATTGTTATTTATTTTTTATTTTTGAGTTGGAGTTTTACTCTGATGCCCAGACTGGATTGCAATGGCTGCTCCTGGCCACCACAGCCTCGACCTGCTGGGCTCCGGCAATCCTTCCGCCTCAGCCTTCTGAGTAGCCGGAATTACAGGTGCACGCTACCACGCCTGGCTAAGTTTTGATTTCTTGTAGAGATGAGGTCTCACCTGCCCAGGCGGGTCTCGAACCCGCGGGCTCAGGCAATCCACTCACCTCAGCCTCCCAAAGGCGCGTATTACAGGCTGAGCCACCGAGCCTGGCTTCTACATTGTTGATGTATTTAATTACCCTTATGGTCTTGCGGATTATGAATCAGCCCTACGCCCCAGGAATGAAGTCTAGTTGGATATGGTGGATGAATTTTGAAATGTGTTGTTGATTTGCTAGAGTATTGTTGAGACTTTTAGCATCTATGTTGATCAAGTATATTGACCTGTAGTTCTCTTTCTTTGTTGGATCTTTACTTGGTTTGGGTATCAATATGTTAGTTTCATAAAATGATTTGGGGAGAGTTTCATCTTTCTCAATTGCCTGGAATACTTTCAGTAGGATTGGTATCAGCTCTTCCTTGTATGTTTTGTAGAATTCTGTTGGAAAGTCATCTGGTCCAGGGCTTTTTTTGGTAGGTAGTTTTCTTACGACAAAGTCAATTTCCTGTGTTGTTATTGGTCAATTTAGGGCCTCAATTTCTTCTTGGTTCAATCTGGGGAGGTTCTGTGATGTCAGAAAGTCCCCTTTTTCATTTATGTTTTCAGATTTGTTTCCACACAAGTGTGCATAAGTAATCTCTGATTATCTTTTGTATTTCTTTGGGGCCAGTTGTGACTTGATCTTTTGCATTTCTGATTGTATTTGGACTTTTTCTCTCTTTTTCTTGGTCGGTCTGGCTAAGGGTTCATCAATCTTGTTTATTTTATCAGAGAACACACTTTTTGTTTCTTTGATATTTTGTATTATACTTTTGTCTTCTATGTCCCTTATTTGGGCTTTTATTTTGGTGATCTGGATTCTTCTGCCGAAGTTAGGGTTTTGGTGATCTTGCTTTTCCAACTTCCTCAGGTGACTTGTTAGGTTGTTAATTTGTGATCTTTCCATTTTCTTCATGTGTGTTAATAGAGATATAGCTCCTCTCAGTACTGTTTTCATGGCATTCCAGAGATTTTAGTAAAATGTTTCTCATTTTCATTTGTTACCAGGAATCTTTTAATTTCTGTTTTGATTTCCATGTTGACCCAGGAATTGTTCAGCCACATGCTGTTTAGTATCCAAGTATTTGTGGGTTTGGGGGGAAACTTTGTTTGTGTTGACATTTGTTTTTATTCCACTGTGGTCTGAGAACAGAGATGCATGGCAGCATTTCAGTCTTATGAAACTTGTTTATGCTTGACTTATGACCGAGGATATGGTTGATCTTACATTTAATTCCATGTGATAATGAGTAGAATGTATATTCCGTGGTTGTTGGGTAGAGTGTTTTGTAGGTATCTGTTAAGTTCATTTCGTCAAGTGTCACATTGAGGCTCCAGAGCTCCTTGTTGATATTTTGTCTTGATGATCTATCTAGGGTTGTTAGTGGGGTATTTAAATCTCTAGCTATGATAGTGTTAGAGTCAGTATCTTTTTTTAGTTTACCTAAAAGCTGCTTTATGTGTGTTGGTGCTCCTATGTTGAGTGTATATATATTTAGGTGGATATTTATTGTTGATGGATTGAACCTTTTATCAATATTTAGTGACCTTTGGTATCTTTTAAAATTTTTGATAGGTTAAAGGGTTTTTTGTCTGATACTAAGATTGCAACTCCTGCTTTCTTTTGTATTATGTTTGCCTTAACATTTGTTTTCCATCCTCTTACTTTGAGTCTGTGAGTGTCCATTCTGGTGAGATGAGTCTCCTGGAGATAGGATATTGTTGCATCATGATATTTTGTCCAATTTGCCATTCTGTGTCTTTTCACTGGTGCATTTCATCCTTTCACATTTAGGCTAATTATTGAGATATGAGAGTTTATCCCTCTCATGAGTTTTTTATAGAGTTTGTTATTGTTTGTTTATTTGTTTTTTGGCTTTCTTTTGATTTTGGGGGTGATTTACATTCTTTTTTTCTTTCCTTTGTGTTTAATACTTTCTTAAGAGTTTCTGGTAGCTGGTCTGGAGGCGGCATAAACTCTTAGAGATTGAATGTCTGGGAAGTATTTTAGTTCTCCATCACTGATGAAACTTAGCTGGGTAGGTAATTCCTAGTTGAAGTTTTTTACTCTTTGAGAACTTTGAAAATTGGACTCCAGTCTCTTCTAGTCTGAAGTGTTTCTGTAGATAAGTGTGCTGGTACTCTAATTGGTCTTACCTGGTAAGTAATCTGACTTTTCTCACTTGCTGCCTTTAGGAGTTTTTCTTTTATACCTACTTTGTGTAAGTGCATTACCATCCATGTCTCAGAGTTGGTCTTCTCGTTTGATGTCATCTAGGGGCTCTCTGAATCTCTTGTATTTGAATGGCCACGTCTCTGATGAGATGAGGGAAGTTTTCTTGCATAATTTTATGGAATGTTTGTTCCAGGGTGGTCTCTGTCTCTCCATCTGCCTCAGAGATTCCAGTTAACCTTAGGTTCAGGTTCAGCCTCTTGATGTAATCATTCATCTCTTGGAGGCTTTGTTCTGTCTTTTTAAGCTTCTTTCTTATGTTTTTAACAGTTTGGGTTAGTTGTGTATTTTGATCCTCAAGTTTTGAGTTTCTTTCTTCTTGTTTCCATGCTTATCAGTTTGTCATTTATTTCATTGATTGTATTCTTTATTCCTTTTCTTAGTTATCAACTCCTTCATCCTTTCCTCTTATCTCCTCATTTCTATTCTCTTTGATATTTAGGTATGTGGTTTGAGCCAAATTGTTTTGGGGACTCTTCATTGTTTGAGTTCGGAAGTCTGTATTCTCTGTTGTTGTCTTCCCAGGGGTCTGTATGAGACGTGTTTTCTTCCTTTGGTACTTCATTTGTGAAGGTTTTCCTCCTCCTTTTTTTCCTTCCTTTTAAGTTCTGTTGCTCAGTGATAGGTAAGATTCTTTTCCTTCTCTTTGGTCAAGGCTCTATTCTTTCTTATGTAGATCCTTTGGATTTGTTAAATTTCAGAACCCTACTGGGGTTGGGGGACTGTGCTTTTTGCAGTTTTGAGATTTGATTAAGGGGGGAACTGTGGTTCAGAAGCTATCTACAGATCAAAGTATTCACTGACAGGTGTGTGGGCCCCCTGGAGCCCACTCCCACCGCCTTATAAGCTGTCCATGTAATGGGGGGTGTATGTTTGCCCCCTGAAAGCAAAATGACATAAGAAAAAGGAGAAGAATGGAAAAAGGAAGAAGGGAGGTGAAAGGAAGGTGAAGAGAAAGAAGAAGAATAGAGAAAATAGACAGGTACCCTAACCGATGAATGAACAAAGAAACAAAGACAGAAAAAGCAAACAAACCTCAAAAACATAAACAAACAAGTAAACAAAAAAAACCTGTTGATGTATTCGCTCTTAAAAATACCCATACACAAGCAGAATATCTAAAAAAATAACAGAAACATAGCAAGTACAAATATGTAAACCAAAACAGAAAGAAAGAGAAAAAAACTCGCTCTAGCCATTTCTTGAACTTCAGGTTCCTTCCCCAGGCACTGCCACTGCTTTTGGCTGCCTCGGCTTTTGGTGCTGCCACATAAAGGAGTAGCTCCAGTCTCTAGCCTGTTCCCTCTGCTCTCTGCGCAGGCTGTTAGGGTTGCTCTAATCATGGGTCAGATGCCCATGGATTGCTGTGGGAGGAGAGTGAATCAGATCTGGACTCACCTGACTCGTCTGCTGCTGCCACTACTGTCATGTCTCTCACTCAGATCAGATGTGTCTGTGCCTGTTCCAGCATGGAGGAGAGGTGTCTGTCTCTCTGAGTCTGATGGCAAATCCCAGAGGGGTGTGTAGGTAGCCTCTGGGTCTCAGGTTGGAGGCTGTACAGAGCTGGGTGGGGCAACGCAGGTCTCTGCTCAGAGAAAATGGCAGCGATCAGCAACTCCTCACTGGTGGCAGGGCTCCATTCCAGATTTCCTTGCCATATTTCTCCATGGTTCCTGCTGCTAGCACCTGGCCTCCTGACGCAAGTGATTGTGTCAGGCAGGTGCCACATACTGAGGACCAGCTGTTCTCTGTTACCTGCTCGCAAGAGACCCCCAAGAACGGCAGACAATCCTGCATGCTGGGGATTTCGTTCTCAGGGCAGTGGTGGGTTTCAGTCACCTCTGGAGGAGAGCCCTGGCTGCTTGAACCTGTGTCTCTCCTCAGACAGACTTTTCTTCACTCACCAGCCTGTATCCACTCATGCAGACGGTTTTTATGGACACTCACTTTTGCAGAGACTCTCACATTTCAACCAGTTCCATTGCAATCTTGTCCCTTTTCCGTTTGCCATCTTGCCCTGTCTCTGCCACATTTTCTGTTTCCAGTCCACTTTTGATGGGCAGTGGTATTAGCTCCATGTTTTTGCTATTGTGAATGCGGCAGTAAACGTGTGTGCAGGTGTCTTTTTTGTAGAATAATTTATGTTCCTCCAGGCATATTCCCAGGAGAGGATCATATGGTAGTTTAATTTTTAGTTATTTTTGGAATCACCACACTGCTTTCTGTAGAGACTGAACTAGCTTGCACTCCCACCAACAGTGTGGAAGCATTTCCTTTTCTCTGTACCTGCCCCAGCAACTGTTGTTTTTTGATTTATTAATATTAATGATGGCCGTTTTTCTTGAAGTTAGATGGTATCTCATTGCAGTTTTTATTTGCATTTCTCTGATGATTAGTGAGGCTGAACATGTTTTCACATATCTGTTGTCTGCTTGTATATATTTTGAAAAGTATCTTTTCATGTCCTTTGCTTATTTTTTAATGCTTTTTCCCCTTTCAGCTTGTTTTCCTAAATTTTAGGCCTTTGTCACATGCATAATTTGCAAATATTTTCTCCCAGTCTATGGGTTGTCTCTTTACTCTCTTGATGATTTCCTTTGTTATGCAAAAGCTTTTCGGTTTATTGAGGTCCCACTTGTCTCTCTTAGCTTTTATGGTATTCACTTTTGGGGACTTGATCAAGAATTAATTGTGTACTCCAGTATGCGTAAGGTTGTCTCTTGTGTTTTCTCCTAGGATTCTTGTAGTCTAAAGTTTAACGTTTACGCCTTTGATCCACTTAAAGTTGATTTTGTATATGGTGATAGGTAGTTAGGGGCCCGGTTTCATTCTTCTGCATGTGGTCAGCTAGTTTTCCCAGCACCATTTGCTAAATATGATTTCCTTTCCCCAGTACTTGTTATTGGTGGCTTTGTCAAAGATGAGTAGGTTGAGAGACCACATTTTTGCTTCTGGAATCACTGTCCTGTTTCATTGGTCTGTTTGTCTATTCTTGTACCAAACCAGTCTGTTTTAGTTACTGTAGACTTGTGATAATGTTTAGAGTCTGGTAGTGTTATACCTCCTGTTTTATTCCTTTCATTGGGGATTTTTGTGGCTATTCATGCTCTCTTTTGTTTCCATATGAATTTTTTTATTCTAAGTCTGAGAAAAATGATGTTCATAATTTGATGGGTATTGCATTGAATCTGTAGATTGTCTTGGATAAGATGGACATCTTGACAGTATTAATTCTTCTACATCATGAGCAAGGAATGTTTTTCTTTTTGTTTGTGTCATCTTTGATTATTTTTGAATGGTGTTTTGTAATTCTCATTGTAAAGGGCTTTCAATTCTCTGGTTAGGTGGATGCCAAAGTATTTCTTTTTTCTTTTTTTTTTTTTTTTTTGTGGCTATTGTGAATGAGATTGTGCTTTTTATTTGATTCTCCGTCTGCTTGGTGCTGGTATATAGAAATGCAATTGTGTTTTGCATGTTGATTTTGTACCCCGAAACTTTACCAAGGTTGCTTTTCAGTGTGAGGAGACTTTTGATGGACTTCTTTGGGTTAAGGTATAGAATCATATTGTCTGCAAAGAAGGATATCTTAACTTCCTCTTTTCCTAATTGTATGCTCCTGATTTTCTTCTCTTGCTTGATTGCTCTGACTGGGATTTCCAACACTATGTTGAATAGAAGGGGTGGGAGTGGGCATCCTTGTCTTGTTCCTGTTCTCAGGGGGAGTGCTTCAACTTCTGCCCGTTGAGCAAAATGTTGGCTGTGGGTTTATCATAGATGGCTCTTAATTGTTTTGAGGAATGTTTCTTCTATGCCTAGATGCTCAAGGGTTTTTTTCAAGAATGGATGCTGGATTTTGTCAAATGCTTTTTCTGCATCTAATGATAAAATTAAGTGGTTCTTGTTTCTACATATGTTAATGTATTGAATTAAGTTTATGGTCTTCTGATTATAGAACCAGCCCTGCATCCCAAGAATGAACCCATGTGGTCATAGTGGATAATCCTTGAGATGTGTTGTTGGATCTGATTTGCTAGAATCTTGTTGAGAAATTTTGCATCTATGTTTATCAAGGAGATTGGCCTGTATTTCTCTTTTCTTGTTGGACATTTGCCAGGTTTGGGTATCAGTATGATGTTAGCTTTATTAAATGATTTCCTGAGAATTTCATCTTTCTATATTGCCTAAATACTTTTGATAAGATTGGTATCAATTCCTCCTTGTATGTCTTGTAGAATTCAGCTGGAAAGCCATCTGGCCTGGGGTTTTTTTCCATGGGTAACTTTCTTATGATGGAGTCAATTTCCTGGATTGTTATTGGTCTGTTAAAGGTTTTGATTTCTTCTCATTTCAGCCTTGGGAGGTTGTTTGATGCCAGAAAGTCCTCCATTTCTTATAGGTTTTTAAGTTTATTTGCATACAGGTGTGCATAGCAATGTCTGATAATCTTTTGAATTTCTTCAGGGTCTGTTGCAACTTTGCCTTTTTCATTTCTGATTGTGTTTACTTGAACTCTCTCTTTTTTAAAGGCAGTTTGGCCAGGGGTTCATCAATCTGGTTTATCCTTTCAAAGAACCAGCTTTTTGTCGTGTTGTTTCTTTCTTGTTTTTGTTTTCTATATCCTGCAGTTGTGATTTTTATTTTGGTGATCTAGATTTTTCTGCTGAAGTTAGGATTTTTGTGATCTTGCCTTTCCAGCTCCCTTAGGAGTGATGTAAGGCTGTGATCTTTCTATTTTTTTGCTGCGTGTTTGCAATGCTATGAATTTTTTTCTTATCACTGCTTTCATGGAATCCCAGAGAGTCTGATGAGATATATCTTTGTTTTTGTTTGTTTTCAGGAATCTTTTCTGTCTTGATTTGTGTTAACCGAGAAGTTGTTTGGTAGTGTGTTGCTTAGTGTCCATGTCATTGTGTGTTTTGGGGGGATTTTGTTGGTGATGATATTTATTTGTATTCCACTGTGATATGAAAAAATCTGTGGCATTATTTTGATCATTTGGAATTTGTTCATGCTTGATTTATGTCTGAGAATGTTATTGATCTTGGAGTATGTTTCATATGCTGATGAGTAGAATGTATACTCTGTAGTTATTGGGCAAATTGTTCCATTAGATGTCTTTTCAATTCATTTGGTTGAGCATCGAGTCGAGGTTCTGGATCTCCTTAGTGATGTTTTTGCCTTCATGATCTATCTAGAGCTTTTAGTGGGGTATTTAAGTGTCCAGCTATGATTGTGTGAGAGTCAGTATTCTTTTTTAGTTTACTTAGTAGTTGATTTATAAAAGCTGGTGTGCTCCTATATTGTGTGCATATATGTTTAGGATGAATATTTCTTGCTGGTGGATTAAGCCTTTTATTATCATGTCATGTCCTTCTGTATCCTTTTTAACTTTTGATGGCTCATTTCTGATATTAAAATAGCTACTCTTGCCTTTTTCTGTTTTTTCTTCATCTGAAAGTTCATTTTCCAGTCCCCAACTTTGAGTCTCTGGGCATCCTGTCTTTTTTTTTTTTTTTGAGTTGGAGTCTCACTCTGTCGCCCAGACTGGAGTGCAGTGGCCGCTCCCGGCCACTGCAGCCTCGACCTGCTGGGCTCCGGCGATCCTTCTGCCTCAGCCTTCCAAGTAGCCGGAATTACAGGCATGCGCTACCACGCCCGGCTGATTTTTTGATTTATTGTAGAGATGAGGTCTCGCTGCCTAGGCGGGTCTCGAACTCGCGGGCTCAGGCAATCCACTCACCTCAGCCTCCCAAAGGCGCGGGATGACAGGCTGAGCCACCGAGCCTGGCTCATCCTGTCTTTTTTAATGAGATGAGTTTTTTTGGAGGTAGCAGATTGTTGGATCGTGCTTCTTTATCCCGTTTTCCTTCTATGTCTTTCAGTGGTGCATTGAGTCCTTTCTCATTCAGGCTGATTATTGAAATGTGAGAATTTATTCCTGTCATAGGGCTCTTAGGGGGCTGATTTTTTCCTTTTAACTTTTGTATTTATGTTTGCATGTGTGTTCATTTTTGTGGGTGCTCTGTATGCTCTGTTAACTCTGTTTTCATGTACTTTTGTGATGGACATGACTGTTCTGTCTTTTGTTTTTCTTTCTGTGTTCAAGACCCTAAGTATCTCCTGAAGGGCATGTCTGGAGGCAGCATGTTCTCTTAGGGACTGGATGTCTGTGAAGGTTTTTAATTTCTTATCACTCATGAAATCTAGCTCAGTGGGGTAGGAAATTCTTGGTTGGAATTGCTTATCATTAAAAACGTTAAAAATTGAACTACAGTCCCTTCTGCTTTGCAGTGTTTCTTCAGATAATCTGGAGTGATTTTTAGATGTCTTCCTTGGTAGGTAGTCTGACCCTTCTGTCTTGCTGCCTTTAGGAATTTTTCTTTCATGCTTGCTTTGTGGAGGTGGATTACTATGTATCTAGAGGTTGGTCTTCTCATGTGATGCCTTTAGGGGGTTCTGTGAATCTCTTGTGCTTGAACGATTGCATCTCTGGTGAGATGAGGAAAGTTTTCTTGAATGACTGCTGTCCCAAGGTGTTCTCTGTTTTCCTTTATGTTTCAGGAATACCAGTTAGGTTATAGGTTTTGTTTCTTGACATAGGCTCACTTCTGTTGGAGGCTTTGCTTCTTCTTTCTGAGTTTTTTCCCCCCTGCTTTTAACAGATTGAAATTTTAAACTAATTCCATAATTTGGTTTTCCAGCTCTGAGATTTTTATTCCTCTGCAGTTGATTCTGCTCCCTATGCTAGTTAGTTTGTTGTTTGTTTCAAGGGTGGAGTTCGTTATTTTCATTATTTCAGAATAGGCTTTTTTGAAATTGGCCAACTCTGATTTCATTGAGTTTTGATTCTTGTTTTTCTTGGTTCCTATGTATTTTTGCCATGCAGTCTCTGATTTCTGTGGTTATCATCTGAGGCAGGTTGTCTGAGAGATTTCCATTGTTTGTGCTCCAATAGCTATTTTTCCGGGTACTGTCTGTGTAGGACTCTGGGGGTTATCTGTATTTTTCTGTTGATTTTTTTCTCATTTGTGACAGATTTTTTTTCCTTGTCTATAATTCCATCACTCAGTGAGAGAGAGAGAGAGAGGCATTTACTTTTGCTGCTTGCTCCATCCTGTAGCAGGATACTGCAGTTGCAGATTCTTTCTCCTTCTCCTCTACTAGTTGAGCCAGTTTTCAGTTACTGTTGCACTGGGAGGGTGTGAACTGACTTGTCTTAGAATCACTCACCCCCTTCTTCACCTAGCGGAGCCTCCAACTTTGTCTGAGTATGGAATAGAGGTCTTCCTTGGTAGGTAGTCTGACCTTTCTGTCTCGCTGCCTTTAGGGATTGGGATGCCCAGAATCCAGCACCTGCTGTTGCTTTCTGGTCTCTGTACAAAGAGATCCCTATTGGATGCAGGGTGTATCAGTGACTGTGTTCCTGCTCGGCAGGAGAGGTGCCAGTCTGCTTCTCCACTAAAAGCCAGTGGTTGGCATGCTGTCCATATTCACTCTGTAGGTGGTTCTCTTTCTGCCTGAGTACCAGTCACCATGGCAGCGGTGGGCAGGTCCATTCCCTATTTCACTTGGGCCCTGGTTGCCCCCCCCCGCTTTGTCCTGATCAGAGCTCCTCCCGCAGGACCGATGACTCACACACTGCTGGGAGGGGGTGAACTGGCTCAAAATGTCTTAGAATCACTCACCCCTCTCCTTCACTGAGCAGAGTTTCTGGCTTTTCGAATGTGGTATAGGTTGAATGTTAAACATTAATGTCCATTGGTATTTATGATTTCGATCTGTTGACTTTCATATTCTCAAAACAGTGTTTTGCCTTAAGTGATTTTTCCTGATCACTTTGGAATCTTTAGTACTTCAGAATTGTATTTATGGAATCCTGCACATACATAGGTTATTTTATTTAGTTTGTTTTTTAGAGACGGGGTCTCACTGTGTTGCCCAGGCTAGAGTGCAGTGGTACAATCATAGCTCACTACAACCTCAAACTTTTGAGCTCAGGGGCTCCTCTGACCTCAGTCTCCCAAGTAGGTAGGATTACAGGTGGATGCCATCATGCATGGCTACCTTTCAACATTTTTTGTGTGTATGGAGACAGGCTCTTCCCGTGTTTCCCAAGCTACTCTTAAACTCCTGGCCTTAAACAATCCTCCCACCTTGGCCTCCCCAAGTACTAGAATTATAGGTGTGAGCCACCGTGCCCTGATCAGTTTATTTTCTATCTTTCCTTTGGCTTTTAAAGCTAGTAACATGTTAATACCTATTGGAAGAAATAAATTCTTAGTGAGGAGAGCACTTGTTCACTTAACTGAAATGACAATTAAGTGAGACTAGATGTGCAAATTATATTGTCACTTAATTTGTTGGTCATTTATAATATTAAGGACCATTTATTTAGATCTTGCTATATGTCATTCACTGTTCTAAGTACTTTATGTTTTAATGTATTTAATTATAACAACTGTAGAAGGTAGATGCTATCATTATCCATATTTTATAGAGGAGGAAAGTGAACAGGAAAGGATTAAGGAACTTTCCCAAGGCCACACACCTAAGTGATAGAGCTGGGATTTGGACTCGGGTAATGTGACTCTAGGGCCCTTGTTAGCCACTGTACTCTGTATCCTTTAGCTAAAAGGTACTTGCAGAAAAGTGCTTGTATATAATTATAATGCTTGTCTAAGATTATGAAAAACTTTCAAAGTAAAAGATTTATATTTTTGTATTACTAATTTTGCTTTGAAAAGTAATTTAGGAGATTTTCATAAAAGCAGATTATTAGCGTGTGTTGTTTACTAATGAAGGAATTATGATTGAGATGAAAAGGCGTCCTGGGTTCTTTCACTGTCCATGACATCTTCCCCAGTAGTTTTCTGGTTTGATCTCTGAAACTTGTTTTTTTCTGTTATACCATTCCTTTTTATTTTTCTACTATAAAATTGAATTGTTAGGGGTGAATAGAGTTTTGGAGGAGTGTAAGTAGGGTGAGTAAACATTTGATTATTTCTGGAGAGTCTTATTTTCTGTAAATATTGGAAAACTGTATTTGTAAGACACTTGAAAAAGATGCCAGAATCTGTGGAGTTGCCTAGTCAGTTTTCCACTGAACCTTCTGATAGACTTATCAAGCTAGTTTTAGCTGAAGTAGTACAGAGGACAGAGGGAATGTAATGGTTAATGTTATATGTCAACTTAACTGATAATAAGGGATGACCAGATAACTGGTAAAACATTATTTCTGGGTATGTCTGTGAGAGTGCTTGAGATTAGCATTTGACTCAGTAGGCTGTAAAAAAAGTTGACCCTCAGCAGTGTGAGTGAATATCATCTTTCAATAGAACAAAAAGGCAGCTATTTCCTTGAGCTGGGACATCTTCTGACCTCAGATATGGAGCTCTTCATTCAGGCCTCCAGACTCTGGGTCTTATACCAGTACCTTGCCCAGTTCTGAGGCCTTTGAACTTGGACTGAATTGCACCACCAACTTTCCTGGACAGCCAGGACTTTTGAACCTTTAAACCATGCAAACATTAATTAATTAATTATTGTATGACTTTTCATCCTTTGTAACCTCGTGAGCCCGTTTCCATAATACATTTCCAAATATATATTCTGTTTTTTTCCTCTGGAAAACCCTGAGTAATACAGACAGTTTCCCCAGACTCTTAATTATGTGAATAATTGCCTCAAGTTTAAAATTACATTTTCTGGTAGACACTTAGTTTTCACTTGCTTGGTGAATGAATAGTGCCTATTAAAATAATTCTCCTTTTAAAGTGTGTTAGAGTCTTGCCTGTGTGAATATTATCCTTTGGGAACACTTTTTCTTGTGAGTTATCTTCTTAGTTTATTCATCCCTAAATATTTTGTAAATATTTAAGGACTATTTGTGGCAAATTGTTCTTGTGTTACATCTGGGATAGTGAGTCTCTCATACACATGTAGTTAAAATTGCTACTAGCCACAGTAAAGAAAGTCAAAAGAAAGAAGTGAAGCTGAATTTTACAGTATATTTTCTTTAACCCAATATATCAAAAAATTACCAATTCAACATGTAACCAGTATAACAATTTATTAATGAGATATTTTGTACATTTTTTCATACCAACTTTTTGAAATACACAGTGTGTGTTTTACCTTGTATCACATCTCCATTTGGGCTTGCTACATTTCAAGTGCTCAGTAGCCAACTGTGGCGAGAGAGGCTACAATGCTAGACAGCACAGCTCAAAATCATGGCAATGGATACTGTTGTCAACCCCTCTGAGGTGGCCAGTATAGTTTCTGATGATATCCCAGAGACATTGCTTAGAACAGTTTAAGCTTTCTTTCCTATGGCTGAGTTTACCTGTTTTCTAATCTACTGTTATTTCCTCTTCTTGTGGAATCCATGTTATTATCTGTGTATTTGTTTATTTCCATATAAACTTATAAGACCATTGGGAATTTTCTAAATTGTTTCTTTTTATTGCAAGTAACTATGTAAGCGTGAATGAATTAATACATTTAAAGAAATAAACTATTACTCATTGAGTAGCTGCTTTGTGCCAGATAGTGTAGTAGACATTTTGCATACTTTCACTCTTTTTTCATCCATATTTTATAGGCTAGAAAACTGAGTATCCAAAAAGTTAAATAACTTGTTCTAGACCGTATCGCAAGTAAATTGCAAAACTAGGATTGTATGACTCCAGGTTCTTTCTATCATACCATTCTGTGTAAAAATTTGCCTATTTTAAGTCTTTAAAAAATTGAGATTTGAATAATAGTTCCTAGGTCTTCACTCTAATTCCTTAAGTATAGAGCCAGTTGATGGGCAGACAATGCTAAATGGTGAGGATTAATGGGTACCAAGGAGTTTTATGTTTATTTTTGAACTCTCCTAGTCCGGTTGACTTACCTACTTCTTGGGGATAAAAATCATTGTTACCTATTGCCTTAAACTCACCCTGTTAATTGTTCAAAAAATTGTAAGTTGCGAAATTTTTTAAAAAACACATCGTTCTTTTTGGTGCTTAGGTATTTTTTTAAGGAACATGCTTATAGATAAATCACATAAAATGAAAACAGCTAGACATTGTTAATATCTGATAACATTGAAACTTATATTAAATAATTATCAGATTTAATTGTACTTTATTTTAATTGTAGAGGTGCTGGCCACATTTGCTTTAGAAACATAAGATAATATAGGAATTCTTTGCTCTAAGACAAATTAAAAAAAGATGGACGTTTAAAAGAGATAATTTAGTACAAAAGTGAGACTTTGAGTGTCAACTTCTGACTCTATCATTGTGTGACCTTGGTCTATTTAAACTTCCTTTTGCCTTAGTCCTCACATATAAGGTGATAATATTAGTATCTATTAAATATTAAATCTAACACAGATTCTCTTTAAAATCAGGCACTGAAATAAAGGACTTGGGTGAAGGTAATTTATTCCCTGGCAGAAATATTCCATCCATAGGGGCTAACGTCAAATCCCACTGAGCCTAAAGTTGAGAGGATAGGAAGCACAAATTCCCTGACATGGACACTGAGGATGGGCAGATTTCTCAAGTGGGTCAGGTGGTGTGTGCTGCAAATTCTACTTCTACCCCTTATTCTCACACCCATGCCAATGAGACAGAGCATCATGCAATGACCATTGGTTAAACTCATATGCTGCATTCTGGAGGACAACTCGCCAGTCCTATAGAGAGTCATTCTAAAGCTCAGCCTTTAGACCATTCTAGCATTCTATCACTCTGGTGATATAATAGAAGATAACAACAGTGGATCTCATACCAGTAATTGAGGCATGGCAGAGGCAAAGAAGGCAAAACCATATCTGAATACGTATCAGCCCAGTGAGGATGAGTTGCTATGCCCTCCAGAGTAGAAGGAATCAGATGTAATAAACTTGCCGTCATATGTCTGGTTGGCTTCCTTGAGTGATGATACCATTTTGAGGGGTCACTTTTGGCCAGTGCTTATTGGTTAGACATTTAGCATGCCAATAGCAAGATCAGCCTTGGTGAGGGGGAATTCATGCTTTTATGCCCATGTGTAGCCTTCATCCCTGCCACTATGGCCAGTTGATTTTAACATCTACCGTGCAAGCTCTCAGGTGGCTGAGGATATGGGCTAGCTAGCATTCAATTGATGAATCATCTTTTCCATCTGGTCATTCAGTGCTGCCTCTGCTGTGAATACCTTGTTGAGTTTTCACATTTTGCATCCAAACCTATAGGGCCATCCACAGGCCTCGTTTTCAGACCTTGTATCTGACCATGTGGTATTTCTCCTTCCAGGCCCCTGATCAAGTAGCAGAGCCATTAGTCACTACCCAAGAATTGATAAATATATATATATATTTTTTAACCTCAAACTACTTCTTTCTTCATACAAAGTTGATGAAACCCTGCCTAATGGTAAGATTTGCTACTCAAAATGATGTGAAAGGACCATTTTTGGATTTGTTTTCCATTCATCATGAGTGATCTTTTTGCAAAATATCGTACCACATATTAGTTATTGCAGTAGTGTCAAAGTGCTTTAAATGTTTACAAACGTGTGCTCTTACTTTTAATCCTTATCTCATGGAATGATAAAAAAGTTTATGAACTGGTGTTAGTCTGTGGACTGCATTTTGAGGAACACTGAAGTAGTTCACCTCTGTGTGGGCTGTAGTGTGGCAGTTGTTTTCATCTTGCACCCCCATATTTAGCTGGCCACCATAAGCTGTCTGGTTTTCTGCAGGAGCCATTCCTTGAGGGTGGCACAACTCACTGTTATTCTACCTGGCTAAACTGTCTCTTCTGATTTATTATTTGGCCAGGGGCAGAGGAGAAATGATGCCAGGTTCACCAGTGTAGAGTTACTCTGGTAAATGGTAGCACATCCCCTTAAAGAATTATTAGAGAAACATTGCCTCTTTTTTTTTGAGTTGGAGTCTCACTCTGTTGCCCAGGCTGGAGTGCAGTGGCACACTTATGGCCATCCCAGCGTCGACCTGCTGTGCTCCAGCAATCTTTTTGCCTCAGCCTTACAAGTAGCCAGAACTATAGGTGTGTGCTACCACACCCGGCTAATTTTTTATTCATCGTAGAGAGAGGTCTTGCCAAGTTGCCTGGGCTGGTGTTGAACCTGTGGGCTCAGGCAATTCACTTGCCTCGGCCTCTCAAAGTGCTGGGATTACAGGCTGAGCCACTGACGAGCCCAGCTGAAACATTGTCTTTTTTTCTCAAGAGTACTCAGCTTCCCCTTAATATTGTTGGTCTCCGGGTTTGAGAACTGGCTTAGATCTGGAAACTGAACATCAATTTTCTCTTAAGTTCTCAGTCATCTTTGCCAATGTAAGTAAAACAAAAAAAAGGTTCATTCATTACTTGTCATGGGTTGAATTGTGCTCTCCCCAATATTCACATGTTGAAATATTATTAACCCCCTGGTACCTCAGAATGTGACCTTAGTTGGAGACAGGGTAATTGCATATTTAAAGTAAAGTAAAAATGAGGTCATACTGGAGTTGATTATGCCCCTTATCCAATATGACTAGTGTTTTTATAAAAAAGAAAATTTGGACATGGAAATGTACACAGGAAGAATACTACGTGAAGATGAAGGCAGAGATTTGAGGTGATGCTTTCACAAGTCAAGGAATGCTAAAAAATGCCAGCAAACAACCAGAAGATAGGAGAGAGTCATGGAACAGATTCTCACAGCTCTTAGGAGCCATGCCTGCTGACATCTTGATCTTGGACTTCTGACCTTCAGAACTGAGAGACAATAAATTTCTGGTTTTTAAACCACCCAGTTTGTGGTACATTGTTTTAACAGATCTAGCAAACAAACACATTACCCATCTCTTTTGTGTCTGTAGACAAAGTAGTTGCAGTTTATTAGCCTTTATTACAGATCCCTGCTCTGTTGCTGCTGTGAACTTTCTGCCTTTTATGTCATACATTCACCTTGCTTTTAGTGGCTAGGTGCTACCTCTGGCACCTGCTGTTTTGGAATCCCATCGCTCCCAGTGTTTTAGGACCTACTTAAGATTTTCTTGCTGCGAGTTAAATTTGGAATCTTAGGGAGAGTGCCTTCAGATTAATATGCTCTTTTCTATCTAGCATTCTTTCCCCATGCCTCAACTCAGCACCCTTAAGATGCAATTCTAGTGACACCTGTCAGATAGATTCAGCAGCTTTTTTGGTAAATAAGCATAACAGAGCTTTTATAAGTAAGATTTGATCCTGGTTATTAGTATAGAGGCAATGAAGAGAAGCAGGGCGGATCTTGAGGAGGACATCAGCCCCAGCTACATCCTTTGCCAAGTCTCTATGCAGTTGGAGATGGCTTTCCTTTATGAAAGGGAAGAAAGTGGGTTCTGCCACCCAGAAGATTCAGCAGAATCTGACCATGTGGTGTTCTCATGTACGCCCAGCCAAATACCAACATCCCATGCATTGGTACCCTGCCCTTTCCCTGTCAAGGCCTGCTGGGACTGTGCATTTAGTCTTCTTTGTAGTTAAGCTTCGCCATCAAATCTTAGGCCTGATTTCAGTACAGTCTGTTCTCTGAGTTCAGGAGATAAGGTTCATTTTCAGTACTGACATGGAGTTTTTTGACATTTACAGCATGCCCTGAATTGATAGATGGCTTACTCAAGCCTGCTGCTCTCATTCCTCAAAGCTTCTAAAGTAGTTAGCAAATACTCCAAAATCCTTGTTTTGATTACCTCATGTGTTTCATGTATTAGAGCTATTATATAAGCTTGTACTTTCTCCTGTACAAATTACAGTTTACTGCTGGTAAAACTTTCAGTCATTGTGCTCCCGTAACATGTTATGGGTTATCATCACTATTATCACTAGAAATTGAACCCTTGCTGCCCTCTGGCCAGCAAGTAATACCATTTCAGAATCTCATTCTGAGGGTCTGTTTTCTAGCAGGACTTCTATTACTGACAGTGTTAATTAGAATTTCCCCCCAAAGTGGACCCTGAGATAAGGACTTAGGTACAGGTAGTGTACGTGCAAGGTGATGCCAGGAAGAATAAGGAGTAAGTAGGTGGGCAGCTGTCAGCCTCAGTATGACCATCCACAGCAGTGGAAAAGAACTCACAGAAAAGTCACGGGGATATGGTATAACATGGACAGGGTCTCCTACATGGGTTCATCAGGCATGGTATAAAGATTACAGATGTAAATTAAGAGCACAGAAACTAGCACATTATAAGCACTCAATAAGTTTAGCTATTATTTTTATTGGTGGTTAATCATAATGCAAATAGTTTTTTATTTGTTTTGTTTTCTCTACAAATAAGAAAAGATTTGTTTCATGACACCTTTAATTCGTGAACTCTCCTAATATGTTTGAAATGTAATTTGATATTTGAAATTTTCCAAACTTTTTCAACTCTCTAAAATGTATCTATTTTCTTAACTTACTCCCATAATTCCTGATGTATGGTAGAACTATAACAATAAGATGATGACTGGGCTTTATTTAACTTTGATGACCTGAGTCCAGCATGTAGGTCCTGCAGTGTTGTTATTTTGAAGCTGATCTCTTCATTCCATTTATTACCCCAACTTTTGTAACATATTTGACTTCTTGTTAACATGATGAAAGAAAATTAAAATTCCTATTCTTTTTTTCAAAAGAAACAATTTTATTTATAGGGTTCTTAGGCCTCAGGAAAATCCTTACTTAAGGTGCAAATGATTGGGTGCAGTGGCTCATGGCTGTGGTTCCAGCACTTTGGGAGGCCAAGGCGAGAGAATCGCCTGAGCCCAGGAGTTTGAGACCAGTGTGGGCAACATAGTGAAACCTTGTCTCTACAATTAAAAAAAAAATTTGCTGGTGCGTGCCTGGAGTCCTAGCTACTTGGGAAGCTGAGGTGGGAGGTTGAGGCTGCAGTGAGCTGTGGTCATGCCACTGTACTCCAGCCTGGGTGATAGAATAAGACTCTGACTCAAAACAAACAAACAACAACAAAAAAAGTGAAAATGGTAATTCTAACCTCTAATTTCTCAGAGGAAATATCTGGTGTACTAGTGAAATGATGTAAATTTTGAATACAGAATTTAATGTCTCTTTAAAAAAAATATTCTATTTCTACTTCAGTTGGATAGTCTGTGTAGCTGGAGAATAATCGCTGACAAATTGCTGAAACAATTAATTAAGTAGTCATTTGGTATCACCAGGAGGACAATAAATTGAACTGTGGAAAGCAGTTAAGGCAAATGATGCCTAACTACTTTCTTTTCAATACCCAGGCAAACTCAATGAGTAAACAAAAACTAATAAGCTTAGTATATACAGAATATTTTATGCTCTACCTTTATGGACACATTCAATAAAGTGCCATATGACATTTCTTGAAACAGTAAAACTAATTATAAATGTAACAGCTTATAGATATAGAAATAATGTGTTGAAATAGAAATAATAGTGATAGAAGGTTTGAATATGCACTCAAAGTAAAATTTGCAATGCTAAAAAGACTTTAATTAGCACTTAAAGTAAAATTTGTCATTGTTAAAAAATATTAATCGGGAGACTATTAGTGCTTTGAGTTATGTAAGTAAACTAAAACTCAACTCAATGTAAATAGTAAACAGTAAAACAGTGATATGAAACTTAAGCTTTAACCAGCCAGAAACCACCAAGTAACTCTAACTAGAGACTTACCAGTCAGAAACTTGCCAACTACCTCTAACTAGGGAGTTTCCATTTTAAGCAATCAAACATTTTCTTTGTCTTGCTTGTGTGTCTTTATAACACCTTATAAAAGTTTTCCTTTGCACCCCTTTCCTGGACCCCAAACCACTTGTAATCTGGTGCTGCCCAATTCATGAATTGCCAAATGCTCAACTAAACTCTGTTAAATTTAAATGTGTCTAGGTTTATCCTTTTATATAAGCTAGTTACGAGCATACTTCCATCATTATTATTTATATACTTAAATTCATTTTCCAAGTTTATTTGAGTCATATTAAAATACTGTTAAATACCTGCACATGGATGTTTGTTGTAGCATTATTCGCAATAGTAAAAACATGGAACCAGTCATGCTGCTGATCAAAAGTGGACTGGATTTAAAAAATGAGGTACATATACATGATGGAATACTATGCAGCCATAAAGAAGGACGAAAGTATGAACTTTGCAGTAACTTGGATGAATTTAGAGTCTGTAATACTCAGTAATCTGTCATAGAAACAAAGATCTGAGTACCACATGCACTCACTCATAAGTGAACACTGAACATTTACCATAATACTATAAGAAAGGGTTTGGCAGTAGGGAGACTGCCAGGAAGAGGGGGAGCATAACATCAATAAGGGTATCTGATCTCAGTCCAGGTGAGGTACAGACCAAAGGAAGGCCCAAACTTTACCTATTTGATGACCACTTATGTATCTAATCCTGAATTGTATTCCATATCTTTAAAATGAAAAAAAGATACTGTTAATATTTTGAGGTGAGATGGTGGTATTGTGGTTATGCTTTTAAGAAAGTAATTCTTACCTTTTAGACATGCATACTGAATATCTACAAAAATGTCGTGATGCCAGGGATTTTCTTCAAAGTGGGAGGGTATATAGACGAGACAAATTTGACTGAGTTGATTTTTGAAGGTGGGTCATGAGTACATTGAGGTTTATTATACTTCTGAATAAGTTTAAATTTTCATAGTAAAACACTTATAAATTATTATGTGGTATACTGCTAATGGGTGTTATTGAACTTCATAAGTAGATGCTAATTATGCTCTTATTTTCCAATTATAGTTATTGTTTTTGCAATCTGGTAACAATATTTACAAAGACATAGAGCAGAAAATAAAGGAACCATTTATTTTGGTCAGCTTGTTTGGGGTAGAAGACTCAGATTTGTAATAAGCATTTCTTGGGCTGATGGGACCTTGGAAAAATTCTGTTTTAATTATTTCCTTTGTAGGTGAGAGGATTGGAATTTGGCTGGCCTAAATGGTTTGTATCATGATTCAGACTGCAAAATGGGTTTTAGCTTTTGGTTCTGGGATTTTTCCTACTCTGTTAGATGTCTGTCTATAAAGGTAACATAAGATTATTTTATCTCACAGAGACTCAATTGCCCATACAGAGGGATAGCTTAAGTGGCAGGAGACTGCTCTGACCAAAGCATAGTTCTGCCAAGTACTAGCTGTGAGACCTAGAATGACTTATTTCACCACTCTAAATCTCAGTTTTCTTAAAAATTGAGAAAAACTACTGTTGTGAGGATTATAAAAAATAATATGTTAAAATGGTTAGTAATAGAATCTACTTTCTAGAGACTTTGTAAGGATTAAATGAGATTATTGTATTGTTAGCATAATAGCTGTCACACAGTATGTACTCAGTGAATACTAGATATTGTTGGTGTCAATTCTGTTGTTATAATCACTTCATACAGTCATAGTAGTAAGAAATTTTGAATTTAGAATTTCAGTGTATAAATTGCAGCCTGATAATTAAGAATTCACTGTAAATGAGTATATGCCTATATATGTACATATACACACGTGTATATGTGTGTGTGTGTGTGTGTGTGTGTGTGTGTGTGTGTAGGCTGGTGCATTAGATACCTTTTTAAAAATGACTTTATTGAGATATTAATTCCCATACCATAATGTTCATACATTTAGTGGGTATAACTCGATATAGTTAACAAGTTAATATATTCAAAGAGTTGTGAAACCACCACTACAATCTAAATTTTAGGATATTTTCATCACTCTAGAAATAAGCCCTGTACATATCAGCAGTTGCTTTCCATTCCTCTGATCTCCCCAGTCCTAGACAACCACTAATCTACTTTCTGTTTCAATAGATTTGCCTATTTTGGACATTTCATATAAGTGGAATCATACAGTATGTGGCCTTTATGGCTGTCTTTTTTCCCTTAGCATATGTTTTCAGAGTTCATCCATGTTATTGCATGTATTGGTACTTCATTCCTTTTTAATGCCAAATAATATTCCTTGTATGAATCTTTTTGCAACTTACAGAATAGTTTACACTTCCCTATATCCCTGTGTTTGGTATGGAAGATAAGTACATTCAGCTCTACTCTAGGTGGGTGGAAGAATTCTACATTTTTATCGGGTTTATAATTGTAGCCTAAATCATCTGCCAGGAAAAATAGTCACTATATACATGGATCTAATATTACTTAATTGTGCTGTAGTGTGAGAAGGATCAAAGAAAGAGAGAAGAGGGATAGAGAGAAAGAAAGGAATAAAGACATGGGAAGACAGAAATAGGGAAGGTAAAGGTAATATTTCACAGAAATAGAACAAATTTGTATGGAAACATAAACCACCCCAAATAGGCAAAGCAATCTTGAGAAATAAAAACAAAGTTGGAGTCATCACTCTTCCTGATTTCAAACTATATTACAAAACTTTAGTTTACCAAGACAGTATGGTACTGGTAGAAAAACAGACACATTAGACCACTGGAGCACAATAGCCCAGAAAGAAACTGAAAAGAGATGAGTGTTGGCAAGACTGTGGAGTAAAGGGATTCCCTGTGTGTAAATTGGTGCAGCCTTTATGGAAAACTGTGTGGCTGTTCCTCCAAAAATTAAAAATATAACTGTC
This sequence comes from Cephalopachus bancanus, assembly GCA_027257055.1. NCBI lineage: Eukaryota > Metazoa > Chordata > Mammalia > Primates > Tarsiidae > Cephalopachus > Cephalopachus bancanus. The sequence goes on from JAPVLO010000090.1 coordinate 2,069,175, forward strand.
CTCCCTCTTCTGGGAATGTACCCAAAGAAAATGAAATCAGAATCTTGTAGAGATAACCTGCACACCCATGTCCACTGTGGCATTATCCATAATATCCCAGATATACAAACAACCTAGGTATCTATTGACAGATGAGTGGATGAAGAAATTGTTGTGTATGTACATGCACACAATGGAATATTATACTGCCTTAACAAAAAAGACATCCTGCTACCTGTGACAACATGGATGAACCTGGAGGATGTTATGCTGAGTGAAATGAGCCAGTCACAGAAAGAATAATACTGCATGATCTCACTTATGTTCAGAATCTCAAAAAAAAGTTGAATACATAGAAGCAGTAGAATAGTGGTTACTGGGAACTGGGATGGGGAAGGAGGAACAAGAATGGGGTGATGTAAGTCAAAGATACAAAGTTGCAATTATTAGGATGAATGTTTAGAGATCTAACTTTCAGCATGAGAACTATAGTTAGTAATATTATGTCGTATACTAGAAATTTGCGAAGAGAGTAGATTTTAGGTGCTCTTATAACCAAAAAAGGGAAAAAAATGTAACTGAGATGATAGATATGTTAATTTGTGAGACTTTAGTAATTATTTCATTGTATATATCAAAACACCATGTTGTATGAAGAGGGACCCAAAAAACCTGGAACTTGTTTATAAAAAATTGTAAACAATTTATATATTTAAACTTCTGTCACCTTCAAAGTTTTCTGCGTTTGATTCAATATACCTATCAGGATACCTTTTCCACTTCTTAGAACAGTTTTTGAGCCTGTCAATTTTGATGCCTTTTAGTACTCCTGCCATTTTTTGGTTTCACCTCCTCCACTTTGGCAAAACGTTTCTCTCTGAGAACTTTTTTCATCCAGGGAAGCAAAAACAAACAAACAAACGTCACTTGGGGTGAGATTTTTAGGAAGCAGCTGGAGACCATATTTCTGTGAACTATCAGAATGGGGGGGGTGGGACCTGGGGGACATGCCATTTTCAGTCAAACACAGCTAAACAGTGTGGTGTCGGCAGGTGTGCTGTCGTTGGAGGGAAGAACCAGTCATCTGTTTGCTACAACTCAGGACGTTTCTTCCACAAATGGTTATGCAACCTTCTTAAAACTTCCAGATAAAGACTTTGGTTGACTCATCTGGAGAAACAAATTCCAAGTGTACTATAAGGAACCTGCCCTCCAAAAGATAATTCTGTTTTTGTGGGATCTCCCTCTCATATACCTTAAATATATATAATAAAAAAGGTAATATTTCAGTAGAAACTGGATAATTGTGTGTTGCGGAGGCTATATCTAGGAGATTCCTGCAGTGGGTGAAAGATGGACATTGACCCCTTAACAACTCAAATAATTGGAAACATCTATTGAGTCATTTCTTAACTAATTTGGTATAGATTGTTATGATTTTTGATCAACACAAGATTTTGTACTTAACTTAGTAGATGCAGAATAAATAAAAAATAAAATCCTGAGGAATTTAATAATTTGTATTGTTACAAAATTCTCACTTCTATCCCCCCACAAATATATTCCTTTTAAAAATAATTTGGAGAGTGCACCAGTGATAATTATTCTGATTTAAACTCTCAGGGGTATAGTTCTACTTCTATTTGCTGCATTCCCACCTAGGATACTAACTAGATGATCAGTACTAGGTCCTTGTTAATCTGAACTTCAAAGAAATCATAACATTTTAAACATACCAATGCATTTTCTCTTAAGTCCTTTCAGGTCTAAAGTTCCATGATTTACTATCATATTGCTTTACTAGTCACTTTTTGGGGTGAGTTTTAAGACTGTCAGCCTATTATTTATTTATGTAGGTATTTATTTATTTAGAAATCAAGGAGATACATGTGAGGATTTGCTACAGAAGTATAATATTGCTTGAAGGCGAGGTTTGGGCTTCTGATGAGACACCTGCCCAGGGATGGGTTGGTACCCAGTGCTTGACTGGTGTCCCTTACTCCCCCTCCTTCCCTTCTTTAGCAATACCCAGTGTTTGTTCCTGTCCTGTTCTACTCTATTGGTGGAAATAACATAAGCTAGTTCAACCATTGTTGAAAGTGGTTTGGAGACATCTCAAAAAACTAAAAATAGAGCTTCCATTCGATCCAGCAATCCCAGTCCTGGGAATGTGTTCCCAGTGATTAGTGTCCACTTATAAGTGAGAACATATGACACTCAAATTTCTTTTTTTTGAGTTGTGGTCTCACTCTGTTGCCCAGACTAAAGTGCAGTAGCACTATCACAGCTCACTGCAGCCTCAACCACCTGGACTTAAGCAATCCTTCTGCCTCAACCTCCCAAGTAGCTGTACAGGCACAACCACAGCCAGCAATTTTTTTTATTTTTTATTTTTTTATTTTTTTGTAGAGTTGTCTCATTCTTTTGCCCAAATTGGCTCGAACTTCTGGGCTCAAGCAGTTCTCTGACCTTGGCCTCCCAAAGTTCTGGGGTTACAGGTGTGATCACACCTGGCCCAGATTTTTGTTTCTGTAATAGTTCACAGAATGATGGTCTTCCAGCTGCATCCATGTTGCTGCAAAGGACATGATTTTGCTCTTCTTTATGGCTGGGTAGTATTCCATCATGTATAGGTACCTTTTCTTTATCTAGTCCATCTCGATGGAAATCTAGTTCGGTTCCATTTTTTTTTTGCTGTTATGGATAGTGCTGCAATAGTGCTTCAGGTATCTTATTTGTAGCATGATTTGTGTTCCTTTGGGTATATTCCCAGGACTGGGATTGCTGGATCGAATGGTAGCTCTATTTTTAGTTTTTTGAGATATCTCCAAATCACTTTCAACAAAGGTTGAACTAACTTATGTTATTTCCACCAACAGAGTAGAAGCATTTTTTTTCTCTGCAGCCTGGCCAGCACTTTTTTTTTTGACTTTCTAATGATAACCTTCCTTACCTGTGTAAGATAGTATCTCACTGTAGTTTGATTTGCATTTCTCTGATGATTAGTGAAGCTGAGCATTTTTTTCGTATGATTGTTGACTGCTTGTATGTCTTCCTTTGAGAGGTGTCTGTTCATGCCCTTTGCCCACTTTTTAGTGGTTTTTTTTCCCTTTTGAGTGTCTCACAGACCCTGCATGTTAGGTCTTTGTTGAATGAATAGCTTGCAAATATTTTTTTCCCATTCTGTGGGATGTCTCGTTACTCGCTTTATGGTTTCTTTGCTGTGTCAAAACTTTTTAGCTTGATAAGGTCCCACAATCTTAGCTTTTGCTGTATTTGTTTTTGAAGACTTGGCCATAAATCATTGCCTGGGCCCATGTCCGGGGAGTGTTCCCTAGGCTTTCTTCTAAGATTCTTAGAGTCTGAGTTTACACATTTAAGTCCTTGATTCATTTCGAGTTGATTTTTGTATATGGTGATAGCAAGGTTCCAGTTTCATTAATCTCTATGTGGTTAGCCAGTCTTCCCAGCACCATTTGCTAAATAGGATCTTCTTTCCCCAATGTTTTTGTCAGTTTTGCTAAAGATGAGTTGGTTGAAGGTCTGTGGTTTTATTTCTGGGCTCCTTATCCTGTTCCATTGGTCTGTGTGTCTATTTTTGTGCTAATAGCCTGTGGTAAAGTTTGAAGTGTGAAAGTGTGATGCCGTCAGCTTTTTTCTTTTTACTGAGGATTGTTTAGCTATTCAGGCTCTTTTTTGCTTCCATATGAGTTTAAGTATTGTGTTTGCTAGGTCTGTGAAAATGTTGCTGGCAGTTTGATAGGGATTGTGTTTAATCTGTAGATTGCTTTGAGAGAATGGATATCTTGACAATATTGATTCTTCCAATTCATAAGCCTGGGATATTCTTACATTTTTTTGTATTGTCTTTGATTTCTTTGAGCAGAATTTTGTAGCTCTCATTGTCAAGATCTTTCACCTCTTTGGTTAGAAGAATACCAAAGTGTTTTCTTATTTTGTGGCTATTGTGAATGGGATTATGTTTTTGATTTTGTTCTCAGCCTGCTTGTTGGTTGGTGTATAAGAATGCAGCTGATTTTTGCACATTGATTTTATTATCCCAAGACTTTACTGAAGTCATTTATCAGTGTGAGGAGGTTTTTGCAAGACTGTCTAGGGTTTTCTAGGTATAGAATCATACAATCTGTGAAGCGGGATAATTTACCTTCCTCTTTTTCTATTTGGATATCTCTGATTTCTTCCTCTTTTCTAACAACTCTGGTTAGGACTTCCAGTACTGTGTGAAATAGGTATGATGAGAATGGACATCCTTGTCTTGTTCCAGTTTTTAGGAGGAATGTTTCTAGCTTCTGCCTGTTAAGTATGATGTTGGCTGCAGGTTTGTCATAGATTGCTCTTATTATTTTGAGTAATGTTCCTTCAATGGCTAGGTATTTGAGGGTTTTTAATCAAGAAGGGATGTTGGATTTTATCAAATGCTTTTTCTACATCTATTCAGATATGTGTGTAGTTTTTGGTTTTTATATTTGTTTGTGTGGTAGATTACATTTATTGATTTGTGTATGTTTGTGTATCCTGGAAATGAAGCCCACCTGCTCATGATGAATGATTCTTGTAATGTGCTGTTGGATGTGATTTGCTAGTATCTTGTTGAGAATTTTTGCATTTTTGTTGGTCAGGAGTAGACCTGAAGTTTGTTTCCTTGTTGGGTCTTTGCCACTTTGGAGTATCAGGATGATATTGGCTTCATAGTGTGAGCTAAGGAGGATTCCTTCCTTCTTAATTGCTTGGAAAACTTCAGTAGTATTGGTGTCCACTCTTCCTTATACATCTGGTAGTATTCAGCTGAGACATCATCTGACCTGGTTCTCCCCCCACAGAGGTTTCTTATTAGTGAATCCATTTCTTAGATTATTATTTGTCTGCTTAGGGTTTTGATTTTTTCCTATTCCAATCTTGGGAGGTTGTGTGTTGCCAGAAATTTCTCCATTTCTTCTGGATTTTCTAGTTTCCTCACATACAGATGTTCGTAGTAATCACTGATAATCTTTGGTATTTCTTCAGGGTCAGTTGAAACATGACCTTTTTTGTTTTGGGTTGTGTTTATTCAAATTTTATTTCTCTTTGTTTAAAAAAGAGAAGTCTGTCAATCTTATTTATCCTTTCAAAGAACCAGCTTTTTTACTCAATTCTTTGTTGGTTTTTGTTTTTATTTCATTAAATTCTGTTTTTATTTTGATAATTTCCATTCTTCTACTGACTTTGAGATTGGATTGTTCTTGTCTTGTTCCCTTAGTTGCGACATTAGGCTGTTGACTTGCTGTCTCTGTTTCCTCTCTCCCTTCCTTTCTCCTTCCCTCCATACTTCCCTTCCTTCTTTCATTGGAGTCTCACTCTACCTCCCAGGACGGAGTACAGTGGGTTGATCATGGTTCACTGTAACTTCAGTCTCCTGGTGACCCTCCTGCCTCAGCCTCCCAAGTAGATTGGACTATAGGTGCATGCCACCATGCCTGGCTAATTTTTAAATTTTTTTTTTTTTTGTAGAGATAAGGTCTTGTTGTATTGCCTAAGCTGCTCTCTGTTTTCTTGATGTATGTGCAGTTACACATTTCCCTCTCAGCATTGATTTCATGTTATCACATAGGTTTTGGTATGTTGTATTTTTATTTTCATTTGTTGCTAGAGCTCTTTTTATTTCTTGATTTCCATGTTAACCCAAAAGTTATTTAGAAGCATATTGTTTAATTGGCATGTACTTATGTGTTTTGGGCAATTCTTGTTGGTGATACCTATTTTTATTCTGCTGTGGTCTAAGAAGGTGCTTGGTATGATTTTGACCTTTTGAAATTTGTTCATTCTTGATTTGTGTTTAAGGATGTGATTGATCTTAGAGTATGTTCTGTGTGCTGATGAGAACAATGTACATTCTGTGCTTACTGGGTGAAGTGTTCTGTAGTTGTCTGTTAAATCTAATCAGTCCAATGTTGATGTAAGGTTCTGAATTTCTTGGCTAGTTTTCTGTGTTGATTATCTGTTTAATGGGTGTTAGTAGAGTGTTGATTATCTGACTATTATTGTATGCCTGTCTGTGTCCTCCTTTAGATGAATTAGCAATTTTTTAATAAATCTGGGTTCTATGTTGGGTGCATATACAGTCAATGTGAATATTTCTTGCTTGTGAACTGAGCCCTTTCATTGTGTAGTGCCCTTTATTTCCTTTTTAACTTTTATTGGTTTAAAGTCTGTTTTATTTAATTTAAGAACAGCTACTCCTGTTCTTGTTTGTTTTTAATGGCCCATGGGTATCGCTTGCAGTGAGATGGGTTCCTAAAGGCAGCAGAGTGATGGATCATGCTTCTTTAAGTACTTTGCCACTCTATGCCGTTTGAGTGGTGCGTTCAGTCCATTCACATTCAACTGAATTATTGAGATGTAGGGGTTTGGGTTTGTTTCTGTGTTCATGTTGTTAAGAAGCTACTTTGCATTCAAGGATGTGGGGTTGATTTGTATGGTCTGTAAGTTCTGTGCTTGCTTATGCTTTTGTGATGGGTAGAACTGTTCTTTTATCTCTATACTTAGAACTTTCTTAAGCATTTCCTGAAGGGCTTGTCTGGAGATGGCATATTTTCTTAGGGATTTGATGTCTGGGACGGATTTTAATTCTTCATTGATGAAGTTTAGCTTGGTAGGGTAGGAAATTCTTGGCTGGCATTACTTTTCTTTAACAATGTTAAAGATGGGTTCCCAGTTCCTTCTGACTTGTAAGGTTTCTGCTGAGAGGTCTGTTGCAATTCTGGTGGGTCTCCCTTGGTAAGGGGTCTGTCCCTTCTCTGCAGCTGCCTTTAGGATTTTTTCTTTCATAGTCACATTGGCAAATGTTATTTTGTGCTTTGGGGATGGTCTTCTCATGTAATGCCTTGCAGCAGTTCTCTGAATTTCTTGTGTCTGCGTGGCTGTCTCTCTAGTGAGATAGGAGAAGTGTTCTTGGATGACATATTGGGAAGCTTGTTCCAAGGTGCTCTCAGTTTCTCCTTCTCTCTCAGGGATACCAGTCAGTTATAGATTGTCTCTTTACATAATCCTGGACTCCTGTAGGCTTTGCTCATTTTTTCTAATTCTTTTCTCCTTATTTTTGTCCGACTGGGTTAATTCAGTAACTGGACCTTCAGGTCCTAAGATTCTTTTCTCTGCCTGGTTGATTCTGCTTTCAGATTTGCTGTTGTGTTTTGGGATCTGGCAGTCCTTCTGCCTCAGCCTTCCGAGTAGCTGGAACTACAGGCACACGCTACCATGCCTGGCTAATTTTTTTATTTTATTGTAGAGATGAGGTTTTCGACAAGTTGCCCAGGCTGTTCTCCAACCCGTGGGCTCAGGCAGTCCCCTCATCTCAGCTTCCAAAACTGCTGGGATTACAGGCTTGAGCCATGGCCCCGACCCCCTTTTTATTTTTTGTTTTATTATTTTTATGTGATAAAGTTGCTATTATTAGGGTAACTGTTGTTTTCTTCCTTGACCTCCCTCCTCTGGTCTGCCTGTGGTAGGGGAAGCTGTGGCAGGGAGAGGGAGGACCTGGGGGAAGACATCTGGTTGTGCTTCACCAGTGCAGTCTGGTGAGGGCATGGCAAATCCTTTTGTTCAGATTGGGGTGGGGGGTGCTTTCCCCTCCCTCCGGCTCTAGTGCCAGGGGTCTTGCCTAGTCAGGAGCTCCAGCATCTCTCTTCCCTGCCCGCGTGTCTCATCAGGAGGATTGGCTGGCAGCCAGGAGGGGCGCCACGACTCTATTCTGGCACAGGTGTTGGGGGGGGAGTGATTGGCGTCTTCCTGTCTGCTTCTCTCGCACAAGGGTAGAGGTGAGGCTGCTGCTCTGCTGGAGGGTACTTGGTGTTTCTCCCTTGGTCCTCCAGTGGGCAGGCTGTCACCGCTGTGCTGTGCAGAGGTGCACTGCCTCCTGGTTCCTGTCCTGCCTCCCATGTGGTGCAATTGCAGAGTGATGGCAGGTCACTGAGGGCACACCAGGCCCGTAGGCCTGACCTGGGGCTGGGCTGGGTACTGGTGCTGCTGGAGAAAGGACCCAAAGTAAGGTGTCACTCCTCCTGGGGGCTGGAGAGGGAGGAACGGGGGAGGGCCTATGTAGTACAGACCATCCCTGCAGAGTGAGTTTCAGGATACCTCCAGTCCCCACGTGATTCCAGCAGCTGGGCTTGTCCAGATGGCTGTGTTCCAATTCCAGGCAGCTCTCTGTACCCTAATAGTTCTGGAAGAGGGTGTGGGGAAGGGTCTGGCTGTCTTTCCCTTGGCTAGGACTGCAGAGGCTGGCAAGAGGTTTATAAAAAACCTCTTGCATATACTCACTGCTTCCTTCTTCAAGAGTGCTCTCCTAGTCTCCTGTTAGAACTGCTTCTGGGAGCAACTGGGGCTTGGAGCTGTCTATTCTTCCCATCTCCAGTAGACTGTCTGATAAACCCCCATCTGGATTTCCAAAGTAACTTCTGAAGCACCAGGGGACTCCTCCTGCTAGGTGCCTTTGCTGAGAGCAGCAGTTGTTCACTGTCTCCACTTGGCCCCCCTGCTAACAGCCTGTTAACAAAGTTTGTAATAGAACAGTCAAGTTTTTAAAGTATTTTTTGAAAAGGAATTTCCTTCTTTTTAAAAAAATATATTCTTTTTAAAGTTTTTATTTTAAAATTGTGGGATACAATTCAGGGTTAGTTATACAAATATTCATTGTGCAGATACCCTTGTTGATTCATTGTACAGATACCCTTGTTGATGAGGTGTGTCCCTGCCCCTTTTCCCCAGACAGATATTGACAACTGTCAATCCTACCTCTTTGCCCCCCCCCCCAGCTTCTTGCTACTGTCAATCCTTTTCTTATAGTATTATGGTAGTTGTTCAAGGTCCACTTATGAGTGAGAACATGTGATACTTAGAGCTTTGTTTCTGTGAAAGATCACTCAGTATTATAAACTCTAATTCCACCCAGGTTGCTGTGAAGTTCATGATTTTGTTCTTTATAGCTGCATAATAATTCATTGTGTATATGTACCACATTTTTTTAAATCCAGTCCTCTTTTGATGGGCAACACGGTTGGTTCCATGTTCTTGCTATTGTGAACAATGCTGTGATAAACATACGTGTGCCATTATCTTTTTTATAGAGTGATTTGAGTTCTTCTGGGTATATTCCCAGAAGGGGGATTGCGGGGTCATATGGAGGGTCAATTTTTAGAGCTTTTGTGGAATTGCCACACTGATTTCCACAGAGACTGTACTAGTTTACACTCCCACCAACAGTGTAGAAGTGTTCCTTTTTTGCCAGGTCCTCTCCAGCATCTGTAGAGAAGAGAAAACATTATTTCCAGTTGGCATTAAAAACAAAATGGGGTGCTTCACCTGCCACCTTATTCAAACCAAAGTCTGATTTTAATAGTATGAAAACAAAGCAAAACAAAAACAGCAAAAAACACCATTTTAACTGTTATCTCCTTCCTTCCTTCCTTCCTTCCTTCCTTCCTTCCTTCCTTCCTTCCTTCCTTCCTTCCTTCCTTTCTCCCTTCCTCCCTTCCCTCCCTCCCTCCCTCCCTCCCTCCCTCCCTCCCTCCCTCCCTCCCTCCTTCCTTCCTTCCTTCCTTCCTTCCTTCCTTCCTTCCTTCCTTATCAGACTCATTCTTTCCCCCAGCGTGGAGTGCAGTGGCATGATCACGGCTCACCATTGCTTCCAACTCCTGGGCTCAGGTGATCCTTCTGCCTCAGCCACTCAAGTAGCTGAGACCACAGGTGCACACTACCATGCTCAGCTAATATTTTTAAAAAAAATTTTTGTAGAGACAAGGTCTTGCTATCTTGTCTAGTCTCAAACTCCTGGGCTCAAGCGATCCTCCTACTTTGACCTCCCAAAGTCCTGGGATTACAGGCATGAGCCACCACACCCAGCCTTAATTGCTATCACTTTTTACTCAACTTCTGGGAAGCAGAATAATGTCCATTCTTGCTGATGGTTAAGAGGACATATCAACTTCTGTTCTCAGAGAACTTCTCACACACTTTTTCATGAAATAGCTAGACCACCAGCAAATGACAAAATCCTGGAATGGTTCATTGTTGTTCCTCTTATTAACTGTTGAAAACTTCACCATAGGGTTGCTGTCACACCTTTAGATGTTTCTCAGTCCATGCTTCTGATAGCAGTTGGTAAAAACATGCATGATATATTTAGAGAACAGTAAGTACTTCTGATTGCTATAGCACGGGCAGCATGGGGCTGTGGAGGCAGGAATAGGGGCTTTGGAGAGGGGCAGCAGGTAGCCTCAGGAAAATTATATGCCTAGAGTGGGCCCTAATTCAATATGACTGGTATCCTTAACCAGTAAGCACCAAAATTGATGGTGCTTACAAAACTATCAGTGACTTCCCCTGACAGTGCTCATTATTTAGTGTAGCATGGAAGGCTCTGTATGATTCCCACCCTTGCAAGTCTTTTGTTGGAGCCAACATAAGTATTTTTTGTTCCCTGAACATACCTTGTGCTTTCTTGCCTTAATGCCTGTTTTTTTGCTGTATCCTTGTCCACATACTTGACTGTACCCTTCAGTTTGTGTCTGTAAGCTCTGCCTTCAGGCAATATTAACTGCTTCTCTGTGCTGTGTGGGATCTTGTGGATATATTTGTTATAATGCATGTTCCTTTGTGGTGATTTGTTTACATATCTTTTTTTTCCCCCTAAACTTCACTTTCCTGAAGGGCAGGGACTATTTATGTTTTATATTTATTGTTATATTTCACACTCCTCACACTGTTTGTGATCTGCAATAAATATTTGTTGAGTGAAAGGCAGGGATAGAATGAGGAAGTGCATGAAGGAGAAAATACAAAAATAAAATGGGTTCTTTTAAAAAGAAAATTTCCAGGTTATTTCACTGAAATTTACTTTGAATCCATACTGTTTTATGATAGAATAAAATATAATTATACAGATAACGTTAATCAACTATAAGACTAGCAAGTGACGAAAATGTATGCCAGCCTCTCCCAGAGGCAGCTTATAGTAACGGGGAAGAAGATGGGATGAATGTGGTTCACTTCTTTGAATCCATTGGTCAAAACAAATCAGTCAATCATTACAATTCCATTCAGTAGTTAATGAGTTATATTTGATATGAAACAAATGATCATCATTTGTGATTCTAACCAAACTTCCCCTGAAGAATGTTGGAAGGACATATTTCTGCCCTTTGTGTATTACTTCTTTGGAAAGCCATTGTTTGGACGAAAGTCACAAAGAGAGTAATATGGCCTTAGAGTGAATTTGAGTAACAGAGAGACTTGATGAGAAGAACATAGTGATACAGATTACTGGATTATTCATTTGAGGTCCTTTTTCCTTCTTTGCCAGTCCCACTTCTCCCTCATTTCTGGCTGTCTAGGTTGACATGACTTTTAGGGTAAAGACCAAACTTAGTTCATCCCAGGCTGCGCACATTCAAATGCCTGATCTACAAGGGAGGACCCTTCCCAAAAAACTCCAGAATTTATTTGTAAAAAATTGTGTTTTATTCTTTCATGTTTAAATTTCAGTCACTTTCGAAGTGTTTTCCATTTGATGCAGATGCTTTTTCCACTACTTAAAACAATTTTTGTACTTATCAGTTTTGATGCCTTTTAGTGCTTCTGCTGTTTTTTGTTTCACGTCTTATACATTGGCAAACCGTATCTCTTTGGGGACTTTTTTTATCCAGGGAAACAAAAAAAAGTCACTTGGAGTGAGACCAGGAGAATAGGGAGGTTGGGGCATGGGGGTCATGCTGGTTTTGGTCAAAAACTGCTGAATACTCACCATGGTGTGGGTGGGTGTGCTCCTAAATCACCCATCATGAAATGGGCAAACGTATTGAATCTTCAAAAGAAAATTCACTGAAGCCAAATGCAGCCTCCCACAATAATACTAGCTGGTGCACTGATGTCGATGGTTTCCTGGAACACTTACCTAGTGGGGGAAACCTGTACTACAAGGGGCCCACCCTCCCAAAAATAATCCCAGGCTTTTTTGGTTCTCCCCTCGTGTTTCTAAGAATTTCTGAGAGTGGCCAGGAAACCCACAGTTTTTGACAGACTCCAGAATTGATTTTGTTGAATACTAGTTTTTGAAACTGCTGATCTGGATCTTTCATGTTTAATGTATCCCTGAAAACAAGTAACTCTATATCACTTCTTCAAGGTTCACCTATACTTGAACTTGTCTAATGTCTATCAGAGAGTGGATATCCGAAGGGTATTTGTTATGGGCTGAATTGTGTCCTCCCAAATTCATATCTTGATGTGCTTCCTAAACCCTGGTACCTCATAATGTGACTGTATTTGGACATAGGGTCTTTGAAGAGGTACTTAAGTTAAAATGAGGTCATTAGGGTGAGCTCTAATCGAATATGACTGTTGTTGTTATAGGAGGGGATTAGGACATTAACAAGCACACAGGGAAAACACTGAGATGACATAGAAAGAAGATAGTCAAGATAGCCATATGCAAGTCAAGTTGAGAGGCCTCAGAAGAAACCAACTTTTGTAACACCTTGATCTCAGACTTTAGCCTCTAGAACTGTGAGAGAATACATTTCTATTGTTTAAGCCGCCCAGTCTGTGATACTTTGTTATGGCTCCAGCAAACTACTACAGTACTAATCTTTGCTGTGTACCTTCTGTGTGCAAAGTACTTTACAGCACTTCATTGAATTTCCTAGTGTTGCTAGCTTTTGTGTGTGTGGAAGGGAGGAAGGAAGAAAGGTATAGGTGAGGAGCTGAGAGCAATTTAAGAATTCCGTGATATGTGTTCTTCCTTGTTACCCACATACTTAAGAACTCCTTTTCTATAATGCTCATTCAGGATGTATCAGTTGGCATTCTTAATGCTTAATTCTTGATTGAACAAATTTCCACTTACTTTCATGGGCTTTGGGTGTGAGCGAAGATAAAATTGTCTAACTATAGATTACTATTTGGGTACCACATGGCACTTATTGTGGTTATAGGGTATTTTGTTTTTATGTGACTGTAGTCAGTGCAGTCTCACTAATTACCACCCTACCTCCTCCTTCAAGTTAGCAGTGTCCCAATTGGAATTAGGGAGAACTCAAGGAAGGAGAGATAGACCTTTACCTAATCTAGTATCCTATTATTTCCCACTACTTCCCTGGACTATTTTAGATGCCATATTGCAAGTATAGTTGCCATATTAAAGCTCTACTTCAAGCTTTTAGTTCAACAAATATTTATTGAGTACTGGAAACATACCCACCATATTTCACTATGACTGGTAATTAGGCATACAAATGTGAATACAGCATGCACTTCAGTAAATACAACAGAGAAAATACTTAAAAAAATAGAATCAAAGGTAAATAAGGGCAAAAGTGACTACTTAGATTTAGTAAGTGATCTAGCTCCACAATTTTGAATCTGGATGATTTTCAGCATTACCAGGAGAGCACTTTAAAAATAGAGTCTCAGATTCTGTCTCAGATCAACTCAATCAGAGTTGTCATGCATAGGACCTTTGACTCTATGTTTCAGAATGCTCCTTTATGGTCTCTTGTGCCAGTAAAGGCTGGAATACAGAGGTCTAATGAGTCTTAACTATAGTGTGTGTGTAAAGTGATAGTTGGCACTCAGGTAGAAAAATTGGTGATAGACCATGTGTTACAAATTGCTGAATCAATTTTCAGAATTGATATACTCTGTGTTTGTGATTTTTAAAGATTATTAGTGTCTCAGATGTAAATGGAGTAAATGAAATAATGTTTTTAGTGAAATCAAGGACTCTGAGGGTAAATGGCAGAAACCCAACTCAAATTAGCACAATCCTAAAATTTTGGATATGCATTAGTTTGTGGCATGAAAAGGGCCTGGGTAGAGCCTTTAAAGTTATGCCATCCAACATGTAGCCACTAGCCATATGGGATATTGGTCACTTGAAATATGGATGGTCTGAACTCAGCTTTGCTGTAAGTATAAAATACACAATGGATTTTGAAGGCTTGGTATATAAAACTAAGCAATTTTTTATATTGAGTATATATTGCCATCATAATATTTTGCATATATTGGATTATATATGCTATTAAAATTAATCTTATCCATCTTTTTTTTTTTGAGTTGGAGTCTCACTCTGTCGCCCAGACTGGAGTACAGTGGCTGCTCCCGGCCACCGCAGCCTCGACCTGCTGGGCTCTGGTGATCCTTCCGCTTCAGCCTTCCAAGTGACTGGAACTACAGGCACGCATTACCACGCCTGGCTAGTTTTTGATTTATTGTAGAGATGAGGTCTCACCAAGTTGCCCAGGCGGGTCTCAAACCCGCGGGCTCAGGCAATCCACTCACCTCAGCCTCCCAAAGCGCAGGATTACAGGCTGAGCCACTGAGCCCAGCTCATCTTTTTTACTTTTTAACATGGCTACCTGTGTGACTTTTGGACATTACTGCTCTAGAACCACTGTAAACAAGAGCCCTTTACCTCTAGGACTCTGTTTCTCATTTCTTTTTCTCTTTGGGTTTCAGCCTCATTCCCTGTAATTTCAGATGACTTTCTGGGCTACAGGGTCTCTTCTAAAGAGGAAGGGGATCTTCTTTTTCAGCTCCTATTGTAAGTCCTAGGAAAGAATTTCAGTTGGTACAGCTGAAGTTATGGACCAATTACTATGGCCAAGAGAATGCAATTCTGTGATTGGCTGCATCTAGACCAGGTGTCCGACTCTGTAGCTGGGCCATGGGACAAGACAAAGTCATCAGTCATTACCAGAACCACGAGTAGACTTCTGGATAGAGGAGAAGTTTTCCCCTCTTTCTCAAGACAATAATAAATAACATTTATTGAATGTTTACTCTGCTAGGCATTGTGCTTTTTATATAGAGTATCTCACTTAATGTATAACAGTGATTTTCAGGTGTCTGATAGGCAGCTCAAATGTAATAAATCTTCAACACTGACCTCCTAATATTTCCAGTCCTAATCAGTAGATCACCATTCACACAACTACTCAAGCCAGTTAACCCAGGAAGCATTCCTGATTCCTTCCTGCCTTCCCCTTTCCTTTCAGCGATTTATCTGTATTGAATTGTTAACTCTTACTTTCCATATCCATTCTTTGCAGAGTAGCCAGAAAAGTCTTTTGGAAGCACAGATCTTTATATAAGACTCATAAGTGGATTTCCATTGCTGCTAGAATGAAATATAAATTTTTTCCCATACCTGTAAGGCCTAGCATGGTCTGACTCCTGTTTAGTGTTCCAGTTTCGTCTTGTGCTGTCAGACCCCTTCTTGCTCACTGTGTTTCAATTACTTAGATCTATCTCTGGCTTTCCCTCTTCCTGGAAAGATCTTCCAGTTCACTGAGTGGTTTGCTCATGTATTTTTTTCTCTGTGCTTTAATGGATGCAAAACTGATTCTTATTTTCTTATTTATAAAAGATGTGGGGTACAATTCAGGATTAGGTTTACAAATGGTCATTGTACAGGTAACGTTTGGACCCCATTTTGGTCCGCACTTCACCTGGTTTGAGATCAGTTACCTTTATTGATGAAGTGTGCTCCCCCTCTCCTGATTCTTGTTTTCAGAGAGGCTTTATTCTGAACATCTTATATAAAGTGGATCTATAGTTATTTTTTATCATCTCATCTTGCTATTTTTTGTGGCATGTATAATCAGTACTTGTTTATTATCTCACTCCTGTGCTACAGTATATGAGCTCCATGAGTATATTGACCTTTTCTAACCTACTTACTATTATTCTAATCCCAACACCTGCATAATGCCTGGAACATAGTAAGTGTTCAGTAAATTTTTTGTTGACTATGTGAATGAATCTTTATTTTACAAAAGAGGGAACTGAAGATGAGAAAAGTTAAATAACTGGGTCAAGTCACCTAGGTACGAAGAGGTGGAAACAAGTTTTAAAAACAGGCAGCTCGATTGCAGAGCCATTAGTTGTCATGTCTTAAGAAGGGAATGTTGTGGTAGGCAGGCAGAACGATGACTGTCGACTGCAAAAGAAAGCATAATGTGGTAGTAGACACTGATGTTGGTACCAGAAGTCTTGTGTTCATTTCTGGCTCTGTTGAATGAGAAGACATCACCCAGTCCACATGAACTGAGAATGGGGGGAGGAGTTATCTAAACAGTAATTTGGAACTGTACAGAAGACCTGGAATAATGTTGGAGAGGAGCGGGGCATACAGCAAACGTCCACCACAGGGTTCTAGTATGCCTGAACCCACAGTGTGCTGAAAGTCTACACACGTATTTGGCATAAAGGCTATTTCTTCTGTCTCAATCTTTTGCAAATTGCTTGAAATTTTGAAATGTAATATTTTCTAGGGCATATTAACTTTGAAATGAAACTGTGGGGACAGCAGGCATCAAGATAATTGCTATATGTGAAGTCTGGCAACACAGACTGACAGTTGTGAGGGTATGGTAATGTTTTCTACTTAATAGATGCAAAATCACGGATGGTTGGTATTGGGATTCTTTTCTCCCATCTTGGTAAAATGATTCTTCATTTCATTCCCAAACTGTGTCTAACAAGCATGTATAGAAATTGTTCTCCAGCTATGCTATAAACTAAGGTTATAGCGTTGGTTTTCCTGGCAAATTTCTAAGAATATGATTCTGTTTTTTTTTTAACTTATGATTTTTATCTGGAAAAAATATTAGTAATTTTGTCTATCAGCATATAAGGTAATAAATGATAACTTGCTTTTGCAGAGAATAATTGTGTTTTTAGAGGGGAAAACCTTATTCTTCAGAGATGAAAAGTACAGAGAGAGAAAAATGTATATAATGGCAAAATATGGGACTGGAATTTAGAGATTTAGCATTTCTTTTTGATGAGGTCTGATTTACTCAGGTGTTTCATACATTCAGTTGCCAAACATTAATTGAACATTCTTCTATATAAGAAATAACGATTAAGTGGAGTAGAAAGTATGAAAGACCTAGGACTCAGATGACCAAGTTTCTAATCCTGGCTCTGCCTCTTGATAACTGTGATTGTTTTAAAAAAATGAATTTAATTTTTTTAAATTTTAAAGTTGCGAGGTACAATGCAAGGTTAGGTATATAAATGGTCCTTGTGTGGGTAAAGTTTGGGCTTCACTCTGGTCCCCACTTCACCTGGTTTGAGATTAGATATCCTTATTGATGAGGTGTGCCCCCCTCCCTCCCCTGGCAGTTTCCTTTATGTATTATGATAGTATCATAGTATTATCATAATTATTAAGGATCCACTTATGAGTGAGAACATGTGGTACTCAGTTCTTTGTTTCTGTGACAGAACACTGAGTATTACAGACTCTAAGTCCATCTAAGTTGCTATCAAGCGACTTAACTAGGTAACTTTTTGAGTTCATAATTTTGTCCTTCTCTATGGCTGTGTAATATTCCATCATGTATATGTACCACATTTTAAAAATCCAGTCCTCTTTTGATGGGCAGCATGGTTGGTTGCTTGTTTTTGCAATTGTGAATAATGCTGCAATAAACATGTGTGTGCTGGTATCTTTTTCTTTACTTTTTTTTTTTTTTGAGTTGGAGTCTCACTCTGTCACCCAGACTGGAGTGCAGTAGCCACTCCCGGCCACCACAGCCTCGACCTGCTGGGCTCCGGCGATCCGTCCGCCTCAGCCTTCCATGTAATGCACGCCTGTAGTTCGCTACAGGCGTGCGCTACCACGCCCAGCTCATTTTTTGATTTATTGTAGAGATGAAGTCTCGCCTGCTCAGGCGGGTCACGAAGGTATCTTTTTCATAGAGTGATTTGAGTTCCTCTGGGCATATCCCAGAAGGGGGAATGTAGGGTTGTATGGAGTTGATTTTTAGATCTTTTAGGAATTACCACATTGTTTTCCACAGAGGCTGTACTCATTTACACTTCTACCAACATGGTAACTGATTTTGACTGAGGCAAGTAACCATATACATTCTAGTTTTCCTTTAACTTTAAGACAGGGTAATATAATCTTTCCTGTTTGCTTTTCATGATTACAGCAAGGATGGAAAGAGTTCTACAAATCATAGCTCTCTAAATAAGTGTCAAATTTTTTTATTATGTATTTTTGGAACTGCTTCATGCAGAAGACTTAAAAAAACAAGAAACCAAAAAACCACCATTCTTGACCAGGTGTGGTGGCCCACACTTGTAATCCCAGCACTTTGGGAGGCTTAGGCCAGAAGATTGCTTGAGCCCAACCTGGGCGTCATCTCTACAAAAAATAAAAAAATTAACTAGACCTGCTGGTATGCGCCTATAGTCCCAGTTACTTAGGAGGCTGAGGCAGAAGGATCACCCAAGCCCAGGAGGTCATGGCTGAGTTGATCATGCCAGTGCACTCCAGCCTGGGCAACAGAGTGAGACCCTGACTCAAAACAGCAGCAACAACAACAAAATCAAAACACTCATCATTTTTTTTTAACTATACTTTGGTTTACCACTCCATGTCCTGGAAACAGTTAAAAATATATGAATTTTAGAAAGTCTTTTCCCTAAAGATAGGTTATAAATAGCCAGGGTATTTTTATGATTTACTTATTGTACATTCTTATTTATTTCCTAAAGTACAAGTTTTAAGAGAAGGTAGTTTGGCTTCTTCATATTCTCTACGAATTATTCTGATTTTAGGACAGGGAAGTCTTCTGCAGAAAAAAGACAAAGTGAAATACTTTTTTTTCTCTTGAAATAAACTATATGCATATAACTTATAAAAACTAAAATTGCTTAGATGTCATATTGATAAAATGAGTATATAGTTAATTATTTTACTTAATATATATTATGACATATAATTAAAGAGTATATATTTTATAGCCAGAGATGGATTTGTAATTCACATTAGATTTTTAAGGATATATAATTTAATGTATTAGGAGATAAATGCAATGAGTATTAGGTTTTTATTTAAACACATGCCTCATTAAATTTAGGAGATAGGCTATGAAGAAAACAGTATTAGACTAGGATAGGATTCAGAAGAATTGAGTTCTAATTTTAACTATTAGAAATATAGTTTAGTGACTTAACTGGATAGCTTTTTGAGTCAGTTTTTTACTTTGGGCAAGTTTTTAGATCTTTTGAAACCTTAGTTTATTCAACTTAAAAGTTGATTGTTTGTTTGTTTTGAGTTGGAGTCTCACTCTGTCGCCCAGACTGGAGTGCAGTGGCCGCTCCCAGCCACCGCAGCCTCGACCTGCTGGGCTTCGGCGATCCTTCCGCCTCAGCCTTCCAAGTAGCTGGAACTACAGGCATGCACTACCACGCCTGGCTAATTTTTTGATTTTTTTGTAGAGATGAGGTCTCGCCTGCCCGGGCGGGTCTCAAACCCACGGGCTCAGCCAATCCACTCACCTCAGCCTCCCAAAGATGCAGGATTACAGGCTGAGCCACCGAGCCCGGCTGGTCAACCAGTTTTTTCCTGGAAGTTTTGAGAAGGTTGTATCACCATTTGTGTAAAGAAATGTCCCAAGCTGTGGCTAATAGGTGACTGGTTCTTCCACCAAGACAATACACCTGCCCACAATGCACTGTTCGTTCAGCAGTTTGGACCCAAAATGGCATCACCCCCATGCCCGACTCTCCCCATTCACCTGATCTACTCCCAAGCGATTTCTTGTTTGTTTCCCCAGATGAAAAAAGCCCTCGGGCAACCCCCTGGGGTCCCCTCCAGCTTTTCTGTACTCTTAATAAATACTGCTTTCTAAAAATGAAAAGAAAAGAAAAAAGTCCTCAAAGGGAAACGTTTTGCCAGTGCGGAAATGGTAAATCAAAAAACCAGCAGAAGCACTAAAAGGCAACAAAACTGGCGAGTGCAAAAACAGTTTTGAGCAGTGGAAAAAGCATCATGATAGGTGTATTGTATCAAATGGAGAGCACTTAAACGGTGACTGAAGTTTACAAATGGGAGAATACACACACAATTTGTTATAAATAAATTCCAGGTTTTGGGGATCTCTTTTCATATATGGCCTATAAAACTGAATATTTACTATTATTGTTATTATTACTAACTAAAACTTTTTTTTTCGGAGTCAAATGATTTTATTGTCCAAAAGGCGCCTTCTGTGGGCACAAGCAGCAGACACCCCAGTTCTCACTCCTCTGTTCTCTGTGTGCTGACACAGTCCTGCAGAAGCGCCTGCGCCTCTGCCCTATGGCTCATCTTGGTGGCCTTGCCCTGAAAGCAGCCTTTCTTCCCTACTCCTTTGCCTTCCAGGACCTCAGCCACTCTGGGCCTCAGGGTTTCCACTGCCTCAGCTGGCCCTGCCAGTAAGAAGAGCCCAGCACCTTTCTCATCATCCATGGTTAAGAACGGGAAAGTGTCCTCTGACCCAATGTCACTGGCAATAATATTCATGAACTCAGAATCACCTTCCTTCCTGTGCAGTACATCCACAACTCCCCAGTCCGGATTGTTCCTGAGTCTGTGGGCAGTGTGCACAGCCAGGTCTCTGAATAAATGAAGGTTGGTCTTTTTTCTGCACTCTTGTGAAGAACATTGTTGTTCTTTTTTTCCCTTTCTTCTGTGTTCAATACTTTCTTAAATGTTTCTTGTGGAGCTTATCTAGAGGCAGAGTAAGTTCTTAGGGATTGAATGTCTGGTAAAGATTTTAATTCTCCCTCACTGATGAAGCTTAGTTTAGCTGGGTAGGTTATTCTTGGTTGAAATTGATTATCTTTGAGAACTTTGAAGATTGGACTCCAAGCTTTCCTAGCCTGAAGTGTTTTTGTAGATAAATCTGCTGCTATTCTAGTTGGTCTTCCCTGGTAGGTAGTCTGACCTTTTTCTATTGCTGCCTTTAGGATTTCTTCTTTTATACCTACTTTGTTTAGGTGAATTATTATGTGTCTGGGAGTTGGTCTTCTCATTTGTTGTCTTGCAGGGGCTCTCTGAATCTCTTGTGTTTGAATGGCCATGTCACTGATGAGATGAGGGAAGTTTTCTTGAATAATTTCATGGAATGTTTGTTCCAGGGTGGTTTCTGTCTCTCTGCCTCAGGAAGTCCAATTACTCTTAGGTTTGGTCTCTTGAAGTAATCGCTCATCTCTTGAAGGTTTTGTTCTGTCTTTTTAAGCTTTTCTATGTTTTTGACATAAATATAGTTGGCAAATATTTTTTCCTATTCTGTGGGCTGTCTCCCTGCTCTCTTGATGGTTTATTTTGCTTTGCTGATGTTTTTCAGTTTGGTGATGTTCTACTTGTCTATATTATCTCTAATGGCATGGGCATTTTGGGTTTTGATTAGCAATTGGTTGTCTATTACAATTTTTGTAAGGGTGTCTCCTGTGTTTTCTAAGGTTCTTATAGTTTGAGGTTTTACATTTAGATCTTAGATCCATTTAGAGTTGTTTTTTGTGTATGGTGATAGGTAGGGGTCCTATTTCATTTTTCTGCATGTGGTCAGCCATTTTTCCCAGCACCATTTACTGAGTAGGTTCTTCTCTCCCCAGTGGTTGTTAGTGGAGGCTTTGTCAAAGATGAGTTGGTTGAGAAATTGAAGTTTTGTGTCCACAATTTCTGTCCTGTTCCATTGGTCTATATGTCTGGTCATATACCAGTTCCAGGCTGTTTTGATCATTGTAGCCTTATAATAAACTTTAAAGTCTGGAAGTGGGATACTTCCCACTTTGTTTCTTTTGCTAAGGATTCTTTTGGCTATTCATGGTCTTTTATGTTTCTGTATGAATTTTTGTATTGTTGTTTCCAGGTCTGAGAAGAATGATTGATGTTGGTACTTTAATGGGTATTGTGTTGAATTTGTAGATCGTGTTTGGTGACATGGACATCTTAACAACGTTGATTCTTCCAATTCATGAGCGTGGAATATTTTTTCATTTGTTTCTCTCTTCGATTTCTTTGAGAAGTGTTTTGTAGTTTTTTTTGTAAAGGTCTTTTACCTCTGGTTAGTAAGATGCTGAGATATATTTTTTAAAATTTGTAGTTATTGTGAACGGGATTGCTCTTTTTATTTGGTTCTCTGCCTATTTGTTGTTGGTGTATAAGAATGCGACTATCTTTCACGCACTTTTATTTTGTACCCTGAGACTTTGCCAAAGTCCTTATTGTGCAAGAAGGTTTTTGACAGATTCTCTTAGGTTTTCAAGGTATAGGAAAATATTTTCAGCAAAGAGGGGTAACCTAGCTTTCTCTTTTCTTATTTGGATACCCTTGATTTCCTTCTCTTGTCTGATTGCTCTAGCTAGGAATTCCAACACTATGTTGAACAGGAGGGATGAGAGTGGGCAGCCTTGTCTTGTCCTGGTTTTCAGGTGAGATGTTTCCAGTTTCTGTCTGATAAGCAATATCTTGTCTGTAGGTTTATTGTAGATGGCTCTTACTATTTCAAGGTATTTTCCCTTTTTGCCTAGGTATTCAAGGATTTTTATCAAGAGGGGGATGCTGGATTTTATTGAAAGCTTTTTCTGCATCTAATGATATAATCATGTGGTTCTTGTTTTTACATCTGTTGATGTGTTTAATTACATTTATGATCTTGCCGATATTGAACCAGTGCTGCATCCTGGGGTTGAAGCATACTTGGTCATGGTGGATGATTTTTGAGATGTGTTGTTGGATCTGAGTTCCTAGAACCTTGTTGAGAATTTTTGTATCTATGTTCATCAGGGATATTGCCTGTCATTCTCTTTTTTTGTTGAATCTTTACCTGGTTTGGGTATCAGTGTGAAAATAGCTTCAAAAAATGATTTGGGGAGAGTGTCATTTTTCTTGATTACCTAGAATACTTTCAATAGCATTAGTATCAGCTCCTCTTTATGTTTTGTAGAGTTTTGCTAGAAAGCAGTCGGGTCCAGGGCTTTTTAAAAAATGATAGTTGTCTTATGATGGAGACAGTTTTGTGGGTTGTTACTGGCCTATTTAGGGTCTCAATTTCTTATTTCACCCTTAGGACGTTGTGTGATGTCACAAATTCCTCCATTTCATTTAGGTTTTTGAATTTGTTTCCATAGAGGTGTAAATAGTAATCTCTGATAATCTTTTGCATTATTTGTGAGGGTCAGTTTTGACTTCATCTTTAGCGTTTTTTGTGTTTATTTGGGCTTTTTCTCTCTTCTTCATGGTCAGTCTGGCTAAAGGTCCATTAGGCTTCCTTATCATTTCAAAGAACCACCTTTTTGTTTCACTGATTTTTTTTTTCCTCCTATGGTATTTTTGTTTTCTATGTCCCATCTTTGCGCTATAACTTTGGTGATCTGAATTCTTCTGCTGAAGTTATGGTTTTGGTCGTCTTTCCTTTTGACCTACCTAGGTGATTTGTTAGACTGTTAGCTTGTGATCTTTCCATTTATTTCATGTGTGTATGTAGAGTTATAAATTCCCTCTTAGTACTGTTTTCAGGGCATCCTAGAGGTTTTGGTAAGATGTGTATTTTTGTTTCCAGAATCTTTTAATTTCCACTTTGATTTCTGTGTTGTGTCAGAAGTTGTTCAGCATCGTGCTGTTTAGTGTCCATGTCTTTGTGTGTTTTGGGAGAGCTTTGTTGGTGTTGATATTTATTTTTATTCCACTTTGGTCTGAGAAAGTGTATGGTAGTATTTTGATCTCATGAAATTTGTTGTTGCTTGATTTATGGCCGAGGATGTGATCAAACTTGTGGTGATGAGTAGAATGTATACTCTGTGGTTGTTGGGTGGAGTGTTCTGTAGGAATCTATTAAGTCCATATGGTGATCTCCTTGTTGATTTTTTGCCCCAGTGATCTATCTAGGGTTGTTGTGGGGTATTTAAGTCCCCAGCTGTGATAGTGTTAGAGTCAATATCTTTTTTTACTTTACTTTGTAGCTGCTTTATAACAGTTGGTGTTTCTATGTTGGGTACATATGTGTTTAGGATTGATATTTCTTGTTGATGGATTGAACCTTTTACCATTATGTAGTATACTTTCATATCTTTTAAAATTTTGGTAGCTTAAAGATTGTGCTGTCTGATATTAAGATCAGGGCTCCTGCATTCTTTTGTGTTCCATTTGCCTGAAAATTTGTTTTTCATCCTCTAACTTTGAGGCTGTGAGTGTCCCTTCTGGTGAGATGTGTTTTCTGTGGTAGCATATCATTGTGTCATTAAAAAAAAAATCCAGTTTGCCCTTCTGTGTCTTTTCAGTGGTGCATTTAGTCCATTCATATTCAGACTGCTTATTGAGATGTGAGTGTTTATCCCTGTTGTGAGGTTCTGATAGAGTTTTGTTGTTGTTGTTGTTTGTACCAACAGACTATTTTGTTTTCTAGATTGATATTTGTGTGTGTGTTCAGTTTTGCTGTCACAATGCATGGTGTATTGATATTCTGTTTTCCTGAATTCTTGGAAAAGCATGATCATTTTTTTTTTCTTTTTTCTGTGCTTAATCTAACCTTCTAAACATCTCTTGTAGAGCCAGTCTTGTAGAGCCAGAGGCAGCATAAACTCTCAGGGGTTGAATGTCTGGAAAGGATTTTAATTCTCTGTAACTGATGAAGCTTAGTTTAGCTGGATAGGAAATTCTTGGTTGGAATAGTTTATCTTTGAGAACTTTGGAGATTGCACTCCTGTCTCTTCTAGCCTATAGTGTTTCTATAGATAAGTCTGCTGTTCTTCTCATTGGTCTTCCTTGGTAGGTTGTCTGACCTTTCTCTCTTGATGCCTTTAGGATATTTTCTTTTGTGCCTATTTTGTTTAAGTGAATTACTATGTGTCGTGGAGTTGATCTTCTCATTTGATGCCTTAAAAGGGTTCTCTGAATTTCTTGCGTTTGGATGGTTGTGTCTCTGATGTAATGTGGGTTATTTTCTTGGATGACCTTGTAGAATGCTTGTTTCAGAACTCTCATTCTCCTTTTCTGCTTTGGGGATACCAATCAGGCATAAGTTTGGTCTCTTAATATAATCTCACATGTCTTGAAGTCTGTTTTGTCTTTTTAAGTTTCATTTCTGTGTTTTCAATAGATTAGGTTAGTCCCATATTTTGATCTTCAAGCTCTGAAATTATTTCTTCTGCCTGGCTAATTCTGCTTTCCATGCTTGTCAGTTTGTAATTTATTTCATTGACTGTATTTTTTATAGTTTACATTCTTTCATGTTTTTGTCTTGTCTTTCAGGTTCTTATTCATCTTTTCCAACCATTTCTTGATCTCTGCATTTGTAGTCTGAGACCAGTCAATCTGAGTGGTCTTCATTGTTTGAGTTCTAAAGTCTCTATTCTTGTGCACTATCCTTTTTGGTCTTTGTGGGGTACCTGTGTTTTTTTACTGATGTCTGTTTATTTGTGATTAATTTTTCTTTTCTGTTTACTTCTGTTGCTCATTGAGAGAGGGTGTGGTTTTCACATCTTTTTGTTCAACTCTGTATTTTTTCTTTGGTAAAGTCTCCAGATTTGTTTGATTTTGAAGCAGGGTTGTTTATGGGGAGCTGTGCTGTCCTTTTGTAGCTTTGAGATTTGAATAAGGTGTGTTGGGGGTGCTAAGATTCAAAAGCTGCCTGCATATCACAGTGTTCTTGATTGGGGTGTGGGGTTCCACTTCCCACTACCTGACAATTTGTCCATGCAATGAGAAAGTGTGTATCTCCCCTGGGTACAAAATAACATAAGGGAAATGAAAGGAACTTAGAAAGAGAGAAGGGAGAAGAAAGCACAATGAAGAGATTGAAGAAGAGAAAGAAAAACAAACCAACAAACAAACCTGTAAAAAAAAAAAAAACAACACCTGACAATAAGAGGACATATTCACACTCACATGTACCCTTTTTTGAAAAAGATTTGGAAAATTTGGCCAGTCTCTTTTGTGGTGTAAACAGGGTTGCTTTTTTGGCCTCTTTTTTTCTGACTGGGAATTAAGTTTTCTCAAGATAGTTTATGTTCATTCATCTACTTAATAGCTTCCAAAGTTTTATTGCTGTTTTCTCTCTTATTCTTTTCTTCTTGTTGTTAATGCCTTAAAAATCCCTTAATAGTGATTTTAGTAAATTTTAAGAGACTGTACAGATTAATGCATACAGTCAGTGTGTTAGCTTTTTGTTTCTTAAAACCTATTATGGAAATTTTAAACAAATGCAGAAGTGGAGAGAATAGTAAGAATCCCACAGACTTCACATCATCTCATCTATAAATTACCCAGTGTATCACTTTAAAAGATAATTTGTTTCAAAAAGTATAACTATAATACCATTATCAAACTCAAAAACATATATCATTCCTTAATAACAAATAGCCATTGAATGTTCCCATTTCTACAGTTTTATCATTATAATTTTTTACAGTTGGTTTATTAAAGTATTGAGATACCATCCAAAGTTTTTTTAAAAATAGGCAAAGATTCTGATAGGCATTTCATTAAAGATCTACAGATGGCTCATAAACACATGGAAAGGTGCTCAACATAAATAGTCATTAGAGAAATACAAATTGAAACCAAAATGAAATACTACTAAGCACCCACTCTACACATGCATATTCAATTGTTTATAATTTAAAAGACCAGCAATAAGAAATTATCGCAAGGAGATGGAGAACCTGGAACTTCCATTGCTTGTAAGAGTATAAA
Source organism: Cephalopachus bancanus (assembly GCA_027257055.1). Lineage (NCBI taxonomy): Eukaryota > Metazoa > Chordata > Mammalia > Primates > Tarsiidae > Cephalopachus > Cephalopachus bancanus. Next base: position 2,095,687 of record JAPVLO010000090.1, read on the forward strand.
ATAGTGCACCCACTTTGGAAACCCAGTTTCTTAGAAGTTTAAACATAGATTTACTACATGACATAGCAATTCCACTGTTATATTCATGAAGTTTCAAACTAGCATTATTCATGATAGCCCAGTCCTGGAAATGTGATTGAACTGGTGATTGAATAAACAAAATGAGCTCTATCTTTATAATAGAATTCTATTAAAGTGATGAAGCTACTGATACATGCTATAACATGAATAAACTTCAAAAACATGCTCAGTGAAAGGAGCTAGAAACAAAAGCCTACATATTGTATGATTCTGTTTCAGTGTAATGTCCATAAAAAACACATCAATAGAAGCAGAAAGTAGATTAATGGTTTCCTTTTTAAATCTATAGGTTTTCCCCTTTCCCTTTTGTCTTTTATTTTTTCAGTGAGCTCTGTGCCTTTTGTCCTTGGCTTTTTCTTGCCTCACCTAGTGCTAAGTTCTGTACTGCTTCCACTCCACTGTCTCTAAATGAAGCGTCTCTATCTCTGGTCACAACATCTTTTCCTTATAGCTTCCTTCTATCAACTGTTTAATTTGGTTGTGTAAGGACTAAATGAGAAAATGTATATGAATAATTTAGCATGATTTCTAGTATAGAATCTGTATTTAAATAGTGGTATTGGTTTTAGGGTTCCCTGGGGGAAATAGAATCACGAGTGTGAGCATGAGTGAGCAAGAGACTAAGTTATTTTAAATAATTAAACTAGCTGGATCTGCAAGAAGGAAAAAGAAAAAGAATTGGCTCATGGGGCCTAGCAAGTCTGAAATATGTAGGCAAGCAGGCCGCCTGGACATTCAAGTTAGAGTTGATGTTACATTCCGGAGTCTAAAATCTACAGCGCAGGCGTGGCAGACTGGAAACTCACAGTTTTAATGTTGCAGTCAGGAGGCTGAATTCCTTATTCTTCTGGAAGCCTTAGACTTTCCTTTTAAGGTTTTGACTGATTGGATGAGGTCTACCCACATTGTTGAGGGTAATCTACTTTACTGAAAATCTGCTGATTTAAATGCTAATCACGTCTAAAAAAATACCTTCACAGCAATATCTAGACTGGTGTTTGACCATATAACGGCACCATAGCCCAGCCAAACTGACACACAAAATTAATCATCACAGTATCTATTATAAGTATCTAAGTTTGGTTTTCTTTATTCCACTCTGAATTGACCAGTGACCAGGTTTTTCATAGAATTGGAGAAGAAGAGCTCAAGGAAAGGACATTCAGTAGAAATCAAGCTCTGGTGAGTCAGTTCATTGGTTTTCAGCCATGACAGTCCTCAGCCCAGTGTGCACTTTAGAATCACCTGAGGAAGTTTTAAACCAAAAAATGATTGGGCCCATTTAGAAGCTTGTTAAAATGCAGTCTCGGCCCCTCCCAGAGTAGGATACCAGAAGACTTAATGATATGCCACGATTTAATTTTGATATTTGGGTTTTAGTTTTAATATGCTTGGCAAGCTACAGAAATATTTGTAAATAGATTGAACTTTGACTCAATGTAGATTCTGTTAATAATTGATATTATTACTTGGTTTTTATCTTTTAATATGCCATAAAAATATGGAAAAGTGAGCACAAACTTGTATTTCCTTTTATTCTTTCTGAAAGGAAATATTGTTGGTTTTTGTTAGTATTATGCCTTTAGTGTGGAATTTCTCAGCAATCAGAGCCATTCTGTGGATTTGGGGAAAATGTCTGTTTAAAGTCTTCATAAAATGACTGCTGGTTGATTTGCGATCTTTAAACAAAATGATCTTTCTTGAAATAAGAAATACCTAAAGTCAGTGAGTTATATGTAGGGAAGACTCATTTTTAAAAAATGTAACTACTTAGAGACATAAATGGTCCTGGAAAGACAGTGTTCTGGATCATTGTGTACAAGAGCAAGACAGCCTGAGGTCAGCTCCCACACGTCTTTTTTGGGGATTTTGGATAAGTTACTTACCTTTCCAGAGATCTTGTTTTAAAGCAGGTCACACAATCAGCCTCTCAGAGTGAGTGATTAACAATGCTTCTTTTCTAGAGTGGGTATGAATATGTGGCCAATGGGAAGGTCCACTAGCAATAATTAAAACGAGTTTTGAGTTCATATCATGGTGATTTTTGCACATAATAGAAAGTAAGTTCCTTTTAAATAAGTACATACCTTTTGATTGAAAAAAATGAGTCTCTAATTTTTTTAAAATCTCCCTCGATGAGTCATTTTTTTCAAGGCTGGAACTTTAGGGCTAAGAGATCAGATCCTATGCTCCTGCTGAAGCCACTGAGATATCATTTTATCAAAAGAGACGCATTTTGAAACAACTAGTTGTTGTTGTTCATTACATAACCACACTTATAACCTAGATTTCAAGCCTCTCTTATAATATGTTAAGAATGAGGAAAATCTTCCTTTCTTGCCTTAGAATACCAAATTATTTTGACAAGGCCCACAGACTGTCCTGCAAAAAATGGTCAGGGGACTCTGATGCAGTGAACGCATTTGTGCTAGTAAAAACAGTCTTTAATGAGTACTTATAGTCTGTAGTTGTAGTTGGTAGGCCTTTTTTTTCTCTTTGCCTACATGTTTCTATACAGCACAGGTAAGACACTTAAAAGCATATTTCTGGTACTAGTTTTATAAAAGAATATTGAAGGCCAGTGCCTCTTGCTATCTCTACTTGTCATTTTATGTTCTGTTGCCAGTTTTTGGAAAGGAACTTGGAGGAGAAATCGTTTTATGTTTAAGTTATTACCTAGGGCAAGACATATTTTGTCTGTGTGTCTAAAAAAGGCACTTTTCTGTGTCTTCCCTTGTGAAGCTATTAGGTCATTTTGGTTTCAAGGAACAGAGCCTTCATCCATCCATCTAAAGAAAAAGAAAAGATTATTGCAAAGTGACATGTGGACTGGAGCTGGAAGTTGTCTGGATCTTTTAAAGCACTGGGAATTATTCCTCTCTTAGGTCATATAGCATGTAATAAACGCACCATTATTAATATTTGTGGAATGAATGACTTTTCTCTCTTGTTACCTCTGCTTCTCTCTCCATGTCTGAATCATTACCTACTTGTTATTAACCAGTCTATCTCGATTTCTAGGATTAATGTCGTAAGGAGCAAATATGACTGATCTGGAAAATTATGATTAATTTACTGTTTGGGTTCATTGTATCAGACTATGCATTGGCCATATTACAGGTAGGTCATACTTGTGTCATGTCCATGTTGGGCCAATCAGTGACTACCATTCTTTTTTAAAATTAAATTAAATTAATTTAATTTAGTTTTGAGTTGGAGTCTCAATCTGTCGCCCAGACTGGAGAGCAGAGGCTGCTCCCGGCCACTGCAGCCTTGACCTGCTGGGCTCCAACAATCCTTCCACCTCAGCTTTCCAAGTAGCTGGAACTACAGACGTGCACTACCATGCCCGGCTAATTTTTTGATTTATTGTAGAGATGAGGTCTTGCCAAGTTGCCCAGGTGGGAGTCTCAAACCTGTGGGCTCAGGCAATCCTCTCACCTTAGCCTCCCAAAGTGCAGGATTACAGGCTGAGCCACTGAGCCTGGCTGTGACCACCATTCTGTATCTGCTTTTCTGGTCATGGGGATGGTAGCCATTTGTACTGGTGTGTTCACCACAGAAGTTTAACTTCAGCTTAAATTAACAGGGAGATAGAGGATCAAGATGGCTGATGTTAGGTAGCTAGAGTGAGTTTCTCCTGTGGAGTAAACCAAGATAGAGTTTTTTCAGCACCCAGAAAAACCAGCAGCATGCTCCATAACTCTTCAAAGAAGCAGTAATAACCACAGAGTGCAAAGAAGAGAAAAATCCGTCAACCTGGGTTGGAACTAGACAGATTCTTATCTCTACCACCACAGTCCACCAGCAACCTCTAGTGGGAGGCTGAGAGAGGAGAATTCAGTTCTGTATATCTGCCACAGACTTGAGGGACCTGAACCTTGTGGGACTCCAGTCCCTCACTAGAAACTGCTATAGCCCCTGTGGAGTGGTGCAGGAAAAGAGAAAGCCTTGATCAGCACCAGTCACCATATCCCTGGAACTCAACCCTTGAAGATGGTGGCTGCTTGCTAACTGGCCCGAGAGTGGACAGACCTTCAAGGAAAACGCCTCCACTGAAGAGAGTTTCCACCTGAGGTAGGTTGCTGTGAGAAACCCTGGGTTCCTGTGGCCAGCTGCACTTTGACATTCACAAGACAAAGTGCTTGAGGCCAAGATGGAAAACTGGGTGGGACACATTGCCATAGCACCCTCACTCTGTGTAAACTTTTCTGTGCTGCCCTGCATGATAGTGCTACTCTGGGACTCCCTCCTAATCGTCACTGGATTAGCCAAGAGTGCACACAGGCGGGTGCTCCACCTCTTTTCCCTCAAACTGCACAGTTCCCTGGAAGGCTTAAAACAGAGACCTTGGGTAATCCCCAGAGCCCTGCCCTCCACCTAGATTGACTGGGCACTTCCTTGGTGCAGCACATGCCAAGGAGAAAGCCCACAGTCACAATCACAGATGCCTTTTGCCCACAAGCACCACCTCCTGACCAGAGGTCAACATTACAGCGTACCACATTAGCTATATAATAATCTGCTTTGAGGAAGGCCTGATCCCAAATCCCAGCTAACATGACTTTGCAAGCCATTCTGGCCACTAAGGATCTGTGAGTCAGTGCAGGTGCCCAGCACAGGACTGCCACAGCTGGCAATTGAGAAACTTACCACAGCAAGGCTTTATATACTCAAGGGGACCCTACAGTGCCTACATCAGACCCTTGCCAACCTCAGATAAGCTAAATTAATCTACCCAAATGAGAAGAAACTAGAAAAAGAATTCTGACAGTATGAAAAACAGAGTTCTTCAACACCCCCCAAAGACCAGCCAACTCTTCACAGTGAACCCTAACCAAAAGAAATCATTGAAATTCCAGACATAGAATTCAAAAGGTTGATTATAAAATTGATCAATGAACTTAAGGATAAACTTGAAAAACAACCAATCTAAGGAAACTAAACACACACACACACACACACACACACACACACACACACCCACACACCCACACACCCACCCCACCACTGTTCAAGACATGAATGAAGAATTCTCCAAAGAGATGGACACCTTAAAAAAAAAGCTGAAATTCTTGAAATTCTGGAGATTAAAGAATCATTAAGGGAAGTATAAAATGCAGTGGAAAGTTTTAACAGTAGACTAGAACAAGTAGAAGAAAGAATCTCAGAACTTGAAGACAAAGCTTTTAAATGAAGCCAATCGGACAACATTAATGAAAATAGAATCAACAGAATGGAACAAAGTCTCCAAGAAACGTGGAATTATGTCAAACATCCCAACCTAAGAATCATAGGTATTCCTGAGGAAGAAGAGAAAGCAACAGGTTTGGAAAACCTATTTGAGAGAATAATAGAGGAAAATTTCCCTGGCCTTGCCAGAGATCTAAACATCCAGATACAAGAAGTCCAAAGAACCCCAGAGTATGCATTGCATAAAGATCATTCCTAAGGTATATAATCATCCCATTATGCAAAGTTAATGCTAAGGAAAGAATTTTAAGAGCAGAGTGACAAAAGCATCAAATAACTTACAAAGGTAAATCTGTCAGGCTAACAGCAGACTTCTCAGAGGAAACCTTTAAAGCCAGAAGAGATTGGGGCTCCATCTTCAGTCTCCTCAGACGAAATAACATTCAACTAAGGACTTTGTATCCTGCAAAACTAGGTTTCATAAATGAAGGAGAAATGAAGTCTTTCCCAAACACTGAGGGAATTTGTGACCACTAGGCCAGCTCTACAAGAAATACTCAGCTGGGCTCGGTGGCTCAGCCTGTAATCCCGCGCCTTTGGGAGGCTAAGGTGAGTGGATTGCCTGAGCCCGCGGGTTCGAGACCCGCCTGGGTAGGCGACACCTCATCTCTTCAATAAATCAAAAAATTAACCGGGCGTGGTAGCGCGCGCCTGTAATTCCAGCTACTTGGAAGGCTGAGGCGGAAGGATTGCCAGAGCCCAGCAGGTCGAGGCTGCAGTGGCCGGGAGCGGCCACTGCACTCCAGTCTGGGCGACAGAGTGAGACTCCAACTCACAGAAAAAAAAAAAAAAAAAGAAATACTCAAAGAAGTTCTAAATATTGAAATAAAAGGTTGAAATATTCCAGTAGAAAAACACTGGAAGTTACAAAACCCACTGTCCTTATGGAACATCACCACAATAGAGAAAGTAAATAAATAAAGCAACAAGATAAGAACAGTATGATGAAAGAAATTGTAACTTACATATCATTATTAATTCAGTACTCCACAAAAAGATATAGACTGGCAGAATGCAGTCATTTTTTCACAGAATTAAAAAGAGATCCTAAAGTTCATATGGAACCCAAAAGCCAGAATAGCCAAAAGCAATTTCAAGCGACAAAGAATAAGACTTGAGGTATCACATTACTGACTTCAAATTATACTACAAGGCTGTAGTAATCAAAACAGCATGATTCTGGTACAAGAGCAGATACATGGACCAATGGAACAGAATATTGAATCCAGAAATAAACCCAAATACCTACAACCAACTGGTCTTTGATAAAGTAGACAAAAACATACACAAGGGAAAGGACACCCTATTCAACAAGTGATACTGGGAAAATTGAATAGCTGCATGCAGAAAAATGAAAGTTGATCTTTATCTCTTCTCATATACAAAAGTTAACTCAAGATGGATCAAAGACTTAAATGTCATACCTGAAACCCTAAAACTTTTAGAATAAAATTAGGAAAACTCTTCTGGACATCAACTTAGGCAAAGAATTTAGGACTGAAACTCCAAACACAAATGCAACAAAAACAAAAATGAGTAAGTGGGACTTAATTAAACTAAAAAGCTTCTGCACAACAAAGATGAGCAACCTACGTAATGGGAGGGGATATTTCCCAACTATATATCTGAAAAAGGACTCATACACAGAATCTACAAAGATTTCAAACATATCCGCAAAATAAAAACAAATAACCCCATTGGAAAGTGGACAAGTGACATTAACAGACATCTCTCAAAAGAAGACATACAAATGGCAAACAAACATAAGAAAAAAATGTGCTACAGTACTCATCATTAGGGAAATGCAAATTAAAACCACAATGAGATACCGCCTTACACCAGTTAGGATGGTCATTATTAAAAGAACCAAAAAACAATAGATGCTGGCATGGATATGGAGAAAGGGGAACACGCATACACTGTTGGTGGGAGTGTAAATTTGTACAGACTCTGTGGAAAGTGGCGATTTCTCAAACAAGTAAAACTGGATCTACCATTTGATCTAGCTAACCCACTGCTAGGTATCTGCTTAAAGGAACAGAGGTCATTATGTTAAAAAAAACCCTGCAACCACATATTTTTCACAGCACAATTCACAATTGCATGTGGAATCCACCCAAATGCCCATTGACAGATTCAGTGGATAATGAAAATGTGGTATATATACACTATGGAATACTATTCAGATATCAAAATGAATGAAATACTGTCTTTTGGAACAACTTAACTGTAGCTGGAGAGCATCATCCTAAGTGAAATAAGTCAGGACAGAGAACCAAATGTCACGTGTTCTCACTTATAAGTGGGAGCTAAACTGTGGTTATGCAAAGACATAGGGAATAGTATAACGGATGCTGGAAACTCAGAACAAGAAAGGGGGATGGGTAGAGGGTCAAAATATCACCATGGGGTACAACGTATGCAGGTGGCGGTGGTGGATTTTTTTTTTTTTTTTTGAGTTGGAGTCTCACTCTGTCACCCAGACTGGAGTGCAGTGGCCGCTCCCAGCCACTGCAGCCTCGACCTGCTGGGCTCGGGCAATCCTTCTGCCTCAGCCTTCCAAGTAGCTGGAACTACAGGCGCACGCTACCACGCCCAGCTAATTTTTGATTTTATTGTAGAGATGAGGTCTCATCAAGTTGCCCAGGTCTCGAACCTGTGGGCTCAGGCAGTCCACTCACCTCAGCCTCCCAAAGTGCTGGGATTACAGGTCGAGCCACCGAGCCTGGCTGCGGTGGTGGATATTAAACAAAACAAGCAAGCCAGCGAAATGGATTGGGGAAAAGGGGCGAAAGATAAATTAACATCTAGTGGCTATTGATTATAGGATGTATTATTAGACATTTTATATATAATTTAAACCTCTTCAGGTTTAGTATTCTGATTTTAAATGTTAATAAAGTTCATTTTAGTGATGTTCAATAATCTTCAGCAAAGTCACTCAGTAAGTATATGTTGGAGTCTGGCAAGTAAACCTGTCTGTTTTCCTTCAAATGCCTTGTATTAATCCATATATCTACAGGAGTACATTACCCAATGTCAATGGGAATATAATAATGCGAGTTACATACGTAATTTAAAATTCTCTAGTAACTACATTTTAAAAAGTAAGAAACAGGTGAAATCGGTTTTAAAAGTGATGTTATGTAACCCAACAGACATAACATTATTTCAATGTGTAATCAGTATATACAGTTATTAATGAGATATTTTGTGTTGTTTTATCTCATACTAACTGTTGAAATCTGTGTACATCTCTTGTTTTGGATTAGCTACATTTTAAGTGTTTAATAGCCACATGTGGCTAAGTGGATATTACATTGGACAGCTTGGCATTGCAGCCCATCTAATCATTTATTTATTTATTTATTTATTCATTCATTTTGAGTTGGAGTCTCACTCTGAGACCCAGACTGGAGTGCAGTGGCCGCTCCCGGTCACCGCAACCTTGACCTGCTGGGCTCCAGCGATCCTTCTGCCTCAGCCTTCCAAGTAGTTGGAACTGCAGGCGCACGCTACCACACCTGGCTAATTTTTTTTGGATTTATTGTAGAGATAAGGTCTCACCAAGTTGCCCAGGCGGGTCTCGAACCCGCGGACTCAGGCATTCCACTCACCTTAACTTCCCAAAGTGCGGGATTACAGGCTGAGCCACCGACCCTGGCCTAATCATTTATTAATGTTGTGATCTGCATTGAGCCTTTCAGAGTTTCAGTTACTGGCTCATTAAATGGTGGATGTTAATACCTTACTTACCTGCACTGTGGGATGCTTCATTACATAATTTGTATAGGGCCAAGTTCAAAGATGTGGCTTTCTAGGGATTTACTTTGGTGAGCATATATATATATAATTGAGTTTCAGTTGATTTTTATTCTATTTTTTTGAGTTAGAGTCTCACTGTCACCCAGACTGTAGTGCAGTGGCATGCTCCTGGCCACCGCAGCCTCGACCTGCTGGGTGCAGTGATCCTTCCACCTCAGCCTTCCAAGTAGCTGGAACTACAGGCACATGCTACCATGCCCGACTAATTTTTGATTTATTGTAGAGACGAGGTCTCGCCAAGTTGCCCAGATGGGTCTTGAACCCATGGGCTCAGGCAATCCACTTTCCTCGCCCTCTTAAAGTGCTGGGATTACAGGCTGAGCCACCGAGGCTGGCCACCTGATTATTAATGCTGCTGTTTGTCCTGGAGGCATTTTATCACTATTTGTATGTTAATTTATAAGTTATGCTATGAGGCTCTTAAAAGTCACACTTTAATATTTTTGAAAGCTTCTGTAAGAGAGAAAAAGTTTTTGTTCTTGAGTGCTTTTCTGTTTATACGTTTGAATATGTGCCCAAGAATTAGTAGACTCATATGTATATGTGTTGATTCTTCAAGTAACAACTAATTTGTTAATTTGACTTATGGATATATGTAGGTCTGTCACACTTTATCATTTGTGTCAGATTCAGTCAATGCTAATGATTACAAATGAGGGAAAGTCAGTAAACAAATATGTCAACCAAGGCATAACTTATTTGCTATCCTTTGATGGACATTTGCTAAGGAACTTTATTGATGGTACACATAGTATATACCGTTATATTATTTTATATGCACATATATATTTATATAAAGTGAGAACAATAAAAATATTCAGATACACGTATGTGTATATGCATATTTACCGTGAGAAATATAAAAACATTAAGAATCAGTAAGAACATAATAGAAAGTACTGTTTATATTTGTCTTTGCACATTTGTTTAAAAGCATTTGTAGAATATTCATCAGTGTTTCAGACACTTTGAGATTGCTTGTATTCTGATAAAAAACAATACACAGTCCCTTCCTTCACAAAGCCCATACTATTTTATGAAAGAGATAGATACTAAATACAGTAATTTAAATATAGATGCGAGACATGTTATGAAATTAAAATGTATTGTGCAGTAATAGCATAGTAGGGCCTTGATTTAAAATATGAGTTAGAAAGAGCTTTTATAAAGAACTAATACTTAAGTTGAGAACTAAAAGATAGCCGTTTGCCAAGCAAAGTCGGGAAGAGAGGAAGGTAAGAAACATTTCAGAAAGAAGAAATAGAAAGTGATTTCATCACCACCAGGAATTGTGGAGGGAAAAAAGATACAGAATATGAAAAGGCAGGAACTTGGAACCTTTAAAAGATTTTCAAAAAAATACCTATGAGATATAAATACTGTATGTTCAGTTTTAAAAAGTGGGAAACTGGAGCTCTGTGATATTAAGTGATTTGTCTAAGATCACATTAAAAAGTGGAGGTAATACGGGATCTCAAGTTATTGCCTTCTTTGTTTTTTAAAATAGGTATATTTGCTTTAACATTTAAACAAATTAACACATAATCAAATGTACGTTTTTGGTGTACAGATCTATGAGTCTGGACAAATGCATGATCATGCAGACAGGCGCACAGTCTCCGTACTGCAAAGTTCCATCATCCCCTCAAATGCCCTTGTTCTGTGCTTTGCAGTCAGCCCCTTTCCCCAGCCTTAATCCCTGGAAATGATTGATCTTTGTCCCTATTTTTTGGCTTTTTCCAAGATGTCGTGACTTTATAGTAGGCATTCATGATTTGTCCATGTTGTGTGTTATCAGTAGTTCATTTTTATTGGAGGGTGGTATTCTTTTGTATAAATGCTAATTTGTTCTATCCATTCGCCAGTTTAAGGACATTTGCCTTTTGTTTTTGTTTTGATGTTTATGAACAGTACTGTTCTGGATATTCATGTACAGGTTGTTTTGTGAAAAAAATATTTTTCCTAGGTGAATATCTAAGAGTGGAATTTCTGGGTCATATATTAATGTTTATCTTTATTAGAAACTGCCAAACTTTTCCAAAGTGGCTGTACTATTTTGCATTCCCACCAGCATGTTGGAGAGTTCCAGTTACTCTGCATACTTGCTAGCACCTGAAATTGTCAGTTTTTCTCCCTAATTCTAATAGGTATGTAGTGGCATGTTCTTGTAGATTTTTATTTGCATTTTTCTAATGATTAATAATGTCGAATGTCTGTTTATGTGCTTATTTGCAATGTGTACATCTTTGGTGAAATTTTCTTTTTAAATGTTTTGCTAATTCAAAAAATTGTATTTTTTATTTTTATTATTATTTGTTTTTACATTTGGGGAGTTCTTTATATACACTAGATACAAGTTTTTTGTTGGCATATGATTTGCAGATGTATTTTTCCAGTCTATGGCCTATCTTTTCATTGTCTTTACATTGTCTTTGCCGAGCAGATGTTTTTTATTTTGATAAAGTCAGATTTATCAAAAAAATGTATGAATCAGTTTTTGGTGTTGTATCTTTCCTAAATTACCAATGTTGCTAAGATTTTTCCCAATGATTATTCTAAAATCTGTATTAGTTTTACATATAGGTCTGTAATCCATTTTGAGTTTTGTATAAGGTGTGAGACATGGTTTGAGATTCTCTCTCTCTCTTTTTTGCTTTAAGATGTCCATTTGCTCTTATAGAAAAGACTTCATTGAATTGTCTTTGTACCTTTGTCAGTAACCAATTGATCATACTTATATAGGTCTCTTTTTGGACTCTTTATACATTGAAAACTTCACCAGACAGAGTTTTGTTTTTTGCTCTTGACTGTGAAGTATATTGTAAAGAACTCAATATGGATGGATAGTATATTATATTTACCCGGAAATTTACTATTTCTTTTCTTCTCCCTTCATTTATGATGTTGCAAATTTCCTTATGGTATCATCTTCTGTCTCAAGAACTTCTATTTAGTAATTCTTGATGCGAAATGTGTTGTTAATGGATTTTCTTAAATTTTCTTACTCTCAGAATGTCTTTTTAAAAATCTTTATTCCTGAAGGATATTTTCACTGGATGTCAAATTATGGTTTGACAGGGTTGTTTTTTTTTTTCTCCCAGTGCTTTAAAAACGTGTGCATTTCCTCTGGCCTCTATGATTACTGGTGAATGATCTTCAGGCTTTTGAAATCATTGTTTCTCTATAGGTATTGCATCATTTTGGGGGGGCTGGGAGTTATTTTCAATACTTTTTGTTTTTAGTTTCCAGCAGTTTGATTATCATATATCCAGGCATAGATATTTTGTGGTTTATTCTTTTTGGGCACTGAGCCTTTTGAATTTCTGAGTTTATGTCTTTTACCAAATTTGGAAAATGTTTAGCCATTAAATTTTTGGGGTGGGGTGATATGAATATTAGGCATGTTGATATCATCATGGAGAAAAAAATCCTGAGACTATTTTTTAAGTATTTTTTTCTCTGTGTTCAAATTGGATAAAAGACTTGTCTTCAAGTTTACTGACACTTTTCTCTGTCATCTTTATTATTCTTTTTCAGAAGTCATTCAGTGAGTTTCAAAATTTTGACTGTTTCATTTTTCAGTTTTAAATTTTCCACTTGGTTCTTCTTCATATCTTCTCTTTCCTTGCTGAAGCTTTCTATCTTTCCATTTGTTTCAAAAGTGCTTTTAATGTCTGCTTTAACATCTTTGTCAGGTAATTTTAACATATGTCTCATCTTGGCATTGATGTCTGTGAATTTTCTTCTCCCATGTAATTTGAAATTTTTCTGTTGCTTTATAATGCTGAGTAATTTTGTATGGTATCCTGAACATTTGAGATATTATATTATGAGAATGGATCTTATTTACATCCTATGGAGAATGTTGATAGTTTTTGTAAGCATGTAGTCAACCTAGAGAGTTCAACTTGCAAGGTTTGATCAACTGTCTGCAGTTCGTGTTTTCAATGTCAATTTTGTTTTCAAAGCTTCTGCAGTGTTATTTTCTTCTGTCCCACATATTTGCAGACAAGTACCCCATCTGAGATTTGGGTGGTAGTCAGTAATTCAGTTCATTTTCAAGTCTTTGTTATGGTATTTAGGATCATATCTATGCAGGCACAGCTCAGGGTGTGCCCATATCTCAAGCCTCTTCTTTTCCACAGTTTCCCCAGTACTTTTTGCTTCCTTGTCTAGAACCTGGGACTTTTGTTTTGTTATTCTTCTCTACCACACACATATCCCATATCTGTACCCATGTTTAGGTCGAAAAGGTAGTTAGGGAGAGGGAGAGAAGGATGAGGAGGGGGAGGGAGAGAGGGAGAGAAACAGGAGTTTGCTTCTTCCTTGTGTATACTCTTCTCTCCTTTTGGGCTGGGATGATATGAATATTAGGCATTTTGATATCATCCTACAAGTCCTGAGATTTTTAAAGTATTTTTTTCACACCTCCCTCCACATTTTAGTTACCTGTGAATACCCCACTGCGCTGCTGTCACTGCCACAGAATTGCCTGGAGACTGAAACATGATAGAAAATAAAAAGAATAATGATATAAAGAGAAAATTTGGGTATTTCCTTCAGTGTCTCTGAATGTTAGGAATCTTCTTTCCCACTTGTTGAGCCAGAACTAGAGGGCTTCGCTGAAATTCTCTCTGCATCCTGGTGTCTACTCCTGCTTTTGGTATAACTTGAGTCCAGGCTGGGGAATACCGAAGGAGGAGCAACAAGAAACTCACTGATGGTGTTATGAATTCTGATCTTCTCTAAGCCATCTGCTGTGATTTATTCCATGACTAATTCCTTAGTTAATTAAGAACTTCTGTCTTGATGGGGCTCTTGGCAGAGGAAGGTGAGTTTTCACTTTTACATATCTCTCAATCTATGCAAAGAAGATAGACTTAGGAAACACATTTCCATGTGATAAGGGATATACCTGGAGTGAAGGATTTGGGAGCAGTAGGCCTAAAAGCTGCATGATGTTTTATGTTTTATGCTCTTTACTCATTATGAAAATGAGTAGCACATGTCTACAACCATTCTGTACTGTTCTTTCTACATAGAAGGCAGTTAAATGGAGAAATAATTTGGTTTAAATTTTGCTGTGTCATTTTGGATTTCTTTTTTTTTTTGGTCTGTGGTACCAAATATAAACTTAATTGGGATTCCATAAAAGAGCTAGAGAGAACCTGGGGACCCAAGTTTGAATTATACTATCCTTGGGCTGTATATTGTAAGTGGTGAAGATCAAAGACTCTTGAACCAGATTTTTAAAAGTTGAACTCTAGTTGTCTATTTTTGGCTCTGTGACATTGGGCAAGTTATTTAACTTATTCATGAATCAGTTTTATCCTTTATAAAATTGGCATGGTAATATATCTGTCTCATAGTGTTGGTTTCAAGATTCGGTAAGCTAATACCTATAAAGCACTTAGAGCTGTGCCTGTTACTCTCACTACTTTGAAAATTTGATCTGTTAGAGTTAATAACAGTTGTTTGTATTTATTGATTATACCAGGTGGTTTGTTCATTTAATCCTCACTGCCACTCTATATTTTTCTGATGAAGAGATTGATATAAAGAGAGTTTGTTCAATGTTACATGTCTAGTAATGTGGTAGAGATAGGATTTAAAACTCAGCAGTCTGACCTCAGAACTCAAACTCCTCATTTTAAAATAATTTTTAAATTTTCCTCTTTTAACTTTTATTTTAAAATTGTGGGGTACGATTCAGGGTGAGGCATACAAATAATCATTGTGCAGGCACCCTTGTTGATGAGGTGTGCCCCCCCTTCCCAGGCAGATATTGACTACCATTAATCCCATCTCCCTTCCCCTCCCTGCACCCCCATAGTTTCCCGCCACTGTCAATCCCTTTCTTACAGTATTACATTGGATGTTCAAGGTCCATTATATGAGTGAGAACATGTGATACTCAGCTCTTTGTTTCTGTGAGAGATCACTCAGTATTATAAACTCTAATTCCATCCAGATTGCTGCGAAGTTCACGATTGTGTTCTTCTTTATAGCATGGGTGGTTCTATGTTCTTGCTATTGAGAACAATGCTGCGATAAACATATATGTGCAAGTATCTTTTTTATAGAGTGATTTGAGTTCTTTTGGGTGTATTTCCAGTAGGGGGATTATGGGGTCATATGGAAGGTTGATTTTTAGAACTTTCAGGAATCACCATACTGATTTCCACAGAGGCTGTACTAGTTTACACTCCCACCAAGAGGGTAGAAGTGTTCCCTTTTTGGCACATCCTCTCCAGCATCTGTTATTTTTGAGTTATTGATAATGACCATTCTGACTGGAGTTAGGTGGTGTCGCAGTGTAGTTTTAATTTGCATCTCCTTGATGACTAGTGAGACTGAACATTTTTTCATAGTATCTATTGGCTGCTCTCATGTCTTCTTTTGAGAAGTATCTATTCATATCTTTTGCCCACTTTGTAATGGGGCTGTTTGTTTTTTTCTTTTCAGCACATTTGAGTTCCTTGATTAGACCTTTGTTAGACATGGAGTTGACAAATATTTTTTCCCAGTCTGTTGGCTGTCTCCCTGCTCTTTTGATGGTTTCTTTGACTTTGCAGAAGCTTGGTAGTTTAATGAGGTGCCACTGTCTGTCTTATCTCTTATGGCCTGGATACTTTTGATTTTTGGATTGATTCATGTATGTTTACAGTCTTTTTTCTGCACTCTTGTGAAGAACATTGTTGTTCTTTTTTTCCCTTTCTTCTGTGTTCAATACTTTCTTAAGTGTTTCTTGTGGAGCTTGTCTAGAGGCAGAGTAAGTTCTTAGGGGTTGAATGTCTGGTAAAGATTTTAATCCTCCCTCACTGATGAAGCTTAGTTTAGCTGGGTAGGTTATTCTTGGTTGAAATTGATTATCTTTGAGAACTTTGAAGATTGGACTCCAAGCTTTCCTAGCCTGAAGTGTTTCTGTAGATAAATCTGCTGCTATTCTAGTTGGTCTTCCCTGGTAGGTAGTCTGACCTTTTTCTATTGCTGCCTTTAGGATTTCTTCTTTTATACCTACTTTGTTTAGGTGAATTATTATGTGTCTGGGAGTCGGTCTTCTCATTTGTTGTCTTGCAGGGGCTCTCTGAATCTCTTGTGTTTGAATGGCCATGTCACTGATGAGATGAGGGAAGTTTTCTTGAATAATTTCATGGAATGTTTGTTCCAGGGTGGTTTCTGTCTCTCTGCCTCAGGAAGTCCAATTACTCTTAGGTTTGGTCTCTTGAAGTAATCGCTCATCTCTTGAAGGTTTTGTTCTGTCTTTTTAAGCTTCTTTTCTATATTTTTGACAGTTTGGGTTCGATATTTTGGTCCTCAAGCTCTGAGATTCTTTCTTCTGCTTGGCTAATTCTGCTTTCCATGCTTATCAGTTTGTTATTTATTTCATTCACAGTATTCTTTACTGCTGTTATCTCAGTTATCAACTTCTTCCTATTTTCCTCTTGTCTCTCCTCAGTTCTTTTTGTTCTCTCTATTAATGTCTTGATATCTGGGTTTGTAGTTTGAGACCAGTCATTCTGGGGCTCTTCATTGTTTGCGTTCCAAAATCTGTTTTCTCAGTGTCTGACCTTGCAGGGGTCTGTGAGAGACCCATATTCTTCTTTTGGTTTTTCTTCATTTGGTAGATTTTTCTCCCCCCACTCCCGTCCCCTTTTAAATTCTGTTTTTCAGGGATGGCAGGGTTGCTTTTACTTCTTTTTGCTCAGTCTCCTATTCTTCCTTATGTGGATCCTCTAGCTTTGTTCACTTCTGAAGGTGGACTGTGGGTTGGGAGCTGTACTTTTGCAGTTTTGAGATTTAGTTGAGGGGAGAGCTGTTATTCAGAATCTATCTGCAGATCCCAGGATCCATTGACAGGTGTGTGGGCCCCTGGAACTCCCTTCCCACTGCCTTGCAATCTGTCCATGCAGTGGGGGTTTAGGTTTGCTCCCTGGAACAAAATGAGGTAAGAAAATGGAAAATAATGGAAGCAGGAAGGGAGGGTCAAGAGGAAGTGAGTTTGAAAGAGAGAAGAGTAAGGGGGAAATCAGACAGACATACCAGCTAGCAAATGAAAAGAGACACAGAGACGGAAAAGAGACAAACAAACAACCCCCCCCCAGAGCATATGGGTAATCACACAAACACACAGTCCAATAAAATCCTGCCTATTGATGTTGACTTCCCCTACACCAACAGGGGGTCTAAAGAATAGAAAGAAGGAAGAAAAAAATCAGTAAAATAGCAAAAGCAAAGCAAGTATGAAAACATTATCAAAACCTGAATGAAAGAGGAAAAAAAAACCCAAAACAAAAAGCAAACGAAAGTGAGCAAAATAAACAGTCAAAAAATGAAAATAAAAAATAAAAACAAGGAATCAGACTGGTTCAGACGTCCTTCCTGTATGTCCAGAGTCACCTCAGCTCTGATCTCTAGCCACTCCCCTCTGCTCTCATGGCAGGCAGTTAGGGTTACTCATAGTTTGGGTCAGTTGCCACAGGCCTACTTTGGGAGTGGGGTGAGACAGATCTGGGTTCACTCGCTTGCTACCTGACAGGTCTGTCACTATATCCGAGTTGTCTGTGTCTGATTCATCCTGGGGGAGAGGCTTCTGTCTCTCCCGGTTTGATAAGATGACCTTGGGCAGCAAGTTGGAGGCTGCGCCGAGCTGGGCAGGCAGTGAAAATCTCTGCCTGGTCCTGGGTCAAAGAAAATGGCTGTGGTGGGCGGCTCCTCACCAGGCATGGACTCCTCTCCGGCATTCCCGATCCTCTCTCCCCACTGAGAGGGGATCAGGTCCGGGTCTCCAGCTGATCCTTTGTGACAGGCGACGGTGTAGACCAGGCGCCAGGCGATGAGAATCAGCTGGATTCAGCAGGCTTTGCTCAGGCGCGTTCCCGCAGACGCTCCTGCGAATGATCTTGCCGGTCGCGCTCCAATCTCAGGGCGGTGGGGACTTGCAGTCGCTCTCAGAGGGGGAACCTGGGTGCATGTACACGAGTATCCCTCAGATGGACTTTCATACTCCCACCAGTGCCTGCCCACACACTCAGAGAGTCTTTATGAACACTTGCCTCCACAGAGACTCTTACAGACAGGCTGCCATCTTGAGCTCCGCCCCCGCCATGAGAACTCATACTTAGCTTCTACATCATATTACCAAAATGTGAATAATAATATAATAGCCATTGTAAGCTAGTGGTGGATGGTCACCAACACTACCTACTATTAGCAGGTAGGGTTTTGCTATGGAGTACAGTTTGCTCGTATATATGAACATTTTTAAATTTTAAACTCATAATTAGAGACCTGTTTCAAAGTGGCAGGAAAAGTACTTCTGTCCTTTACTATAAATGACTTAAAACAAATAGAAACAATACAAACATTCCATGTTCAGAAAAACTCGATTTCTCTAACCTTCATCTATAGGAAGATGGCAAGCAGATGGAAGAATTATAGATCATGTAGCAGTGAGAATATCAAATCTCCCATCTGCAGAGGGATCTACCAATGACTGTCAAATGGGTTCATTCTGCAGAATCTGAGAAAGGCTCAGGAATCAGAGGCACTAGGTGTTATAGAAGATGGGTAAGGTTGTGGGGAGATGTGAGGTCAGTGGGTGCAAGCACAAGAATTATTTAAAATTAATTCTGTTTTTTGGTCCTCATCCCTGGTAGGCAATAACAACTCCAACTCCCCCATCCTTGCAGCATATGAAAGGTATAATCTGTGAAGAACTGAACCTGACAGAGTTCAAAAGGGGAGAGTGGGAGTGAGGGAAAGCAAGTGAAAGTCTGCATACTGGTGAGACTTCTAGCTGCATTTCTGTGCTGAGTTCTGTAATATCAGCAACCAGGCTTACAACTGTCTTTCTACCTTCACACCTTCTCAGATAGCAGATCCTTCTCTGAAGGGATCACATACTCCAGAGAAAATCTCTATAGGTGCTGACAATGTAGGCTTCCCTGATGAAAAAAATCAAATAATTTTCTGGCTGTCCTCCTATAAAGTTCACCACTCATTAAGCTCTGCCCACATTGCACATAGCTTCTTATCACCTTTTACAGTACCAGATTCTTAGAGAAGGCACAGAACCAATTATCACTAGTCAATTAAAGAGATCTTCCAACAGGAAGAGAGAGAGAGAAAGTTCCTCTTTCTGAAATTCTCTTCTTCCTTTTTTGATCCTGGGGTAATACCTACTCAGTTTATATGACTTAGCTGAAGTAAAGCTCTCTGTCACATTCCTAAGCAGAGTTGATCTCCCTGTGGGTGCTACAGAACTTTGTGTAATTTTCAGTTACATCTTTTCTCTTTGGGGAATTATTTATCCAACAAGAAAACAAACACACAACAAAAGCTCAGAAGAAAGCAAGACTGTCAGGTAAAAGAAAAAAACTTCAAGAAAATGTTATTAGTACCTTCAGAAGAATGAGTAGATTTTGCATCCATAAAATAATTATGTAATATTATGTAAAAGGAATAAGAGAATAATGAAGTATATTAAGAAATAAAATATTCAGTAGAAGAGTTAAATGCAGATGAGGAAATTCCTAGAAAGAACTAAAAGATAATAACACGGAAAATAGGAGAAAAAGATAGATGATCAATGTCAGATTCAACTTTAGATTTTTCGGAACTAAGAGAGAAAGAATAATGAAAACGAAAGGGAATGATTTATCCAATAAATTAAAAAGAAGTCTTGCTAGAACTGCAAGCATGCATTTCAAACTTGACTCACATAATACCCAGCACAAAAGAGTTTTAAAAAGACCTACACTAAGACCCATTGTAATGCAATCCTGTACTCTACTTTGGTGCTCTCAACCCAACTCTAATCTCCTTTTACTCTTGCTTTTGTTCATTTTCGAGTCTGGAAAGCTAAGGTTGGTTTTTTTTAAAGTTCCTTTGTAGCTGGGTATGGCCAAGTGAGATAAAGTGCTGGCCTCTAAGATGTTGGTGGAATTGTGCTAAAGAGTTTCTGAGAAAACTTTTCTAATATAGGTTCTACCTTCTCCTCTTTTCCTTTTATTTTTTTCTTGTCTGGAATGTGAACAAGATATCTGGAACTGTAGTGGTCAGTTTTTGACTGTGAGAATCACAGTTCTCAGCTATGATACACTTGAACTGTTGTATCAAGGTCAACAGCTACCCATCTCTGATTGTCTTGTTACATTGGGGATGGGAGATTTCCTATTTGCAAAACTACCACTTGTTAGATTTTCTTTTACCTACAACTAAACACAATCCTAACTCATGTGCTTCCAGAAGACCAAGAAAAAAGAAATCACCAATTAATATTAGAAACTAGAAGATAATGGAGCAATAACTAAACAATTCTGAAGGAAAGTAATGTTTAACCTTGAATTTTTTGCATTGTGAAAATACTAGTCAAGTATGATTGACAGAGATCTCCAAAATTTTAAATATTTATGTCTCATGCATTCTTTCTCAGGAAGCCAGTCAAAGATGGCCTCTACCAAAGTGAGGGTATAAGCCAAGCGATAGGAAGGCTCAGATTCTAGGAAACATGGGCTCTAACACAAATGACAGGCAGAAGGAATTCCTAGGATAGGACAAAGGGCCAGTCAGGGATAGAGGGCTTCTGGGGAGTATAACCACAGGGAAAAAAAATAGATGATCTGATAGAATTGACTGTAAGAAAAATTGTATCTTTAGAGCTGTTGCAATGTGGGGCAATATTTAATGAGTGATTAAAAAAGAACAATAAAGTGCTGCAATTCAACATTAGAAAAATGAAAAGGTATTACAGAAAAGGAAATATAGTATGATACTTTATTCAGCAAGCAATATTTATTTAGTCATCATAACAATTATGGATATAGCCCCAAATTATGTTTCAACTGTATTGGAGAACTTGGGTGGAGGATATGGAGTGGATATAAAGTGAAAATACTCATACCATGTAGGCTACGTCTATCAGTATATACACATGTGATTTAGAAGGTTGCAACTAAATGCCCAAGGTAGCAGTTGAACGAGTTAAACATGGCTGCACCTGGGACTGTCTGAGAGCAGGGTGACTAGCAGAGGATTTGCTACAGGATGGCCATGTTTCTGTAACACCACTTGACTATGTGCATGAATTACTTTGACAAAAATAATCAAGAAAAAGAAAGCTCAGAAGAGGAACTCTTACACATTCTATACTTACACTTTCCTGAACATACAGTGTTCTGTGCACATTTTCTTTCCTCTTTCTGAAATTCTCTTCTTCCTTTCATGTTCCTGGGGAAACTCCTACTCATTTTGTAGGACTTAGCTGAAGTAAAGCTCTCTATGACCTTCCTAAGCAGAGTTAGTCTCCCTTGTGGGTGCTGCAGAACTTTGTGTAATTGTCTGTTACATCCTTTCCCTTTTGGGAAATTATTTATTTTCATATCTCCCTTCCAGGAATGTGTTGGGGAGTAGTGTTTTAAATTTTTGCCTTCTCTGCCCCACTCAGCACAGTGTCTAATCATAGTATATACTCTAAACCTTCAACGAAGGAATGGAGTTGGATACGGAATTATGTGTTTAAAGCTGGCTGTGCTTCTCCCTTTGCTCCTGTCCTTGATCAGAGCACTTTACTTTGCCTTAGATACTCTTGGAGAAACTGGACTGACAAACTTCAAAGTCCCTAAGAACTTGAAAAACTGTGATTCTTATTAATGGTCCTAATATTACACCTTAAAATCCATGTATGTGGGGGCGACCCCCAAACCCTCAGAATTTATTTATAAAAATTTGTGTATTTATTCTTACATATTTAAACTTCAGTCACCTTCAAAGTACTTGCCATTTGATGCAACATTCCTATCAAGGCACTTTTTTCACTGCTTAGAACAGTTTTTGAACTTGTCAATTTTTATGCCTTTTAGTGCTTCTGTCATTTTTTGTTTCCCCTCTTCCACATGATAAAATGTTTCCCTTTGAGGACTTTTTTATTGGAGAAACAACAAAAAAAGTCACTTGGGGTGAGATCAGGTGAATAGGGAGAGTAGGGCCTGGGGGCCATACTGTTTTGGGTCAGGGGCCCTCTCTCCAAAGGGTAATTTCAGGTTTTGGGGTTCCCCTCGTGTATAATAAGACTGGTTTCTACGTCTTAATACTTCTTAGCTCTTATTGCAATTTTTAAGTATTTTGTGTCTTCACTTTAAAAAAAATATATTTTCCCCTATAGACTGTAAGCTTTCAGTGGGCAAGGACATGTCTGTCCCGTTCAGCATTGTTTCCCAGTGTCTACCCATGTAGAGGCACATGGTAGACATTTGTTGAATGAATATAGTCTGATAGTAGCTTCTATGGATGCCCCCAAAATCCAGCTGTTCTTTCAGACACTTTAGGAAAATATCTTTAAGTTAAAATCCAACCACTGAGATTTGCATATAGTTCCTGTCAGCTGTTATATAACATCACTTCTGTCTGCATACTTGGAATGGTTTTCCATTTCCTGTGCATTCAGTGCTATTTCACTCCTTTAATTACTTCAAAATTTCTTTCTTTCCTGAGGCCTTTCTGAGTTTAATCTCTTCTAAGTGTCAGCAACTTAGTGTACAAGAGCTATGGTTTATGTAAGATTCTTATTTTCTGAGTTAAACTGTAAATGATTTGGGGCACAATTTTTGTGACTTGATAAAGCACTCTATACATTTTAATGAGTTAAATCTAAACGACTCAAATCTACAAGATGGCTTTCCCTTGAAAACATGCAAGTAAAAAAGTTAAGGACTTGGCAAAATTTATTTTAGATTTTGCCAAATCCAACATTTTGAAATGCAATTTAACTGTTTAACCAAATCTCAAACAGCACTGCATGTATTCTTTCTGACTAGATGTTGCAGTTTTCCAAGAGACCAAGTGAAAGTGTCTTTCCACACTGTTTGGTGTCTTGTAAAGAATGTTTGGCCTTTTAACATTAGGCTCTTTATGCAGCAACTTCATGCAGCATTTTGAAGTTGTCATCTGCCCTCAGTCTTCCTTTCTAGCTTTATCCCCCACCTTACCCCAGTGCCAGGATAGGCTGTTATTTAGACTATAGGCTGATCCAAGGGGGATGGATGTGATGATGCAGGAATGGCTCTAACTCTTGCTGAATTCTTATTACTTTGGGCTTCAAAGTAGATGCGTGTCAAATACTTGCTGTGTTCTAGGCGTTGTTCAAGTGTGCAAGTGCATTTTAATCCTCACATCAATCCTGTAGTGTAGGTTTTATTTTTTCTCATTTTACTGAAAAGGAAGTTGAAACTCTTTGTGGAATAAGCAATTTGTCCAGTTATAAAACTGTTAAGTTTAGTGTCAGCACTTGAAACCAGGCCTGTCAGGAGCAGCATGCATCCTGCCTTTCTTGACTGTCAAATACTCCCTGAGTACCTTAATAGGAGTATATTTATGCCAGTGATATTTGAATTAAGGCTTTGTTTAAAGTTGATAATGTCAGAGATTTCTCTTGATCTCAGCTATCCCTTTTTTAGTTTGATAAAGGCTAATATTTCATTAATATATAGCTGAGAATGTGCATGAATATATTGAATGAGAGAATAAGGATCCCAAAAGATTTTGACAGCATTAATTAGGAAACTGAATTTCAGAGTATAAAATTTAATAGGAACAGTTGTTAGGGATTATGTACAGGTTCCCTAAAGCAATTGCACAAATAAAGAATTGGTGAGATGTGACTCGGTAACAGGTTTTATGGGAAGTTGGGATTTTTTCATGGTAAAGTCAATATAAGTAGTGATGTGTCAGCCTCACTCATCATCAGAGAAATACAAATCAAAACCACATTGATATACTACCTAACATCATTAAGAAAGGCCATCATTAATAAAACAAACAACAACAGATGCTGGGGAGAATGCGGAGAAAAAGGAATGCTTTTACATCGCTGGTGGGAATTCAAACTAGTGCAACCTCTTTGGAAGACAGTGTGGTGGTATCTGAAAGAACTAGAAATTGGCCCTCCATATGACCTAGCAATTCCCCTATTGGGAATATACCTGGAGGAACTCAAATTATTTTACAAAAAAGATACCTGCACACGAATGTTTGTTGCAGCTCTATTCACAATAGCAAAAACATGGAATTAACCATGTTGTTGCCCATTGAAGCTGAACTGGATTTAAAAAATGTGCATACACACAGTGGAATATTATGCAGCCATAAAGAAGGACAAACATATGGACTTTGCTGCAACTTGGATGGATCTAGAGTCGATCATATTCAGTGATCTGTCACAGAAACAAAGAACAGAGTACCATATGTTCTCACTCATAAGAGGACCTTAGACAATTATAGTACTATAAGAAAGGGATTGGCAGTAGTGGGAAACTGTTAGGGGAGGGGGGTGGGATTGGCAGTTGAGGGGAACTGCTAGGGGTTGGAGTGGCACACCTCATCAACAAGGGTACCTGCATAATTGGCGTTTGTATACCTAACCCTGAATTGTACTCCACATCTTTATAATAAAAAAATAGAAAAAAAATAGTGATGTGGATTAGACTGCTCTTTGGTTGCATTAAAGAGTAGAATTAGAGAGGTGAAGAAAACTCAGTTTATTTTTTTCTATATTCTGGTCAGATTGCATTTGGAGTTGACTATGTGGTTTAGAAATAGTTTTAAGAGGTCAGGCTCGGTGGCTCAGCCTGTAATCCCAGTCCTTTGGGAGGCTGAGGTGAGTGGATTGCCTGAGCCCGCGGGTTCAAGACCAGCCCGGGCAAATTTGTAAGACCTCGTTTCCACAAGGAAAAAAAAAAAATTGGCTGGGTGTGGTAGTATGTGCCTGTAATTCTGGCTACTTAGAAAGCTGAGGCAGAAGGATCGCCAGAGCTCAGCAGGTCGACACTGGGGTGGCTGAGAGTGTGCCACTACGTTCCAGCCTGGACGACAGAGTGAGACAGAGAAAAAAAAGAAATAGTTTTAAGAATTATGTGGGCATAATGATGTGAATTTAGACTGGGCGATCCACAAACATAGGTAGTCCCTTCTGCTTGTATTCTTTGAGTATAACTGTATTAGTCAAGGATCTCCAGAGAAACAGAACCAACAGGATGTGTATATATAGAGAGAGATGAATTTATTTTAAGGAATCTGCTTATACAATTATGGAGACTTGGCAAGTCCAAATTCTGCAGGGTGTGCCAGCATGCCAGAGACTCAGGGGAGCGTTTCAGTTTGTGTCCAGCCGTGGCCCATTGGCAGAATTCTTTCTTCTTCTGGGGAGGTCAGCCTGTTAAGGTCATCATCTGATTGAATGAGGCCCACCCACATTATAAAAGGTAATCTGCTTTACTTAAAATCTTCTGAGTTAGATGTTAATCTTACTTAAAAATGCAATCACAGAAACATCTAGAATAATGTTTGATCAAGTATCTGGGTACTGTGCCCTAGCCAAGTTGATAAAGTTAACCATCACAATAACAGACATTTAATAAATATTTTTTGAATGAATGAATTGATAAAACAAAGTCAGTAAACAGTTGAAGGAGATAAGTATGTCTATCTGGAGAAGACTCAGAATAAAATAATGACTATCTTTAAATATTTAACTGGTTATAATAGCTCATGCCTATAATCCTAGCACTTTGAGAGACTGAGGAGAGAGGGTTGCTTGAGCCCAGGAGCTCAAGACCAACCTAGGAATCATAGCAAGACCCTAAATCTACAAAAAAAAGAAAAGAAAAGAAAAAGCCGGGCATGGTTGTATACACCTGTCGTCCCGGATACTTCGGAGGCTGAGGCAGAAGGATCTTCTGAGCCAGGAGGTTGAGGTTGCAGTGAGTTTTATTCGTGCTTCTACACTCTAGCCTGGATGACACAGTGAGACTCCTACTCAAATACAAACATATATACATACTTACATAAAATTGAGGGGCTTTGGGATACAGGTAGAACTGAGGGCAGAGGATAAGTCTTGAGGCAGAAAACAAGAAAGAGATAACTCTTCTTCCCATTTCTTTGTGCAACATCATCAACTAGGCAGCTACTTTCCAGGTTAGGACAGCAATATATTCTTTTCTGAAAGAATCGAATGGCTTCAAAGAAAAGACTTCTGTACACTGTTATGTAGAAGTCCTCCAGTGCAGGATTATGTCCTAGCATTATCACTTAAAAGTGAATCCCTTGTGTCAGTAGTCCACCTCATGCTCACAAATTTCCAATCAGCAGTTTATTATATTACTTTTAAAGATAAATAGGTTGGCAAAGATGATGCTTATAATAATAGCTTATGTTTTCCATAATGGTTTACTTGTGTTACTGCATTGAATCCCCACAATAACCCTATGAGGTGGGTAATAGTAACATCATTCTCATTTTCCAGATGTGGACATTGAAGCACAAGTTAAGAAACTTACCCAAGGGCACAAAGTTTGTGATTAAGCTAAGATTTGAACCATGATACTCACTAACAAAAAACAATATTTGGGTGTTATAGTGGAAAAACTGTCATCTGATAATGTGTCAGCTGTTGGAAAGAATAGAGAGTATGATCCTCATGATTTTATTGAAAATGCTGACTTAGGATTGATTTACTTAAAATTTTCCTTTAGAGATATTTTTCAGTGTAAACCTAACATGTAAGTTATAGAGAGAAATGGCAAATTTTACTGAATATTTTCAGCTAGTGATCTGACCTTCTTTTCAGTCTAGGGCATTGATTCCTAATCTGGGATCTATAACTACAAAGGGGTCCATGAAAACAATATGAATCTTTAAAAATTGTTGTCAGCATTTCAGAAAGCTTAATGAAATTATATATTTACTAAGGCTGTACAGATGAACTAAAACACCAAGTTTTTGTGGTTACAAGGATACCTGCATAATGAACATTTATATACCTAACCCTGAATTGTACCTCACATCTTTAAGATTAAAAAAAAATTAGAAAGTTTTTGTGATTAATTAAATATCAGCTCATTTTATCACTGGGTATTTTGTGCCAATAGGAAATGGTTTCAGATTCCTGAATGGGTGTTTCTGATTTTTGTTTCACATTGATGATTGTCTCTTTTCCTTATTTTTCCCCTTGATTTTTAAAAATTGATGTATATCATACATACAGAAAAGGGCACTCATTTTAAGTTTACAATTTTATAATTTATGATGAAATAAGACAAAACCCATTCAAGTATAACTTAGAATAAGAAATAGAATATTACCAGCCCAAACACCTACGTGCTTCTTTCTAATTGGTAGTACTCATATATTGCTGTTATATCTAGGGTTGGTACTGCTAGGTTATCATGTATGCATTTTTTTTTCAGATGGCTGTACACAATTTATACTCCTATAGAAATATGTGAGTGGTACCTAACCAGAACATCACTTGATATTTATATTGTTTTTCATTTTAGTCTGTCTAGTAGGTATATTTTTTCCCTTTTGTGGTTCATCTTTTTACTATCCTAATGTTGTTTTTGATGAGTAATAGTTGTTAATTTTAACTAATTGAAATTATTCATTTTTTCTTTTGTGGTTAGTGTTTTTTAAAATTCAGTTTATGAAATGTTTGCTTATTTAAAGATCATAAGTTATGTCTTTATGCAAACTTTTAAGATGTTTTTATTTTTTCATTTAAATCTGTTATTTATTAGGAATTGACTTTTTACATGATGTGAGATACGTATCAGTTTTCATTTTTTGATATTAATATTCATTTGAACCAGCACCACTTATTGAAAGGATCATTGTTTCTCTATAGCTGTGGAGCATATCTCTTTAAAAAATATATATATGTGATTATTTTTTTGCATTATCTTCTCTTCCAGTGGTCCATACATTTATTTTTGTGCCAATACCACACTGTCTTAATTACTGCAGTAGTCTGATGGTGTGCTTCTTCTCATTTTTACAGGATGTTCTTGATTTTTTTCTATATTAATTTTAGAATACTCTTGTTTGTAATCTGGAATTTTTACTGGAATCACATTGAATCTACAGGACAATTGGGGAACTGATGTGTTTTCAGTATTTACTCTTCCATTCCATAAGTGTGATATATCTCTTTATGTCTTCTTTAAATTTTTAAAATAATGTTTTATAGTGTTCTCTGTAGATCTTGCATATCTTTCATTAGTTTTATTCTTAAGTGTTGGATATTTCGAATGTTATAAATGGTATCATCCCCTCCCTCCCCTTCCCCCCCATCTCCCTCCCTTCTTTCCCCGTTTCTTTTCTTTCCTGCTGGTATATAGAAACAATCAATTTTTTATTTTGACCTCCAATTCATTGCTCTTGCTGTATGTCCATATTCATTCTTACAATTTAGATCCTTTTGGGTTTTTCTTTCTTTTTCTTGCCTCATTGCTCTGCTTAGGACTTCCAGTAAGTTGTCGAAGAGCAATGGTGTTAGTGGTATCCTTATGTAATCCCAAGAAGAAGACTTTCATTATTTTATAATTATGATTGCTGTGGATTTCAACTTTTTATTATTGAAGTATAATATGTGAAGTGCAAGTCAAGACTGCAATGAGATACTGCCTAACTCCAGTAAGGATCTCTGTCATTAATAAGTCAGAAGACAGAGGGTATTGGCATGGCTGCGGGGGTGGAGGGAGAGCACTTCTACACTGTTAGTGGGAATGTGAGCAGGTTCGGCTTCTGTAGAAAGCAGCGTGGCAATTTCTAAAGGACTAAAAATTGATCATCCATATGTTCCAGCAGTCCCTGTCCCAGGAATGTACCTGGAAGAACATAGATTGCTCTACCGAAAGGACATCTGCATACGCGTGTTTATTGCTACACTATTCACAATAGCAAAAATATGGAACTAACCCTGCTGCTCATTGAAAGTAGACTGGATAAAGAAAATGTGGTACATACACACAGTAGAGTATTACACAGGCATAAAGAAGAACAAAATTATGGCTGTCACAGCAACTTGTATACAGTTGGAGGCTATCATATGAAGTGAACTATCACCTAAACAAAGAACTGAATACTGCAT
Organism: Cephalopachus bancanus; assembly: GCA_027257055.1. Lineage (NCBI taxonomy): Eukaryota > Metazoa > Chordata > Mammalia > Primates > Tarsiidae > Cephalopachus > Cephalopachus bancanus. The sequence goes on from JAPVLO010000090.1 coordinate 2,124,773, forward strand.
GTTCTCACTCATAAGTGGGCCCTGATCACTAGTCACATTAGCACAAGGGAGTAATTGGTAGTTGCTGGACACTGCTAAGGGAGGGAGGGATAAGAATTGGGGGGTGGGGAAGACATTACAACACAAAAGGTACCTGGTTCACTACCAGGGGGAGTGAGGGTCATCTCTTCATTCAGCTGCATGCAATCTCCTTATGTAGTAAATTCTCACTTGTGTCCCACGACTCTATAATAAATAAATACAAATTTAAAAAGAAGTCTAATGTACATAGGAGAAAGAGCATATACTGTATTTGTACAGCCCAATGAATTCTCATAAACTCTACACATTTGTGTTGTAAGCACCCAGATCAAGAAATCAACTCTCCTGAAGTGCTTTCCTTACTCATTCCATATGCCAATCCCAAAGAATAACCACTATCCTGACTTCTCAATGCTGTAGGTACTCTTTATCAGTGCAAGGCAGTTCCATTTTATTGCTATTTTGTAAAAAGGTGTTGAATTTTATAGAATGCATTTTTTGCGTCTATTAAAATAATCATATACTTTTTCTCCCACATGCTATTACTGCAGTAAGTTATATTGCATTATTGGAATAGATGCAACTTGATCATGGCTTATCATCTTTTCATATGTCACAGGATTCTATTTCATGATATTTTATTCAGGTGTTTTATGCTCATTTTCATGAGTAGGATTTGCCTTTGGTTTTGCTTTCTTGCAATCTTCTTATGAGGTTTGGTATTAGTGTCATCCTAGCCTCAAAACGCACATGCACATTTGGAAGTGTTTTCTATTTTTCTGCTCTCTGGAAGAAAAGGTGTTATTTATTTCTTAAAAGTCTGGAGCAGTGAATGGAAAGATTAGTATAAAGACTTGTCTATAGGATAAGGTTGGAATTAGGGGGAATAGAGGTGGGGAGCTCCATTGATTTGTATTGTGATTTTGATGTAAGATGATGATGGCCTTGACCTGGTTGGTGCCATGGGAAGGTAAAGGGCAGATAATAGCAAAAATATAAACAAAACATTGACTCATATAGCATTGTATAGCTTACAGATTGCTTTCATTTGATCTTTACAGTAGCCTGGTAAACAGAAGATTTAAGTAAAGATTTAAGGATGAGTAGAAGATAACTGTAAGCTTTGGCCTTCTAAGTTATTGAGTGATTACTAGTACCATCGACTTAAGTAGGGATGTCAGATTATTTCTTTTTTTCCTCTTGTTTAAAAAGGATTATTAAACATGTGCACTTACTATATACATATATTTTATTTTGAAGATATAGGGTACAATTCAGGGTACTATATGTTTCCTTGAACCACCTGGCAATGACAGAAGACATATAAAAACCAAAACAAATCAATGGTGATGTCAGAAATCAAGGAGAATAGCCTAAGGAGACCATAATCTCTGTATCTGTAAACTAATGGCCTTAGATTAGGTGATCACTACCTTTTTTAGATTTCTAAACTTCTGTAAATCTATAGGCCAAGTTATAAATTTAGATATTCTTTTGGTAATTTATTTTATAGAAGAGTCCTGGGGGAGCAAGTACTGGCATCATACCTTTAACAATTTATTTTTGGGAAAGTATTTTTACCATAATACTATAGTTTCAGGAAAAGATACTGGAACAAGGGGCAATGGTATTGAAACTGCTAAGGAGCAGAAGATAATTTAACATTTAAACAAGAATCTGAGACACTTAAGTGCTTGGGACAGCCTGTGTACAAACAAATTAATGTAGTTAACTTTTAATACAGCAAATCTTGACCCAAGTATAAAGAAAACTGAGTAATGAGGAAATGTGGCAGGAAACAGTGCAAATAAAGTGAATGCCGCTACAAATGAGGAAGAGTAAATAAAAAAATGCATGCTTTAAGTTTTGTATGTTGGAAAAATATAAGTATTTTAGGTACTTCTGTAATAGAGCCATAAAAAACTTTTAGTACAGGGTAGTTGCATTTTCAAATATTTATATTTTCCAGTTGGTCAGAGAAGGCCAGATTTAGGCAAAAATGTCTTCAACTCCAACCACATTGGGAGTTCTTAGGTTTCCAGAAATAGGAACCAAGTCTAGTTATAGAAACAAATGAATTTATTGGAAGATTATTGGGTAGTTGACAGAATGAGGGTAAATCTTAGAGACCAGACACAGGGTATCTAGACAGTGAGAACTTTTTAATAGTCTTGTCAGAGCTCCAGTTCTGGGTCTTCCATTTTTTTAAAAAAATTCTTATTCCACTTTAGATTTAAATTTTGGAGAAAGTCTGATTGACATAGCTTAGATTGTTATTCATTCCTGGTTAGAGGAAAGCAGGGTGTGTGGATTTGTAGGCCCACCAAGACTGGATACTCTACAGAAGAGGGAATGATCTAAAACAGGGTTCCCCAACCTCCCAGGCTGTGAACCAGTATTGTCTGTGTCCTGTTAGGAACTGAGGGCACAGCAGGAGGTGAGCTGGCCTCCCTCTTCCGTCAGATCAGCAGCGGTATTAGGTTTTTCACAGGAGCCTATTTTGAACTGCTTATGTGAGGGATCTAGACTGCTTGCTCCTTGTGAGGATCTAATGCCTAATCATCCCCCACCCCACTTCAGTCCACAGATAAATTGTCTTCCATGAAACCAGTCCTGGATGGCAAAAAGGTTGAGAACCACTGCTCTAAAATGAAATACGCATACAGTTATCCAAAGAAGAAAGAAATGGATGCTAGGTAGTCAAATCCCCACAGATGCTCATCATGCAGTCCAAGTTAAGGCACAGGTCTAAGTAAAATAACTTCTAATTTAGAATGAATAAAGACCAAATACATACTTCTTTTTGGATGCTTTCCAAACTAGATTCTGCCTTCTTTCTCCCCCTTCTGTTGAATAAGTAGATGGGTTCATAAGTCTGTTTTATGTCAAGCTCCTTTCCCTCTACTTCTTACTTTCCTTCAGAGGTTCTGTGACACGTAGACAAATTTCCAACAATTGTGACTTGTGACTTTCATGTGGCTTCTAATCATTCATAATTATCAGGATTTCCCAAGTGCCCTTTTACAGTTGTTCTAGGATGTGTTGGTACCAGCTGCTTCTGGAATTAAGACTGCAATGTTGGACTTAATTCAAGCACTGTATAAATCAACCATTTCCCTCCCTGAGGTTATTTTCCATATGCTTACTTTAGTTAAAGACATAGGAGTTCAAGAGACCAATCTATAAAGGTTGCTAAAATATCTGGAGTTGATTAGAAACATGGCACGATTTTTCACATAATATGGCAGAATGTAAATTTGTCCCTTTCCCATTGATGTAAACGGTATCTTGGAGTGGGAAATTTATTACAGTTGGGCACTATCCTTCCACCATAAAGTAAGTTTTGAACCTCATATAAAGATTATAGATTTGAAAGGGAACCAAATGATTTGCCTGTGTAGGACATCAGTACCTATCTGGCTCTGTCATTTAGTTTCTCAAACTGTCCAACAGCTAATTAGTACTGATGCTTCTAGCCTGGATGGTGTGTGAGAATGAAAAAGATGACTAGGATAAAGGTCAAGAGGTATGAATTGTGAGCCCTTCCTTTCACTTGTCTCTGAAAATTCCAATTTAGAAAAAAGGAGTAGAGGAAAGTTGCAATTGTTCTCTGTTTATACTAGCTCAGGATCCAGGCCTGTTAGAGTTAGTGTCATCAGTGCATTCTGCTTTAGGAAGCTAATGATGGTATTTAAGAATGAAGACTTACCTATATGTAAGACACTGTATCATGCTTTTTAAAATATATCATTTATATCTCTTGGAAACTTTCCAAGGTAGATATTATTATTCTCATTTCATAGGTCAAAAATTCACAGGTTAAGAACTTGCCCCAAATCACACAGCTAGTAATTGCAGAATCTAAATTCAAATCACAATCCTATCTAACTCCAAAGCTCATGCTTCTTCTCTATCCAAAAAGGTTAGACTCTATATAAGATTTATTTTTTATCTTTGTATCCTACTATCTAGCGCAGTATCTATCACAGGGAGCAAGGAGGGAAGATTAGTGGAGGAAACAGTGTGAACAAAGGAACAAGATATTCAAGCTTGGATACATTGCACTTAATAACATGCAGTCCAGTAGTTCAAGCATGGAGTATGTGAAGGAGATTTTATGAGACCATTTTGAAAAGTTAGACTGAGGTAAGGTCATGAAAACCTTCGATTTTCATGGTTAAGGATTTTAAATATTTTCAATAGTCACTGTGAACCCACTGAAGATGTTTGAGCATTGTAGAAGGAGGATCACAGTTATGCCAAAGAAATAGTAATTTAATAGTGGTAGAAATAATGAACTAGGTGCAGAGAGATTGACGATAAGGAGATCAGCTATGTGTTTGCAACAATTTAAGGGAGAGGCCTGGGTATCCAAATTTTGGAATAGGATTACGTTGGAACTTGGAAAAGATTTTGACAAATCTTTTGCTATGAGACCACATATTTTAGCAATAACTTGATATGATGGAAGAAAGAAAAGGAAAACTCAGTTATCACTTTGAAATTTAAAGCTTATCTTACCCAAACCTCTGGGAAGCCATGAAAACAGTACTGAGAGGGGAATTCATTTCTTTATGAACACGCATTAGGAAAATGGAAAGATCACAAGTTAACAGCCTAACAAATCATCAAAGGAAGCTGGGAAAACAAGACCACCAAAAACCTAACTTCAGCAGAAGAACCCAGATCACCAAAGTAAAAAGCTACATGACATAGAAGACAAAAATATCACAGAAAAAAATCAACAAAACAAAAAGCTTGTTCTTTGAAAGGATGAACAACAATCTGAACTAGTCAGATTGACCAAGAAAAGGAGAGAGAAGAGCCCAAATAAACACAATCAGAAATGGAAAAGATCAAATCACAGTGGACCCTGAAGAAATACAAAAAATTATCAGAGGTTACTATTCACACCTATATGGAAACAAATGCAAAATATAAATGAAATGGAGGACTTTCTGACATCACACAACCTCCCAAGCTTGAAACAAGAAATTGAGACATTAAATAGAGCAATAACAGCACAGGAAATCGACTCCATCATAAGAAAACTACCCACAAAAAAAAAAAAATAAATAAAAATCCTGGACCAGGTGGCTTTCCAGCAGAGTTCTACAAAACATACAAGGAGGAACTGATACCAATACACTTTTTGCAAGTAATTGAGAAAGACAGAACTCTCCCCAAATCATTTTATGAAGGTAACATCACACTAATACCCAAATCAGGTAAAGATCCAACAAAGAAAGACAGCTGCAGGCCAATATCCCTGATGAACATAGATGCAAAATTACTCAGCAAGATTCTGGCAATTTGGATCCAACAGTACATCTCAGAAATCATCCACCATGACCAAGTAGGCTTTATCCCCAGGATGCAGGGCTGGTTCAACATCCACAAGACCATAAATGTAACTACATACATCAATAGATGTAAAAATAGGAATCACATGATTATATCATTAGACACTGAAAAAGCTTTTGATAAAATCCAGCATCCCTTTTTGATAAAAACCCTGGAGCACCTTGGCATAGAAGGAACATACCTCAAAATAGTAAGAGCTGTCTGTGATAAACCCACAGCCAACATATTGCTAAACAGACAGAAATTTGAAGCATTTGCCCTGAAAACTGGAACAAGAAAAGGCTGCCCACTTTCACCTCTTGCTGTTCATCGTAGTGTTGGAAGTCCTAGCGAGAGCCATCAGACTGCAGAAGGAAATCAGGGGCATTTCCTGGAAAAGCTGAAGTCAAGTTATCCTTTTGCTGACGATATGATCCTATGCCTCAAAAATCCAAGAGAATTTTTCAAAAACCTCCTTGCACTGATAAAGGACTTCGGCAAAGTATCAGGGTACAAAATCAATGTGCAAAAGACAGTTGCATTCTTACACGTCAATAACAAACAGGCAGAGAACCAAATAAAAAACACAATCCCATTCACAATAGGAACAACAAATAAATGAAATACCTCAGCATCTTCCTAACCAGAGAAGTGAAAGACCTTTACAATGAAAACTCCAAAACACTGCTCAAAGAAATCAAAGATGATACAAACAAATGGAAAAATATTCCATGAACATGGATTGGAAGAATCAATGTTATTAAGATGTCCATCCTACCCAAGGCAATCTGCAGATTTAATGCAATACCCATTAAATTATCAGAATCATTCTTCTCAGACCTGGAAACAACAATACAGAAATTCATATGGAAACATAAATGACCATGAATAGCCAAAACAATCCTTAGCAAAAGAAATAAAACAAGAGGCATCACACTTCCAGACTTCAAACTTTACTATAAGGCTATGATAATCAAAACAGCCTGGTATTGGTACAAGAACAGGCATATAGACCAGTGGAAAAGGATAGAGATTCCAAAAGCAAAAATCCCAGTTTCTCAACCATCTTCAACAAAACCTCCACTAACAACCACTGAGGAGAGGAGAATTTATTCAGTAAATGGTGCTGAGAAAACTGACTGACCATATGCAGAAGATTAAAAGAAGACCCCTACCTATCACCACACACAAAAATCAACTCTAAATGGATCAAAGACCTAAACATAAAACCTCAAACTATAGACACCTTAAAAAATGCAGGAAACACCCTTATGGAGATGGGAATTGGCAACCAATTCCTGACCAAATCCCCAAATGCCCATGCCATAAAAGATAAGATAGACAAGTGGAATTGCATCAAATGGAAAAGCTTCTGCAAAGCAAAATAAACCTCAAGAGAGTTGGGAGACAGCCTGAAAACTGGGAAAAAATATTTTCCAACTGTATATCTGACAAAGGCCTAACATCTAGGAGCTACAAGGAACTCAAACGTGCTGAAAAGAAAAAAACAAACAGCCCTATTAAAAAGTATATAAATATGACTAGGCACTTTTCAAAAGAAGACATATGAGCAGCCAACAGATTCAGGAAAAAGTGCTTAGCCTCACTTATCATCAAAGAAATGCAAATTATGATCTCACTAAGATACCACCTAACTCCAGTTAGAATAGCCATCATCAATAACTCAAAACATAACAGATACTGGAGAGGATGTGGGGAAAGGGAACACCTAAACTGTTGGTGGGGTGTAAACTAGTACAGCTTTTATGGAAAACAGCGTGGTGATTTCTAAAAGATCTAAAAATTGACCTTCCATACCACCCAGCAACTCCCCTTTTGGGAATATACTGGAGGAAGTCAAATCACTCTATGAAAAAGATACCTGCATATGGTTGTTTATTGCAGCATTATTCACAATAGGAAAAGCATGGAACCAACCATGTTGCCCATTGAAAGTGGACTCTATTAAAAAAGATGTGGTACATATACATGATGTACCACATTGTGGTACATCTACATGATGGAATATTATGCAGCAAAAAAGGACAAATTATGAACTTCACAGCAACTTGGATGGACTTAGAGTCTCTAATACTCAGTGTTCTATTACAGAAACAAAGAATTGAGTACTACGTGTTCTCACTTATAAGTGGACCCTGAACAATTATCATAATACTATAAGAAAGGGATTGGAAGTAGTGGGAAATTGCCAGGGGAGGGGGCGTATACTTCATCATAAGGGTACCACGTGGGGACCAAAGTGTGACCCAAACTTTACCTGTACAGTGACCATTTATATTCCTATCTCTTAATTGTACTCCTTGTCTTTAAAATTAAAATTAAAAAGAAATTTAAAGTTTGAAGGATTGAGAGGATGGTGGTGTCAACCACAGGGAAGTCAAATGGTGGAACTTTTTTTTTCTTACAGATTTAGGGGAAAATGAGTAGTTTCTGGGAATATTGAGTTAAAGACACAAAGGAGATCATTGGATGTCCTAGAAATGCGTAGCTGGACTTTGGAGAGAGGTCAAGGATTGATACAAAATTTTGAAAGGGACACACATAGAAAACGAACAAAACAAAACAATTGCCATCTTGAGGTCAGCCTTTATATGAATGAATGTAGAGTCCCTGTAAATTGTGGTGTCGAGTATTAGGGCCTCAATAGGATTGCTTCTCCGGGCCTCATGACATCTGGCTCTAGGGATAGACAATCTGTTCAATACTGTTCTTTCCATCTGGCCTAGGAATATTGGGTAAGCTCTCTGGAGACTGAATCTGTTTTCTTTCTCCTTGTCAGCTTTTCCTTTTTTTACACTGTCACTCTTTCAGGGTCCTCTCCCTTACTTGGATTCTGTATTCTTACACTTATCATTGGCAGTAAAAAATTTTGGTGGTATCGTGTGGGAGAAAAATAGAATGGATTTTAACTTTGTATTCTGAGTGGAAATATGAAAACAGTACATGATAATTTGTTATTCTGTATGGAAGATTCTAGTAATTTCCTAAACTTGAAAGGTGCTTTGTATCTTTTGGTTACTGAATACCATTCATAGTATTTAGCTGTAAGCAAGACATATTAAAAACTGCACTCAGCAGCATGCAAAACATGAGTTGTTTTTAGGACACATTTGCCTTGGCAGAATAATAGCACCCTTGTTCAGGTGACGGACAAACATAAGAAATATTTTATAGCATAGGAAGTGGGTGCTTTGTCTGTCTTAAGTCTACCTTTGTGCTTTTTCTTGTTGATGTTATATAAATATCACAGATGTCCTGCTTTAAATGTTGCCTTTAAAAAAAAAATCCAGTGATGAGTTTGACTATTGAAGAGCCTTTGATTTTTTTTCCCACTCTGAAATTTGCTCTATGCTTTTAAAAAAAAATTCTTTTATAAATATAGTCCTGAAATGCTTTGTTTCCTCTTTGATGCATAAGAGCATGCTCATTGGAAGCATATTGTGTGAAAAGATTGTCACTTGTTCAATTTTGTGTGCTGATGGTGAGCAGAAATTCTTTTTAGTCTCCTACTTTGTAAAAATGATTTATACAACACCATTCTAAAAATTCAGTGTTAACAGTAAAATTAGTTCGAGTGCTATTACAATGAAGAATGCGAAAAAACCCTAACATGTTAAAAATGAATAATGTATTTATTTTAATCTTTGGCTCCATCCCCTCCACCCACTTCCTATTTGGCTACTAAAAGGGATGCAGTAAAATTCCCCAAAAGTGTTAATTTTTTTTCTGGAGCTGTTCCAGTAGCATGTCAAAAGAATTTTCAAAAGAACATTCATTTATGTGTAACAGCTTTGGAATACATAATAGGATATATTAGTATGCTTTTAAAAGGAGCATGGGTAGATAATGAAAAACATAAAAGAAGTATGTGAACTTTTTTATTGTTTATGATTACACCAAAATTGTTTGCATTTGAACAGTTTTAATTGTTTGTGAAGTCTGCATAACACTATCAGCAGCAATGGGATGCTGGGGGGAAGGAGAGGCTAGAGGTTTTAGCCTTGTGGATGACTGATTATTATTCATAGATGTTCCTTTAATAAACAGCTTTCCCCAAATACAATCTGAAGAAAAAATAACAATGAAGACAACCACTTATAGACAACTAAAAACAATTCTATCAGTTCTATGATATTTTAAATTGCAGGTTGATCTGGTTTATGAAGGTAACAAAACTCTTTAGAAAATGAGGAAGGTTCTATAGATTTGAGAGTCAGTGATAGAGTAACTAGATATCTCTTTTAAAGGAATTACATTTCTTAACAGTTTGAATTATTATACAAATGATTTTTTTTTTTTTTTAGTGGAGTCTTACTCTTTTTCCCAGGCTGGAGTGCAGTGGCACAATCACAGCTTACTGCAGCCTCCACCTCCTGGGCTCAGGCAATACTTCCCCCTCCATCTCCTGAATTTCTGGAACTACAGGTGTATATCACCATGCTTGGTTATTTATTTATTTGTTTTTTCGTAGAGACAAGTTCTCACTCATCTCTTAGTTGCCCTAAGTTGCCTAGACTGGTCTTTTGGCCTCAAGCAGTCCTCCCATCTTGGCCTCCCAAAGTGCTGGGATTATAGGTATGAACCACTGTACCTGGTCTAAAGGAATTTTTTTACATAGATTTATTTATTTTATTTTAAATAATTATGTAAAAAGAATAGTGAAAGGGCAGAATCAAAGTGGAGTTACTATAGTCATTCTAAAACAAACCTAACAGAAACTTGACTCAGTTTTTCCCGATACAACCCTGGCTCAACTTTTCCATGCCCTTGACTAATTACACTCTGACCACAGGCCATTAATCTTAACAAAAACAACCAATTATGTCTTAAGAACGTATAGAACCCAAGAACAAAACCACACTCCCTGCTTAAGTTGTACCTTTGGTTCCCTAGATCAAAGGACATCAAAGTTAACATTTGTGTTTTAAGAATTTCTCTTTCCCTGGCCCAGTCTCTCCAGTCTGCATGATAACCTGACATTCAGGTCACTGTCATCCTGAACAGCTGGCTAATCGCCATGGCAACGATAACCCCTACCACCTTCACCTACCACAATGCTCTTTGCAAAACAATCAACTTCCTGATAAAAAAAGTCTTATAAAAAGCCCTTAAGCATTTTGGTGCCAGTGCTTCTCTTAGCATCAGCCTCCTTTACTCCCTTGGAAAGTGAATAAACTCTTTTGCTCGCTAGATTCTTGTTCAAAGGCACCGACCTAACGTTTCGACCTAACACTGTTAAAATAACACTTTAGACAAATTAAACAGTTCATTTGAGCAAAGAATGATTCACCAATTGGGCAGCCCTCAGAACCAAAAGAGGTTCAAAGAGCCCTTCTCCACGACGTGGGCAAGCTGCATTTATGAACAGGTAACAGAAGTGAGGTACAAAAACAACTGGATTGAGTTTAGCTTGGTATTTGCCTTATTTGAACATTTTCTGATCCATTGGCTGCCTGTAATAGATTGAAGCTCAGCTGTTGTGATAGGCTGAGACTCAGCTATTTGTTACAAAAGTATGCTCCTAATTAGTCTTTTAATTAGTTTATGTTTTATGTACTAAGTTTGGTTGCAGTTCTTTAAGCAGGACTCAGTATGGAGACAGCCTTAGAACCAATGCTGTTTAATTTAACAATAGGAAAGATATAATGATCCTTAGACCCAATGCAGTTTAATTTAACAACAGGAAAGATATAATGATCCTTTGTTTATTGGGAGGCACTTTGGCTGCAGAGTTGAGTTTTTATATTCTTCAGTTCATCATACAATCAATATGATCTCTACCTGCTCTCTCTTTTAAAATCTTACTTGTTATTTTACCCTTTATACTTAGTACTACTTTCATTCCCAGTTTCTCTCACAGATTTCCACTCTACAGTGGTTGGATATGTTTGGAACTTTTTTTTTTTTTTTTTGAGTTGGAGTCTTACTCTGTCACCCAGGCTGGAGTACAGTGGCACAGTCATGTCCACCACAGCCTCGACCTACTGGGCTCAAGCGATCCTTCTGCCTCAGCCTTCCAAGTAGCTGGAACCACAGGCACACACCACCACGCCCAACTTAATTTTTTGAGTTATTGTAGAGACGAGGTCTTGCCAAGTTGCCCAGGTTGTTCTTTAGCCCCTGGACTTAGGCAATCCTCTCGTCTCCGACTCCCAAAGTGCTGGAATTACAGGCATGAGCCACCGTGCCCAGCTGTGTTTGGGACTTTACCAATTTATAGAGTTGTGATTTAGGGATGTTGCAGTAGCCTGATCGCTCTACTCGTCTTTGGTCTCATACACTGTGGAACTGTTCTCCATGTGTCTGCCAGAGGGATCTGTCTAAAACATAAAGCTGATCAAGTCAGTCAACTACTTTGGATTCTTGGGAGACTTTTCCATTCATTAGAAGATCCTGAGTTGCATCCCTTTCTGCTCTTTCTAACTATCTCCCATCAAACTCTCTACCCTCCACATTAAACTATGAAATTTTTGCTGAACAACCCATGGTGTTTCATGACCCCACCCTTTGAACAGTCTTCTCCCTGTATTGACTGTCAGCAACCTCATACCGCCTTCTAGTCTGCCTAGAAGATAGTTTTTTGTCTTTCAGGACACAATTCAAGAGCTCGTCTTCCTTGTTATGAAGCCTTCTCCAGACTTCTGTAGGTTTAATTGCCCCGTGTCTGTTGCCTTTCTGTCTTCACTGTACCCCAAACAGAATGTTATCATAACACCTGTAACACTTTTTTTTTGTTTTTTGCATCTGTTTCCTAAGCTCTGAATTCCAGAATTAGGGAAGCTCTCTTAGTCAATTTTTTTGAGTTTTAATTCCAAGAGGTATTTCCAAATTTTGAATAAATATTAGTCTTTGAGATTCAGGAATGAGAAATCCTAAGTTGTTTTTAAAATAATTTCAGCAGTTTTTATATCTTTGCTCATTATTTTGAATATCTGAAATTTTGTTTCATATATATAAATATTGTTCAGTACTAGTTATAAAGAACTAACACCTCTGGTTAATATTCAAACATTAAAAAATGGCAGTGAATAGTTGTTGGGTGGTATTTGAATTAAACAATATTCAGATCTCCTAGCAAAGGTAATAGTACCTTACGGAATAGTGTGTTAAAATTCTAGTTGTGGAGAATTTGGACTAGTGTTTATATTTGTGACTGATTTATAGTATTCTGAACTAGTTGAGAAAAATGTTCTCTTAAGGTTTTTTCAAAAGCAGAAAAAGCCATCAGTCTTAAACTTGACATTAACATAGTCTTTACTAAAAAAGAACAATCAAGCAAATTTAATCTATTCATACAAAATGAAGTCTGTCCCTTGAGTCACTTAACATAATTGGGGTATTTCTGCTTGGGATTATAAAATGTTTGTTCAGCTAGTTTGTAGGGGTGAAAAGACAGACCAAAAATAGGTATCTTACAAAACCCTGAAATTTTTGATGTATTTTGTGCTTTGAAAATTTGGTTTAGATAATAGAGAATTTGGTTTACTTTGGAGCTATGTGTATAAAATAAAGACTATAGCAAGAGGATGGAACTTTCAAGTTACTAAGAGACTTAAGATAAATGTTAGAGAAAAGAAAAATAGTTTATAAAAATAAATAACTTAGAGCTAATTATGGATATTTTTTAAAAAATAAATTGCAAGTAGAATAATTATTTCAGAAGGCAGGGGAAAAGGTACAAAGAGAGAAATGAGAAAGAAAAGATGTATATGGTATATCTAGGGAGTTTAACATTCTAGTCATAAATGCTCTAGAAAGGGAGAATACAGTAGATAGAGTAAACAACAATAACAATAAACACTTTTTCCTGAGATTAAGATAAATTTAAATCTTCAATTGAAAGTGCAGAGAAAGTTCTAACTTTTAGAACTGTTGGGAGTGTTGAAGGGATGACCTGCTCTTAGATATATCTTACTAGAATTTCTGAACTCTATGGATAAATAATTGTAAGATTGAGAGTAAAAAAGCAGGGATTCTTCAAAAAGAAAAATGAAGTCAATTGCCATTGGTTTCTTGTCTGGGATGACAAGAAATGGTTGTAGAAGAGAGAGAAGTAGTGTATTTAGACTTCCATGGGGAAAACGTTCTGACTCTAATATGTGCATTCAAGTTGAAAGGACATAAGATGGAGTCAGTATACCCAATGAGCAGCCATTTTAACATTGCCTCAATCTGTCATGTTTTTTTAGCAGTTCACTTTAATCTACCCTCTAATCACTAGCCAAGGACAAAACTGGTTTCTCAGAGGTAGCAATTGATAATTGTCTTCCCCAGATTGTTTTGTAAACAGGTTAACAAGTCAGTCCTTCATGACACAGACCCGTCAACATGGCAGCAGTCATGCGACTGGCTCACCCGTCTGCCTACTGTCTATCACAAGTTAATATAACTTAAGTGACTGATAATTCTTAGGTCATGAGGAATAAACACAAAACGATTGTATTTTTTCGATTTCTGCTACCACTGTCATCTGATGAAACTCCCATTCTTGCTGAATAACACACTCTCTAGTGACATCTACATCCAATTCTACCATTTTTTATTTTCTGTTATTAAAACAGTCACATTCTAGCTATTGTGCTTACCTGCCCTTTGTGATGACATGAAAAAGACCACCACTCAATCACCTTAATGATCTGCCCCATGCCAAAGGAAGATTTAAAAGCATGTGACCTCAAGCAGCCATTTGCCATTGCCTTGTTAAATTCTGGTGTGGCCACGTGCTCTTTGAGCTATCGCCAGCCATGTTTCCTAGCTTTGGCCCCCTCCCTTACCTTGGGGAAATGAATCCTCTCTCTCTCTCTCTCTCTCTCTCTCTCTCTCTCTCTCTCTCTCTCTCCCCCCCCCATCTCCTCTCTCCTTCCCTCCCTTCCTCCAATTAACTTTCTAAATAAACTATGTTTTTTAATCTAATTTCTGTGCAGTTCTTTGCATCTCTCATGCAGCATTGGATTGCAGACCAGACACCCCTCATTTTGGAGACCCCGCTGGGATTTTGACCTAACACAAGTTGTAGATGTCCATGAGGGTAAAACTTAAATTTTTTGTGGTACCAAGAGAGATATTTCAGACAAAATTTCTCAAGCAAGTCCTCTATCCAAATTAAGTTTAATTAGAATCCAGACTTTTGTATGGGAGAAAAGCAATATCTCTCCTTTTTTTTTTTTAAAGTGAGAAACCAGAATTTATTGAGAGGACAGGAAAGTTCCCACAGTAGGAGGGGACAATATCTCTTTCTTTACCCATTGCAAGGTTCACAGCTAAGACCTCTGTTAAAACAAAAAAAGAAAAAGAGACAGATTAGCAAGATAAAAACATAAATTTATTTAATGTAAGTATTAGTGAAAGGGGAACCTTCAGAAATGAAGACCTAGAAAACAGGGAAACCTTTATTTTTATAAACAGTAATGCAGAAATGTAATTGAAAGACAGAAGGGTATAATGTAATGTTAATCACCTGGGGGTAACTTAACAAGACCTGTTTGTTCAGATTCTTTTATGTCTTCAGAGAGAAGGACATTGCTTTCCTCCAAGTAAAGGAAAGAGCCCTCTGAAATGAGGGTCTTATGACCTGCTTTTACGGAATGGTCTGCTATGGTTTGTGGCCTTCATCAGGGAGGAAGGGGAAGAGCAGGTGAGAGAGGAAGACATTCCTGCTTCTGCTGTTTCTTCAAACGGCAAGGTGCCATATTTTGGGGTAGCATGTCTTGAATCTCACCAATTTCAAGAAAAGGAAAGATTAATGTAACTTAAGCGACTGATAATTCTTAGGTCATGAGTAATAAACACAAAATGATTGCATTTCTTCGATTTCTACTACCATTGTCATCTGATGAAACTCCCATTCTTGCTGAATAACACACTCCCTAGTGATATCAACATCTGATTCTACCATTTTTTACTTCTGTTATTAAAACAGTCACATTCCAGCTATTGAGACTTAGTCCTGCTCTTTTTGTTTAAATAAACCCACAGATGAGTATGTAAATCCTAAGTGTGCAGGTGCAGCACAGTGTATTTTCGCAAAGTCATTACATCTATGAAGCCAGAATCCAGATAAAGAAATTGAATCTGACGAGCATTCTAGGAACCCCAGTTGTGCCTTGTTCTACTTACTGTTTCCCAGAATGGTAATTATTTATTGTCTTGACTTCTAACACAGTGGTTTTCCTTTTTTTGAACTTGTCCTGATGGAATTGTACAATATGTATTTTATTCTATATGACTTCTTCTGTTTAGCTTTATGTTCGCAAGAACTTCATTTGTGAAGAGTAACAATAACATGTTTCTTTTCATTGCTTTGTAATATTCTATTTTGTGAATATACCAAAACTATTCTTTCTGCTACTGATGAATAGTTTTAGACTATTTTGGATAGTGCTGTACATGCTTGTACATTTCTTTTGGTGAACATAGGTAAGAATTTCTAAATTGATAGTCAAAAAGTATACATATGCAAAGGTTTAATAAATACTGCTAAATAATTTTCCGATGTTTGTATCAATTTATATTTCCACTAGTAGTGTCTGGAAATTCCAGTTGCTTCATATCCTTGCTAATACTTTATATTGTCTCTTTTTTTTGTTTCAGTTATTCTAGTGGGTATATAGAGATATCTCATTGTGGCATTAACTTGCATTTTTCTTGGTGACTAATAAAGTTGAACTACTTTATTATATATTGTACACACACATACATATGTACTTGGTATTTGTTTTTTAGTATTATCTTTTGGAAATACCTGTTCAAATATTTGCTCATTTTTAATTGGGTTATATACCTTTATGTTTAACAAAATTTTTGATTTGTATGAGTTTTTTATGTATTCTGGTTACAAATCCCTTGTTGGATACACATACACGCACACAAACACACATACACATCCACATACAATTATCTTCTCTGTGGGTTGTCTTTTTATTCTTTTAATGTTATCTGTTGATGAACAACAGTTTTTACTGTTTTTTAGTCAGGGTCTCACTCTGTTGCCCAGTCTGGAGTACAGTGGCATGATCACAGCTCTTACACTGCAGCCTTGACCTCCTGGGCTCAGGTGATTCTTCTGACTCAGCCTCTAAAGTAGATGGGACTACAGGTGTGTGTCACTACACCTGGCTAATTTTTAAATTTTTCATAGAGACGAGGTCTTGCTGTATTGTCCAAGTTGGTTTCGAACCTCTGGGTTTAAGCAATCCTTCCACCTTGGCCTCCCAAAGTGCTGGGATTACAGATATGAGCCACCATGCCTGGTCATGCCACCATGCCTGGTCATGGTCTAACTTTTAATGTAGTACAGTTGATTAATTTTTCTCTCTCTCTCTTTCTCGCTCTCTCTCTCCCCTCTCCTCCCTACTTCCTTCTCCTTCTTGTTTGCTCTGCCCCACCCATTTTCCAACTTTGCAGAGAGGAAGGCAGAGGAGGAAAAGGCTGTCTTCTTAAACAATATGGCTGCCCATGGCAAGGTTTCTGACCCTTTTCTCCTTGTCATGACTCCAAAGCAGGTTTGTCAATAGCCTGGCATAGACAGATGCTGTCATACCCAGCAGTTAGCCTCAGGCTGTGTTTCTCCTGCTTGTTTACTCCTGCTGCACTGATTGATGATCAGCCCATGGCTTTCAATTTCAGCCACTATTTGCTGCCCCAATTCAGGTTTCTCTGAGTCTGGGCAGGATCCATATTCTGTACATTTTAGAGACTGTGCTTTCTGACCAGGAGCATTCTGTCATTTCCGTCTAATGTTTTCTCATCCCTCTTTCTCTGCTTACCTATGAAATGTTTTTCTCCCTACACCTGTGGGAGGGAAGGAAAATAGATAGCCTCTCTACACAAACACTGCATTCCTCAAGATGTGACCACATCATGGGCCCAGTCCTTTATTCATACCTCATAAAGTTGAAGGCCTTTCACAGCTCTAGGTTGGGAGAATCTTATTCTGATATCTAGGACTTTAGTAAACATGGCACTATATTTGTGAATTCTGTGCCTTTTGGTAACCTCAAGGCAGCAAAAGATATCAACAACTATCTCATTTAATCTTTTTGTTGTTGTTTTTGGAACCTCACTCTATTGCCCAGGCTGGAGTGTAGTGGCACACTCATGGCCATCCCAGCGTTGACCTGCTGGGCTGAGGTTTTTCTGCCTCAGCCTTCCAAGTAGCTGGAACTATAGGTGCATGCTACTGCACACAGCTAATGTTTTTGATTTTATTGTAGAGATGAGGTCTTGCCAAGTTGTCTGGGCTGGTCTCAAACCTGCGGGCTCAGGCAATCCACTTGCCTCGGCCTCCCAAAGTACTGGGATTACAGGCTGAGCCACCAAGCCCAGCCTTATTTAATCTTTAAAAAATTTTTAAGAAACCATGGTGAGCAATGAATTAGTAAACCTAATTCATCATTGTTAATATGGTTGCCAAATACAACATAATTATTAAAAATGTTTCTGAAATAAAAGGAAAAATAGCAGTATAACATTACAATTTCACATTACTTAACCTTTGGATTGAGAGTGGGAAAAGATTCAAATTATACTTTGTTAAGAATGGGCATAGTCGCAGTTTAATTCTTGACATCAGTGAGACATAATTTTTAGGTATTTGCAAAAAGAAGATTATTATAATAGAAATACAATGTTAAGGAAAAATGACTAGAATGGAATAAAGGAAATGAAGACCACATGATCAAGAAAACAGTAAAACAGAGAAGAGGGGTAAAAAAGAACAGGAAAAGAGAATAAAAATTTCCGGCCGGGCTCGGTGGCTCAGCCTGTAATCCCGCACTTTGGGAGGCCAAGGTGAATGGATTGCCTGAGCCCGTGGGTTCGAGACCCACCTGGGCAATTTGGCGAGACCTCATCTCTACAATAAAAATCAAAAAATTAGCCGGGTGTAGTAGTGCGTGCCTGTAGTTGCAGCTCCTTGGAAAGCTGAGGTGGAAGGATCGCTGGAGCCCAGCAGGTCGAGGCTGCGGTGGCTGGGAGCGGCCACTGCCCTCCAGTCTGGGCGACAGAGTGAGACTCCAACTCAAAAAAAATAAAAACAAAAACAAAGTTCCATAAAACTCAGTGACAGGAATAACACCAAATGTGAGCTAATTAAAAGATAAAGCTTCCCAGATTATAAAACAAAAAAGCAAACAGTAGCTGTAGGCTGTTTTCAAGAGATATAGCCAAGATAAAATGACAGAAATAGAAGGAAAATAAATGGACAGGAAAACTATACCAGTTAAATGTAAACAGAAACAGCGAGGTAGCAATGCTAATAACAAAGTTTAGAAAAGTAAAGAGCAATTATATGGAACTTAAGTCAGTTTTTTGTGATACTAAAACATGTAATCATAGCAATAAAACACTTGAAGCAAACTTAGAAATACAAAGATTTGATAATTCAACCACAGTGATGTACTGTATATGGTAACATTTCCCAAAATTTAAAGATGAGGTAGACAAACTAGTTGTAGGTGATTTGAATTATGTAATTAATATGTTTGAAAAAAATATGCATCTCACCCTGAAAAACAGTACACTTTTCCGTGTTCATATGTTAAAGAAACATTTTTCAGCGATGCTTGTGAAAGCAAGGTAAGGAAGATGTTATTTAGGACCATCACAGTAGGTATAGGGACATTTTTCAGCGATGCTTGTGAAAGCAAGGTAAGGAAGATGTTATTTAGGACCATCACAGTAGGTATAGGGACCACCCAAAATATGGAATTTTGTGATAGAGGGAGTGAGATTGGGCTCAAGGCCCACTGCAGCATGGGCAAGTGAGAATTCAGAGCCAAAGAGCAAGGTGAGGAGCAGAACGTGGAAGATTACTGAGAGGAAACGTCAAGACTAAGGGAGGTCAGACATCACCTGTGGGATGGCATTGAAAGGTGGGGATCTTGCTAGACTGGCTTAGCAGAGTTCTTGCTACAATTGTATTTTGCAAGGGAGTGCACAGATGGGCCTCAGAGAAGGTTCAGGAGCCTGACTGAAGTTTGTTCAGTTAAACTAACTTTGTCGCATGTAACACAAGAAAACTATATGTTAGTTTTCAAAGAAAATCTGAAGAAATGAAGTTGAATAATTATTCTCTGACTATAATGTGATAAAACTAGAAATATATCAAGAGATAATGAATGTAAGCACTTACAAATTTAAAAACAACACTAATTTTCAAAGTAAAAAGAAAATAAAAACTGAATTACAGACTGTATATATAACAATTGAAATGAAAAATAACTTGTCAAAACCTAGGTGATATGGACAAAACCATACTCAGTATAAGTGCCACAGCCTGTAATACTTTTACTTTTAAATAACAAAAGTAATGAGTCAAACATTCAACTCAAAGAGCTAGAAAAAAAGAATAACATAACAAATAGTTGGATGACTGAATTCTTACAGTTAAGAACAGAAGTAAAAAGTAAATGAATAAATAGCACAACTAATAGATGTTTGATAAAAATAAAGCTAACTGACTCTCTGAATATACTAATAAAATAGACCCACCTGGGTGAATGAAGGAAAGAAAAATAATGCAGAACATTAGGAATTACCGTGATGATAAAACCACAAGATATAGATAATACATATAAAAATATATATAATTTTTAGTCAATAAATTAGAATTGCAAAGATTTCATTTCCTCTTAATTTTAAGATAAATTTAATGCAGTTACAGTAAAAAATTTTTTTTTAATTTGACAATTTGACTGGACAGCTTTTCTTTTTTTTAAAGAGATGGAATCTTGCTATGTTACCCAGGCTAGACTGGAGCTCGTGGGCTCAAGGAATCCTCCTACCTCAGCTTCCCAAGTAGTTGGGACAACAGGCATGTGCCACTGTGTCTGGTCTGACTATATGATTTGTTATAAAGAAGAATGAATCCATGAAAAAAGTAGCTTAGAATATATACAGTAAATCCCAACATAACAAATGAGTTCTGTTCTGGAAGTGCATTCATAAGTTCAGATTGTTGTTAAGTCCAACAAAGTTAGCCTAGGTACCCAACTAACATAATTGACTATATAGTACTGTACTGTAATAGGTCTATAATACTTTTCACACAATACATAAAAAACAAACACACACATGACATTTTTAATCTCACAGTACAGTACCTTGAAAAGTGTAGTACAACAGCTGGCATCCAGGGGCTGGCATCGAGTGAGTAGGCAAGACGAGTTACTGACTTAAGAAGGGAAAGGAATGGGATGTGGCAGAGCTGAAGGATCATCAGCAACAGGAGACAGAGGACAATCTGCAATTTCAGTCACGCCTGATGGCACAGGTTCTGGTTCTTTGATGGATTCAGTTCTGTCTACCCTTTTGAAAAAAACAAACAAACGATTCAGTGATTTCTGGGTAGTAGCTCTTTTATCTTGTCATAGATGACACAGTAGCACTGAATTGCATTCAGAATGGCTACTGCAAATTTTGTGTTTGGTTCTCTGTCTGGGTCCAGTGCCTTCTCAAATAATGAGAATGCACACTGGCATCTTTGAAAGTTTGCAACTTGAAGGTTTGTATGTAGGAGACTTATCTATTATCATCTATCTATCTATGTGAGAAGAGACATACTTTTAGCTATTGAAGTATACTATAAATCTATAGCAATTAAACAATATGATATTGGACTTTGGAGTAAGATCAATGTAACGAAACAGTTGAAATATAGATTTGAATTATATATAGGAAAATAATGTATGAAAAAGGAGGCATTTCATTGGTAATCAGATGGATTATTTATTTATTGTTATTTTTATTTTGAATTGGTGTCTCATTCTGTCGCCCAGGCTTGAGTGGCATGCTCATGGCCACTGCAGCCTTCAACATGCTAGGCTCAGGTGATCCTCCTACCTCAGCCTTCTAAGTAGTTGGAAACACAGTCATGCACCACCATGCCCAGCTAATTTTTTAATTTATTGTAGAGACAAGGTCTCTGCAAGTTGCCCAGGTTGATCGAACCTCTGGGCTCAGGCTCTCTTGTCTCTACCTCCCAAAGTGCTGGAATTACAGGCGTGAGCTACTGCACTTGGCCCAGATCGATTATTTAAATATGGTGTTGAATTAGTTTATTTATTTGGGAAATACCTCATATCATGTACCCAAAATAAGTTATAGATTAAAGATCTGAATTTTTAAAAATTTAAAGAAGATAGAGGGAAATTCTGGAGAACACTGTTATTAGTCAATCAAGAAGACCTATCTTTTTATGGTACCACAGCTGGAAACAATAAATTTATAGAAAGACATATTTGCTTTAGTAAACATTTATGGCAAGGCAGAGGACACTATAGCTCAGCTAAAAAATGAGCTAAGATGAATATTTGCAACATTAGGAAGGGTTCATATTTATTAATTTAATATAAAATGACTCCTTCAGATCAATAAGGATAATGAAAATCAATAGAAATAATGAAAAGCTCAATAGAAAAAATGGGCAAAGAATATAAACAACTTATAGGAGAAATACAACTAGTCATGAAACATAAAAAGTGACGACTTCATGATGATCAAAGAAAAGTAAATTTAAAAAATGAGATTGAAGAATGGTGTAGTGGTTTATGTCATTGGCCCTGGAGTCAGACACCCTGATTTCAAATCCTACCTTTGATGTTAACTAGCTATGTGATCTGTTCTTCAGTTCCTCATTTGAAAACTCTGAATATAAAAGCCCCTGCCTTACATGGTTGTTATGAAGAGTAAATAAGGTAATGGATATAAAGTATTCTGAATAATTTATAGCACACAGTAAGTCCCAATAAATGTTTTACTTATGCTTTCTTTCTCATGCTACCTTAGATTTCCAAGTATTTGGAAAAGTCTGAGTGTCTCGTATTTTGGGGGTATTATTACAATAAGTACTTGAAGTAGTTTCCTATTGCTACTGTAACAAATTACCACAAATTTAGTGGCTTAAAACAACACATATATATTATCTTAATGATCCTGAACTTCAGTGGGTCTCACTGAGCTACAATCAGTATGTTGACAGAGCTACATTCTTTCCCAAAAGCTCTAGGAAAAAATCTATTTTTATGCCTTTTCCAGCATTCCTTGGTTCTTGTCACTCTTCTATCTTTAGAGCCAGCAGTGGGCACTTAAATCTTTCTTGCTATGCCATCTTTCTGCTTTTGACCTTTCTGTCTCCCTCTTTTCCATTAAAGGACACTTGTGATTGGTGTTGGACCCACCTGGGTGATACAGTATAAGGTCATCTAATTAACAACTTAAATCCATCAGCAACCTTATTTCTCCCTTGCCATGTAATATAACATGTGCCTAGATTCCAGCGATTAATATGTGTACATCTTTGGGGTACCAATATTTTGCCTACCACAGTACATTGAATTGTTGTTACAAAAGACGAGAATATGAGGATTGAAAAACAGTTGCCGGTGGACTTCCAGCAAGATGGTGACGGGGCAACCTGGTCTGTGAAACCCTCTGCAAAGGAGAACTGCAGTGAGTCTCTGGCTTTCACCCCGGGGGCTGCGGACCCCAAAATCGCATCCTGCTCTTCATATGGAGCTCGGCTGTTGCCACTGCTGGGGCATCGCAGTGGACTGGACAGCCACTGCAGTGCAGATGCTGCTGCCACAGCCACTGCAGCCGCCGCAGCCGCCGCTGGTAGCACATCACACCACCTGGGCCGGAGGCGATCCCCGAATTCAGTCCTTAATGCCCCTTCAGGGAAGATCTGCTGGGATCGCTGCCAACTCTCCTGCGACCAAGACGTGCTGCCCGCTGTGAGTCTCCTGCCTGTGCCCTGAGGCAGGCATTCATCTCCAGTCTTGCCGGTTCCTGTCCGGCCCCACCCCCTCTGGGGCGAGCAGCTGAGATAGCACCACCTGCTGGCGATTCAAGGTAACAACACTGAAACAGGAGAAACAAGCTTGAAAGGGACATAGGCCAGAGTGGTGAATGGAGGGTGATCTGAACTGTCCTTCACAGCAGACCAGGGGCAACTGACCCTAACTGCAAACTAATTTACCTGCCTGAAAAGAAAGCTAGAAATCAGAACTGAAAGGACATTGGACTTAAACAAAAACTCTCAGAGTATGCTTCATTGATTCTGTTAGTTTAATGATTGAATTCTAGTCCTACTGTTTGTTCCTTTCCCCCCCCTCTTCCTTTTCTTCTCTCTGTAACCCATATCTTTGTATAGAGGAACAGCACACCAATAGGTGGTTGGTAAGCTTGTATGTTAGCATCACTATATGTTTTATTTTTTTGTATGGGAGTTGGTTCATCAGTAGCTGTGGTCTGTTGTTTTTATCTGTTTCAGTATAGGTCTCTCTCTCCATTTGTTGGCACGTTTGTTTCCCCCCTTACTCCTCTATCTCCCCACCCCCCCTCTTCAACCCACTGTCAGCTCCATTCTCTTCCCTCTGCTAACCACATTTTATTTCAGGGAGTAAACCTACAGCCCCACTGCATGGACAGATTCCAAGGCAGTGGGAAGTGGGTTCCAGATTATCCACACATCTGTCAGCGAATACCAGGACCTGCAGATAGATTTTGAATCACACCTCCCCCCTTAAGTAAATCTCAAAACTGCAAAAAGGACCACCCCCAACCTACAGTGCAACTCCAGAATTGAACAAAGTAAGAGGGCATACATAAAGAATAGGAGAGCAAACAAACAGAAGTAAAACCAATCCCTTTACCCCTGAATAACAGAATTAAAGAAGACAGTGACGTGGAGGGAAGGATAAAGTAGGGAGGGGGAAAATCCACACAAATGAAGAAAAACCGAAAGAAGAATATAGGTCTCACACAGACCCCTTGGAGATCAGACACTGAGAAAACAGATTCTGGAACACAAACAATGAAGAGACCCCAGAATGACTGGTCACATGCAACAAACTCAGACATCAAGACATTAATGGAGAGAATTAAAAAAATTGAGGAGAGACAAGAGGAAAATAGGAAGGAGCTGGTGTCAGAAATGACAGCAGTAAAGAATACTGTGATGGAAATGAATAACAGACTAATAAGCATGGAAAGCAGAATCAGCCAAGCAGAAGAAAGAATCTCAGAGCTCGAAGACCAAAACACAGAACTAACCCAAATTGTCAAAAGTATAGAAAAGAAGCTCAAAAAGACAGAACAAAACTTGCAAGAGATGAATGATCACTTCAAGAGACCAAACTTAAGAATAATTGGGCTTCCTGAGGCAGAGAGAGAAACAGAAGCCACACTGGAACAAACATTTCATGAAATCATTCAAGAAAACTTCCCTCATCTCATCTAGGATGAAAAAATTCAAACACAAGAGATTCAGAGAACCCCTGCATGACAACAAATGAGAAGACCAACTCCCAGACACATAATAATTCGCCTAAACAAAGTAGCTATAAAAGAAAAAATCCTAAAGGCAGCAAGAGAAAAAGGCCAGACTACCTACCAGGGAAGACCAATTAGAATAGCAGCAGATTTATCCACAGAAACCCTTCAGGCTAGGAGAGCCTGGAGCCCTGTCTTCAAAGTTCTAAAAGAGAAACAATTTCAACCAAGAATAACCTACCCAGCCAAACTAAGCTTCATTAGTGACGGAGAATTGAAATCTTTTCCAGATATCCAATCCCTAAGAACCTATGCTGCCACCAGACCACCTCTACAAGAAACACTTAAGAAAGTACTGAACACAGAAGAAAAAGAAAAAAGAACAACAGCATTCTTCACAAGAGTACAGGCAAAAGATTAAAAACACACATGAGCCAACTCCAGAACCCAAAGAAAGACAACAAGCAAACAGGAACAACTCTGTAAGAACCTTATGACAGGGATCAACTCTTGCATTTCAATTATTAGCCTAAAAGTGAATGGACTAAATGCACCAGTGAAAAGACATAGAATGGCAAAATGGATAAAATATCATCAGGCAACAATCTATTGCCTTCAAGAGACTCACCTCACTAGAAAGGACACCCACAGACTCAAAGTAAGAGGATGGGAAACAAACTTTCAGGCGAACGGAATACAAAAGAAAGGAGGAGTAGCGATCTTAATTTCAGACAAAATACCCTTCAAGTTATTAAAAATCAAAAAAGATACAGAAGGCCACTACATAATGATAAAAGGCTCAATCCATCAACAAGAAATATCTATCCTAAACATGTATGCACCCAACATAGGTGCGCCAACTTTCATAAAGCAACTTCTAGGAAAACTAAAGAAAGATATTGACTCTAACACCATCGTAACTGGGGACTTTAATACCCCCCTCACAACCCTAGACAGATCATCAGGACAAAAAATCAGCAAAGAGATCCAGAACCTCAATGTGACTTTGGACCCAATGGACTTAATTGATACCTACAGAACATTCCATCCAAAGACCACAGAATATACATTCTACTCATCACCGCATGGTACATATTCTAAGATTGACCACGTAATTGAACATAAATCAAGCATAAGCAAATTTAAAAGGACCGAAATTCTACCATGCACCTTCTTGGACCACAGTAGAATAAAAATAAACATTGACACCAACAAAGTCCCCCCAAAACCCACAAAGACATGGACACTAAACAGTATGATGCTAAACAACTCCTGGGTCAATGATGAAATCAAAACAGAGATCAAAAGATAGCTGGAAACAAATGAAAATGAAGAAACATCTTACCAAAATCTCTGGGACGCCCTGAAAGCTGTAGTAAGAGGGGTATTTATATCCCTACAAACACACATGAAGAAAATGGAAGGAACACAAATTAATAACATAACAAGCCACCTAAAGAAACTGGAAAAGCAAGACCACCAAAACCCTAATTTCAGCAGAAGAATCCAGATCACCAAATCCAGGACATAGAAGACAAAAAGATAATACAAAAAAATCAATGAAACAAAAAGCTGGTTCTTCAAAAGGATAAACAAGATCGATGTTCCCCTATCTAGACCAAGAAAAAACGAGAAAAAAATCAAATAAGCACAATCAGAAACACAAAAGATGAAGTCACATCTGACCCTGAAGAAATACAAAAGATCATCAGAGACTACTACGTACACTTGTATGGAAACAAACTTGAAAACCTTAAGGAAATGGAGGACTTTCTGACATCACACAACCTACCTAGGTTGGAACAAGAAGAAATTGAGACCCTAAATAGACCAATAACAATCAAGCAAATCAACTACGTAATAAGAAAACTTCCTACAAAAAAAAGCCCTGGTCCAGATGGCTTTCCAGCAGAATTCTACAAGACATTTAAGGAAGAACTGATACCAATCCTACTGAAGGTGATACCAATCCTACTGAAGGTATTCCAGGCGAATGAAAAAGATGGAACTCTCCCCAAATCATTTTACGAAGCCAACATCAGATCATACTCAAGCCAGGTAAAGATCCAACAAAGAGAACTACAGGCCAATATCTTTGATGAACATAGATGCTAAAATTCTCAACAAGATCCTAGCAAACCGGATTCAGCAATACATCTCAGAAATCATCCACCATGACCAAGTAGGCTTCATTCCTGGGATGCAAGGCTGGTTCAACATTCGTAAAACCATAAATGTAATTAAATCCATCAACTGATGTCAAAACAAAACCACATGATTATATCATTAGATGCAGAAAAAGCTTTTGATAAAATCCAGCACCCCTTCTTGATAAAAACCCTTGAACATCTAGGCATACGGGGAACATACCTCAAAATAGTAAAAGCCATGTATGAGAAACCCACAGCCAGCATACTCGTAAATGGACAAAAATTGGAATCATTTCCCCAGAAAACTGGAACAAGACGAGGATGCCCACTCTCATCCCTCCTGTTCAACATAGTATTGGAAGTCCTGGCTTGAGCAATCAGAGAAGAAGAGGCAATCAGGGGTATCCAAATAGGAAAAGAGGAAGTCAAGTTATCTCTCTTTGCAGATGATATGATTGTGTACCTTGAAAACCCAAGAGAATCTGTCAAAAACCTCCTCACACTGATAAAGGCCTTTGGCAGTCTCAGGAAACAAAATAAATGTTCGAAAGACAATCGCATTTCTCTACACCAATAATAAACAAACAGAAACCCAAATAAAAAACACAATTCCATTCACAATAGCCACACACACAAAAAATGAAATACCTTGGCATCTTCCTAACCAGAGACGTGAAAGACCTTTACAATGAAAATTACAAAACACTGCTCAAAGAAATCAAAGATGACACAAACAAGTGAAAAAATATCCCATGCTCATGGATTGGAAGAATCAACATTGTGAAGATGTCCATCTTACCTAAGGCAATCTACGAATTCAATGCAATACCCATGAAATTACCAGCAACATTCTTCTTAGACCTAGAAAAGACAACACAGGAATTCATACATTCACACAGGAAACACAAACGTCCAAGAATAGCCAGAACAATCCTCAGCAAAAAAAACAAAGCAGGTGGTATCACGTTACCAGACTTCAAACTTTACTATAAAGCTACAATCATCAAAACAGTTTGGTATTAGTATAGGAACAGGCATATAGAACAATGGAATAGAATTGAGATTCCAGAAGCAAAACCTCAATTTCTCAACCAACTCATCTTCGACAAAGCCTCCACCATCTACCACTGGGGAGAGGAGAACCTATTCAGTAAATGGTGCTGGGAAAACTGGCTGACCACATGCAGAAGATTGAAACAGGACCCCTATCTATCCCCATGCACAAAGGTTAACTCCAAATGGATCAGAGACCTAAATGTAAAACATCAAATCATAAGAACCTTAGAAAAGGAAGGAAATACCCTCATGGAAATAGGAACTGGCATCCAATTCCTAAACAAAACCCGAAACCCACAGGTCATAAGAGAGAAGATAGACAAGTGGGACCTTATTAAACTGACAAGCTTCTGCAAGGCCAAAGAAACCATCAACAGAGCAGGGAGACAGCTTACAGCCTGGGAAAAAGTATTTGCCAACACCAGGTCTGACAAAGGCTTAACATCCTGGATCTACAAGGAACTAAAATGTGCCGAAAAGAAAAAACCAAACAACCCCATTATCAAATGGGCAAAAGATATGAACAGACACTTCACAAAAGAGGACATCCAAGCAGCCAACAAACACATGAAGAAATGCTCAACCTCACTAATCATCAGGGAGATGCAATCAAAACCACACTGAGATACCACCTAACTCCAGTCAGAACGGCAACTATCAACAACTCAAAAAATAACAGCTGCTGGAGAGGGTGTGGTGAGAAGGGAACACTTCTACACTGTTGGTGGGAGTGTAAACTAGTGCAATCTCTGTGGAAAGCAGTGTGACGATTCCTAAAAGCTCTAAAAATCGACCTTCCATATGACCCCGTAATCCCCCTACCGGGAATATACCCTGGAGAACTCAAATCACTCTATAAAAAAGATACCTGCACACGTATGTTTATCGCAGCATTGTTCACAATAGCAAGAACCTGGAAACAACCATGCTGCCCATCAAAAGAGGACTGGATTAAAAAAATGTGGTATATATACACGATGGAATACTATGCAGCCATAAAAAAGAACAAAATCATGAATTTCGCAGCAACCTGGATGGAACTAGAGTCTATAATACTGAGTGACCTCTCACAGAAACAAAGATGTGAGTATCACATGTTCTCACTCATATAATGGACCTTGAACATCCAATGTAATACTATAAGAAAATGACTGATGGTACTGGGAAACTATGGGGGGTGGAAGGGGATGGGATTAAAAGTAACAAATACCTGTCTGGGGATGGGGAAATACCTCTTATCAACAGGGTGCCTGAATGAAACGTAATTGTACACCTAACCCTTAACTGTACCCCACAAAACCTTAATAAAAAATATTGATTCAAAAAAAAAAAAAGAAAAAAAAAAAGAAAGAAAGAAAAATAATAGAGGGAATTATAAGGCTTTCCTAAGCTAAATATGCATTATTTTTGAATTAGCTATATTAAATATTAATACCTCGGATCCCTCTTCATTCATGTATATAAATTAAAGGTTAATTTCATTTGAGTTTGTGGGGGTGTTTGTCTATGGAGACTTTGTAGAAACATCATTCTTAAATTGGCAAAAACCTGTTAGATTCATATTTGAGCCAGTAACTCATTCTGTAACTATTTTAACCCAGGTGCTTAGAGCCAGATAGAGTCTAGAGTGGAGCTTGGTCCTTTTAGGAGTAAGATTTGAGAAAAATCCTTCCCCTACCCCTTTGCATAGAGACAAGAAAAGCTCCAAAATAACAGTAAAGGCATGGAGAAGGAAAATAGTGGAATCCTTAGGGTAAGACAGCAAGTAAAGCAACAAGTGTTTTTTATATGTTGACAGAAATAGACCATTTAATATTTTTAAACATCTTTCTCAAATTTGGGATTAATTTATGACCTAGATATATTGATAGCTTAGTCTTTCTTACATCTATTTCTTCCCGCTCTTCTACCAACTCTTATTAGCTAGAATTTGCTCAAAGGTGGCTGGGCATGGTGGCTCATACCTGAAATCCCAGTACTTTGGAGGCTGAGATGGGAGGATTGCTTGAGCCCAGGAGTTCAAGACCAGACTAGGCAACATAGCAAGGCCACATCCCTACAAAAATAAAGTACAAATTAGCCAGGTGTAGCGGCATACGTCTGCAGTCCCAGCTACTTGGGAAGCTGAGGCAGGAAGATCGCTTGAGCCCAGGACTTGAGGCTGCAGTGAACCATGATTGTGCCACTGCACTCCAGTCTGGGTGAAAGAGTGAGACCTGACTTGAAATAAATAATTTATTAAAAGGTAAACAACAATCTTCATTCTTCCATTCTCTTCTCTATAGCCAATCTCTACCAATGTTTGTGAATATTGTTGAGGCAAAGTTTCTCAACATTGTCATTCATTTTGAGAAAAGTTAGATTTTTTTTTCCTTGAAGCTTTTATATATATATATATTTTAGGTAAAGTTACTTTCTGAGCTGCGAACATCATAACAAAATGCTATCGAATTCATTCTAAAAGTAACTAAAAATGATAGCACTAAAAAAAAAAAAAGAAAGAAAAGAAAAACAGTTGCCACCAAAATCAGTTTTGCTTAACAAAGAGAGATCAATCTGACCTGTCTTTTGGCTTACTTTTATTCATGCAGAGAAGATATGGACTGCAAGGAATGCTTTACACTTTTAGCACAAGTGATGGACTTGAAACTAGGTTAAAATAGATGTTCTAGTTTTCCTCCAATGTTTCTTGATAGTGTATATGGCTCTGTGCAGTTACACATTTTTTTTCATATTCTAAGATTCTATTCTGTGGTACAAACTGCCTATGTTGAAGAGAGGTCATAATAATAAGTACGATTATGATTCAGGGGGTCATTTCTGCTCACAATCAGCCAATTCTGGTCTGCTGTGTGAATATGTGTTATTGAGAGTTGCATCAGGTAATTCAACGTGCACATTATTCATCAAAAAATGTTTGACTATTATGCTCCCTAATGTGCTAAGTTTTATAAAATTCTACCTTGCAGTCTACAACTATATATTAATCTATCATTTTTTTTGCTCTAAAGCTAAGAAATTCTTAAGAATTGTCTGTGACTCAGTCTAGTAAACATTTATTACTACAAAGTTGGTGTTTCCATCTATTTTTAGAAAGCATTTTATATTATCAGTGTTAATCTAATCTTACTCTTCTGGGAATAATTATGTAGAACTGCCCTATGCTATGCAATATAGTAGTTACTGCCCACATCAGGATCTCAAGCACTTGATATGTGGCTAGTCCTAAGTGCAACGTGTTGTAAGATAAACACCGATTTAAAAAACCATACAAAGAGGAATGTAAAATATTTCTATAATTTTGATTTGTTTTGAAATGATATTTTTTATATACTAGGTTAAATAAAATATATTAAAACTAATGTCATATCTTTTTATATTTTTAATATGGCTACTAGAAAATTTAAATTTACATATACGACTCACAATTATATTTCTTTAAAAAATTTTTATTTTATTTTAAAGATGTGGGGTACAATTCAGGGTTAGTCACAATTATGTTTCTACAGAACAGTCCTGATGCAGACCCATTTGAGAGATGACACTTCTAGCCCATGATAATACAATTATATAATCACTAAACTGTTGAGAACTTATCTTGTTATAATCCACAGCATGTGTACTTGTGTCCAGTTCATCAAAAAATGGGAACAGACTTTTAAGATACACATTGAGAAGTGGGACTTTGTTTTGCATTGCTTGAATTGTTCTGTCAGAAGACCATTCCTACATACTCAGGCCCTGTTTGAGGCACTGTATGCATATCGTAATGAGCTTTCATGTCTCGTGCCCTGGAGTGATGTCATGTATCGAGGGTCAGAGAGGAATCAAGAGAGGTGCAACAGTCTCATGTTTATCCTGATGGGTTTTTCCCATAGACTGAGGGAGGGTATAACTGTGATCAATTTGGGGAATAGCTGTGCCTTAAATCTTAGTTGCTATACATGTAGATGTTGATCTAAGAAACTCAGTTGGAGAGCAATCTTCTTTAATATGTGAAAGCTAAGGGAATAAAATATTCTGACTAATCAATATAATGGTTATTTGAAAGTTCAGTTAAAAAACCTATTTTGTTTATATGCATTCTAAAACATACTAGTCTGACTTGTTACCATGGTACAAATAGTATAACAAAGAAAATTAAATCTTTGGTAACTGAGACTCTCATATTGCCTGAGAGCATTCATTTTGGACACAAATTCTCACAGAATTTAAGATATTGACAAGTAGGTATGGGGAATGGGATTTGAGTATGTATTACACTAAGACTAAGGATCTATCAGTTGCCTTTTTGGGATAAATATTCCATAAGCATTTTATACTTTTTCAAGACATCCCTTAAAGGTACCTAGAAACGTTTGCATTTTATGAAACAGGCTTATGTTAATCAAGGTTTTTTTAAATTATAAAGATGTGGGGTACAATTCAGGGATAGGTATTCAAACGTGGTTTATGCAGGTACCCTTGTTGATGAGGTGTGCCCCTCCCTCCCCTAGCAGTTTCCCTCAACTGCCAGTCGTCCCCCCCCTCAGTTTCCCACTGCTGCCAATCCTTTCTTTAAGTATTATAATTGTTTAAAGTCCACTTATTTAATCAAGGTTTTAGGCTTAGACCCTCTTTTTAATTTGAAGGCCATGTTGAGTAATGAAGGAATGTAGTACAAAAAGTTGGAAGGAAGCAGAGCATTAACTCAGAGCTTGAGCTTTTAGAAATCATGCTTGCTTTTTTAAATTAGGTTTTTAGTTGGAGGGTGTGAGTCTGGCTTATTTATAGTGTTTTCAATATGTGTGGATGTTCTGTGGATATGTGAGTATGTGCCTAGAGGCTCTGTCAATAGTTGCAGTAGAATATATGTATGCCAAATTTCTATTCTAAACCTCTTTGTTTAAAAAAGACACATTCCCATTTTCCTAAGAAAAGGAGACATTCAATGGAGATTTTTAAAATGTTTCTATTATAATTAATTCCTTTTTTTAAATAATGGGGAACTGAGAGGATATAGGTAAATGAAATCTGTAGACCCTGATTCTTATTTTAGTTATACATATCAGTATCTTCCCTTATGAAATATTTATAAGGTCTAATAATATGCAGAAAAGTTTAAAAATGTATTAGAGTTAATTTGCAGCATTTTCTCATTTTTTTTCCATTTTTTTGCCTGAGGTATTCCAAGCAACCTAGTGTTTTAGTCAGCTTTAACTAAAACTTGGCTTCTACCACAAGATACCAATGCCCTTGCAGCTCTAATGGAAACGTCTCATCATCCATGCATTTCGTTCATGCTGGAAACCTCAGTCATTCTCTTGCTTTTTATCCTATCCATAGGGGATACTGTCTCTCATAGGTTTTATTTTAGACATCTATTTGCATTTCCTCTCTCCTCTCTCTCCTTCTATCACTATTTCTCCATTAGTTCAGATTTGTTAGTCTGTTAATATTAACTTGATTCTCTCACTCTCTTCTTCTACCTAGTTCAAGAGCTCTTACTCTAAACACTGACCTGATCATGTCATAAATATGCTTAAGATCTTTCTGATAACCATTTGGTTCCAAGTTGCCTACAGAGTAAAGTCCAGATTCTTGAAATATTAAGAGGCTCTTCACATTATGGAGCAAACCTACCTTTTCTTCCTTCATATTTTAGTCTCTTTTCCCCCTTAAATAAACACATGATAATTTCAACACTCAAACAATTCAGAGAATGAATAATGTATTTTTGCATGTATTTTTCTATCAAAATGCAAACATTTCTCATCTGTACCATAGGAGCAATAGTATCTGTCTTGTAACAGTTATGTGGCTATAAATGAGTTAGTACATGTAAAACATTTGGGATATTGAGACACACGATATGCTACAGTTTGCACTTTTCACTTTATGTTTTGGTTAACTTTCAAGGTCTATACATATGGATCAAAGTTATGTATTTAATACTTGCATAATATTCTGTGGTATAGTTGAATACTAATTTTTCATTTTTGATGGGCATAAACAAACTTTCTTTTATACTGTTAAAATACTACAGTAAATATTTGTGTGTGTGTAGTCTTCATATTAGTACTTTTACTTCATAGACATCAATTCTGAAAAGTGGAGTTGCTGTAAGAAAAGTGGTGTAAGAGTATGTACTTTTGAAATTTTATTAACTATTACCATGTTGTTTCTGACAAATATGTAGCAATGCTCTGTCTGTCTGTCTGTCTGTCTGTCTGTCTATCTATCTATCTATCTATCTATCTAATCTATCTATTGAGTCAGAGTCTTACTCTGTCACCCAGGCTATAGTACAGTGGCATGCTCATGGCCACTAAAGCCACGACATCCTGGGCTCAGGTGATCCTTCCAATTCAGCCTTCCAAGTGGCTGGAACTATAGGTGTGTGCCACCATGGCTGGCTAATTTTTTGATTTATTGTAGAGACGAGGTTTTGCCAAGTTGCCCAGGCTGGTCTTGAACCCCTGGACTCAGCAATCCTCTTGCCTCTGCCTCCCAAAGTGCTGGGATTACAGACGTGAGCCACTGTGTGCCTGATAGCAGTTCACACTTTAGCATTCTATGAGAGTGACTATTTCTTCACAGGCTTCCATTCTAGTGGGGAGACAGACAGTAAGAAAATACATGTTTAATGTCAAACGGTGATATGTCTTGTAACTAAAGAGAAAGAGAATGATGATAGAGTGCTATTTTTGACCAGCAGCATTTGAGCAGAATGATGGAACCACATGATTATCTGAGGAAAAAGCCTTCTGGAAGAGAGAACTTCAAATGCAGCAGCATGAGGTGCAAGCATAGTTGCATTTTTACGGAGGCCTGTGTGGCTGAAATAGGGTGTGGGAGAAAGGAGGGTAGGAAATGAGGCCTGAGAAGTCAGAGACAGATCGTGTGGGGTTTAGTTTTGCCAAATGGAGTGAGTGGGGTAGGGAATTGAGCAGTTTTTCCTCCCCGTTACTTAAAACATTTTTCTCAGGACTGTTTATTGAATGGTTTTTTCTTTTCTTGTTCCTTTCAGATGTCAACTTTATTCCTACATGTATTGCTGGTCTGTTTTGGGGGCTTCTCTTGTATTTATTGAGCTCCCTATTCTGACACTAGAATAACATTTTTTTAGTATTGTTTCGTAATATGTTTTTAAATAATTATTTTTGGTTATTTTGCAATACCTTCAGTTGCCTTTATCATAATATGTTTTAACAGTTGGTGGTACATAGAAGGCATTACTGCTTCTTGTGTCATACTTTTTTTTCTATAAATCTTTCTAGATGCAATTTAGAGCTTTTAGCTGAGTTTTCCCTAAAACAGCCCATAGAGATTTTATTGGAGTTACCTTAAACAGAGGCACTAATTTAGGGAGTTATAGATTTTTACATTGTAGCATTTATCTTATAGTAAATTAACAGTAAGAACAAAAAGAACCACAAGAAGATTAATGACAAGCATTTATTGGGTATTTGCTATGCTATGAGCTCTACACTCATTGGGTATATTGTAATTTCTCTATGCATAGTCTTCTTTTATAGGAGGAAAGGGGATATTTTGTTCATTTTAAAATTTCTTGAACCTCTCGTATCTTCTTGTACATAGTAAGAGCCAGAGAGTGGATGTTAGCAGTTGAAGGTTGCAGATTTAAGTAGAAGTAATAGCTATGAATAATTTCTCTTCATTCTGGAGTCCCTGAATAGCAAAGAGTTTTATTACTAAAGTTGAAAGAGGAAAAATTTAAGTTAAGTGAATAGCCCTAGATCAGCGTTTTAAGAATTTGGTTTATCTGTTTAACTGAAATTTAAAAGACTGTCAGACTTAGTTATTTCTTCTTTTACATTTTTCCTTAAACAAATAATCAAGTCTGCTCATGTACTTTTTGTTTTTTGAGTTGGAGTCTCACTCTGTTGCCCAGACTAGAGTGCAGTGGTACGCTCACGGCCACCACAGCCTCACCCTGCTGGGTGCAAGTAGCTGGAATTACGGGCATGGGCTGTCAAGTAGCTGGAATTACGGGCATGGGCTGTCACGCCTGGCCAATTTTTGATTTATTGTAGAGACGCGGTTTCACCAAGTTGCCCTGGCTGGTCTTGAACTCGCGGCCCTAGGCAATCCACTCGCCTCAGTCTCCCAAAGTTCTGGAATTACAGGCTGAGCCTCTGAGCTCAGCCTACTCATGTACTTTTAAGTTTGAAAATTGATGTCCTTAAGTTCTGATAACTTTTTATGAGTGATTTCTTTCATTGTTTTTCTTTCCTGTTTTCTTTGTTTTAACATTATGAACCTCTTAATTCAGTGTTGGAACTGCTGAATGAATACTGTACTTTTCTTATGATTTCCCTTCTGTCTTTCTATATCTTTGTTTTTTTCCTCTAATTGCCTTGGATATCCCATCAGCTTTATTTTCTTTATTTTTATGTTTTTTTAGAGACAGGGTCTTGATCTGTCACCCAGGCTGGAGTGACAGTCACTGCAGCCTTGAGCTCCTGGGATTAAGTGATCCTCCTCTGGTCGCCCAAGTAGCTGGGACTGTAGTTGCATTGACTTTATTTTCAATTCTTCTACTGAGCTTTAAATTTCTATTTTTTACTTTTGAGAGCTCTTCTATCGCTAATTTCCTTTTTATTGCATTTTTCTAACATTCATTATCTTTTATTATTTTGAGAGGCTACTAATTATACTATCTTTGAAAATTTCTTCTCCCTACATAGTCCAAATTTCCTCCAAGTTTTTTTCTGTGGTTTGTTTCTCATTTTTTGTTTGTCTTTGCCTCTTTAATAATAAAGGCTTTCCTCAGGAATCTCTGGGATCTCTCTTCTGCTCTCTTAGTTCTTGTGTCTGTCTTTATGCCAGTACCATACTGTTTTGATTATAGCAATATAATTTGAAATCAGGTAATGGGATGCCTCCATTTTTTCCCTCAGAATTGTTTTGGTTATTTAGGGTTTTTTATGGTTTCAAGTGAACTTTAGGATTATTTTTTTTCTTTTCTGTGAAGAAAGCCATTGGGATTTTGATAGAGATTGTGTTGACTCTGTATAATGTCAGTATGCCAGATACTTAAAATTTAATGTATCCAAACCAGGAGTCATTCATTGTTTTATCTCCATCCTGCTTTGTCCTTTCTCCAGAAAATTTTCTCTTTTTAAAAAAAAAATGTCACACCTTAATGTTATCATTTTCCTTCTAGTCATTTAAGCCTGAAGTCATTCTAGACAATGGCTCCCATGTCCGACTGTCCTCCAGTTGATCCCTGTGTCTTACTGGTTATTCTTTTAGTTAACTCTTGAAAGTCTATCATGATTGCTCATTTGGAATAGCTGTTCATCCACTTCTCAGAGACATCTGTGTGCTCTCTAGTATCTCAGTTATCTTACTACTCTATAATTATTAGTTCGTGTGTCTGTCTCCTCCATCATACTATGTTCTTACAAAGAAGGACCTTGAGTTGTGATTTTGTGCTCTCAGTGCCTCCTAGCTCAATATGTGGCACACAGTTGACATACATAAACGTTTTGCTAATATATGAGTTAGTTTGTCATTAGATATTATCTTTTTTAGTTTTAATATCGCTGTGAACATCAGATAATTTTTTGTTCTGCTTTTCAAAAAATGTCTTTCAGTGCCTTATTTTCAAAAAGCCAAAAATAGTTTGTTTAATCGTAGTGATCAAGTATAAAATGGATTCTTTTATATAGTTATATATGATCTCCCGAATATATTGTATAGTAAAAGCAATGATAACTACAAAATTGTTAGGATCTTCTCATGACTTGCAACAGTCCAAATCCTCAGGTTTGTTTTCAAGTATGAAATATTGATTATATTTTCTTGGTAGCAGCAGAATAGCAAGAAGAGTTTATATTCTTTTTGTAATACAAAAATATAACTTATATAAATCATGCCATCTTAGAATGGGTGTATTTACAGGGATGAAGAAAGTGTCATAAATCTTTATTCTTTGGTATACAATATAGTAGCTGAATGTTAATTGCTTCTAATATTTAATGACAGAAAGTACTAGGGTATTCTTGAATCTGAACTTTAATGCATGACAGTGGATACACACTTGCTAATAATTTCTGAAGATAGTTCATTCCCTAGTTTCACTTCATCAAATAAACAAAGTTGCTGCTCTGATGGGCATGTGTGAGAGATGGCAGGCATATTCCATGACTAAACTTTTCATATGCAGCATGCAGCTGACTGTGGGATTGCCAGGCTTCTTTTTATTTTTTCAAAACCAGCTTCTGCTGACTCTTAACTCTGTGCTTGTGTTTTATTTGCAGCATCTGGCGAGGCCCCAATGTGAACTGCACAGACAGTTCTGGTTACACTGCTTTACACCATGCAGCCTTAAATGGACACAAGTAAGTGCACCGATTTGGATTGGAATCTTGTGTATTTCGTTACATGTGACAAAGTTGATTATGTCTGATGATGGCTTTTTCATGTTGCCTTGAGTCCACTGGACTTCGATGAATTTGGAGAGGCACCGGGTGACAACTGTGAGAAGCTGTGCTTGTAGAACTGTTGCTGCACATGATCGTGTGGAGAGGAGAGGGTACACGGAGAGGAATGCCTTGGAGTACTCAGATATCTCGCAGGGAGAGTGGAAGAAGTGATAGGACCATGCTAGTCGTGGGCAGCTTTGGGGAGAGTGGGATAGGACCGCTTGATAGCACCCTTTGCCTTTTTTGGTGTCACCCAACATGAAAGTGTTCACTAGAAGCGAGGCTTAACCGATTCCTGTAATTATAAGCCACCCTCGCTTATATGAACTACTTCAAAATCCTTCAAGTTTATCTAAAGTGTTTTCTTTTTGTCATTCATGATTGACTTCTGGTTTTAAACTTAACAACCCTAAACTTTTTTTAAACTTATGAAATTATGTTTCAAATAATGGGATAGTACATGTTATGGTGCATGAAAGAATGTATAATCATAATCACCACTTACTTTCCAGTATTTTAGTCAAGCATCCTGATGGTTTACTGACAGAGTCCAAGTGTAATAAGTCCTCTGAGTGATTCAGATGTTCTGTCCTTCCCAACCAGAGGAAAAATGACCCTCTTCCTATATCTCATCTTTCTCTTTATTTTTCCTTTGTGTGAATGATCCAAGTTAGCCTTCCCAGATCTGGGTCACCTCATTTCACTTTCGTTTTTTAGATGCAGTCATTACTGCTCTAAAAATGCTAGTTACCTTTTGCTTTCCCACCTAGCATATTTTTTTTATTCTGTGAATTGAGACAAAAGGGACTTACTTAGTCATACCTGATTTTTAACTTTGGTGGTCATAAAGCTCTCAATGTAAGGAATTTATCGTTTTTTGTCGTTATTGATCACTATAACTTTTTTTCCCCTTTTAAACCGTGTATAAATTTAACACTATCAGTCTGTTTGGAGAATCATTCAAACTGTATAAAAAATTATAACTTAATATTTCATTATTTGGAATCTTAGAATTGGAATTCACAAATTACATTTCTTTTCATCTAGAATTGTTTATTTTGCTGTATCTTTTTTTGCCAATCTGTTCTTCTGTTAAAATGGAAAACATGTCTAGATATCTAAATTTTTTAGTAAATATTATTATTCTTTTTTGTACCCGTATCATCAAGAACAAAGGCAAATTAAATCAACCCAAGGCATATAGTGCTGCAGCCATCTTAATTGTGAATTTGGGATAGTACCATGTTTCTTAGTTATAACTGGGAAGATGAAGTCTGTCACATCTAATGGGCAGGATATCTTGGGCCTGACCATCTGAGCGATACCATTTTTCTTGTTCTTTCTCAAATTGGCATTGGTAAGCACTTCTCAAAGTAATATTGTCCCAAGATGGATTGGTGTTTATATCCCTCTTTGATTTTCAGTGAAGCATTTAGTAAATATTATTGATTTACACATGAGAGCCTATGAAGTTCTAGCCATTGAGATATGTTTTCCTGTGGCCTGTTGCATAATTTTTTGTACTTTTTGGCAATTTAGAAAGTGAAGATAGTTTAAGCAAATTGAATAGCAGTCATTAAGATTGTCATAAAGAGATGGGGGAATTGATTCTCTAAGATCCCTTTTATTGTAGATATTCTGTGAGAATTATGTATCTCTGCTTTTGTGTGAAGGTCTCATTTATCTTTTCTTTTTGACACTTTCTAGTAACATTTTGCATTGTGTCATCCTATAGACCTTGGAAAAAGCAGGACCACTCTAATTCTGTTGTCCCATCTTTGCTAAAGTTCCATCTTTAAGCCATCTACTTACTTAACATCTCTAGGCCTCAGTTCAATAGATTTTATAGCATACTGTGTTGGTATTATTTATGGCTCAGCTATGATGCTACAATTCTGAAATTTGGATTTTTATGATTTTCCATGTTCAAATTGTCTGTGGCCTTCTTTGGTGAGCCCTTATTCTACCCAACCCCTCTCTTCTTTTTCATTTTATAGATGGAGATGCAGGGCACAGTTGGATAAGTGACCTAGCGGTCAACTAGATAGTAAAAAGGAGGCTGTGTCTAAAGCCTAAGTATTTTAGTTCTAAGTCTGTGCTTTTACCAGGACTCTGCATTATCTCCCCTTTGTGGGTAAGCTCTTTGTGGCTTTTCTCTGCCATGTTATGTATTTCTGGGTTGTCTCCCATTGTCATCATGTACTGTGTTTACATGAAATGTTAATTTTAATATTGGCTTAAAGGATATCTGAAGGAGAAAAAAATCATAGGGTATATCTCAGAGTCAGAGAAGGATGGCATTTCTTTTCTTTGCCTTGGCTGGTCTCTCATCTTAAGAATGGCTATATTGTTTTCTTCCAGAGCAAGTCTTAGCAGTTGGCATAGGAGCACATGATTTCCATGTTTTTTGCTGTTGCGTTTTTGACTTCTAGGCTCAAGTTTATGGAATCGTAGAGCTGAAAGAATGATAGAGCTGTATTATTACAGGGTCCTTAAGTTTATTCTTTTGCTGTGAGCATGAACTTTCTCCCTACTGCCAATATGTAATCTAAGGCTTTTATATTGCAAAGTATCCCTGTTTCCTCTTATTTTAAACATTTTATTGGGTGCTCTTGTGTATCAACACTAATTAATCCACAAGTGGAGAAGCATTATGTGACTGAAATGCATTATTTTATATTATATTGAACAATTCATCTTCAATTAGCCAGATCAGGACACAATGGAAAATGTACTCTA
Organism: Cephalopachus bancanus; assembly: GCA_027257055.1. Classification (NCBI taxonomy): domain Eukaryota; kingdom Metazoa; phylum Chordata; class Mammalia; order Primates; family Tarsiidae; genus Cephalopachus; species Cephalopachus bancanus. Next base: position 2,165,808 of record JAPVLO010000090.1, read on the forward strand.
TTGGTGATTTCTTAGTTCATTTGTAATTGCAGATTAGAAAATTATTACCTTCAAATGATAGAAAAAAACATGGTTAATAGAACAAAATGCACTAGCACCTATTATAAATTATTTCAGTAGAGAGAGTAGAGGCCTCTCTCTTTCTTTTTTAAAATATAGGGGATTTATTGTCTCATGTATTTCTACTATAAATTTGAATCCTTTAATTCTCTTCTGAATAGCAATTGGCTACCCCTCTCTCCCTTCCTCTTTTCTTCTTTCTTTTTCCTTTGTCTTGACTTTCCTTTTTTCCTCTCTTCTTTTCATCTTTTATTTTTTATAATTATCTTTCCCTATAAAGTTGCACTAACTAAACCTGTGTATTCATATTTCTTCTTCTCTACTTAATAAATTGCTCTTTATTTTTTTCTTGATAAGTTTCATGTTATTAAGCCATATTGGGTATATTGTGATGCTTGGATACTGTTTTGAAAAATATCAGCAAATTGTTATTGTATCTTTGAAATTTGTGTACTTTCTGATATATGTGGGGTCAAAATATTTTCTATTCCTTCTTCTACCTTTTTAAGTATGTTATGCTTACGAGACTTCATCTATAATCCAAATTATGTATCACATTGGATCTAGAATCCAGGTAGTAAGCTGTCTGTATTTTTGATTTGCTTTTTCTTATGTTTTCTAATGAAAGAGAGGTACTTCCTTTACAAATTCTATAATCTGGTCCCTGAAATTGCTCTTTGAATAACGAAAAACATCCTTGGTCGGTTTGATTCTTTCCTGGATAAGAATACTAACTAATTAACTTATTTTATTTTATCTTTTTTGAGTTGGAGTCTCACTCTGTCGCCCAGACTGGAGTGCAGTGGCCGCTCCCGGCCACCGCAGCCTCGACCTGCTGGGCTCCGGCGATCCTTCCGCCTCAGCCTTCCCAGTAGCCGGAATTACAGGCATGCGCTACCATGCCCGGCTGATTTTTTGATTTTATTGTAGAGAGGAGGTCTCGCTGCCCAGACGGGTCAGGCAATCCACTCACCTCAGCCTCCCAAAGGCATGGGATTGCAGGCTGAGCTACCGAGCCTGGCTAACTAGTTAACTTTTGCCTTCATTCACTCCAATCTAGAAATGTATGAGTATGAATTCACTATATAAAGAAACTTTAATTAGAAAATGGAATGTGTTGTTCTGAAGTGTTTTGACCATATCACACACATCTGTAACTTTATTCCTACTGAAGAGAAGTGAAAGCTTCAAGAATCTGAAATCAAAAGGGCCTCATTAAATTTGAGAGTTTCATCAGTTTGTTCATTCTGTATCCATATAAAGATGATTTGCATTTATTTTGAGGTTTTTTGAACTCTATCAACAAGAGAGTATGGAACAAAATAAACATCTTTGGTTGTGATTTAATTATAGGGATCTTGCTGTTAAGGCAAAGAAATTTGAATGTTGGTTGAATCTTCCCAATTTACCAATGTATTTAATTATTCCCAGAAGATACACTTTTTAAAATTTTTTTTTATTTTTTAGTCGGGGTCTCACTCCTTCACCCAGGCTAGAGTGCAGTGGCATGCTCATGACCACCCCTGGGCTTAGGCGATCCTTCCACCCCACCCTTCCAAGTAGCTGGAACTGCAGGCACGTGCGTTACTATGCTTGGGTTATTTTTTAAGTTTTTTGTAGAAATGAGATCTCACCGAGTTGCCCAGGCTGTTCTTGAACCCGTGGGCTCAGGCAGTCCTCTCACCTTGGCCTCCCAAAGTGCTGGGATTATAGACTTGAGCTGCCACACCCAGCCTGGAAGATATACTATTGAAAGACATTTCATATTAATCAGGAGTATATTTATATCTTTCAGAAAATGGATGCAAATTAAATAAAGCAGCAAACATCTATACTTTTATAATTTCTATTTTTACTTGAACTTACATATGTTAACTTGAAGCTGTAAAGTATTACAGTTATTTAAATTAGATTATTATTAAATTATTTTGAAATTTTGTTTTGTTCCTGAGAAATGGAATTATATGTGATTCTGTCAACCACATTTACTTTAGAGTTTTAGTATATTTCTTATTTGCCGGAAAGATATGAGAAAGTGCCACTTTGTTTTTAGGATCTCGGGATTCTTTTTCTGCTTGCTCTTCTATAGACATCAATCAAGAGTATAACTTAATGTTTTATGTCAGGTAACCAAGTACAGTCAATATGTCCATTTATTGATACTTCTGAATAGGAAATAAGGCTCAACTTCAATAAAAATAAAAAATAACAATACTTTGTAGAAGCTTTTCAACTTAATGCATTCCCATTTGTCTGTTTTTGCTTTTGTTGACAGTGCTTTTGAAGTCTAACCAAAAAAATCTTTGTCTAGAACAATGTCCTGAAGCATTTCCCCCAGTGTTTTCTTCTGGTAGTTTTATGGTTTCAGTTTAGATGTAAGCCTTTTTATCCATTTTGACTTGATTGTATTCCATGTCTTGATGTACCTTCATTCTGCTGAATATGATTACCCAGTTTTCCCAGCATTGGCTAAGTGAAGAGACAACCTACAGAATGGGAAAAAATATTTGCAAACTATACATCCAATAAGGGGTTAATAGCCAGGATATATAAGGAACTCAAACAACTCAATAGAATAAATAACTTGATTAAAAATGGGCAAAATATCTGAGTAGACATGTCTGTTCAGTGATGCTCAACATTGTTAATTATCAGGGAAATGCAAGTCAAAACTATAATGAGATATTATCTCACCCTGGTTAAAATGGCTCTTGACAAAAATAAAAAATGATGCTAGTGAAGACGCTGAGAAAGCAGAATGATTGTACACTGTGGGTAGGGCTGTAAAGGATTACAGCCACTATGGAAAACAGTATGGAGATTTCTCAGAAAACTACAAATAGAACAGCCAGATGATCCAGCAATCCCACTACTGGATAGCTAGCCAAAGGAAAGAAAATCCGTGTGTTGAAGAGATAATTGCATTCCCTTGTGTGTTGCAGCACTATTTTTAATAGTCAAGACGTGGAATCATTCTAAGTGCACATCAACAGATGAATGGATAAAGAAAATGTATATATACACAATGGAATATTATTCAGTAATTAAACAAATTTTGTCTTTTGCAGCAACATGCATGGAACCGGAGGTCATTATGTTAAGTGAAATAAGCCAGGCACAGAGAAATACATACCATATGCTTTCATTTGTATGTGAGAGCTAAAAAAGTTTATCTCATAGAGGTAGTGAGTTGATTGGTGGTTACCAGAGACTGGGAAGGGGATGGGGAGGGGGGATGAAGAGAAATTGGTTAGTGGGCACAAAAATACAGTAATATAGAAGGAATAAGATCTAGTGTTTGATAATGCAACAGAGTGACTATAGTTAACAATAATGTATTGCATAGTACAAAATAGCTAGAAGAGAGGAATTGGAATGTTCCCAGCATAAAGAAAAGATAAATGTTTGAAGTGATGGATACCCCAATTACCCTGATTTGGTCATTGTGTCAAAATATTACATTGTATGCATGAATCAAAATATTACATGTACTCCCCAAGTCTGTGCAACTATTATATATCCATAAAAAATAATAGTGACTGGGTACAGTAGCTCATGCCTGTAATCCCAGCACTTTGGGAGTCCAAGGCAAGAGGACTGCTTGACACCAGGAGTTTGAGACCAGCCTAGGCAACATAGCACGACCTTATCTCTATAAAAAATAAAAAAGTTGACCTGGTGTGTTAGCGCATACCTGTAGTCCCAAGTGGGAGGGGCTGAGGAGGAAGGATTGCCTCAGTCTAGGAGGTTGAGGCTGCAGTGGACCGTGATCATACCACTGCACTCTATCGTGGATGATAGACTGAGACCCTGACTAAAATAATAATAATAATAATAATAATAATAATGAGTGGGTGCTACTCTGATATTAACTACTCCTCTAAATTAGATACTACAGTGTCTCCTTCATATGACAAGTTCCATTTTGAGAGCTAGTTTGTAAGTTCAGTTTGTTGTAAGTCCAACAAAGTTAGTCTAGGTACTCAACTAACACAATCAGTTATATAGTACTGTACTGGAATAACAGTAGAACAGTGCAGTACAACAGCTGGCATCTGGGGACTGGCATGGAGTGAACAGGCAAGAAGAGTTACTGACTGGAGGAGGGAAAGCAGGCAGGAGGTGGCAGAGTTAAAGGATCGTTAGCAACAGGAGTTGGTGGGCAAGCGGCAGTGTCACTCATGCCTGATGCTGACGACACAGGTTCTGGTTCCTTGCTGGGTTCAATTCTATCTACCCTCTTGAAAAAACGATTCAGTGATGTCTGGGTAGTCGCCCTTTATTCTCCTCATAGGTGACACGGTGGCACTGGATGGCATTCTGAACAGCTGTGCAACTTCGTGAACCGTGCTATGTTCGGGTCCTGAGCCTCAAAAACTAGCAGTGCCTCCTCAGATAAAGAAAACCCCTTTCCATCTCCTGTGTCATGAATCTCTTCAGTTTCTCGTTACTTCTTCCTCCTGTCTGTCTTCGTCCTTCCTCTGTGTTGCCCATTCCATCAGGTCTTCGTTAGTAAGTTCCTTGTGTTGCCCAGCGAGGAGGTCAGTGAAGTCGTCCTCTTGCAGGTCTGGCTGCAGCTCTTGCTGAAGGTCACTGAGTTGCTGAAGACTCCGGACTCCGCACTCTCCTTCTCAGATCCGTGAAAATCTTGAACAAACTGCAGGCAAAGGTTCTTCGAAGCCCCATTCATGGTGACAGCTGTAACCGCTTGCCAAGCAAAGCCTTGTGGTTATTATAATCCTTCTAAAATAGTAGCAAGGTTGTTCCTGACTCATCACTTGCCTTTATGAAACGTGTGACATAAATAATATTTCTTGAAAGTCTCTTTAACTCCCTGGTCCATAGGTTGGATGAGTGACATAGTATTTGGTGACAGATGCACTACTTTGACATTGGATGAAAGTCGTCCATGATGGGGGTGGCCCGGAGCATTGTCAAGCTGCAAAAGAATGTTGAGTGAGACTTCCTTCTCCAAGCAATATTTCTCTACCTCCAGGATAAAGTGGTGGAAAACCAGTCCTGGAAAATGGCCCATGTAACCCAGGTTTTGGAGTTCCTCTTCCACATAATGGGAGGAGAGCCCTTGGCTATGTTTTTAAGCTCTTGAGTTCTTGAATGATAAACTAAGAGAGGCTTCAGCTTCATATCACCAGAAGCATTGCCACCAAACAACAGTTAGCTTGTTCTCTGCTGCCTGGTATCAACTTTTCCTTCTCACTGATGTAACTTCAGCCTGGCATCCTCTTCCAGCACAGTCCTGTCTCATCCACATTAAAAACCTGCTTGGGTAAATATACATCTTCATCAATAATTTCTGTAATCTTTTTAGGAAATTCCTGGGCAGCTATGGTATCTGCACTTGCTGCCTCGCCACTTACTCTTATGTTGTGAAGGTTGGCCCCAGCTTTGAATTGATGAAACCAGCCATGGCTGGCATTAAAATATGGGTCCTCTGATTCTTTGCTATGTTTCTTCTTCAAGTCTTCTTAAAGGCTTTTAGTGCTCTCTTGAGTCAGCAATAAGCTGAGCGGGACTCGATGCTGATGCTGATCCTGCATTCACATACTAAGAAGTTTTGCCATCACTTTTCCAGCTTCTTGTATATTATCATCGACAGCATCGGCACAGCAGACTTCACCTGTTCTGTGATCTTGCCCTTGTTCCTTAGAATCGTGCTGATGGTTGAATGATTCACATTATAAGGATGAGCGATGTCTGCCATCTTTTCACCTCATTTTACTTTATCAATTATTTTCATTTTTGTTTCCATCTTTATCACGTGGTGCTTCTTAGCAGTACCAGCTACATCACTGCTGCTTTTACACTTGCTTCCGGACATCCTGGGCTTGAAATAGACACTGTACTACTTACTTTATACAGTACTGTCCAGTAAAGTACACAGAAGCACAACCACTTGTGGTGGATGCATGCTTGTGACAATATATGCCAGACACATGAACTAACTCATATTGATTGGACATAAGTTCACATCTTTGAAAGTTTTTAATTTGAAGTTTTGCATGTAGAAGACTTACATTATAGAAAGAACCAGAAGTTTAATTTTTTTTAATGAGTCTGGGTGAAAATGGCCTATTTAATTCATGTTATATATACATGTGTATATATAGCATAAGAAAGGTTATAACAGGGTGTTGATTAATACTTTATTCTACTTATGATCATTAAAATGGACAGGTACTTATTTGATTAGAGATATAACTATATTTCACAAATTTTTTAACACTGGAAATACGATCTCAGCCAGCTTATAAGCTGATATCTTTGATAAGATTTAAGGCTTCATTTTTTAAAAATTTAAATTTAAAAATAAATTTATTTAATAAAATATTTACTAAAATAAATACTTTTAAAACCTAAATAAGAATGATGATATTTAGTTAGGACAATAGTGTTTACCAAAGGCAATTTCATAAACATACAGGTTATTCATTTCTAATTTAGATAGTAGATGGTGGCAATACTACAAACTATAAATGATCAGAAAGTCAGTTTTCAAAATACACTTCCTTCACTGTATCATAAATCTTTCTGATAAATAAAAATGAATATATCACATGCAGTATTAGAAATGTTGGCAAAATTTGAGCCAAAAAACAAATGAAATTCTAAATGGTTTGTCAGTAAATGGAAGTAGAGTTGATTATCTCATCTATCTTTTTTTTCCTTTTTACTCTTTGAAAGGAAATGCTTTATAAGAAAAGAAATTTTAGAATTTTTTTCCCCCTTAGGCATTGAGAAATGAAATCTCTCTTTTTACAGTTGTCTTTGGCATTAATTTGGAGAAGTCTAGTTTTTTTTTGAATTGGAGTCTCACTCTGTCGCCCAGACTGGAGTGCAGTGGCCGCTTTCGGCCACTGCAGCCTCGACCTGCTGGACTCCGGCGATCCTTCCGCCTCAGCCTTCTGAGTAGCCGGAATTACAGGCATGTGCTACCATGCCCGGCTGATTTTTTGATTTACTGTAGAGATGAGAAGTCTGTTTTCTGATAGGATAAATTCTACTTTTTAGATCTAGGTATTTTATTTAACTAGCTTCTTTTGGTATTATTTTACCTCTTAAATGCTGAAATATTTTTGTTAAAAAAACGAATTGTTCAGCATTACAACAACCTGCCCTGAGAATAACTTTTGATTGTGTGTAATTAAATTATGGTTGTTCCTCATTTGATTCAAAACAAAATCCTTTGAGACTGGCAGCAGGATGTAATCTCTACATTATATTTTAACAGTGTTGGAGAGAGAGACAGGTTATTTTATTTGCTCAAGGTAACCAAGTTAGTGAGTAGTAGAGAGATGGGACTTCACATCAGGTCTTCTGGTTTGTGCTGCTTTTGTTATTCATGGGTACTGAATCCTCATTCCCTTGCTGAGGTTACCATATTTATGTCAGAATGGGAAGACCCTGTGTAACAGTTCTTGCATGGCAGAGAGATGAGGAGAAACTGGATAACCTTAAGTTTCCTTCTGATTTTCGGATTATCTTTTTGTTTTTTTTAGTCAGAGTCTCACTCTTTCGCCCATGCTGGAGTGTAGTGGCATGCTCATGGCCACCCCAGTGTCAACCTGCTGGGCTCAGGTGATCCTTCCGCCTCAACCTTCCAAGTAGCCAGAACAACAGGCGCACACTACCATGCCTACTAATTTTTTGATATATTGTAGAGATGAGGTCTCACCAAGTTGCCCAGGCTGGTCTCGAACCCCTGGACTCAGGCAATCCTCTCATCACGGCCTCCCAAATTGCTGGGATCGCAGGCTTGGACCACCATGCCTGGCCCAGATTCTCTTTTCAAAGATGATTTGCTCTAAGAATTTTTACTTTTAAGGAATTTTATTTTGTCTTGGGACAAGTATTAATATTGTATGAGTGCTTTTCTATTGAGTGACTTCTGTGATCTAATTTAATGCTTTTATTATTCTTGTGTAGTAGGCATTATTATCACAGCGTCTTCTGAGGGAAAGAAAAACATGAGACTAAAGACATCACGTGTCCCTTAACAACGGGAATGCATTCTGAGAAATGTATAATTAGACGGTTTTGTCCCTGTGACAGACATCATAGAGAATATTTATATAAACCTGGGTGGTGTAGCCTACTATGCACCTAGACTGTATGGTATAGCTTTATTGCTCCTAGGCTACACACCTGTACAGCATTTACTGTATTGTATACTGTAGGCCATTATAAAACAATGGTAAGTATTTGTATATCTAAACATACAAAAGGTACAGTAAAAATATGCTATTATAATCTTTTGAGGCCACCATCGTATAGGCATGTAGTCTTTTGTTGACCAAGTTGTCATTATGTGATGCGTGGACTAATTTCTTCAGGGTTATAACATTAGGTAGTTTGCATAGCTAGAACTCAAATGCAAGCTTTCTAAATTCAGATTTTTAAAAATAATACTGGTTTTTAAAAAGAAATATTAAAATAAAATTATTTTTTAATTTCCCAGAAATTTTATTGTTAGAAAATTTAAGATTCCTTGGAATTTTCCAAATATTTCTATAACGTATTCAAGGTTCTTTCATGATTTCATACATTTAGCCACTTAGTCCAATGTTGTTACTTTACGCCACATTCTGGGCAATCTGTATATTATTTATTGTAATTTTGTGTTGTATCTGTTTTTCTTGTGAGCTATCAGAGTTCTAACCTTGCTTCTGTTCAAACTGCCTTCAATTTTTGTCAGTTGTTACTTGCATTTAGAGTCTGATTTTGTGAAATATTTGTATTTAGATCTTGATGTTACATTCACTCTTCCTGTTGGTGAGTTGTTATATAGAGCAACTTTATTATATATTGTAATTTTATATAGGTATGTATTATATATGTGTTTGTCTAGCATTTCATTTAGTGAGTTAATACAATTTGCTTCTTTTAAATGTGTCCAAATGAAAATATGGTTTTTGTTTAGAATTACTATTTTTTATTGTTTCATACAAAGTTCCATGTAATGTGTACTAATAATTATTCATTAATTCCTTCTGAGGTTGAGTACTGCAGTTCAGAATTTTTACTTTGAAAACCTGGTGGGGATTGAGTACAAAATTTTATGGGTGGGGTGGGTATATTGAGTATGTGTTGAAATTACATCAGTGGTGGAATTTGTCTAAGTGAATTTTTCTCTTAAAGTAATTTCTTAGTCTTGGAGGAGAAAGATGAAGGCATACTTCATGTTAAAAGTATGTTGTATACAAAGATGCCCACTCTCATCCCTCCTTTTTGATATAGTTTTGGAAGTCCTAGCTAGAGCAGTCAGACAAGAGAAGGCGATCAGGGCTATCAAAATAGGAAAAGAGGAAGTCAAGTATCCCTCTTTGCAGATGACATGATTCTATACCTCAAACACCCAAGAGAATCTGTCAAAAACCTTGCACTGATAAAGAACTTTGGCAAAGTGTAAAATAAATGTGCAAAAGACAGTCAGATTTCTATACACCAAAAATAAGTAAACAGAAACCCACATAAAAAGCACAATCCCACTCACAATAGCCACCAAAAAAAAAAAAAAAAAAAAAGAAATCCCTTGGTATCTTCCTAACCAGAGATGTGAAAGACCTTTACCGTAAAAACTACAAAACACTGCTCAAAGAAATCAAAGATGACCCAAGCAAATGGAAAGATATTCTGTGCTCACAAATTGGGAAGAATCAACATTTTTAAGATGTCCATTCTACCCAAGGCAATCTACAGATTTAATGCAATACCCATTAAATTACCAGCAGCATTCTTCTCAGACCTGGAAATGACCATACGGGAATTTATATGGAAACATAAATGACCATAAATAACTAAAACAACCCTCAGCAAAACAAAACAAAACAAAAACGAAGCAGGAGGTATCACACTCCCTGACTTTAAACTTTATTATAAAGCTACAAGAATAGGCATATAGACCAATGGAACAGGATAGAGATTCCAGAAGCAAAACCTCAATTTCTCAACCAACTCATCTTTGATAAAGCCGCTACCAACATCTGAGGAGAGGAGAACCTATTTAGTAAATGGTGCTGGGAAAACTGGCTGACCACATGAAGAAGATTAAAACGAGACCCCTACCTATCACCATACACAAAAATCAACTCTAAATGCATCAAAGACCTAAACGTAAAACCTCAACCCAAAGAACCTTAGAAAATGCAGGAGACACTCCTATGGAAATTGGAATTGGAAACCAATTCCTGATCCAAACCCCAAATGCCCATGCTGTAAGAGATAGTTAGACAAATGGAATCTTATCAAACAGAAAAGCTTCTGTAAAACCAAAGAAACCATCAAGAGAGCAGGAAGACAACCCTCAGACCGGGAAAAAATATTTGCCAACTGTATGTCTGACAAAGGCCTAACATTTAGGATCTACAAGGAACTCAAATGGGCTGAAAAGAAAAAACCAAACAGCCCCATTACAAAGTAGGCAAAAGATTTAAATAAACACTTCTCAAAAGAAGTTATACGAGCATCAATAGGTACATGAAAAAATGCTCAGCCTCACTAGTCATCAAAGAATACTAATTAAAACCACACCGACATACCACCTAACTCCAGTCAGGATGGTCATCATCAATAACTGGAAAACCAACAGATCCTGGAGAGGATGCGGGAAAAAGGGTACACTTCTACACTGTTGGTGGGAGTGTAAACTACTATAACCTCTGTGGAAAACAGTGTGACAATTCCTAAAAGATCTAAAAATTAACCTTCCGTACGACCCAGCAATGCCCCTTCTGGGAATATACCTGGAGGAACTCAAATCTCTCTATAAAAAAGATACCTGCACACACATGTTTATTGCAGCATTATTCACAATAGCAAAAACATGGAATCAATCATGCTGCCCATCGAAAGAGGACTGGATAAAAAAATGTAATACATATTCATGATGGAATATTAAGCAGCTACAAAGAAGGACAAAATTATGAACTTTGCAGCAACTTGAATGGACTTAGAGTCTATAATACTGAGTGATCTATCACAGAAATAAAGAACTGAGTGTCACATGTTCTCCCTCATAAGTGGACCTTGAACAATTATTAAAATACTATAAGAAAAGGATTGGCAGTAGTGGGAAACTGGGGTGGGGGGTGCTGAATTGGCAGTAGTGGGAATCTGATGCTAGGGAAGCGGGAGCACACCTCATCAACAAGGGTACCTGCATAATGAACACTTGTATACCTAACCCTGAATTGTACCCCACATCTTTAAAATAAAAAATTTGAAAAAAATTGTGTGCCATGGCTGAAAAGTTATTAAACTTTGTTTTGCGCCCTAAGCTAGTTCTGCATCTAGCTTATCAGGGTCCATTTCATATGTGCTGTCTTTCTCTTTTGTATGCATCTTCTGTCTTTTATATAGGTTCTCTATAGGAATTATGTATAAACTCCCTAAATGTTTCTTTGGTGTTAAGATAACTTTTTTGTTGTTGTTAATAGAGACTTCGCTTATAATTTCAACTTTTCCTTTAAGCTAGATTTTAGCTATGGATTATCTGGAAAGACCACCTAACTTTTCCTTTAAGCTAGATTTCAGCTATGGGTTATCTGGAAAGACCTATTTAAAAAAAAAATGGGAGGAGGTATTCTTTTTATTTTACTTTTCATTTGGTTAATGAAATAAGGTAACTCTGCCTGAATAAATTCTATTAAGTAGTTTGTTGGTGAGTCAGTGCTCTGTTTTCCAGGTAAGTAAAATAATCAACTGTTGAATATGCAAACTTTTAAGCCCAATTTTATGTTCTAGTGCCTTGAATGATTACTTTAAGTTACTAGCTAATATCCAGAACTCTTTCATAATTATCTCCTTAATAAAATTTGTGTTGTTCAGCATATGTTCTTTTTTTCTTCTTAGGGACATAGTTCTCAAACTACTTCAATATGAGGCATCAACAAATGTAGCGGACAACAAAGGTTATTTTCCTATTCACCTGGCAGCCTGGAAAGGAGATGTGGAGATTGTGAAGATTCTTATTCATCATGGACCATCACATTCTAGAGTCAATGAACAGGTGCATTTGTCAAATGATTACTCATGCTGTCATTTTTCTAGAGTGTTGTAATAGCAAAGCCACATTTGGAAAATGAATTATTTAATCTTTACCCCGCCAGACACCTTTCTACAGGTGAAATTTGAAATTTGAAAGATTCTTTGGCATTTTGGATATGATCTGCAGATACTAAGTTGGGCATTTGTGAAGATATTTCGTTGATGAGAAAATCCCACATAAGAGAAGTAGTTGTAATATTTTTGTCTGTCTTATATAATCATCCATTTTATAGCTGTTGAATATTTAAAGATAAGAACAGAATTCACATTGGTAATGAGAATTAGAGTGTTTCTTTTTTTTTTTTTTTTTGAGTTGGAGTCTCACTCTGTCGCCCAGACTGGAGTGCAGTGGCTGCTCCCGGCCACCGCAGCCTCGACCTGCTGGGTTCCAGAGATCCTTCCGTCTCTGTCTTCCAAGTAGCTGGAACTACAGGCACACGCTACCACGCTCAGCTAATTTTTGATTTATTGTAGAGATGAGGTCTCGCCAAGTTGCCCAGGTGGGTCTTGAACCCACGGGCTCAGGCAATCCACTCACCTCAGCCTCCCAAAGGCGCGGGATTACAGGCTGAGCCACCGAGCCCGGCTAGAGTGTTTCTTAATACAATTTTAAATGTTAAAACAATGATGATAGCTATATTTGCATAATGCTTTTCCATTTACATGCTTACACAGTTAAATATACTATTTTAAAATCAAAATGCAAAATGTAGTGTCTATGGTTGCTATTCACATCTGAAGTTAAAACTTTCTAGTGTATTGCCACGTGCCCCTTTCCCTTCCCTTGCAGTGTCCAGCATCTGCTGATCTCACTGTTGTGCTCCTGTGACTAGTGTTCAGGGCCCATTTATGAGTATGCAGTATTTATTTCTTTGTTTCTGCAATAGCTCACTTAGTATGAAGATATCTGGTCCACTATCAGGGGGGAGAGGGCCAACTACCAGCTGGAAGCCCAGACTTCACCTGCATACAACTTACCTATGAAGTAAATTCTCATTTGTATCCTGCAACTCTAAAATAATTTTTAAAAATTCTGCGCGCGCGCACACACACATACACACACACACGTGCTCAGAGTAAGTTGAATAAAATACAGCAGCAGTATGATATGATACTGACAGATAAAGTAAAAGTATTTTTAAGTACACAATATCTGTATTACACATAATAGACATATTTAAAAATGGATGCCATTCTCAGTATTCTAAACAGATAAGACCACAGATTTCAGAAAGCAAAATATAGTCCTTGAATACAGTATAACAAACATCTTGAGCTCTGCATGCCCCCTACTGTTCCCATTTTGTAAAACTATATTTGAAAACCAGCATGTAGTCCAACAATTGAATTACAATCATGGCATTAAGCTGCAGGTTGGCAGTTGCCCAGTATCAATGCAAGTAGGTTACTCTAGGGCAAGCACATCTAGTAATGTACAGTTAGCATACATTCAAATGGATACAGGCTTTGCAGGACTTTGACTGAAATTCAGACTAAAGAATAAAAAGTAACAATAGTTATAAACAGCAAAGGGAAGAAAAACATATTGTTTTCTACAAAATGCTGTTGTTGAAAGGACTAACCAGGAAAAACATTTGATACATTGGAAAAGTGTCTTACTAATTTTATTTATCCTGCTGGGCACAATGGTGCATGCCTGTGTTTTCAGCCCTTTGGGAGGCTGAGATGAGAGAATTGCTTGAGCCCAGGAGTTTGAGACCAGTCTAGGCAACATAGCAAGACCTCGTTCAGAGTACTTTGTTCACTGCTATTGCTATTGGCATCAAGTTGAAAGTTTCTTTATGATTTTTAATACCATGCTTTCAGTATTTTGTTTCTTTATTATGTATATACACTTAAGTGCTGAGGTAGTTCTCCCGTTCCATGCCTTTTCTCCTAAAAGTTTCTTATGTGGGCATTTTATTTTTATAAGTAACTTTTAATTTTAGCTTTCTTTCCTTTTTTTCTTACCAAGTGGGACAGGAATATTCTAGCTAATTATAAACTTTTATGTATTTAAACAATAGAGGAAAGAAATGAAAAATGGTAACTAGCATTTATTGAGACATATGGTAAACCAGGCACTTTTCTAAGCGCTTTCAACTGTAAGATGTCATCTAATTCTCACTGTAATTCTCTGAAGTGATAGTGTCATTCTCTTTTTATAGATGAGAAATCGGGCTCAGTAAAGCTAAATAACTTGTGTGAGGCCATGTGTTACTGAGTTACTAAAACTGAGACTGGGGCTCAGTTCTCTCTGACTCCAGAGCCCTCCACAATAGTATACTGCTGTTGTCATCCTAAATCACATCATTTCATGCATTGTTTATTGTATGCCAGGCATTGTGTGAAGAATGTCATCTGTATTACCTTCCTGAGCCCTATAGCAACCTGAATGAGGTAAATAGATATTGATTATCATTTTTACTTTATATATGGGGTTACAACCTTAGAGCGGTTACTGCTGAGAGCAGCCAGTATTGGAACACAGGTTTTCCTGATCCAAAGTTCAGGATCATCTTAACCAATGATGCTCTGTGTTAGGCTGTTACAATTATGCATCATACTCAGAGCTTCATTCTGATTTCTGGAAGTTACTTTTTTATGCAACTCTCTTTAAAAATAGTCATATTTTACATTTTAATAGTTCACATACATTGTTCTAGATATCTATTTTGGTTAATAAACTACATTGTAAAGTTTGTAGCACAGGTAATATTCTTGTACAGATAAATTAAATTAGGTTTGGAGAAATCAAGTGATTTATTGTTGCTAATAAGTGACATGTTAACACTGTTTACCATTCTACACTGCCCTAGGATTAGTGACCAATTTACGGTGACATAATTTTGAAATACGAAGTGGGCTCTGCCCGAACTTTGTTTTTTGTGATTACTGCATCCTTCCTATCTTTTGTCAACTGATTTTTATTATTTCCTTTCCTCTGATGTTATATGTGTTTTAAATTTCTATTTCTTTATATTTCATTCATCTTTTCCTCCTTTCACCTTCTCTTCCTCTTTTTTTTTAAATGTATTTTAACATTAGGGCAAAAAGCAGAGGAGCCTTATCTCAATAATACATTACCTTTGCCATTCACCAGAACTTGAACCCAGCTGTTGTTAGATGTTTTGCTTTGAAACTTTTGTCAGCCAGTATTGTTCTGCTAACTGTTCTCTGGAGGTGTCCTAATTTTTTCAGAGAATATCCATTTGGTAAGAAAGAAGGAATGCAAGCTGGGCTCGGTGGCTCAGCCTGTAATCCTGTGCCTTTGGGAGACTGAGGTGAGTGAACTGCCTGAGCCCACGGGTTCGAGACCCACCTGGGCAACTTGGCGAGACCTCATCTCCACAATAAATCAAAACGAGCCAGGTGTGGTAGCGCGTGCCTGTAGTTCCAGCTACTCGGAAGACTGAGGCGGAAGGATCACCAGAGCCCAGCAGGTCGAGGCTGCGGTGGCCGGCAGCGGCCACTGCACTCCAGTCTGGGTGACAGAGTGAGACTCCAACTCAAAAAAAAAAAAAAAAAACAAAGGAAAAGAAAAAAAAAGAAAGAAGGCATTCAAAACCTTTTATGAATGTTCTGTGTAGCCATACTAGCAGTTATTAATCAGTGCTTCATCAAAGCCTATTTACTTCAAATTAGTTTTTTTTTAGATTACCAGTAAGAATGGGTACAAGTATATGATCATGCCTTTGTAAAAGTACCACATTTGTGGTCTCCGCTGATATGACAGCCTTAAGTATGTGTTGATCATGTTTAAAAGCTGTGAACATTTTCTCCTGAGTAGGTCTTGAGTAATCGAAATACTTTCTCTTGGGATCTGAACAGTGCTAATGGGTGTCATTAGAAAAATGTTCAATTCTACTCTTATAATGTTCTAGTCTAAGGGTTCTAGAAAGGTAAAGAGACCTTTGAAGAATTATTATTTCTAATTGGCCCTTCTCTTTTCTCAAGAAGATACCGTATTTTGAAAAATTAGATTGACTCTCTTTCAGACCAAGGGAAAATTTGGGTTGCTCAGGAAGTATTATTTTTATATCATATTTTCATGGTATAAAGTAATAAGTTGGTTTTCTTATCAGGCTTATAAAATTTAGCCAGATAAGAAAATCAGAGAGTCTAAACCTATATGTGGCAGTGCTCATGAAGTAGATTATAGTAACGCCTTCAAACCAAGTACAAGAATGATTTCCCACACATGATGGAAGAAACAATACCTTCAGCTAGATTTCCCTGTCTATCAGATCTTAACTTTTCCTTCGCTGGCTTCCAGGAGTAGGTTTTGCCTCTGGGTTTGAACTCCCTTTCTTTATACTTACTTGAAATGTGAAGTAGTAGGAAGCCTTTCCTGGTGCTTTTTCCCCCCTTGCCACTCTTCTATTAAGTTTTCAAGTCTTTCTTCTGAACTCTCAACTTACCTGCATTCTTCTGTTATCCAGAGCAAACTTGAGTTACTTTCTGGAACATCAAGACTTGTTTGGGTTTGAACTCTCTTTGTTCTTCTGTTTTGGTCAGAACAACTATCTAAACAACTACTTCCTATTTTAGTGCAGTTAGTGTTTTTCTGAGCAAAGTTACTAGAAATTCTGCTTCCAAATCATTGATTTCTAGCTCTTCTTCTTTGACAATATAGCTACATGTAGAAGGCAGTGTGGATAGTGGAAATAGTGTGAGTTTTAATGGATGTAGTTTCCCAAAGATTCTGCTTAGATATTCAATTTAACCTTTCTGTATTTTCATTTCCTTGTTCATGAACCAGAGATAATATTATCAGTCTTGTAGGATTGTTGTAAGGGTTAAATGAGACTGTTAGGGTCATGCCAGTGGAGTATGTCCAAAGTATGTTGGGGTCTCCCTCACCCAGCGGGGCCTCCAGAATGTTAGGTCAGGACCACTGGGGATGTGGGTGTCTGGGATGTGATCCAATGCTGCATGAAAGATGCAAAGAATTGCACAGAAGTTAAATGAAAGAGTATAGTTTATTTAGAAAGTAAATTAGAGAGAGAGAGAGAGAGAGAGAGAGAGAGAGAGAGAGAGAGAGAGAGAGAGAGGGGCAATTCACCTCCCCAAGGCAGGGAAGAGGGCTAAAGCTGAAGAAAACATGACCCGGCCACAGCTCAGAGAGCACATGGTGGTCTGTGATCATTTCTAAGGCTCAGTCCTTGTCTTGCATCTGATGGAGGTTTGCCAAGGGGATAGGAGAGGCTGCTAGCTTGGCTTGCAGGAGAATGTCTGAACGCTTCCTAAAACCTGCCTATTGGAAATTCGTCTGTCTAACCTGTGCTAGATTCAAAGCGTGTCAGTCAAAGCACAAATGGTTACACTGAGGCAAAATGGGAACTAAGTTTATTCTAAGTTTTTATAGGTACCTCTTTTCACCAGATTAAAAGGTCAACTAAGGCAAGGTGGGCCAGAGCCAGTGTTGGGGCCGCTGGAATAATGCAAGTTTACAACAAGGAAGAAAGTAGAGAAAGCAAAGTTTATTATTCACCTTTCACAGATTGGAAAGGGGGCTGACACCCAGAGACAAGTGTGACCCCAAAGGGCCACGAAATGGATATATTTAAGAACCTTTGGGTAGGGAATTTTGGCCCGAAGGAGTGACCAAGGCTCTAGGTCTTTGATGTTGATTGTAGTCACATGAGTCTTAGATCTTGAGGTCATCAGACATTGGCATCTTATGCCCTCAGATGGTGGGCTAGATAGGAGGAGACATGGGAGGGGAGACGGTTTCTGCAAGAGACTTGTGAAACATTTGCAATCTACAAACTCCTTGACCAAAAGGCGATCTATTATCTTTTCTTTGGCTCTGTCCTTGTCTTGCATCTGATGGAGATTTGCGGAGGGGGTGGGTAGGCTGCTGCTTGGCCTGCAGTAGAATGTCTGCATGCTTCCTAAAACCTGCCTATTGGAAATTTATCTATCTGTGTCTCACCTGTGCTGGACTCAAAGCATGTCCGGGGTAAAGTCTAAGCAAAAATGGCCATGCTGAGGCGAAAAAAGAAGAACGAAGCAAAGTAAGTTTATTCTAAGTTTCTATCAGTACCTTCTTTCTTTCATTCATTATCTCTCTCTCTCCCCCAATGTACAAAAGTGTATATGTACCTAAAGTTATTAGACACTCAGCAAATTACAGTACAGTAGTAACAGTTGTACAAGGTAATATGTAGAAGGTAATATGTGTGATGGTTAAGAGCACCAACTTTTGGTCTTGGCTACTTGGGTTCAAATCTTAGACTCACCACTAAATGGCTGTATAACTGAAGGCCAGTTATTCAATACTCAGTGCCTCAGTTTCTTCATCTGTAAAATGGGGATGATGAGAATAATAGTATGTATCTTATAAAGAGGATTGCATGAGTAAACATATGTAAAATGCAACTGTGTCTGGTACAGTCTTAGCTATGATGATGACTCTGATGACTGCCACTGTTTCCCCTCAGAACCCTCATTTTGGATCATTGCATTTTTGTTGCTAAAGTTTTTTGTTCACATTTCTCCTAATGATTCTTCCAACTCTGACATACCCATACCCTTCTGTCCAATGTTCTGACAGATCTATCTGCCTTGCAACTGTGCTCTCTTTATCTTAACATTTTAAAAATCTTGCTAAATATCTAGGAAAATCTCATTGATTTTTTTCCCAGTGGAAACACAGTGTACATGTAGTACTGTGATACTCTATAATTTGGTTTCAGAAAGATCCTATTAAATTTGGGGGTCAGAATGTCTTCATTCTCTTTGCAAAAGGAGCAGTGATTTGTACTTATATGGAAAAGAAATAGAAACAATTTCAGAAGCCTTTATATAAATCTTTATTATCAAGAATTTACCATCTCACCTGTCTTTTGGAAAGCCAGTTTATTAGAAGTGTGTTAACATTGTTATTACTCTCTCTCATTAACAAGTATCACAGGAACATGATGCACAGTGCAGATGACACTGGCCATCTGGGCCCAGCAAGACCACTGACTAACATGGCCAATTCATTTAACATTCTTGAACACTGGAATATATGATAAAGGGAAAAGTTTGATATTTTCCATTAAAGTGAAAAAAATGATATTTTTGATGCAATAAATGATAGATACTTTTATCAGATGTAAAATTCAAGTAAATACTGTGTTTAGATTTTGAAAACCAGTTGAATTTCTGAAAATGTGCCTGTTACATTGTTGTCTTAAACAGAACAATGAAAACGAAACTGCCCTACATTGTGCAGCACAATATGGACACTCGGAAGTAGTTGCTGTTCTCCTAGAAGAGCTCACTGACCCTACAATTCGGAACAGCAAGCTTGAAACCCCTCTGGACCTGGCAGCCCTCTACGGACGACTCAGAGTGGTCAAAATGATCATCAGTGCACACCCTAACTTAATGAGCTGCAACACGCGCAAGCATACCCCGCTTCACCTTGCTGCGCGCAACGGTCACAAGGCAGTCGTTCAGGTGCTGCTGGAGGCAGGAATGGATGTGAGCTGTCAAGTGAGTCTTCTTTCAGCTGATGCTTTTAAAGTGATGATGCTATGCTTGGCTTTGAGGTAACAGATGTTGAACCCTATACATAGAAATCTTTTCATTGAGTTGTCCACAAGTATTTTTAAAATTTTTTTTATTTTACTTTATCTTGTTTGAGTTGGGGTCTCACTCTGTTGCTCACATTGGAGTACAATGGCATAATCATGGCTCACTGCAGCATCAACATCCTGGGCTCAGGTGATCCTCCCTTCTCTGCTTCCCAAGTAGCTGGAACTTTAAACGCATGCCACTACGCCAGGCTAATTTTTTGATTTTTCATAGAAACGAGATCTTGCTATGTTGCCCAGGCTGGTCTTGAACTCCTGGACTCAAGTGATCCTCTGCCTTGGCCTCCCAAGCTGTACCACATGCATTTGGGAAATGTAAAGAACTGTAAAGCATGGTCTCTAATGTCATTCTAATCTGAGGACTGTGCACCTGAAAGATTGCCAATAGATGGCAGTTGTGTGTGGTATTGTTAGTCATTGCTTCCTTCCTCCCAGTATCTAGCATATAGCCTGCATATTAGGAATCTAGTCAAAGGTGAATTAATGGATGAATATAACAAAGTTCACTTTAACATTTTTGAGTTATGTACTTTGTGTTCAGCCAGTTGACACATTTAGAATTCGGTACTCACAGCTCTCCTGTTGGATTTAGAGCCATTCAATTCAGATTCAGGGCCGGGTTCGGTGGCTCAGCCTGTAACCCTGCACTTTGGGAGGCTGAGGTGAGTGGATTGCTAGAGCCCGCGGGTTTGAGACCCGCCTGGGCAACTTGGTAATACCTCATCTCTACGGTAAATAAAAAAATTAGCCGGGCGTGGTAGCGTGCGCCTGTAGTTCCAGCTACTTGGAAGGCTGAGGCGGAAGGATCACTGGAGCCCAGTGGTGGCTGGAGCGGCCACTGCATTCCAGTCTGGGTGACAGAGTGAGAATCCAACTCAAAAAAAAAAAAAAATTCAGATTCAGAGGCTTGAGAGATTTGCCTAAGAACTCAAAGCTGACAAAACTAGAATGTGAATTTAGACTTATGATTAAAGTCCAGGCCTCTTTCCACAATAAGATAATGTCTATACATAGCTAATGAAGGAACAGTTGGGCAGTCAGAAAAAAGTTGTATTGAAGAGATGTGATTTTTGTTGAGCTTTGGAGGAAGAATAGCATTTGAATAGGTTTGTTCATCCACAAGGAAAGGTCAACCTTCTTTTATTTTCTGCCTCAAGTTAGTCCCAACTCCAGGACTTTTTTTCCCCCCCTTTTTCTCCTTTTATGATTGTTTCTTGGTTCCCAAGTTTGTGGCAGCATTCTTATCTTCCAGAGACCCTTTTGGTTCCTGTATGATTGTGACCTTTTCCCCTTCCTAGTAAGCTATTGCTATACAACTATCCCAAACCTTAATGGCTTAGCACAACAGCTATTTATTTAGCTCATAATTCTGGGATTGACAATTTAGTCTAAGCTCACCTGGGTGGTTCTTCTGGTCATGAATGGGTTCTCTTGTGTGTGGGGTCAGCTGTAAGTCCATTACATTTTTTGTTTCGAGTGGCTGGATGTTGTCTGGATTGATGGGCAAGACTACCTTGTGGTTGTCATGAGTCAGCAGGTCATCCTGTGCTCATTCACAAGGAATGTATGTTTCTGAGAGAGAACAGAATTATCTAAGGCTCCTTGAGACCTAGGCTTAAAGCACACCATCACTTCTGCTATGTTCAGTTGACTAAAGCAAGTTGTAAAGGCAACCAAAACTAAAGGGGTGGGAAAATAGACTACCTCTGAATTAGAAGAGGGTATGAATTGAATGCCCAGAGGCAATAAATGTGGCCAATTTTGCAAACAGTCTGTACACTCCAGGTGGAATTAGTGCTCAACTGTGGGATTACTTTCCCTAAGAATTGTTCAGAGGTTGAACCCTGTCTTTCTAGGGTGTTCTTTATTGAATTTTTAAAATCTTAGGCCTTCTAATATTAGGCTTAAACCTGGCATTGTGAGTCAGAATTTTCTTTAGAGCTTTGCCTGCATTATTTAGTTGTTTAGATAGTTGTATCTAAATTTGTATCTTCTCCCTTTCTTATATATTCAACTGTTGCGGCCTTGCAAAAAAGAACAAGAATTTTTTCTAACCTTCATATTAAGGAAGGAAGAGTCTTTCCTTTCAAAGGGGTATTGAAATTAGGTAGATGCTTGTTTACTATTAGAGGTTACTCACAAAGTTACTTCCTTAAAGGTAGTTTAATGTTTAGTTGGCCAAAGCAAGTCATAAAGACAACTGAAACTAAAGGGCTGAGAAAATGGTGTAAATGTTAAATTTAAATGTTTTAATTTAAATTCAATTGTGTAAATGTTAAATTTACCTAATCTGGATTTATTGCTTTTGTAACACTTGTAGAATATTTCTAAACTTGATTGCACAGACTGTTTTATAGCCAAGATTTTTGGTGTCTCTGTCCAAGATCTTTTCGTATTTTATACTAGATGACATAACCAGAAGAGAAAAAGTTTACTTTCAATTTTATAAATGTATATGGTATATCTTTTTTTGTGCAAAACACTGTATTTTGTGCTATTGGGAATTAAAAATTAAATAGATCTCTGCCCCAGATTTAGTAGAGGAGACAAAAAATTGCATGACTAATTACTATGCATGACCTATAGTAAATGTTAGTAGAAGAACTACGGAGTGATAGGTGAGGTGAGAAAAATATAGAGTTAAAAGGGAGAGCATGGGAAGTTATTAATGGAAATGACATGTGAAGAGAATCTTGAAAATACAGCAGGACTTTGAATTTTAGGTATAATTTAGCTTGCCTAAATTTTTTGACTGAAAGGTGTCTTAAAATACTGAATTTGAATGCTTTTAGATGAGTGTCTGCCTTCCAAGGTCCCAACCTCATTCTACTATCTTCTATCAGTCCTTCCTTTGGATAGTCTACTTGTCCCTGACAACATCTAGATTTGTTGCTCTCATATCAGGGGGCAGGGGCACAATATGTTCAGGCTTTGAACACCTATCAGAAGCATCAGGGCTGCTGGTACCTGAGTAGGAGGGCAACCTTTTGTGCTGCTAAAACCTCTTTTATTGATACTTACTCTTTGAAGTGTTCCGTGATGTAGAACTGAGAACACATTTCTAAATATATCTCAATGAGAGGCATCAGTTAGCCTTTGTTGATGTTTTGCTTTTGTTATTGTTGCTTTGTTTATAGAAATACTTTCTTGATCTCATTGCCTTTTCTTGGGTGGATATTTAATTTTATTACTCAAATTAACTGTTGCCAAGTTTTCCCCATCAGATGCACTGCAAAATTTTTAAATATCAAATAAGTGTTTATTGATATTCTCACTGACTGAGAATGAACAATGCTAGTCAGTAACCTTAAACTGTTTCACTAGATTTACTATTCATTAAGTTGCTCTAGTTAACCAATAAGGAATTAGCATTATTAAAAGTAATCCCATTTGGTAAACTATAGTAATGCACTTGTAGACTTCAATTGCATTCAAGTTGTTATGAATGCATTTTTAAAATTTACAGATGGCTTTGGAGGATCATGTCTTTTCCTTGTAGTTCCATATGTTTTAAAATGCAGCATTTATATTAGTATTTTCTCTAGAAGTTTTGTTTCTGCTTCATTTTTCTCTGAGCAATTTAAAAATTATAGCATATATTTAAAATAGTAAACAAAACAATTTAAGTTTTGCTTGAGCAAATTTTATATTTACTTATAAACTTTTAGTTGTAAAAAATTTCTTAAAGACAATCAGGCATATTAAAGTATTAAGAAATAGGGTTGAATTGGCTATATTCTCCTGAAATTAGCAATTATTTCTATGGATTTTGTATTTGATTTTGGGTAACCAGGTAGTGATAGTGCCACATTATGCTAATGCTTTAACTGTATGTATTTCTTATAAGGTTCTCTTGTTAAAACTTGGAGAATTAAAGAACTACTGTAATATTAAGCCAATTAGACTTTATATGAATATTAAAAGAAATTAAAGTAAAATTACAGAAAGTTAATAATAAAGAGTACAAGTTTCCATGCTAGGAACTGCTGAGATGCAAAATTAAGTAAGGTACAGTTTTTGATCTCAGAGGCTTATGGTGGCAGGAGAAATAGATATGTGCATACATGGATAGATTACTTAATCAATTTAATTATTTATACCTGCACTCCCCTAGATGATAATTTTACTACTTCTTTCTTCTCAAAACTTCGACACTTTCTTCTCTTTTAGCCCTCTCTTATCATGACATTTCTTTTATTTCACTGAGAAAACAGAAGCAATCATACATTTCCACAACCACATTTGCCAAGGTATGTGTGTCAGCTTTCCTTCCTGGAGCTATAAATGAACGATTTAGATTTACAGCTAAGACTAACTCCTCTACTTGTGTGTTGGATCTTATTCCTTCTTATCTACTTGGGATACAAGTACATTGCTCCAGCAAATAATCTTTCTTTGATACCATTATGTTTTCTTTCTCAACTGTATCATTCTCCTAAGGACACAAAGATATACTATTTCCCATCTTTAAAAGATCCTCTCTTGATTCCACATTTCCTCCTAGTTATTATCCCTTTTCCCTGATCCTGTTCATAGCAACATATTTAGAAAAGCATATTTTTATTCATTGTGTCAATTTGCTTTCCTTCATTCTCTCTTGAAGCCACTTCAACCTCCTCTCTTTTCAAAGTCTTGTTTTTTTCCTTTTGTGAAGGTGTCTAATGACTGTCATATTGTTAGATCTAGCAGCCACTCTAACTAACTCCACTCCTCATCATACATGATTCATTACCAGTGTTGACAGCATTGATTTCTCCCTTTTCTCTGAGACAGTTTTTCTTTTTGCCTCTGAAATACTACTCTCTTTTGGTTCTCATTTAGTTCACTGATGACTTTATCTTGATGCTGTAGGTTAGTCTGGGACGTTGTACTCTGCGTATCTATTATCTTTTTTCTAGGACTAATCAGAACGTGGCCTAAGCACAGGAAAGCAAGCCCAAGCAAGCAAGCAAGCAAGCACATTTTGGGCCTCTGTTTGAAGCATACTGACTACCATCGATTAGCTAAAGCAAGTCACAAAGCCAAGCCCCAGATCAAAGGGAAGGAAATATGCTTCTTCATGTAAGTGAAAATAACTACAAAGTCATATGGCAAAGGGCATATTAAAGGAGAGGCCAATAGTGTAATCTGTGTCCCTATTCCATGGTTAATTGCTCTCGCCTTCTTGATTGCTAAGTAAGAGTGTCCCAGGGCTTAGTACTCAGATATCTTTTCTTCTCTATCTATATCTACTTCCTGGTTGACCTCATCCAATCTCTTGCCTTCTAATATCATCTTCATCTGATGACTGCAAAGTTTATTTCTTCATCCTGGACTTCACCTTGAACTCTGAATTAGTGTGTGCAATTGTCTACTGGGCTTATCTATTGGATGGTTCATGGACTTCTCAAACTCAACATTTCCAAAGCTGAAAATTTAGCTTCTATGCCACTTTCCCCCCAAATTTGCCTATTAGCTAGTCTTCCCTGTTTCAGCAACTGGAATTGTCATCCTTCTAGTTGTTTGGTTTAAAACTTTAGAGTTTCTTTCAGGTTTATGTTCAGTTCCTCAGCAAATCCTACTGG
The DNA here is from genome assembly GCA_027257055.1 of Cephalopachus bancanus. NCBI lineage: Eukaryota > Metazoa > Chordata > Mammalia > Primates > Tarsiidae > Cephalopachus > Cephalopachus bancanus. The sequence continues at coordinate 2,191,084 of JAPVLO010000090.1, forward strand.
CTGTTGACTCAAACTGTATTCAGAATTTTACTACTTTACATTACCTTCACCATTACTACCATAGCCCAAGTCCTGATCACCTCTTCCTAACTTGTCTACTTCCTTTTTTCTTTGCCTTTGTATTGTCTACTCAGGTTTCTATAACAAAATACCATAGACAGAGTGACTTAAACAACAGAAATTTGTTTTCTCACAGTTCTGGAAGCTGGGAAATCCAAGATCAAGGTTTTTCTGGTCAACTGGGTTCCTGGTGAAGGCTCTCTTCCTGACTTATAAGGTGACTGCCTTCTTGCTGTATCCTCATGTGACCTTTTGCCTATACATGAATGGAGAGAGAGAAGGGGAGAGAGTGTATCAGTTCTCTAATATTTTCTCTTCCTCTTAGAAGGACACCATTTCCATCAGATTATGCCCCCACCCCACCTTATGACCTAATTGAACTTTAACTACTTCCATAAAGGCCTATGTCCAAATATAGTCACATTGGGGGTTTGGGCTTTGGAATGTGAATTTTGAGTACACAAACATTCAGTTCATAATAAACTCTCTTCAGTTTGTTTGCAACAAAACAGCCAGAAGTGATCTCATTAAGTCAGGTCATCTCCTTTTTCTCCTCATTGGTTTTTTATTTCACTCAGAGCAAAAGCCAAAGTTCTTACAGTAGCTGACAGTCTTATGACCTGGTTTCACTGTTTCTATAAAGCTATCTCCTTGGCTCTTTTTCCCTTAGCTTCAGCCACTGGCCTTCTTGCGGTTGTTGGAACACACGGCGTACAACCCTGCCTTGAGGCTTTTGCCTTGCTAACGACCCACATGACTTCCTTCTCTACTTTCTTCAGGTTATCTCAAATGTCACCTTAATAGGGAGGCCTTCCTTTAGCTGTCTTACCACCATAGCAACCCCCTTTTTTTCACTTTTAACAGAATACTGACTTACATGTAAGGACATCTTATTCCCTCCAACCTTCTCAGGCCTACCAGACACTGCTTCATGAATGAGAAAATTTGTTTCCTACTCTCATGGAATTGACAGACTAGTAGGGATAACAGGAAATAAACACATAAACAAACATAAAAATTACAAATTTCAGTAAGTGCTATAAAAGAAACAAATTGGTTGCTATGATTGAGATTGAAGGATCAGGGCAGCTCTCTCTTTGGCCATGACACTTAAATGAAGCTAGCCTTCTTAAGGGGCTAGCCTCAGAGAAGCGAGAGATGAAGCCTTGGAATAGAAGGGTTTATAAGAAAGAATGTAAGGAGAGAGAAGAGGCTGAATAAAGAATATTTAGGGAGTTTTTGGAAAAAGCAGTCTGTAAAAAGATAGTTACAAGGGGAATGCGAGGATAGCACAATTATATATAGTCAGTTTATCTATTCACCATGTATTTACTGAGTGCCGAGCATTGCCTACTGTGTGCCAGAGGATATAACAGCGACCAAATTAGACAAAAGTTGTGCTCAAAAGAGGGAAGATGACTCTTCATAAAATGTGGAATAAAGAAAAGTGAAATATGAGATAGAAGCTTGACATGATAGCAGGGTCACAGGAAGTTTCTTTGGTTGTTTTGTTACTGGTTAGTGGAAAGGTATGTATGTTACAGACAAAGATTGCATTGAAGATGCAAGAGGCGAAGATACTGATGATCAAAATTCAGGAGGAAGCAGAAGGTGATAGAAAAAGAGCACAAGTGGAGGGCTAGCTTTAATGAGGAAAAAGGACGAGGCAGTGAAGGAAGAGAGAATGGGTGTAGACAGAGCCTTGAAGTCCCTAATTAAATGAGTGAAGTCTCTGGAATGGGAGGAATGTTATTTTTGAATTACTTAAAGACACATCAGCCAGGCTTGGTGCCTCAGCCTGTAATCCCACACCTTCGGGAGGCTGAGGTGAGTGGACTGCCTGAGCCCGCGGGTTCGAGACCCGCCTGGGCAACTTGGCGAGACCTCATCTCTACAATAAGTCAAAATGAGCCGGGCATGGTAGCGCGTGCCTGTAGTTCCAGCTACTTGGAAGGCTGAGGCGGAAGGATCGCTGGAGCCCAGTGGTGGCCGGAGCGGCCACTGCGCTCCAGTCTGGGCGACAGAGTGAGACTCCAACTCAAAACAAACAAACAAACAAACAAACAAACAAACACACATCAGCTTTCTTTTGTGCCATTTTTTCCCCCTGATTTAAACATCTTATAACCTTCAGCTCTTCTTCACATGATGTTTTTTGTAGGTTCTTTGGGACCCTCTTCTCTGGATATATTCTAGTCGTCAACAGTCCTATAAAAGTTAAATGCTCACAGTTGAACATAGTACTCTAGGTATAGTCTAGCTAATGCAGGATAGAAAGGAACTACGGCCTTCCAGCTTGCTCAGATATTGTGTGTTTGTTGACAAAGGCTAGGATGTTGTTGTCTCTTAAGTTCTTGTATTTTATTCCAAGAGTTGCCCACATAGCTAATAGGTATGAGTCTGGATACCAGGGGGTTTTACTTCTAGATTAAATGGTCGTTCTAGTTGTCTTTTCTTCCACTATCTCCAGTAAGGTCATCTGTCTTCACTGGTTGTTACTTAGAATAGTAATAGGTCTTGCTTCTCCTAATTTTGTGCCATCTGTTCTATTGTCTCTACTGATCATCACCACAGTCACACTGAAATTTTGTCATCATTGTTCTCTTTATTTTCTCCTTTAATCAGGAATTGGTCTTCCTTTATATGGTTATTCTCTTTTGCAGTCTCCAGGAGGGTTATGGTTGGAGTGTTAAGTGTGAAAGGGGAAGCCAGTGCAGCCAGGCTCTGACATCTTTCCAGTCCTTTTCTATCTGCAATTTTTTCACTCTGGTAGAATAGATAGCCTAAAAACTATTTTAGAACACCTAGGAGTTCTGGATAAAATGTAAGAAACAACCCTGTAAGTACACCATTGAGCTACTAGAAGTGGTGGTAATATATAATGCCAAAAATAAAAAGGAAGCTAAAGCCAAGGACTATAAACATGCACATCCTCCTCTCTTCTCTCTCTTTCCTGCTGCTTCTCTTGTTTTCCTCAGCTTTGGTGCTACTGAGGCTTTCCAATCAATGAGAGACTTTCTTTTGCTTTATTCAACAACTCAGTTATTGATCTTAACATACATATCATTTCAGTTCTTCTCACTCAGCTGTTTTAATCACCAACTCTGTTTAGAGATCTATTGTTGTTTCCTAAAAGGTGCTGAGATATAAGTGCTTTATATCTGGTTGCTGGATACATCTTGAGATGTTATTGTATTTTCAAATGCATGAGTGTCTATTTTGGAAATTGTGTTTATTTTAAATGATTAATTTAAATAAAATGGAGACGTTTGATGTATAGGAAAAGCAGAACTGAAATCCTAGGGGTGGGAGGATTTGGGTTTACCTTGTTGAGTGCTACTCCTTTGTACACATTCTGCTTTCTTATATTCATGGCAATACAATTTTCTAAGGTCTGGCCAATTAGGGGTTGTGAATTTTGGGTAGAGTGCTGCAATTATGTATAGACTAATGCTAATTTGAATGAATATATTAGACGCTGACTCTGTAGTGTGTGATAAACTGCAGGATTCATGATTTCTTTTTTTAAAGCTTACTTTATACCTCGGCAAAACATTCTTAAATTTTTCTGTTCTTTGATGAAGAGAATGAAATTGTTACAGAAGTAACTTGTATTTTGAAAGACCATAGGTTTGACATATTTATGTTCCGTACTTTTTGTGATAACACTATGATAGCAGTAAATAGTTCCTGGTGCCACCGTTTATCTTAGAACTATGAGAACGACCCATTCTATTGGACAGTTCATGTGTTCTTTTGCCAAAGAAGCTAATTACATCAACCTTCGATTTTTAGAAATTGATTCATTCTTATAGATTAAAAATATGTTTGTCATGTACTAACCTTTTCCATTTTTATTCTGTGTCATCTTATACATTGTATGAAAACACTAGTTCTACTGAACGTAGTATTTTTATTTGGGAATAATGTAAATAATGCATATGTATATAATTTTAAAATATTAACATCATTGAAGTGATTTTTAAAAATAGATTTTCTAATTGCTTTTTTAGTAGCAGTATTAATGGCAATACTCGTAATGACTTTATAGTTTAATAAAACGCTTTAAAAATCTTTTCTGTTGTATGTTTATTTTATTAAACCTTCCCAGTAACCCTACTAGGTTTTTAATATTTTTCTTATGTGTAGAATATATGAATTTTCAGAGATATTAAGCGCTTTCCCCAAGGTTATATAGTACTAAAAGCCAAGCTGCCACTGGAATCCAGGTTTCCTCATTTACTTTTTTCAGAAAGAAAATTGCTTGTTTATGGTGGAGGTTATATAATTTTACTGTCTAGAATACCGTAGTCCCCCTTATCTGAGGTTTGCTTTCTGCAGTTTCAGTTACCTGCAGTCATCCATGGTCCAAAAGTATTAAACGGAAATTCCAGAAAGAAGGAATTCATAAGTTTTACACCGTACATTTTCTGAGGAGTATGACAAAATCTGTGACCATCCTGCTTTGTCCTGCCTGGCATATGAATCATACCTTGGCCCCAAAGCACAAGAGTAGTGATACTAGCAGTATGGATATGCCAAAGAGAAGTTGTAAAGTGCCTCCTTTAAGTGAAAAGATAAAAGTTCTCTATTTAACAAGGAAAGGAAAAAAGTTGTATGCTAAGGCCGCTAACATCTATGGTAAGAACAAATCTTCTATCTGTAAGATCATGAAGAAAGAAAAAGAAATTTGTACTAGTTTTTTGCTGAAAACTAGAAATTTGCTGTTGCACTTCAAACTGCAAAAGATACAGCCACCATGCATGATAAATGGCTAGTTAAGATGAAAGGCCTTCAATTTGTAGGTGAAAGACATGAACAAAATTACATTTTTTTTTTGTAGGTTCAGTCTTTTTTTTTCTTTTTTACTTTTAAATTATTTTATTTTAAAATTGTGGGGTACAATTCAAGGTTAGGTATAAAATATTTATTGTGCAGGTATCCTTGTCGATGAGGTGTGCCCCCCCTTCCCTAGGCAGATTTCGACTACTGTCAATCCCACCCCCGCCCTTCAGTTTCCTGCTACTGTCAATCCTTTTCTTATAGTATTAGGGTAGTTGTTCAAAGTCCACTAATGAGTGAGAACATGTGATACTCATTTCTTTGTTTCTGTGAAAGATCACTCAGTATTATAGACTCTAATTCCATCCAGGTTGCTGTGAAGTTCATGATTTTGTTCTTCTTTATGACTGCATAATATTCCATTGTGTACAGGTACCACATTTTAAAAATCTAGTCCTCTTTTGATGGGCAGCACGGTTGGTTCCATGTTCTTGCTATTGTGAACAATGCTGCGATAAACATATGTGTGCAGGTATCTTTTTCATAGAGTGATTTGAGTTCTTTTGGGTATATTCCCGTAGAGGGATTGCGGGGTCATATGGAAGGTTGATTTTCAGAACTTTTAGGAATCGCCACACTGATTTCCACGAGACTGTACTGGTTTACACTCTCTGTAATACCAACAATGTGGTATTCCCTTTTTGCCACATCCTCTCCAGCATCTGTTAGTTTTTGAGTTACAAAGTCTCCACCACCAACCACTGGTGAGAGGAGAACCTATTAAGTAAATGGTTATGGGAAAACTGACTGACCACTTGCAGAAGATTTAAACAGGACCCCTACCTATCCCCATATAAAATAATTAACTCTAAATGGATCAGAGACCTAAACATAAAACCTCAAACTATAAGAACCTTAGAAAATGCAGGAGACACTCCTATGGAAATTGGAACTGGCAACCAATTCCTGATCAAAACCCCAAGTGCCCAGGCTATAAGAGATAAGATAGACAAGTGGGACCTCATCAAACTGACAAGCTTCTGCAAAGCCAAAGAAACTATCAAGAGAGCAGGGAGACAGCCCACAGACTGGGAAAAAATATTTGCCAACTGTATGTCTGACAGAGGCCTAACATCTAGGATCTACAAGGAACTCAAACGTGCTGAAAAGAAAAATACAAACAGCCCCATTACAACATGGGCAAAAGATATGAATAGACACGTCTCAAAAGAAGACATACGAGCAGCCAACAGATACATGAAAAAATGTTCAGCCTCACTAGTCATCAAGGAGACAAAAATTAAAATTACACTGAGATACCACCTAACTCCAGTCAGAATGGCCAGAATTACATTTCTACTGATAATAATCAGGTTTGGTACTACTCTTGGTTCAGGTATTCACTGGGGTTATTGGAATGAATCCTCTGTGAATACTGTAGTCCCATTCAGTGTTTGCAGTGCCCACTATCCTTTATCAAAGTATCTGAGAAACCAAATTATTGCAAAAAGTAGACTTTGTTATATTTTTAGATAGTTTGTTTCAACTTAGCCTTATGTTAACCATTCTCTTTATTTACTTCTTCCATCTCAGATCCTTTTCTGAAATTTATCCTATAAAAGTTCTTTCAGTAGGAATCTGTAGTAACCTTTCATATTTTATCCTCATCTTAGAAGATAGTTTGACTGTTTATAGAATGCTAGGTTGACAATTATTTTCTCTTGAGGTAAAGATCTTATACTTCTGATTTTATTATTTTTGTTAAGTCAGCTATTATCTAATTATTTCTTTTTAAACAGTTTAATCTCTTGGGGTGTTCTTAAATTATCTTTATCTTTAGTGTTTTGCAGTTTTATTGTGATATATCACGATTCATTTTCTTTTTTTGAGTTGGAGCCTCACTTTGTTGTCCAGGCTGGAGGGCAGTGGCTCCCAGCCACTGCTGCCCAACCTGCTGGGCTCAGACAATCCTTCTGCCTTAGCCTTCCAAGTTGTTGGAACTACAGGCACATGCCAACATGCCTGGCTAATTTTTTGATTTATTGTAGAGATGAGGTCTCACCAAGTTGCCCAGGCTGGTCTTGAACCTGTGGGTTCAGGAAATCCTCTCACCTTGGCTGCCCAAAGTGCTGGGATTATAGGCATGAGCCACTGCACCCGGCCAATCCATTCTTTTTATTTATCTTACCTGATGGTCCTGGAACTTAGTGTCTTATCAATTCTGGAAAGTTCTTAACTACTGACTATTACTTATTTCTATCATCGTCTATAATTCTTATTAGACATATATTAAATATTATTATTTTATCCTGTCTTTCACATTTTTCATTTCCTATTTTTTGTATTGCATTTTGTACTTAAAAAAAATCTGTCATCCAGTTCCATACCCTTTTCTTTAGCTGTATCATATATACACATATATAATTTTTTTTTTTGAGTTGAAGTCTCACTTTATCGTCCAGGCTGGAGTGCAGTGGTATGCTCACAGTCACCACAGCCTCAACCTGCTGGGTTCAGGTGACCCTTCTGTCTCAGCCTTCCAAGTACTGGAACTATAGGCATGTGCTACCATGCCTAGCTAATTTTTTTGATTTACTGTAGAGACATGGTCTCGCCAAGTTACCCAGGCTGGTCTTGAACCCCTGGGCTCAGGCAGTCCTTTCACCTCGGTCTCCCAAAGTTCTGGAATCACAGGCTTGAGCCACTGTGCCTGGCCATATCTTATATATTAAACCCATTCATTTGAAATATCATATTTTCCATTTCTAGAAGTATTATTTTCTTCATTTTCACATATCAATTTTGAGAATCCTTTTATTCTTTAGTCTTATTGAATACTTCTAGTTATTTCATATTATTGATCATATATGTTTTATATTCTATGACTTATCACACTAATATGTGAAGTTTTTGTCAGTTTCATTCTTTTGAGTTTTTATTTTTACTAATCCTTGAACTCTAGTGATCCTACCACTTCAGCCTCCCAAAGTGTTGGAACTGTAGGTGTGAGTCACTATGCCCAACCTGTTTCTACTAATCCTTGTTCATGGTGGCTTGTTTTCTTTCATGTTGAGTAATTTCTAATTTTGAATGTATATTTCTTAGAGCTTTATCTGTTGAATCTCTAGGAAACCTGAGTTTAAAATGTGTTTCCCCCCCCACCAGAGGAGATTTATATCTGCTTCTACTAAGCATTTGTATCTGCTTGTAGTTCTGCAAACCCCAAACCATTTTATTCTACATTTTGGCTCAGGATCTGGAATTCATAGAGATTGTATAATTCTTACTGCAAACTCACTATGTGAGTGTGGAATTGTTGTTAGGAATTCTTAGGAGGAATTTATTTCTTTTACTCTAATCTACTTGGGACTAAGACCCAGATAGACATCTTTTTTCCCCCTCTGTGCAACCTTTTTTTTTTTTTTTTTGGAAGCAGGATTTATTGGGAGGACAAAAAAGCTCTCACAGTGGGAGGGGACCTGACGGGGTTGCTTTTTTTTTTTTCAATTTCCACTGAGGATCTTGTTCTTTGGAGGTTTGCAGAGAACCTGATTTAGTCCTCTCAGCTTGCTTGTACTTTGTTTCCCACCCCAGCCCCCCGCTCCCACCTTGAGTGGCTGGTTAAAACTCAGACACTAGTCTACCATGGGTTGGCAGATTCCCTGGAACAAATACCGGTTCTAGTGCTAATCCTCTGGGTTCAGACTTTTTGTCTCCCAACCTTCCCCAGGCTCTGAGGAATTCCACTACCTTTCACTTTAGTGAAAGTTTAGTTTATTTGCAGAATAAGCTAATACACGTTTTAGTTTATTTGCAGAATAAGCTAATACATGCTAAACTAGGAAGGAATTTTTTTTCCCCAACATCAAGTCCAAAATTTTGTGAAAAGTAGAAGGGAATCAAATTAGTAATCAGAAAGTTGGTTGAAAACACAGAATGGGAGTTTGCAGAATTAGATGACTTAAGGGGAGTTTTTTCAAGGAATGGAAATATAAAATGTTTATGTCACATATTGAAATACTTTTTAAAAAGAGCTTAGTAAGTTTCAACAGTTTCTTTTTCCTTCATCATGATGCTTTATATTTATATATCATTTTATAGTTTTGTTTATATTAATATCTGTACATATCATGACAGTCACATTGTAATTCAAGTACATTTTAGTCATGCCTTCTTGAAGATACATTCAGATCACACTGATAGATATTCTGTGTGTTCCTCAAATTTCCTTAATAATACTCTTAGAAACGATATTAGATTGAGTTAATTATACAATATACTTTTATTGATTAAAAACATTTGTACATATATATTACTTTGTAGTGATATTTCTATCTTAGATCGAGATTCAAATCCCACATTGGAGATCACTTTTAGTAATCAAAATTATCATATTGACACTGTTTAACTTACACACACACACACACACACACACACACACACACACACACACACACACTTACTGACATTTGCTAGATTCTTCAGAGAAGAAAAAGAAAGAAGGAAAAAAAAAAGCAATTAACATTTGTATAGCTAAAAAAACCTTCTTGGAAATCTTCCTTAAGGCAGGCAGAATCAATCTTATCTGACACTATTCACAAATAGTTCTCCTTTTCCATCCTCTGTTTTTCCCTCCCTCCATCTTCTGCCCTCAAAAGAATTTTTTAAACATCTACATTTTCCAAGTACTTTGCTTGACAATGGGGATACAATAGTGAAAAAGTAGATATGACCTACATTTTCACTGAACTTATAGCTGATTATGGGAAATAGATAATCACATAAAATTGTAATGCGGTATTATGTGTGCTAATTCAAGGAAAATATAAGTTGATGTGGGAAACACAAGAAAAGCACTAAACTTCAGGGGCCACTGACATCTTTCTAAATAAAATTATATTTAGCTAAGATTTGATCAGTGTAGGTCAGTGGTTTTCAAAGTATACATCCTCAGAATCATATGAGAACTTGCTAGAAATGGAAAATTTTCAGGCCTGGGGTGAGGCCCAGAAACCTGTGTTTTTAACAAGCTTTTCAGGTGATTCTGATTCATACTGAGGTTTACCTATTGGTACAGGTATGGCCAGATCAAGAGGGCTAGAAGAGCTGTCCAGTCAGAGGGTCCAACCTTTGAGACCCCTGGGTAGGAAGACAGAGTATGACACTGATGTGAAATCAGTTCAGTATGCTTGGAGCACAGGGCATGATGAGGTCTGTGTGAGGATTGTGGTGGGCAAGAGATGGGCTGGAGAGGAGAGCACGGAGAAGATCACCTGGGTTTTGTAAGCCACATTAAGTTGTTTTTTAAATTAAATTTTAATTTAAAAATTTTTAAATTTGATTTTAAAATTAAAACTTTAATTGACACATAACAATTGTACATATTTGGGGTACAGAGTGATATTTCTTTTTCTTTTTTCTTTTTTTGAGTTGGAGTCTCACTCTGTTTCCCAGACTGGAGTGCAGTGGCCACTCTCGGCCACTGCAGCCTCAACCTACTGGGTTCCGGCGATCCTTCCGCCTCAGCTTTCCAAGTAGCTGGAACTACAGGTGTGCGCTACCAGGCCTGGCTAATTTTTTTTTTTGATTTATTGTAGAGATGAGGTCTCGCCAAGTTGCCCAGGTGGGTCTCGAACCCGTGGATTCAGGTAATCCACTTACCTCAGCCTCCCAAAGCACAGGATTACAGACTGAGCCACCAAGCCCGGATCAGAGTGATACTTCAATACATATAAACTATATGTAATAATGGAGTCAGGGTCATGAGTATGTCTATCATCTTAAACATTTATTGTTTCTTTGTGTTGGGAACATTCAAAATCCTCTCTTCTGAAAATGCACAATTAATTATCTTTAACCATAGTCGTTCTTACTATAGAAAACTAGACCATATTTCTCCTATGTAGCTGTAATTTTGTATCCATTAGTCAACCTTCTCTGTCCTCTTCTCTCTCCCTTTCCCCAGCCTTTAATAACCATAATTCTACTCTGTACTTTGATGGGCTACATTAAATTTTTGCATTTCATTTATCATAAATATTTACAGACAGTCCCTAACTTGCGGTGATTCGACTTAACAATTTTTCGACTTTACAATGGTATGAAACTGTTGTAATTTTGACATATTTCAAATTTTGAATCTTGACCTTTTGCCAGGCTAGTGATATGTGGTACAAGAGATAGTCAACCCTTTGCTATAAAATGGGCTTTGTTTGGATGATTTTGGCCAGTTGTAGGCTAATGTAAGTGTTCTGAGCATGTTTAAGGTGGGCTGGGCTAAGCCATGATGTTTGGTAGATAAGGTGTATTCAAAGCCTTTTCAACTTCCAAGATTTTCAATTTATGATGAGTTTATCAGGATGTAACCCCACTGTAAGTTGAGGAGTATCTATCTGTATTTGTACATCAGTCTCTTCAAATAGAATATGAATATACATGTGCCAGGATATTTTTATACCTCAGAACATCTTTTGACTATTCTTGGCATGCAGTTGATGTTTAATAAATACATGCTATTTGTATTTGAATAAACTTTTTTTTTTTTTGAGTTGGAGTCTCACTCTGTTGCCCAGACTGGAGTGCAGTGGCCGCTCCCGGCCCCCACAGCCTCGACCTGCTGGGCTCCGGCGATCCTTCCACCTCAGCCTTCCAAGTAGCCGGAATTATAGGCATACGCTACCACGCCCGGCTGATTTTTTGATTTATTGTAGAGATGAAGTCTCACTGCCCAGGCGGGTCTCGAACCTGCAGGCTCAGGCAGTCTACTCACCTTAGCTTCCCAAAGGCATGGGATTACAGGCTGAGCCACCGAGCCCAGCTTATTTGAGTAAACTTATTGGATAGTCACAAAAGCCTTGTGGGGTAGGCATTGCTACTTTTATTTTATACTTTAGGATAACCAAGGGCAAAAGAAGGTAAGTGGTTTACTAACATAACAAGATCAAATGACTATTTATTTTATTTCTTTTTTTTCTTTTTTGAGTTGGAGTCTCACTCTGTCGCCCAGACTGGAGTGCAGTGGCCGCTTCCGGCCACTGCAGCCTCGACCTGCTGGACTCCAGCGATCCTTCCGCCTCAGCCTTCCGAGTAGCCGGAATTACAGGCATGCGCTACCACGCCCGGCTGGTTTTTTGATTTATTGTAGAGATGAGGTCTCACTGCCTAGGCGGGTCTCGAACCCGCGGGCTCAGGCAATCCGCTCACCTCAGCCTCCCAAAGGCGCGGGATTACAGGCTGAGCCACTGAGCCCGGCTCAAATGGCTATTTAGAAGCAGAGGTTTTTTATAAACCCAAGACCTTGGATTTTAATTTTTGAATCGCTCCTTCATTCAACTCTACCTTTTTGTTGGGAGCGTTGAGAGTACAGAAAATATATATGAGGGGGGACCCAAAAAAACCTGTCTTGGAAGAAGGGCCCCTTGTAGTACAGGTTTCCCTGCTAGGTAAGTGTTCTAGGTACCCATTGACATCAGTGTGCCAGCTAGCGTTCTTGTAAGAGGCTGCGTTTGGCTTTGGTGAAAATTTTTTTGGAGCTTCTTTCAACGCATTTGCCCATTTCATGATGGGTGATTTATGAATGCACCTGCCTACACCGCACAGCAGTTTTTTGACCAGAAGCAGCATGACCCCGTGCCCCACCCTCCCTATTTACCTGATCTTGTCTTGAATAACTTTTTTTTGTTTCCCTGGATGAAAAATGTCCTCCAAGGAAAATATTTTTGTGGATGTATAAGAGGCGAAACAAAAAACAGTAGAAGCACTAAAAGTTATCAAAATTGATGAGTTCAAAAACTGTTCCGAACAGTGGAAAAAGCATCTCGATAGGAAGGTGACTAAAGTTTAAACATGTAAGAATAAATACACAATTGTTTATAAATTCCTGTTTTTTGGGGGTCCCTTCTCATATGAATATACAAAATGACAGAATTTTTTAACTTGCAGGCATTCCAAATGAAATTGTGCTTTCTTTTTCTTTTTTCAGACAGAAAAGGGGAGTGCACTTCATGAAGCAGCTTTGTTTGGAAAGGTGGATGTTGTCCGAATTCTGTTGGAAACAGGTAACTGTCTTGGTTCCCCATGGTGCTCATCCTGCCAAACACCATTTCTGTTTTGGCAGGAGACAAAGGAAAATGACACAATTTTCTTCACAAGCCACCCTCCTTGCCTTCACTCCAAATTGCAGATATGTATTCATATTATGTAGAATTGAGCTTTAGTGTTTAGATAAAAATTGATATAAATGTGTGCCTTCTTTTATGCAATAGAAGTTTTAGTAAAAAAACTGTTGGAAATTACTATTCTGTACATTTAAGTCACATTTAAATACACTAGAGAAGCTATCTAAGGGAAAAGGAGATCTCTCACTCCTGTAAGAGTAAGAAATTGACTCCTGAGAAGTTTCGACAATTGCTTGGTTTATTAAAGCATTGAATATGTTCCTAGGTTGTTATATTGTCAACTATGGTAAATGGAGATTTAAGTTCCCTCTCCTTAGGGTAAATTAACCTTGTTACTTTATCAACTGAGTAGCTGTTGTTTATACTACTATTGTTTATGCTACAATGACTTATTTTAAAGGGAACCTTTTAAAGGGTATGCTTTGAAGGAACAATAAAGTAGGCTTATTTATCTTCATATGTATATTCCAATTGAGATGAGATAAAATCAGAACTGAGGTCAGATTTTTAAAAAAAATCAAATGGCACAGGTACAGATTCATACTTTTAAGCAGTAGATGTGAGTTTTTCATGTTATAGACTATAATGTGTTTCTTTTCCTCTGTAAAACAATGAAATGAAAAATATTGGCACACTACTGTATTGTGATTGTGCTTGTGCATAGTTAAAATTTCATGTATATTAAACTTTGACATGCAGTGCAGTAATACAATAAATGATTTGAGACAACCAACTAAATATGTGCTGGTCACACATCCTTATACAAATTAAGCATGTATTCAATAATCTTATGAGGAATTAATATTTGGGACCAGATCCTATAAGTTGACTTTGTTTGTTAGTTGTTTGGAGAGTTCACACACTTTTTAGGGCAGTGAAAGCTACTTGCTACCTTAAAATAAGTTCTTTAGTATAATACATACTTCAGAACTAAAATAATAACAGATGTTTTAGTTACACACTTCAATAAGTTTGTTTGCCTGGTAGACGGTTAGTACAACTGACACTGAAAATAATCTTGCATAAATAAATATCGAGAAGTATTTGATTTTGTATTTGGACAAATGCTATTTGGACAATAATTAAAAGTAAACATGCTTTAAAACTTTTGTGAATATACAGTGCTTTAAGACTATTCTTATGTTACTCACATGATACATGATTACCATTTGTTAATTTTTTTTTTTTTGAGTTGGAGTCTCACTCTGTCGCCCAGGCTGGAGTGCAGTGGCACACTCACAGCCACCCCAGTATCTACTTGCTGTGCTTCGGCAATCCTTCTGCCTCAGCCTTCTAAGTAGCCGGAACTATAGGCATGAGCTACCACATCCGGCTAATTTTTGATTTACTGTAGAGGCCAATCCACTTGCCTTGGCCTCCCAAGGTGCTGGGATTACAGGTTGAGCCACAGAGCACAGCCTATTAAATATTTTTAGGATACTACATAGAATATATAAATCACATGGCCATTATAACTTAGAAGTTCACATTCTAGATCAAGTATATTTTTCAGTTTGAGTGTGTGCTGCTTAGTTAACTAGCCACAACCCAAAAGGCATCATAAGGTCCCGAAAAGCAGTTCTAATGATTGGGTCGGCATCTTTTAAGACTTAATTTATTATCATGAATGTTACTAATCTTTGGTAGCAGTAGGCTCCCACATTCTTTCTTGCTAAAATTTTATGAGTGAGTGTGTGTGTGTGTAGAACTTAAATTTTTAAAAGCCACCTTCAGTGCTTGGTCTACATATATTTGAAATTGAGAAGTTAGCTATTGGTAGTATCTTCTGAGGAGGCTCCGGTTATGTACATTTAGTGGTTTTTTCTTTTTCTTTCAGGAATTGATGCCAACATAAAGGATAGCTTAGGTAGAACTGTCTTAGACATTCTGAAGGAACATCCATCTCAGAAGTCTCTCCAGATTGCAACACTCTTACAAGGTAAACAGGATTGAATGATAGATGAGTTTGCCTTAAAGTCAAGATAAATTAAAGCAGTTACGGTTTTCTTTTGGGTTTTGAGTTAGTGCTTACTTTGGAAAATGAACTTATTGTCATTTTTTCTTGTGGACCTTTGAACTAAATAATACTTTAAAAACTATTTTATTTATGTTTTTCAACTACTCAATACAGTATTTTTAAAAGTTAAAATGTTCACTTACTTGATACTAAAAAATCTTTTAAAAAACCCATCTATTAAATATGTGCTTATGAGCTTGAAATCAATAGGGCTATAAAGTAGTGATGATAAAGTGTTACCTTACATTTGAATAATAGTTTAAGAGTTTCAGGGATTTGATATTATCTTGTCTGATTTCTGTGATTCTATGAAGTAGATAAATCAGATATTATTCTTCTTCTTGTACATAAGGGAGACTGAAGCTCTGAGATTAAGTGATTTGCACATATTCATATATCCTAGTTTAAGTGGTAGCACTTATGGATAAATGCTGGATTGACAATAATAACAATTTTTTTTAACAGAAAGAACACAGATTATTTTCTTCCTAATCCAGTGTTACATGATAATTCAGTCTTGCCAGTCTTTGGTTTGTTTTTTGTTTTTTTTTAATGAAGGTCATATAAGTACATTTGTAGTTTGTGGCAGTCATTAGTTCTGTGGGAGGTCTAGGTACTACTTTTTATATGCAGAATTTCATACCCATCTTATCTAAAACTTCCATGAAGAATTTAGATTTAAATGCTTTCCCTATGTGTTGATTAAGCTAGACATGTAACATGCTGCTGTAAGACTCCAGATGTTCTTTCTTTCCTTTCTAGTTAGCTCTACACTGGTCAGCAGTGATGATCCCCTACAGTTGTTACAAATTCCTTGCAAGGATAGCAGAGGAGGGAGGTGGGATAGGTTTCATTATAACTATTCGCATTAGTTGGGAAGCTGAAAAACAAGGTTGTTTTGCAGGGAGATAAATGAATTATATTCAAGTCAGGAAGGAGACACATAGATACAACAAAGGCCAAAGAGGGTTAAAAAGAGTAGATGTACTACACAAGGTCATTATGCTCATTTCTCGATTTCTAAAACATTTCAGGGAAGTTCAGGACCCCTATGCTTTTCTTGTCAAATTGCAAGTCATGTATACAGAGATGAATCAAGAGAAGAATCCCAGCATGGCTTTTAATATAAATTCAAATTAAAAACAAGTATAATAAAAGCTGAAAAACAAGAGTGGCACAAATCATTTTTATCAGTCTTCCTCCTCTGGACACTTTGTATTTCATATTGGACTTTTGTCTCTAACAACATTTTAAAAAATTGGAAGCATGTGCATAATACATCTTTTGGGAGAAGCACAATAAATATCATCCACTAAAAAGGGGACATGACATAACTATAGATAAAAAACATACTGCATTGGTTTAATTTACAGGAAATGTTTTTATATAGAAGTAACTATCTTTGCTTTCTTAAATGATCAAAATTCATTGGGTATGTAAATTTGTGATAGGGCATATGGGACATCTTTGAATTTTTCTGGTTATTGGCAGATTTCAGAATGTGAGCACATTATCTATTTACTTGGCATTCCTAGATTTAAAATCACTGGCGCATTTTAATTCTAATGAAAAAGTTTGTTATGAAAATAAAGTCATTTTGTAGTAGATAAAATTACTATTTGATTGACATTGCCTGGTTCAAAATTTTGAGGATAGAATCTCATAGGTTGCTTTCTTTTCCTAGTAGAACTTGGCTAGTAGAAATCATTTGAGTGGTATGAGGACACATTGATTGGCATGAGAGTACAAATTTTCTTAATTGGATTTTAAGAAAAAGTTTCTGTCTGAAAAAAGTACAAGCAAAAGATCACTATGAAAGGGATCTTGTTGATTTAATTCTTTATATGGAGGCTACAATTTAGCCACTTGGAGGCTGAATACTTTTGGCAGAAAGCAGAGATGTTTTGTTTCTTTCCCATATTTTTGGCCCACACAGTGTTTGCATAAAAATTGAATTCACTGTCAACATTTGAAACTCTAGAATTTCTGCTAAAACTCTGGAGTTTTGGTTTCTCAAGAAAAGCAAGGGTTTTCATTTTACTTCAGGGCTGAACTTTAATTTTTTTTATTTTTTCAGTTTACTTAAAAAAATTTTAGAATTGTGGGCTACATGTGAGAATTTACTACATACATAAATTGCATGCAGGTGATGTTTGGGTTTCTAGCAAGCCCTTTCTCCCCCAGTAGTGAATATAACACCCATTGGGTGCTTATGTACCCAGCATTTGTTGTTCCTGCTCCTGTATCCACTGTTTAGGGCCCGCTTATGAGTTAGAACATGAGATATTCAGTTTTTTGTTTCTGTGATAGTTCACTTAGAATGATGCTGCATCCATGTTGCTGCAAAGGACATGATCTTGTTCTTTAGGACTGGGTATTTGTACAACATTTTCTTTATCCGTATACTTTCAGTGGGCATCTGAGTTGGTTCCATGTTTTTGCTATTGTGAATAGTGCAGCAATAAACATATGTGTGCAGGTGTCTTTTTGGTACAGCAATCTATGTTCCTATGGGTATATTCCCAGAAATGGGATTGCTGGGTCATATGGTGGCTCAACTTTTAGCTTTTTGAGAAAATGCCCCACTTTTTTCCACAAAGATTGCACTAGCTTACATTCCTAACAACAGTGTAGATCATTCCCTTTTCTCTGCAGCCTCATCAACACCTGTTGTTGTTTGTCTTTTTAATGATAGCTATCCTCCTCATGTGAGGTGGTTTCTCATTGTACATTTGATTTGCATTTCTCTGATGGTTAGTGAAACTGAGCATTTTTCATATATTTGTTGACTGCTTGTATGTCCTCCTTTGAGAAGTATCTGTTCATGTCCTATGCATACTTTTTAATGGGGTTGTTTGTTTTTTTCCTGTCAATTTGTCTGAGTTCCTTATAGGCCTTAGGGCTGAACTTCAGGTGAGTCATCGGCTCTCTGGTTAAACATGTTCTTTGAGGGTGAATATTAGTTTACATTAATCCCCGCATTCAGATGCCGTTTTCCTTATGGTTAAGAGAAAAATGGTATATTTTGTTGTTCCCTGTCTATCTAGCCTCTCCATTAGTTAGCTATATAAACACAGCCAAGCTAATAATCTTCATCTTTTGTTATTTTTAAAACGGAGATAGTAATGGTGCTTGATCATAGTTTTGTAAAGATTGGGTGAATGAATTTATATCAGATACTTAGAACAATGCTGGGCACATAGTAAGCAATATTTAAGTTTTAGCTGCCATTACTGTTTTATTATGTCTATCCAAATTGGAAAAATTAAAGACAGTTGAATATAGGCCATTATTTCAAGAATAATGGGAATGAACATTATTTCTTTGTGGAAATACTGTTTAGTATGCAAATTATGCTTATCTTGCATGATTACAATACCATTATAAAATAAACTTACCCTGTTTCATTCATTTATGTTACCTGATTTTGATATCCATTTGAAGTTGACATTCTTGTTTTAGGGACTGAGTCTGTTCAAAGAATTTTTTAGAGTTTTAAATCTTCAGATAGAAAATAATTAAGAAGACCAAGTTATTGTATCTTCAACAGGTAAATTTGTTTTTAAAGAAAGAATGTGGTAAGTTTAGTTTTCAGAAGAAAGAGGTTCAGGGGTTTCTCTCAAAGTATCTGATTTCTTTTTTTAACTAAAAACTCTAAGTCATCGTGAAGTCCTTTTGGTTTGTTTTTTTGAAAAAATTTTTTTAAACTTAGGATATACTTAGGATACGAGAAATAAATGAAACATGGATCACAAGAAATAAAACATAAAGTTTGATTATTGATTTTAAAATAAATGAATTCAAGTATGTAATCTCAAAAATGTATATACACAGAATATTTAGAAGGCACGGGAAGATCAACTGCCCTCGAAGAGCCTGTGCAGGAAGAGACAACACAAGAAACACACATTTTCTCTCCTGTTGAGTCTCCTTCCCAAAAGACCAAAAGTGAGTAGCTAATTATAAAGCCCTTGAAACTATACTAGACTTTTATATACAAGTTTGTCCTGTATGCATAAAAAGGCTACCAGTTGTGGAAATTTCAAGTCTAAACAGTTATATATCTGATATCTTATATTTTATCAGTCTTTTCAGTCAATATTTATAAATCTCCAGTTATTTTATTCTCAGCTGTTCTCAGCCCTGAAATACAGTAATGAGCAAAGCAGAAAACAATGGGCACTGTAATGAAGTTTATATAGAGTAGATATTGTGTAGATTTTGTTCTTAAATGTGTCTTTTCCAGCTTTATTGAGGCATACTTAACAAATAAAAGTTGTATATATTTATAGTGGGCAGCTTGATGTTTTAATATACATTGTGAATGTATATGTTTGATATAAATATACATTGTGAAATGGTTGCTACAAGGAAGTGATTAACATATTCACCACCTCATGTAGTTACAATTGTTTCATTCTGGTGAAGAGAACATGTAAGAATAGTTCTCTTAGCAAATTTCAAGTGTTCAATACAGTATTATTAGCTATAGTCACATCTGCTGCACATTAACTCTTGAGAATTTGTTCGTCCTCCATAGCTGAACCTTTGTACCTTTTGATCAACACCTCTTCATTTCCTCTAGCTCCTAGCTCCTGGCAACTACCATTCTACTCTCTGTTTTTATGAGCTTGACTTCTTTAGATTCCACATATGAGACCATGCTGTATTTGTCTTTCTGTTTCTGGCTCATTTCACTTAGTATAATGTCCTTCAAGTTCATCTGTGTTTTCATAAATGACAGGAACTCCCTCTTTCTTGAGGCTGAATAATAGTCCACTGTGGGTACGTAGACACACACACTGCATTTTCTTTATATATTCATCTGACAATGGCCACTTACTGCAATGAACAGGAGGGTACAGATATCTCTTCAACATACCGTTTTTATTTCCTTTTAATAAGTACCCAGAAGTGGGATTGCTGTATCATATGGTAGTTTCATTTTAATTTTTTGAGGAACCTCCAGTGGCTTTTATGATGACTGAACCATTTTACATTCCCACTGACAGTGTACAGGGTTCCCCTCTCCACATCCTTACTCATACTTCTTTTATATTTTTGATAATAGTCATTCTATCAGATGTGAGGTGGTACCTCATTGTGAATTTGATTTACATTTTTCTGATGATTAGTGATGTTGAACACCTTTTTATATACAGTTAGCCGTTTGTATGGTTTTTTTGGGAGAAATATCTATTCAGTTTCCTAGTCCATGTGTAAATTGGGTTATTTGCATTTTTGCTGTTGAGTTTCTTGTAGATTTTGGATATTAACTCCTATCAGATCAATGGTTTGCAAATGTTTTCTCCCATTCCATAACTTGCTTTTTCGCTCTACTGATATTTCTGTTGCTGTGCAGAAAAAGCTTTTTAGCTTGATGCAGTCTCACTTGCTCATTTTTGCCTTTGTTTGTACCCCTAAAATCATTGTCTAGACCAAAGACAAGTTTTTTACCCTGTTTTCTTTTAGCAGTTTTATGGTTTCAGGTCTTTTGTTTAAGTCTTTATTTCATTTGGGTGATTCTTATATGTGATGTGAGATAAAGAACACACTTCATTCTTTTGCATGTAGATATCTGGTTTTCCCAACACTATTTATTGAGTAGATTATCTTTTCCATATAGTGTGTTCTTGGCATCCTTGTCAAAGAGCTACAGTAATCAAAACAGTGTGGTATTGGCATAAAAATTGACATATAGATCAATGAAACAGAATAAAGAGTCCAGAAATAAGTTCATGCATTTATATAAAACTGGTCTTAAATGTGTTTTTAAGTTAGAATTAAAAATTTTTGTTTGTTTTTATTTCCTCTCTTATTTTAATAGCTTTAGGAGGTACAGATAGTTTTTGGATACATGGTTACATTGTATAGTGGTGAAGAGGTCTGGGCTTTAAATGTACCAGCTATCCCACCTGTGCACATTGCCCCTGATAGAAGCCTCAGCTGCTTTCCCTCTTCTGTTTTCTGAGTCTCCAGTGTCTATAGAGTCTCCATTCTCTATGCAATTGTAGATCCTTGGTTTAGCTTCCACTTGTAAATGAGAAAATGTGCTATTTGACTTTCTGTTCCTAGTTCAATTCACTAAGGATGATGTTCTCCAAGTTCATTCATGTTGCTCCAAAAGACATGATTTTATTCTTTTTGATAGCTGAATAGTATTCCATTGTGTGTGTGTGTGTGTGTGTGTGTGTGACATTTTTATTATCCTTTGATCAATTGATAGACATTTAGGTTGATTACAGATCTTTGCAGAATTGTGCTGCAATGAACTTGCAAATGCAAGTGTCTTTTTTGTATAATGAGCTCTGTTCCTTTGGATGGATACTTAATAGTGGGATTGATGGATCAAATGGTACATTTACTTTTAATTCTTTGAGAATCTCCTTATTGATTTCCAGGTTGTACTAATTTGAACTTCTGCCAACAGTATATAAGCATGCCTGTTTCACTGCGTCTGCACCAGCATCTATTGTTTTTTGATTTTTTTAATGATGGCCATTCTGACTGGTGTAAGGTGGTATCTCTGTGGTTTTAATTTGCATTTCCCTGATGATTGGTGATATTGAACATTTTTTAATGTGTTTGCTGGCCATTTACACGTCTTTTTTCAAGTGATGTCTGTTCATGTCATTTGCCCACTTTTTAATGGGTCATTTGTTTTTTTCTTATTGATTTGTTTGAGCTCCTTGTAGATTCTGTATATTAGTCCTTTGTCAGATACATACTTTATCTTCTCCCATTCTGTAGGTGACTGATTTGCTCTGTTTATTATATCTTTTGAAGTGCAGAAGCTTTTCAGTTTAATTAAGTTCCACTTATTTATATTTATTTTTGTTTTTGTCATTTTTGCTTTGGGGTTTAAGCTAAAGAATTTAATGATTTGCCTAGGCTGATATCCAGAACAGTTTTTGCTAGGTTTTCTTCTAGGATTTTTATGGTTCCAGATCTACCATTTAAGTCTTTAATCCATCTTGAGTTAATTTTTGTATATGGGGAGAAACAGGGATCAAGTTTCATTTGTCTGCAGGTAGCTAACCAATTTTCCCAGCACCATTTGTAGACTAGGGTGTCCTTTCCCCGTGTGTGTTTTTATTTGCTTTGTCAAAGATAAGATGGTTTTCAGTATTTGGGTTTATTTCCAAATACTCTATTAGGTTCCATTGGTCCTTGTGTCTGTTCTTGTACCAGTGCTATGCTGTTTTGGTTATTACGGCCTTGTGATATAATTTGAAGTCAGACAAGGTGATGCCTCCAGCTTTGTAATTTTTGCTTAGGATTGCTTTGGCCATTCTTGCTCTTTTTTGGTTCCATATGAATTATAGGATGTTTTTTTCTAATTCTGTGAAAAATGACTTTGATAATTTGATAGGGATTGCATTGAATCTGTAGATTACTTTGGGTAATATGGTCATTTTAACCATGTTGATTCTTTCAATCCATGAGCAGGGGATTTTTCTTCATTTGTTTGTGTCTTCTATAGTTCCTTTCACAGGGTTTTGTAGTTCTTGTAGAGATCATTCATCTCCTTGGTTAAATATAATCCTAGATATTTTAGCTTTTTGGCTATGATTGTAAATGGAATTGAGTTCTTGATTTGGTTCTCAGGTTGGTTGCTGTTGATGTATTGCAGTGTTACTGATTTGTGTGAGTTGATTTCATGTTCTGAAACTTTACTGAATTCATTTATCAAGGTCAGGAGTCTTGGAGGAATCTTTAGGATTCTCTAGGTATAAGGTCATATGGTTGGCATACAGAAGTAATTTGATTTCTTCTTTCCCAATGTGGTTACACTTTATTTCTTTCTCTTGCCTGATTGTTCTGGCTGGCACTTCCAGTGCTGTGTTAAATGGGAGAGGTGAAAGTGGGCACCCTTGCGTTGTTCCAGTTCTGAAGGGGAATGCCTTCAGCTCTGCTCTGTTCAGGATGATATTGGCTGTGTGTTTGTTGTAGATGACTTTTTTAATTTGAGGAATGCTTTTTCTATGCTTTTTTTGTTGAGAGTTTTTATTATGAAGGAATGCTGGATTTTGTCAAATACTTTCTCTGCATCCATGGAAATGATCATACGATTTTTGTTTTAAATTCTGTTTATGTGGTGGATTATATTTATTGACTTGTGTATGTTGAACTATTCCTGCATCTCTGGGATAAATCCACTTGATCATGGAGGATTCTTTTTTTAAATGTGCTGTTGAATTCAGTTTGCTAATATTTTGTTGAGGATTTTTGTGTCTGTATTTATCAGGGATATTGGTCTGTAGTTTTTTGTTTTGTTTTGTTTTGTTTTGTTTTGCTGTGTCTTTTCCTGGTTTTAGTATAAGGGTGATACCGGCTTCATCGGGTGAGTTAGGGAGGATTTCTTCCTCTTCAGTCTTATGGAATAGCTTCAGTAAAAATTGGTATCAGTTCTTCTTGAAATTGGCAGAATTTGGCTGTGAGGGCCTAAGGTCCTGGGCTTTTTTTTAATGGGGAGATTTCTGATTACTGTTTCAATCTCACTTCTCATTATTGGTCTGTTTGGGATTCTTTTTCTTCCTGATTCAAGGTTGGGAGTTTATATATTTCCAAGAATTTATTCATTTCCTCTAGATTGTCTAACTGCATCATTTTTGATTGAGCTAATTTGAATCATCTCTGTTTGTTTCTTAATTAATCTTGCTAGTGGTCTCTCAATTTTATTTTTTCCAAGAACCAACTTTTTGTTTCATTGATTCTTTATATTGTTGTTTTGTTTTCCATTTCATTTAGTTCTGCTCTGATCTTCATTATTTCTTTTCTACTGCTAGCTTTGGGTTTCATTTCTTCATATTTTTCTCATTCCTTGAGGTGTGACATTAGTTTGTCATCATATGATCTTTCAATGTTATTGATGTAGTCTGTAGCCCTATAAATTTTCCTCTAAGTACTGCTTTGGCCATATCCCAGAGATTTTCATAACTTTTTCCATTGTTGTCATTTATTTTCAAGCATTTTAAAATTTCCATCTTAGGATTTCATTGTTGGCCCAAGGATCATTCAAGAGCAGATTGTTTAACTTCCATGTTTTTGTTTGGTTTTGTGAGTTCTTCTTAGAGTTAATTTCTAGTTTTATTTCACTGTGGTCTGAGAAGGTGCTTGATACAATTTTAAGTTTTTAAAAAATTTATTGAGACTTAATGTGTGGCCTATCATATGGTCTGTATTGAAGGATGTTCCATGTACTGATAGGAAAAAATGCATATTCTGTAGTTTTGGGGTAGAATATTCTGTAGATGTCTGTTAATGCCATTGCTCTAGGGTACAGTCTAACCCCAATGTTTCTTTATTGACTTTCTGCCTTCATGATCTATTTATTGCTGTTAGTGGAGTGTTGAAGTGTCCCACTGTTTTTGTTGCTGTCTCTCTCTTTTCTTAGGTCTATATGAATTTGTTGAAAAACTTGGAGCTCTAGCGTTAGGTACATATATATTTAAAATTGTTAAAACTTCTGCCAGGTGCAGTGGCTCAAACCTGTAATCCCAGCACAGGGAGGCGGAGGCGAGAGGATTGCCTGAGTCCAGGGGTTTGACACCAGCCTGGGCAACTTGGTGAGACACCATCTCTACAATAAACCACAAAATTAGTCAGGCATGGTGGCGTGCGCCTATAGCTCCAGCTACTTGGAAGGCTGAGGCGGAAGGATCACCTGAGCCATGCATGTTGAGGCTGCAGTGGCCCTGACAACAGAGTGAGACTCTGACTCTAAATAAATAAATAAATGAACGAATGAATGAATGAATGTTGTATCTTTTTGTTGGACTGATTCCTTTGTCATTGTATAATAGCCATCTTTGTCATTTTTTTACTGTTGTTATTTTAAAGTCTATTTTATGTGACATGAAAATGACTACTCCTGCTCATTTTTGGTTTCTATTTGCATGGAATATTTTTTCCAACTCCTTGAGTCTATAGGAGTCTTCGTGAGTTAAGTGGGTCTCTTGAAAGGAGCACATATTTGGATTGTGTATTTTTATCCAATCTGCCAGTCTGTGTCTTTTTAGTGGGACGTGGAGACCATTTACATTTAGAGTTAATAATGATATGGAAGTATCATTCATATATATGTATTATTGATATATATATATATAGTATATATATTGATGTATATAGATAGATTGTATATATATTGATACATACATATATATGTATCATTCATCATAATGGTTGTTACCTGGTTGCTTTAATTATTTATTTTTTCTATTGTGTTGATGTTCCATAAGCCTGTGAACTTTATGATTTCCAGTGTTTTTCTTCTGGTGTATTTTGACCTTTTGTTTCAGTATTTAGGACTTTTTTGAATATTTGTTATAACGAGCTGGTCTTGAGGGGACACGTTCCCTCAGCGTTTGCTTGTCTGTAAATGAGTTCATTTCTCTTTCATTTATGAAACTTAGTTTTGCAGGATACAAAATCCTTGGCTACCTGTTACTCTGTTTAAGGAGATTGAAGATGGGCCCCCAATCTCTTCTGGTTTGTAGATTTTCTTCTGAAAAGTCTACTGTTAGTCTGATAGGTTTACCTTTGTAAGTTTTTTGATGCTTTTGTCTTACTGCTTTTAAAATCTTTCCTTCACATTAGCATAACCTGATGATATGTGCCTTGGGAATGATCTATTTTGCAACGAATCATCTGGGGGTTCTTTGGCTTCTTGTATCTGAATGTTTTAACTCTCTGGCAAGGCCAAGGAAGTCTTCCTCCATTAGTTCCTTAAAAAGGTTTTCCAAGCCTATTTTTTCTTTTTCCACAAAAACACCTGTGATTCTTAGGTTTGACCCTTTTGTACAATCTCATATTTCTTGGTGACTTTGTTTCTCTTGATTCTTTTTTCTGTATTGTTGTCTGATTGGATTAATTCAAAGGCCTTGTCATCATGTTCTGGGATCTTTTCTTCTACTTGTTCTAGTCTGCTTTTAAAACCTTCTTCTGCATTTTATATTTCCTAAATGAGTCTTTAATTTCCAGAAGTTCAGTTTTTTGGGGGGGGGTTGTCTCTATCTCTTTGTAGAATTTTTTATTCATGTACTGAATTTTAAAAAAAATTCTTTATGTTGATTTTTAACTGTTTCCTGAATATCATTGAGCAGTTTTATAATCAACATTTTCATTTATATCTCTGGAATTTCAGACTTCATTTTGTTTAAAGTCCATTACTGAAGAGTTCATGTAATCTTTTGGAGGTGTTTAAGAACTCTGGTTTTTCATATTGTTGGGATTATTTTTCTGGTTCCTCTTCATTGAAGTAGACTATTTCTTCTTATTTGAGGTTGTCAGAGGCTGCCGTAGGCCATGCTGGGTTCCCTTGATTATATGTAGCCTTAATGTAGTTAGTTTCTCCATTGCCAGCTGTGGTTGTGGTGTTCTGGGTACCTATCCCACCTTAAGGCATCCTGAGTGGGCGGAGTGGCTGTGATAGTAGTTTTAGCTGGGGTCTTGGATCAGACCTTCCCCCAAACCGAGCTATTATATTAGATATAATGAACTGTGCCAGTTGACCTTCTGTTAGGAGGTAATACTTGCGAGAGCAAGCCAGCTACAATGGTGGCCATGGGCTTTCTGCATAGCCTGTGTTGCCCCACAGGAGGTACACAGCTGATCTAGGCAGTGGGTAGGGCTGGGGAATTTTCCAAGTTCTCTGTCTGAAGCCTTCAAGGGGGATACAGGAAGAAGTGCTCCAGCTCCCTGCCTGTGTGTACTCTTGGCTACCCCAGTGGGGATTGGAAGGTAGTCCCCACCTACTGGGGTAACGTTTGCTGTGTTGTACAGAGGCTACACAAAAGAGTTTACATGGGGAAGGAGAGGTTGCTATGGTATGGAGTCCCACCCAGCTACCTCACCTTAACCTCAGGCAACAGTCTGCTTTTAGAATATCCAAGTGCAGTGGTCCTCATGTGTTCTCAGGAGCAGTCTGCCATGGTGGAATTTGCCCTTGGTGCCTGTTCCCTCCCAGTCTGGCTAGAAAGCAGCCTGTAGCCAGGATTGAGCACCCAGGAAGTGGCGGCTCTAGCCATTTAGGACTTCTTTCCCTCACCACTCCAGGTTGGTTTTGGCAGAGAATGACTGTGTACCCAGGCAGTTTTCTGTGAAGGACTGGAGTCCCTCGAGGCTCAGGGGGACTTCCAAG
This sequence comes from Cephalopachus bancanus, assembly GCA_027257055.1. Lineage (NCBI taxonomy): Eukaryota > Metazoa > Chordata > Mammalia > Primates > Tarsiidae > Cephalopachus > Cephalopachus bancanus. Next base: position 2,218,262 of record JAPVLO010000090.1, read on the forward strand.
TCTGTGGCAGGAGCATAATAGAACTCCTGAATTTCCCTTTCACCTCTCCAGAGGCTGCTTGTGGTTTGTGTGGCAATCCAGGCAAGTCTGGCTAGTTCCAACCCAGGCCTATTGATTTTTCTCTTCTTTGCAATCTGTGCATATTATCTTTTTTTTTGGTGGGTTATGGGGCATGCTGATGGTCCAGTTCCTCTCTGAGTGTGAGGAAGTCTCTCTATTTTGGTTTACTCCATGGGAGAAACACATTCTATCTGCTTCTTGTCGACCATCTTAATCCTAAAATTTTAAGATTGTAACTGCTAGAAATTTTTTTTTCAGAGTAAATTATAGGTATGAAGTACTGTTCTTAGATTGTCTAGAAAAATGCATATTTTTGCATATAGTGGACAAAATATTCATGTTTGGCGGGTGATGAATATTATTTATATGTTTCTTCTGTACTTTTCCTTTATATCATATATCATAATTCTAATGTATTAATTACTTATATAATTATTTGTTTAAATAAGTTTTACTGTTTTGTTTGTTGAACCTAGGAAGTAGGCTTTCAGTGTCATTCAAATTTGTTAATGAATTGTTGAATGAATTCTGTCAGTGCAATAAAATGACAAGAGAAGAGTATTTAAATTAAATTCTATAATACTTGAAGCTTTAAGAATTGTAATTTCGGGTTTTTTTATGTATCACATATACATAAACTTTCATATTGATTTCTATTTTGAAAAAGAATAAAAATAGACAAAATTGTAATCTATTTTGTCAGTTGATGTGCTAATTGTAGTTGAGCATCTTGTTTTCAGCAGAATACTTTCTGACTGTAGATTTTGATTTAAAAAATTTAAATTTAATATTAAAAGTTTTGTTTTAGAAACAGAGTTTCTATCTGTCCCCTAGGCTGGAGTGTAGTGGTTCAGTCATAGCTCACTGTAGGTCCTCAGCTTCCTAAGTAGCTTGGACTGCATACCTGGCTTTTTTTTTTTTTAATTTTGTAGCGGCAAGGTCTCACTATGGTGCTCAGTCTGTCTTGAATTCTTGGCCTCAAGTGATCCTACCACCTTGGCCTCCCAAAAGTGCTGAGATTACAGGTGTGAGCCACTGTGCCCAGCCGGACTACTTAATCTTGCTTGTTATATTTTGACTTGTATCGCCCGTAGCAGTCATAGTTTTATTACTTAACATTAAGTTTTAGTAATAGCCTTTCTTGAAACTTCTCAAAAAATTATTCTCATTTTATAGGTGAAACCGTGACTGGAGAATTATCGAAACTCTTGGATGAAATAAAACTCTGCCAAGAAAAGGATTATTCTTTTGAGGATTTGTGCCACACAATATCAGACCACTACTTAGATAATTTGAGCAAGATTTCAGAGGAAGAACTTGGGAAAAATGGAAGCCAGAGTGTAGTAAGTAAGGGGAGAAATGAAGACAATGCATCTGTCTTTGCCAGTTCAGTATGTACACCTAGGAGACATGGGATTTGGTACTTTATCAGATTATCAGATCCTGCCAATATCAGATGTCAATCACTCTTTTTCCTTGATGTTCATGTTTATCCTAACTGCATGTGTAGGAGAAGTAGTGCTTTGATATATTACTTATAGGTTGTGATTGTCTTTTTACTGTTAGACTTTCTCCTAACTCATGGATTTATAGTGTTTTTGATATTGTTCTTTTAGTTTTACTGGGCATAATAACATTGGTTCTCAAAGGAAGAAAATCTTGCTTTTGTCTGTCTTCCCCATTTTCTCTATGAACTCAGTCTAACCCCATCTTTAAAAAAAAAGAGTTGAGCCATTTGTATAGTTCCTCAGTCAAGTCTTAAGTCATAATAGGAGAGAGACTTTGGAAAGTTTAATCTGAGTTATTTTTATAATATTATGTAAATTCCAAGAGGTTCTGTTCTACAAGCTGAGACTCTAAAGCATGAGTTTGAGATTCTTACTCACTTGGATTTTTATATTAACAAAGTAGCAAGAAAACTGTAGAGAATCAATCGGTTTAAAAGATTTGTAAACCTACTTTGTGTCCTACAGAGGCAGGATTTATAGTATGACCTGGTATTAAAGGAATACATTATTATGATATAAATCACTTTTAGAAACTTAATTTGTTACAGAAATACTGTGCTTTTATTCAGAAGCCAATAATAGAGTGAACTGTGTTAAGTATGCCATATTTCTGAAAACTAAAATAATTACCAAGTATAGAGACTGTCCATTATGAGAACATTTACTTAATTTAGGTACTTAAAGTGAGCTGTGTCCCACTGTTGCCTGGGAGAGCACTTGCTAATGTAGTTTGATGGCTAGTCTTACCTCCTAGGCCTGCTTTTTTTTGGTTTCATTTTGTTTTTTGCTGCACTGTCTTTTGTAAAACATTGGCCCTAATAAAAATTCTTTACAAAGAGTTAAGAGTAATTATATATGTACTGAAGTAAATACTTGCAGGTTTTGCTAAATGAAATTTTTGTATTAATGAAATATTTATAGTGATAACTTTAATATCACACAAAGTTTTTTGTTTAAAAATCTAAAGCTGGTATATGCTACTTACTGATTGTAAATTAGTTATATTTTTACATTTTCTTGAAAGTTAGTTAGAACTTAAAACATATTTGTTCTATAGAAGCAATACATGGTGTTTAGGTTTTTAGATCTGTCCCTAAAGATTTCTCTAACTGGCAGCTTCTGGCTGTCTACTTCTAAAACTACAGATGTTCTTAAAACCCAAATTTTCTAGATCAGAGGTTTCTAAACTTTTTTTGTTATACATATACCATTAGTAAATACATTTTGAGCAAACGTGTATTTATTTACAAAGTATATATACCTACTACTACATTTATTTGTATTTATTTATAAATTATACATATATGCAATATACATATCTATAACTGTTCTAATAATATTTGATGTAAATTATGAGACATATATTACAAAAAATTCAAAGTGAGGAAGGTAAAGGATAAGTATAACATAGAGGAGCTCTAATTTTTTCTTTTCTTTTCAATGAGTATCTTTTGTTCCCTGGGGTCTTTATATGCTGCTTAGAGATCATGATTCAAATTTACGTCTTTCAGGAGGTTGTATCAAGGGCTTTGACACTGAGAGGATCACATAATTTGAGGAAAATATGTCAACATTTTATTTTCTAAACCAAAGACTGTAGTGTGATAATGGCAAGAGAGAGATTAATGCTCATAAATTGAACTGAAGTTCTCAAAATTTGAGCTTATACTTTTCTGCACTATTCTTTGTTCCTGCAATAAACCTGTATAGTAGCATTCTTTGAGAATATTGTCATATGAAGTATTAAAAGTTATGAGGCAGGAAAGCAGAAGGCATATATGAGTAAGAACAAGTAATTCTATTTAGAATAATAGAGTTTACAAAGGGGAAGGGAGACAAGATTAGAAGTCTAGGCTGAAGTTAGGCGATGGATGATTGGGAATGTCAGGCTAAGAATTTTGGTATTTGTTTTTTAGGAAATGAGAAAAATCTAAAGGATTTTGGGCAGATTAAAGACATCATTGGTTTGAACTGGACTTTCAGAAGATAAATCTAACATAAACGTATCAAATGTTTAAAAAGTAATCCAATTATTTTAACCATTTTGTATAACCTGTATTTTATTTGAGTTGTTGAATATTTGTTTCATTCATCAAAAATGTTTCTCCAGAATATTGTTTGAATTGTACTCTCAAATTATGCAAAAATGTTTAATCAATTACTTTTACCTAATATAGATAGTTGTTGTTATGTTTTGAATTTTAGGATTTATAGTGGCAATATGAAGCACAGTTCTTTAACGGGTCCAAAACACCTATACTAAGAAGCCCTCTATCACAGTGTGCAGACAAGACTAACAAAACAACAGACAGATATGAGAGTTGAGATTTGTTAGCTATTCTAATGCTTAACACAACTCCAGCTACTATTAAATAATACTAAAAATAGAGTTATAGATTTGGAAAGTCATTTAACTGACAGGTGGCAGAGTGAGGATTCTCAGAGCTAGTATTTTTAATTCCTTCCTTTGTTCCTCACAGTAAGCTACCATATAGCTAAAGGAATTTTTAACAAGGGAGAGCTCATTGGAGATTTATAGGTATTCATGGAAGACTTAATGGAAGCAGGGAGGGGCCGAACTGGGTCCTGGAGGAAGGGGAGGTGTGCACTGCACTTGTGTTGGGATGAAGGAGAAAGAATTCCAGCTTGAAGAAATGGTATGTGTGAAAGCACGAGGTAAAAATTAGTACATAATCTGAGGAGACTGTTTTACCATGAGAATTGGTTTTGGAAAATAGTGGGAAATAAAGTTGGGTAAGAAATGATAATACCTAAACTTATGAAGCACTTTACCTGTATCAGTGAACTTAATCTTCACAATAACTCTATGAGAGAGGTAGTACACATTATTTCTTCCATCTTACAGGTGAGAAGACAGAGGCACAAAGAGCTTCTGTAACTTTTTCAAGTTCACACAGTAGTTGTAGAGCCAGAATCTGAACACAGGCATCAGGGGCTGGGGCTGAAGCCATATCCCTTAGCATTGCACTATGTTGTCAGAGAACAAAGGCAGATAAGTAGATGGGGAAGCTAGTCAGAAGTTTAATTGATGCTGAGGTTGATAAATTCTTGAGTAGGCGAGCTCTCATGGAAATTTTAGAAGATAAAAATGGTAGTTGTAGATTGGATGATAATGATTCTCAGCAATTATTGTACAAGGGGGACCCAAAACAAAGCAGGAATTTTTTTTGGAGAATGGGCCCGTTGTGTTACAGACTTTCTCTGCTAGGTAAGTGTTCTGGAAATCCACTGGCATCAGAATACCTGCTGGCATTGGTATGAGAGGCTGCATTCGGCTTCAGTGAATTTTTTTTTTTTTGCAATTCTTTCCATGTGTTTGCCCATTTCATGATTGGTGATTTTTCCTAGTGCACCTGCCCACACCAAGCTGAGTGTTCAAAAGTTTTTGACAAAAAATGGCAGCCCCCTGTGCCCCACTCTCCCTACACTCATTTTTCTACCCAAGCAACTTTTTTTTGTTTCCCTGGATGAAAAAAGTCCTCAAAGGGAAACATTGTGCTGATGTAGAAGAGGTGAAACAAAAATGGCAGAAGCACTAAAAGGCATCAAAGTTAATGAGTTCTAAAACTGTTTTGAGCCATGGAAAAAGCATCTTTATAGGTGTATTGCATCAAATGGAGAATACTTTGAAGGTGAATGTAGTGTAAAAATGTAAGAATAAATGCACAATTTTTAATAAATAAATTCTGGTTTTTTGTGTGTCTCCCTCCTCGTACGTTAGATTTTCCTGGAGAGGCTCTAGAAACAAATAATGATACTCTCAGGTACCATTCCAGACCAACTAAATCAAAATCACTTTGGGTAGCTCTGAGCACTATTCTTTTAAAAAGCTACCCAGGTTTCTCTAAAATGCACACTCTTGGTCTAGGGAGCCAGAAATCTGCCAGGACCTTACTGAAGTAATTCAAGTTTGAAATGATGAATTAGAACTAAGATTTTGATAATACCACAAAATTATGGAATTTTTTTGAGATAGAGTAAATCTCGTAGTCTTACTATCCAGCCATCTTCTCCAGTTCTCCAGTGTAAGAGCTTCTAAAAGTCTCTGGAATTAGGGAATATCTTAGCTTGGATTGCTATAACAAATCAGCATAGATTGGGTGACTTAAAGAATAAGTCATTTCTTTTCATTTTTCACAGTTCTAGAGTCTAGGAAGCCCAAGACCAAGATTTTGGCATAGAGGGTGTCTGGCAAGGGCCTGCTTCCTATTGTTCCGTTGGTCATCTTCTCATTATATCCTCACATGGCAAAGAGCAGAGAGAGAAGAAGCACACTCTCTTGTGTCTTTTTATATGGTACTGATCCCATTCATTAGGACTCCACCCTCATGACCTGGTCACCTCCCAAACCCCCCCTTAATGCAACTACATTGGGGGTTAGGATTTCAACATAAGAACGATAGGGGTCATAAACATTGAATTGTGCTCTCAAAGGTTTGAAGGTTTTTGTTAATTATCAACAAAAGTCAAAAGTGTAGTCCAGCCATAGTCCCAAATTACCATACTTCTGTATTATACTGGATGTAGAAAAACATGTTTTTTTGTCTGTTATTAATGTTATTAAATGATGATCATTTGGGTTCAGTTAAAATTTAATTTCAGATAATATGACACTTCTGACTTTTTCATTGTAATATGACAAGTAATTCCATTTTCATTGTAATATGACAAGTAATTCCAAAAGTCATTTAGGAGAAATGAAAGTGTAAGGAAAATATGTTTTGTAGCGTTCATATTATTAATAAGTGTGTTTTACATATGAGTGATGTGACCTGAGTTTTAGAAGTATTTTACCTAGTCTTAGTTCAGCATAGTTTTTGTTGCCTTTTTTCTTCCAACAGAGGGCACTCCAATTCAGTAATTTAAAATACAAAATTGGCCATCTTATGTAAGAAATTTTATTTTTGAGTCAGAGATTTTTGGTTTTGTTAAAATATTAGCTGTAAGATGGTAGCTTGAACAGTTTTACTAATGTAATTTAAAAATTAAATTCTTATTATGATTGAATGTATTTAATTTGAAGCTTTTACTTTTATTGGAAAGGCCAGCTTAAGTTAAAATTACATTTTCTCTTGCATATGTTTTAATTCAAAAGTCAGTCTGTTTTAAATGCTCTTATAATACGCATATGAAACCATTTTCTAAGTTGAATTATGACATTATATAATCTAGAATGTAAATTTTGAAAAAATAAAAATACCCTAACATTCTTTACCAATCCATGAAATACAAGTTTTTTAAAGAATATGAAATATTCTGAAAAAATTCTGTTTTATTAATTTTTCCCCAACTCTTATATTCAATTTTTACCCCGTGTGTATAAACAATATATACAATTCTTAAGTATGAGTACATCATGCATGCCATAGATAAATTTGATGATAATAACTTAAAAACCATTAGAGCAGATTTTAGAATCCAGGTATTATGAAAACTTTTTTTTTAGATTTAAAATAGAAAAAGCATAATTACCTCCGCTTGTGTCTAGTAAACAAATAAGAATCTTGAAAGATGAACTGCATTATTTTTTTTTTTCTCCTGAGAGAAAACATAGATACAAGAAACATGTAAAGCTTTTGGTTTAAAAGGGATTACATTGACAGGTTTTGTGCAATTTCATTAAGCCACCACACCTCTTTTCTGTTATGTCACCTTTTCTAATACAAAATCTTAAACCACAGGCCAACCTTCTAAAATGTGAGATGTTTTATTTTAGTATTTTAACATTCACCTTGAAAGATTCTCAGTCTTTATGCCAAACTCTTCTTGAGAGCATTCTCTGGGGATAGGGTCCCTACTTTCAGAAAATATACTTAATTTGATACTAAAATTCATCAAATTTTAAAAATCAGTACAGGCAAATAAAGTTGCCTAAAAACTGAATGGTGTTTGTGAAACAAAATTTACTTTCAACACATTCTATCCCAATTTCTAGAGCTTTTTTTTTGAGTTGGAGTCTCACTCTGTCACTCAGACTGGACCAGGAGCGGCCACTGCAACTTTGACCTGCTGGGCTCCGGCGATCCTTCCGTCTCAGCCTTCCAAGTAGCTGGAGCTACAGGCGCGTGCTACCACGCCTGGCTAATTTTTGATTTATTGTAGAGATGAGGTCTGCCAAGTTGCCCAGGCGGGTCTCGAACCCACGGGCTCAGGCAATCCACTCACCTCAGCCTCCCAAAGCGCGGGATTACAGGCTGAGCCACCGAGCCCGACTTCTAGAGCTTATTATTAGGAATGTATCAGTTTCAGAATTTTGAGCAACCTCAGTGACTATCTCACCCATTTCCTACCAGATTTAGCGATGTTCAGGAAGTGAATTTTCTGAAACATTGAATGGAGTCTTCTTATAGCATATACATGAATCTTTAGCATATATGATTTTTGTTATAGAGGCACTAAATCTTAATCAGTGGTAACTGCCATCTTTTTTTTTTCAAGTTAGAGTTTCACTGTTGTCCAGGCTGGAGTACAGTGGCATAGCCACCTCAGCCTCAACCTGCTGGGGCTCAGGTAATCTTTCTGCCTCACCCTTCCAAGTAGCTGGAACCACAGGCATGTGCCACCATGCCCGGCTAATTTTTTTGATTTATTGTAGGGATAAGGTCTCACCAAATTCTCCAGGCTGGTCTTGAACCCCTAGGGTCAGGCAATACTCTTGTCTCTGCCTCCCAAAGTGCTGGGATTATAGGTGTGAGCCACCGCATCCAGCAGTAGCTATTATCTTATTAGAAATAGATACAGTGTTCAGAAGAAAATGTATAACTTTAATAATTTACATGTTTTGTAGTTGAACCAATTTTTTAGAAGTGGTGACTCAAGGCTGCTATGTACTCAGCCAAGTTTTGGACTCGCCTAATTGGTTTTGCAGGAATCAGGAAATGCATAGAACTAGGATTCTGTTGGCTGATGTTAATACTTTGAAAACAGTAACATTAGCCACATATATGTACTATATGTACATGCAAGGGGAAAACATCCAGAATCAGAATAATAAGATTTTTGCCCTACTCTTACTTCAGGCAGAACATTTTGAATCTGTAGTGAATCTAGGAAGATCCTTGAAATAAATGGCTACTAGAATAAAAAAGTCATTTTTCTGAACTTCTAGCAAAACTGCTTATACCTTTCGTGACACATTTCTTTCTGCTTTGTCTTGTATGTGTATTCACTTTTGTATTACTTCTTATTCATTGATGGTAGGTTCTTTATTCGATTGATCTCTGTAATTGCATCCTGCCTAGCATAGTGTCTTGCATTTAGTGGTCTCTCAGTGAAAGTTCATTGAATATTCGAATAAATGCATATAAGAGTGCCTGTGCTTTTGTAAATAAACCATTATCATTGAAAAATGTGTTTAAGTATTTGGTGATGAATTACAGCAACCAAGGAGAGGTTTTCCCCACCAAGAATGGTAGGAGTCTTAACTTCTTTCTTAGGAAGGTTGACTAGTCTAGCAGTTAAGAGCATGAGTCAGACAGATACGGGTTTACAACTCTGTTCTACTAGCAGGGTGACCTTTGGAAGTTACCTGACATTTTCAAGCTTTGGTTTCTACATCAGTTAAAAAAAAACAACAACAACTTACTGTGCCTTTCAATTAGTTGTAGAAAAGAGCTATTTTCTTTTCTTTTGTGTTGCTGAAGACATCTCATCTTGATTGTTATGTTTCACAGATTTTGTCCTTCTTTGTCCAGACTTTTGAATAGTCATGAAATCTCAATGTAGAGGGGATTTCTCTAGTAAAATACTAAATATTCTGTTCTTTCATTGGTTTAAGTCAGTATTTTACCTTGGAAAAAAACTAGACATCTATCATAATCAGATCTGCAGATGTTAGGAGGAGTCACAAATGCAGCAAATATTTGAACTTATATATAAAATTATCTCAATAGGTTGAGATTTTTGGCTTAAAGTAAAAACACAAAATTCAGTGAGGGTTAATATAAAGTTTTATATTTATAGTCCTTAAAAAAAATCAATGGTATAAATATAAGATGGGGAAGATCTAATTTGGAGAAGCAGCTTGTGCAAAACGTTTTAGGATGTTTAAATGACCACAAGTGTTATGTGAACCAACAGTGAATTATAACTGCTAAGAACCAACAAAACTGTTACCAATTGATGATCTTTGGAAATAATATATATTAGAAGCTAACATTTATTAAGTTTTAAGTCTTAGTACATAATAGACATTGTATAAGCATGTTAAAAATTGTTATCTTCTTTATTGTTCACAACAGTTCCATAAGGTAGGCTTTATTATCCTCAATTTCAGAATCAGGAGTAAAATAACCTACCCAGGATTATAGAGCTTCCAAAAGGTAAATATGGGCTCTGATTCAGTTCTAGTGTCTTACAAGCTCATGATCCTAACTGTCAGGTCATCTGTCTCTCATTGATGTCTTCCAGATTCACTTGCTCCATCTTTTCATCTTTCCTGCGAGCTCGTTGACTCAGACCCTCATTCCCTCTCACTTGAGTTATCGCAGGAGCCTCCCATGCTGTCCGCCTGCTTCTAGTCACTCCTCCTCAGCTGCTCTAGTTTATTGTGAGCACTGCTACCAAGTCAGTTTACCTGAAATGCAGTTCTTATCAAGTCATCTTCTACTCAAAACTAGCACTGATCCTCACTGTAGAAGTGAAACACCAACTTTTAACTCAGCATTCAAGACCCTTAATTTCTAGCTTTATCTTATATTTTCAGCTTTATCTCCTAGTAATGTCTTCAACAAATAAATATGTTTCAGTAAAATAGATTATGCCCAAGCATGTCTGTCTCTCCATATTTCTGTCCATGTTCACAATGTTTCATCTATATATAATTCTTTTCCTTACCATCTTTACTTATTGAAAACCATCCTTCAAAAAACCTTTTTTGATCCTCCTATTTTGATCCATCTGTTTGGATCATTATGTTTTATTTATAAATCTGTTATGTAAATTCCATAATCTGCTTTACATTACTTATGCATGAATCTTCTATTTTGGCTTTGCTTATAAGCTTCTTGATGACAGGGAAAATGATTAATCTCTTGTGTGTGTGTCTTTAGCATAGTTTCTCATTCACATGCTTAGTAAACATTTACTGAATTGATACAACAGCTATGGGCATGTCTGTTAGATACATGCATTTTGGTACAGATCTACAAGAAAAGCTCTGATATAGAATCTTCCTGATCTGAGAAGAACTTCCCCTGTAGGTTGAGTTTTCAAATGAGTATTTCACCAGTTTGTTGTGAAGATAAAATACCCAGATAAACTATATTACCGACTTCCTCACAATATAAGATAACTAGCATCTTAGGTCAAGCTGTATCTTTCTTATGTAATAATACATCTTTCTTACTGATGATAAGGAATCATGTATTACAGATACCATGTTTGATTCCTGATAACATATATAAAGGAAATATAGTAAAATGTATCTTGTTATTTATATTATTTTCAAATTCCTCAATATTTCTGTGATAAACATTTCTTTAGTACATCTCTATTATTCTTTCTTACATAATTGAGGTGGGCTGTTTTTGAAGCCTTTTTTTGCAGTGAATCTTAAGAAAAATGGATCTAAGTCAGTGCTCTGTTTTCTAATTGTTAATGATTCTTGCACATTCTATGTTCCCATTGATGCATAGTATTATGGTGTACATGTTCTTAAAATGTGTTCGACACTAAAATATATCTCAATATTGTGAACATTCTATTAAGGTTACTATACGTAGTAAACTTTCTTTGTAAAACATCTTAAATTTTTATATTTTGAACTTTATGAAGTTTGTGAAGTTACCATTTTTATACCCTTCAGATACAGCATCAGCCAGTTTTTGTTTTGATACTTCTTTCTGATTTCTTTGTAATCTCTAACTTGTGAATTTAAGTTTTCTTATTTATTTATTTATGAAAGATGTGGAGTACAATTCAGGGTTAGGTATACAAATGTTCATTATGCAGGTACCCTTGTTAATGAGGTGTGCCCCTCCCTCCCTTGGCAGTTTCCCACTATTGCCAATCCCTTTCTTATAACATTATGATAATTGTTCAAGGTCCACTTATGGGTGAGAACATATGGTACTCTCTTCTTTGTTTCTGTGATAGATCACTGAGTATGATCAACTCCAAATCTATCCAAGTTGCTGCAAAGCCCATATGTTTGTTCTTCTTTATGGCTATATAATATTCCATTGTGTATATGTAACCACTTTTTTTTTATCCAGTTGAGCTATGATGGGCAGCATGGCTGGTTTCATGTTTTTGCTATTGTGAATAGAGCAGCAACGAACATGTGTGAGCAGGTATCTTTTTTGTAGAATGATTTGAGTTCCTTTGGGTATATTTCCAATGGGGGGATTACTGGGTCACATGGAAGGTCAGTTTCTACTTCTTTCAGAAATTGCCACACTGTCTTCCAAAGAGGTTGCACTAGTTAGCATTCCTACCAGCAGTGTAGAAGTGTTCCTTTTTCTCCACATCATTACCAGCATCTATTATATTTTGTTTTATTAATGATGGTCATTCTTACTGGGGTTAGGTGGGATCTCAGTGTGGTTTTGATTTGCATTAATCTGATGATGAGTGAGGCTGAGCACTTTTTCATGTGTCTGTTTACTGCCGTATATCTTCTTTTGAGAAGTGTCTATTCATGTCTTTTGCCCGCTTTTTAATAGGGCTGTTTGTTTTTTTCTTTTCAGCATGTTTGAGTTCCTTGTAAATCCTAGAGCTAGGTCTTTGTCAGATATACAGTTGGCAAATATTTTTTTCCCATTCTGTGGGCTGTTTCTCTGCTCTCTTGATGGTTTTTTTTTTTTTTGCTTTGCAGAAACTCGTCAGTTTGATGAGGTCCTAGTTGTTTATCTTATTTCTTATGGTATGGGCACTTAGGATTTTGATCAGGAAGGGTTTCCCAGTACCCTTTACTGAATAGGTTCTCCTCTCCCCAGTGGTTGATGTTGGAGGGTTTGTCAAAGATGAGTTGGTTGAGAACCAGGTAAAGATTCAATGGAAAAAGAGAACTACAAGCCAATATCCCATATGAACATAGATGCAGAAATCCTCAACAAGATTCTGGCAAATCAGTTCCAAAAACACATCTCGAAAATCTTCCACCATGACCAAATAGGCTTCAGGTAAAGATCCAACAAAAAAATGTGAACTACAGGCCAATATGCCTTATGAACATCCTCAACAAGATTCTAGCAAATCAGATCCAAAAACACATCTCAGAAATCATCCACCATGACCAAGTAGGTTTCATCCTCAAATGCAGGGCTGGTTCAGTAGTCTCAAGACCATAAATGTAATGAAATACATCAACAGAGGTAAAAACAAGAGCCACATGATTATATCACTAGATGCAGCAAAAGCTTTCATAAAATCCAGCATTTTTTTCTTGATAAAAACCCTCAAACACCTAGCTATAGAAGGAACATAGCTCAAGCAATAAACCCACAGCTAATATATTGCTGAATGGACAGAAACTGAAAACATTTCCCCCAAAAACTGGAACAAGACAAGGCTGCCCACTTTTACCCCTCTTGTTCAACATTGGGTTGGAAGTCCTAGCTCAGGCAATTAGATAAGAGAAGGAAAAGAGGAAGTCAGGTTATCCCTCTTTGCTGATGATATGCTCCTATACCTTGAAAATCCAAGAGAATCTGTCAAAAGCCTGCTTGCACTAATAAAGGACTTTGGCAAAGTTTCAGGGTACAAAAATATGTGCGAAAAACAGTTGCATTCCTATACACCAACAACAAGCAGGCAGAGACCCAAATTAAAATCACAATCCCATTCACAATAACCACAAAAAAAAAAAAAAAGAAATACCTCGGCATCTTCCTAACCAGAGAAATGATAGACTTTTACAGTGAAAACTACCAAACACTGCTCAAAGAAATCCATGAAGACACAAACAAATGGAAAAATATTCCATGCTCATGAATAGGAAGAATCAACATTGTTAAGATGTCCATCCTACCAAAGGAAATCTGCAGATTCAACACAATACCCATTGAATTACCAATTTCCATCATTCTTCTCAGACCTGGAAATGACAATACAGAAATTTATATGGAAAAGTAAACGACAATGAATAGCCAAAACAATCCTTGGCAAAAGAAACAAAGCAGGAGGTATCACACTTCTAGACTTCAAATTTTAAGGCTACAGTAATCAAAACAGCCTGGTATTGGTACAAGAGCAGGCATATAGCCAATGGAACAGGATAGAGATTCCGGAATTTAAGCTTTCTATTAGAATAACTCAGCTATTATGATTTTCCTGAGAATCTGTACTTTATGCTCAAGAGTAATTGTAATTTTTTTTGAAAATGTAGTAATCATTCACCTTTCTTTTCACACCACTTTCTGGATAATGATAAAGTTAAATTTTGACAGCTTTAAGTCATTTTTCACATTTAATTTTTTCATGTGCCATAGAGTACCTAATTTGTAATTCTTTTTGAAGGCATACATTTGGGAATCTTTGGTTCTCTTTTGGAGTGAAGACCTTGGACAGCTTGCCATTGATAAAAGAATTCCATTTTGCTACTTAATGCCAAAAGAAATCAGGTGAGAGCCTGAGCTTACAGAGACATGTCAGGGTAATAATCACTATTTCTGTGTCCAGGGAAATATTTTTTTACCTTGAAGAGCAATTTAACTATAATGTAATAGTGGACTAGTAACCCATGAAAAATTGCTGAAATTGCTCATGCTACAACATAGGTTAATCATGAGATTATTTGAGCCACTACTAAAGAATATTGGAATTCATTCAGCCTCTAACAGCTGAAGAGCTGGGATTTTCTGTCACAGAGTCAAAATCAGTAATAGTAGGAGGAAAAGATACTGTGTGACCTGCTTCAGTCTCAGGCATAGATTTTTAAAATTTGTGTTTTCATCCTGCTTCACCAGAATTTGCGTTTCTACCATCTATGCTTTTTAATGTTCTAAAATGTTGGTTTTTTATGTTTTTATAACCCCCATTTAGCTAATAACTGCCATTCTATGTTATTAAATAGTTAATAGTGAGAAGCAAAGTCTTAATTTGGAGAAATAATTAATAGTCAAGCAAATGAATTTGATAGAAACTGAAAGGCTCTGAAATGAAAAAAGAAAATGAACCAATGAGAAGTATAGGGATCATGAAAGTGGAAATAGCCTGCCCCCAGAATAAATGAGACAAACATTGAAATGTTATATCTTTTCTTACAATCCATTATTTGTTGCTGAAATAAATCTGTGCCAACTTGAAATATTTCCTTTTTGACCTTGATTCTGTAATCTTACTTTTACTTAGCCTGGAGCCACTTTCCAAAACATTAAAGTGTCTTTACTGTCATAGTTGTTAACATCCTTTCTAACTTACTGAGCTCTCGCTTTAAATAATTATACTGATTTCTTCAATGATGTAATTTTTTTTATTTTAAAGATATGGGGTAAAATTCATGGTTAGGTATCCTAATGGTCATTTTATAGGTAAAGTTTGGGCCTCACTTTGGTCCCTACTTCACGTGGTTTGAGATCAGGTACCCTTTAAAAAAATAATAATAGATAAATAAATAAATTTTTATCATAAAGATGTGGGGTACAATTCAGGCTTAGGTATACAAACAGCTGATTATTCAGGTACCCTTGTTGATGAGGTATGCCCCTTCCTCCTCTAGCAGTTTCCCTCAACTGCCATTACCATCCCCCATCCCCTGAAAATTTCCCACTACTGCCAATTGCTTTCTTATAGTATTATAATTGTTCTAGGTCCGCCTATGAGTGAGAACATATGGTACACTGTTCTTTGTTTCTGTGATAGATCACTGAGTATGATTGACGCTAAATCCATACAAGTAGCTGCAAAGTCCGTATGTTTGTCCTTTGTGGCTCCATAATATTCCATTGTGTATATGTACCACATTTTTTTATCCAGTCCAGCTTTGATGAGCAACATGGTTGGTTCCATGTTTTTGCTATTGTGAATAGAGCTGCACCAAACATGTGCAGGTATCTCTTTTGTAGAATGATTTGAGTTCCTCCGGGTATATTCCCAATAGGGGAATTGCTGGGTCATATGGAAGGTCAAGTTCTAGTTCTTTCAGATACCACTACACTGTCTTCTAAAGAGGTTGCACTAGTTTGCATTCCCACCAGCAGTGTAGAAGCATTCCTCTTTCTCTGCATGCTCACCAGCATCTGTTGTTTGTTTTATTAATGATGGCCATTCTTACTGGTGTTAGGTGGTATCTCACTGTGGTTTTGATTTGCATTTCTCTGATGATAAGTGAGGCTGAGTGAGACTTTTTCATGTGGCTGTTGGCTGCCCGCATATCTTCTCTTGAGAAGTGTCTATTCATGTCTTTTGCCCATTTTTTAATGGGACTGTTTGCTTTTTTCTTTTGGGAGTGTTTGAGTTCCTTGTATATCCTAGATGTTAGGCCTTTGTCATATACAGTTGGCAAATATTTTTTCCCAGTCTGTGGGCTGTCTCCCTGCTCTCTTGGTGGTTTCTTTGGCTTTGCAGAAGCTTGTCAGTTTGATGAGGTCCCATTTTTCTATCTTACCTCTTATGGCATGGGCACTCTGTGTTTTGATTGGAATTGGTTGCCCGTTCCAATTTCCATAAGGTTGTTGCCTGCATTTTCTAAGAATCTTATAGTTTGAGGTTTTATGTTTAGGTCTTTGATCCATTTAGAGTTGATTTTTGTGTATGGTGATAGGTAGGGGTCTTGTTTTAATCTGCATGTGGTTAGCCAGTTTTCCAAGCACTATTTGCTGAATTGGTTCTCTCCTCAGTCGTTGGTGGTGGAGGCTTTGTTGAAGATGAGTTGATTGAGAAATTGAGGTTTTGCCTCTGGAATCTCTATCCTGTTCCTTTGGTCTATATGCCTGTTCTTGTACCAGTACCCAGGCTATTTTGATTATCGTAGCTTTATAATAAAGTTTAAAGTCTGGGAGTGTGATACCGCCTGCTCTTTTTTGTTTTTTGGTTGTTTGTTTTTTTTTTTGCAGTGGATTGTTTTGGTGATTCGTGGTCATTTATGTTTCCATATGAATTCCTGTGTTGTCATTTCCAGGTCTGAGAAGAATGCTACTGGTAATTTAATGGGTATCACATTAAATCTTTTGATTGCCTTGGGTAGGAGGATATGTTAACAATGTTGATTCTTTCAATCCATGAGCATGGAATATTTTTCAATTTGTTTGTGTCATCTTTGAGCAGTGTGTTGTTGTTTTCAATGTAAAGGTATTTCACGTCTCTGGTTAGGAAGATGCCAAGGTACTTTCAATAGGATTGGTAGCAGTTCCTCCTTGCATGTTTTGGAGAATTATCCTGCAACACCATTTGGTCCAGGTCTTTTTTTTGTAGGTAGTTTTCTAATGACATGGTCAATTTCCTGAACTGTTATTGGTCTATTTAGGGTCTTAATTTCCTCTTGTTTCTGCTTGGGGAGGTTGTGTGATGTCAGAAAGTTCTCCATTTCCTTTAGGTTTTCAAGCTTGTTTCCATATACGTGTACATACTAGTGTCTGTTAATCTTTGGTATTTCTGGGGTAAATTGTGACTTGATCTTTTGCATTTCTGATTGTGTTTATTTGGACTTTTTCTCTCTTTTTCTTGGTCAGTCTAGCTAGGGGACCATCAATCTTATTTATCCTTTGAAAGAACCAGCTTTTTGTTTCATTGATTTTTTTTGTATTATCTTTTTGTCTTCTATGTCCTGAATTTGGGCTTTTATTTTGATGATCTGGATTCTTCTGCTGAAGTTAGGGTTTTGGTGGTCTTGCTTTTCCACCTCCCTTAGGCGATTTGTTAGGCTGTTAATTTGTGATCTTTCCATTTTCCTCATGTGTGTTCATGGAGATATGAATTCCCCTCTTAATACTGATTTCACAACATCCCAGAGGTTTTGGTAAGATGTTTCTTCGTTTTCATTTGTTTCCAGGTATCTTTTTTTTTTTGAGTTGGAGTCTCATTCTGTCACCCAGATTGGAGTGCAGTGGCCGCTCCCAGCCACCACAGCCTTGACCTACTGGGCTCTGGCGATCCTTCCACCTCAGCCTTCCAAGTAGCTGGACTACAGGTGTGCGCTACCATGCCCAGCTAATTTTTTTGATTTATTGTAGAGATGAGGTCTTGCCAAGTTGCCCAGGTGGGTCTCGAACCCGCGGGCTCAGGCAATTCACTCACCTAGCCTCCCAAGGCACGGGATTACAGGTTGAGCCACCAAGCCCCGCTCCAGGTATCTTTTAATTTCTGTTTTGAGTTCCATGTTGACCCAGGAGTTGCTTAGCATCATGCTGTTTTGTGTTCATATCTTTGTGGGTTTTGGGGGAACTTTGTTGGTGTTGATATTTATTTTTATTTCACTGTGGTCTGAGAAGGTGCATGGCAGGATTTCTATCTTGTGAAATTTGTATATGTTTGATTTATAGCTGAGGTTGTGGTCTATATGGAGTATGTTCCATGTGATGATCAGTAGATTGTATATTCTGTGGTCGTTGTGTGGAGTGTTCTGTAGGTATCAATAAAGTCCATTTGGTCAAGTGTCACATTGAGGTTCTGGATCTCCTTGTTGATTTTTTGTCTTGTTGATCTGTTTAGGGTTGTGAGTCGGGTATTTAAGTCCCCAGCTATGATAGTGTTAGAGTCAATATCTTTTTTAAGTTTACCTGGAAGCTGCTTTATGAAAGTTGATGCTCCTATGTTGGGTGCATATATGTTTAAGATGGCTATTTCTTGTTGATGGATTGAACCTTTTATCATTATGTGGTGACCTTTTGTATCTTTAAAAATTTTTAATAGCTTAAAGGGTATTTTGTCTGATGTTAAGATTGTGACTCCTGCTTTCTTTTGTGTTCCGTTTGCCTGAAATTTTGTTTCCCATTCTCTTACTTTGAGTCTGTGAGTGTTCTTTCTGGTGAGACAAGTCTCTTGGAGACAGTATATTGTTGCCTCATGATATTTTATCCAATATGCCATTCTATGTCTTTTCAGTGGTGCATTTAGTCCATTCACGTTGAGGCTAATTATTGAAATGTGAGAGTATTTATCCCTGTCATGGGTTCTTATAGTTTGTTGTTGTTGTTGCTGTTTGTTTGTTGTCTTTCTTTTGATTTTTGGGTTGATTAATGTGTGTTTTCAATCTTTTTCCTGCATTCTTGTGATGGGCATTGTTGTTCTTTTTTTCTTTGTTCTGTGTTTAATATTTTCTTAAGTGTTTCTTGTAGAGCTGGTCTGGAGGCAGCATAAGATCTTAGGGATTGAATGTCTGGGAAGTATTTTAATTCTCTATCACTGATGAAGCTTAGCTTAGCTGAGTAGGTAATTCTTGGTTGAAATTGTTTATCTTTGAGAAATTTGAAGATTGAGCTCCAAGCTCTCCTAGCCTGAAGTGTTTCTGTATATTAATCTGCTGCTATTCTAATTGATCTTTCCCGGTAGGTAGTCTGACCTTTTTCTTTTGCTGCCTTTAGGACTTTTTCTTTTATACCTACTTTGTGTAGGTGAATTACTATGTGTCTAGGAGTTGGTCTACTTATTTGTTGTCTTGTAAGGGTTCTCTGAGTCTCTTGTGTTTGACTAGTCATGTCACTGATGAGATGAGGGAAGTTTTGTATAATTTCATAGAATGTTTGTTCCAGTGTAGTCTCTGTTTCTCTCTCTGCCTTGGGAAGTCCTTTTAACCTTAGGTTCAACCTCTTGAAACAATCATTCGTTTCTTGAAGTTCTTACTCTGTCTTTTTAAGCTTATTTTCTGTGTTTTTGACAGTTTGGATTAGTTCCATATTTTGGTCCTCAAGTTCTGAGATTCTTACTTCTGCTTGGCTAATTCTGCTTTCCATGCTTATTAGTGTGTTATTATTTCATTCACTATATTCTTTATTGCTGTTATCTCAGTTATCAATTCCTTTATTCTTTCTTGTCCCTCCTCGATTCTATTTAGTCTCTCTTTTAATGTCTTGATATCTTGGTTTGTGGTTTGAGAGAAGTCAGTCTGGGGCTCTTCATTGTTTGCATTCTAAAATCTGTATTCTCAGTGGCTGACCTCCCAGGGCTCTGTATGGGACCCATATTCTTCTTTTGGTTTTTCTTCATTTGTGTAGATTTTCCTCTCTCCTTTTTTTTTTTTTGTTTTAACCTCTTCTTTAATTCTGTTGTTTGGGGATCAGGGTGCGGGGAGATAGCTTTTACTTCTGTTTGCTCAATCTCTTGTTCTTCCTTATGTGGATCGTCTGGCTTTGTTTAGTTTGAAGCTGGACTGTGGATGGGGAGCTATACTTTTCCAGTTCTGAGGGGGAGCTGTGATTCAGAAAGTATCTGCAGATCTCAATATCTACTGACAGGTTTATGGGGCCCCTGGAACTCACTTCCCACTACCTTACAATCTGTCCATGCAGTGGGGGTATAGGTTTGCCCCTGAAAGCAAAATGAGGTAAGAAAAAGGAAAGGAATGGAAAAAGGAAGGAGAGGAATGAAAGGAGGGTGTAGAGAGAGAATAAGAGGGAAAACAGGCAGGCGTACCAACTAACAAATGTTAAAAGAGACACAAAGAAAAGATTAAAAAAACCCTAAAACATACAGACAATCATACAAACACACAAACTGACAGAGACCTCCCCCATTGATGTTCTCTCCCTCAAAAACACCCATACACAAACAGAAAGTCTTAAAAACAATAAAATAACAGAAACAAAGCAAGTATGAAAATGTAATCAAAACAAAGAGAGTGAAAAAAAGAAAAAAACTGAACAAAAAACCAAAAAAAGAGAGCAAAACAAAGAGACCAACAAAAAACAAAACTTACTCTGAGGTGGTTCCTGTAAGTCCAATTTCCTTTCGGCTCTCATCTCCAGCCCCTCCCCTCTGCTCTCAGAGCAGAATGATAGGGCTGCTCTCAGTGTGGGTCAGATGCCCCAGGCCTACTGTGGGAGGAGGGTGGACCGTATCTGGACTCACCCATCTTGCTGCCTGTCAAGTCTCCCACTCAGCTCTGATGTGTCTGTGTCTGATCCAGCATGGGGAAGGGGTATCTGTCTCTCCAAGTTTGATGAGATTACCTCTAGGTCCCGGGTTGAAGGCTGGGTGGAGTTGGGTGCGGCAATGCAGGTCTCTGCCTGGTCCCAGGACAGAGAAAATAACTCGGGACGGCGTTTCCTCACCCCTCACCAGTGATAGGGCTCCTCTCCATCTCTCCACAACTGCTCTCTCTGCAGATCACAGACTCCAGCCACTTTGCTGTCACAGGTGATGGTGTGAGTCGGGCTCCAGGAGATGAGGATCAGCTGAATTTAGCAGGCTTTTCTCAGGAGAGTCCTGAGAGCTGAGACGATCCTTGTGCCTGGGGCTCTAACCTCAGGGTGGTGGAGGGTTGCAGTGACCTGTGGAGGACAGCCCCGGGTGCATGAACCCAAGTCTCCCCTCAGATGGACTTTCACTCTCCCACCGGCACATGCTCGCTCATGTAGAGATTCTTTATGGACTCTCACTTTTGCGAAGACTCTCACAGTTTGACCTGTCCTGTTACCATCTTGTTGGAAATCCCCCATCCAGTTTTTAATGGGTTTTTTTTTTGTTCTTGAGTTGTTGGAGTTCCTTGTAGATTCTGGGTATTAGTTCTTTCTCAGGGGCATAATTTGCAAATATTTTTTCCCATTCTGTAGGTTGGTCTGCTTATCCTGTTAATTTTTTATTTTGCTTTGCAGAAGCCTTTTGGTGTAATTAAGACTCATTTCTCTATTTCTGGTTTTATGGCATTTGCTTTTGGGGTCTTCATTCTAAAGTATTTTCCTAGGCCAAAGTCCAGAATGTTTTCTAGGATTTCTTCTAGAATTTTTATATCTTGAAATCTTATGTTATGATCAGAGTGCGAGAAGGTACATTGCCATTATGCAGAGAATTTAATGAAGAGACTTTTATTTATGCTGGCGTCCGAGAGTGGACTATTGTTCTAAAGGGCTCTCAGTCCCAAGTGAAGCAGGCGGTGGGCTTATAAAGGCAAAAACCGCAAGGATACATAGCAACTTAGCAACCAAAATGGGAACTTTGATTTTTAGGGAGTTTTGATCAACTTTAATGTCCCAGGCATAGCCAGTGACTGGAACAATTAGGGCATTTACATGGAGATAAGGTGGAAGGGCTGCTATACAATGGAGTTACCTTGGTTAGGTTACTAACAAAATATAGGCTTATAATATGAGAATGTAACAATGAAGTTTTGCAAGGCATAGCATTTGAGTTTAGTTGACAAAGCATACAATTATACGGAACTTGTGGCTAGGGAGTTTTCAAACGGTCAGGGGAAACAGTTTATGGGAAACAGGAATGTGGGTCTTTGAATACAAGGAAGTTATTTTAGTCACACGCGGGAGGGGGGTGTTATATGTGGGCAGCAAGCAGCTAAGATGGAGGATTTTTAACAAAAATGCAGTTATTTATATTAAGCAAGCTAGTACAAGCTATTATAAGTTTTACAGACATTTAATTCCCCCCTTTTACTTGTTCATGAGTCAATGCGTTGACTTATCTGTTATAGGTATACTGTTTGTACTGGGGTTGTGAGGATGATCATGTAGGGTTCCTTCTAGGCAGGGGTCAGTCCTTCTTTCTAGAACTTTCTGACGTAGACCAAATTTCTAGACTGGAATGGATGACATGGTGTGGAGGTTGGAGTTGGCAGTACAGCATACACGTTGGTGTGGACAAGGTTCTGCACCCACTGTAAAGACTGGAGATACTTTAACAGAGATTGATTAGTAAACTTTTTAAGAATAGGATCCTGCAAATGGGGTATCAGAGGAGGGGGGTCTTCCAAACATGATTTTATAGGGAGTAAACCCAGCCTTGTATGGGGTACATCTAGCTCAAAGAAGAGCTAAAGGTAAGAGAGTTGCCCATTTTTCACGGTTTTTATTATTAATTTAGATAAAGTATTTTTTAGAGTCTGGTTCATACCCTTTACCTGTCCAGAACTTTGTGGTCGGTAAGCACAATGCAGTTTTCATTTGATGTGTAGTGCTTTACTAGCCAGCTGTACTATGGACGAGGTGAAGGCAGGACCATTGTCTGAGCCAGTAGAAAGAGGAAGCCCATACTTAGGAATTATTTTATTTGACAAGTATTTTGCAACAGTAAAGGCAATTTTATTTCTTGTGGCAAATGCTTCTACCCATCCCAAAAAAGTGTTTACTAATACTAGTAAATAATTGTATCCTGCATGTGGCAGTTTTATTTCAGCAAAGTCTACTTCCCATTGCTTACCAGGGCTTAATCCTTGCACCCTGATTCCTGGAAGGGGTTTTGGCCCTTCCTTGGGATTGATGCGGGCACAAGCACAATTAAAGTTGCTGAGTTAGCTTGGTCTTTTAAGTTGTTGATAATATAAAAACAGTTTAAAAGTTCAGCCATTTTGGTTTCCCCTCGGTGGGTGGTAGAGTGGAGTGTTTCATTAATTTTTTTGCAAGAACTTCAGGTAGGACAAATTGGAGTCTTTAACCCACCAGCTGTCAGGTTTTTTGTAAGCTCCTGCCAGCTCTACAGCTTTTTTTTCTCTGTGTGTATATCCGGGCCGCTATGGGAGAGAAGGAACTGGAAACGTTTTAGCAGTAAAATAGTTAGTTCAATTTGGGAGTTCTGCTGCTTCCCGAGCTGCCCGGTCTGACAGGTGGTTTTCAGTTGCTTCTAGAATGTCAGATTTTTGGTGACCTTTACAATGAATAACAGCTACTTTTATAGGGAGCCAAATGATTTCCAAGAGGGCTAATATTTTTTCCTTGTTTATGAAAGTCTTACCTGCTGTGGTGAGAAGGCCACATTCTTTGTATATCATGGCATGTACATGAAGTGTAGCAAACGCATATCGGCTGTCAGTGAAGATGTTTACTCGTTTTTCTGCTCCCCAGCGCAGGGCTTGAGTTAGAGCAATTAACTCAGCCCTTTGGGCAGAAGTACTCTGAGACAGTGCCTGTGACCAGATTATGTCATGAGCTGTAGTTACCGCTGCACTAGCCTTACGGACCCCATTTAGTACCAGGCTGCCACCATCCGTGAACAGGTCAGTAGAGGAGTGTCCTGAAGATTAGGTTGGTTGACCTGGGTGATGTCTAACACATTCTCGCAGTCATGCACTGGTGTCTCTGGATGGTCATCAGGCAAGGTTGAGGCACTGAGTAGGAGAGAAAGTTAGTCTGGGCTGGTCTAGTAGTAGGCTCCGATACTGGGTAATATGTGCATTTGACATTCAATGGCCAGAGGCTTCCTGGAGCAGAGTCTCAACAGCATGGGGAGCAGTTAAAGTCAGGTTCTGGCCGAAAGTTAGCTTGTCTGCTGTTTTAACCAGCAAAGCCATGGCCACAATGGCTTGAAGACAGGAGGGCCAGCCAGAAGCTACCGGGTCCAGTATTTTAGACAAATAAGCTACCGGTCTTTTCTATGGCCCTAGGGTCTGAGTGAGGACTCCTTTGGCAATTTCTTGTTGTTTATGAACAAACAAGTGGAAAGGCTTGGTAACATTTGGGAGGACTAGAGCCAGGGCTTGAGTCAGAGCTGTTTTTAACTGCTGGAATGTTTGTTTTTCAGCAGCAGTCCAGTTTAGGGGTTGGTTTCCTGCTGTGGCTGTGTATAGGGGCTTGGCAATTTCAGCAAATTCTGGGATTCACAGCTGGCAATACCCTGCCGCCCCCAGGAATTCCCGTACTTGTTTCTTTGTGGTTGGCATGGGAACCTGAAGAATGGCTTCTTTCCAGGCCAAGGTTAGGGCTTGTTTACTTTTCTTTAGCTGGTATCCCAGGTAGGAAACTTCAATTGAACAGAGTTGTGCTTTTTTTTGTTGACATACGGTAGCCCAGATCTTGGAAAAGCTGTAACAGAGTCTTAGTGCCTTTTAAACAAGTGTCCAAGTCTGCAACTGCAAGCAAGAGATTGTCTACATACTGGAGTTCGTTTAGGATGTAAGGCACAGACCCTGACAAATTCTGTTGCAAAGCTTCTCCAAAAGGGTCCAAGTTAACTGACCGGTGTCCCCAGAGTCAGGATCTGTCCATTTAAAAGTAAAGATAGGTTGACTAACAGGGATAGAGGAGTAGAGGAGAAGGCATCCTTTAAGTTTAACAGTAGGAACAAACATTTCAGTTTTGTCAGGTGAAAACACAATAGTGGCTTTTAACTTCCGAAGCAGATTTCGGCACATCAGAGGGAATGGGCAGTTCGGAGCTATGAGGAATGAGTGGGTAACCCATTTTTGTCCTAAGTTTATAGTTTGGTAAGAAGTGAATTTACAACTAGTAATTGCCCCCATTGCCCCCTAAAGTCAGTTCCTGGGGCTTGGAGGGCCGTTACCAGGATTTTAGCTTGTTTCCTGGCAGCTTTATTGGCTGCCTGTACTGCCTGTTTCTGTTTCTTAGCATTCTGATTGTTAAAAATCTTTTGGGCTACTTCCAGCAACTGAGAAATATTTATTCCTGTAAAGCCTTTAAGCTTCTGTAATTTAATTTATTTTTTCTTTCTGATGTCTGGAGCTTCCTGTGCTACTAATTAATAGCTTGAACATTCTCAGGGGCCAAGGGATTGAACAGGGTATAAGTACGAAAAGTCTCCTGGAGGCATTCAAGGAATGTCCCTTGGAGATTTCTCGGGACCCCGGAGAATCTCGGTAGTTTTAGAAAGATTGATAGGTTTTCAGGCTGCTCCCCTTAACCCAGCTAATAGAGTTCGGTGATAAATTTCTAATGCCCTGGACCCTTCTAAAGTGTTAGGGTCCCAGTCTGGGTGAGAGGAGGGAAAAACCTCACTTAACATTTTTTTAAAACTTTTTTCTGTGTACCTGCAGCTGAGGCTAGTATAGATTCCCTAGCCTCAGCTTTAATGTGCTCTTGTTTCTTAGAAGTAAACAAAGTTATAAGGAGTTGAGTTACTGACAGTCATTTCAAGTGGGGCAATTTGTGCACATAACTGATTTTATTAGAGACCAGAAACAATTTTCTTGGTTTGGTTCAATTTGCCCCTGATGGAGGAGGAACCTCCCGGAGGGGAAGAAGAGGGACCAGATCGGTCCGAGAACAGAGGGGTTGCCAAAGGTGGAGATGACGGAGGGGAGGTGGTGATACTGGTCATGCACGCAGGGTTTAAGAACAAGATAAAAAATGGCTTTTGGCTCCCGGTTTGTTTTTTATCTTCCTATTCCTGCTCTTGGAAATATTTTTATGATCCTGGGAATTGGGGCAAAGATCAGTTTTCCATAACTACTTCTTGCTGAAGTGGACTGTAAGGATTTTTTAAAAAATTTATTTCCATGGGCACAAATAGGAAACAGTGAGACTTTAACTGAATATTATTTGGATTTAATAAAATATTAAGCGAGAGCACAGACAAAATTATTAAGCAAGCAATGATGAAAAAAAAGCTATTGCCTCAGAATCAATACTGGAAAGTGAAAGTAGTTCCACAAACTACATGCATGACCAGCCAAAGTCTCCAATTTATTCATGTAGGTTGAAACATTTTCCTGAAAATTATTTATAGCTGTACTTTAATAAGGAAACACAGCCATCTTGACAAAGTCTGAAGAAAAACTGAAAACATTAGAGACATGTAATTAGGTTGCAGCCTAAATTAAGTATTAAAACAGGTAAACATTGGCAAGTTATATTTTACAACAATTGATAAACTTAGGTTATTTTGTTATTTATTCTTTGTTGGATTAATAATCCTGGTGCCTAGAAGGAGATTTTGAGGTCCGTAAGCAACTTGGCAGTGAAAAACATTATAGCTGATTACAAACCACTGTCAGTGAAATTAATTTACCTGGCCTGCAGGCAATTCAGAAGGGGTTGAGGTAAGTGTGGTTCCTGAAGCTTGTTTTTTTTTTTTTTCTTCCTTCCTCTCTTGTTTAAAGGAGAAAATTTTTTATTATATAATCCAGGGGACTGGAGGGTTGAGAAGCCTGTGACCCCATATTAAATGACAAACAGACAAACAAAACACAGTGACAAACAAGATGTGTCCAGACTAAGAAAAGTTATGAATCCATGACATAACTTAAGGGCAGAAAATCACGGATCCCTGGCACAGCCTCAGGGCAGAAAACCAAAGGACTCTATTCAGCCAATGTCTTGGCCAAATGGATAGTGTCCAAAGGGCAGCCTCGTCAGGCCATAACTGTCTTAAACAGAATTGTGGCCACAAGCAAAACAGAACAGATTTTTTTCCAGTAAGCAGAACAAATTCTTACCTCCCAGGAGGATGCAGATGGACTCAGGTTTCTTTGAGATGAGAGGAGTCAGCAGTTGTTCCAACCCCCTCTGCGCCAGATGAGAGGTTATGGGGCCCTGGATAACTCAGGAGGTACCTCCCCAATAACTCCCCGTTGGACTGGGAAGAGCTGGAGTGAGGCTTATCTCCCAAAGTTGGCAACTTCTTGCTGGGGCCTCCAAGTGTTATGACCGGAGTGCCATATGCAGAGAATTTAATTAAGAGTCCTTTATTTATGCTGGCCACCGAGAGCAGACTATTGTCCTAAAGGGCTCTTGGTCCTGAGTGAAGCAGGCTTATAAAGGCAAAAACCACAAGGATACATAGCAACTTAGCTACTATAAACTAGCAACTTAGCAACCAAAATGGGACCTTTTGATTGTTAGAGAGTTTTGATTAACTTTATGTTCCAAGCACAGCCGGTAACTGGAAAAATTAGGGCAGTTATATGGAGACAAGGTGGAAGGACTACTACACAATGGAGTTTTTATCTTGGTTAGGTTACTAACAAAATGTAGACTTATAATATGAGAATGTAATAATGGAGTTTGCAAGGTGTAGCATTTGGGTTTAGTTAACAAAGCATGCAATTACACAGAACTTGTGGCTAGGGAGTTTTCAAACGGTCAGGAGAAATAGTTTATGGAAAACAGGAATGTGGGTCTGTGAGTGTAAGGAACTTACTTAGTCACACACTGTGTGGGGGGAGTGCTGTATCTGGGCAGCAAGCAGCTAAGATAGAGGATTTTTAACAAAAATGCAGTTACTTATATTAAGCAAGCTATTACAGGCTATTACAAGTTTTACAGACATTTCATTTATTTTTAGGTCTTTGATGAATCTTGAGTTAATTTTTGTGTATGATTAGCAGTAGGGTCCAACTTCATTCTTCTGCATAGGCTAACCAGTTTTTCCAGCACCATTTATTGAATAGGGTTTGTCAACTTTATTGAAGGCAGTTAGTTGTTGGTATGTGACTTTATTTCTGGGTTCTGTATTCTGTTCCACAGATCTATGTGTTTATTTTTGTATAAGGTCCTTGCTGTTTTATTTAATATAGCTGTGTAGCATAATTCGAAGTCAGGCAGTGTGATACCTCTGGCTTTGTGCTTTTTTCTTAGGAGTAATTTGGCTATTTAGGTTTTTTTTTTCTTTTCTTCTGGTTCCATATGAATTTTAGGAAATTTTTTCTAATTCTGTAAAAATGGTAATTTCATAGTAATTGTTTTGAATCTGTAGATTGCTTTGGGTGAATATGGACATTTTAATGATATTGGTTTGTTCAGTCCCTGAGCATGGGATGTTTTCTCATTTGTGTCATCTATGATATCTTTTTTTTTTTTTTTTTTTTGAGTTGGAGTCTCACTCTGTTGCCCAGACTGGAGTGCAGTGGCTGCTCCTGGCCACCGCAGCCTCGACCTCCTGGGCTCTGGTGATCCTTCCGCCTCAGCCTTCCAAGTAGCTGGAACTACAGGCGCGTGCTACCATGCCCAGCTGATTTTTTAATTTATTGTAGAGATGAGATCTCGCCAAGTTGCCCAGGTGGGTCTCAAACCTGCAGGCTCAGGCAATCCACTCACCTCGGCCTCCCAAAGCACGGGATTACAGGCTGAGCCACCAAGCCCGGCTTATGATTTATCAGTGTTTTGTAGTTCTTGTATCTACAGAGATCTTTTACTTCCTTGGTTAAATGTATTCCTGGTTTTTTGTTTGTTTGTTTGTTTGTTTGTTTGTGGCTGTTGTAAATGGCATTGAGCTTTTGATTTGGTTCTCATCTTGAAGAAATGCTACTCATTTTCATACATTGAATTTGTATTCTGAAATTTTACTGAAGTCTCTCTTCAAGTCTAGTAGCCTTCTGGAGGAGTGTTTAGGGTTTTCTCAGTAAACAATCATGCCATCTGTGAACAGAGCTACCTTGACTTTCTCTTTTCCAGTTTGGATGCCTTTTAATTCTTTCTCTTGCCTGATTGCTCTGGCTAGGACTTACAGTACTCTGTTTAATAGGTGTTGAGAATGGGTGTCTTTGCCTTGTTCCAGTTCTTAGGAGAAATGCTTTCACTTTTCCCCATTCAGTATAATGTTAACTGTTGGTTTGTCACATTTATCTCTTATTATTTAGAGGTATGTTTCCTGTGTGCCTAGTTGGTTGAGGGTTTTTGTCATCAAGGTATGATTTTATCAAATGTTTTATCAAATGTTTTCTGAATCTGTTGAGATGATCATACAGTTTTTGTTTTTAGCTCTATTTATGTTATAAATCACATTTATTGCTCTGCATTTGTTGAATCATCCTTGTATCCCAGAAATAAAGCCCACTTGATCATGAGTTATCGCTTTCTGTTGGATTTAGTGTGCTAATATTTTATGGAAGATTTTTGTGTTTATGTTTATTGTGATATTGGTCTGTAGGTTTCTTTTTTACTGTGTCTTTGCCTAATTTGAGTATTAGGGTGATGTCGGACTTGTAGAATGAGTTAGATAGAGATCCCCTCTCTTTGATTTTCTGGAACAATTTCAGTAAAATTGGTACCAGTTGTTTTTTGTACATTTGGTAAAATTTGGCTGTAAATCTGACTGGCCCTAAACTTTTTTTCTGTTGGAAAATGTTTTATGACTGATTCAATTTTATTAATTTTCTTTTTTTTTTTTTAGAAAGGAGGCTTTATTGAGAGAACAGAAAAGCTCTTACAGTGGGAGAGAACCTGAAGGGATTGCCCAATTTTATTATTTTCTACTGATTTGTTTAAGATTTCTATTTCTTCCTGGTTTAATCTTGGGGGGTTGTATATTTCAAGGAATTTATAAATTACCTCTAGATTTTCGAGTTTGTGTACGTTGAGGTGTTCATAGTAGTCAGATGATCTTTTGTACTTCTATGTATCACTTATAATGTTACCTTTACCACTTCTGATAGTGCTTATTTGTATCTTTACTCTTTTTATCTTGATTAGTGTAAGTAGTCATTTGTCTATTTTGTTTATTTTTGAAAGAATCAACTTTTTGTTTAATTGGTCTTTTGTATGAGGAGGGATCCCAAAAATCTGAAATTTATTTATTAAAAAATTGTGTATTTATTCTTACATGTTTAAACTTCAGTCACCTTCAAAGTACTCCCCATTTGATGCAGTACACCTATTTGGATGCTTTTTCCACTGCTCAAAACAGTTTTTGAATGTGTCCATTTTGATGCCTTTTAATGCTTCTGCGGGGTTTTTTGTTTGTTTGATTCACCTCTTCCACATTGGGAAAACATTTCCCTTCGAGGATATTTTTCACATGGGAAAACAAAAGAGTTTCTTGGGGAGAGAGCAAGTGAATAGGGAGGGTGGGAGGCAAGAGTCATGCTGTTTTTGGTTAAAAACTGCCGAAACACTCAGCATGGTGTGGGCAGGTGCGCTATTAAATCACACATCATGAGATGGGCAAACATGTTGAAAGAAGCTCCAAAAAAAAAAACTTAATTGAAGCCAAACGCAGGCTCTTACAACAATGCTAGCTGGTGCACTGATGCTGAAGTGTTCTTAGAACACTTACCTGGCAATAGAAGCCTGTATTACAAGGGGCCTACCCTCCAGAAAATAATTCTGTTTTGCGAGGGGTAGGGGAGTTCGCATCATATCTTTTTTTGGTCCCATCATCTATCTCTGCTGTGATCTTTTTATTTCTTTTATTCAACTGTCTTTGGGTTTGGTTTGTTCTTCTTTTTCTAGTTCCTTGAGGTGTGATGCTAGGTTGTTAATTTAAGATTTTCTATTTTTTTAATTTAGGCATTTAACACTATAAACTTACTTCGTTGCACTCCTTTTGCTTCATCCCAGAGGTTTTGATATGTTGTTTCTCTGTTTTCATTCATTTCAAGTATTCTGTTGATTTCTTCTTTAATTTGATTGTTTATCCAAAAGTTGTCCAGAAGCAGGTTGTTTAGTTTCCATGTACTTTTGTAGTTTTTAGAGTTCTTCCTGGTATTGATTTCTGATTTTTATTCATCTGTAGTCCAAGATACTTGATATGAGGTAAAGTTTTCAATGAAATTTTAATTTATTAAGACTTACTTGAGGGCCAACATATTGTCAGTTTTGGATAATGTTCTGTGTGCAACTTAGGAAAATGTATATTCTGTAATTGTTAGGTGAATGTTTTGTAAATGTCTGTTAGGTTCTTTTGGTCTATAGTCCAGTTTAAAACCAGAGTTTCTTTGTTGATTTTCTGCTTTGATGATCTGTCGATTTATGTCAGTGGGGGTATTGAAGTCCTTTACTAGTTTTGTGTTGCTAGCCATCTCTTTTCTTAGGTATAGTACTATTTGATATATGAATCTGGGTGCTTCATCATTGGGCGCATACAAATGTTGAATAGTTAAATCTTGTACCCTTTATCATTATCTAATATCCTTCTTAGTTTTTTTTAACTGTTTTTGGTTTAAAGTCTGTTTTGTCTGATATGGAAATGGCTACTCCTGCTTGTTTTTGTTTTCCATTTGCATGACATATCTTTTTCCACCCTTTTACCTTGAGTGTGAGTATGTCATTAGCCAAGTAGATGTGTCTCTCTTGGTTTTTTTTTTTTGAATTGGAGTCTCACTCTGTCACCTAGACTGAAGTGGAGTGGCTGCTCCTGGCCACCGCAGCCTTGACCTGCTGGGCTCTGGCGATCCTTCCACCTCAGCCTTCTAAGTAGCTGGAATTACAGACATGCACTACCACACCCGGCTGATTTTTTGATTTATTGTAGAGATGAGGTCTCGCTGCCCAGGCGGGTCTCGAACCCGCAGGCTCAGGCAATCCACTCACCTCAGCTTCCCAAAGGCGCGGGATTACAGGCTGAGCCACTGAGCCCGGCTAGATGTGTTTCTTACAGGCAGCAGATGGTTGGGTCTTTCTTTTTTTTTCTTTTTAAATCCAGTTTGCCACTCTGCATCTTTTAAGTGGGACATTTAGGCTATTTACTTTCAGGGTTAATATTGATACAGAGATTTTGTTCCTGTTATAGTGTTGCTAGTCGTTTTAGAATTTTAATTGTGTAATTCCTTTATAGGCTCTGTTTGACTTTGTAGTTATATGTCCTTCCTGCTGGTAAGCATTGCACTTTGTTTTTTTTGAGTTTGAGTCTCACTCTGTCGCCCAGACTGGAGTGCAGTGGCCACTCCCGGCCACCACAGCCTCGACCTGCTGGGCTCCAGCGATCCTTCTGCCTCAGCCTTCCAAGTAGCCAGAATTACAGGCATGCGCTACCACGCCCGGCTGATTTTTTGATTTATTGTGGAGATGAGGTCTCACCAAGTTGCCCAGGCGTGTCTCGAACCCGCGGGCTCAGGCAATCCACTCACCTCAGCCTTCCAAGGCGCGGGGTTACAGGCTGAGCCACCGAGCCTGGCTAGTATTGCACTTTTGATTTCAAGAATATCAAGATCTTCCCATTCTGTTCCTGCTTCTTCTTATCCAATTATATTCCTTCCTATTCTACCAGTATTCCTTATTATTTTATCATTTGCCTAAATATATCATAGGCATTTCTTCTTCCATGTCTTTGCTCATTTTTCGTTTTCCCATTATTTCTGTTTAAGTCTTGCTCGTCTTCCAAGGTGTACTTCAAGGCTTTCTTTATATAGATACCTCCTTATTTACTCCAGCTTGGACCACTTTTATTTCTTTGAACAGATGGAGGATCTCAGAAGAGAAATGGGAACTATTAAAAAATTAAATAGAAATCCCAGAATTTAAGTATGATAAATATGGTATTGCACATGAAAAAAACTGAACTTCAGCTGTATATTATGCAGTCATGCAATTTAATAATTAATCAGTCTTCGTTTTAAAGTATATTGCTTATGAAATAGGATGTTGCATGAAACTGTCCTTTTGCCACAGGTCTGTCTAGGGATTAAAATTAAGAACATGGAGAAGTTAATTCGAAATATTTTACCTATTACCTTATAATTATTGTATTTCATAGCAATGAAGTATAAATAGTAAGCAGTTCACATAGTATTTGACCTAGTGTCTTGAAAATAGTAAGTGTTGAAGAAATATTTTTGTATGGATGAAAAAATGAATTCTAGTCATATTTTTAATAACAGTGAGTAGCATTCTGTTATCAAAATGTTTTCAGCAACTATAAAAATTATAAATTGTGCATATAAAGGTATATTGGACAAGGGTGCTACAATAGTAAAATATTATTACTTACTAATAAATTAGTGTAGAAATATTTTGCAAAATACAAAATACACATTATGATATTTCATACATTTAAAAAATCTCTTCATACATTGAGAAATCTAAAATGCTAGCCTCTTGTTTTAATGTTGATTCATTTTTCTGCATTGCTTCAGTTCATTCACTAAAAAATCATCCATTGTACCTTGACTATGTACCAGCTAGTGTTTTAGGGCAGATAAAAAATGAACGAGGCATTTTCTTGTTCTTAGGAGCTTGGAGCTTAGCAGAGAAAGTACGTACATTAACAAATAATTGAAATACAGGCTGATAATGTATATTACCAAACAGTTCAGTAAATGATGTATAAAGTATTGTGTAAAATGAAAAAGATGAACTGTTTATTTTTATATCATTTGTATTGTATCATTAAAAATATCATTTATTATTTTGTTATGTATTATTTCTATTTTTATATTATTATCTCAGGATCTGCTGTGTTGCTGGACACATAGTAGCTATTCCATAAAAGTCTGTTGAACAAAGAAGTAGCTGTATTTTAATCAGTGAAAATGAAAAGATGATTCTGTCCTATTTGAGTATGCTACGCGCGCTACCTGAAAAAAATGGGATGACAACAATCGTATGGTTATGGATAGGGAAAATGAGGGCATGTCATTAAGTTGTTCCTGTTTAGTGCTGAATTCTCATCTCTCATTGTTTCCTTCACTAACCAGTACTTCCATGCATTTGCCATAATCTCTCTCATCTCTTTTAGCCTGTGTAACCATATCTGAAGTTCTCACACTCCCTCTACTCCACAGCAGTTTTACCATTTAAAGTTTTTGTTCTCTATCCAAACATGATTCCTAATCAAAGTCCATTTCTGAACCTATTGCCTGTCTGGATTAGGGACCCCTCCTGCGCATTTTGTAATACCAAGCCCCAGTGCTCTTTGATATACTTATTATGGTTGTGATTGTCATAATTTATTGTAATTTTTTTGTTGTTTCTTGTTCTTGAATATGAACTACTTGAGGGCGTTATATGTATTACATACATCTTGAATTTTTTTTTATCACAGATTCTGGCTTAATGCCTGCCCCATAGAATACATTGAATCAATGGATAAAAGAAGAATGAGTGTATGTGAGGGTGGATGGACGAATGGATGGGTGGGTGGATGCTGGAAAAGTAAGCATAGTTTGACTGGAAATTGAGAAAGCCTTCTTCTACTTCACAGTCTTGACTGGGAGTGGTTCTTTTTTATTTTTATCTGTTCTGAAGGACTTCACATTCTTTTCTGCGCTATAAAAGAGTTGTGCTGGTGGGGCCATTAAAAAAAATTCCAATGTTTTATGGAAATTTTCTTGAAGCATTTTGTTAGGTTTTTTTTGTTTTGTTTTGTTTTGTTTAACCACGGCCTCGACCTCCAGGGCGCAGGTGCTCCTTCTGCCTCAACCTCCCAAGTAGCTGGGACTATAGGCATGTGCCACCACTCCTGGCTAATTTTTAGGTTTTTTTGTAGAGATGAAGTCTCGCTATGTTGTCAAGGCTAGTCTTGAACTCCGGCTCAAGTAATCTTACATCAGCTTTCCAAAGTGCTGGGAGTACAGGCATGAGCCACACCTGGCCATTTTGTTATTTTTGAGATGTTTTATAGGAATATGATCAAACTGATGAGTCTGGTTCTGGTTTTTATTTTTTGTTAATTTGTTTTAATAAGAGGTTGCATTATCCTGATTTGAAAAAAAAAGAAACACAATTAAATCTAGTTAAAGAAAGATTTAATTGATTACTAAAGTCATTAGTAAGATTAGTGGTATTAATTAAATGTTAAAGTTTAGGATCTGCTGTGATTAAGCAAATAATAAGCTTCAAAAAAGCATTTTACTGAAGATATAGACTACTTTTGAAGATTGAAATATCTCTTAATTTTAAGTTAATGCATTTGTGTTGATTTTTGGTAATCTTAAAATTTTAAATTAGTAGAAAAACAATTCATGATATTAGTGGTCACATATTAATGATATAAACTATATTAGTTAAGGTAAGATGCTAGATGTTTTAAAAAATAAATAATTATATGACAAATCAAATGTAATGGAAGTTCATTTCTTACTGATTTGAAGTCCAAACCAGCTATTCCATATCTGCAGGTGGCCCTCCTCAAAGGGGAATTTAGATTCCTTATAACCTAGTAACTCTGCCATCTTGAGCACGGCCATTCGGTCACCTGACTCATCTGTAAAAAGGTGGCAAAGGTAAAGATGATGGAGGAGACAGGTAGGAGGTTTTAGAGGATGGACTTGAAAGCAGTGAACATCATTCCCACTTATCTCATCTTCCCTCGACTATTACTCAGTTGTACAGTCACGTGGCTGTTCCTAACCTGCAAGACTAAGAAATAGAGTCTAGCTAAGTGCCCAAGAAGTAGAGAAAACAGCTTTGGTAAACAATTAATTATAATTGGCTACATAATATCTTTTATAATTTAAATAATTTTTCTATATGCATATTTTTATAGTTTTCACGTACAGAAACTTTTTCCATAGTTATAGACAGTACCGTATTTAAGCATGCATTTATTAATGACAACCATCCAGATAAAATGATGGACTATCTTTATATAACAAAAGTTAGGCCTTTATGCAAGGCAATTTCAAAATTTAATGTGTTTCTAAAGAATATTATAGTTACCCCTAAACATTTGCTTATTATTATTATTAATTTTGAGTTGGGGTCTCACTCTGTCACTTAGACTGGCGTGCAGTAGCACAATCACAGCTCACTGCAGGCTTGACCTCCTGGGTGCAGGCAGTCCTTCCGATTCAGCCTCCTGAGTAGCTGGGATGTCACAGTGCACCACCATGCCCCAATAATTTTTATATTCCTTTTGTAGAGACAAAGGTCTCACTATGTTTCCCAGACTGGAGCACTTGCTAATTATATAGATAATAGGTCCTTCACTTACATATTTAGACTGATTATTATGAGTACTTACACATAACTTTTGATACATTTGCCTATATAAAATGTTATAAGTGCTTCACTTACAGATTTATATGTTTAGATAAGTAAATCTGCAATTCTACTATGCTTGAGTGTGGAAGAATCTGAGATCTTGTATTACAAAAAATAAATAGAAATTAATTGTCTCTTTTTGAGATTAAGAAATTCAACTATGAAATATAATGTTAATGATTATTTTTGATGTCTGGTAGACAAGTCTATTACTTTTAAGAATCATAGTTCATACTTGGATCATACACCTATATAAATATTGTGTGTGGCTAATGCTATTTTTGGTTTCTATCTTTATTCTTTCGGATAGTGAACTATATCTTCATTTGATTTGCTTGAGAATTCTTCTTATTCTGTGTATTGGTTTCTTCCTCAAAGTAATATTTTTCATCTGTCTTGCTGTCAGAATCCTTTTACCCTGAGAGATTCTTTCTGAAGTACTAGGTCTGATGGTCACAAATATAGTCTTGGATCTCGTTTTGTTTATATTGACTTCCTTAGGAAACTTAAATTGTTTTACTTTGAAACGACTCTGTGATCACACTTTAGGTCCTACGGAAGAATGTCATCCACTTCAATCAAAGAGGTGACCCCATATATAGATTATACCAGATCATCTATATTGAAAATAGGAAGAGAAAATTTTCTAAATTTATGTGGTATCTTATCTACTAAATATTTATGTATCTCTTCAAAACCAGTTCAAACTGACTTTTACTACAAAGGAATGTTTTAACTTATGTAAATGAAGAATCCAGGCTTTCAAACAGTGTAATCTAGAGTCTGTCTTTCCCCATGCGCCAGCCCTGTGTTCTTCTATTATGGTTTCATTCTCAGGCAGCTTCCCCACATGGTGGCAAAGAATGTAAGTAGCCCAAGGTTTATTTTTTTCTTTGCTTAACAACTCTGGCCATAAAAATAATAAAAAGGCTTCTTTCCCCCACATTGAAGCAGGATTTCTAAGTTTATTCACATTTTGACTCCTGAGCCAATCCCTGTTGTCAAAGAGATGAATATATGGATTAGCCAGGACTGGAGTATCTGTCTAGGTCAAAGCTTGCGGGGTAGAACCAGCCCTCCTTGAACAGAAACATTCAGTTACAATTGAGTGTTTCTTGTCAAGCTGTGACCAGCACCTTGAAAATGAACATGTGCCTCCATGTGCTCAGTACAAGCCCATTTTGAGTGATGCATCTATTGCTGATGAGAGAGCCTGGAAGGATAGAGTGTCTGCACTGGGTGCTTGAGGGCAGTTGCAACCTGCTTCTTGCCCCTGGGGTGATGTGCTCCCAGCCTTTGGTAATTCAGTAGGACAGAAAATGCTAAATCATATGAACCTAGGAAACATTAGGCTACGATATCACAGTCTTACCTGAATTCTGAAGTTGATGCCCCATATTTCATGAATAACTGTAATCCTTTAGACTCTCTGTCCACATCTCATCTTGCCGATGAAGTTTTCTCTATTCTTCTCCTTAGTGCTCTCTGTTTTCAGTACTGTGTTTTATCTTTCTTTACAGCACTTATCACATTTGACATATTATATATTTGCTTATTTGCTTATTTTCTGTCTCCTACTAGAATGTAAAATTGAGAACAGCTTTATCTGCTTTGTTTATTAGTATATTACTAGGATCTGGAAAGATATCTGGCATAAGTATATAATATTGATAAGTATATAATCAATATTATTTCTAAAGGAACAAATGAAGCTTGAAAAGTTAGTTTGATAAGATATAAAATCATTATTTCCAATTTTTATTCTGCAAAATGAGAAAAGTATTTCCATGAGAAATATCTGTCTCAGGCTCTAAAGATAAATCACTCTGAAAATAATTCTCAAGCCAGTTTCAGAAAGATTTACTTTAAATGTATTTTTATAAATGTCAGGAATATTTGAAGTAGCTAATAACAGCATATTCTATTTCAAATCCAATTGAAGGAGATAAATTAGTAGAGCATTCATTTTAGGCTGCTTTTATTTTCATCTGATCACAAAACGTTACCCTTGATATTCATGGTCAACATTAGTGGATTTATTATTTTTATTTTTTCTAGCATAAACAATTATTTATTTATATTTATAGTAGACATTCATTTGTCAGTATTACATTAGGAAAAACAGTGAAGTAACATCTATAATTAAAAAAATATTATTTTTGTACTAAAATAGCATTGACCTCTATTGAATTGGAAGGATTTGTAGCTTTGAAGCTTTTTTTATCCAAAAAACAAAAAATGAGGACCGAATGAAGATTGAGAATTGATTGATTAATCATTCTGATTCAAATGGTAATGTGACTGAAAGGAAACATTTATTTGAGAATCACAAGTAATATAAGCATTTGAATAAAATGATTATTTTATTAGTAAAATGGATTGCACATTCTCTTTGTAGTGGCTTTGTTATTAAATTATAAAGCTGTTAATTTCCTGGCCTTTTTCTGAA
The DNA here is from genome assembly GCA_027257055.1 of Cephalopachus bancanus. Classification (NCBI taxonomy): domain Eukaryota; kingdom Metazoa; phylum Chordata; class Mammalia; order Primates; family Tarsiidae; genus Cephalopachus; species Cephalopachus bancanus. The sequence continues at coordinate 2,256,715 of JAPVLO010000090.1, forward strand.
ATGTAGATTAAAACTTAATTATATTTATTTGTTTTTTATTTAAAGATGTGGAGTACAATTCAGGATTAGGTATACAAGTGGTCATCGTACAGGTAAAGTTTGGACCGCCCTTTGGTCCCCACTTTGCCTGTTTTGAGATTAGATAACCCTTATTATTGTTATGTGCCTCCCCCTGGCAGTTTCCAGCTACTGCTAATCCCTTTCTTGTAATATTATGGTAAATGTTCAGGTGAGTGAGAGTTTTATGAGTGAGAGCATGTGGTGCTCAGTTTTTTGTTTCTGTGGTAAATGACTGAGTATGATCGACTCTAAGTCCATCCAAGTTACTGCAAAGTCTGCATGTTTGTCCTTCTTTATAGCTGAGTATTAAGCTATCATGTATATGTACCACGTTTTTTATCCAGTCCAATTTTGATGGGCAGCGCAGCTGGTTCTATGTTTTCATGACTGTAAATAGTGTTGCAGTAAACATGTGTGTGCAGGTATCTTTTTTATAGAGTGATTTGAGTTCTTTCGGGCATATTCCCAGAAGGGGAATTGCTAGGTCGTATGGAATATCAGTTTCTAGTTCTTTTAGGAATGGCCGCACTGTTTTCCATAGAAGTTGAACAAGTTTGCATCCCCACCAACAGTGTAGAAACATTTCTTTTTCTCCATGTCCTTGCCAGCATCTGTTTTTTTTTTTTAAATTAATGATCATATTGTCATTCTTACTGGAGTTAGGTGGTATCTCAGTGTGGTTTTGATTTGCACTTTGATGATTAGTGAGACTGAACATTTTTTCATGTTTGTTGGCTGCTCGTATGTCTTCTTTTGAAAAGTGTCTATTCTTGTCTTTTGTCCACTTTTTAATGGGGCTGTTTGTTTTTTTGCTTTTGGCTTGTTTGAGTTCCTTATAGAACCTGGATGTTAGGCCCTTGTTAGATATGCAGTAGGCAAATATTTTTGCCCATTCTGTGGGCTGTCTCCCTGCTCTCTTGATGGTTTCTTTGGCTTTGCTGAAGCTTGTCAGTTTGATGAGGCCTCACTTGTTTATCTTATCTCTTATGGCATGGGCTTTTGATCAGGAATTGGTTGCCGGTTCCAATTTCCATGAGGGTGTCTCCTGCATTTTCTAAGGTTCTTATAGTTTGAGGTTTTATGATTAGGTCTTTGATCCATTTAGAGTTGACTTTTGTGTGTATGGCGATAGGTAGGGGTCTTGTTTTAATCTTCTGCATGTGGTCAGTTGGTTTTCCCAGCACCATTTACTGAATAGGTTCTCCTCTCCCCAGTGGTTGTTAGTGGAGGCTTTGTTGAAGATGAGTTGGTTGAGAAATTGAGGTTTTCTTCTGGAATCTCAATCCTGTCCTATTGGTCTATATGTCTGTTCTTGTATCAATACCAGGCTGCTTTGATTATTGTAGTCTTATATAAAGTTTCGAGTCTGGAAGTGTGATACCTTCTGCTTTGTTTCTTTTGCTGAGGATCGTTTTGACTATTTGTGGTCGTGTTTCCACATGAATTTCTGTATTGTCATTTCCAGGTCTGAGAAGAATGATGTTGGTAATTTAATGAGTATAGCTTTGAATCTGTAGATTGCCTTTGGTAGGATGGACATCTCAACATTGTTAATCATGGAGTATTTTTCCATTTGTTTGTGTCATCTTTGAGCAGTGCTTTGTAGTTTTCATTGTAAAGATCTTTCACTTCTCTGGTTAGGAAGATGCTGAGGTATTTTATTTTTTTTGTTGCTGTTGTGAATGAGATTATGCTTTTTATTTGGTTCTATGCCTGTCTGTTGTTGGTGTATAAGAATGTGACTGTATGGAATATTATGCAGCCATAAAGAAGGACAAACACATGAACTTCACAACAACTTGGATGGATTTTGAGTCGATCATACTCAGTGATCCATCACAGAAACAAAGAACAGAATACCACATGTTCTCACTCATAAGTGGACCTTGAACAATTATAATGTTATAATAAAGGGATTGGCAGTAGTGGGAAACTGTCAGGGGAGGGTGGTGGGATTGGCAGTTGAGGGAAACTGCTAGGGGAGGAGGAGCATATCTCATCAACAAGGGTACCTGCATAATCAACGTTTGTCTACCTAACCCTGAATTGTACCCCACATCTTTTTAACAACAAAAAAAATAAAATTACCAAAAAAAAAAAAAATAAAAATAGAAGAATGTGACTGTCTTTTGGATGTTTATTTTGTACCCTGAGACTTTGCCAAAGTCCTTTATCAGTGCAAGGAGGATTTTGACGGATTCTCTTGCATTTTTGAGGTATAGGCTCTTATCGTCAGCAAGGAGGGATAACTTGACTTCTTCTTTTCCTGTTTGGATGCCCCTGGTTTCCTTCTCTTGTCTGATTGCCCTAGCCAGGACTTCCAAACACTGTGTTGAACAGGAGGGGTGATAGTGGGCAGCCTTGTCTTGTTTTGATTTTCAGGGGAAATGCTTCCAATTTCTGTCCATTTAGCCCTATATGCTGGTTTTGGGTTTATTGTAGATGGTGCTTATTATTTTGAGGCATGTTCCCTCTATGCCTGGGTGTTCAAGAGTTTTTATCAAGAGGGGATGCTGAATCTTATGAAAAGCTTTTTCTGCATCTAATGATATAATCGTATGGTTCTTGTTTTTATCTCAGTTGATGTATTTAATTACATTTATGGTCTTGTGGATGTTGAACCAGCCCTGCATCTCGGGGATGAAGCTTCCTTGGTCGGATAAGTTTTGAGATGTATTGTTGGATCTGATTTGCTAGAATCTTGCTGAGAATTTTTGCATCTGTGTCCATCACGGATATTTTCCTGTAGTTCTCTTTCTTTGTTGGATCTTTACCCAGTTTGGGTATTAATGAGATGTTGACTTCATAAAATGATTTGGTGAGAATTCTGTCTTTCTCAATTGTCTGGAATACTTTCAATAGGAAAGGTATTAGCTCCTCGTATGTTTTGTAGAATTCTGCTGGAAATCCATTTGGTCGACATGAGTATATTTCCGGGAAGAATCAGGGTTGTAGTTGGTGGCATTCAAATAAAATGAAGTTATCTATTCCATGCAGCATTTTAAATTTGACCTAGTAACATGATACTTTAATAAGAGGAACTAGCTAGCTACAATCATAATAACTTCATGATCAGTTTTTAAGAGCTATAGAGGAAATAGAATTAAGTCTTTGCCTTTAAGAATTAAAAAGTGAAACCACAGGAGCAAAAGTGCTTTGAAAAGGAAGAAATTTGCATTCATATATCATTCTTTTTCTCTTGATTTTCAGACTTATGGTGAACCCGCGTGTTTATTTTTGGTGGACTGTTTAGTAGTTTAGATGTTTCTTAGCAAGGATTTGAGCTCGCAATCCAGTTTTGAAAGGTAGGGCTTACTTAAGTGCAGGAGGGAAGGGAGAGCATTCTAGGCAGAGGGAATTTGCTGAGCAGCATCACCTCAGTCGGACAGCATGTGTGTTTGGAGCAGTTGGACTGGATTGGATGATGGATGTGTAGGAAAAGAGAGAGAGTATTATAGAGACAGATAGGGATCCAATGAAAACTTTGGATAATTAGATTAGTAGTATGAAGGGTATTTTGTAGACAGTGGGAGCCATTAAATATTTTTGAAGGGGAGGTGAAGTGTGAAATAGTTTGAGCACAGGGAGAGGGAGAGATGGTCTGCACAGAATTGAATTAGGAAACGACTGGATGTCTCTGGGAAAGAGGGCTTACATTAAGAGTGTAGGTGGTCAGGAAAGAGATTAATGAAGGCTAGTAGATATACAGGACTTGGTGACTGTTGGAAGCAGGAAAGGAGAAAAAGAGAAAAATCAGGGATCGCTTTCTTCTGCAGCTCAGAAAACAGTAAGAAATGAGGAGGCCAGAAAGGAACCAGCTGTGCTGGAAAGAAAGAGGGTAAGTTCAGTTTCAAACATGTTAACCTTGAGGTGACTGTAGAATTCTCAGATGGCAATGTCCAGCAGGTAGAAATTTGAGAAGAGTTTGAGAAAGCTTTCAGGGCAAGATATTTGATTTTGGAATCATAAACACAAAAGTGGAAGCTTGATATATTGAAGGAAGAAGAGAAAGGAGTTTAGACCTGAGCCTTTTAAGGATCTCACCTTGGGGAATATGAGAAATATAGGAAATATGGGGCATATCAAAGAAATTATAACAGATTATATGGCATGAATCTTTTGGATGTCTTGAATTTAGGAATTTATAAGGTCTAAGTTTTACTAGGTTAGAGAGAGTCATAGGGTGAGGATTCTGAATTTTTTAAAAAAGCGCTTGAATGTATTATGTATAATATTCTTGCAATCACATTATACGTTATATTAATACAATCTGAAAATTGAAGAAGTGTACCTGTCTCGGACACAGGCTGAATTACTTCTGTATATAAGTCTAAGCCCAGATGGAACACTGTTTCCTCAAGATCTGATCTGATATGACTCTGTAATATAGTTGTTCACAACTATGCATCCCTTAGTGAGAATTTTGGGACCTAGAAGTTTATACCTTTTTCTGTCCCGGATAATGTTGCAGACTCTGTCATATTTTTGCTGCATTTATATCCTTCTGTAATATTTACATTTGTGTCATCATAATGATTGTATAGAAGCAAAGGAATGAAGAGGTAGAAAAAAAATCAGGTTAATATTACAAGAACTGAATGAGACTATTTGAGGGAAAATGACCCACTGTTGATGCCAAAATCAATGAAAATTGAAAATGGCTTCTGGAGTTGACCTGAGAAAGTGTTTGGTGACATTGGTTAACTAAATTTTAGTTTGGATTTATTGATGACCAAGTTACTAATACATCAGTATTTCATTTTTGAGTACTAAATAGGTAGGGATTAAAGAAAATATTTGTTACACCGAATTATTCCTTTAATTATGTCAGTATTATTATTGATGTTAGCATGATAAAACCATCTTTCATTATATGAAAATAGCTTCTCCAGAAACCTTGGGGAAATAGAATTTATTCATTTATTCATTAATATCATCATTTCATAGAATAAAGTTACACTGCCCTGGTTTAGACCCTAGTGTTACTGCTCACCAATTATATAATTGTGGGTACAAACCACTTACATTACTGAGTCTTCTCTTTTATTATTTTGTTATTGCTAGTAGAATGGGAATAATCAGGCTTATTTAAGAATATACTTTTCCAGCCTTTCATGCCTCATGAACTCCTATTATGGTTCTTTCTGGTTTCTTGAACCCATTAAGTATTTAGAAAATCATTGTCACTTTTTAATGGAATATATTTTAAAAATAAGAAATTATGTGTTTTAGATAAGTAGTTAAATATTGTATCATTAGTATAAGTATACTAATATTAATAATTAATTTATATTTTCTCATATGACCAGTGATATATGGCATTTAATTTAAATTTTTAAAAGCCTAAAATGACAGGCTATATTTTGTGAGTTTTCATAATTAAAATGTAAATTACAATTTTTTTTTAGCATCAAAGCACTTTTACAATTGGATGTTAATGCTTACAATTTGTGCCTATACAATTACCAGTTTACAAATGATATTAGTGCTTTTCCCATGTGATAAGATAGAAAATAGAGGCTGCTGTTTGCTCTTATCTGTAAGTGGTGAGCATGGAGAGCCTGGACTTTCTGCAAATGAAAAGATGAAGAAGTCTCTACCACATTTTTCTCTTTTTAATCCTGTTTTGTGAAGTGCTTAGAGATTTTTGGAATCTGGTGAAGAGGAGCTTGAGACAAATTTGCACAATAATGCTTCTCTTTAGTTTGGTAGATTTCAATATCATTGTTTATTAATGCCAGTGTTGTCTTCTGTCTTTAATCAATGATGTTTTGTGCATATGCACTCAGACACAATTGCTGTAATCATTTATCTTATGTTTTCTTATTGTTCTCTTTGCTATTTAATTAGATATTAGAATACTTTTATATTAGATATTAATACTTTGAAGGTGTTCTGAAACACTTCAGGTCTTGAACATACTGGCTCTTTCTGTGAGGATCCCCTTAAAAACATTTGTGTCTTTTCATTAGGAGGACTTCTTGGTTCCTAATGATGTTTCTGAAACTTCTTAAGTTTCTGTTTCATTTATAATATCTTTTCTATTTGGGGGCATCTAATCCTTTAGGGATAAAACACTTATTTTGGATTTTAGAGCAGTCCTGTAGCTTTAATTGTATAGTACTGAAGAAAGAGGAACTAAGCAGGATAGAAAAGGGAATGATTGCAGCGGTATTCCATTTTTTGATTTCAAGAGTTCCTTTAGAACGTAATCAGAATATAGAGGACTGTGAACATTGGGACTTGAGGAGGAGAGTGTGAAGCTCCAGAACTTCCTTCTTGAGCTTCACAGTTGTAAGTGAAACTTTTTTTTTTTTGAGTTGGAGTCTCACTCTGTCGCCCAGACTGGAGTGCAGTGGCCGCTCCCAGCCACCACAGCCTCGACCTGCTGGGTTCCGGCGATCCTTCTGCCTCAGCCTTCCAAGTAGCTGGAACTACAGGCACGCGCTACCACGCCTGGCTAATTTTTTGATTTATTGTAGAGATGAAGTCTCACCAAGTTGCCCAGATGGGTCTCAAACCCACAGGCTCAGGCAATTCACTCACCTCAGCCTCCCAAGGCATGGGATTACAGGCTGAGCTACCGACTGTAAGTAAAACTTTTAATGATGGTCTTATGCTTTAAGTTAGAAACTTCTGTTGATCCGGTTCAGGAAGTTTGTGCCCATACCAAATTCTGTGCTATTTAATGTATGTAAGAAGTATTATATTGAAGGTGTCACATAACTAACTCTCAAAAAAGCAGTTAAACTATTTGTGTGAATTTTAAAAATTGAACATTAATCCATTTGAAACCATTAGCCTCCTTTTCTCCCTCTCGCTCTCTCTCTCTCTCTTTTTATTCCCAATGTCTCATTTCATTTGTATCTTCCAGATAGAGTCATCTCTTGGTATCCATGAGGGATGATTCCAGGACCCCCCCCCCAAAGACTCCAAAATCCACAGATGTTCAAGTCCCTTGGTTGGCCCTGTGTATCTGTGGATGCGGAACCCATTGATACGAAGTGCCAAGTGTATTTTAATATTTTTTATCATCATTATCCTTAGGAAATAATTTTTCTCAGAATTGTTAATGACTGGCTCTTCAGAATCAATACAATTAAAGTTGAGAAAGTCATCAAGATGTATGAAGCTTTTTAACACCCATTATTTAAGATGTATTGGAGCTTTAGACCTCTAAGGCATAGTTAAGTATGAAGAAGTTTAGTTGAAAGTAATGCTTCTTCATTTTCTAATGGTTGTCATCTTGGGAAATACCTACAAAATATATCTGTTAGAAACCAGCTTACTTTTGTGGTGTTATTACTTTAGTTAATAATTTTTTATGGTTGGTGACAAATATTTCACCTGCTATCAGAGTCCTACAGAAATCGAAAATTTTAGAATAAAGTCACATGGAACTTTAAAATTATTCAGCATAAATGTACCTCTACAGCCACATACAGATTCTCATTTGTACTGGAATAAGATTTACCTTGTTAATCCTCTTTTCCTCTCTATCCATAAAAGGTTAAAGTTATAGTGTAAATTGCATTCTGAGAGAAAAGGTGACTTGTCATTTCAAAAAAGTGGTTTTAGAAATAGACTTAGTTGTAAAAGTAAGCTTGTACAAATGTATTCATGATGAAGACAAAGATTATTCTTAGAAATCACTTTTAAAAGAGAGACTAAATTAGATTATTGGCAAATTACATCTATGCTATAAGTAATGAAACAATATCCATAGGAACTCAGAGGTCTTTTTCTTTAGTGTCATATTATTTTAGGTTATTCTCTATGTTTTGTTGTGGTTAGGACACAAATATTTTCCCATATGTGTAGGCTTATAGTAATGGAAGTTCATTTTGTCAGGAGACTGATAATTATTAGAAGAGGTTACTGAAGTCAGACACTATCTGAATAATTGAAGCAGTATTTCTCCCTCCTAGGCTATAAAAAATTTAGGGAAAGCGCTTAGAGGAAGCTGATAAAATATTATAAGGTCAAAAGAATTTTTCCAGATTTCTTGGCCAGTTTAGAGAAAGGACGACATTGATATTCACTGTACAAGGATGTAAAGATATGCCAGAATATAGCTTCCAATATTGGTAATTGAGAAAAGGCAATCAGATAATAAGAACTTAAATACTAGTGGATTTTAATGTATATTTTACTGATCTTATATTTACTAATTTAGTAAAGAGCAAAATACTTACATTTTTAAATGTTGCATCCTCCATACATCAGTCCTTGCCATAGCGTTTCCTAAGTCAAACCACAAAATTCAATTCTTAATGCACACAGCCTGTTTTTTGCACTGTTTTTCTAAACCAGCCTGCAAATCTATGTTTTAACTTGTAAAGTATCAAACATTGTATTATAATTATAATTAAATGCATATAAATTCATGTCACATAAGCCTTTGCCTTATGATATTTCATACTTAATTTTAGATTTGCTGAAATATCTTTTTAGATAATATGTATTTTGCTCAGTATATTTAAATTAACACTGCAACTCTTTTCAACTAGAAAAATACAGGAAAGGAATAGGTTTAAAAGTAAATCATTTTCCAAAAATAAAAAATTAAATAGAAAATTTTTTTCTATTTCCCATATAATTTCTGGCTTCCTTAATTTTATAATGAAAACTTAAGGAATTCATCAGTCTTGTGAGTTTATTACTTTATTCAGTAAACATTTTTCTCTGCAAAGATATGATCACATGTTAGACATTTTGGAACTGCAAAGACATATAGGATACAGCCTCTGATCCAAAGGAACTTAAATTCTCAGTATGAGTAGTGAGATATATCCAAATAAATCTATCTGTACCAAGAATCTGTCTTCAAGTAGTCGTAATCTTTTTTGGGATCACCAGGCTAGAAGAGAAAGATATTTAATGTTTCATTGAATATTTGTGTTAGTATTCATAAAAATAACTTTAAATAGTGGCTTTCTCTGGCAAGGAAGCACATTTCACTGAATGCATTTTTGTATTGTGTGCACTTTTTTGCCACCTTCATATATTACCTTTTCAAAAAAAAATAGTTTAAGTAAAAAAGAAGAAATTATATCTACCCGGTATTAGTTGCCTGCTACTTAAGTGTGCATGGTCCTGAGATTGTGCTGGTGGCACATGATGTATACTCAGCTTCTCAGCTCTTATACCCCATGACAGTCTCCTGCTGACTCACTAGCCCATGCCTGATCCGTTTTCTATAGCTTCAGCTCTACCCTCTGTATGTTAACAGAACATGTCTGTACCACTCATGTTTAGATGTCCTGTAATATAGTCATGACTCTCTAAACTTCAGGGAAAATCTAGATAATTTACTGTTATCTCTAGTTCCCATTTAGCCTCTATTCTCTCAATACAAGTGTCTGTACTGAGGTTGAGGCCTTAGGGTTACAATGTATCACCCCTGGAACACTCTTTTCTATCTATTGGGAGGAAATGATTGTGCCTGTAGGAATACTGCCAAATACTGCCGTATATTGAAAGGAAGTATTTGAATTGAGTTCTGAAGTTTATAATGAATAACTGGCAGATATTTGGGGAGATGAGCCAGGAGATGACTGAAGAAAAAGGACATCATCAGAGAATGATGAGTGGTTTTGTTGAAACAGAGAATAAATGTTGGCAAATGTGAACAGAAAGACCTCTTTCTAGTTCTTATCTAACTGGATCCATTTTTGCCTTTGTTCATTTTTTTAAAAAAGGCATTGCCTTCTGGTAACTTTCCCCCCTTGTTATTTGTGGCAACATACTTCTCTCCCTTTTTTGTCAAATGCTTCTTTGTTGAATTATCCTGAAGCTTATGGTTATACCTTGGTGATTTCTTTACTCTTGTGACTTGGACTACCATTGTATGTCAGGGTTCTCCAGTCTACAGCACCAGCCACAACTTTCTCCTGAGGACCATATTTATATTTCCAAGTTCACCCTGGACATGGTAACCTGGACAGTTTTCAGGCATCCATAGTTAAACATTTTGAAAACCTAACTCAACCTGCCCTGGTTTTTCTCACTTAATGTTAATTCTGATAAGTATATCACCATGTGTATAATTGTGCAAGCAAGAAATCTTACGGTAGTTATATATTTTTCTTTCCCTAATTTATAATAACTTTTTGAAATCTTTTTTTTTTTTTTTACAGATTTAAGAACTGTATTCTGCCCCATTGATTTTCTTTGGCAAAAAACCCCTGCTTGCTTTCATTCTTTTCCATTGGTTTTGATGTGATAATCATCCTTTTGTTGCAATTCAGTCTTTCCTTGTTTCTGATTATTATTGTTTGTTTCACTGAAACTGTTTTCTCTTTAATGTGGCTTTGAACACATATTTTAGCATTCAGGTGTTTTCTCTTATTTTAAAAATTACTTGATTTAATGGGACACTATTTGTCTTACCCTCACATTGAGTCTTTTTTTTTATTTTTAAAGATGTGGGGCACAATTCAGGGTTAGGTGTACAAATGTTCATTATGCAGGTACCCTTGTGAATGAGGTGTGCCCCCACTTCCCCAGGCAGATTCTCACTATTGCCAATTCTGCTTCCTCACCCTCCTCCTGGCAGTTTCCACTACTGCCAATCATTCTCTTATAGTATTACAATAATTGTTCAAGGTCCGCTTATGAGTGAGAACATGTGATACTCAGTTCTTGGTTTCTGTGAAAGATCACTCAGTATTACAGACTCTAAGTCCATTCAGGTTGCTGTAAAGTTCATTATTTTGTTCTTCTTTATGGCTGTGTAATATTCTATTGTGTATAAGTACCATGTTTTTTTTTTTTTTAATTCAGTCCTCTTTTGATGGGCAGCATGGTTGGTTCCATGTTCTTGCTACTGTGAACAATGCTGCAATAAACATACATGTGCAGGTATCTTTTTTGTAGAGTGATCTGAATTCTTCCGGGTATATTCCCAACAGGGGTGTTGCAGGGTCATATGTAGGTCGATTTTTAGATCTTTTAGAAATAGCCACACTGTTTTCCACAGAGTCTGTACTAGTTTACACTCCCACCAACAGTGTAGAAGTGTTCTCTTTATGCCGCATCCTCTCCAGCATCTGTTGCTTTTTGAGTTATTGGCGATGGCCATCCTGACTGGAGTTAGGTAGTATCTCAGTGTAGTTTTAATTTGCATTTCTTTGATGACCAGTGAGGCTGAACATTTTTTCTTGTGTCTGGTTGGCTACTTGTACGTCTTCTTTTGAGAACTGTTTATTCATATGTTGTGCCTACATTGAGTCTTTATTAATGACTTTCTACCTGGCTTTCACATGAGTCAGTGGATTTTTCCTCTGGCACGCCTTTTTGTCTGGCATGCTCTGTGGCATGCACAGCAACAGTGCTGCTGCTGTGATTCCTGGAACATTTCACAGAGGAGCTGCATTATAATACGTCTTATTATAACAGTAGTCTATATTTTTTGGCTGATTTTTATATGCCAGTCACTGTTCTTCATGGAACTTACATTTAAGTGGGAAAAGACAGAAAATAAAATAAATGTGTAAATATGTAGTATGACAAGAATGATAAGTGTTACAGAGAAAAATAAGGCAGGGAAGAGGCTGAGGGAGTAGCAGAGAGAGAATGAAGGGCTTAATTGTAAATGGGATGCTGAAAGAAGGTATGAGAAGGTAGTATTTGCTCAAAGACCTGAAGTAGGAGGAACAGTTAGCCATCCATTATTGGAGAGATGAATATTCTGGAGAAATAGAAAAGAAGCAACTGCAAAAGTCTTGAGATGGAACAGTACCTGGCTTGAGTGAGAGAGGGACAGTAGTAGAGGATGACATGGCCAGAGATGTGGAAGGAGCAGTTCTCATAGAGCCTTGTGGGCCACAATCAGTGTTTTTAGTTTTGTCTTATTTGATACTCACAAACCTTAGGAAAATAGATCACTAGGTGGCTTAGCCTGTAATCCTGCGCCTTTGGGAGGCTGAGGTGAGTGGATTGCCTGAGCCTGCGGTTCGAGACCCGCCTGGGCAACTTGGCGAGACCTCATCTCTACAATAAATAAAAAATGAGCCAGGCGTGGTAGCAGGCGCCTGTAGTTCTGGCTCCTTGGAAGGCTGAGGCGGAAGGATCGCCAGAGCCCAGCAGGTCAAGGCTGCGGTGGCTGGGAGCGGCCACTGCACTCCAGTCTGGGTGATAGAGTGAGATTTCAACTCAAAAAAAAAAAAAAGGTGAAAAACTGAGACTTACGCTGCTTAAATTTCTTCCATGGCCCACACAATGGGTTACTGAATTCAGGATTTGTATCAATCAGTCTAACTTCAGATGGTATTAAGGATACAGAGATTTTTTAAAAAAACTATTTTTATTTATTTATTTATTTATTATTTATTTTTGAGTTGGAGTCTCACTTTGTCACCCAGATTGGAGTGCAGTGGCACACTCCTGGGCACCGCAGCCTCAACCTGCTGGGCTCCGGCAATCCTTCCACCTCGGCCTTCCAAGTAGGCAGAACTACAGGCACGCACTACCACACCCCGCTAATTTTTTATTTATTGTAGAGATGAGGTCTCGCCAAGTTGCCTAGGCAGGTCATGAACCTGCTGCTCAGGCAATCCACTTACCTTGGCCTCCCAAAGTGCTGGGATTACAGGCTGAGCCCCTGAGCCCAACTGATACAGAAATTTTAAATGGAGTTTTACTCTTGCCGTCAGGCAATTTTTTTGGAAAGAAAACGCCCCAATAAATCACAGATAGTCACATCACCCAGAGTATTAATATAAAAGGATATTAAAAATGGAAGCTTTGTTAAGTCTCAAAGATATTAGATGCCATAATGCAAAGTGAAGTTGAAAGCCACAGTGGTTTCGAATTTATAATGTTAGTGTGGTATTGGTCAAACAGCATTTATACCACTTGAAGACACAGAGGTTGTAAAAATTCAGGAGCTTAGAGATTGGGAGATAAATTTTTGGGAGAGATGCTAGTGCGTTTGAATGGAGTAAGAAAAGTAGTTCCTAACGTTTGCAGAAGTCTAGTGGAAGGTGACCTTATACCACCCAGGGAACTTAATATATGCCCTTCTAGCTTGGCAGACACAATGAGTTGGCATCTAATGTCCACTTGGGTGCTCAGCTATGACGCTATATTGACTCACTTATACTTACTTGCGTCATAGTCTACTTTCACCTTCAGCCATACATGTCCAAATTTGAGTTTATTTTTGGGATTCTAATGATTCCCTTTATTTGCTTTCAGACAAGTTACTTCTCACTAGTGAGTTTTGGTTTGGCCAATCCTTCCTTCAGTTAAGTCCTGTTGGCACTATAACTCACAAAGTTCTACAATTTTGTGATGTAAGAACGTCATATTTTGTAGATTCTAGTTCCAGTACTCTATTTTATAATGGTTTAAATGATTATTTATTAACTTCTTAAAAATTTTAGATTCGGGGGTACATATGCAGGTTTGTTACATGGGTATGCATGATGGTGAAGTTTGGGTTTCTAGTGAACCTGTTATACAAATAGTGAACATGGCACTCCAGTAGGTAGTTTTTCAACCCTTGCCTCCCTCTTTTCCATCTCCCTTTAGAAATCCCCAGTGTCTGTTATTTTCATCTTAATGCCTGTGTGCATCCAGTGTTTAGCTCCAGTTATAAATGAGAACATGTGGTATTTGGCTTTATATTTCTGCTTCACTTCTCTTCGAATAATGGCTTCCAGCTGCATCCACATTGCTACAAAGAACATTTCATTCTTTTTTTATGTTGCATAGTGTTCCATGTTGTATATGTACCACATTTTCTTTATCAAATCCTCCACTGATGGACACCTAGGTTGATTTCATGCTTTTCCTGTTGTGATTAATACTGTAATATATACATTGAAGTGCAGGTGACTTTTTGGTTGAACAATTTATTTCCCTTTGGTGAATGGGATTACTGGGTTGAATGGTAATTCTGTTTTTAGTTTTTTGATAAATCTACAAACTGCTTTCCACAGGGACTGAACTAGTTTACATTCCCACATTGTATGAACAGTCCCTTTTCTCCTCAATTTCACCGATATCTGTGGTTTCTTAACTTTTAAGTAATAGCCATTTTGATTGGTGTGATATGGCTATCTCATTGTGGGTTTTTCTCTGTTTGTTTGCTGCTTGTGTGTCTGCTTTAGAGAGGTGTCTGTTTATGTACTTTGCCCACTTTTAATGAGTTTATTTGTTGTTGTTTTCTGGTGAATTTGTTTAAGCTGCTTACAGATTCTGGTTATTAGCTCTTTGTTAGATGCATAGTTTGCAAATATTTTCTTCCATTCTGTAGGTTATATACATACTCTGTTGATAGTTTCTTTACTGTGCAGAAGCTCTTTAGTTTAATTAGATCCCAGCTGTCTGTTTTTGTTGCCTTTACTTTTGATGACTTAGTCATAAATTCTTTGCTTAGGCCAGTGTCCTAGGTTTTCCTCTAGGATTTTTATTTTAAGATTTTATATTTGAGTCTTTAATATATCTTGAGTTAACTTTTATATATGGTGAGAGGTAGAAAGTCCAGCTTTATTCTTCTGAATATGATTAGTCATTTTTCCAGCACCATTTATTGTATAGGGTATCCTTTCCCTGTTGTTGATTTTTGCTGACTTGTCAAAGATCAGTTGGTTGCAGGTGAACAACTTTATTTATGGGTTCTCTATTTTGCTCCATTAGTCTGTGTGTCTGTTTTGTACAAGTACCATGCTGTTTTGGTTATTGTGGCCTTGTAGTGTAGTTTGAAGTCAGGCAATGTGATGCCTTCAGCTTTGTTCTTTTTGTTTAGGATTGCTTTGGCTTATAAGGCTCTTTTTTAGTTCCATATAAATTTTAGAATTTGTGGCCAGGCATGGTGGCTCAGACCTGTAATCTCAGCACTTTGGGAGACTGAGGTGAGAGGATTGCCTGAGCCTATAGGTTCGAGAACAGCCTTGGCGATATCTCATCTCTACAATAAATCAAAAAATTAGTGGAGCGTGGTAGTGTGCACCTGCAGTTCCATTTACTTGGAAGGTTTAGGTGGGAGGTCGATGCTGGGGTGGCCATGAGTATGCCATTGCACTCCAGCCTGGGTGATGGAGTGAGACTCTGACTCCAAAAAAAATTTTTTTTTTAGAATTGTTTTTTCTAATTCTGTAAAAAATGGCATTGGCAATATAATAGAGATGTTCAATCTGTAGATTATTTTGGGGGTGGCTGTGGACTTTAACAATACTGGCTCTTCCAATCCATGAACATGTAATGTTTTTTCATTGTTTGTGTCATCTACTATTTCTTTCAACAGTAATAGGAACTTTGTAATTTTTATTACAGAGATCTTTCACCATCTTGGTTAGATGTGTTCCTAGGTATTTTTGGTAGCTATTGTAAGTGGGATTGCATTCTTGATTTGTTTCTCAGCTTGAATGTTATTGGTATATATAAATACTACTAATTTTTGAAAATTGGTTTTTATTTTGTGTCCTGAAACTTTATTAAAGTTGTTTATCAGGTCTGTGTGTCTTTTGGCAGAACCTCAGGGTTTTCTAGATATAGAATCATGTCTTTTGCCAAGAGAGATAATATGACTTCCTCTTTTCTTATTTGGATACCTTTTTATTTCTTCTTCTTGCCTGATTGCATTTGACTAGGGCTTCTGGTACTATACTATTTTGAATAGGCATGGTGTGGGTGGACTTCCTTGTCTTGTTCCATTTCTTAGGGAGAAAGTTTCCAACTTTTGTCCATTCAGTATGATGTTGGCTGTGGGTATGTTGTTGTTGATGGCTCTTATATTTTGAGGTATGTTCCTTTGATGAATATTTTCTTCAGGGTGTTTTTTTTTTTTTTTAATCATGAAGTGATGTTGGATTTCATCAAATGCTTTTTCTGCATCTGATGAAGTCATGTGTTTTTTGTTTTTATTTATGTTTATGTAGTGATTCATGTTTATTGATTTGTGTATGTTGGACCATGCTTACATTCAGGAATAAAGCCCAACTGATCATGATGAATTATCCTTCTGATGGGCTGTTGAATGTGGTTTGCTAGTATTTCATTGAGGATTTTTGTGTCTGTGATCCTCTGGAATATTGACCTGCAGTTTTTTTTTGTTTGTGCCTTTGCTAGATTTTGGTATTAGGATGATTCTGGAACCATAGAATAAATAGAACTCCCCCTCCCTTTTTTTAAAACTGTTTCAGCAGTATTGCTTACCAGCCCTGTTTTGTATACTTGGTGGAATTCAGCTGTGAATTCATCTGATCCAGGACTGTTTGGTTGGTAGGTTTTTCATTGCTGTTGAATTTTGTGACTCGTTACTAGTCTGCTCTGGGTTTCAATTTCTTCCTGTTTCAATCTTTGGAGGTTGTGTGTTTCCAGGAATGTATCATTTTTCTCTAGATTTTCTAAATAATGCGTATAAAGACGCTCATAATAATCTCTGAGGGGTGTTTTAAAAATATTTCTGTGGGATCAATCCCTAAGAGTTTACACCATCTCCAGACCAACTCTACAAGAAATGCTTAAGAAAGTATTAAAAACAGAAGAGGGGGAAAAAAAAAGAATGACCATGCTCTTCCAAACAATGCAGGACAAAGATTGAAAACACACACACATATATGAACCCCCAAATCAAAAGAAAACCAACAAAAAAAAACAAACAAACGACAACAACAAACTCTATAAGAACCTCATGACAATGATAAACTCTCACATCTCAATAATTAGCCCAAATGTGAATGAACTAAATGCACCATTGAAAAGACATAAAATGGCAAACTGGATTAAAAAACATGACACAACAGTATGTTCTCTCCAGAAGACTCATGTCTCCAGAATGGACACTCACTCACAGATTCAAAGTAAGAGGATGGAAAAACAAATTTCAGGCAAACAGAAAAAAGAAAGCAGAAGTTGCAATCTTAATGTCAGATAAAATATCCTCTAGTTATCAAAAATTTAAAACAATACAGAAGAAAATACAAACAGATATAAGGTTCAGTCCATCAGCAAGAAATATCAAATATCCATCTTGAACATACATGCACCCAACATAAGAGCACCAACTTTTACAAAGTAGCTTTTAGGTAAACTAAAAAAAGATATTGATTCTAACATCATAGCTAGGGATTTAAATTCCCCACTAACAACCCTAGATAGATCATTGAGGCAAAAAAATCAACAAGGATATCCGGAACCACAACTTGACATTTGACCAAATGGACTTAACAGATACCTAGAGAACATTCAACCCCACAACCATGGAATATATACTCTACTCATCACCATATGGAAAGTACTCCAAGATTGACCACGGCTATAAATCAAGCATAAACACATTCCATATGAGCAAAATACTGCCATGCACCCTCTCATACCACAGTGGAATAAAAATAAATATCAAACCAGCAAAGCTCGCCCCAAACCCACAAAGACATAGACACTAAACAGCATGATGCTGAACTACTCTTGGGTCAATATGGATTTCAAAGCAGAAATTAAGATTTCTGGAAACAAATGAAAATAAAGACATCTTATGAAAATGTCTGGGATGCCATGAAAGCAGCACTGAGAGGGAAATTCATATCTTTATAACACACATCAAGAAAATGGAAATATCACAATTTAATGACCTAACAAATCACCTAAGGGAACTGGAAAAACAAAACTATCAAAGCCCTAATTTCAGCAGAAGAATCCAAATCACCAAAGTAAAAACCCAAATACAGGACACAGTAGACAAACATATCATAGAAAAAAAAAAAATCAATGAAACAAAAAGCTAGTTCTTTGAAAGGATAAATAAGACTGATGAACCCCCTAGCCTCGTTGACCAAGTGAAATAGAGAAAAAGCTCAAATAAACAAAATTAGAAATGAAAAGATCAAATCACAACAGTCTCCGAAGAAATTAAAAAAGTTATCAGAGATTACTATGAGCACCTCTATGGAAACAAACTTGAAAACCTAAATGACATGGAGAACTTTCTGACATCACACAACCTCCCAAAGTTGAAACAAGAAGAAAATGAGACAGCAAATAGACCAATAACAACCCAGGATATGAACTCCATAATAAGAAAATTATCCACAAAATAAAAGTCCTGGAACAGATGGCTTTCCAGTGGTGTTCTACAAAACATACAAGGAGGAGCTGATGAATCCTATTGAAAGCATTCCAGGCAATTAAGAAATATGGAACTTTCCCCAATCATTTCATGAAGCTAATATCACACTGATACCCAAACTGGGTAAAGATCCAACAAAAAAAGAGAGCTACAGGCAATATCCCTGATGAACATAGATTCAAAAATACTCAACAAGATTCTAGCAAATCAGATCCAAAAATCATCCACCATGACCAAGTAGGTTTCATCCATGTGATGCAGGGCTGGTTCAACTTCCATAATTAAATACATCATCAGATGTAAAATTAGGAATCACATGATTATATCATTAGATGCAGAAAATTATTATTTTTTTTTTTTTTTAAAGTTGGAGTCTCACTTTTATTGCCCAGGCTGGAGTGCAGTGGAATGCTCATGACCACCACAGCCTCAACCTGCTGGGCTTAGGTGATCTTTCCACCTAAGCCTTCCAAGTAGCTGGAACTACAGATGCACACTACCATGCTTGGCTAATTTTGTGATTTATTGTAGAGCTGAGGTCTCACCAAGTTGCCCAGGCTGGTCTTGTTGTGGGAAAATAGAGAGGCCGTGACTCTGAGGCTATCTTAATGAAATAGCAGTTTATTAGTGCCAGCGTGACTCAGCGGGCTAATGCTCCAAGGCTGAGCAACCCAGAGAAAGAGGAGAGGGGTTTTATCTGTTAGTTTAGGTAAGGGAGGGGGTCATGTTGTATGGCTATACATTTTTCTTTGGAATTTGCAAGTCTGTACTTAGCAAAACCAGATTTTCAAAGAACAAATTATCTCCAGGATATACATAAAAAGCAGGGGTTATAAACCGATAACTTCACAAAGAGAGGATGTGGGGTATGGTTGTGAATTGGTTTCTATCTTGCATTTCTAGGAAAGTGCCTTGTGGCTATTTAGTTTGCTCAAGCCTTATGTTTATCAGGTTTGGAGCCTGCAGGTTGATTTTTAAAAGAAATAATTTTAACTGTTTTACCCCCTCTCTGCCCCCTTTCCCCCCCTTTGATGCTCAACCCTTCATGGGTTAAGAGCATCATCTTCAATTTGGTGCATTAACATTATGTGGGCCGTAGTTTTTTGTTCAACAACTGTTTTCACAAACTTAGAAATGGAGTTCATAATTATTGGGTTTATACAAGGGAGAATAAGATAGGATCCCACCAACAGGATTTACAGATCCAATAATGTACTTAAATCCTCCCAGACCCAAGAACATGTTTTCAAACCAATTGACAATTTTTATGCCTTGCCATTTTTGCACTGGGACATGGGCAAGCTTCCTAACATTGGTGACTATATCAGTTATAGCTTTACTATTATCATCTATTTGCAAACTGCAGTCAGAGCTATTAAATTTATCACATACTCCTCCTTCTGTTAGCAGGTAGTCCCAAGCTAAGCAGTTCTGATAAATGGCTGCGCGCATTTGGGTTTGTTGTAGAGCAGCAAGCTCAAAAGCTATGGCTGTTTGATTAGTTATAACTTCTAAGACAACTTGTAACCTGGTAATGTAATTTAGTGTGCATATATATAGATGTGCAGTATCCCCAACTTCCATCTTATGCCCACCTGACTGGGCCATAAGTATTTATAATTCTCTGGGGTGGCCATTCATCATCAATCCAAACCTGGGTCCCTCCTACGTTAGGAGTTTGGTCAAGAGATCAAGCATTCCGTGTTTTGAGGCTTTCATAAAGGGGAATGCCCAGTTCATCTTCCCTTGGGTTAGGCGGAAGGAAAAATCCTGGCTAGAGTATTCTTATGGGACATGTGCCTTTTCATTGTGCTGGGAGCTGGATATATGCAACCTTTCCACATATTCAAAACAGCTCTTTAGGGGCTTTCCAGAGATCTAGATTTATAGAGGACAGGTCTGTCCAGCTTTGGCTTATAATGAGGATACCTTGAAATGGGTTAGCTTGTTCAGAGGATAGTACTGTACAGTTACTTATAGTTTGGGTGACAATAGTACATAGAGAAGATTTAGTTGTATAAGCAGGTGCCAAATAGCAAACAGGCCTTGTTGGCCACCAGGTCTGGTAGGTTGAATTCCAGTATAATATTTTTTTGCAAGGAGTTTTTCCTACCCATTGAGTATAAGCAGAGCGAGTATAAGCAGAGCCCGCTCTGCTTAAGAAGTCCCAGTCTGTTTAAGCAGTCTTCTCCAATTACTTTTGAGGAGAGGGTCCATTTTGGGGGTAGGATGTCTGTTCTAACAGTTACAAAATGGCTCCATTGAAGGAGCTGGTATGCATCAAGGGTAGTTCCTTTCCACGGCCACTCTTCAGTCATTAGGGCTCCTTTGCATACCCAGCAACTGGTGACACCAAATATTTAGGCTATGTTTTCAATCAGATTTATAAGCAGATTTTGGCCTACTTCCCATGGTTGAGGGAAGGGGTTAACTTTGGCTGTTGGGCAGCCAGAGGAGTTACACATTGTATAACTTCTTTAAGCAGTTTCTTGGCTTTGGGTGCAGGGGCGAGATCCCAACAAACCCGATTTGTGCTTCTGAGGGTGCTACAAGCTGTGACACCAGCTTTAGTGTACTGGTAGCTCTGTTTTGATAACCCAGTAAAGTGTAGCTGGCCATTATGGGTACAGATATGTTTGTCAGCATAACAAATTCCATGCATAGCGATGGAAAACTTTTACAGCTGGCCAACTAGTTTCTATACATTTACATGCTGGGTGTGTGGGGGAAGCGGTAGACACCCAATTAGGCAGAAGGACGTAAAAGCACAAGAACACTTCCTATCATAAGAAAGAACGGAAATGCTAGTGAGACTCTTTCCTAACATGTTCAATGGGGTTGACTCTGTTAACTCTATAGCAAATGAAGTCAGTCCTATAGCAATTAAAACGGCAAACAGTTTGGCAAATACAAAGGCTGACGAGCGAAACAATGGTTTATGATAAGATCCGCTGAATCCATAAGGTTCTGCCATGTGTAGATCAACTAACCTCCGGTGTGTGGCTGAAGCAAGGCCGATGTATCCTCAGGCTTCAGCCGTGCGTAGACTAGTCAGCTCTGGAGTGCCTAGACCAGGGCTTGAAAAATCCATTTCAGGTTTTCCGTCGGCCTTGGTTGACTTTCTGGAGGGTCAGCTTAAGGGGAGCTGACGGATCTGTGGAGCACTCCCGGTCCTGGGAGGCAGGCTTAATTCAGCTGCGGTGGATCCAGGGAACTATTCCGGCTACCTTGACTACAGTTGGGGTAGACAAAAGGACAGTAAATGGGCCCCTCCAGAGGGATTTTAGAGGCTGTGCGTTTGACTCTTTTACCCATACCCTATCACCTGGCTTAAAAGAATGGGCATCGGTAGTTAAACTCGTTGGTAACTGTTCTCTGACTTGACAATGGATGGCATTTAGGGCTGAACCTAAGACTTGCATTTGTTGTTTTGGAGTAAGATTTCCTAACTCCTTTACGTCTCCCTGTATGCCCTTAACAGGAGGGGGTGGCCGCCCATAAAGAATTTCAAAAGGTGAGAAACCTGTTTGTTGGGTGGGACTAGACCTAACCCTTAGAAGGACTATTGGCTGAAGCTGGACCCAGCCTAAATGAGTTTCATGGCATAACTTACCTTGTTGTGATTTTAACGTCCAGTTCATTTGCTCCACCTTTCCTGAGCTTTGTGGCCTATAGGCTGTATGGATCTTCCATTTGATTTGCAGTCCTTTAGTCATTAACTGCACTACCTTGGCTACAAATACCAGTCCATTGTCTGATATGATAGTAATCGGGAGTCCAAACTGGGGAATGATTTCTTTGAACAGAGTCAGGCCACCTCAGTGGCTTTTTCTATCCTTGTGGGGAAGGCCTCAAACCATCCTAAGAAAGTACACACAAAAACAAGGAGATATCTGTAGCCTTGGCAGCATGGGAGTTCTGTAAAGTCCACAATAAGATCCTCAAAAGGGTGCCCCCCCCAACATGCTGCTCTCTGGGGGAGACTTTGGGTCCCTGATGCGGATTATTTTGAGCATAAGTTACACATTGTTTACAGACCACCAACGCTATACTGGAGAGTCGGGGAACATAGAAGTACTTACTGAGGGTATTTTTAAGAGCAATCCATCCACTGTGTGTTTTTCGGTGAAAATGCCTGACAAATGCTGGAGCCAATGATTCTGGAATTGCTATTCGACCATCTTGAAATTTCCACCATCTGGCTTGTAAGTAATGTCCCGTTTTCTCATTTGGCATGTAGCAAGGGCTCTAGTTCATCAACAGGCTAGGGAGCAGTGCCGTGGTTATTGCAGTCATTTTGGCAGTCTCTCGTCATTGCAGGCTTTGCTTCTTGATCTGCTTTGCGATTTCCTTTGGCAGTTATCGCATTTCCCTTTTGATGCCCTCTGCAATGTATGACTGCTACCTCCTTTGGTGCCCATACAGTGTCTAGTAGCTCTGGAATCTCATTGCCATATTTTATGTCTTTTCCCCCTAAAATGATTAAACCTCTCTCCTTGTATAAGGCCCCATGCACATGCAAGGTAGTAAAAGCATACTTGGAGTCTGAATAGATATTAGTGCGTAGCCCTGAGGCTAGCTGGAGGGCTCGAGTGAGCACAGTGAGTTCTGCTCTCTGAACTGAAGTTCCTATAGGCAGGGGTTTCACCTTGACTGTTGAGTTTAAAGTTACTAACGAATAGCTTGCAAAGTGCTCCCCCTCCTATATGAAATTGCTTCTGTCTGTGAAGTATTCGACCTCAGGGTCCCTGAGGGTCTGGTCTGTTAAATCTGGACGGCTAGAGAACACTTCATTTATGATTTCAATGCAATCATGATCTGGCTGTTCGAGCTCTATAGGTAGTTAGGTGGCCAGATTTAAGGTCTTTACCACCTCTAGGCGAATGCGTGTGTTTTCACAGAGCATTCCCTGATATCTGACCATTCGAGCGTTGGTTACCTAATATTGCCCCCTTGTATTCCATTAAATTTATCATGGCATGAGGCACCCTGACTGTTAGGTGTTGTCCCATAGTTAGTTTGTCAGCTTCTGTCATCAGGAGTGCTGTGGCTGCCAGGGCTCGTAAACAAGTTGGCCAGCACTGGGCCACAGAATCTAGCTGTTTGGATAAATATGCCACAGGTCTATGCCATGACCCTAGCATTTGAATCAAGACCCTACTGCAGTGCCAACACGTTCATGCACATATAAAAAGAAGGGCTTAGTCACATCTGGGAGGCCCAGACCAGGTGCATTGGTGAAGGCCTGTTTAATTTGTTCAAAGACCTGTTGTTGAGCCTTGTCCCATAGCAGAGGCTCCCGTTCACCCCCCCCCCGCCCCGTGGCTTCATATGATGGAGAAGTTAGATATCCAAATTCTACAGAACCCTGCAGCCCCCCAAATCCCCGGATTTGATGCCAGGTAGTTGGACTGGTATTGAACACACTGCCTGTTTCCTTTCAGGGCCAAGTTGGCGCTGGCCTTGGGACAAATGAAAAAAACCTAGGTACCTAACTTTTTCCTGACATATTTGGGCTTTTTTTTTTTTTTTGAGACCTTGTAACTCACCTTCCACAGGAGGATGAGCAGTTGTTGTGTCCCTTGCATACAGTTTTCCCAGGTTGGTGCTGCCAGCAGTAAATTATCTGCATACTGGAGCAGGGTACAGCCACACTGGTGTGCTGGAAAGGCTTTTAAATCTGAGACTAATGCCCTACTGAAGATGGTTGGAGAATTCTTGAATCCTTGTGGCAGCTAGGTCCCAATTAACTGTCCCTTGGTGCCATTTTTCGGGTCTTCCCATTGGAAAGCGAAGATCATCTCAGTTCTTGGGGCCAGGCGGATGCATTTTTAAGGTCTAAGCAGGTGAAGAAAGTAGCCTCAGCAGGGATGAGACCCAGCAGCGTATATGGGTTTGGGATGATGGGGTATAGAGTGACTGCGACCTGGTTTATGGCTTGCAAGTCTTGAACTGGCTGGTAGTCATCTGTGCCTGACTTCTGCACCGGCAAGAGGTATATTAAGTGGACTGACAAACCTGGAGGATTCCATAATGCAAGAGCCTCTCCAGGTGCTTGTGGATTCCATTTGTGCTTTGCGTGGGATGAAGTACTGCCTGTGATGGACTGGCTCACCCCCTGGCTTTAGTTCCACAGTCACAGGGGGTATATTTATTGCCAGTCCTGGAGGATTGTCCTCTGCCCACACTCCCGGTACTCAAAATGGCAACTCTGGAGATTTTTGTGAGGCCTCCGTTAGGCTGTAGAGCCACCATTCCTCTTCCCAGGGGACAGTAAGGACATGATTTTAGCCTCTGGGCCTCTTAGTCTCAGAGTTACATTATTAGGAGAGTCAAAGGTTATCTGAGCTCGAAACTTTCCCAGTAGGTCTTGTCCCATTAAGGCTACGGGGCAATCTGGGAAATACAGGGACTCTTGTATGACCTCACGGCTGCCAACTGTGCAGCATCACAGCATCGTAAAGAGATGTCTGGCTTGATGTCCAGTGACTCCCATAACATTAGCCTGTTTTGGGGAGAAGGGATCTATAGGCTGGGTGATCATGGAATGCTCAGATCCCATGTTGACCATGAAGTTCATATGTTAGTCTCCTACTGTCATGCTGACCATAGGCTCCTGGGGACCCAAAGATAGTAGGGAGCCCTGTCTGGCCTATTCTTTTTGCAGTCCTTCCATAGAGGCCAGGCCCATAAAGCCGTTAGGAGCCGGTGGGTCCTGTTGGTAAATGGAGCCTTGTGGGCCATTTTCTTCTTGGGCTTCCTCATCAGCTATTTATTGGGGGCATCCACCTTCACAATGACCTTCTTGGTAACAATAGGCACACTGATTTCTCTCTAACTTCATAGGAGGTTGTGATGTCCCTTGTGTAGGCTGATAGATGGAATTCAGGGGCCCCTGGGCAGGCTGAGGTTGTCCGGGCCTTGCTCTGGGAAACTGCCCACCTGGCTGTCTTCTTCCCCGACCTCTGCCTCTGTTTCTTCCCTGTGGGCCTGTGATCTGGTACCCTGCAAAGGCAGCAGCAAGCATGGCCATTTTCTTTTTCTGCCTTCGGTCTGCCTTTTGTTGGGCCTCTTTATCTCAGTTAATGAACACTTTAGTGGCAACTTCTAGCAGCTGGCGGACATTCATTCCAGCAGAGCCCTCTAGCTTTTGTAGCTTACGTTGGCTATCCCCCTGGGACTGTCCACCAAAAGTCATGCTTACCATGCACTGATTTTTGGTTGCCTCTGGATCAAAGGGGGTGTATGGCTGAAAGGCTTCACAGAGTCTCTCGTAGAATTGACTTGGGCTCTCGTCAGCTCCCTGGACCACCTCAGAGACTGTGCTCATATTTATGGCCTTTTCCCCTCCTTCTCTCATACTTCCTAGGAGGGCCTCCTGATACCGTTCAAGTATTTGCAGCCCCTGGGTACTGTTGGGGTCCCATTGAGGGTCCTCCTCTGGAACTGATTTTGGGCATATGCCTGGGTGTTGAGTGCTCCATCCAGGGCTTGTTCCTCTAGCTGTTTTATAGCCCCTTGTGTAATTCTCCGATGCTCCTCAGTATTGAATAGCATCAGGAGGAGTTGGCGGCAATCCGCCCAGGTTGGCCTCTGGGTCTGGATAATGGCCTGCATTAAGTCAATCATAGCCTGAGTCTTTTCTGTGAAGGATGGCATATGATTTTTCCAATTCAGGAGGTGTGTGGTAGTGAAAGGCTGGTACACAAATGTGCTCACCTTGGATCTGGCCTTCTTGAGTATAATATATAGGTGCCCTAGTTTCTCTTAGTGGCACTTAGAAGGCACCACAGCATTCCCCTGTTATGAAGTCAGACATGCATTCTGGCAGTTGCCTTCTGAGTAGGGTGTGAGGAATCAGAACTGGTGGTTCGGGTGTGGCCTCTGATTGTTTAAGAGAGGTACTAGGCTTAGGGGTGCATTCCACTTGTGAGCCCCTAACAGTGGCTGGTGCCATTGGAGCAGGTGGCAATGATGGGTAGACTGGAGAATAAGGTGGTAGGATTTCTGATTCATCAGCCAACACCAGCTTGTCAGCCAATTTATCAGACTCTGATGGGCATTTGGACTGGGCTGTTTGGAGGGCTACCATAATTTTGCAATTGTCTTTCTAGCAAGTTTTTAGCCAAGAGGGCCATGCAAGGACCACATCCTGCCAACAGTCGATGTAAAGGAATTGATCTGAGTGGCCTGGCTCTCCTACTATAATTCTATATACTCTCCTATTGATTTTTCTATATAGGGATCCCTCTGGCGGCTACCCAACCCAGAAAGAGGACCACTGTATTTCACAGAACATATGGAGTTTTCTTCGAGACAGTTTGACACTATAACAATCTTCTCAGAAACGATTTATCAATCAAGGGGGGTATTCTTACTTTTGTTTCCACCCATTTCCTCCCTCTAACTGATGGCAAGCACACACAAATGAGGGAATGGGGGATATGGGATAAACAGCCGCTTCACCCTCCTCCAGCCATATTCCTCACAGAGATATTTCAGACACCTCTTAGCAATTGGCAGGTTGGTATAAACCCCCAACCCAGACCAACTGTATGATGAGGTTGGGGTTGCCGTCAGCTGTATGAGGGCGCCACTGGCTTAGATCGGGACTCACCACTCGCTTCGGCCCATTGGTCAGGTCAGAACCCTTCTGCTGTCTGTCTCACTCACATGCTATCACATAGTACATTCTCCAATCCTCCGCCCTAATCCTAGGAGTCATTGGGTTCGTCTCGAGACAGCGTTTCCTTCACTGCTTTTCAATCCTTTCCTTCAGGCTGGAGACTAATGGACTCTGGGAGGTGATCAAGCTCCCCTTCTGGCAGGTCTATGCAAAGGCCCTTGTTCCTACCCTTACTGTCAGGTGGTGTTCCTTATGCCAGTTCCCCATGCCTCTTTTGGGTCCCTGTGTTTTCAAGGTCTCAGCCTCAGTGTGCCAGAAGGAGCCTCCCTCCTACGAATCAAAAGGTCTGCTGTGTGCCAGGTGAGATTGCCTCTCCTGTCAACCCTGGGGATTGTACCCCGGTGACAAAGGAGGTGGAATACACCATCTCCAAACTCTCCCTTTCCTGGCCAGTGCACCAAGAAATGTGGCGGGAAAACAGAGAGGCCGTGACACCGAGGCTATCTTAGGAAGTAGCAATTTATTAGCGCTGGGCATGACCCAGAGGGGTAATGCTCCAAGGCTGAGCAACCCAGAGAAAGAGGAGAGGGTTTTATCTGTTAGTTTAGGTGAGGGAGGGGGTCAGGTTGTATGGCTATACATTTTTCTTTGGAATTTGCAAGTCTGTACTTAGCAAAACCAGATTTTCAAAGAACAAATTGTCTCCAGGATATACATAAAAAGCAGGGGTTATAAACCGATAACTTCACAAAGAGAGGATGTGGGGTATGGTTGTGAATTGGTTTCTATCTTGCATTTCTAGGAAAGTGCCTTGTGGCTATTTAGTTTGCTCAAGCCTCATGTTTATCAGGTTTGGAGCCTGCAGGTTGATTTTTAAAAGAAATAATTTTAACTGTTTTTAGCCCCTCTCTGCCATAGTCTTGAACCCCTCACCTCAGCCTCTCAGAGTGCTGGGATTACAGGCTGAGCAACCGCGCCTGGCCCAGAAAAAGGCTTTGATAAATTTCAGCATCCCTTCTTGATAAAAACCCTTGAACACCTAGACATAGAGGGAATGTACCTCAAGATAGTAAGAGCCATCTACAATAAACTCATAACCAATATATTGCTAAATGGATAGAAATTGGAAGCATTTTCAATGAAAACCAGAACAAGACAAGGCTGCCCACTTTCACCCCTCCTGGCTGGAATAATCAAACTAGACAAGGAAATCAGGGGCATCCAAATAGGAAAAGGAGGAAGTTTAGTTATCCCCTTTTGCATGTTACATGATTCTATACCTCAAAAACCCAAGAGAATCTGTCAAAAACTTCCTTGGTAAAGTCTCAGGGTACAAAACCAACATGCAAAAGACAGTCACATTCTTGTACATCAACAACAAATAAGCAGAGAACCAAATAAAAAGCACAATCCCATTCACAATAGCAACAAAAACAAAAAAATGAAGTACCTTGGCATCTTCCTAAGAGCATTGAAAGACCTTTACAATGAAAACTACAAAACACTACTCAAAGAAGTCAAAGGTGACACAAACAAATGGAAAAATATTCCATGTTCATGGATTGGAGGAATCAACATTGTTCAGTTCTACGCAGTATCCATTAAATTAGTAACATCATTTTTCTCAGACCTGGAAACAACAATACAGAAATTCATATGGAAACATAAACGACCATGAATAGCCAAAACAATCCGCAATAAAAGAAGCAAAGTGGGAGGTATAACACTTCCAGACTGTAAACTTTACTATAAGGCTACTATAATTGAAACAGCCTGGTATTAATACAAGAACTGACATATAAACCAGTACAACAGGGTAGAGATTCTGGAAGCAAAACCTCAATTTCTCAATGAACTCATCTTCAACAAAGCCTTCACTAACAACCACTGTGGAGAGGATAACTTATTCAGTAAATGGTGCTGGGAAAACTGACTGACCACATGTGGCAGAAGATTAAAACAAGACTCCTACCTATCACCTTACACAAAAACCAACTCTAAATGCGTCAAAGACCAAAACATAAAATCTCAAACTATAAGAACCTTAGAAAATGCAGGAGACACCCTTGTGAAAATTGGAATTAGCAACGAATTCCTGATCAAAACCCCAAATGCCCATGCCATAAAGATATGATAGGCAAGTGGAACCTCATCAAACTGAAATGCTTCTGCAAAGCAAAAGAAACCATCATGAGAGTGGGAAGACAGCTCACAGACTGGGAAAAAATATTTGCCAACTGTTTGTCTGACAAAGACCTAGCATCGTGAATCTACAAGGAACTCAAATATGCCAAAAAGAAAAACACAAAAGAGCCCTGTTAAACAGTGGGCAAAAGATATGAATAAATACTTCTCAAAAGAAGACACACGGGCAGCCAACAGTTACATGAAAAACTGCTCAGCTTCATGAATCATTAAATAAATGCAAATTAAAACCACATTGAGATGCAACCTAACTCCATTTAGCATGGCCATCATCAATAACTCAAAAAATAACATGCTGGAGAGGATGCAAGGAGAAAGGAACACTTCTACACGTTGGTGGGAGTGTAAAGCAGTATAGCCTCTGGAAAACAGTGTGGCCATTCCTCAAAGATCTAAAAATTGACCTTCCATATGACCCAGCAATACCCCTTCTAGGAATATACCCAGAAGATCTTAAATCACTCTACAAAAAATATACCTGTGTGTGGATGTTTACTGCAGTGCTATTCACAATCAAAAAACATGGAACCAATTGTGTTGCCCATTGGAAGTAGACTGGTTTGAGATCAGTTGTTCTGGGAGCTCTTCATTGTTTGAATTCCGAAGTCAGGTGCTGTCTTCCCAGAAGTCTGGATAGGACCTGTGGTCTTCCTTTGATTCTTCTTCATTTGTGATGGTTTTCTCCTCCCTTTTCCCTTCTCTTCTTTAATTTTGTTGCTCAGTGATACGGGGGATAGCTTTCACTTCTGTTTGCTCAGTCTCCCATTCTTCCTTATGTAGATCCTCTGGATTTGTTCAGTTTTGAAGCCAGGCTGGGAATGGGGGGCTGTCTCTTTATAGTTTTGATTAAGCTGTGATAGTTTCTGAACCACAGCTCCCTATCTGCAGATCATAGTACCTGCTGGCAGATGTGTGGACCCCTGGAACCCACTTCCCACCACCTTACATTCTGTCCATGCAGTGGGGGTGTATGTATGCCCCTTGAAAACAAAACGAGGTAAGAAAAAGGAGAATAATGGAAAAAGGAAAAGGGGAGATGAAAGGAAGATGAACAGAGAGGAGAAGAAAAGTAGGCATGCCAACTAATGAATAAATGAAACAAACAAAAACAAAACACCCAAAACATGTGAACATACAAATTAAAAAAAAAACCCTGATGGTGCACTTGCCCTCAAAAATACCCATACACAAACAGAGAGATTAAAAAACACCAAAAGCATATCAAAAGCATAACAAGTACTAAAACAAAGAAAAATAGAAACCACTGTGATCTGAACATGCATAGTATTATTTCAGTATTTGAAGTTTGTTCACCCTTGATTTATATTAAAGAATGTGATTGATCTTGGAGTATGTTCCATGTGCTGGTGAGTAGAATGTATACACTGTAGTTGTTGGGTGGAGTGTTCTGTAGATGTCTATTAAATCCATCATACCATTCATCTTCCCAGATCCCAGTGGAATAAAAATAAATATTGTCCCCAACAAGATTCCCTCAAAACAAACAAAGACATGGACACTAAACAATATGCTGCTGAATGGCTTCTGGGTCAACAAAGAAATCAAGACAGGAATAAAACAATTCCAGGAAACAAAACAAAACAAAGGTTTATCCTATCATAAGCTCTGGGATGCTATGAAATCAGCGTTAAGAGGAAAACTCACAGCATTAAATGTACACATCAAGAAAATAGAAAGATCACATGTAAATAGCCTAATGTCACACCTAAGGGAGCTGGAAAGGGAAGATCATTTAAATGCTAATTTCAGTAGACAGTTCCAGATCACTAAGATAAAATCACAATTGCAGGACAGAGAAAACAAACAAACAAAAATCATAGAGAGGATCAACTAAAGATGTGTGTGTGTGTTGTGGGGAGTTGTGGCCAACAACTACAGTGTATACATTATACTTACCAGCACATGGAACATACTCCAACATACTCCATATTCGGGAGAGGATACTGTAGAGGGAACCCTAAAAACATCTGTATTCCTTTATAATGCAACTTATCATCATTCTTTGCACAATGGATGACTATTGAAAACTTACTGAAGGATTTTAAGCATGGGGAAAGACATGGGAGGAGGAAGATAGGTTGATTAAACGTGCATTGTTTAGCTCGCATGTATTCCTGAGAGCATGAAATGTTGTCTTCCTGTGCCTGGCTTATTTCACTTAACATAATGACCTCTAGTTCCATCCATGTTGTTGCAAAAGACAGGATTTTATTCTTTTTAAAGGCAAATAGTATTTCATTGTGTGCATATACAACATTTTAATTATCCATTTATCTGTTGATGGATACTTGAGCTGATTCCATATCTTTGCTGTTGTAAGTGGGACTGCAATATGGGAGACTAGATATCCTTTTGATATTCTGATTTTTTTTTTCCTTTGGACAAATATCTAGTAGTGGGGTTTCTAGATTGTGTAGTAGTTTCATTTTTAGTTTTTTGAGAAATGTCTACTGTTTTCATTAGTGGCTGTACTAATTTACATTTTCACAAACAGTATTTAAGAGTTCCCTTTTCTCCCTTTAATCATAGCCATTCTAACAAAGAAGAGATAATATCTTATTGTGGTTTTACTTTGCATTCCATGATGATTAGTGGTTTGAGCATTTTTTTATATACCTGGTGGCCTCTTGTATGTCTTCTTTTGAGAATTGTTTTTCATATTCCTTGCCTATTTTTTAATGGGATTGTTTGTTTTTACTGTTGAGTTCCTTGTATATTTTGGATATTAGTCCCTTGTTTGATGAATAATTTGCAAATATTTTCTTCCATTCAACAGATGGTCTCTTTACTCTGTTGATTGTTTCCTTTGTTGTACAGAAGTTTTTAGTTTAATATAGTCCCAGTTATTTATTTGTGTGTGTGTGTGTGTGCGTGTGCGTGCGCGTGCGTGTGCGTGTGCGTGTGTGTGTGCGTGCGCTTTTGAGGTCTAAGTCACAAAATTCTTCCTACCCGTGAGCATGAGTTATCTTTCCATTTGTTTGTGTCCTCTTCAATGTCTTTCATTACTGTTTGGTAGTTTTTCTTGTAGAAGTCTTTCATCAGAGCCGGGCTCAGTGGCTCAGCCTGTAATCCCGTGCCTTTGGGAGGCTGAGGTGAGTGGATTGCCTGAGTCCGCGGGTTCGAGACCCACCTGGGCAACTTGGCGAGACCTCATCTCTACAATAAATCAAAAATCAGCTGGGCGTGGTAGCTCTCGCATGTAGTTCTGGCTACTTGGAAGGCTGAGGCGGAAGGATCACTGGAGCCCAGTAAGTTGAGGCTGTGGTGGCCGGGAGCGGCCACTGCACTCCAGTCTGGGCGACAGAGTGAGACTCCAACTAAAAAAAAAAAAAAAAAAAGATGAAGTCTTTCATCTCCTTGCTTAAATTATTCCTAGACATTTTTTTATAGCTTCTGTAAATGAGATTGTCTATGTGGGGTTTGTTTTCAGCTGTTTCATTATTATTGTATAAAAACACTACTGATTTTTTTTTTTTTTTGTATGTTGATTTTTTTGTCCTGCAACTTTACTGAACTTATTCTTCTGGTGGAATATTTCGATTTTTCTAAATATAAGATCATGTCATCTACAGAAAGGGACATTTTAACTTTTTCTTTTCCAGTTTGTATGCCCTTTATTTCCTTTTCTTGTCTGAATGCTCTGGCTAGGACTTTCAGTACTGTGTTGAATATGAATGGTGAGAGTGGTAATTCTTATCTTGTTTCAGTTCTTAGAAGAAAGGGTTTTAACGTTTTTCCATTCAGTGTGGTCTAAGTTGTGGGTATGTCAGATAGGAGGTCTGACAACTTAGTTTGTGAACTTGTCACTGCGGTTTACGTTAGCAGCACTGTATAAACAACTTGGTAAGGTTCATAACCTTGGTATATCCATGTCTCACAGATGTGTTCCTGTTGACATGTGGTGGTGTCTTGTTGAGTGGCGTTCATTATTATTGCATGTTTTTGTATGCCATCACAAGAATATCAGAACTTTAATTAGAGCAATGAATAAACATTTAATTTCTCGTTAAGCTTGGCAAGAGTGGAAGTGAACTCGGGGACATGTTAGTCCATGTTTATGCTGCTAATCCCATGAAGAAAACTGCATTGTACAAATGTATTAAATGTTCTTCTGAGGGGAGAGAAAGCATCATTGATGAGGTCAGAGAAGCCAGTAATTAGCAGAACAGGTGAAAACCTTGCAAAAGTTGGTCAAATTGTGCATCAGAATCATCAGCTGACTGTGAGAAGCATAACTGACCAAATAAACATTGATAAAGAAACAGAAAAATCTTAATAGAAAATCTTGGCATGAGAAAAGCATGTGCAAAAATGGTCCTGAAGGAGCTCTTGCATAACACCAATGCATCAGTTCACACAGCACTCCCTGGGAGGGAGTTTTTAGCCAGTAAACAAATGACTGTATTGGTACAACCTCCTTACTCACCAGATTTGGTCCAAAGTCACATTTTTCTTTACCCAAAGATAAAGAAAATATTGAAGACATTTGATAACATTCAGGACATACAATGACAGCGTTGGTGGTCATTCCAGAAAAAAAATTCCAAAATTACTTTGATGGGTGGACTATGTGCTGGCATTAGTGCATAGCTTTCCAAGGGGGAGTCCTTTGAAGGTGACTGTAGTGATATTCCGCAACGAGGTATGTAGCATTTTTTCTAGGATGAGTTCGTGAACTTAATTGTCAGAACACGTATGACCTTTATTATATTGAGGCATAGTTTTCTTTCTGTGCCTAGTTTATTGAGAGTTTTTATCCTGAAAGCATGTTGAATTTTATCAAGTGATTTTTCTATTCCTATGGAGAAGCTCATATGGCTTTTCTTCATTCTGTTGATGTGATGCATCATGTTTATTGATTTGCTTATGTTGAACTATCCTTACATCCTTGAGATAAATCCCATTAGATCATGGTATATTATCTTTTTGATGTGCTGTTGGATTTGGTTTCCTAGCATTTTGTTCAGAATGTTTACATCTGTATTCATTAGGGATATCGGTGAATTTGTACCAATAAAATTGGTATTTTTTTTGTTATTATTATTTGTTTTTGTCTGATTTTTGGTATCAGGGTAATGCTGGCCTTGTAGAATGAGTTAGAGAAAATTCTCTTCTTTTCAAATTTTTTTTATAGTTTGAGAAGATTTGGCATTATTTGTTCTTTGTATGTTTAGTAGAATTCCTCAGTGAAGGCATCCTGCCTGGGACTTTTCTTTGTTCAGAAACTTGTTATTACCGATTCACTCTGTTACACATTATTAGTCTGTTTGGGTTTTTTATTTCTTCCTGATTAAATCTTGGTAGATTGTATATGTCCAGGAATGTAGCCATTTACTCCAGGTTTTTCAGTTTGTTTATAGTTGTTCCTAATAGTCTCTGATATAGTTTGGATGTTTGTCCTCTCCAAATCTCATGTTGAGAGGTGATCCCTAACGTTGAAAGTGGGGCCTAGTGTGAGATGTTTGGGTTATGGGGTGGATTACTCAATGAAGTGCTTGGTGCCACTCCCACATTAATGAGTAATTTCTTGTTCTATTGGATCGCAATAAAACTGATTGTTAAAAAGAGCCTGGCACTTCCTTATCTATCTTGCTTTCTCTCTTACCATGTGATATGCTGGCTCCCCATTCCCCTTCCACTATGATTGGAAGCTTCCTGAAGCCCTCACCAGAAGCATATGCCAACACCATGCTTATTGCATAGGCTGCAGAACTGTGAGCCAAATAAACTTATTTTCCTTATAAATTACCCAGTCTCAGGTATTTCTTTATAGCAATGCATAATGGATGAACATGGTCTCTGATTATCTTTTGTATTTTTGTGATATTTGGTTTAATGTTTCCTTTTTCATTTCTGATTTTGTTTATTTGGGTCTTCCTCCCCTCTTTTTTCCTTGGTAAGCATAGCTAGCAATTTACCTACAAACTTTCCTCTTAAAATACTTTTTAATAATAAATAATCTCAGCCCTACTAAGAGATTATGAGAGCTGAATAAGATGGTAATACTAATATTGGAGATGTTAAGAGGAAAAACTAGAATGACCTTAAGACTTCTAGTCTGGGTGACTGAGTGATAGCAATAACTATAATACAGAACACAGATGGGGAGAAATAGGGCATGGGGTGGGTTTGCAGGGATGGAAAAGATGTATGTAGTCAACAGTGTCATCTAAAACTGCAGAGAGGGTTGGGTAGGATGATAACTGAGAGGAAACCATCAACTTGGGCAGTTTGGAAACTGGTCAGTATTATTTGAGAGAATATTTTTGTGAAGTTCGCAGAAAGAGGTTCACATTGTAGAGCATTAAGGAATGAACTGGAAGTGAAAAAGTAAAGATAGCTGATTTTGACTGTTTTTTCAAGAAGTTTGATAGTGAAAGCAAGGAGAGATAAGAGTCAGCAGTTTGTGGAGGCATCAGGTTTGTAGGAAGGTTGCTTTAAGATGTGAGAGAATTGTGTAGGTTTCCCAGTAGAGAGAAAAAATATATTCAATCTATAGAGCAAGGTATAGGAAGGAAGAATGAGAATCCATAATATGGGGATGGAATTAGTCATCTGAGACACAAGAGCAAGAGGTAGTAAGAGATAGGTATAAAGCCAACAAAATGGTGAAATTTAATGCTGCATGAAATATTCTTTGTGAAATGAGAGACAGATCCTCTGAGAGTGAAGAGTGCTACTGAAATTAGGGCTTATATATATATATTTAATAATTTGAAATAGTTATTGTAGGTAATGCAAAAGGGAATTGAAATGAATAAGCACGGTGTTGCAAAGAAATATGAACGGTTCATCAGCTTATTGAATAATAACCCTAGCCGGGCTCGGTGGCTCAGCCTGTAATCCCACACCTTTGGGAGGCTGAGATGAGTGGATTGCCTGAGCCTGTGGGTTCGAGACCCGCCTGGGCAGTGAGACCTCATCTCTACAATAAATCAAAAAATCAGCTGGGCATGGTAGCACGTGCCTGTAATTCCAGCTACTTGGAAGGCTGAGGCGGAAGGATCGCCGGAGCCCGGCAGGTCGAGGCTGCGGTGGCAGGGAGCGGCCACTGCACTCCAGTCTGGGCAACAGAGTGAGACTCCAACTCAAAAAAAAAAAAAAAAAAAAAAGAATGACCTTGTAATTGAGTCAGTGCAGAGCAGTTTTACGAGCACTGGCACACTGACAACCCAAGAGTTGGAGTAGAGTAAACAGATGGTAGTTTAGATACAGGTATGAAGATTGACAGGTGTGGCAGAGGAGGAAGCAGTATCTGGAAGATGAAAAGTGTTAGCTATTATTTAGCAGCCCAACTTGAAGAATAGAACTTAAAAATATAGTTTGGCCATGATAGTTAATGCATTCACTGCAGTCTGATAATAGGCTACTTTCTTACATATGGAAAATAATTTCTTGGATAAAGTTTTCTTGTAAAACTATTGACAGTACTCACTGTATTGCTTTATTTGGGGGGCACTGATTAAGTGTTCTCTCTAATAGAGCACAATGAATAAGAAGGTGAGTACTGGAGTCATGACTTCCTGAGTTTAAATCTTACTTGATCATTACTAGCTCTGAGACTTTGGATAATACAGTTATCCTCTTTGTGCTTCAGCTTCATCATGGATTTGAAAAGGATAATTAAACTGTCCTTTCTCACAGAATCATTGTGACGATCAAATGGAGAATACATATGCCCTTTTTGTGGTTCAGTGTTTAGAACACTGTAATTTATCCACCAATGTTAGCTTTATGTTAGCCAACTATTGCCACAGTAATGTTGTATAATAAACCTCCACCAAACTTATTGTCCTATTATGGGAAACTTTTTTTATTTTCTCACTCATAGATGGCTCTGCTTTAGGCTGTGGTTCAGTTTCAGGCTTTGGGGTAAGTTCAGATGTGCTACTCATGCCTCATTCTGAGGTCCAGCCTTAAGGGACACTGGGTGCCTGGGTTGTGCTTATGTATACTCTGACCTAAGGAAGAGAAGTATTTGCTGAACAAAATCCCAGTTTATCATAGCTTTGTTAACCATGACCTCTTAACATTCTCCCTTTTTTAAAATTAGCAAGTAACAATAAAACTCTGTTGAAAGAGTATTGTAATGGTTTTTAAATCTAATTTTCACAAACCTGGCTTAAGGGAAATACTGGTTTTACAAATGAATTAAAATGAGTGACAAAAGAATGTTTTCATTGATATCCAACATAACTTCAGAATCTCTGATAGCCAGTACCTTAGCTTGCTCAACATAAAAGAAGACTGAATATCTCAATCTCTCTGATCTTTTTCTATAATTTTTAAACTATTTAATATTTTCCTTCTATTACTCTTAAAAAAAAACTTTAAGCTATAATTTAGATACAATAAAATCCACCCACTTAAAGGGTACAGTTAAGGGTACAGTTAGATTAGCTTTAAAATGTATATAATATAACTATAACTACAATAAAGTAGGGAATACTTTTGTCATCCCCCAAAAGATCCTTCATGCTCCTTTGCAGCTAATTTCCACATAGACGCTCCATCTCTAGGTAGCCACAGATTTGTCTCCTATCTCTATGATTTTGTCTTTTCTAGAATTTAATATAAATAGAATTGTATGATCTTTTGTGGCTGGCTTCTTTCACTGATATGTTTTTTCTTTTTAATGCTGAGTAGTATTCCATTGTATAGATATGCCACAACATGTTTATTCATTCACCTGTTGATAGACATTTGGGTTGTTTTTAGGTTTCTGCATAATTAATAAAGCTATGAACATTTGCATGCAAGTCTTTGTGTTTTTATTTCTCTTGAGTAAACATGTACAAGTGGGATTACTGCATTGTGTGTTACGTCTATGTTTAACTTTTAGAGAAACTGCCAAACTGCTTTCTAAAGTGACTGCACCATGTTACTTTCCACCAGCAATGTATAAATATTGCAGTTGCTCCACACCCTGGCTATGTATAAAATCATCAGTCTTTTTAAGTTTAGTCGTTCTAATAGGTATATGGACTAGCAGTATTATAGAACATCATTTTATTTGCTTATTTGGCATCTTCATATTTTGAAGTATCTGTACAAACTTATTCCCATTTTTAAACTGAGTTGTTTATATTTTTGTTATTCAGTTGAAATAATTTTTTTCATATCTTGAAAACAAGTTTCTTGTTAGGTTTATTGTTTGTAAAGTTATTCTCATAGTCCATGGCTTGCCTTTATATTTTTCCAAGAGTATCTTTTAAAGGAAAAGCTTTATAAATTTTTAGGGACTCTAATTTTACAATATATTTTTGTGTATGATTCATGTTTTTTGTGTCTTAGCTAAGAAATCTTTGCCTATCTAAAAGTCATAGTCACAAAGAATTCTATTCTAGACGTTTTCTTGTTTGACTTTTACATTTCAGACTATGATTCATTTCAATTATTTTCTGTGTGACATAAGGAAAGGTTGAGTTTTATTTTTTTAAATATTCTTCATCTAGAACCATTTTTGGAAAAAGACTCCAGTTTCCTCATTGAGTTACCTTGCCATCTTTGTTAGTCAGCTGACCTGGAGGGA
The DNA here is from genome assembly GCA_027257055.1 of Cephalopachus bancanus. NCBI lineage: Eukaryota > Metazoa > Chordata > Mammalia > Primates > Tarsiidae > Cephalopachus > Cephalopachus bancanus. The sequence goes on from JAPVLO010000090.1 coordinate 2,295,235, forward strand.
CTTCTGGCATGACAGCTTAAGGAGCTCAGCAGATCCCCTCCCCAACAAAACTGATGAAGGTAATTTTTTTAAAAAGCAACCCACCATTTAATGTCTCTGGAAATGATCCTAAGTATATTAAGTAATAAGGAAAAAACATTCAAGGAAATCTGTATTTTGATAAGAACAGTGACACTTTGTGGTATCTAAACCAAGACCCATTTCTTCCTGTCCCCTCTTCCAACTCAGGGAGATGGAAACTCCACCCCAGACTGGTGCAGCCAAGATCACACATGCTGTCTCCCCCAGCTCCCACTTGGCAGGCTGCCTTTTGGCAGAAGTAGAACATTAGCTCTGCTTGTTCTGCCATAGCTGCCTGTTGATGAGGCTAAGTTTTGAGTGACTGGATGCAGGCTCCATCTTGGATGTGGCCTTGCTCCGAATACTGAGGTCCTGGATCATCCTTGCCCTGGCCTGTAAGGTTGCACTCTGGATGAAACAAGCCAAAAAATATTAAGAGGCTGTCGTCCGTCCACCTTCTGCCTTCCCTGACCCCCAGTGAGCACTTAGTCCCTAAAGTGATAGTGCCACTTAGAACGTGTGCCATTGTTTGCCTCCCTAGCTCTAGAGCCTTGACTCAGAGATTTTGCCTGGGAGGAGAAGGAGAGACCCTGTGAAAGAGATAGCATAGAGGAGCCCACCCAAAGGTTGAGAAAATCTCTTAACACTGAACTGAGAACTATTTCTTCAAAGGAACCTAAATTTGATGGCTCAGTCTATAGAACAATTTAAACAGCAGGGCATTGTTGAAAACAATATGTCAGCCAGGTGGCAATTAGTGTAGCTTAATAACTCAGTGTGGTCAAAAAAGTAACAGAGACTTGCCAAAACTACTGTCACTCCATGATTGTGGGCATACATTATACAAAGCTACAACCCCTGAGAAGCAGTATCAAATGTTAAACACTACAGGGGGAAAACAGATATTACAAAAATAATCCAGCCAGTCATTAAACAAACAAGTAAATGATAACAATCCCTAAGCAGGGGTGGATTTACCCAGAGTTGCTACAGTATATTACCTAAAATGTCCAGTTACCAAAAAAGGGTTTACCCAGAGTTGCTACAGTATATTCCATAAAATGTCCAGTTACCAAAAAAAATTACAAGACATGAAAAGAAATAGGAAACGGGACTCATACACTATAAACACAGCAGGCAAAATAAACTGCCTGTGAGAGTGGTCAGATGTAAACTTCAGAACCATTATAGATATGTTCAAAGAACTAAAGGAAACTGATTTAAAAACTAAAGGAAAGCATAGCAAAAACAGAATCAAATCGTTGAAAAGCATAACAGAAATGAAAAATTCACTCTAGGGACCTCAACGATAAAATTTAAACTGCCAGGAGTAAAAAATAGCAAACTTGAAAATATACTGATAGAGATTATGCACTCTGAAAATCAGGGTGAAAAAGAATTCAGAAGTGCAAACAAACCCTCAGAGAAATGTGGAACCCACTGAACATGTGCACAGGAGCACCAGGAGAGAAGAGAAAGGAGCAGAAAAATATTTTAAGACATAGTGACTGCCCAAATTTATTAAAAATTAATAACCTACACATCAGAAAGCTCAAGAAATTGAAGTAAGTTAAACACAGAGATCCACAGACATATTATAGTAAAAATGCTGAAGGCCCAGGGCAAGGAGAGAAATCTGTTTTATTAGATTATTATTATATGTCTATCTTGTAAATACATTTGCACTTGAATAGAATGTTTATTCTACAATTGTTGGGTAGAGTACTGTATCAATGTTATACACATAATTGTTCCAGTATAGGGTGGTGAGTAGAAGTAATAATTTGGAAAAAATGGCCTTTTTGCATCTGAAAGCATACTGACAGAGATTATGCAGCTGAAAAAAATTGACTAAAATTTTTCCCAATTTGTTGAAAATTATGAACCCACAGATTCAAGAACTTGAAACAAAAAAGCAGAAGAAGCAAAAAACACCCCAAGGTACATCATACTCAACTTACTGAAAACTAGTGATGCAATGAAAAACTTTCATGAGAAAAGAGAAAAATACTCATTACTTACAGAGAAACAAAGATGAGGTTGACAGTGGACTTATCATCATCTATGCAAGACAGAAGACAATGGACTAAAAACATAACTGTTGATCTAGGACTTTATACTCAGAAAAAAAATCAAATATAAAGATAAGTAAAAACTGATGCCAGGTGGGGTGCAGTGCAAAACTTGTGGGTTCCTTGGCTTATTTCTAAAATGAATTTTAGAGTGACTAGTAAGGTTTTCAAACAAAGTTTATTAGAGAAGGAAGGTAGAAAAGAGAAAGTGACATGCCAGAGCTGGCAGAAGTGAAAGAAATCACACTTCTTCTCTTTACGATAAGCCTGATATGCTTTCACAACGATAGATATGCTACAAGGGTGGAGCCTAGAGACCGCCACTCTAGAGGTTGACATCTCTGGGCTCCTGATGGGAGGGGAGGAGAGGAGGGGTGGTCTTTTCCTGACTACATTGTCTTTTGTGAGAGTCCTGTCATACTTTTCCAGTCCATAAAGTCCTTCACTAAAAGGTGGTCTTACTATCATTTTATGACTTTGATCAGTTAAGGGGTGGTCCTTGGCCTTTTGCCTTCAACAGGGAGCCTGAAAGTTTCTTAGAGATTATTTTGCTAAACCGTGAATTGAAAGGTTGGGCTGTCCTAGTCTTGTACCTGATGGAGCTTTCTTTTGATTTGGTGAGAGGATGGGGTGGACTGACAGCTTGGCCTGCAGTAAAATGTAATTTTAAAATGTCTGAACGCTTCCTAAAACCGACCTGTTGGAAATTCATCTATCTATGTCTAACCTGTGCTAGCTACCCTGCTTCAATTCGCCCCTTAGAGATTTTTGATCCCATAATCATATGAAGCATGGAGGCGTGAGGGTCATTCTTCTGTAGCTGATTCGAAGCTGTCAGTGGGTGTGGTCCTGCCTCAAAAATCTCTCCCTGTCTGATCTAAGGCCTCCAGATCTGTTTCAGCAGTGGCATTGTTTGTAGGCACTGGCTGGAATCCTTGCATGAAATGGCTAGATTCTGGAAGAAACAAATTTAACCAGACAGTTAAAGCGACATGGACTCAAAATTAGCAGGATTATCATCATTATAATAGACCTAATAAAAGGAACAATCCAAGCAAATGAGGCATATAGTTTTTAATAGTGTCCCAAATGATGTTTGTAGCAGAGACTCCTTGTGTAAAACCATGGAGCTGCTTAGCCCTGTCATAAATTTTCTTTAAATCTTCTTCAACTTGCCCGGTGACATTTATGTAAGTACAGCGGGTTTTATTAATAACTGCAAGTTCCCCCATCCCTTGAACAGCAAGTAGAGAAGTTAAGTGAAGCCAGGTATATATTTTGACAATGTAGGTGGTGGCTGATTATCTTTTGTACAAGGGCTAAATAGCCTGTGGTTATCAGTATAATTTAAATGATAAACTTTAATTTCTGTGACTTTATTGTAAGTACTAGTTTCTAGAGTTTTTGATGTATTTCTAGACTGTAGCAGCAACGTGACAGATTTTTATGGACTGTAATTTGAACCAGGCACACAAGTGAAACTTATATAAAATTTGAAGAGAAACCTGAAAATATTTGGAGGCCTGCACCCAGAAAAGACTTCATGATATAATTAAATTGTAGAAAACAATAAAACTTAAAAACAATGAACAAGAGAATTTAAAACAGTGTGCCTCTTTCTTTTGAAACACAATTTTTTCAGTGTCTATTTTTGTTAAAGACAAACTATAGTAGAATTAGTTTACTTGTTTAGATTTAATATATCTTATTTGCACACAAAATATAATGAGATTATTTGCATATAGGCCTTTTAAAATCAGCTTTGTTGGAAACTTTCTTTCCATAAGGAATCTCAGATCAGATTAAACCTTAATTTTAATTCTTTAAAGGAGTGTGTTTTGAAATATTATTCCAGCTAATGCCTTGGTAAAATAACCAGTGTTTCCAATCACATTTTGCTAAAAAAGAAAACATATTCTTATTGAAAGTATGCAAGCAACCATACTGTTAGAAATTAATAAACGGCCTGGTGTGTTGGCTCATGACTATAATCTCAGCACTTTGGGAGGCCGAGGTGAATGGATTGCCTGAGCCCACCAGTTCGAGCCCAGCCTGGCAACTTGGCGAGACCTCATCTCTACAATAAATCAAAAAATTAGCTGGGCGCGGTGACGTGTACCTGTTAGTTCCAGCTACTTGGAAGGCTGAGGTGGAAGGATCACCTGAGCCCAGCAGGTCGAGGCTGCAGTGGCCGTAAGCGTGCCACTGCATTCCAGTCTGGGCAACAGAGTGAGACTTCAACTCAAAAAAATTAAAAAAAAAAAAAAAGAATTTAATAAACAATTCCTTTACATTTTGGAGAAATTAGGCAGAGAGAAAAATACATTAATTTTGTGTACAAGACCATACTTTACTTATTTGTGAAAAAAATTGTAAATTGCTCCAAGAAAAAGATTTTTCTTTTGACTCTGAAAAATATAACAAATAATTAGTAATACTTTAAGAAAAGAAGCCATAAAATTATTTGGTTTTTATTAACTCAATTTATGCTATTAACTCTTGTTCTGTTAGCAATTCTATGTTGGATTAGCAATCCTCATGAGCACAAGAGTTTTTTAATAAGAGTTCTGGAAGATTTTAAAGTTGTTAGCAATTTGCTCTGAATGACACTTTTTTAGATTTTAGCTAACTTGACTATATATGTGATTAAACTGGCATCAACCTTTAACAGCTTGAATTTAATATTTAAATTTACCAACAACTTAAGTATAAAGAGTATTACAGAAGCAAAGTTTTATATTTTAAAACATTTAGCAGAAATGATAACCAATGAACCAATAGACTTAGATAAAATATTTAAATGTTGAAAGCATTCTATTTTGCTGATTTTAAAACTTTAGTTATTACTAAAGATTGACAGATTAGTCCTTTTTTTGGTTTTTATTTTGAGAAAGGATTTATTGAAAAGACAGAAAGCTTCCATAGTGGGAGGGGTCCTGAGGGGTTGCCCGACAGATTAGTGTTTTAAGAAGAAAGTACTGTTACTTTGACATAATGATATTTTGACCTAACATCAGTGATTGATATTAATGGTTAATTCATAGACATAACTAATTTTTTTTTTTAACATTTGATTGTTCACAGAATTCCTCTCACATATTTAATTCAACAAACCATCTTAGGATGTCTAATACTATTTTTTGACATACTTGAACCCTCTTATTTTTTTCCTATACTTTCTTTCCTTTAACTAACCAGACATTTTATTATAGGGCAAAAATTTACCATACAAGACCTTTTTCTATACAAAATTATTGTCTTTCTTATATCCTTCCTTACCAAAACTTCACTTTTATACCAACAAGTTTTTTTACATTTTTGCTTTCTGGTCTGTTTCTTTTAACCTTTTTATAGGTAACTTTTTACATTCATAATTTGAATTAATCTCTTAGTAACTTTTGATTAGAGGATAGGTGAAACATTTAACTCTTGAACACCTTGCCACTCCCATTAGGGAGTAGGTGTCTGGAGAAAGAGGTTCAGCATGAGCACAAGGGCTGAAAACTTAGCCTCTGCATCAATTCAGAAATTAATTTTGACCCCAGCCACATCTATACAAACCCAGGGACCCCCTGAGGTGATGGTAAATACAGTGCTGGGCTGAGCCATGGTTACGGGGCCCCATCAGTCAGTGGCCACCATTACTGAGCTAGGTGTTTCCCTTCTGGGAGAGGCTGCACTGGCTCTTCCAGTGGACTTCTAGTCCACATGTTGGACAAGGTCCTGTGGGCTTAGGCCATCAAGGACAATTGCACTTCAAGTGCCCAGATTGACTGCATCCATAGCAGCAGATACCATCCTCCTTAGCAGGTCTAGTCTTACCTGGTCTCTGAAGTTTTGCCGCTAATGGCTACTACCAGTAGGTTTGTCTGCTTTTTGTTTTGCTGGTGCTTATCCTGGAGTCCTTCTCTTTTTTTCCTCAGTGTCTCTGTTGCTGAAAACCTCAATAGTTTTCTGTAATTCAGAGTTTGGTATTTGTAGTTCTGAGTCAAGCCTCTGGAGTTGGGTATTTAGTAACCCATAGGATGTAATCTTGTTTGCAAAGTAGTGAAATAAATTTTTAAAAATGCCTCTACATGTGGAACTTCTGACCATTTCTCTTCATGTCTACAACATGAATCTAATTGCCAGATAATATTAAAGCAGAGTCCTGTTTCTTTTCCAAACCCCATCATCTGCTAACTTGTATTGAGTTCAAATATGATTACAATAATGTATTAACTTTTTTCATTTTAAACTGCATACTTCTAATTTTTTCCAATTTTTAAAAATTTGTCCCAGTGGGGTGTCTGAGGGTATAGATTATTACCCATTTTCTTGTTTGCATTCCTTGAAAACCCAGAATTTTGCCTTTGAATCCCTGTGCACTGTGTTTCTCAGGAAAATTCTGAAACAAAAGATAACACCCAGAAGTTTTCCTTTGAACACTTGTGCACTACATTCCTCATAGGAGAATTCTAGGGGGGGAAGCCATAAACAGCAATGTCAGGCATCCCTGGGACCGTGGTGGCCTTTCCTGAGCTGAGCGTCCCCTACCCTGGCCAAAGCTTCCTGCTGCTTCAGAATCCACTGACATAGGACTTCCTGTGCCTGTGGGCCTGTGACCTGAGGGCCACAAACGAATGAGGCTTAATTCAGGACTTTCCAACAGTGCCTTTGAAATGGTCTGATACAAAAGATCTTTTGGCATGAACAGACTGCGTAGATATAAAATGATCTTTTCCTACTTATTTCTAATTATGAGCAGACAAATTTGTCAAGACTATAAATTACTAAATTGCAATCTCAGTTGTGAGGTGTAAACAATTGGGTGAACGTGATCTGGTCTCACACTCCTTGTGCTGCAGGGTACCCAGTATTTCGTCTGGCTGGCAGGACAAGTACTGGACTCAGTAAAGTGACTTAATCAGGTGGGAATGGCCAGTTCACAAACCTCATTATGCCACATAGGGAGTGTTCAGCATTAAAACTGTACCTGTCTCGTAAGAGGGTGCTAGTCAGGCACAACAGATGACTTAACTTCCCTTTTCCAAAAAAAAAAAAAAGAAAAAACCCTTATTGAGCCTTACAGTACAGTGTGCTATCTACCACTAAATTTTAAAGTAAGGGCTTAGCATATATTACACACTTCTAAGAGCCTTTGAGCAGTTTTGCAGAGACAAACAGTTGATTGCAATCTTGGGCAAGGCCTAAATCTTTAGAAACAGATTCACTTCCAAGTAACCTGGCTGCTAGCATTTGAAAACAAGAACAGTCTAACTGCTTAAAAAATACCACAGAAACATATTTTGTCCTCATTCCAAGTAGGAAACCTTCCCTCGCTTCAGTAGAACAGAGAGCAAAGTATGAAAAAAAAAAAGTGGGGTCTTTTGATGTGACACGGAAAGGTACCCTGGCCTCACCCACTCCCTCTGCGCCTCAAGTTTCAGTTCTGCACCGTGCAGGAGCTAGATTCCATCCCACTTCGGCTCATCTTCTGTCAAGGAAGACCAGTAATCTTGACCAGAGGGAGCAGAAACAGAGCAGTAGGAGAGTCCATAGATTACCCCAAGTAGGAAGAGGAGTGAAAAAGAAAATGGCCGAGGCCAGAGGAAGGAGAGGGAAGAGAAAGAGAGAGAAAAGCTATTGCTGCCGCACTTACAGACCATGTGGTGCCACAACTGTTGATCTTCAGGCCCCATGCTGGGCGCCAGGTGATGCCAGGTGGGGTGCGGTACAAAACATGTGGATTCTTTGGCTCATTTCTAAAATGAATTTTAGAGCAGCCAGCAAAATTTTCAAGCAAAATTTATTAGAGAAAGAAGGGAGAAAAGAGAGTGACCTGCCAGAGCTGGCACGGGTGAAAGAATTCGCACTTTTGCTCTTTACAATGAGCCTGATATTCCTTCACAACAGTTGATGTGCTAAAAAGGTGGAGCCTAGAAGCTACCACTCTGGAGATTGACATCTGGACTCCTGATGGGAGGGGAGGAGGAGAGGGGTCGTCTTTTCCTGACTACATTGTCTCTTGTGGGAGACCTGTCAGACATTTCCAATCCACAAGGTCCTTAGCTAAAAGGTGATGTTATTATCATTTCTATAGCTTTGGTCAGATGAGGGGTGGTCTTTGGCCTTCTGCCTTTGACAGGAAAACTGAAAGTTTCTTAGAGATTTTTGTGCTCTATGAATTATTATCATGAATTGAAAGGTTGGGTTGTCCTAATCTTATACCTGATGGAGTTTTCTTTTGATCTGGTGAGAAGTTGGGGTAGGCTGCCAGCTTGGTCTGCACTAAAATGTAATTTTAAAGTATCTGAACACTTTCTAAAACCTACCTGTTGAAAATGTAACTATCTATGCTAGGTACCTGGCCTCAAAAACTTTTTAATAGTAAAATATGAGGGATTTACTCATATTTTCTTGTCGAAGTTACTCATATCCTAATTCCCAGAACATGTAAATATGTTGCTTTATTGCAGGCATACCTTGGAGATGCTGTAGATTCAGTTCTAGACCAGTTAATAAAGTGAATATTGCAATAAAGTGAGTCACGTGAACTTCCTGGTTTCCTGATGCATATAAAAGTTATATTTATACTATTCTGTAGTCCATTAAGTGTGCAGTAGCATTATGTTTTTAAAGATGCTAATATGTTAATGAAAAATACTTTATTGTTAAAAAATCCTAATGATTACCTGAACCTTCAGCAAGTTGATCTCTTTGCTGGTGGTGGGTCCTGCCTTCTTGTTGATAGCTGCTGGCTGATCAGGGTAGTGGTTGCTGAAGGTTGGGTGACTATGGCAGTTTCTTAAAATAGGACAACAATGAAGTTTTCCATGTCAATTAACTCCTTTTTTTTACAAAGATTTATTTGTAGCATGCGATGCTGTTCCATAGCATTTTACCTACAGTAAACTTTGTTCAGAATTGGAGTCAGTCCTCTCAAACCCTGTTGCTGCTTTATCAACGTTTTCTTCTGCAGCTTCTCCATGTCTCTCAGCCTCATAGAATTGAAGAGAGTTAGGGTCGTGCTCTGGTTTAGACTTTGGTTTAAGGGAATGTTGTGGCTGGTTTGATCCACTCAAACTTTCTCCATATCAGCAACAAGGCTGTTTCCCTTTCTTATCACTTGTATGTTCCCTGGAGTAGCACTTGTAATTTTTTCAACAACTTCTCCTTTGCATTCACAACTTGCCTTACTGTTTGGCATAAGAGACCTAGCTTTTGGCCTATCTCAGCTTTTGATATACATTCTTTACTAAGCTTAATCATTTGCAGCTTTTGATTAAAGTAAGATATATAACTCTTCTTTTAACCTGTACACCAGAAGCTGTCATAGAGTTATTAATTTGCCCAATTTCGTTATTATTTTATCTCAGAGGATAGGGAGGCCTGAGGAGAGGGAACAATGGCCTATTGGTGGAGCAATCAGGACATACACAGCATTTATAAAATTCACCACCTTACCTGATTGTGGTTTGTGATGCCCCAAAACAATTCCGATAGTAACAACAAAGATCACTGACTACAGGTAGCCATACAAGTACAATAATAATGACACAATTTAAAATATTGCAAGAATTATCAAAATGTGACACAGAGACATGAAGCGAGCACATAGTATTGGAAAAATGGTGTGATAGGCTTGCTCAATGCACAGTTGTGACAAAACTTCAATTTGTAAACAGGTAAGAGAGCAAGAGAGCAGAAAACAATCAAGTGAAGTGCAATGCAGTGAGATATGCCTGGATAGCAAGCAGGGCTTCACGTGTGATTAAATTAAGATTCTTGAGATGAGGAGATTATCCTGGATTGTCTTTATGGGACCGGTGAATTTTTATGCAAAGGAGGCATGAGGCACAGTGTCATAAAAAGCAATGTCATCAGAGAAGCAGAGGAAGAGAAAGAAACTGATGGCAGAAGCAGAGACCTGAGTGGCGCAGCCACGAGTGATGGAGTGTGTGCAGCCTTTTGAAGCCGGAAAAGGCAAGGAACGAGTTCTTCCCTAAAGTATTCCAAGGGAGTAAAGATGACGACACCCTAATTTTAATCATGTAAGACTTGTGAAGATCAGTACATTTCAAAATCCGTTTTAACTTTCTAACCACCATAAGAATATGATTAATTTGCATTGTTTGTGGTGCTTTCTTACAGCATAAATAGGAATCTAATATAGATTTGGAGTCTGGAAGTGAGGTTGTACTCGAGCAAATACCTCAAGATGTGGAAGTGGCTTCTGGGGGGTAGAGGCTGGAAGAATTTTGAGGAGTATTATAGCAAAGCCTAGATTTCTGTGAACAGACTGTTGGTAGAAGTGTAGACGTTAAAGACTCTGCCAGTGAGGGTTCAGAAGGAAGTGAGGAGCAAGGTGGAGAGGACCAATGTTATCTTAGAATATTCTCAAAACATTGTAAGCAAACTGATGGTAGAAATATGGATGTTAACGTGCTCATGAGGACTCAGAAGGAAATTAGGGGTTCTTTGTTATTTGGTGGAAGAAGTCTTAGCAGAATTTTGTCCTACAATTACATGGAAAACAAAACTTATAAGCCATGGACTTAGAGATTTAGCTGAGATTTTCAAGCACTGTTGACAATGAGACTTAGTTTCTTCTTATAGTGAAATGTGAAAGAAAATAGATCGAGGGAAGAATTGTTAAAAGGGAACTAGAGCTTGATGATTTAGGAAATTCTCACTGGATATGGCTTGCAAATGATGCTAAAATTAGAAGATTTAATTACAGGAACATGTTCTCTAGAGAGAAAGCCAAGTGTGTGGCTGAACAGGCATTTGCTAGTGCCTTGGAAGGGCTTTAGATAAAGGTCAGTATTTCAGTCACACAGACAGCTGTTTGAAGAGATTATGTGTATGTATCCCTTCACACATTTCAACAGAATCTTGGAATGAAGATAGGATTATCCTTCATATGTTCATGGAAGAGCTTCTCGTTTGGTGGAGTGACTCCCTGTCACATACATGGGAGACCCACAAAGTTCTTGAGAATGTTGTATTAGCAGAAACAGTGCTAGCTGGGGCTTAAAGAGACAGAGAAAGAACATCCTTTTTTCAGGATGTTGGACTTTCAAAGCTCTCTAGTTAGGAAGCAGGCAATACGCAGCTTTAAGTACATGTTACCATTCATGAAAAAAGGATAGCTCAGATCATAGCAGAGCCACAGGCCCAAAGGGTGGAGCCTGCATCCACAGAGGATTATTCCTGGGTTTTGAAACCTTACAGAGTTTGCCCAGTTTTGAATTTCAAAAATGTCGTGGGAAGTGACTCCTGTTTTCTCCTTTTTGAATGGGAATGTTTATATTGATTATCCTATGCCTGTGCCACCATGGTACTTTTTGAGCCAATCATTTGTTTTCTAGCTTTGCAGACCCACAGATGGAGAGAGAGTTTGCTCCAGGATGGATTATATACAGAGCCACAAACATAGATGGTTTAGATGATGAGATCTGGGACTTGAGATGATGTTTTGGATTGGAATTCATGCTATAATGGGTTGGGAGTATTGGGGTCTTTGCCTCCTTCTCATTACCCTCTCTAACTCTGACCATTCTGCATTCTTCTTATAAGGACCCTTGTGATTAAATAGGTCTACCTAGATCATTCATAATAGTATCTCAATCTCAGAATCCTTCATTTAATAATAACTTCATAAGATCCTTTTGCTCTGTGTGGTAAAATATTAATGATTCTGATGATGAGGATGTAGATATCCTACTCTATCAAAGGTACATATGCATATGGACAAATACAAACAGGTACTTTGGAAAGCAATTCTTACTTGCATTGTGTTTTCAGCTCTTATTAGATATTGACTAAAAAGACCAGAGATGTAGTCTTTCTTATGACTAAGGCAGGATATGGAAGGATCCCTCTTAATGAGGAAAGTGACTTTTGTTACGCGAGTATTATAAAGAAAAAAAAATTGGCTCTCGGTTTTTCTTTTCATGACATGTCTTACGTAGCGCATTCCTCCATGAAAATACACATGTACACAATGCATAGACTTGAGATCTCAATCAAGGCTTGGGCTGGGTATGTCATCTTAGTCTGTCTCTTTTGTCCCATAAAGTTTAGATTAGTCAAGCAGAATCAAAATGAAAACAGTCATTTCTTTAATTGCCCTTGGAGGGATGGACCCTAAAGATTTGTTTTTTCCAGTAAATTATTTATATCTTTATGGTGCTGATTTCAACTTTCTTCTAATTAGTGAGCTGCAAATATCTCATTATTGGCAAAGAGTACTGGTTTAAAGTCAAGAGGAATTCTAATGAAATGACACTCATGGTGAAGCCTTGTCTTTTTTATGATACAGATGTTTTCCCATTGTGGTAATGACTCAGATTCCTGTTGGATCAAGTTTGTGACAATCATTTCCATAGTAGCCTGAGCTGGAATATTACATCTCAGTTAAACAAGTTTCCTTAGAAAGTAGAGACCATAAGATGGAAAGTGTATGAGCTGCCTTGTGGAAAACCCATGCAGTTCACTTCAGTTAAAGGCATAATTCTGCATCTGAGATCAAGTGAAAAACTGGGCTTTGCTGTCAAGCCCATTTTGTGGGGAGAGATACCATGAATCTTCCTTGCCTAGGTAAGAGATGGAGAGTGAGAACAGTGAAACATGAAGCCACAAGTAGGGAATACTGCTTTGAATTGTTTATTTTGGTGTCATCAATACATAGGGTTTAGTACATGGCTTTGCAGCCATTATAAACTACTGCCACTGTCAACTGGGGAGTGTGTGATAATATTAAGTTTCCTGGTCTAATCCTTTTTTTTTTTTTTTTTTTTAAAGAGAGTTCTTCTGAAAGAACCATTGTTGTTTTCTTGACTTTTGATCTTTTCTATATCTGCTGTAGTATGCTGAAATCCCACTATGGATTTTTAGAGTTAAAAAATATAGGTCTGAATTTTAGCTATATCATTTTCTAAATGGCAAACTTGGAAGTTATCTGATTCTCTCTGGGTATTATTATCCTCTTCTTTTAATACCTCCATCATGTATTGTTATGAGCTTAATTAAATTTACCTTAAAATCTGCAAAGCCTGTAGCTTTGTGCCTGAGATACAGTAACCACTTAATACAAGTTAATTCCTTCTCCTCTCCACATCCCACACACCTTCAAACTCAGTTACACCCTCAGGTATCAGAGCAACTGCTTCAAAATCTGCTCAGAGTTTTGGGCTAAAATTGCCTAATGCTTACTGATATATATTCCAGCACCCACAGTTGTCATTATAGTGTGAATCATTCTGTGAGAACAGCATACAGGTATCATTGGAACCCTTTAAGTACTCACCTTTAGTATGCATTTTCCCAGTCTCCTGACCCTCACCACATGTGTGTGTGCCCATGTGCATGTGTACACAAACACATACACACACTCAGCAATTTTAAGAGATCACCAAGATGATATTGACCTGCTAAAATTTTCTCTAGTTTTGTGCTTACCAAGAAGAATGACTCAAAAATTTCCCAGAACAATTACTAAAGAATTTAGAAGTCAGAATACTGTTAATTTACAGTCTCTAATCAATTTAAGTTTCTTATGTTTTGGAAGATGTCGTATGTGAGTAATGAGCGCTTTACCACAGACCGACAGCTTCCTAGTAACACTTATGAGACAGGTCCTGTGATAGGCTGAATAATGACTCCCAAAGATATCTAAGTCCTAATTCCTGGAAACTGTGAATGTCACTTTATATTCAAAAGGACCTTTGCAGGTGTGATTTAAATGAAGGATTTTGAGATATGGAGATAATTCTGTATTATCTGGGTGGGTCTTAAATATAACCACAACTGTCCTTATATGAGGGAGACTGAGAGAGAGTAGACTACAAAAAGAAGGAAGAAATGTGATAATGGAAAACGATGCTACACGGTTGGTGTTGAAGGCAGAGGAAGGGCCCAAGCCAGGGGCAGCAGGGAATACCCATGTCCTCTGGAAACTGGAAGGAGTGTGAGACAGATTCTCCCTGGGGCCTCTAGAGGAAACAGCCTGTCAACACCTTGGGAAACTGCTTTTGATTTCTGGCTTCCAGAAAGGAAAGAGTAAATTTGTTACTTTAAGCCATCAAGTTTGTGGTGATTTGTTTCAGCAGCAAAGGAGACTAATCCAGAATCCAAATGATACCTGTTGAGGGTAATGTAAGCCATTGATCTCGCTGTGATGGTTAATAAGAACAATATGTGTTTAGTCCATCACCATTTATGATGTATTCGTGATGTCAGGTCATTAAAGAGAAGCTTCCATGACTGTGTTCTGTCTTTTCAACTCCTTTCACCAACTTTATCATGGAACCATCTAGATAGCAAGGTTCTGTTGTCAAATTTCTGATTTTTCTTATTAGTCTAACCAAGTTGAATCTGGCTTGTAAGCATTATTTTATGATGGAGACCACTTGTCCAATTGTGACGGCTGCAGGAATTCAGACCTCCATCTTAATCTCTGCATCACTTACGAGGTTTGGGTAAGTGACAGTCTGTCTCCTTGATTGCCCACTCAGCTCTTGGTTCTTCAGGTGAATGATTCACAGCTGATTCACAGCTGTATGTGGATTTTCTTTGGAAAGTTTTCCCACATCTACACTCAATTTCTACGTTGGTGTGGTAAGGACATCCAAACAACAAATAGCTACACTTTTTCTTTTACAACACAGTTATGATAACTCTTAAACAAGAAAGCCTCTGGGAACCAGTAAGTGGAGAGTCAAGTGGCTACTGCTGCTACCTTGGTGTCATACCTTTTTTTCCTGATCTGTAATTCTAGTTCCCTGGTCCCCTTTCTTCTTGTGCAAGAACATATGCTCTGTGAACCTCAACAATTTGCCACCTGCACATCACCTTTTATTTAGATGAAAAGCAAAGAAAATTTCCTTTGTATTTACCCAGAAATTGAGGTTTGTTAAATATTTAATGTGTTACAATTAGAATGTACACTTTTTGAGGACTAAAAACTTGATTTTTTTTCCTTCTGTTCTTAATTTTATTAACAAAAAGATTTCTGTTATGTTACCTCTTATGACTCTTCCCTCTAAAATACTGAAGTGAATTACTTTACCCTTTGGGTGATCTTTGATGGACACTGCTAAAAACAGCATTCTGTTTAAATTCTTTGGGAGATTTTATGACTTCTGGATGACATAACCCAGAATGAAGTTGACTGAGCTTGCAGTGCTGAACAGGTGCAGCAGTATCAACATGTGTGGCCAAATGATGCACACAAACCAGGGGGTGGCCCTTCACAACTGGGGTTATGCCTTTGACAAGTAGAAGTCAATAATCTTTGTTTTATAACGTTTAAGATTCAGCGAGGTGCTGAAATCATGGTTTCTCCTCTGGTTAGACCCTTTGTTAATATATCGCTGTGTGACAATATTAGCACAAATTTAGTGGCTTAAGCAAAACATTTGGTATCTCACAAGTTTGTATGTCAGGAATTCAAGCATGGCTCGAGTTGGGTCCCCTGTTTCAGGCTTTCTCACAAGACTACAATAAAGGGAACGGCCAGGGCTGGACTCTCATCTGTGGCTCAACTAGAGAGGGATCTGGTTCCAAGCTCACATGACTATTTGCAGGATTCACTTCCTTGTGGTTTGTTAACTGAGTGTCTCAGTTTGGAGGCTTCCCGCCGTTCCTTACCACATGGCCTCTCTTTATGGCAGCTTATGTCATCAAAGCCAGAAAGAGAATCAACAGGGAGGATCTGCTAGCAAAATGGAAGATATAATCTTATGTAACATAACCATGGAGAAGAAAGGCCATCTTCTTTGCTGTATTCTATTGGTTAGAAGCAAATCACAGATTCTGCCTCTACTTAGTGGGAAGAGATTACATGAGGACATGAATACCAGGAGCTAAGGCTAATTGGGGTAATCTTAGAGTCTGTCTGCTGCAGGTCTCTAACACAGAAGCAAGTTGCAAGAGATGACCAAGTATTCCATTTGTGAGTCTATTCAAGAGTAATCATGGGTAAGGGATTCTATTTTAAATTTAGCCAAGTTATATAACATCATGTGAAAAGGAGCAATAATGTTAACTCTGCCTGGTATGTGGTAAGGACTCAATGACGGTAGAAAACTCATGCCTCACTGGCGTATACCTTTACGCATAAGGAGCTATAACTCAATTCTTCCTCACAGCACCTCTGTGAGGAAGGTAAGGCAGGCAACCCCGTGTTAGAGAAGTAGAAAATCATGGTCATAAAACTCATGATGACTTAGGCTTGAATTCGAATTTGGTGCCTTTCTGCCGTAATTTTTTTTTCATTCTTTGAAGATGTGAGGAGAGTGAGGAGGTGGCTGTGAGGTTTGGCAGACCCAAGCCAGGTGGGATTTCTCGAGCCCTTTTTGCCACAGGACAGTTGTAGAATGCTTTTGGTCTTTATGTTTGAGTCAAGATTATAAGTTTTAAAGAATTTGACTTGACGTGACAAATATTTCGATTCTACTTATTGTTATTTAAAAGAGCAGTACCCTGCCCATCTTCCTCTCATCCTCCCGTTTCATCTCTCTTATCTAATTATCTGGATGTTTATGTCTCTAACCTACTTGGCTTGCACCTTTTAAATTTTTGAGTATTGGTGGTTACCTATCGACATCCCACTATGGAAGATAAGATTCATCTCTCCCCTACACGTCACCATAGCAGGATACCCACAATCACACACATTTCACATAATTATCCCTCCAACATTTAATTATATAATGGGGGTTAGATAAATGTTTTCTATTAACTTGTTATGTTTATTGACAGACATTGTTTATAATGTTATGCCCATATACTAAACCCTGATTCCTTTTCCTTTCCGTTACAATTTTTTGTTTCCCTTAGAGTTAATAATTGTCTTTTATTGTGATTAATTTTTTATGTTTATAGTCAATAAATTTCCAAACTCATCTTTTCTCAACATGTTCAGATCCATCAGACAATCCTATACCTTTCATATCTCTTAAAAAGATTTTTTTTTGAATTGTAAGATGTGGGGTACAATTCAGGGTTAGGTATACAAATGTTCATTATGCAGGTACCCTTGTTGATGAAGTGTGCCTCCCTGCCCCTGCAGTTTCCCACTACTTCCAAGCCTGTCCCACCCTCCCCTGGCAGTTTCCCACTACTGCCAATTCCTTTCTTATAGTATTATGATAATTGTTTCATGTCTGCTTATCAGTGAGAACATATGGTCCTCACTTCTTTGTTTTTGTGATAGATCACTCAGTATTAAAGAATCTCACGTGAGCCTTTTGTTCATCCATGTCTGGGCTGGTCACCTCTGCTCCTTCTGTTGAGTGTCAACCTCCGAAGTCTTCTCCATCCTTTGGGGAGTTCCAATGCCTCACTTGTCTTTTGGATATCCTCCTTTCTATGTCCCATGGCTTCCCCTGTTTCGTGGAACACATCTCCTAATGATTTCCTGAAAATGTCTTTATTCTGTCCTCACACTTGGTTGATGATTAGACTGGATATGAAATTGTAGCGTTGAAAATAACTTACCGAAAGAAATTAGACAATATTACCATATTGTCTTC
Source organism: Cephalopachus bancanus (assembly GCA_027257055.1). Taxonomy (NCBI): domain Eukaryota; kingdom Metazoa; phylum Chordata; class Mammalia; order Primates; family Tarsiidae; genus Cephalopachus; species Cephalopachus bancanus. Next base: position 2,312,888 of record JAPVLO010000090.1, read on the forward strand.
TAAACACCATTGTCGCTGTAAGCTTTGCTTTAGGTTGATTCTTTTGAGCTGTTTAGTTGGGGAAAACTTGATGACAGTATCTTTAGTTCTTTCCTCTTGACATAGGCATATGTCCTAGAAAATCCCTCTTTCAAGCTCCTAATTATGGGAAGTTCTTAGGGAGAATTAAGGAACGAAAGCACAGGAGTGTCAGTATCCAGTATGCTTGTTTTCTCAACCACCTATTTTCAGTATATTGCCTTACCCTAAGCTGTTATTGATTTAGAGGACTATTCTACTCTCCTCAGAGAAAAAAGCTTCAGTGTTTTGCAAGACTGAAGAGGGATAGTCATATGGGACTCTAACTGGTTTTAAAATACACTTTTAAAGAGTTTATATTTTTGCCTTTTTATTCACCTCTGCTTCCAGACATATCTGGTATGAAATCTGTGAATCTTCTGTTGTATCATCAGTTGATTTGTAGGTGTTCCTATGACCTGTTTTGGATCCAGTTCTCAAGTCTCCTTAGTCATTTGTCATACCTCTCCCTTGCAGCTTCCGGAATGTTACTATAGTTGTCATTCTTGTTCTGCTTGTCTTTATGTATTTATGCCTTTATGAATACATTTTTATCATTTTAATGACACTTCTGGAGACATAGAAAGAAGATGTATATGTCTGTTTGTCTGACATATCTTTTCCCTGTCAAGTCCTGGGAAATGTCCTCTAATTTGAAGAAATATCAGATGCATCACCTTTCTAGATTTTTAGCTAGAGAATGACCAGACAGCGCATCAGTTCCTTGTTTCTTGACCTGGCTTTGGCATGCCAGTGCTAAGCTGGAGACCTTCATTTCCTGCTGTGAAGAGGCAGAAATGAAGTCTAATTTAGCTTTATTTTTTAAATTGGCACAGCTTTCATGAGAAAGTGTGTGTGTATATGTATATTATATGTAATGTATATGTGTATGTCTAGAAATATATATTTCTGTAGCCTAGAAATACACATATTTCTATAGTTCCTGAGTCTAGAAATATATATATTTCTACATATAGTCTACTATATATATTTCTATTTCTAGACTGTAGAAATGTATGTATTTTTGGACTCAGGGAAATGAGCCTAGATATATTGAATTGTCTTGGGTAAGTTAGTTCTCTTTGAGGATACTCAATTTATTCTCTTTTTTACTCTAAGCCTAACAGTATGCCAGTTCCAAGGAACATCCCAGTCACCTTTCCTTGTTGCATTCTCAGAAACTGTGCAGGGGAAAAGGCTGCCATCTGCCTGTGGAGAGAGGAGGCCAAAGTCTTTCTCCTGCGTGAGCCCACAGAGGACTTTCCTTACTGGTATACACATCCTAGCCTCCAACACACCTGTCAGAGAACTGGGCTGATTGTGTTCAAATTTACACATCTTTTGGTATTATTTAAGTTCTATTTAGGAACAAGTTATAAACTTTGGACCTACAGCAAAGTCAAGCTTGAAATTGACTTCTTTAAAGTCATGTGACTGATTTTAGTAGTCCTGTTATTCCTGATTTACTATCCTTTGTAATTTAAGTTGTTAGTATAAATATGCTAAATGTATGTCTGTTATTCAGGAACCGATCACAGAAATAATAGGTATGTGATATTTTATGTCCCCAACCAAATTTAAAATATTTCTATTTCAGATTTCTTATTCAATTTATTGAACTTTTATGGAATGCTTCCATTATGCCAGGCTTTGCGTTAGGAATCAGGAATACAAGCAGGTAGACTCATGGACCTTATGGGTTAGTAAGGAGACACATTTGTAAATACATTGTTTTATAATAAGGATTTCGAGAAAAATATAGAAATATGTCCTGGGAGCTGAGAACAAAGCAGGGAATGACTGAATCTCCCAGGATGAAGAACAGGATTCAGAATAACTTCACAGAAGTGGTGATTGAGCTGAGTTTAAGTGAAGGGGATTATGACACATGAACTAGGATGAGGAGTGGAAATGCCATTTGTAGAGACATGAGACATGAGACAGGTTATTGTGTTTCAGGGATACTGAAGCATGAAGAAGGGAGGTACCCATAACTGCTTGCTGGGTACCCAAGTATAGAAACATTTTTGAGACACGCAATAGAAACTGGTCAGTCAATTCAGTTTCTTTCAAAAAAGATTCTAGCACTCAGAACACATATTAGACATGATGTGTCATTTACTGTTACAAATTATCAACAGTCAGCTCACAGTTCAACGCATCTGCTAGATTTTATTGTATAGCTTACCACCCTAAACTTTGTGGTTTAAAATAACAACCATGATAAAGCTCACTGTCTGCAGTTTGTACATCTAGGCTGAAATTGGCTGGGTATTTCCTCTGGCTTGGCTGGTCTTGGCTGGTTGCAATCATGTGACTGCCTGGGGGCTGCCTGGTTATGGATTGCCTCAACTGAATAGCTTGGATGCTAGGATTACTCTTACATGGCCCTGTGCCCTCTAGCAAGCTGGCTGCAGTGGCTGATATAGCAGCCTCAAGTCTTAAATGAGGACATATGATGCCTGGGCTTGGAACTAACTCAATATTGAGTCTGCCACAGCTTTTAGCCGAAACATATCACAAGGCTAATAACCCATATTCAAAGGGTAGAGAAATAAACACTTTTTGTTGGAAGTCACTCCAAAGACCTGTGGCTGCTTTTGTAATCTACCACATAGTTGGTAGATGTGTGGCTTTGTCTGTGTGTCATAGGAACTTCTCACTTCCTTCCCACTTTCTTATAAACATAAACACCAACCTTTATACCTGATTTAGGCTGACTAACATCTGGGTTTGTCCCGGACTGCCTAGGTTTTAGTACTGAAAGTCCTATGTCCCAGAAACACCTTTGTCCTGAGCAAACCAGGACACTCAATCTTATTCAACAGTGGAATATTTTAGATTAGCCTAATTCAAGTCAGGGCAATTAGCATTATTTTCAGGAATTTTTAAAAAACAAGAATCAAGAGAAAGAGTGTTCCTTGCTAATGGCCAAGGAAACTTTGAGGTCTAAAATTTAGATGTTTGGTGGTTATGTTTCTTACCTTATATAAAAAAAAGACAATGTGTAATAAGAGAAAATGAATTTGAACCACAAAAGAAGCAGCAGCGTGTTTGCTGTTAGCTCATTTTTGTGGAGACTTATCTTCATCCTATTGTTTATTCCATCCCTGGATTGAGAGATTATAAATTCCAGTTTATGATCAGATTAATTTGAATTAGAATTCTGTCGCTTTTACCACATTTTCATCACTTGCAACCCCCCAGTGTCTCAACTGGTGTCAGGAAGTGGTGGCATAAGCAACAGATTAAAAAATGTGGTCAGGAGCCAGGTCAGGACTCCTGTATGGCAGGTTGAGAAATAAGCAGTTCCTGGAATGTGATAACAAAGTTAAACTGTAACATGTTTCTTGGGACTCAGTACCCATGAAAGCTTTAACTTCATAGAAGTAACTAGAATAGTAGTAGTAGAGCTTGTAGGATTCTTGCATTCCTTACAGAATTTTACAAGTAAGAGAGAAGCCCGATGTAGCAGATACAGATTGCAGACTATTTTATAGTTGTTAAGCAGAGCTTTCTGCTTCAAGTCAATGACCCAGCACTGTCAAGGGGCAATCACACACTTTACTGAATTGCAGAAGGTAAATCCACTCGCATGCTCTGAAGGTAGTTTCTGATTAGGAGCTGTGGATCCTGGCAATTAGAGTGGGAATGCAGAATTCTCCCCTTATCAAAGGTTTCACTTTTGTGGTTTCAGTTATCCATGGTCAGCTGCAGTCTGGGGTATTAAATGGAAAATTACAGATATCATAAGTTTTAAATTGTATGCCATCCTAAGTAGCATGATGAAAGCTTGCATCTTCCCACTGCTTGTCGCCTGGGATATGAATCATCCCTCTATTCACACATCCATGCCGTTGACACTATCTGCCTAAGTGACTTAGTAGCCAGTGTGGTTGTTAGGTCAGCTGTCCTGGCATCACAGCACTTGGGTTCAGGTCACCCTTGTTTTATTTAATAACATCCTCAGAGTGCAAAAGTAGTGACGCTGGCAAATCAGATAAGCAGAAGAGAAGCCATAAAGTTCTCCTTTAAGTGAAAAGGTGAAAGTTCTCAATAAGGAAAGAAGAATATCATATGCTGAGGTTGCTGAGATCTATAGAGGTATTTGTGAAATTGTGAAGAAGGAAGAAGAAATTCATGCTGGTTTTGCGGTCGCACTCAGACTGCAAAAGCTACAGCTACAGTGCGTAATAAATGCTTAAGATGGAAAAGACCTTCAGTATGTGGGTGGGAGCCATGAGCATGTTCCAGATGACCACCATCAGGTCCCACAGTCTCCTCGGCTCCAGGCGTCCATTGAGGGCCTGGGGGCACACCCTCCATGGTTAAGTGGGGACTGCTGGTCTCAGAAGTACCAGAAATATCAGGGCTTTGGGTCCTCTAGGTTCTTCCCAGCACTTTGCTGAGCACACCCGGCTTGAGTAATGGATGCCTCTTTTAGGAGAGGAGAGACAACATGTTTAAAAACTTATAGTATTAAAAAATCAAGCATTGTTAAAATATTTTGATATTTTTAAAGTTATCTTCTGTACAGAGTTTGATAAACTCACAAATACACTAAAAGTTAGCATGAATTATTTGGTCAGAAGGTTTAACCCTCTAAGCTCAAAAAAGTTCTATTAAGTGAACTGTTACCAAAAAAGTAACAATTTCTTGTTTACAAAAAAGAAAAACCTTTCAGTTTCTCTTAAGGCAACTGGATTTATAATCCATATTTAAAAGATGCTTTTGGGGTTGGAATAATGATATTAAGGAAAATGCAAACAGTTTATTTTAAATATGCTAACAGGCACAGATTTCACTGAATTAAATCTTCAGGTTACATTTATCAGTACCAGCACCTGTGTGTTGAAATTAAAATGGAATACCTTTATCAAAATTCTTTCATTTTACTATTGTATATTTGAGTTCCTTGTATTGGTAATTATACACTCTCTGCCCCAAGGTACAGATTCTTGAGCAAGTCTTACAAACTACTTAATTTTTGTATCTTTTAGCAAGTAAAGGGATTTTTATCAGAAGTTATAGGATAGTTAAAACAGCAATATGCCGGGCTTGGTGGCTCAGCCTGTAATCCCGCGCCTTTGGGAGACTGAGGTGAGTGAATTGCCTGAGCCCGCGGGTTCGAGACCCGCCTGGGCAGCGAGACCTCATCTCTACCATAAATCAAAAATCAGCCGGGCGTGGTAGTGAGCGCCTGTAATTCCGGCTACTCGGAAGGCGGAGGCGGAAGGATCGCCGGAGCCCGGCAGGTCGAGGCTGCGGTGGCCGGGAGCGGCCACTGCACTCCAGTCTGGGCGACAGAGCGAGACTCCAACTAAAAAAAAAAAAACAACACAAAACCCCCCAGCAATATAAGAAGACTCTGTCCTTCAACACTTATCAAGGATATTATTTTCATTCTGTGAACTTCTGTTGTACAACTACTGTGCTCAGTACGTTACTATCGTCATCAGTATTTCTTTTTTTTTTTTTGAGTTGGAGTCTCACTCTGTCGTCCAGACTGGAGTACAGTGGCCGCTCCCAGCCACCGCAGCCTCGACTTGCTGGGCTCCGGCGATCCTTCCCCCTCAGCCTTCCAAGTAGCCGGAATTACAGGCATGTGCTACCACGCCTGGCTGATTTTTTGATTTATTGTAGAGATGAGGTCTCGCTGCCCAGGCGGGTCTGGAACCCGCGGGCTCAGGCAATCCACTCACCTCAGCCTCCCAAAGGCGCGGGATTACAGGCTGAGCCACTGAGCCCGGCCGTCATCAGTATTTCTTAAAGACTTCTCGGTTGCCGGACTAAGGGGTGAAAAGGCATTGCTTTTTTACTCTCCCAGAATTTTATGTTTTAAGAAAAGCAACACTGTAGACACAGAGTTGAGCAAAACTAGGATGAAGACACGAATTAATAAGTAATTGAAATATTTATCAAAGGAATCACTGTTCTGCCTCCTGAGTCTCCCGATTCTCCTATTAGTAAGACATTGTATTAATGTGGGATCTATGCATCGCACAGTTTTAGAAAGAAAAAAATAAGGGAAGAATGGCTACTTCTCTTCCACTAATTAGAAAAGAATTTCTGGAAGGAGTAGAACTTGAGGAGTGTGAGTGTATGTATACGTGTGTCATTTGAAGTCGAGGAAGGTGGATGCTGATACATTTCCAAGTATGGAATGAAACTAGGGAGAATCACCAGCTTACTTACTGCTTTTGTTATTGAATGAATTAGAATGAATGAACAAATGAGTGAATGAATAAACTTTGAAAAATAAAGTGTATTTGAGACAGTAAAAATAACAACAGTAGGAAAAAAGCAAGCTACATTAATCAGTTCAGCATAGTCTGATAAAGAAAACCCCCGGGCTGGGCAGAGCACTCATATCTGGGTATCTGTTAAGTAGTATGAAATCATCATAGGCCTTAAGGAGACAAATAGTTGGTAATTTATTGTTTGCATTCCAGAAATAGTCATATTCAACTGAAACATTAAGAATGAGTAAACATTAAGTAGGTAAAGAAAAGAAATTTTCTAAGAAGGGAATAGCATGTCTCAACTACAGGTGAGGAATGTTAGGTCCATAAACCAAGGCTTAAATATATAATAAGGGAATGTACTGTATACTTCTAGACCCTTTTAGTGGAGAGCAGTAGGGAGCATTTTCTTTTTCTCAAATCATGAGTTCCTACTGATACATCTGATTCTAATTTAACACTAAAACGTTCTTTTTCTCTCTTCCGTAATCCATGTTTATATCTCCTTTCTTTCATGGTGAGACTCTCAGGTCCCAATATTATCAATATAACTGCCCATGTACTCAGTTCTAGCACATGCACATGTACTCATGTGTGCACACACATAAATATACACACATTTTAATTACTGTACCACCATTACCACATTTTCCAAGGAAATTTCTAGATTTATTTGAAGTTATTTTTGTCCTTAGAAGTTTTTCTTACAAACAATATTATGTTTAAGTTACTTGGATTAATTTGTGTTTATCTTCTTCTGTGTAGCTATGTTATCTATTTGGTATAGAACCAGGTTCATATGCTTTTGTTTTTAATAAATTTTAAGGACTTTCCATGCTATTCTTGATTTAATTTTGTTTTTTTTTTTTAACTATGTAAACTCTTAATATAGACCAAAGTCAAACTATGTAAATAGGTATACTCAGAGAAATCCTACCTTTTTCCTATACCTTCTATTCTTTTACCCATCCCTGAGAGGTAACCTCATTTTTTTCTTGTTTATTCTTCTAATATTTCTTTCCTCTTTTTTCTTAATCACAGTCATACTATGTTTGCATACAATTTTACTTATAGATTTAAAAAAATTCTACAAGCAGAATTCTCATATGCCTCCTGCCTCCCGTTTCTGCTATTATTAACAACTTGTATTAATGTGGTACATTTGTTAAACTTGATGAACTAATATTGATACATTACTATTAACTAAAGTTCATAGTTTACATGAGGGTTCACCCTTTATGTTCTATAGTTCTATGACCTTTTATAAATCCATAATGTCATGTAGCCACCATTACAGTATTATACAGAATCATTTCACTACCCTAAAAACCTTTTGCACCACCCTTATTTATCCGTCTCTTCCTTCCCCAGAACCACTGGCAACCACTGATCCTTTCATTGCCTTTTCCAGAATGCCGTATAGTTGGAATCATACAGCATATAGCCTTTTTACACTGTCTTCTTTTACTTAGTGATATGCATTTAAGGTTTCTGTACTTCTTTTCATGGTTTGATAGTTCATTTCATTTTAGTACTTCAGTACTGAATAATTTTCCATTGTGTGGATATACCACAGTTTGTTTATCCATTCACTGACTGAAGGATGTTTTGATTTCTTCCAAGTTTGGGCAATTGCAAATAGAGCTGCTATAAACATTCCTGTGAAGATTTTTATGTGGATTTGTTTTCAGCTCATTTGGGTAAATGTCAATGAGTATGATTGCTAGCTCGCATGGTAAGACTGTGCTTAGCTTTGTAAGAAACTTCCAAACTGGCTTCTAAAGTTCCTGTACTGTTTTTCATGTCCGCAGCAGTAAACGAGAATTTCTTTTGCTCCACATCCTCACTGACGTTTGGTGTTGTCAGTGTTTTGGATTTTAGCCATTCTAAAAGATCAGTAAATGAGTAGACAAGTGGTGGTATGTCATCGTTTTAATTTGCAATTCTCTAATGACATATGATATCAGCACCTTTTTACATGATTATTTGCCATCGATATATTTTCTTTGATGAAGTATCTGTTAGATTTTTTACTCATTTAAACAGTTTGGTTATTTGTTTTCCTATTATTGTATTTTAAGAGTTCTTCATATATTTTGAATACCAGTTATTTATTAGATATGTTTTGCAAAGATTGTTTCCCAGTCTATGGCTTGTCTTTTCATCCTTTTAAGAGTATCTTTCACAGAGCAGAATTTTAAAATTTAATTTTAAATGAAACCCAACTTACTCTTTTTTCATGGATCATACGTTTGGTGCTGTATCTAAAATACTATTGCCAAACCCAACATTACCTAGATTTCCTCGTGTTATCTTTTAGAACTTTTATAGTTTTTAATTTTACATTTAGATTTATGATCCATTTTGAATTAATTTGTGAAAAGTTTAAGATCTGTGTCTAAATTCTTTTTTTTTTTTTTGAGTTAGAGTCTCACACTGTCATCCAGGCTGGAGTTTAGCGGCATGCATGCTCATGGCCACTCCAGCATAGACCAGCTGGGCTCAGGCGATCCTTCCACCTCAGCCTTCCAAATAGCCAGAACTACAGGTGCACACTACCATGCCCAGCTAATTTTATGATATATTGTAGAGACAAGGTCTCACCAAGTTGCCCAGGCTGGTCTCGAATCCATGGGCTCAAGCAATCCCCTCACCTCAGCCACCCAATGTGCTGGAATTACGGGCTTGAGTCACCACACCCAGCCCTTCCCCCTGCTTTCTTTTTTTAACATGAGAATGTTCAGTTGTTACAAAACCATTTGTTGGAAGACTATCTCCATTGCAATGTCATTGCTCTTCTTTGAAGATCTTATGAATGTATTGGTACAAGTCTACTTCTGGATTCTGATCTGTTTCACTGATCTATTGGTCTTCACTAATACCACACTGTCTGGATTATTGTAGCTTTACAATTAATCTTGAAGTCAAGTAGGCATGAAATGAAGCTTGTGTTGTTAGTTTAACAATATGTCTTGACTCTGTGTTGTCTTATAGAGATCTTCTAATGAAATCTGAAGTTTTTCCAAGTGATTTTGTCATTTGATGAACAATGGCTTATTTATTAATTCACAAATTGTGAAACTGTTTTTTAAGTGGCATATCTTACTGAGTTCAGGTAAACCCTTTAAAAAGTAACTAAATTCTTCATTAGCGAGGCACTGCCATGCATAAGGCAATAATAGCAATGAATTCTGTGTGAAATGTCTCAGAAGAAAGGAATCAATAAATAGCCAATATAGAGTTGAATGGGTTTTTTTCTACTTGTTTTTGCAGTGCAAGTTAGACTTTGAGCACTGATAGCTACCACTGGCTTCAGTGAGAGTTTTGACTTTGTGCGTCATCTGTTTTACTGGAGGAGGCAAATGAATGTTTAGATTTGATTTAATAAACAAAAGCTAAATTAGGTGAAAAAAGAGAACATGAGTTTGGAGTTATTTGCTACATTTCTCTCTATGCATGGATAACACTTTTACCATAGCAGATAGCAAAACAAAAGTTGATTTTAGTAAAATATGTCAGCTTCTGCAGCATACTTCTGAATTTAGGGTTTCCTGACAATAAATAATTTGTGTAAAACGTACTGTCTTGACTATCAATCTTGACTGTCAACAAAGCACATTTGCTAAGCACAGAAGCACTATTTCTCCTCACTCTGAAATATTCCTAGTAGCAGAAGTTTGAAGGCAAATAGTTTGCTTTATAGAGATCTTATTCTTTTAATTTTAGAGCTTTCCAGGTATTCACACAGCAGAACTTAGGCTAATGGGGGAGGTAGGTTTTAGCTCAGCATGTGAAAGGTAATCCACTGTGCTTGCCTTGAGAAACAGCAAGCTCCTGATTAATAAAAGTATCCAAGCAGAAACACAGATTGCCAAGATGCTGAGGAAGAATATTCAGCACTAGCAACAGGCTGAGCAGAACGATCTGTAAGGTCTTTGTATGGTCTAAGATTACATGAATAAAAATTGTTAGTTTTTGGTCTGCATATGTTTGAAAACCGTTAACTCTTTATAATTTGAGTTTTAAAACTAAGTTTGTTGGTTTGTTTCACTAGACGAGTATAATTCTGTGCTTCACATGGTAATACTCTTATTCCTTTAAAATATCACATGTATGATGTTTGGGTCAGCTGAGATTTTATTTATCTTTTATAATAGTAATGTATAATATCATTACTTTTTGTTAAAACCCCACATAGAAATGTTACAGATAGTTTGGAAAATAGAGGGTAAATCCACCCATATTCTGACAATGCTAATACTAATAGGAAATACTGATATTCACAACTTTGAATAAAATTATCTGAAAAATATTTGTTGCGAAACTAGTGTGTGGGAGCCAGTCATTTAGTTCAGGAACCACTGTGGTTTCCTGGTATCTTCTTCAACTTAGCTGTGTATCAGGTAGAATCTGCTAAAGTCAAATTTAATTTTACTGCAATATATACTGCACATAAACTATATAAAACTATATAAAATATATGCTGCATATAAACTATATAAAATTATATAAAAACTTGCTATGATATATCCCATCTTAGAAACAACCAAACAAAACTCTAAAATCTGCTCTTGACTCTAGCTACCACAACACAATAGCTTCTGTCTCTGAAGCCATTTACAGCAACATATTTTGAAAGTGGTATCTATTGTCATTTTTATTTGTTTTTTTCACATAAATTTTGTCCTTATTCTGCTTTAAGGGGACTTCCATCACAACCAGTACCCCAACACTTCTTTTGTGAAGTCAACCATCTGTATATACATGATTATGAATTATGAATCCAATGGTTACTTCTCTATTCCAGTGTATTTTCTTTTCTTTCAGATGGATTTGATAAAGTCAGGCCACTTTCTCTTTCTTGAAATACATTCTTCAGTTAGTTTAAATGGCTTCACACTCTACTTTTCCTCATTCCTTTCTCCCTAACTGCTCCATTTAAGTCTCCTTTGCATACTCATCCTCCTCTGCTTTATATGCAATTAACACAGTCTCCCTAAGCGATAGCATCGGTGCCTCGGTGCCTTTCTTTGTTTTACATACTGCCTGTGTTCTAATGACTGTTACCTCCAGTCATGATTGCGCCTGCGGTCCCAGATGTGGATAGTCATCTGCCAACCTGATATCATCGTTCAGGTGAAAAGCGGGCAGTTTAAACAACGTATCCAAGCGAAACTCATGATTTTCCCCATCCCATTATCCAACTGACTTCCCCGTCCTAATAAATTCACCAGCAACTTAGTTCTTCAAGCCAACAACTTAAAGTCACCCCTGGCCGGGCTCGATGGCTCAAGCCTGTAATCCCAGCACTTTGGGAGGCTGAGGTGAGACGATTGCCTGAGCCCACGGGTTTGAGACCAACCTGGGCAACTTGGCGAGACCTTATCTCTACAATCAGTAAAAAAATTAGCCGGGTGTGGTAGTGTATGTCTGTAGTTCCGGCTACTTGGAAGACTGAGGCACCTGAACCCAGCAGGTTGACACTGGGGTGGCTGTAAGTGTGCCACTGCACTCCAGCCCGGGCGACAGAGTGAGACTCCAACTCAAAAAAAAAAAAAGTCACCCCTGATGTATCCCTCTTTCTCACCCTCAACCTAATCCATGCACAGTAACTATTAATCTCACTTTAGAATATCTGACCACATATAACCTCTTTCTACTATTCTAGACTTAGCCCTCTTCATTTCTCACCTATAATATTACAATAGCCTAACTAGTCACATTTCTTCCTCTCTTATCCCCCTCCTATAATCTGTTATACTCAGGATCCAGAATGTTTTTTGAAAGTGCAGTCAGGCCCTTCCTATGCATAAAACTCAAGAATGACCTTTCAATATACTTAACAAATAACATCATAAAAATCTCCCACTTTTAACAGCAAATCCTCACAAAGCCCTTGTCTATCTTTCCATCCTAATCTCATAACAACCTCTCCCTGGCCACTATACCCTCATCTTGCTGGGTTTTGTTACTGTTGCTTCTTAAACAATACTGCATGTGTTTTCTACTGCTGTGTCAAAATTACCACACATTTCATGGTTTAAAATAACACCCATTTGTTATCTCACAGTTTACAGGAGTCAGGAGTTTGGGCATGGCTTAACTAGGTTCTCTGTTTCAGGTCTCACAAGGTTTCAGTCAGAGTATCTCCAGGACTATGGTCTCATCTAAAATTCAACTGTTCTCTTCAAAGCTTATGTGTTGTTAGCAGAATTCATTTTTGAGGTTGTAGGACTGAGGTCTCCATTGTCTTGTTGGCTGTTGCTTGAGGGCTGCTTTCAACTTCTAAAGGCTGGTCTCAGATTCTAGCCATGACTGCTTACTTCTCTCACAGCATGACTGCTTGCTTTTTCAAAGCCAGCAGATGAGTCTTTCTGATCTCAGATGAGGAGACCGCCTCACACGATAAGGGCTGACCCAGCCAGGATATTCTGCCATTTGACTAACTCAGACCTAACTGAGATTTATCACATTAACAAAATTTCTTTTGCTGTATGATTTAACATAATCCAGGAATAATGTCCCATTCACAGATTGGACACACTCTTGAGGAGAGGGGATTCTGCAGGGTGTGTACACCAGAGAGTGGGAATCTTGGCGTCATTTTAGGATTCTGCCTACCACACACACCAAGCTTATTCCTGTGTTCTCCTTTGTATTCTCTAATCCTTCTGCTTGGTTCTTAATCTCCACGTGGCTGGCTCTGATTATTAGCCTGGTTTCGTCTTAAAAGAGACCTTCTAACAATCCAGCTTAATCATTGAGGACTCAAATGTGAATAAGATGTGTTTTGTGTTTTAAATAGAATAATCTAGTAGTAGAGTGAAGAGTGAATTTAAGGTTTTAAAACTAGAAACCAAAATATCAAGTAGGAGATCTTTATAATAGTGTAATATAGGAAAATGAAGGTAAGGAATGACTAGGATTGTGAATTGGGGGAAGGAAATTTCTTTAGTTTGAGGTAAATTTGAATTGAAATGATTTTAGGTCTAGAAAGGCTAAATAACTGGCCCAAGGTCACATAGGTAATTTTTTTGTGTGTGTGCAATGGAACCCTTAAAATATTTAATATTTCCCTATAAGAAAGGGATTGGCAGTAGTGGGATACTGCCAGGGGAGCAGGGGGGCACACCTCATCAACAAGGGTACCTGCATAATGAACATTTGTACTTCTAACCCTGAATTGTACCCCACCTTTAAACAATAAAACATTAAGAAAAATATTTTAGGGTAACCCCTTCAGGTCCCCTCCCACTGTGGGAAATTTTCTGTCCTCTCAATAAATTCTGCTTTCAAAAAATTTTAAAAAATATTTCTCCTAAGAAATTCACAACTTTTGTAACTTGCCTTTTTTCTTTGGATTGATATTTTCCAAAATTGATTCTTGTCTCATCAAGAAGGATTAAGTATTTTGGGAATAGCCTTTCCACTGTAAGAGCTAGAAAAATGGACACAATATATAAAATAGTTGTTTTCAGTTGTTAGATATTAGGCAGCACAGGTCTGTAATCCCTGAGGGGAAGAGAAGCAGATGAGGTGAGCTCTGTGATTACCCACCTATGGTGTATGAAGGTAGTTTGTGGGTTACAGAGCAGGGAGAGTGTTCTTGAGTTGAAGACACAGAGTTTAGATTTTGGGTAGATTAAAGTTGCTGGGATTTGTAGGACAGAGTATTGGAGAGGGGAGAGCTGTAGATCTGCAGAAGGTTCTCCCAATTCTGACTTAGTTCTGGTCTGCACGTTTAAGAGGCTAGGGACAGTACCTCTGGAAAGCAGTGTGCTGAAAAATTCCAGGAGCTAACATAAGAGTGGGAAATGTTGTGTATTCCCACCAGCCAAAAGGAGAGACTCAGTTGTAAGATATAGGGCCTTGGATAAAGCTCTTGGAGGAGTTCACCTTATTAATGGGGATAAAGTGGTTCTAAGACAAAGATTATTCTGGAACCACCCTACCAAAGTTTAAAGGAAGACTCAACATAATAAGTTAGATCTGCAAATAAATTAACTGTGTGCCTGTAAAAAAAGAATATAACAAAATCCAGCACTTAACAAGGTAAAAATCACAGTATTCACCAAACAGTGAAAAATGACTTTGCTTGTAAAGAATTCGTAATATGGAGGGAAAAATATTAATAGAAACAGATGGAGAAATGACAGAGATGATGTATTTACCAGCTAAGTTGTTTGTAAAACAGCTGTTACTAATATAAAACAGCATTATATATTTGCCTAAGCTTATATACTTTACGTAGGAGTACATGAGCATAAGGAGAGAAATGCAGGATAGAAAAAAAGACTCAAGCAGAATTTCAGGAGATAGAAAATATGATAACTGAAATGAAAAGTATGCTAGATGGGATTAGTATCACAGATAAGGACTGAAGCAGAAAAGATCAATGGTCTTGAAGATATAGGAATGGAAACTAAAATGAAGTACACAGAGGAAAAAAAAGACTGAAAAAAAAAAGACCAGACACACAGTGAGCTGGGGGAGAAACTCAGAAGCTAAGATGTGTGTAATTTAAATTCCTGAAAGGTGGGAGTGGGGGTGAGGAAGTAAGGATATAGTTGGAAAGTTAGCTGAGAAAATAATGTTAGAAAATTTTCAACAATTGATGAGAATGAAAAGTCCACGGATTTAAGAAGCTGAATAAACTATAAGCAGAATAAACTTAAAGGAGCCATATTAAAATAAAATTATTGCAAACCAGTGATGAAGAAAAAAATTCTAAAAGCAGCCAGAGAAAAAAGGCACATTCCTTCCAGAAGTACGAATATATAAGAATGAGAGCAGACTCCTTGTCACAAACTACATGAGACAGAAATCATGAAATGAGTTCATCTTTAAAGTACTGAAGGAAAAAGCTGTCAACTTATAGTTTTATTCTCAGTGAAAACATATTTCAGAAATGAAAGTGAGGTAAAAGCTTTCACACAGAGAATTAACTGTCAGCACACCTTTCCCATAAGAAAGATTAAAGGAAGTTCTTCAGGCAGAAGGCAAAAATGATATCAGATGGAGAGTTTACTGTACCAAAAAATGAAAGTTTCCAAAATGATAAATATGCGGGTAAATATAATGGACAATTGTCTCATTGTTTTTTAATCTCCTTAAAAGATGACTGTAACAATAGAACAAAAATTATAGGAGGAAGTGGAAGTATACCGTCGTAAGGGCTTAATAACATGTATAAAGGGGCTCAGTTTGGTTTGAATGTTTTCTAGAGTAATTTTCTTAAATGAGGTAAACAAACCCTTGCATGCCTGTATTTCGTTTTTCTTTTTATGTGAGTGATAGCTTGCTGAGGAAGAGGACTCTCGGTTCATCGTTTTGTTAAAAGGAAACTTAAGATCATTTAAATTGACTGAGTTTAACTGAGCAAACAATTCACGCATCAGGCAGCACTCAGAACCTAGAGTTTCAGAGCTCTGCCCAGCAGCACGGGCAGGGAGCCCTTATTGGCCCAACACAGCAGTAAATGGAAAGATCATCTGATTGGCTACTGCCAGGTGTTTGCCTTGTCTGGGCATGGTGTGATGAGTGGGCTGCCTGTGATTGACTAAAACCTGGCTGCTTGCGATTGGCTGAAACCGGGCTGTTTGTTAGGCTCCTGAGTTAGGCTTTGGTTTGTTTAAACCAAGTTATGTTGTGGTTTTTAAAGTAGGAACTCACAGTACAGAGACCGGCCTCTGGCTAATGGCCTTCTGCTTGCTTTAAAGTTTTCTTCCGTAATCTGCAATGGTTGGTCCACTATTTTTTAGCTTCTAATGTTACAGTTGAGAAGTTTGACACTAATTTGGTTCTATTTTCTTTACAAATACCTACTTCCTCCCTTTCCCCTAGGAGCTGGCAAAATTTTCAGTTTAATATTAGAGTTCAAAATGTCATCAGGTTATCTTTAAATATGTAACATTTTAAATTATTCCTTCTTGGGAACTAGCAAACTCTGTTCATCTGAATGTAACTTCAGATCAGGAAAGCTCTCTTCTATCATTTCTTTGATTATCCCATGTTCATATTTATATCCCATTATTCATAAGCTTACAAATGTTAAATTTGTACTTGATACTTTTAGTGTTTCTACTTTTTTCATTATGTTTTCTCAACTTGATTTTCTGAAACACTGTATTGCTTTTCCATAGTGACATTTTCATTTTCTCAACTGAATTTTTAAATTCAAGCACTCTTCCTTTTAGTTCTGGAGACTGTTTTATATCCACAAGAGACCATAATACATTTGTTTTCACTTTTTGGTTTGTCCTCCGTCACTTTGACCTCCAATGCTCTTGCTGACCTAACTCGTTTCCATTTAAGCAGCTATGTCACAGAAAATGGCTTGTTGATCCCTATTATTCGTATGAATGGATGTTCATATTATTGGGTATGAGGTTCAAAACCTGTATTGCTCAGGTCTTGGAGTCTCTTAAAAAGTGGTAATTAAAAAACAGTAAGTAATCAAAGGGCAGTATTTACCCCTAGAGTGCTTTTAGTGGAATTTGGGCTTAGGAAAGGAGTCTTTTTTGATGCAATCAAGGATAGAGTTTATTTGCCCAGCACTGCAATTTCTCTCTAATGAAAAGTAACAGCTGACTTCTCCCAGTAAGCAAGTAGAAGAATTTTCTCTCCTTGCTTAGGGACATCCATGAATCTGTGACATTTGTTCAAAGTTTTATGGGAAAGGGATGCCTAAAAGAACTCTGACCACTGGCCAGTACATTTTGGGCTGGAATTCTTACGACTTGAGATCCCAGATGATGTGGGTTCTTCTCCGGCCTCCAAGAGTAGACTTCATTTCTTTTCAAGGTTAAGTAGCCCCATCAGGCACTTAAGAAGGAAAAGAAATGGAGAATACAGATACAGGCTGTTATCTTCCCAGAATCATTCTTCTTAGAGTTCTCCAACACAGATTTGGTTCTATTTTATTTGTTTACCTCTATAAGGTTTATCACAGAATAACTAATGTAACACACCAGACATTTCCCTTTTTGAATTACTGCTATTTTTACCAAGACAGAGTTGTTTTTGTGGGTAACTTTTAACTGAACTTTTTTTTCTTTGGTGTATCTACTTTTTGAATGGAGAATTTATTCAGAAAAACATAAGCAGCTGGAGATTTGACTGGGTCATTTTGATATCAGTAGGAGTTAACTGCAATTCACCAGTGTTCTCAGCAGCAGGCTTTATTTCACTTGAAAGTCCTAGCGGCTTCAGAAGAGAATCTAATTATAAGATATTTTGTGGAAAACATTTGGAAATTATTTCCCACTAGTGCAGTTTTACATACAGTCCTCACATCCCTTTCTTCCTGCTCCCCTCAAAGTCCTCCCAAATCATGTATTATTTAGGCTATCCTATTTGTTCTTTCTTGAGCAGCCTTAAAGGTTAAAAAAAAAAACAAACTGGAGTGGGAGGAACAACTGATACCGCTTTTAAGACTGAACTCATGTCAACTTTGCAGTGGTGCCTGGCTCTTCTGACCATACCTTTGTTGAGCAGGGCCTAGAAATGGATGGGGCCAGAGACCAGAAGTGCGGTACAGGCCACGAAAGATGTAGGAGAGCAAACGTTTTGGAGCAAGACACACTTAGAAAAAACCTAAACATGCACTTTCATAAGCCCTTTTGAGTATTTGGAAAAGTTCTTGTAAAGAACCTCTTAAAATTATCTTTGATAGGTGTTATTAGTTTGAATACATGCAACATTGAGTTTGCTTTGACTCATTTGGCACTATGTCACGAAGAATAAAGATATATTCTTAATTTCTTCCTGTTTATTCAACTGTATCTCATGACACATTCTTCTTCTTTCCCCTCTCTCCTTTAAATTTAATTTTTTTTTTCAGAGATGGATGTTGGCCAGTCTAGTCTCAAACTCCTGGCCTCAAGCCATTCTCCCACCTTGGTCTCCCAAAGTGCTGGGATTACAGGCATGAGCCCTGCACATGGTCCCATCTTCCCCTTTTGGAAAATCAAGTTAACTTATAACTATTATAAAATAACTCATTTTATAATTTAGCAATTGTAGAACAATAGTCTTAAGGCTCTTTATTCTTGCTAACAATAAGTACTAAATTCTTCTGGATTTTGACTTCACTGTAGCTAGCTGTATGGCACTTTGAAAGTGAACTATGTTTAGTAATCATGTTACTTTAACATTTCTAGAAGAAAAAGGCCTAAAAAGGAATGAGCACCAAGTGTATAGTTTATAAGCTCAAGTTAGAAAAGACTTAATGGAATATTTCAAATTAACAATGATTTGTTTTATTTTAGTGCATGTCATGAAATTAAGTTTTACTTATTTTTATAAATTATTTGGCAAATAAAAAGTGTGAAGATAAGATACAAAATTATAAAATTTGCAGTCAAATTCTTTTTTTTTTTTTTTTGCTCAGGCTGGAGTGCAGTGGCACATTCAAGGCCATCCCAGCATTGACCTGCTGAACTCCAGTGATCTATTCGTCTCAGCCTTCCAGATATCTGGAACTACAGGCGCGTGCTACTATGCCTGGCTAATTTTTTTTTATTGTGGAGACGAGGTCTCGCCAAGTTGCACAAGCTATCTCAAACCCATGGGCTCAGGCAATCCACTTGCCTCGGTCTCCCAAAGTGCTGAGATTACAAACTAAGCCACCGAGCCCAGCCTGCAGTTAAATTCTTAGGATTGTCTCTACTTTCTGACAGACATCTCTGTCTTTGTTTTTTTTTGTTGTTGTTTTTTGGTTTGTTTTGTTTTTTTGAGTCAGAGTCTTACTTTGTCATCCAGACTGGAGTGCAGTGGCATGCTACTCACGGCTACTGCAGCCTTGACCAGCTGGGCTCAGATGGGCCCGCTTATGAGTGAGAACATGTGGTATTGTTTTTTGATTCTGTGATAATTCACTTAGATGGGCTCCAGCTGCATCCATGTTGAGGCAAAGGACATAATTTTGTTCTTTATGACTGTGTAGTATTCCATCTTGCATGTGTATCATTATCCAGTCCACCTTCTTTTTTTTTTTTTTTTTTGAGTTGGAGTCTCACTCTGTCGCCCAGACTGGAGTGCAGTGGCTGCTCCCGACCACCACAGCCTTGACCTGCTGGGCTCCGGCGATCCTTCCGCCTCAGTCTTCCAAGTGCTGGAACTACAGGTGTGCGCTGCCACGCCTGGCTAATTTTTTGATTTATTGTAGAGATGTGGTCTCGCCAAGTTGCCCAGGCGGGTCTCGAACACGCGGGCTCAGGCAATCCACTCACCTCAGCCTCCCAAGACACAGGATTACAGGCTGAGCCATTGAGCCCAGCTCAGTCCACTTTCAATGGGCTTATGGGTGGTTCCATGTTTCTGCTATTGTGAAGGTGTTGCATGAAAATATGTGTGCATGTGTCTTTTTGGTAGGGTGATTTATGTTCCTTTGGGTATATTCTCAGGAGTGGGATTGCTGGATCATATGGTGGCTCAAATTTTAGATCTTTGAGAAAATGCCACACTGCTTTCTACAAAGGCTGGAACAAGCTTACATTCCACCAACAGTATAGAATTGTTCCCTTTTCTCCACAACCTCACCAACACTTATTGTCTTTTGACTTTTTAATGATGGCTATACTTACAGGTGTTAGGTGGTTTCTCGTTGTATTTTAAATTTGCATTTCTCTGATGATCAGTAAGGCTGAGCATTTTTTCATGGGTCTGCTGAATGCTTGAATGTCTTTCTTTGGGAAGTGTCTATTCATGTACTTTGCCCACTTTTTAATGGTGGTATTTGTTTTATTCCTGTCAATTCATTTGAGTTCCTTATAGATCCCAGATTTTAGGCCTTTGTTGGATGCATAGCATGCAGATTTTTTTTTTTTTTACCCATTCTGAAGGTTGTCTCTTTACTCTCTTGATGTTTTCTTTTCCTGTGCAAAAGCTTTTTAGCTTGATAAGGTCTCAACTGTTGATAGGGTCTCAATTTTAAATTTTGCTGCATTTGCTTTTGAGAACTTGGCCATGAATTCATTGCCAATTTCAATTGTATTACTTTTAAAGGGACATTTTCAAGCCTTTTGTATGTTTTTTTATTTAGTGTGCTATTTTTCTTATTGATATATGGGATCACTACCTCTTAAGTATATTATTATTAATAATATACTTAAGTATTTAAGTATTTATTGCAAATAATTTTCCAAGGTCTTCATTTGTTTTAAAATTTTATTACTAATGTTCTAATATGGGGTTACATTTTTAAATGAAATGAAATCTCTAAATCATTTCTTTTATTGTATTTGCTACTATTTTTATTAGAAAGTTCTTTAAAAGAAAGTGCCTAATTTTTCCCGTGAAAGAGTTTATTTCTCATAGCTTAATTTGCTGCAATATGTAAGCAGAACTTTAAGAGTATGTGTGGTTTTTCTTTTCAGACACTGAAACTAATTTTCTATCATAGTTTATTTGAGTAATCCACAAATTCTTCACAAATTTTTTATGCTTCTTTTCATGTTTTAAGTTGTTATATAATAAAGATTATATATTAAGTTCTGAACTAGACCTGTTTCTATCATTCTCACGCAGGTGCTATAGTGGTTTACTTTTTGTGGTATTTCGTTTTATAAATTCTGTAGCTTTCTTCTTTTTTTTCTGGTTGATTTTTAATTCATTTTGGCATCTTTCCTCTCAGGTTCAACCAGGGTTAATTTATCACTTTATGCATTGAAAAGTAGTTGTTGTTCAACTAGTATCTGTCATGCACGGTTCTGGCCTCAGATATAATTAAATATGTCACAGTTTCATTCCCCACATATAGTTTACAGAAAGTCTGTAGAGATTTTTCATTGTAACTGCAAATAATGTGCTTTTATTCGCAGGTAACTAACTTGCCGTCTTTGGCACATTCAAGCATTCTCAGTCAGGATTATGACACTTCTCTCCATTTAAGCTAGTTTTCCTTTTTCTCTTGACAGATATATTTTTACATTTTATTATTATATAGTTTTATTTACTCAAGGTCCCAACATTTCTCATTTAAGGTTACTTTCAGCTGTTTTGATTTTTAAGTTTTTTTGAGTCATGTTCATTTCCTATTATATGTTCTAGAGGAGATTTGGCTTGTATGTAGAAAGACCGAGTTCTATAAATATGTAATTGTCTAACTTGAAAATTATGACCATATAAATAACTGTCTTATATAACCATATTAGTAAACCTTGTTCTACTTAAAACTTTGTATTTAATTCATTTCAATATTCACTAATTACCCTTTATGCTACATGTTGTACCTTTTTGATTCCTTAGTTTATCTCTTGGTGGGATGAAATTTATCCTAGTATAAATTGTCTCAAGATTTATTCATGAGGGCTACATTTCCTAAGTTTTGCTTTTAAATATAACCAGTAACTTTTCTGGGTATTACATTCTTGAATTTAAACTTGACCCTGAATAATCTGTTGACATATTGTCTGATGCTTAAACTGTTGCACATACTGCCAAATATATACGGTCAGCATGATCATTTTTCCTTGTTGTAGGTATGGCAGGCTTTGAGATTTTTTTTTTTTTTTCTTTATTTTTGGGCTACTTAGGACATGAAAATTTTCCTTTTGGCAAATTTTCTGCTTCACTTAACCAGAGTCATCGTTTCTGTTATTTGCATATAAGTTTCTGATGAACAGAGTAGGCAATCTGAATGCTCATCATGAAAGCTTGAATACGTATTCTTTCTCCTTAGCATTAAAAGATTTTCCCAAAATATGTCTAGATAAGATTTTTTTCATTGGCTTTTTTTTTCCAAGGCATTTATTGTAGACCTAATCTTTCTTGATTCTGGAAAGTTTGGTTCTATTATATCTTTGATTATTTTCTGTGTAATCAGTGCTCCGACTTATTCATCTAGGATTATATAGTTTTAGAGTAGACCAGTGTTTGTCATTCCTTTGATACCTCATATTTTCTGACATTTTTATTTTTTGGTGTGTATTTGTGTGACTTTCTCCAATTTGTCCACCAAAACACAAATTTGATTTATGTAGCATCACTTTAGGTCTTAGAGACTTCCAGAAAGAATTTAAATTTTATGAAGTAGTATTCTCTTATTTCAACCAGGTTTATTGTGTCTTTGACTCAACCTTAATCATTTCCTATTATTCCCTACTTATGTTTCCGTGTTGAATTTTCTGAAGACAGTATAAGCTAAAGGGTTATTATTATTATTGTTTGTTATTTTTTGAGACAATGTCTGACTGTTACTCAGGCTGAATTGCAGTGGTATAGTCATAGCTCACTGTAGCCTCAAACTCCTAGACTCAAGCAGTCCTCCCACCTCAACCTCTCAGGCATATGCCATCACACCTGGATAATTTTGAAAAACATATTTTTTTTCTGTAGTAATAGGGTCTTGCTATGTTGCCCAGGCTGGTCTCCTGGCCTCAAGTGGTTCTTCTGGTTAGGCCTCCCAAAGTACTGAACTACAGGTGTAAGCCACCATGCCCAGCCTAACATAAATGATCATCAAACTATGATAGGACAGTAATTATAAAAATGTAAAGCAAACTATAAAGGCATTCTAAGACTGAGGGAGAGTAACCAAGGAAGGACAATCTTGGAAGAGTGCCCTTCTCTGTGAGGTTAGGATTCATACCTCGCTGGAGATGGTGTATATAGGTTAACCCGCTGAATGATCTGTTTATGCTTGAGAAATATCATAGGCACTCTGGAACTGGGTGGTCCTTCAGAATTGTTTGCAGTTTGGAGGTGTGGCTAGACTTCACTGACCAGTTATTAGGTTCAGGTTGCCACAGGAAGAGGTTTGACTTTAGGCAATGACAGGATGGCATTCCCTTGGGATGTAAGTGGCGGATTTCATGGCATGGGTTCAAATCTGTTTGGAGTAGTTGTTTGATCAGAATTGTGTCTACTTGTAAGGGATTTTCAGGTGGAGGAAATCTATAGCTGAGGAGTAGAAAAATTCCTTTTCTTTGAGATAAAATTAGTTCACCTTAGGAGGACCAAGGGAGAATTACTTAGCACTAGCATCTGGTAAATCAGAACTGTTGATGTCTTTGATACCTTAGACCGATGACTTACCCTGTGTGGGTCTACTGCCTTTGCTAGGATATGGCTCAAATGCCAATTGTGGCATCTCATCTTGGGTCAGTGTGATGTCCTTAAATGCTTGCAGATAGTGAGAACAGTGCACAGGCTAAAGGATATTGCCATGTTTTTGAACTTGTCCTTGTAAGTTTTTTTCTACTTACACAATTTTTTATTTCAAAAAAGAGATGGATTTTTAAAAACACTTAGTATTCTCAATCTGATTATTAATTAAAGATAGTTTTGGTGGGGAGAAAACAGCAGTTTTTTGTTTTTTGGGTTTTTTTGGCTAGTGTGAATTCATGAAAAATTTCAATCAAAAAGCATTTATTAAGTGCTATTGAGCATATAAAAGGTGCATTTTAAATTTAGCAATTAAGTACCCATACAGCGCCACATTTGACTCTAGATACTGTGGTTACAAACAAAAGCAGATTATAGACTTCATCCTTTACAAGCTGTTCCCCCAAGAAAGGATTTTATTTAAGAAACTATTTTTTAAAAAATATAAAGTCACCAGGTCCAAGTTGGACTTGCAGTGAGAGACTAACCTCAAAGGTTTGCTAAAGCTTTTATTCAGGCTCCTTTGTTTCTCCCCAGTACCCACACCACAATGTTCACTTCAACAGGTGAAGCTGATGAAGAGGCTATCAGGAATAGAGATTTATCTAAAATCTAAACTTATCCTGAGCATGTCAGTTGATGTATTTTACTTATTTTTTAATTTTAAAGATGAGGGTAAAATTCAGGATTAGGTATACAAATGTTCATTATGCATGTACCCTAGTTGATGAGGCATGCCTCCCTCCACTGGCAGATTCCCACTGCTACCAATCCTTTTCTTATAGTATTATGATAATTGTTCAAGGTATCCTTATAAGTGAGAACATGTGATACTCAGTTCTTTGTTTCTGTGATAGGTCACTCAGTGTCATAGATTCTAAGTCCATCCAGGTCGCCGTGAATTTCATAATTTTGTCCTTCTTTATGGCTGTGTAACATTCCATCGTGTACATGTACCACATTTTTTTTCCAGTTCTCTTTTGATGGGCAGCACAGTTGGTTCCATGTTTTTGCTATTGTGAAAACACTGCAGTAAACATACATGTGCAAGTATCTTTTTCATAGAGTGATTTGAGTTCCTCCGGGTATATTCCTAGTAGGGGGATTGTGGGGTCATATGGAAGGTCAATTTTTAGATCTTTTAGGAATCGCCAAACTGTTTTCCACACAGGTTGTATTAGTTTACATTCCTTCCAACAGTGTAGAAGTGTTCCGTTTCCACTGCATCCTCTCCAGCATCTGTTGTTTTTTAAGTTATTGATGATGACCATCCTGACTGGAGTTAGGTTGTATCTTAGTGTGACTTTAATTTGCAATTCTTTGATGACTAGTGAGGCTGAGTATAGTTTCATGTATCTGTTGGCTGCTTGTATGTCTTCTTTTGAGAAGTGTCTATTCATGTCTTTTGCCCAATTTGTAACGGGGCTGTTCGTTTTTTCTTTTTGGCATGTTTAAGTTTCCTATAGATCCTAGATGTTAGGCCTTTGTCAGATATATAGTTGGCACATATTTTTTCCCCATCTGTGGACTGTTCCCTGATCTCTTGATGGTTTCTTTAGCTTTGCAGAAGCTTGTCGGTTTAATGAGGTCCCACTTGTCTATCTTATCTCTTATGGCATGGGCATTTGGAGTTTTGATATGGAATTGGTTGCCAGTTCCAATTTCCATAAGAGTATCTTCTGCATTTTCAAAGAATCTTATCATTTGAGGTTTTATGTTTAGGTCTTTGATACATTTAGAGTTGATTTTTGTGTATGGGAATAGGTAGGGGTCTTGTTTTAATCTTATGCATGTGGTCAGCCAGTTTTCTCAGAACCATTTACTGAACTCTTCCCAAATCATTTTATGAAGCTAACGTCACATTGATACTCATACCAGGTAAAGATCCAACAAAGAAAGAGAACTACAGGCCAATATCCTTGATGAACATAGATGCTAAAATTCTCAGCAAGATCCCAGCAAACCAGATCCAGTAACACATCTCAGTGGTTGGTGGTGGAGGCTTTGTCAAAGATGAATTGGTTAAGAAACTGAGGTGTTGCTTCTCGAATCTTTATCCTTTTTCATTGGTCTATATACCTGTTTTTGTACCAATACCATACTAAAAACAATACCAGACTGTTTTGATTATTGTAGCTTTATAATAAAGTTTAAGATCTGGGAGTGTGATACCTCCCACTTTTTTTTTTTTTTCTGAAGATTGTTTTGGCTATTCGTGGTCCTTTATGTTTCTATATGATTTCCTGTGTTGTTGTTTCTAGGTCTGAGAAGAAGGCTGCTGGTGTTAAATCTGTAGCTCACTTTTGGGTAGGATGGACATCTTAACAATGTTGATTCTTCCAATTCACCAGCATGGAATATTTTTCCATTTGTTTGTGTCATCTTTGATTTCTTTGAGCAATGTTTTGTAGTTTTTATTGTAAAGGTCTTTCACATCTCTGATTAGGAAAATGACAAGGTATTTCTTTTTTTTTTTGGCTATTGTACTTTTTATTTGGGTTTCTGTTTTTTTTATTGTTGGTGTATAGAAATTCAACTGTCTTTTGCGCATTTATTTTATACCCTGAGACTTTGCCAAAGTCCTTTATCAGAGCAAGGAGGTTTTTAACAGATTCTCTTGGGTTTTTGAGGTATAGAATCATGTCTACAAAGAGGGATAATTTGACTCCCTCTTTTCCTATTTGGATACCCCTGATCTCCTTCTCTTGTTTGATTGCTCTAGCTAGGATTTCCAACACTATGTTGAAAAGGAGGGGTGAGAGTGGGTATCCTTGTCTTGTTCCAGTTTTCATGTTGCTAAACAACTCTTGGGTCAACATAGAAATCAAAGCAGAGATTAAAAGATATCTGGAAGCAAATGCAAATGGAGAAACATCTTACTAAAACCTCTGGGATGCTATGAAAACAGTACTAGGAGGGGAATTCATATTTCTATGAACACACATGAAGAAAATGGAAAGATTACAAGTTAACAGCCTAACAAATCACCTAAGAGTGCTGGAAAAGCAAGACCACCAAAATCCTAACTTCAGTAGAAGAATATATATCACCAAAATAAAAGCCCAAATTTGGGACATAGAAGACAAAAAGATAATACAAAAAAACCAATGAAACAAAAAGCTGGTTCTTTGAAAGGATAAACAAGATTGATAAACTCCTAGTTAGACTGACCAAGAAAAAGAGAGAAAAAACCCAAATAAACACTATTAGAAATGCAAAAGATCAAATCACAACTGACCCGAAGAAATTCAAAAGATTATCAGAGACTACTATGTACACTTGTCTGGAAACAAATACAAAAAACTGAAGGAAATGGAGGACTTTCTGATATCACGCAACCTCCCCAGATTGAAATAAGAAGAAATCGAGACCTTAAATAGACCAATAACAATCCAAGAAATTGACTATGTCATAAGAATACTACCTACAAAAAAAAGTCCTGGGTCACATGGCTTTCCAGCAAAATTCTAGAAAACATGCAAGGAGTAACTGATACCAATCCTGTTGAAAGTATTCCAGGCAACTGAGAAAGATGAAACTCTCCCCAAGTCATTTTATGAAGCTAACATCACATTGATACCCATACCTGGTAAAGATTAAACAAAGAAAGAACTACAGGTCAATATCCTTGAATGAACATAGATGCTAAAATTCTCAACAAAATCCTAGCAAACTGGATCCAACAACACATGTCAAAAGTCATCCATCACGACCAAGTAGGCTTCATCCCCAGGATGCAGGGCTGGTTTAACATTTGCAAGACTGTAAATGTAATTAAATAGAGCAACAGATGTAAAAAACAAAAACCACATGATTGTATCATTACATGCAGAAAAAGCTTTTGATAAAATCCAGCACCCCTTCTTGATAAAAATCTTCAAACATCTAGGCATAGATGAAACATACCTCAAAATAGTAAGAGCCATCTATGAGAAACCCATACTGCTAAATAGACAGAAATTGGAACCATTTCTTCTTGATTTATTGTAGAGATGAGGTCTTGCCAAGTTGCCCAGGCTGGTCTCGAACCCGTGAACTCAGGTAATCCTCTCATCTTGGTGTCCCAAAATGTTGGGGTTATAGACGTGTGCCACGGTGCCCAGCCGATTTCGTTCTTTTGTTGTAGATGTGTAGTAATCAATGTTTTCTATGTACCACATCTTCTTTATCCAGTTTATTCTAGATGGGCACCTGTGTTGGTTTTTATCTCTTTGTTATTCTGAATAGTGCTGTGATGAAAATATGAGTGCAGGTGTATTTTTGATATAATGATTTATGCTCCTTTGGGTATATATGCCGTCATGGTGTTGCAGAGTTGAGTGGCAATTCCATTTTTAGATCTTTGAGAAATCTCCAAACTGCTTTCCACAGGGGCAGAACTGTTTAAATTC
Organism: Cephalopachus bancanus; assembly: GCA_027257055.1. Classification (NCBI taxonomy): domain Eukaryota; kingdom Metazoa; phylum Chordata; class Mammalia; order Primates; family Tarsiidae; genus Cephalopachus; species Cephalopachus bancanus. The sequence goes on from JAPVLO010000090.1 coordinate 2,340,684, forward strand.
CCACCAGCAGTGTATGAGCATTTCCTTTTTTCCACAACCTCACCAACATCTGTTGTTTCTTGACTTTTTAACAACAGCCAATCTGACTGATGTGAGATGGTATCTCATTGTGGTTTTGATTTGCATTTCCCTGATGATTAGCGATGTTGAACATTTTTTCATATATTTGTTGGCTGCTTGTACATCTTATTTTGAGAAGTGTCTGCTCATGCCATTCATCTACTTTTTATGGGATTTATTTGGTTTTTTTGTTATTGATTGATTCATTGAATTTAGATTCCTGGTAGATTCATTAGCCCTTTGTCAGATGCATAGTTTACAAGTATTTTTCTCCCTTTTTGAAAGTTATCTATTTCTTCTGTTGATAGTTTCTTTTGCTGCACAGAGGCTCCTTAGTTTAAGTACCAATGGTCAATTTTCATGTTTGCTGTGTTTGCCTTTGATGAGTTGGTAATAAATTTGTTGCCTAGGCCAATGTCCAGAAGGGTGTTTTCTAGATTTTCTTCTAGGATTTTTAGATCATGAGGTCTTATATTTAAGCCTTCAATCCATCTTTTGTTAATTTTTGTATATGGTGACATGTATGGGCCTAGCTTCATCCTTCTGCATATGGTTAGCCAGTTTTCCTAGCAGCATTTCTTGAATAGAGTGTCCCCAGTATTTATTTTTGTTGACTTTGTTGAAGGCCAGTTGGTTGTAGGTGAGTGACTTCATTTCTGGGCTCTCTATTCTATTCTTTTGGTCTCTGTGTCTTTTTTTTGTACCATTACTTACCATGCTGTCTTGGTTATTGGAGCCTTATTGTATAGTTTGAAGTCAGGTATGGTGATGCCTGTGGCTTTGTTCTTTTTGTTTAGGATTGCTTTGACTATTTGAACTCTTTTTTGGTTCCATGTGAATTTTAGAATTGTTTTTACTAACATGTGGAAAGTAACACTGGTAGTATCACAGGGATTGTGCTGAATCTGGGTGTGAACATTTTAACAAAATTGATTCTTCCAGTACATGAGCATGGAATGCTTTTACATTTGTTCATTTCACCTTTAATTTCTTTCAGCAGTATTTCACGAGATCTTTCATCTCCATAGTTAGATGTATTCTCGGATGTTTTTTGGTTTGATAGTGGCTATTGTAGATGAGATTGTTTTTCTGATTGGGTTCTCAGCTTGAATGTTACTGGTGTGTAGAAATGCTAGATTGTTGAAAGTTGATTTCATACCTTGAGACTACTGAAGTTGCATATCAGGACTGGGAGTCTGGAGGAATCTTTAGGGGTTTCTTGATATAGTATCATACCATATGTGAAGAGAGATAATTTGACTTCATCTTTTCCTATCTGAATACTTTTTATTTATTTCTATTACCTAACTGTTTTGACTAGACTTCCAGTACTATGTCAAGTAGAAGTGGTGAGAGTAGACATCCTTGTCTTGTTCCAGTTCATAGGGGGGATGCTTCTAACTTTTGCTTATTTATTATGATGTTAGCTATGGGTTTGTCATAGATGATTTCATTATTTTGAAGAATATTCCTTTGATGCCTTAGGTGGTTGAGGGTTTTTATCACGAAGGGATGTTGGATTTTATCAAATGTTTTTTCTGTATCTATTGGAATGATCATATGATGTTGGTATTTAATTCTGTTTATGGAGTGAATCCCTTTTATTGATTTTTGCATCTTGGACCACTCTTGTATCTCAGGAATATTTTTGGTGAATGCTATTTTTGATGAGCTGCTGGATACAGTTTGCTAGTTTTTCATTGAGGATTTTTGCACTTATATTCATCAGGGTATTGACCTGAAGGTTTCTTTTGTGTCTCTTTGCCAGATTTTGGTATCAGGGTGATACTGGCTTCATATAATAAGTTAGGGAAGAATCTCTCCTACTTTAATTTTTGTAATCCTTTTCTTTTTTTTATTATAAAGATGTGGGGTACCATTCAGGGTTAGGTATACAAACATTGATTTTGCTGGTACCCTTGTTGATGAGGTATGCCCCTCCCTCCCCTAGCAGTTTCCCTCACCAGCCAATTCCAACCCCCCCCCCGATAGTTTCCCATTACTGCCAAATGCTTTCTTATGGTATTTTAATTGTTCAAGTTCCGCTTATGAGTGAGAACATATGGTACTCTGTTCTTTGTTTCTGTGAGAGATCACTGAGTATGATCGACTCCAAACCCATTCAAGTTGCTGTGAAGTCCATATATTTGCCTTCTTTATGGCTGCATAGTATTCCATTGTGTATATGTACCACACTTTCTTTATCCAGTCCAGCTTCGATGGGCAACATGGTTGGTTCCATGTTTTTGCTATTGTGAATAGAGCTGCAACAAACATACGTGTGCAGCTATCTTTTTGTAGCATGATTTGAGTTCCTCCAGGTATATTGCCAATAGGGGAAAGTCATAAGGAAGGTCAATTTCTGGTTCTTTCAAAAATCGCGACACTGTCTTCCAAAGAGGTTGCACTGGTTTGCATTCCCACCAGCAGTGTAGAAGCATTCCTTTTTCTCCACATCCTCACCAATATCTGTTGTTTGTTTTATTAATGATGGCCATTCTTATTGGGGTTAGGTGGGATCTCAATATGCCTTTGATTTGCATTTCTCTGATGATGAGTGAGGCCGAGCACTTTTTCATGTGTCTGTTGGCTGCCCTGTATCTTCTTCTGAGAAGTATCTATTCTTGTCTTTTGCCCACTTTTTAAAGGAGCTGTTTGCTTTTTTTCTTTCGGCACATTTGAGTTCCTTGCAGATCCTAGATGTTAGGCCTTTGTCAGATATATAGCAATTACTATTTCCCATTCAGTGGGATGTCTCTCTGCTCTCTTGATGGTTTCTTTTGCTGTGCAGAAGCTAGTTGGTTTGATGAGGTCCCACTTGTCTATCTTTATTTCTTAAGGTATTGGCCTTTAGGGTTCTGAATAAGAATTGGTTGCCAGTTCCAATTTCCATAAGGGTGTCTCCTGCATTTTCTAAGATTCTTATAGTTTGAGGTTTTACGTTTAGGTCTTTGATCCATTTAGAGTTAGTTTCTGTGTATAGTGATAGGTAGGGGTCCTGTTTCAATCTTCTGCATGTGGTCAGTCAGTTTTCCCAGCATCATTTACTGAATAGGTTCTCCTCTCCCCAGTGGTTGTTGTTGGAGACTTTGTCAAAGATGAGCTGATTCAGGAATTCAGACTTTGCTTCCGGAATCTCTATCCTGTTGCATTGGTCTATGTGCCTGTTCTTGTACCAATACCAGGCTGTTTTGATTACTATAGCCTTATAGTAAAATTTGAAGTCTGAAGGTGTGATACCTCCTGCTTTGTTTCTTTTGCTAAGGATTGTTTTGGCTATTCGTGGTCGTTTATGTTTCTATATGAATTTCTGTATTGTCATTTGAGAAGGATGATTTGGTAACTTAATGGGTATTTTGTTGAATCTGTAGATTGCCTTTGGTAGGATGGACATTTTAATAATGTTGATTCTACCTACCTATGAGAATGGAATATTTTTCCGTTTGTTTGTGTCCTCTTGGATTTATTTGAGCAGTGTTTTTTAGTTCTCATTGTAAAGGTCTTTCTCTTCTCTGGTTAGTAAGATGCCGAGGTATTTCATTTTTTTGTGTGGCTATTAAGAATATGCTTTTTATTTGGTTCTCGGCCTGCTTGTTGTTGGTGTATAGAATGCAACTGTCTTTTACACATATATTTTGTACCCTGAGACTTTGCCAAAGTCCTTTATCAGTGCAAGCAGGTTTTTGACAGATTCTCTTGGATTTTCAAGGTATAGGATCATATCATCAGCAAAGAGGGATAACTTGACTTCCTCCTTTCCTATTTGGATACCCATGATTTTATTCTCTTGCCTAATTGCTTAACCAAGGACTTCCAACACAATATTTAACAAGAGGGGTGAGAGTGGGCAGTCTTGTCTTGTTCCAGTTTTTGGGGAAATGTTTCCAGCTACTGTTCATTTAGCAATATGTTAGCTGTGGGTTTATCATAGATGGCACTTATAATTTTGAGGTATGTTCCTTCTGTGCCTAGGTGTTTGAGGGTTTTTATCAAGAAGGAATGCTGGATTTTATCAAAAGCTTTTTCTGCATCTAATGAGATAATCATGTTGTTCTTGTTTTTGCATCTGTTGATGTATTTAATGACATTTATGGTTTTGCGAATGTTGAACCAGCCCTGCATCCTGGGGATGAAGCCTACTTGGTCATGGTGGATGATATTTGAGTTGTATTTTTGGATCTGATTTGCTAGAAACTTGTTGAGGAGTTTTGCATCTATCTTCATAAGGGTTATTGGCCTGTAGTTCTCTTTTTTCGTTGGATCTTTACCCAGTTTGGGTATCAGTGTGATGTTAGCTTCGTAAAATGGTTTGGGGAGAATACCATCTTTCTCAATTGTCTGGAATACTTTCAGTAAGATTGGTATCAGCTTCTCCTTGTATATTTCGTAGAATTCTGCTGGAAAGCCATCCGGTTCAGGGCTTTTTTTGATAGGTAGTTTTTGTATGACAGAGTCAATTTTCTGGGTTGTTATTGGTCTATTTAGTGTCTCAAATGCCTTCCTGTTTCAACCTGGGGAGGTTGTGTGATGTCAGAAAGTCCTCCATTTCATTTAGGTTATCAAGTTTGTGTCCATATAGGTGTACATAGTAATCTCTGATATTCTTTTGTATTTTTGGGGGGTCAGTTGTGATTTGATCTTTTGTATTTCTGATGGTGTTTATTTGGGCTTTTTCTCTCTTTTTCTTGGTCTTTCTGACTTGGGACCCATCAATCTTGTTAATTCTTTCAAAGAACCAATTTTTTGTTTTGTTGATGTTTTCTAAGATATTTTTGTCTTCTGTGTCTCATATTTGGACTCTTATTTTTGTGATTTGGATTCTTCTGCTAAAGTTGGGGTTTTGATGGTCTTCTCCTTCCAGCTCCCTTAGGTGATTTGTTAGACTCTCAACTTCTGATCTTTCTGTTTTCTTGATGTGTGCTCATAGAGATATAAATTCCCCTCTGAGAACTGCTTTCAGGGCATGTTTTTTCATTTTCATTTGTTTCCAAGAATCTTTCCATTTCTGCTTTGATTTCAGTGTTGACCCAGTAGTTGTTCAGCATCATGCTGTTTAGTGTCCATGTCTTTGTGGGCTTTAGGGAAATGTTCTTGGTGTGGATATTTATTTTTATTCCACTGTGGTCTGAGACTATGTGTGGCAAGATTTCAATCTTATGGAATTTGTTTATGCTTGATTTATGGCCAAGAATGTGATCAATCTTGGATTATGTTCCATGTGGTGATGAGTAGAATGTATATGCTGTGGTTGTTGGGTAGAATAATCTGTAGGTATCTATTAAGTCCATTTGGTCAAGTGTCAAATTCTGGATCTCCTTGTTGATTTTTTTGCCTCAATGATTTATCTAGGGCTGTTAGTGAGGTATTCAAGTCCCCTGCTGTGATAGTGTTAGAGTCAATATCTTTTTTTAGTTTACTTAGTAGTTGTTTTATAAATGCTGGTGCTCCTGTGTTGGGTGTGTATATGTTTAGGATGGGTATTTCTTATTGATGGATTGAACCTTTTGTCATTATGTAGTATCCTTTTGCATCTTTTTACATTTTTGATAACTTTAAAAGTTATTTTGTCTGATATTAAGATTGCAACTCCTGCCTTCTTTTGTGATCCATTTGGAAACTCATTTTCCATCCTTTAACTTTGAGTCTGTGTGCGTCCATTGAAGTGAGCTGAGTCTCCTGGATGCAGCAAATAATGGGGTTATGGTTTCTTATCCAGTCCACCATTCTGTGTCTTTTCAGTGGTGCATTTAGTTCATTCACATTCAGAAATATGATTTTTTATCCCTGTCATGAGGTTCTTATAAAGTTTTCCTTTGCTTGTTTTCTTTTGGCTTTGGAGTTAATGTGTGTGTTTTCAAGTTTCCTGTTGCGCTGTATTCTCTGCTGATTCTGTGCTCTGCTGTTCTCTTGGGAAGTGTATGGTCAATCTTTTTCTTCTTTCTTCTTTGCTTAATACCTTATTAAGTGTCTCCTGTAGAGCTCGTCTGGAAGCTGCATAATCTCTTAGGGATTGGATGTCTAGGAGGGATTTTAAATCTCCATCACTGATGAAGCTAAGCTTGGCTGGATCGGAAATTCTTGGTTGAAATTGTTTATCTTTGAGGACTTTGAATATAGGGCTCCAGTCCCTTCTTGCTTGGATGGTTGATGGGAAGCTTTGCTGTCTCTTGTAGTTTTTGAAATTTGAGTAAAGTGGGGGTGGGGTGATCTCTTTGGAGTTCTTCCTCCAAAGAGGAAATTCTTCCTCCTTTTCTGGCCACAACCTTTTCCCACAGCTGGATCAGGGTAAGGGGTTGGGCACCTGAACTCAGCACTCATCAGGTCCCTCTGAAGTTTGTGCTCTCAGAATATTCCCTTTGGGCCACGATCAAGCCCTGAGTAGCTGATCCACCAGTCACAGAGATCAGATCTGTTGGTTCATGATGAGCAAGTCGGAACACTTTCCTGCCCTGCCTTCAAAATGGTGGTGGGGTGCCTGTTTTGTCCTCTTCTGTGGGGACTTGCCTCTGGACTCCGTCTGCAGCCCCTTCCAGTGCACTGCAAGGTGTTAAAGTGATGAGGCAAAGCCTGCAGCAGTCTCTCTCCTGCTTCAATGGTGAGGGAGCACCTGCGGTAATAGTGTCTCCCCACTGCTTTTCCAAAGGAAAACTTCTGTGCGTTGTGAAAAAACAATGGTGCTCTGCTTCTGTGACCTGAGAAGAGCCAGGGACGAAGTAGAGCAACCTGCTGTTGCTCAAGGGGTCTGGCCACCTGCTTACGAGCCCCACTTAGACAGTCTCTCCCAGCTTTTTTTTTGGCCAGGGAGGGTTTGTTGATTAAATAAAAAAAGAAAGATAAGAAAGAGAAAATGACGCTCAGCTTCTGGGTCCCAGGAATCGCTAGAGTCCAAGCCCAGATGCGGTGGCACCAGCTGCTGCACCAGAAGAGCCCTGGCTGGTAGCTCCCTCGCCCTCACTCAGTCAGTCACGCGCGTGCCCACTCACTCACCAGCACGCACACAAAGTTTTCCATACACTCACTCACTCACTCACTCACTCACTCACTCACTCACACAGGGACTTGCATAGTCCGACTGGCTCAGCCACCATATTCCCTCTACCTCTGGAATCCTTTTTGTAGGATTGGTACTAGCTCTTCCTTGTACATCTGGTAAAATTTGGCTGTGAATCTGTTGAGTCCAGAGCTTTTTTGGTTGGTAGTTTTTTTATTGCTATTCAACTTTGTAAATCATTATTGATCTGTTCAGGGTTCAATTTCTTCTTGTTTTAAATTTTGGAAGGTTGTATGTTTCCAGGAATGCATTCATTTCCTCTAGATTTTCTCATTTTCATGCATAGAGATGCATATAGTAGTCTCAGAGTATCTTTAATATTTCTGTGGAATCAGTTGTAATGTTGCCTTTTTTGTTTCTGATTGTCCTTATTTGGATCTTCTCTTGCTGTGTGTGTGTGTGTGTGTGTGTGTGTTTCTTTGTTATTCTAGCCAGCAGTCTGTTTATCCATTCAAAGAAACATGGTTTTTTTTTTTGTTTGTTTGTTTGCTTTGATGATCTCTGTATTTTTTTGGCAGGGAGGTTCTGAATTTCTTTTAGTTCTGCTCTGATTTTGGTTATTTCTTTTTTCCTGCTAACTTTGAGATTAGCTTGTTCTTGTTTTTCCTTAAGGTGCACTGCTAAATTGTTTATTTGTGATCTTTCTGTCTTCTTGATGTGGGTGTTTGGCACTATGAATGTTCTTCTTCTCATGACTTTTGCAGCATCACAGAGGTTTTGGTATGTTGTGTTTCTAATTTCTTTCTAATAATTTTTTGATTTGTCTTGATTTTGTTATTTACTCAAAAGTTATTCAGGAACAATTTGTTTAATTTTTATATAGTAGTGCAGTTTTGAGAGTTCCTCTTGGCATTTATTTCTCTTTTTATTTTGCTATTCTCAGAGAAATTGCTTGGGATGATTTTGATTTTTTTAAATTTATTGACACCTAATTTATGACTGAGCATATGATTGATCATAGAATATGTTCCATGTGCAGATGTGAAGAATGTATATTGTGTGATTGTTGTGTGGAAAATTCTGTAGATGTGTAGTATGTCCATGAACAAGTGTCGAATTTAAGTCCAGAATTTCTTTGTTACTTTTCTGCCTCAGTGATCGTCTAGTGCCATCACTGGTGTGTTGAAGCACCCCACTATTACTGTGTGTCTGCGTAAGTCTTCTCTGAGGTCTCGTAGTAATTGTTCTGTGAATATGAGTCCTCCACGGTTGAGTTCATATATATTAGGAATAGTTAGGTTTTCTTGTTTGAATTCTTTATCATTATGTAATGTGTTTCATTATAGTGCTATACTACTGTTGGTTTAAAGTCTATATTATCATATACAAGAAATGCAACTTCTAATTTTTTTTTCATTTGTATTATTGCTCTTTCTCCATCCCTTTACCTTGAGCCCGTGTGTGTCTTTGGAAGTGAAATGTGTCTCCTGAGGACAGCAGAAGGATGAGTCTTTTTAAAAATTCAGTTTGCCACTGGATGTCTTTTTAGTGGAACATTTAGGTCATTCACATTCAAGATTAATATTGCTATGTAAGATTTTGATACTATAGTAACGTTGTTAGCAAGTTGCTTTGTAGTCTGAGTTTTGTGGATGCTTTGTGTGCTTGCATGTGGTTTTGTGGTAGGAGATATTGTTCTTTTGTTTCCATGTTTAGAATTCCCTTAAGCATCTCTTTTAGGGCTGGTGGCAGTGATGAATTCCCTTAGCAATTACTTGTCTGGGAAAGACTTTTTTCTTCTTTGTGTAGCTTAGGTTGGTGTGACAATAATTTCTTGGCTGGCATTTCTTTTTTTTCAAGAATGCTAAAAATGGGCCCCAAATCCCTTCTGGCTTGTAAGGCTTCTCCTGAGTTGTCTGTTGTTAGTCAGATTGGTCTGTCTTTATAGATGATATGGCCCTTTACTCTAGATGCCTTTAATATTTTTTCTTTGACATTGACCTACCTTGGATAGTCCAATTCCTATGTGTTCTGCAGATGGTCACCTTGTAGACTGACTTACAGGAGTTATCTGAATTTCTTATATCTTTATGCTGACCTCTCTAGCAAGACTGGGGAAATTTTTCTGTATTGTATCCTTAAATACATTGTCCATCTAACTTCCATTATCCGATTTCTCAGGAATGTAAATCAGTCATAAGCTTGGTCTCATTACAAAATCTCATACTTCTTGAAGTCTTTGTTCATTTTTAAAATTCTTTTTTATTTTTATCCGATTTGTTTCATTGGATGGATTGGTCTTCAAGCTCTGAAATTATTTCTTCTGCTTGTTCTAGTCTTATGTCTAGGCCTGCAACTGTGTTTTGAAGTTCCTGAACGGAGCTGCAGCTGCTGCCATGGAAGCAGGGCCGCCCTCCCTGGCAGGCGTGTGGTGGAGCCCTGCTTCCCCATTCCCTCTGGCCTGCATGGAGCCCAGGCGAGGCCATGGTCTGGAGACTGCGAGGAGCCTGCTGGCCACCCAGCAGCTGGCAAGCTCCAGGAGTTGAGCTGGCTGTGGTGCTCAGGTTGGGTCGTGTGTGTGCGGGACCTGTCTCGGAAGCAGGCCCGCCTCTTGTCGCAGGAGCGGCAGAGGCGTGTTCACCACCCCTTCTGCCCTACCAGAGCTGCGCTGTCTGTGGGGTGCCCGGAAGAGCCCGGCTCCCTCCACGGTCCTGGGGAGCACAGGCCTGCTGGAGTCTCGTGGCTCCCACGTCAGCCGAGGGTCTCTCCCAGATGAGTACTGCCCAGGTCTGCGGGGCAGGTGTGGACGCCGTGTCCTCCCTTGCTCACCCAACCTCGTGTTTGGCAGCTCTGCCCCTACGCACAGCAGCCGGGAGCAGCCTGCCTGCCCTCGACTCCTCTGGTGCGTCTCCGGTGCGCTGCTTGTGTGCATTTTATTTTATTTTATTTTATTTATTTTATTTTTGAGTTGGAGTCTCACTCTGTCGCCCAGACTGGAGTGCAGTGGCTGCTCCCAGCCACCGCAACCTCGCCTGCTGGGCTCCGGTGATCCTTCCGCCTCAGCCTTCCGGGTAGCTGGAACTACAGGCGCACGCTACCACACCCGACTAATTTTGATTTATTGTAGAGATGAGGTTTCGCCAAGTTGCCCAGGCGGGTCTCGAACCCGCGGGCTCAGGCAATCCACTCGCCTCAGCCTCCCAAAGGCGCGGGATTACAGGCTGAGCCACCGAGCCCAGCATTTTAAAGGCATGTTCAAGTCTGGTGTTTTCCAGTAAGTCGTGGTATATTTAAATATGTGAAAATGACTTTCTTTTTTCTCTTAATTTTTGTTTCCTGAGCAAATGCTTGGACTACATTGCAGTCTAGACTCCAGTTTTGTTTACATGTGTCATCTCTACAGTTGGTGCTTCACTCTGTGAATTGGCGTGATGTGTCTTTGTGTTTCAACTGGGAGAGATGGACGTCATATCTACCCTTTTGGATGCTTTGAGATGTATTTTGTTAATGCTTGCAGTAAAATGTATTTTCCCATTTATGAAAAAAATTGAAGACCATTTCTTATGGTGTAATTTCCTCCAGTCAATCATGTGCATCAGGCCAGTCACCCATTATCAAATCATTAGTCCAAACCACTGTCCCACACCTCCCAGCAGCACTATGTCTGTCTTAACTTTCCCATGGCTACAGTAATATGAACAGAGTGTTCAAAATCCTCAGTTTCTATTCTCGTTTAATTTATTATACTTCAACTTAGTGTCATTGCTAGAGTTAATCAGTTTTCTGCTGATCTGGCAGACTTAATGTCTAATTTGTATTCTTTTTTTTTTTTGAAAGCAGGATTTATTAAGAGTACAGAAAAGCTCCCACAGTGGGAGGGACTCGAGATGTTGCCCTATTCATTTTATTTTTAATATGAATGCTTCAGTCCTAAGTTTTTTCATTTATGGTGGCTTGATTAAGACATTTCAATTACATACTTTGTTTTTTTTAAACTTGACCTTTATGTAACCAAATGACTGCTTCCCTAGAACATGTGCATAATAGAAAGATGAAAAATGGCAGGGAGCATCCTGTTGTGTATTGAAAATGGTAAAGCATTTCTGTTTAATAATGAGGATTTTTATCTTTTTATTGTGGGATCATTTAAATACTTTTTTCACGTATTTTTCTGATCAAACATGCCTATTATTTTCTGTTTCCCAGCCCAGTATGCACACAAGTGTATGCACGGGCATACATGTGCATGTACATATTTACCCTCACACTGGCTCTAGTGTCATTTCCATTTTACAAGTATAGTTGTCTGAAGAAGAAGTATAGAATGTAAAGAGACCAGAGTTGTTCAGTCAGGATGTTTATGCATGTGATGTGTCCTGAACTGTGCTAGCCATTTTCCTGGGTACACAAACAGTGGAAAATATTATTTCTATATGTAGCATCTAGCAAGCAGTTCAAAACAATCTGTATTATGAGATTTTGAGAAGAAAAGACGTCTGTGTTTTGTATCCAACCATAGAAGCTTTCTGGTTTTTTACCCCAGGAGAATTAGAATTAGAAAATTGTGCCTTGACAAATGGTAAACTTGTTTTAAACTACCCATTTTCCACAGCAGGGCCCCGATTTAGTTTGTATTCCATTTCCCCATCATGCCTTTTCTCATACCTAATTTGCTGAACACAGCAAGCACGTTTATAACCCCCTTAATCATTCCCATCCGTCTTTCCTATCCCATCCCCCTTTCTTTCCACTGGTCAGAATTCTTATCTCATGAGGTGCTGTTGCTCAAATGCAAGCACTCTGAATTCTCTCCTCCTCTCTGCTTGGTTGAAATAATTGCTTCTCTTTATGTTCTTCTCACACCTTGTTTTGGTATCTCTGTAATGCTTATAATTGTGCTAGTTTAACTGTCTAGTTATATGTGTTAGGGTATGGATAGGGTGAGGGTGGATGGGTGGAGAGGGGTGCAGAACTGCCGGAACTGACATACTGGAGGTGCACATTGACACCCAGAGATCTGAGTAATGCAAAGAATTGCAACACACAAAGGGGTGAAAGAAGAAAAGATTTATTTAATAAATGTTCACTCCCCACAGACAGGAAGTGGCCCTACACTCTAGATGAGTGTGGCCCTGGCAGGCTTACACTCAAGATATATGTGACCCCGGTGGGCTTACACTCTAAATGAGTATGGCGCCATAGCCCCCCCCCCCAGCCCTGGCTTAAATCCTTTCCCCTGGAGATGTTGCAGTCAGGTAGACATGACTGCCGTGACTTCCTTATTGACCACCTGCGAATGTCTTGGAGACCCTGTGACACAGAGACCCATTAATGTCTGTCCATATTTTCATAGCCCCTAGAGAAGGGTGTGACAAGGATTCTAATGCTCCTGTAACTTCCCAAAAAACATTCTTTAGAGCTAATGGAGGGTATACCTCCCCCTATCCCCTATGCATTCCCAGTGGGTGGCTTCAGGGGATCCTTGGATTCCCTGTAGTTAGCACCCAATCTACTGGAAGATTGAATTCCCATCTGCTCCCCACTCTGAGCTGTCACAAGTCCTGCAATCTGCATAACTTTTGTAGTTACAAGTTTTGTGACTTCTACCATCCTTGCCCAATGGATGATGTTTTAGACCTTGTAAATTCCCTTTACTCTAGGCAAGCTTGATGCCACTATGAGATATCTCTGGCATCAGGAAGTCTGTGTTTCTGAAAGGACAAAGTTAATCTTTATCTAAAGTATGCATTTCTCCAAAGCATAGCTTCTACTTTCTCATCATTGTGTCAAGGTCTAAGAACAAGATGAAAAATGGCTTCCCACTCTTGGTCTGTCCTTTTATTCTCCACTTCTGCTCTTGAAAATAGTCTTATGATCCTGAGAAATGAGGCAAAGATCAGTCTTCTGTAATTGTTCCTGTTGAGATGGGCTGTAGAGATGTCCCTTCCTATCTGTTTCCAAGGGCATGAATAGGAAGCAGTGGGACCTTAACTGAATACTATTTGGATCTAATAAAACATCAAGTGAAAGCACAGGCAAAAATTATTAAGCAACCAATGATGAAAAAGGCTATTGCCCCAGAGACAATGGTAAAAAAATGAAAGTTGTCCGTACATTATATGTATGATTAGCTAAAGCCTTTATTAACTTAAGTTGATATATTTCCTTACAAATTATCTATAGTTGACTCTTAGCAAGGAAATACAGCCACTTCAACAAAGTCTGCAGAAAGAAATATTGAAAGATTACAGTAGTTATTGCAAAAGTTACTTATTTAGCCAAAGTGATAGTCAAAGATTTTGAAAAGAAAAAAAACAAAACCTCGCTTTTTGTTAACAAAGATAGTGGGGAAGGACTAATTGCGTTTTGTCTCTTTCTTCCCCCCTCTGTTGTTTATAGGAGAAAATTCTTTTGGCAATTGTTAATTAAGACGCTCATGTTCTGATCTTTGAGTAGCATTTTGGCCTAGCATTAGTGTACTTCATATTAATGGTAAATTTATCCAGCCTTTTTGTAGCCTTGAGTGGAATTTCTTTCACATTTCTTTTCACAAACTTTCACATACCATATTTGACATACACCATTTTTCAACATGCTTGAACCTTTACTTTTTTTATTATAGAACAAAAATGTACCATAAAAGATCCTTTCCTATACAAAATTATTTCTCTTTCCTTTATTCTTCCTTACCAAACACATACCTTATACCAACAACTTTCTTTACATTTTTCCTAACCTCAGAACTCTAACGAAATCAATAAATTTAGCCATTTGTACTAAGGTGCCAGGAGGCAAAGGTGCACTTTCAGTCACTTTAGTAGTGGTTGTAAATGGCATACAGTGGAGTAATGGCATATTCGGCCTTCCTTTCTCCATTAATAACAAAACTCCCATCAATGTACCATTGGACAGCTATGCTTTGTTGGTTCTGGAATTGGCAGGAGGGTAGCTGGGTTTAAGGGATCTGACTTTTGGAGAGTTATATTAGAGTTGCCAATGAACAGAGTTTGGTATTTAGAAAGCCTTGAGCTAGTAAGAAATTTGTAAGCATTATTGTTCAAAATGTCAGCCACCTGGTGTGGAGAGTACACATCAACATGCTGTCCATAAGACATTTTATTGCCTTTTTGAGTTAGTATGGCAATTGCTGCTAGGGCCGAAAGGCAAGACAGCCACCCTTTTGCTGTATTGTCCAATTGTTTAGATAAGTATGCTACTGCCTTCATAGCTGGACCGTACCTTTGTCCTAGCAGCTGCAAGGCTATTCCTCACCTCTCTGTTGTGTAGAGGATAAAATTCTTTTGTAAGTTGGGGAGTGCTAGAACTGGGGCCCTTGTTAGTGAGTCCTGGAGCAAAAAGAAAGCTTTTTGTGCTGGTGTCAGTCCAGAGGCTCATGTTCTGGATCCTGAGTAGCCTCGTGTAATGGCTTAGCTATAAGTCCATAATTGGGAATCCCAAGCTAAACAAAAGGCACCCAAAAAACATAGTGGTGATGTCTCAGGGTAAAGAATAATACAGGTTCCAATGTTTGTCATAATGATCCTTCCCAATAATGAAGCTGGACATGTTGGCATAACAAGGAAGGAATGCTGAAATATCTTATTCCCCAGAACACATGGAAGTAATGGCATAGTGAGGCGCCTGGATATAATGCCCTGCACTCCCATGACCAAAAGGGGTGAAGGAAGGAGTGGACAAGGAAATTTACAATAATGAATGATATAACGCTGCCAGCTATTGATATTTCTGCCCTAGGCTTGGTTGGTTTAGTAGTTTGTTCTGAAGGCGTTAGGGCTGCCGAGCCAAGGGCAAGTCAGTCTGACTGGAGCAAGCCCAAAAGATCCCCTTCTGAGATTGTGCAAGGTGCCTGGTGTCCCTCATTTGCAGCAAGCCTCTGGGCCATGTGCTCCCTCCGACTAGGCGAACAGGGCAATCATGAGCCCAGTATCCATGCTGTTTGCATTTGGGGCAGGGTTTTGTTGGTGGCGGGGATTGACAGTCTTTGGCCATATGCCCATTTTGACGGCGTGAGAAACAAACCTGGAAAGGGGGCTGTGTGTCCCTTCTGTGATTGACCTTCTGGGGTGGAAAATTATCAGTGGTGACTCTCTTTGCCAAAATGGTGGATAAAAGCTGAAACGCTTCCCGCTTATGTTTGTGGCCCTGTATTCTTTCCTTCTCCTGGTTGTAAAAGACTTCAAATGTCGTATCCAATAGTTCTTATTGAGGGTTTTGTGGGCCCTTTTCTAATTTTTGGAATTTGCGCCTAATGTCTGTTGCTGATTGGGAGATAAAATACGTAGCCAAAAGAGCTTGTCTCTCCAGAGAGTTTAAATCTATATTAATAAACTGCTGCAATGTAGGAAGTGGAGTTGTAGGAGTTTGAAGGAGGTGTAGAATTTTTCAAGGGAGGACAGCTAAATCAGCAGGGTTGGTATCCTCTGAGGAACCTATGGGCAATGGAGTCTGGGGAACCAAAACAAAAATGTGACAGGAAGAACGAATATCTGGGTGGCGAGATAACTCATAAAAGGCCTGGATAGATGAGATTTCAAGGTATTTGTCATTTCTTTTTAAGTATAAATCAAACTGTAAAAGGGTGTTAGGAGCTAGGGAGCCACCCTCTGGCCAAATTTTGCCACCCCCCAGCTTATATTGTGGCCAAGTGGTGTTGCAGTAAAATATTAAATGCTTTGTGTGAATATCCTCACTGAGTTCTAAAACTTTAAGGTGTTTTAAAAGGCATGCCAGTGGTGTATGTGGGCTCTTGGTTTCATTGATTTGATTCTGGGCCTTAACCCATCCAGATCCCCTGCCGGGCATCCCCAACAGGTTCAAGGGAATCAGTGCAAAGGATGTGAGTAACGAGGGAGAGAACATCCTCCTGTCCCTGTACCCACTGGAGCTCACAGAACGCTATGTTCCACCCTGTCTTGGAAGGCCTGGTACCAGGACTTCTGGCAGTTGGGTTCCAGACTCTTGGTAGGCATCTCCCAAGACGTGAACCGGGAAGAGCCCGAGAGACCCAGAAACTCATCTGAACAGCAAAGCTGGCGGGGGGGAGTCCAAGAGCATGCATTCAAATATGTGGGTGTATGGATGATAAATGAGGGATAACTCACCCCAGGGGCACAGAAAGGCATACCATGCAGCTGTTGGAGTTTCAAGGTCCTTCATGGAGTTACTTTGCCAACCAGAGAACAAAAGAGCAAAGAAATCAAGCACTTTGTTTCCCACCCGTACGGGCACTGGTGGTCTGAACTTTCCTTCGGGGACCTTCTTGCCTCCCTAAGGAGAAGCCCTAGGCAGAGACTGTCAGTTGTCCTCTGAGATCCAGCTTGGTCCACAGGGAAACTTACAAATCTTGACTAGAAGGAAGTAAAGAGTTAACCTTAGTTCCTCACCCTATTGGGCCACAGTGGTCTGGTGTTTTTCCCTGAGACCTTCCAGCATGCTGAAGTGTAGCCTCAGGCAGAGCTTTCAGTTGCTACCAGGTTCCAACACAGTCCACAGAGGGTCACCAGTTAGGAAATATGGAAGATGGGAGAGAGAAAGAGAGATTCTCAGAGATCTCAGTGGGACCTCCAGAAAATGTTAGGGTACAGATAGGGTGAGGGTGGATGGCTGGAGAAGGGTGCAGCACCACTGGAGCTGGTGTGCTGGAGGTGCACGCTGACACCCAGAGATCTGAGTAATGCAAAGAATTGCAACACACAAAGAGGTGAAAGCAGAAAAGATTTATTTAAGAAACGTTCACTCCCCACAGACAGGAAGCAGGCCTACACTCTAGGTGAGTGTGGCCCTGGCAGGCTTACACTCCAGATGAGTATGGCACCATAGCCATAGCCTCCCCCACCAGCCCTGGCTTAAATCCTTTCCCCTGGAGATGTTGCATGATTGCATGTGACGTGACTGTCATGACTTCCTTGCCAACCACCTGCGAATGTCTTGGAGACCCTGTGACACAGAGACCCATTAATGTCTGTCCATATTATCATAGCCCCTAGAGAAGGGTGTGACAAGGATTCTAATGCTCCTGTACCTTCCTGAACGACATTCCTAAGAGCTAATGGAGGATGCACCTCCCCCTATCTCCTATGCATTCCCAGTGGGTAGCTTCAGGGGATCCTTTACTTCCCTGTAGATAGTGCCCAATCTACTGGAAGATTGAATTCCAATCTGCTCCCCTCTCTGAGCCATCACAAGTCCTGCAATCTGCATAACTTTTGTAATTACAAGTTTTGTGACTTCTACAATCCTTGCCCAATGCATGTCTTAGGCCTTCTAAATTCCCTTTATTCTAGGCAAGTTTGATTGCCACTATGAAATACTTCTGGCATCAGGAAGTCTGTGTTTCTGAAAGGACAAAGTTGGCAAAATTAATCTTTATCTAAAGTATGCATTTCTCCAAAACATCGCTTCTACTTTCTCAGCATTGTGTCAAGGTTTAAGAACAAGATGAAAAATGTCTTCCCACTCTTGGTCTATCCTTTCAATATGTATCCATGTCCCTTTATACCTTGAGTTCAAAGTTTATAACATAATTTATCTTTCCCTACCATTACCTTTTTTTTTTAAGACAATAGTTTTTGATCAATACATCATTAATAAATTTGCTTGAATATTGGGTATAAACAATATATTTTTAATTAAATTAATTTAAGTGGTAGTGAAATTATGTTTATAAGAAGTTCCAGTTGATTTGAAAAGGTATGTGCATTCATTGAATTAAAAATAGTAAGTGAGCAAGCACTATATGACAGGTGAGACTATTTTTCCAAGGCCATCTGCTTATTATGAATTATGAAATTGGCAAGAAAGCATGATTGTGGAAGGAAAGGACTAATTTTAAGTAATAAGTGTGGTATTTACAGTGTAGGGAGAAGGAATATTGATTTATTTGAAAAACTTGTGCAAAGTAGAGGAGATGGGATTATTTAGCCAGAATGTGAGAAGTGAAGAGAGCTCTAAAATGGAAAGATAAAAATAATACATATATGTTATTTTAAAAAGTATTTTCTTCAAACTTTTAAAAAAGTTTTTGTCAAACTTTCATGAGGTAATGGCAAGATACGGAATAACTCCTGAATGACTGCTGAATATTGGACAAAATATGTCAAATCTTCCTATGAGACCTGGATAAAGACCAAGACTGTGACCCCTAATAGAAAAGAATCCTAGGAGGCAAACTCTGCTATCTCCCTAGCTTTTGCCTGAATACAATTTCCTAAATGTGGCACAAGGAGGAAAAACAGAAATGGAGTCAAGGAATCTCACTGAGTTCAAAGTAAAGAGACTCGAGTTGGGGAAGACTGAGCCAGCTCAAATGTGCAGGCAGACAGAAAGGAAGATGCTGCACAAAGAAGAGGTCCTGAAACCTACATGACATTCTCTTTGAATGTTTAGCTGACTGTCAGTCTACACATAGAAATGTGCGGATACAGGATGAATACATGAATACAGAAAAGGAAAAACATCCAGAGAAAGAAAATATTGGCGATATGTAAGCAGAAACACGCCTGGAGCTCACACAGGGTCAAGCATCATCCATGTTATCAACAGTCCAAGGAGAGAACTTGTCAAATATGGGGCATCCAATAAAGATCTCAGGAGGGAACATAAGCCTTAATGGGGGGAGGTGAACTAGCCCCAGAGTGAAGTTATTCTAGACCCACCTAAATAATAAAAATAGGCCTTGAATCAATCAAACTGATATCCAAATGTCAAAAACAATGTCTAGTCCTTTTTAAAGGAATACAATTAAAATCAGAACTCAACAATGTATTTTTCAGTATCCAATAAAAAAATTACTAGACATGAAAATAAGTGTTAGGGCAAACTGAGGTAAGGTAGACCGGTGTCACAGGAATAAAGCAAAGATTTACAAGAGGAAAGCAAAAGAGTTTATTCACATTTAAGAGCGAACAGGACCAACTCTAAGAGTGAGCTTTGCCCAGGTGTTTGGGTGCAGGGTATATTTAAGACTAAGACTTTTGTGGGGGAAGTAAGGGATGGGTAAGAGTTTCGCTGCAGCTGCATTCCTAGGTGTTGATAGCATAAATCAGGCTCCTTGAGGTTGTTAAGACAACGCATATCATGTGACTCCAGGCAGGGGTCTGGTAGGTGGTCATGGGAAGCTGATCACAATAGGTTGTTAGACTAGCCTGACATCATGTATGTGGAAGACAGATGCTTAGAAAGAAGGAGGGATAATCAGTACAAAAGAAATAGCCAGAGGTTTGCAGATTTTTACCAATTTTTCTCAAACAACTGGTTTTGTGAGCTAATGATTAAAAGACTACAAGCAAGCTGCTGTTTGGAGCATGACTAAACTGAACAAACCTGCAATAGCTGCTCTCTCTTCTTTTAACTAAAGCTTCTCCATTTTAACTTTTACATTTAGCGACTTAAATGTTAAGCTCTTAACCCTTTCAATAGGAAAACAAAACTCATGAACATGTGAAAAATTAGTCAGTGAAAATAGAATTACAGAGTTGATTGAATTTGTATACAAGATAATAAAACATTTACTATAAATATGCTTGATATACTCGAGAGTTTAAAGGAAGAGGTGAATGTGAGTAGAGAAATGTAGATATAAAAGGATTTAAATGGAGTATCTAGAGGTGAAAAATACATTATCTGGAATGAAAGATAAAGTGGATGCAAGTAACAGCAGATTGGCACTGTGAAAGGAAAGATCAGTGAAGTGGAAAATATTACCCGTGAAAGTCCCCAAAATAAAATGCAAGAGAGAAAAATGACTGAAAATGAATAAACAGAGCTTCAGTAATCTGTGGAAACATATCATGCAATCAGATATATGTGTAATTGGAGTTTCCGAAGGAGGGGAGAAATTAGGAGTAGGAGAGGATCCAAAAAAATAATTTTAAAGCAATGGCTGAAAAACTTCTGGCTTGGGTAAAAACTATAAAAAAACTGTAAACTCCCAACCCAAGAAGCTCAACAAATACCAAGCATGACAAACACAAAGAAAACTAGACAAAGACTGATCATAATCAAGTTGCTGAAGTCCCAAAGAAAATTAGAAAATATATTGAACTAAATGAAAATAAGAACAGAGAATATGAAAACTTGCAGGTGAAGCTGATGCAGATCTTAGGGGAAGACTCATGGAATCCAGTTCTTCTATGAGAAAAGGAGAAAAGTCCTTCGATGTCCAATTAATGACCTAGGCTTCTACATTAAGAAATGAGATAAGAGAGGAAATTAAACCCAAAGTGAAAGGAGGATTAAAATAAAAATCAATAAAATAGAATGTGAACAAGCAATAGAAAAAAAAAATCAATGAAACCAAAAGCTGATTCTTTGAAAAGAGCAATAAATTTTGTAAACCTCTGTCTAGAGAGATCAAGAAAAAGAGCAAAGACACAAATTATCAGGAATAAAAGTAGGAGTGTAAATACAGATCCAAGAGAATGAAAAGGATACTAAAGGGACAATATGAATGACTCTATGCCAATAAATTTGACAACCTAGATGAAATGGAAGAATTACAGGAGACAAATTATAAAAAGTGACTCAAGAAGAAATATAAAATCTGAATATACCTATATTAATTGAAGCTTGATTCATAATTAAAATTTTCTTCACAAGGAAGCATCACGACTAGATGGTTTACTGGTGATACACTTTTAGAAAATAAAAAAATTAGGATTGTTCTCAATTTATTTTATGAGTTCAGCATTACTGTGTTAACAAAGACATTTCACAAAAAGAAAACTATAGATCAATATCATTCATTAACACAGCATCATAATCCTTAACAAAATAGTAACACATCAAGTCCAGTAATATGTTAAAAAGATGATACATTATAACCAAGTGGGGTATATGCCAGAAAGGCAAGATCCTTTTAACAGATAAAATCAATTAATGTAATTTACTGTATTAATAGTGAAGAAAGTCTTATGATCTTATCAATAATTGTAGAAAAGCATCTGTCTTTTTCATACCAACTTTCAGTACACTGGCAATAGAATAAATTTGCTCAACCTTATAAAGGGTCTTGATATAGATGTTTCAGCTAACATTATACTTCATAATATTGAAACACTTAAGATTGGAAAGAAGACAAGGATGTGCACTCTTGCCATTTCTATTCAACATCATATTGGCCATTCTGGCCAATGCAGTAAGGCAAGGGCAATAAATAAAAGCATACGAATTTTAAAAGGAAAAGTAAAACGGTTATTCACAGGTGATAGGATTATCTATATCAAAAATCCTTTAAAAATGATAAGAAGGCAACCAGAAAGAAAATGTGTGCAGCATGCCAAGTAAGTCAGCAAAAATCAATTGAATTTTTTTTTTTACATGAGAAAAAAATTGAAATTTCAGTTTTAAAATTTGGTACAAACTTGAAGTTTGGGTACATACTTCCAGTTAAAATATGAATAAAATTTGGAGATTCAACTCTGGAGTTACAACATGGTAAATATAGTTAATAGCAGATTGTATACTTAAAATTTGGTAAGAGAGTTGATCTTAAGTGTTCTCACCACACGCATAAAAAAAGGTAACTCTGTAAGGTGATGGAGATACTAATTGACTTGATTGTGGTGATTACTTCACAATTATACATATATCAAAACAATACACTGTATGCCTTAAATATATACAAGTTTTGTTTATCAATTATACCCCAGTAAGTTTGAAGGGAAAATGAAAATGGAAAATAATCTAACGATATCATTGAAAATATTTTCCAAAAATGTGAAATACATGTTTTCTCCTACAAATTTAATAAGAATATGTGCAAGACCTGAATACTAAAGGCTATAAAAACATTGTTGAAGGAAGTTAAGAACACCTAATATATGGAAGACAAACTATGTTCATTAATTGGAAGACAATATTGTTAAGATATCTGTTCTGTCCAAATTGTACTATGGATTCAGTGCATTCCCAAAGAAATTCAAGCAAGCTATGTTTTTTTTCAGATAATGACAGGCTTGTTCTAAAATTTATATGCAGAGAATCTATGCTAACCAAGACCATTTTGAAAAAGAACAAATTCAGATGATTCTGATTCCATTCTTATCATTGTCTATCAATGGGGTGCCAACATGAGGAGAGATTTACAGGTCAGTAGTACAGAATAGAGTTCAGAAATAGACTCACAAGTATGGCTAATTGATTTTCAAAAAAGTGGTAGGGCATTTCAAAGGGGAAAGGATGATCTTTTCAACGAATGGGGCTGAAGCAACTTCTGCCCATACAAGAAAATAAAATGAACCTTAAAGGGTTTTGCCCTCCAAACAGTCACTGTAAAAATCACTGAAAAGAGGCCAATTGACTAGTAGGAGAAAATGCATGCAAATTGATTTAACATGTATATATGGGATCCTTCAGAATGAAGATACCACCCCCAATGAGGAACATAACCTTATATGTCATCTTGAGGCTACAGGAAGTATGTGGATTCAGAGCATGGCCAGAACTAGACTTCAGCAAGACAGGTTATAGGAAGAAGAAAGGAAGAGACTTGACTGGGAAGGTAGCCTTGTTTTTTTTTTTGGTTTTTTGTTTTTTTTGAGTTGGAGTCTCACTCTGTCACCCAGTCTGGAGTGCAGTGGCCGCTCCCGGCCACCGCAGCCTCGACCTGCTGGGCTCCGGCGATCCTTCCGCCTCAGCCTTCCGAGTAGCCGGAATTGCAGGCATGCGCTACCACGCCTGGCTGATTTTTTTATTTATTGTAGAGATGAGGTCTCGCTGCCCAGGCGGGTCTCGAACCCGCGGGCTCAGGCAATCCACTCACCTCAGCCTCCCAAAGGCGCGGGATTACAGGTTGAGCCACCGAGCCCGGCTGGTAGCCTTGTTTTGTAAATGAAGCCTCACAGGGAGTAGCCCTCAGACAGAATAGATGAGAAATATTTTTCAAAGTTTTTCAGACTTTGAAAGGTGTCAGATTCTCAGTCTCCCCAAGATCCCGGAGAAAGACCCAGAAAGGGAAGGCCTGAATGCATTAATGGAGATTCTCTACAGATGCAAGTTTCCCCCACAAAGATGGTCTTGCAAGCCCAATTCTGTCTGTCGGCCCTGTGGCAGCTGTTTGAAAATATGTCAGATAAATATACTTTGGGGTAACATATTTTTATTTCCTTAGTCTCTTCTTTGAAACTTTCAAGAGATTTCGTATTTTAAAGGCAAACCTGACCTCTTTGGAGAGATATATTGAACAGAGGTAGTCAAAGGAATGGAAGGGCAAATTGGAATAAGCAGAAAAGAGCAAATTTAAATACATTGTCCCCTACCCTCTTTAGTCAGTCTCTTGGTCCTTAAACTAGATCAGTCAGTTAAGCAGCTGTGTCCCATTCCAGGAGGTGGTATATCAGATAGGCTAGGCCTCTGTATGATGTAGGCAAAAGATCTTTATTAAGAAGAACTTCTGTGGAAACAGAATGGAAACAAAGCTTAATGTCTGGAGCAGTCTATAGCCTAGTTTTTCTAGACTCTCTGAAGCATCTTCGGATTGCAGTGGCAATCTGGCAGAATTTTTGAATCAGATGTTCAAGTGAATTTTCAGAGAAGTCCATAAATTAGCAGACAGGCATGAAGGGTATGTGTGTGTATTGCTGTAACTTCTCCCAAAGTTTAAGTTGTCGTTGTCTAGCTTAAGTTTGCAAAGCTTTCACAGAAAAGCACAGTTTTAATTTCTAGTGAACTTTTTTTTTTTTGAGTTGGAGTCTCACTCTCTCACCCAGGCTGGAGGTCAGTGGCACACGCCCAGTCACCGCAGCTGCGACCTGCTGGTCTCTGGTGATCCTTTCGCCTCAGCCTTCCAAGTAGCTGGAACTACAGGCATGCGCTACCACACCCAGCTAATTTTTGATTTATTATAGAGACAAGGTCTCACCAAGTTGCCTGGGTGGGTCTTGAACCCATGGGCTCAAGTAATTCTCTTGCCTCGGCTTCCCAAAGTGCTGGGATTGCAGGCTGAGTCACCAAGCCTGACCTATAGTGAACTTTTTTTTTTTAGTCTCACTCCTTCACCCAGACTGGAGTGCAGTGGCCACTCCCGGCCACTGTAGCCTGGACCTGCTGGGCTCCGGTGATCCTTCCACCTCAGCCTTCCGAGTAGCTGGAATCACAGGCGTGTGCTACCATGCCCGGCTGATTTTTTGATTTATTGTAGAGATGAGGTCTCGCTGCCCAGGCGGGTCTCGAACCCGCGGGCTCAGGCAATCCACTCACCTCAGCCTCCCAAGGCGCGGGATTATAGGCTGAGCCACCGAGCCCGGTTTACTATAGTGAACTTTTAATGTTGCCTCTACCTTTTGACTGGACACTGAATCCCAGGTTCCCCTAGAGAGAAAAACTCCATGGGGCGAGACAGTGCAATGCTTCCATAGTATACCTCACTGCAAGGATATTCATCAGCCCACTTTGTGATCAGCTCATCCCTTGTCGGAGTTTTATCTCTCAGTAAGGAGTGTTTCCATAACCTCTTGGTCCCCAAAGCCTTACTTTTTCTTTTCCAAACGTATGAAGACATAACCAATTACTGAAAGCAACTGCTAACAGCTACCTCTAAAACTGTATCTCTTATCTAGCCATTACACACACTAAGGTCAAGATTTTTTCACAATGCAAAGTAATTTCTAATACCATCAAAAGCCAAAGAGATCAGGTCATGTGGTGCAAGAGAGAGCAGAGCTCTAGACCTGAGGAATCTGTCCATGGTTCTTGAAACTACAAAGGAAAGCAGAAGACTCCCAAAAGGGGGTGAACAATGCCTATTTTTTCCTGAGTTCTTTAACAGGCTTAAGCCATTAGAAGCTCCCTCTAGCCAGGCTCGGTGGCTCAGCCTGTAATCCCGTGCCTTTGGGAGGCTGAGGTGAGTGGATTGCCTGAGCCCGCGGGTTCGAGACCCACCTGGGCAGCAAGATCTCATCTCTACAATAAAAATTTAAAAATCAGCCAGACGTGGTAGTGCATGCCTGTAATTCCGGCTACTCAAAAGGCCGAGGCGGAAGGATCACTGACCGGAGCCCAGCAAGCGAGGCTGCGGTGGCCGGGAGTGGCCACTGCACTCCAATCTGGGTGACAGAGTGAGACTCCAACTCAAAAAAAAAAAAGAAACTCCCTCTAAATTTTTTCACATGCTACCAAAAACGGCAAAGAGGAAGAAGGAGTAGCATGGAGTAAAAGCAGAAGACCCTTTTAATATATACGTATTACATACATATTATATATATATGATGTCAGCTTTAATTAGGCTGATTTTTTTTTTTTTTTCTGGAGTTGGAGTTTCACTCTTGTCGCCTGGGCTGGAGTGCAGTGGCATGCTCACGACCACCGCAGCCTCGACCTGCTGGACTTTGACGATCCTTCTGCCTCGGCCTTCCAAGTAGCTGGAACGACAGACGCATGCCACTGCACCCAGCTAGTTTTTTTTGTTGTTGTTATTTATTGTAGTGATGAGGTTTCACCAAGTTGCCCAGGTTGGTCTCGAATCCCTGGGCTCAGGCATTCCTCTCACCTTGGCCTCCCAAAGTGCTGGGATTACGGCTGAGCCACTGTGCCCTGCCCAAGCTGATTTTTAAACATTTAAAGCTCTTTTAAAAAGTCCTTTCAAATCTCTAATTATCAGAAGAACCAGATTTCAGCTGAGACAAAAAAAGATGAATGCTTCTGGATTTTGAACTTCTTTACCAAAGTGCCTTAACCAAGGTTATGACTTCACCAAGAACACATGAGGTATTGCCAAAGAGGTGGCAAGCAGTTTTTATAAGACTCATAATCACCCCAAAGAGCTCAAAGGAAAGAAAGTTTCACTAGCCATAAATGGGATATAACCAACATTTCTGTCCAGTCATATTCTCTGGGGTCTGAGCTTCTCAGCTGACTGTTTACACACAAAAGCCCAAAAGCCTCATGTGTCCTCTCACAGACAGAAGAAGACAGGAAATTAAAAGCTGTCCAAGGAAGGGGAAAGATGGTAATAAATTGGTACCTCCAAATCACAGATATCAAACCAAGAGGGGCTGGTTCCCTGATCAAAAATCAAACCCATGATGTGGAGGTGAAAGCACAGAATTTTAACTGTAGGCCACAGGTGGAGTGGACTTTGTTGTTCCCTCATCGGGAAGAGAACCCAAGCCATGGGAATTTTAACTCCATATGACAAAATGGAGCAGTCCCCATTGTTGATTCCACATGGAATCCAAAGTTGCTAGTTTGAGTATAACTGCTTTAGGTCATACTTTTGTTCTTTAATTTAGTCAAGATACACTTTTTTTTTTTTGAGTTGGAGTCTCACTCCATTGCCCAGGCAAGAGTGCAGTGGCACGCTCATGGCCACCCCATGAGCCATGAGCGTGCTGGGGAATCCTTCTGTCTCAGCCTTCCAAGTAGCTGGAACCACAGGTGCACGCTACCACCCCCGGCTAATTTTTTTTTGATTTATTGTAGAGACAAAGTCTTGCCAAGTTGTTCAGGCTTGTCTTGAACCCACAGGCTCAGGTAATCCACTCACCTCAGCCTCCCAAATTGCTGGGATTACAGGCTGAGCCACTGAACCCGGCCATCAAGATAAATTTTAAGGCTAGCCATGACATTATTATGTGTCCTTTTAATTTGAACTTTGCATCCATTGGAATAAGAGATCTCAAAAATCTTTTTTTCCCCTAATTTAGGAATTTTAGTCTAATTTAAAGGATCTGTCTTTGGTCACTAACAATTAGAATTCTCTGTGATGTACTTAATTTCAATAGTGACTAAATCCAATAGCCTTTTCAGAGAAGAAGCAATCTCAAAGATCTCCTCCCCCATTTCCCCAAGGAAAGGCTAAGAGAGCTTGTTGCCACAGACAGTTAAGGATACTGTTTGGGAGCCCTGTCAGTCATAGACCAGTTAATCTGTGACACTGGGTAGGCCCTCCTCAGATTAGACTTTCTCAACACTAACTAGGCAACAAAAGTTGAGATGACAAAAGCCCCTTATGATTGAGACTTAGAGGAATTACAGTGTCTCATACTATTAAAAAAAGAACAGCTCTTTGTAGCTTGTTCTTCAGTATTTCTTATAACTAAAATAATTGCTTTAATAGCAGTTCTATCCTTCAATAAATGTGAAGTACATTTGGCACTGGTAAATTCTCAAATTTAAAATATTTCCATACATAGTAACACTATTTTTGAGTATGGATACTAGGAAGTGTCCTCAGTGTACTCACTGGCATAAGGACTTGTTTTTCTTCTTTTCCTTGCAGATATAAATGCAGTTTAGATTCATCACTAACTCCAAATGAATTTATTTTTTAGAAGACTTAAATATTGCAGCTTTTGTAAATTTTACTGATCTGGAGCAAATGGTTATGGTGAAAAGATAGTGTAGGTTAGCCTTGTAAAGTAATTTTCAGAAAAATTTAAACAGATGTTTAATGTCAATAAGCTTGTGGAAACATTACATTTGACACTAAGTTTTCTGAGCATTGCTAATGTATTCAATTGTGGCATGTGATCTCTTTCTCAGAATTAAATTTTGGATAATGTGTCTGCTCCTTTTTGAGTAATACAATCACTGACCTATCATTTAAGGTGATCTTTGGCATTGTCATAGATTTGTCATGACTCAACCAGCTTAATATCTTACATTTTTTTCTCAGTGTCCCTCTAAGCCCTTACAGCCTCGATTTTAAAAGATTTAAAAAAATAATACATCATAACATATCATGCTATTACATAGTTACTGACTTTTGAACTGACAAAAAATGATAGTTCTCATGTAAGATCTTTTGTGTATTGAGACTGGCTATGCAAGTCTGCGCATAAGGTGTATACTAGGTATAATTACTCGTGTAATAAAGGGGATAGAAATTTAAGGAGCTAATGAGTACAGTCTGTGGGGAGAAATAGATACCAAAAATTCTGTTCTTCTTGGTAGAAGGGAAGGTGAAAAGCACCCTTCTACCCAGCCATCATTATAAGGAGAAAATTATTGATGAGGAAGGACAAGGCACCTAGTTATACAATTTAAAGCCTGTTCTCCTTCTCCACTATACAGTTTCTGGTAAAATCTAAATTGTGCACAATGGTTAGTGTGAATGTGTCCTTTAATGAAATGAAATAGATGCCGAGTTCTATTGGGTTGATACATAAGTTCATAGTGTTTTTCACTTGCCTATGGAATGCAATATTGCAAATGGCTGACTAGTCACAGTTTATCACATTTGCCAATTCTTGAGTTGACTGATGTAGATCATCGTGGATTAAAGTGTTTAACCAGGCTTCATTAAAGCCTGATGGTCTTTCTGAACATGGAGAATCACTCAGGTCAAAGTAGGCCCTCCATGGAAGGACAAAACTATTTTCTTGCTGTGCTTCCCTTGATGGTATTCTCTCCATGCATGACAAGCGTTTTGAGTCACCTTTGCTGCCTTGACTTCTGTGTTAAACTAAAACAAAAGAATATGTCAGAAGTGTCCGTTTCTTTTTAGCCCACAAATAGCACTAACTGTCTTCAAATCTGCAAAATGCAAAGTTTTTTCACAAGTACAACATTGTCATTTCAAATGACAAACAACAAACGATAAACTCCCAACACTGCTGTGTTGCCACACCAAAGCAAATGCTACAAACTTATGTATCAGCCAAATACATTCGTTTGAATATGGGATGATCATAGTGGGAGCAAGTAGAGTCAGAGGACGAAGGACACTAAGATTTGGATTACAGTTAAATTGGTTCCTCTAGAGCTGGTGAGAATGTTCACATTAGTAAACATTTTTAAAGGCCATCTGGCACTCATTCATTCATTTACTCATTCATTCATTCGAAACATTTATAATTATTTAATGTGCTAGGCCAGATACTGGGCTTGTGGTTGCTAACCCAACAGACATCTCTGCAGTCATGCATACAAAGTCACACAGTAACTGTAAGGTTGTAATTGTGACAATTTCTATAAAATAGCAGGATGCTGTGAAAGCATATAAGAAAGGAAACTAATTTTGACTGCAGCATTAAGAAGGTCTACCAAAGGGAATGAATCAAATTTATACTTAATGCACAAATAAGATCAACTCTGTGATCAATCGGTTGCTCCAGGAATTTACTTCTTAGGATTTGACACAGTAACAAGTAACAGAAAATCCAAAATAACAATGGCTTTAAAAAGAGAGGCTTTACTTTACTCTTATTTATTTATTTATTTATTTTTTGAGTTGGAATCTTACTCTGTTGCCCAGGCTGGAGTGCAGTGGCATGCTCACGGCTACCCCAGTGTCGACCTGCTGGGCTCCAACAATCCTTCTGCCTCTCAGTCTTCCAAGTAGCCAGAACTACAGGCATGTGCTACCACACCAGGCTAATTTTTAATTTATTATAGAGATGAGGTCTCGCCAAGTTGCCCGGGCTGGTCTCAAACCTGCTGGCTCAGGCAATCCACTCACCTCACTTCCCAAAGTGCTGGAATTACAGGCTGAGTCTCTGAGTTTGGCCTTCACTCCCATTTCTAAAGCTCAGAGCTTAGTAAAGTAGTCCCAGGCTAGTAGGGCTTATCTCCTATTTTCTTGTTCCACTGTCTATGTCCACTAGTGTCAAGGATACCTCCAGGCCCAAGACCACTCCACCAGCTCTAGCTGTTGTATTAGCATTCCAAATAGGAAAAGGTGGAAGGGGAGGAAGAAGGGTGTGTCTCTTTACTTTAAGAACACTTCTTATATTCTATGGTTATAACTTAACCTTGTGGTCAAACCTAGCAGAAACAGAGACTGGGTAATGTGGTGTTTATTCTAAGAAGATGTGTGTCTGGCTAAAAGTTGGGGCTTTTGTTAGGTCTTGAGATAGGCTGGTGTCATAGGTAAGATGCAAAGAATTGCACAGAAATTAAATGAGAAATAATAGTTCATTTAGAAAGTAGATTAGAGAGAGAGGAGAGATTCACCTCCCTCAGACTGAGATGGGGGCCAGAGCTTAGAGTAAAGCATGGCCCAGCCATAGCTCAATGAAGGCATGACTGGGCCAGAGCTTTAAAAAATATGGCTATGGTTGCTTGAGGCTAAATGCTTTTTAAGACTTTCCTTTGGTGGCAGTAAGTTTGATTGGGTGGTGATTTGTTTTATGCCATCATGAAGGGGGCAGGTAGCATAGGAACTGTTGCCATAATGATGGGTTCTGTCTGTGTCACATAGGTCATGAAGGGCTGCTTTATGACTGGAAGAAAAATACTTGGAGTAGAAAATGAATCAGTACCTGGGGAGTTGCAAGACAATTATCAATAGCTACCTCCAGGAATCCGGTTCTGTCCTTTGTTAATGATTAGAGGGCAGGCTGGGTGATTTGCCAAGAAAGCATGACAGAGCTAAGCAGTGTTATATTGGCTACACTTTAGCTAAAATTACTCCACTTTGACATTTCACCCTTTCAGTTCTGTTACTACAGAAGAAGAAAGATAGGTGTTACTCAAAACAAGGGAAGAAGGGAGAAGGTACGATTGGGGACCCAGAAAACCCAGAATTTATTTATAGAAATTTGTATATTTATTCTTTTTTTTTTTTTTTGAGTTGGAGTCTCACTCTGTCGCCCAGACTGGAGTGCAGTGGCCGCTCCTGGCCACCACAGCCTCGACCTGCTGGGCTCCGCGATCCTTCCGCCTCAACCTTCCGAGTAGCCGGAATTACAGGCGCATGCTACCACGCCCAGCTGATTTATATTTATTCTTATGTGTTTAAATTTCAGTCATCTTCAAAGTACTCTCCTATCAAGATATGTTTCCCACCATTCAAACAGTTTTTGAGTTTGTCCATTTTTATGCCTTTTAGTGCTTCTGCCATTTTTTGTTTCACCCCTTCCACACTGGCAAAATGTTTCCTGTGGAGGACTTTTTCATCAGGGGAAACAAAAAAAATGTCACCTGGGGAGAGATCAGGTGAATAGGGAGGGTGGGGCACATGGTGGTCATGTTGTTTTTGGTCAAAAACTGCTGAACACTCAGCGCAGTGTGGACAGGTGTGCTTGTAAATCATCCATCATGCAATGGGCAAACATTGAAAGCATCTCCAAAAAAAAAAATTCTCTAAAGCTGAATGCAACCTCTCACAACAATGCTAGCTGGTCCACTGATGTCAGTGGGTTCCTAGAACACTTACCTAGCCTGGGAAGCCTGTATTACAAGGGGCTCATCCTCCAGAAAATAATTCCGATGTTTTTGGATCCCTCACACATGTTGGGAGGTGACTAATAGTCTCTGTCAAAGGAAACCACATGTACTAAGGTAAAGTAAAAGGCAAGAGGAAATTGGTACATTCATTGGAAAGAGGCAAGTGCAGTGTGTCTAAATCTTGTGAACAAGGTGAGGAAGAGTGAGGGTGGCAGGATGGACTACAGAGGCAGGTAAGGGCAGATCATGCATAGCTGTTTGGATCATGTTAAGAATTGAGAATTTTATCTGAAGAACAATGAGAAGCTATTGAAGGTTATTGAGGAAGAAGGTAACATGATCCCTTCCTCATATGAAAAATGCTTCTCAGCTCATTTTGTGAACTGCAGGTTAAAGATAATGTTGGCAATAGATGGAAAGTTTAAAATGGGTCTACTCTTTGGTATACAATTGTGCACTTCTGAATCTGTCCTGTGAAAGTCATCAGAGACAAGAATACAAAGTCTGGAAGGACATGCACTGAATGTTTGTAGTGGGAACTTCATTTTATCATATTTGTTTTGGAATTGTTTTATAATGAACATGTGTTACTTCACATTTCATAAAACATCAATAAAGCAATTCCATTTTTGAGCAAAGACAAGAAGACCCATGGCAATGCTGTAAAGCAGTCCGGATTGCTAACCTGTTCTGAGCATTGTCCTTTGTTGAGCTCCCTTTTTGACAATTGGCGTCTTCCTCAATTCTGCCTTTTTCCCTGGTCCCTTTGCATTGACAGTCTTGAGCATCTATTTCCCTTCTAGGAGTTCTAGTAATGAGGAGACTGCTTCCATGGTATGGGAGAGAGGTAATAGGACCTAGAGTTTCAGGACTTAGATTATAATCTGACCTCATTTGTAGAATGATCTTGCAAGTTGAGTAGCATTTTGAGCTCCATTTATTTTCACTTGTAAAATAGGGATAATCCTTGCTTTTATAAATTATGAAGCACAATTATAGGTATCTAAAATTGCAGATACACACACGCATGCATGCACACCACCTCCCAGGGAAATTCCATTTCTTCAATGTTGGACGGATATAATTATTCTTGAAAATATTTTTCTTTGAGTTCAGTTTGTCTCCCCATGTATGTATTGTGACTGCTTTTTCATTTGCAACCATGTCCAATCTTTCTTCTATATTATTACCATGCAATAACCAAGAAAGCTAATAGGCTCAAACTATATAGATTTAGGTCTCTTTTCTATATAGTTTTCACATTTTTCTGGGATTTTAAGAACACAGTTGGCTTTTCAATAAAAAGTGTAAAAGGTGCTTGAAATACAGGAAACCTTCTGAGTTTAAGTGTGTTCAGGTGGTTTCTTTCCTATATATAATTGAAGGTATTTAGATTGATAAAATATTTTCAAGGTATCTTTAATTGTAAAGAAATAAAGTTAAAAATGATGGTTTTACACAGCCAATTTATTTGCTGTCTTTAGGGGGCAGTGCTAAACCACTGATAAATTACTTCATTTCTGCTAAAGCTTCTGGTAATAGTTAATATAAAACTAAAATAGCAATCTTGATATTTGAGATACTGTTATATACACCCCCTTAATATTAGTGAAGTTTCTAGGTAGTCAAATGAAAATGACAGTTCATTCAAGCATTCAGCAAGTATTTATTAAGTTTCATTATGCGCAACACATTGTAAGAGATTCAAATCCGAATAAAGCAATATTACCTTTCAAATAACTTACTTAACTAGGGTAAATAAGCCACACTTGTATGTGTGTATATAAGCACAAGCTGCATATGTGTGTATATAAGCACAAGCTGCATATGAATATACCTCTTGCAGAAAAAATAAAAATAACAGTGCCAATTGATTTTTGATGTTCCAGTCACTTTCATGAACTTAATTTTATCCACATACAGTCCCTTCAAACAGAAATTATTATACATACTTTTGCACATAAAGAAACTGAGGATTAATAGTATGAAGTGGCTGGGCTCCTGTGCCTTTGGGAGGCTGAGGTGAGTGGATTGCCTGAGCCCGCGGGTTCGAGACCCGCCTGGGCAGGCGAGACCTCATCTCTACAATAAAATCAAAAAATTAGCCGGGCGTGGTAGGTGTGCCTGTAATTCCGGCTACTCGGAAGGCTGAGGTGGAAGAATTGCCGGAGCCCAGCAGGTCAAGGCTGCGGTGGCCGGGAGTGCCCACTGCACTCCAGTCTGGGCGACAGAGTGAGACTCCAACTCAAAAAAAAAAAAAAAAAATAGTATGAAGTGATTTGATCAAAGTCATAACTTGGAAGTAGCAGAGCTAAATGTATATCTAGTTTACTCAAAAGCCGCTTCACCACCTGTCATGTCAAGGTGCTCTATATGTGAAATTCCACGTGTACACACTCACACCAAGAGCTAGCAAAATTCAGAAGGGAGTGGCATCATTTCTGTTTGTGGGAAATCTGGAAATTTTCACTTTTTAAATGCTAAAATTTTTTTTTTTATTATTTCTAAAACTTTAGGGGTCCAAATGGTTTTAGGTTACATGGATGAATTGTACAGTGGTGGCGTCTGGACTTTTAGTGTCCCTGTAACCAGAATAGTGTACATTGTACCATGATGTAATTCTCTGTCTTTCCGACCATTTCCCCTTCGGGGTCTCAAGTGTCCATCTTACCACTCCATGTGCCTTTGCAGACCAAGAGCTTAGTTCCTACTTATAAGTCAGAACTTGTGGTATTCTTTTTTCCTGGATAATGGCCTCCAAATTCATTCAAGTTGCCGCAAAAGACATTATTCTTTTGTTCATTTTTATGTCTCAGTTGTATTCCATGATATCTATATCTGTATAGATATAGATATATATACCCTTCATTTCTTTTTTTTTTCTTTTTTCTTTTAATCGATATTTTTTATTATGATATTGTGGGGTACAGTTAAGGGTTAGGTATACAAATATGCTTTGTTCAGGCACCCTTGTTGATAAGAGGTGTCTCCCCATCCCCAGACAGATATTTACTACCATTAATCCCATCTCCCTTCCCCTCCCCCCCATAGTTTCCCACCACTGTCAGTCATTTTCTTATAGTATTACGTTTGATGTTCAAGGTCCACTATATGAGTGAGAACAGGTGATACTCAGATCTTTGTTTCTGTGAGAGATCACTCAGTATTATAGACTCTAGTTCCATCCATGTTGCTGCGAAATTCATGGTTTTGTTCTTTTTTATGGCTGCATAGTATTCCATCGTGTATATGTACTACATTTTTTTAATCCAGTCCTCTTTTGATGGACAGCATAGTTGCTTCCAAGTTCGTGCTGTTGTGAACAATTCTGTGATAAACATACGTGTGCAGGTATCTTTTTTATAGAGTGATTTGAGTTCTTCAGGGTATATTTCCAGTAGGGTGATTGCAGGGTCATATGGGAGGTCAATATTTAGAGCTTTTAGGAATTGCCACACTGCTTGCCACAGAGGTTGCACTAGTTTGCACTCCCACCAACAGTGTAGAAGTGTTGCCTTTTCGCAAAACCCTCTCCAGCAACTGTTATTTTTTGAGTTATTGATAATTGCCATTCTGACTGGAGTTAGGTGGTACCTCAGTGTGGTTTTGATTTGCATCTCCCTGATGGTTAGTGAGGTTGAATATCTCTTCATGTGTCTGTTGGCCGCTCGGAAGTCTTCCTTTGAGAAGTGTCTGTTCATATCTTTTGCCCATTTTATAATGGGGTTATGTATTTTTTTCTTTTCAGCACATTTGAGTTCCTTGTAGATCCAAGATGTTAAGCCTTTGTCAGACCTGGAGTTGACATATACTTTTTCCCAGTCTGTAGGCTGTCTCCCTGCTCTCTTAATGGTTTCTTTGGCTTTGCAGAAGCTTGTCAATTTAATGAGGTCTCACTTGTCTATCTTATCTCTTATGGCCTGTGGGTTTCGGGTTTTGTTCAGGAATTGGATGCCAGTTCCAATTTCCATGAGGGTATGTCCTTCATTTTCTAAGGTTCTTATGGTTTGAGGTTTTACATTTAGGTCTCTGATCCATTTGGAATTAACCTTTGTGCATGGGGATAGATAGGGGTCCTCTTTCAATCTTCTGCATGTGGTCAGCCAGTTTTCCCAGCACCATTTACTGAGTAGGTTCTCCTCTCCCCAGTGGTAGGTGGTGGAGGCTTTGTCGAAGATGAGTTGGTTGAGAAATTGAGGTTTTGCTTCTGGAATCTCAGTTCTGTTCCATTGATCTGTATGCCTGTTCCTGTACCAATACCAAGCTGTTTTGATTATTGTAGCTTTATAGTAAAGTTTAAAGTCTGAAAATGTGATACCACCTGCTTTGTTTTTTTTGCTGAGGATTATTCTGGCTATTCTTGGTTGTTTGTGTTTCCATATGAATTCCTGTGTTGTTTTTTCCAGGTTTGAGAAGAATGTTGCTGGTAATTTGATGGGTATTGCATTAAATCTGTAGAGTAGATTGCCTTAGGTAAGATGGACATCTTCACAATGTTGATTCTTCCAATCCATGAGCATGGGATATTTTTCCACTTGTTTGTGTCATCTTTGATTTCTTTGAGCAGTGTTTTCTAGTTTTCATTGTAAAGGTCTTTCACATTTCTGGTTAGGAAGATGCCAAGGTATTTCATTTTTTTTTTTTGGTGGCTATTGTGAATGGAATTGTGCTTTTTATTTGGGTTTCTGTTTGTTTATTATTGGTGTAGAGAACTGCGATTGTCTTTTGCACATTTATTTTATATCCTGAGACTTTGCCAAAGTCCTTTATCAGTGTAAGGAGGTTTTTGACTGATTCGCTTGGGTTTTCAAGGTACATGATCATGTCATCTGCAAAGAGAGATAGCTTGACTTCCTCTTTTCCTATTTGAATACCCCTGATTGCCTCCTCTTCTCTGATTGCTCTAGCCAGGACTTCCAGTACTATCTTGAATAGGAGGGGTGAGAGTGGGCATCCTTGTCTTGTTCCAGTTTTCAGAGGAAATGGTTCAAGTTTTTGTCCATTTAGGAGTATGCTGGCTGTGGGTTTCTCGTAGATGGCTTTTACTATTTTGAGGTATGTTCCCCGTATGCCTAGATGTTTGAGGGTTTTTATCAAGAGGTGGTGCTGGATTTTATCAAAAGCTTTTTCTGCATCTAATGATATAATCATATGGTTTTTGTTTTGACATCTGTTGATGTATTTAATTACATTTATGGTTTTACGAATGTTAAACCAGCCTTGTATCCCAGGGATAAAGCCCACTTGGTCATGATGGATGATTTTTGAGATGTGTTGTTGAATCCGGTTTGCTAGGATCTTGTTGAGAATTTTAGCATCTATGTTCATCAAAGATATTGGCCTGTAGTTCTCTTTCTTTGTTGGGTCTTTAGCTGGCTTGGGTATCAATGTGATGTTAGCTTTGTAAAATTATTTGGGGAGAGTTCCATCTTTCTCAATCGCCTGGAATACCTTCAGTAGGATTGGTATCAGCTCCTCCTTAAATGTCTTGTAGAATTCTGCTGGAAAGCCATCTGGTCCAGGGCTTTTTTTGGTAGGTACTTTTCTTATTATGTAGTCAATTTCCTTGATTGTTATTGGTCTATTTAGGGTCTCAATTTCTTGTTTCAACCTAGGCAGGTTGTGTGATGACAGAAAGTCCTTCATTTCCTTCAAGTTTTCAAGTTTGTTTCCATACAAGTGTACATAGTAGTCTGTAATGATCTTTTGTATTTCTTCAGGATCAGTTGTGACTTCATCTTTTGTGTTTTCTGTGTTTATTTGGGATTTTTCTCTCTTTTTCTTGGTCCGTCTAGCTAGGGGACCATTGATCTTGTTTATCCTTTCGAAGAACCAGCTTTTTGTTTCATTGATTTTTTGTATTATCTTTTTGTCTTCTGTGTCCTGGATTTGGGCTTTTACTTTGGTGATCTGGATTCTTCTGCTGAAATTAGGGTTTTTGTGGTTTTGCTTTTTCAGCTTTTTTAGGTGGCTTCTTAGGCTGTTAAGTTGTGATCCTGCCATTTTCTTCATGTGCGTTTGTAGGGATATAAATTCCCCTCTTACTACAGCTTTCATGGTGTCCCAGAGATTTTGGTAAGATGTTTCTTCATTTTCATTTGTTTCCAGGTATCTTTTAATCTCTGTTTTGATTTCATCAACAACCCAGGAGTTGTTTAGCATCATGTTACTTAGTGTTCATGTCTTTGTGGGTTTTGGGGGCACCTTGTTGGTATTAATGATTATTTTTATTCCACTGTGGTCTGAGAAGGGGCATGGTAAAATTTCAGTCCTTTTAAATTTGTTTGTGCTTGATTTATAGCCAAGTATGTGGTTGATCTTTGAGTATGTTCCATGTGGTAATGAGTAGAATGTCTATTCTGTGGTCTTTGGATGGAGAATTCTGTAGGTATCAATTAAGTCCATTTGATCAAGAGTCACATTGAGGTTTTGGATCTCGTTGCTGATTTTTTGTCCTGATGATCTGTCTTGGGTTGTGAGTGGGTATTAAAGTCCCCAGTTATGATGGTATTGGAGTCAATATCTTTTTTAGTTTACCTCGGAGCTGCTTTATGAAAGTTGGTGCTCCTATGTTTGGTGCATATATGTTTAGGATGGATATTTCTTGTTGATGGATTGAACCATTTATCATTATGTAGTGGCCTTCTGCATCTTTTTTAATTTTTGATAGCTTAAAGGATATTTTGTCTGAGATTAAGATTGCAACTCCGCCTTTCTTTTGTGTTCCATTTGCCTGAAAATTTTGTTTCCCATCCTCTTACTTTGAGTCTGTGAGTGTCCTTTCTAGTGAGGTGAGTCTCTTGAAGGCAATAGATTGTTTCCTGGTGATATTGTATTCATTTTGCCATTCTATGTCTCTTCAGTGGTGCATTTAGTTCGTTCACATTCAAACTAATTATTGAAATGTGAGAGTTGATCTCTATCATAATGTTCTTACAGAATTGTTATTCTTCCTGTTTGTGTGTTGTCTTTCCTTTGGTTCTGGAGTTGGTTCATGTGTGTTTTTAATCTTTTGCTTGTACTCTTGTGAAGAACATTGTTGTTCTTTTTTCATTTTCTTCTGTGTTCAAAACTTTCTTAAGTGTTTCTTGTAGAGGTGGTCTTGTGGCAGCGTAGGTTCTTAGGGATTGGATATCTGGGAAAGATTTCAATTCTCCCTCACTGATGAAGCTTAGCTTTGCTGGGTAGATTATTCTCCGTTGAGATTGTTTATCTTTTAGAACTTTGAAGATAGGACTCCAAGCTCTCCTAGCCTGGAGGGTTTCTGTAGATAAATCTGCTGCTATTCTAATTGGTCTTCCCTGGTACATAGTCTGACCTTTTTCTCTTGTTGCCTTTAGGATTTTTTCTTTTATACCTACTTTGTCTAGGCGAATTATTATATGTCTGGGAGTTGGTCTTCTCATTTGCTGTCTTGCAGGGGTTCTCTGAATCTCTTGTGTTTGGATTTTTTCATCCTTGATGAGATGAAGGAAGTTTTCTTGAATGATTTCATGAAATGTTTGTTCCAGTGTGGCCTCTGTTTCTCTCTCTGCCTCAGGAAGGCCAATTACTCTTAGGTTTCGTCTCTTGAAGTGATCATTCATCTCTTGAAGGTTTTGTTCTGTGTTTTTGAGCTTCTTTTCTATGCTTTTGACAGTTTGTGTTAGTTCTGTGTTTTGGTCTTCAAGCTCTGAGATTCTTTCTTCTGCTTGGCTAATTCTGCTTTCCATACTTATTAGTTTGTTATTTATTTCCATCTCAGTATTCTTTACTGCTGTTATTTCTGACATCAGCTCCTTCCTATTTTCCTTTTGTCTCTCTTCAAGTTTTTAAATTCTCTCTATTAATGTCTTGATGTCTGGGTTTGTTGCATGTGACCAGTCATTCTGGGGCCTCTTCATTGTTTGTGTTCTGGAATCTGTTTTCTCAATGTCTGATCTCCCAGGGGACTGTGTGAGACCTATATTCTTCTTTTGGTTTTTCTTCCTTTGTGCGGTTTTTCCCCCTCCCTACTTTTTCCTTCCTTCCACGTCACCGTCTTCTTTAATTCTGTTATTCTGTGGTAGCAGGATTGCTTTGACTTCTGTTTGTTGAATCTCCTGTTATTTATATATGCCCTCCTACTTTGTTCAATTCTGGAGTTGCACTGTAGGTTGGGGGTGGTCCTTTTTGCAGTTTTGAGATTTACTTAAGGGGGAGCTGTGATTCAAAATCTATCTGCAGGTCCTGGTATTTGCTGACAGGTGTATGGATAATCTGAAACCCACTTCCCACTGCCTTGGAATTGGTCCACGCAGTGGGGCTGTAGGTTTACTCCCTGCAATAAAATGTGTTTAGTAGAGGGAAGAGAATGGAGCAGACAGTGGGGGGAAGAGTGTGGGGTAGAGAGAGAGAGAGGAGTAAGGGGGGAAACAGGCGAGTGTACCAACAAATGGAGAGAGAGACCTAAACTGAAACAGATAAAAACAATAGACCATGGCTACAGACTAACCAGCTCCCATACAAAAAAAAAAATAAAACATACATTGATGCTAACAAACAAGCTAACCAACCACCTTATTGGTGTGCTGTTCCTCTATACAAAGATATGGTTTACAGAGAGGAGAAAAGAGAAGAAAAGGAAGAGGAAAAGGAAAAAAAAAGTAACAAAACAGTAGGAATAGAATTAAGTCATTAAACTAACAGAACCAATCGAGCACACTCTGAGACTTTTTGTTTAAGTCCAATGTCCTTTCAGCATCCAGGGAGAAGAAACAAAAGGCACAGCGGGATCTGTGACCAGGGCTTTTTCCAAAGAGGTTTTTGAGAACTTTAGTATTTAAGGGGGAAGAGCAGGCAGAAGAGGAAGGAGGAAGGGGGAAGGAGGGCGGTAGGCCGTGAGTCCAGCAGTTACATTCTTGTGAGGCTGTGATCAGTGCTCAGGGAGTCTGCATTTACACAGGAAAGGAGGAGCAGAGGAAAAGGCAATTATGCGTTCTTGTGGTGCTCATAAATATACATTTCACATAAGATAAAGTAAGCATGTGAAATTATACCCACCAGCTTGGGAACAAAAGGAAGTCAGGTGTTTTGTTTTGCATGACTCAGTTCCCAACTTTCCCTTTGGCATCGTGAGTTTGGGGTCCCAAGATTCTGTTTTTTCTTTCACAAAAGTATGAGCTGTTATATATCAAATTACAGAAATTTCACTGACTGTCACAGATGTCAAAATGCTCTCAGGAGTATCTTCATGTAGCAGAAGCATATTTGCCATATATGCTTCTTTTACTTAAACTCTAATTACATCAGCTTGATTGTTTAGTGTGTATCTTTTACAGGATACTGTGTCAAGTGAAAGGTCATGGAACATAGTGGGTAAGGGGGTGTAAGCCTGCAGTTGATGTTCTGAAGAATCCGTTTTCTGCCACTTGCCAGCTCTGAGAACTTGGCTTTTACTGGACCTTTCTGTGCCTTCGTTTCCTCATTTTATAAAAGAAGGAAAAAATATGTGCCTCAAAGAACTTTTGTGT
This sequence comes from Cephalopachus bancanus, assembly GCA_027257055.1. Classification (NCBI taxonomy): domain Eukaryota; kingdom Metazoa; phylum Chordata; class Mammalia; order Primates; family Tarsiidae; genus Cephalopachus; species Cephalopachus bancanus. Next base: position 2,381,352 of record JAPVLO010000090.1, read on the forward strand.
GAATTAAAATGATTAATGATTGGTTTAAAATAATTAATGAATATGACAGTCCAAGCTTCATAGTAGGTTCTCCATATAATGTAGGTATTATTATTGTATTTTACAGACAGTATCTGATTGAGATTCTATTTAATTTTATTATTTCTTAGTTTTAAAGGGAAAGTTAAGATATAAGTGTTGGAAAGCAAATTCTTTTAAATAGGAGGAAAAAGAAAGTCATATTCTGTTTTTAAAAGCAACAATTTTTGGGGGGGAGGGTGTTTTTCACAATTCAATATGTAGAATATCTTTAATAGCTTCAGTAATGATATGTAACAGTGTTGTTCTGAACAGTGCATTCGGAAGATCTCCAGATAAATTTATTTTATTTATATATATTTATATGTGTGTCTTTAAAAAAGATTCATTGTGCTTAGCTTTCAGCAGGCTCTTGGAATATGGAATTTTTTTTCAGTTTTTATGCAAAATTTCTTGCTTGTCCTCCCATCTCCACTCTCTTTTCAATGTTTGAAACTCTGTTGTTCAGATGTTAGAGCTCTTGATTAGATCCCCTTTAACTTTAAATGTCTCTTTATGCTTTGCTCTGTCTTTTGGGAAATTTCCTCAGATTTATTTTCAAACCCTTATATTAGATGTTATGTATTTATTTATTTTGTAGCATTCTGTTCTTGTTTCATGGATGCAAATACCTTCTGTCTTTCTGAGGATACTATTTATAACTTCTTTCTGTATATTTGGTGTCTGTCAGGGACTTTTCTCAAATGTATGGTGATTCTTGTTATTTGACTAACACATTGGGAACTGCTTCTGTGAGTGGAGCTTGTCGAAAGGTAAACTTCACAGTAGGGGTTGAGACATAGACTCCACCATTTTCCTTGTCATTAATAAATATTTTTTCTTAGGGGGTCAGTTTCTACAGAAAGGAGTATTCTAGCTGCCTACCTGGGGGATATGAACCTGCCTGCCACATTCTCTAAGGCCAATACAGGAAAGCACTGGCTGGAGTGGGAACCTTTATTTACCACAAAGACATTAATTCCTTATTTTCTGCTTAGTGTACAAGGCCCCCCCCAAAATGGAATTTATTTATAAAAATTGTGTATTTATTCTTACATGTTTAAATTTCAGTCACCTTCAAAGGACTATTTGATGCAATGTACCTATCAAGTCACTTTTTCCACTGCTCAAAACAGTTTTGAACTCATCCATTTGATGCCTTTTAGTGCTTCTGCTGTTTTTTGTTTCACCTTTTCCACATTGGCAAAACGTTTCCCTTTGAGGACTTTTTTCATTCAGGGAAAGAAATAAGTGGCTCAAGGTGAGCTCACGTGAATAGGGAGAGTGGGGCCTGGAGGTCCTGTTGTTTTGGACCACAAACTGCTGACGCTCAGTGCAGTATGGGCAGGTGTGTTGTCGTGATGAAAGAACCAGTCACCTGTTTGCCACAAGTTGGAAGGTTGCAAATTGTGATGCAACCTTCTCAGATTAAAAACTTTGCTTGACTGTTTAATCCGGAGGAACAGACGCCAAGTGTGCAACAAGGAGCCCACCCTTCAAAAGATAATTCCTGTTTTGGGGGGAGGGGTTCCCCTTATATATGGAGTCTTAAAATTCATAATCCTTTTGTTTCAAACCCTCTGGAAAATAAACTTCTAATTTCTTGCCAGTGGTGAAGATTTAGGATACTGGCTGAGCGAAGAGGAGACAGGTTGAGGGTCTAATTCCTTCTGATGCTGGGTTTCACCTGTTTCTGCTCACCTGTACTCACACCTTCACAGACAGCCAGGCCCTCCAATTCTTTCCTCATGGTGGCACGTTGCTCTCTGTGTTCCCAAATTCCATAACTCAGGTGAAATACTCCCATGTGTTGTCCAGAAGTTACCCATCATTATCCAGTAGTTTTCTTGATATTGCTTGTCTGCTGATATCTCCTGCTGTCCTTGTCCTTATAGTTTAAATATTTTAACATTTTTTACTACTGTCACTTTGGTGGGATTTAGGAGGTAACATGGAAGTCTTATTATGAATTTTCAAAGTATTATTTCTGTTATGTGTATGGTATAAAATTTTATGAAATTTGTTTTTGGTGGCATTATGAAAAAATAGTTTTTTTGAAATTTCTATTTCAATAAAGTATTTTTGTGCTAGTTCTCTGACTGCATTATTTCCTTAGTTTTATGCATAAATCTAAACAATAAGATTTTTCTCATTTGTTGCTACTCACATATTTTCTTGACCATTATCATGCTCTGTTCTTCATTATGAGCTACATGTCTTATTTTGTAGATTTTTCTCACTCAGTTTTTCCAGTTTTAACTTAAGTTGAATTATATATTTTTTGCTCAGTCATATGGTACAACCATATAACTGTAGGTAGAAGTGAGCTGATTTTTGTTTGCTAAGACACATGACTAGTAACTTATGTAATTTAATTGAGGTTAAGATATCTACATAACATTGATGTAATATATTGGTATTATCCAAATTTAATTTCAGAGAACTTCATCTACACTAAATTTGTCACCAGGAGAAGTGGAAGAGGAAGATGATGATGAAAACAGCTGTGGGCCCTCAGGACTTTGGGAAGCTTTAACTCCTTGTAATGGATGTCGGAATCTTGGCTTCCCCATGCTGGCACAGGTACAGGTTTGCTTTTATTACGGTGCCATAAAACATAAAAATCATTACCTGAGTTTTTAAGAGTAAATGCCCTCCCTTGAAAATCAACTTAGCAACTTGTTCGCTTAGACATTTTTCTTCAGTTGTGTCAAGTTAAATGGGCGTGTAACTTGCTGTGCATGTATGTGCATATATGCAAAGATAAAATTTACATACTTGAAAAAAATTTTCATTTGATTATGATGTGGAAAAGTTACCTTATTTATGAAGTTTTAATATTTACAATCCAGAAATATATCATTTTACAGAATGTTATTTTTAAAAACTAATTGACAGTGATCTACAGGCATAGTTTCAAGGAAACACATTAGGGTTCTTTGCAAGCATAGCCAGTGATTTTGTTTCTTCTTGTCATAACGGAGCATTGTAAAATGATATGAATGTAGACTGCTAAGGATTTTTGAGTGCAGTCCAGAAATGAAACCAGAACACTAAAACATTGACTAAAGTTGAAATCATTTCACTTCAAGTCAATTCTAATTTTGTAGTACCACTTTCAAATTCCTGGTGTGTGTTATGGACCATAAACCCTTGGAGGGATTTCAGAAATGAGCAAAATATTCCCGAGTTGGGAAATTAGAAGTCACAATGAACATATATCTGTACAAGCTGAAAAAGAGCCTCATGTTGAAAAAGTACAATGTTAAAAGGTTAACTACATAGAACATGAGTGGACTAACCTGTCTGGGACAGAAAATAATTCAATGCAATTGCCCAAAAAATTGTTATAGCTCAAAAATATTTTCTTTTCTATTTTACAACAGATATGAAGCAGTTGTACCTAAAAACCATCATGTTTTTCATGTCTATATCACGATTTGATCATAGCCACTCAAATGTCAATGTTAATTTATTGTGGGAAGTGAAATAGAATGTTCAAATCAATATAGTACTTAAAAATCTCTTCATAGGACTTTTAGGACAGTTTATCCTAACTTTCACAGAATTATTTTGAGTTCCATGAAGGTAGAGATTCAGCCTTTTGATACTCAACATCTATGGTGTAATACCAGTGTAGTTCCAGCCAATTGTCAGAATTAAATAATAGTTGAATGAATCAGTGAACAAATGTATGTATTATAGGGTTTCATGTCTTTACTTAAAGTTTTTACATATAGCTTGTTTTTTTTTTTTTTAACCTCATATCTGTGCAGGTAAAGGGGAAAGGAAATTGACAAGCCTAAGTTTTATTTTATTAATATACCCTCAACTGCTTAGCAGTTAATTGAATGTTTTAACCTATTTTTTCCTCTCATAAAATTAGTCTTTGTAAAAATATATTTTGAAACTACTGCTTTACTGTGTATCTTAAAAAAGTAGAATTCTTGTCACATCATCCTAAGTGAACTAGTTGAGAAACAGAAAACACCAAATGCCGCATGTTCTTACTTACATGCTGGTGCTAAATAACCACAATGGTGGAAATAGTAGACACTGGGGACACTAAAAGTGGGGCGGCGGGGAGGGGGCTAGGGTGCAGAAGTTACCTGTTAGGTACAATATTCACTATCTGAGGGAAGGCTTCACCTGAAGACCAATCCCTGCCATTACATACCACCAATATGTCCATGTAACAAACATGCACTTGTACCCCCAGAATCTAAAACAACATTTTAAAAAAAGAAATAAAAAATTAGAATTCTTGCAACGAAATATTAGAGCTTTTGCTACGACTCTGCTAATCATAAAGCCATAAATAATATGGTCATGTCTGATTCTCTACCACCTTACTATCATTTACTTTTTAAAAATTTTAATTAGGCTTGGTAGTAATTTGCTTTTTTTACTCAGATTTGTTTATTGGAATAAATTACATTTCACATTTACAATCCTTAGTTTAATTGGATCCACCAAACATGCATCACATATCTTTTATATTCAAAGCATAATACTAAGCTTCAGAACCATGAGTATTAGGGAAAAATGCAGACTTAATTGGGAGCCTGTTACCCCTATATTCTGGTCCTGGGTTATCAAGCTATATAATGTATTACTTTTAGACTCAAACAGAATTTTCACTTGCAAAAGTAGATCACTGGCTAATCCTGTGGATCTTAAAATTCTAAGATGATCTAATTTCCAGCTTTTGTCTCGATTTTGAATTGATCCTGTATTAAGTTTTAGTTTTGTTCTGCCTCCAAGAATACTAAAATGGGCATGAACAAGCTAAAAGATGAGTACTTTTGAATTTAGGCTTATGAATATAGTCTGTGGCATTTTATCTTTCCATTGTGACTAGATTGAATTATCTACATGAAGCAATTTCTTTCAAATTCATGAAAATTTAGAATTCTAAATAACATCAAGGGATTAAAATTCTTGGAAAATGCTAAGAAGATTTACTGTAAATAGAGTTTTCATGGAATAATTTCAAAGCTGCTAATTAAGATTTAAGTTGGGCAAAGAATTAGAAGGGAAATCAAGAATGAACAAAATGGGAAAAATGAAGTCCTTTCTAGAAGGTGTTCTTTTATTTATTTATTTATTTTGACTTGAAGCCTCACTCTGTTGCCCAGGCTGGAGCACAGTGGCATGCTCATGACCACCTCCAGCGTCGACCTGCTGGGCTCCCAATGATCCTTCCACCTCAGCCTTCTAAGTAGCTGGAACTCAGGCACATGCTACCATGCCCAGCTAATTTTTTTTTTTAATTTATTGTAGAGACAAGTTCTTGCCAAGTTGCCTGGGCTGGTCTCAAACCCGCGGGCTCAGGCAATCCACTTGCCTTGGCCTCCCAAAGTGCTGGGATTACAGGCTGAGCCACCAAGCCCAGCCTAGAAGGTGTTCTTAAACTCAGATTTGTTTCTCAACACTATAGTGCCTACTATGTACTGGATATTTTACACGTATAAGCTCTAATTCTTGAAAGTAGCCATTTAAAGGCAGAAACAAGTGATCTACTCAAAGTCACAGTTAATGCATGGCAATGCTATGATTCAAACATGAATCTTTAAAAGCTGTCATGTTATGCTGCTTTCCCGGCTTCATTTACATGTTCCTGCTTACTCTTTGTTGCTTTTGTCTTGGTTACGTATTTTGGAAATTTTAGACTTTTTTTGGACACTACTGTGGGATCATATTTTTGAGAGTCATCTTCAACATCTTGTTTTGTCATCTGTTCATTTAGTCATCAACATCAAGTTATGGGAAAGTTAAAGATGGTTCACAATTGGTTCATAAGTTGCCATTACTTTTATTGTCAACTTTCCCATCAATAGAGCTTATGTGGCCAGGCTCAGTGGCTCAACTTGTAATCCCAGCACTTTGGGAGGCTGAGGCAAGTGGATTGCCTGAGCCTGCGGGTTCGAGACCTGCCCGGGCAACTTGGTGAGACCTCATCTCTACAATAAATCAAAAGTTAGCCAGGTGTGGTAGAGTGCGCCTGTAGTTTCAGATACTTGGAAGGCTGAGGTGGAAGGATCGCCGGAGCTCAGCAGGTCCTAGCTGCGGTGGCTGGAAGTGTGCCACTGCACTCCAGTTTGGGCAACAGAGTGAGACTCCAACTCAAAAAAAAAAAAAAAGAGCTTATGTTATTAGAGCAGAGAATTTGTGTCAATGGGTTGCATTATGGTGAAGAGATGAGATGCCCACCTCTGTATACTGTGTATAGTACAGGGCTTTGGGATTTTTACTAAATAGTCATTCTGCTGGGTGGAGACCTTCTGGCTTCCACCCCATTCCCTCATGTAGCCTTTACTCTGCAAGGTTGAGATGTGGTGACCCCCAACCCTGACTCACAGCTGTTTTTGCACAACCTTGCCAGTAGTCTCTGCTTTTGCAGTTACCACACTCATGCTAATTTCTGGGTAGACACCTGCTCATTTGCTGACAGCACCCTTTGAGGCAAGAATGTACTTGTAACCCTCTCTACAATAGCACTTAGACATATTGGAAGCACCCAGTGTGGCTGTGCTGATAGGGCTTTCTCCTAGACCTTTGAAGGCTGCTCTGGCCAGGGCTGTGTTTCTCTCCTGAGTCTGCAGACTTGGTTTCAGCTATATCCATGGCACCTGTGGTGGGGCTTACTGTCACTACTATTCCTATTGATGATACCCCTGTTGCTTTATCAGGCACTGTGGGTTTTTATGGACCTCAAGACTGTGTGAACTACTGATTGCAGTATATGTGGGAGGCATATTGCACCTCTCCTCCATTTGACCATAATAGGTGGACCCAACATTTCAGAGTTCATGTGACTTCAAATCTCCTGATGCTGAATTGATCTTTCCTTCCACAAAACCTCATGGCATAAGCCTGAGGGAGAACAAATAAGTAAAAAAATAAAAAGAGAAAGAAAGAAAATGAGACCAGTGAGGTCTTCCTTCTCTTTCTCTTCCTATAGCTAAAAAACAAGAAGTAGTAGTTGCACATCTACATAAGCATGTTGCGTTTCCATTGAGGTACATAAGTGGCAGTCACAGCAAGACATGTCCCACAATATTTCAGCCTACCTAGATTGAAGTAGAGTGTGTACAAAAACAGACTGAATGATCAGTATCACAGCACGCTATGAAGTGAACAGTTGCTGATAGCTAAGGAATCTCTGAAATTCAGATTAGGGGAGCACTTTGGAGAAGCACTAGGAATGTCTCCAATAGGAAGCTCACTGGGCCTTGAGCCCTTCTAAGCACAATGCATTTTCCAGGTGAGCCACAGCACCCAAGGTTCTGCAGGACATTTTATCTCCTCCAAACACCCTAGACCCATCTTTTAGTCTCTGCAAAGCCTTGCTGCTGGGTTTCTTGTGCTCGTCTTCAAACACAAGCAAGTCCAGTGAGTTTCCAGCTAGGATGTCCTTACTACCACTATAGGCCTCCATTGGGAGTCTCAGGATATAAACAAGGTTTTCCTAGTGAACAGAAAATCTTCTCTTGCATCTTAGGTAGGGACATAGCTGAAGGTGAAGTATCTATGATAGTTTTGCTAAACCAGTTTTGTTGCTAAACCAGTTTCGTTAAAACTTGACACAGGTAACTCCACTTTGTAGCAGATCCTCCATTTTAGTTGTCAGCATACCCAGATATAACTGCCCCACATGTGACCATTGTAACCTTCTTGTAATCGCTAGGCCACATCCTTGTGCTCTGTCAGCATTTGGAAACTCCCTAAGTGCAAGTTCCATATCTAACTGTACCCTTGCTCAACCGAAACCAGATGTTTTGTCAAAAAATGTAATCATAACTGTAAAGCTTTGGTGGTTTTTGCCTTTATAAACCCCCTGCTTACCCCATTCAGGGTTGAGAGTTTTCCTGGTGTTAGCCTTCTCTTGACTGCCAGCAATAAAGGACTCACAAATTTGACCTTCATTGTGTTGGTGACTGCTTTTTCATGGTTCAGCTACAACATTTGGAGGCCCCAGTGATATTTGCCAAGCTCAGGAAGTGGCTTCATTCCAGCTCTCCCTGGCTTGGTGGAGAAGTTACGGGGGAGGCGCCCCCTGAGACATTCCAGGGCCCCATAACCTCTCATTCGTCCTAGAGGGAGTTGGAATGACTGCTGACTTCCCATTGCCACAAAAGTACCTGAGTCTGTCTGCATTCTCCTAGGAGATAAGAATCTCTTCTGTTTGTGGCCACTCTATCAAGGGATTTATTACCTGATGAGGCTGCCCCTCTTGGACTCTATTCATTATGTCTAGACATTGGCTAAATAGAGTCTCAGTATTATCAGATTTTATTCTAAGCCATCTCTGGTCATACCAACATGGGAGTGAAGCCTTCTCACCTCTCCAGTCCCTTGGACTGTGTGATTAAAAACTTCTCTGTTGGATTTGGTGAGGACTATGGTGTCCACCTCTCAAAGGGTAGACTCTGGACCCTCTGTCAAGTCAACTGGCCGTCATTCAATTTCAGCTTGCCCTCCACTGGATCTCTGGAGGTTCATGCCACTCAGTCTGTTTGGAAGGTCATTACAGGGACTCCTGGTCTTCCTGACCAGTTTTCCTATATCGACCAATGGTTAGTTTTGTTTCAAAATTCTTCCTGGTTGAAGACTTGTTCCCTTGGCACCCCCTCCCACATTCTTGTCTCTAAACCCACTTGCAGCCCCTTCCCAGGGCAATCCCACCATAATCCTGCTTGCCCCTTTCCAGGGCATTGCCTCACCACCCCTCACCTGTCCTGTGTTTCCCCACCACCAGTTTGTTACCCTCTTCTGAACCTATCCCTAAGCTCTATCCTCTCTTGTCTCCCTCCATGCAGGATCCTCTAGATGACCCCACAGTCTCTACCTCAGGCCCCCATCTTCCACCACCCTATAACTTGAAGCCTTTCTCACCTACTGTTTCTTCCTCTATGTCTCCCTTACCCTCTCCGCCTTTGGCTTCCTATCTCCAGTCCTGCATCGATCTGGCTCCTCTCCTCCCTCTTCGAGAAGTTCCCAATCTCTGGGGAGCTGATCAGTCTGAGTGACTCTTCTTGGTATATGTTCCTTTTTCTACTTCTGATTTATATAACTGAAAAGCTCAAAATCTGCCATTTTCTGAAAAACCCCAGTTTCTAACATCTCTGGTCGAGTCTTTCATGCAGACCCACCGTCCCACCTGGGATGATTGTCAACAGCTTCTCCTAACCCTGTTTACCTCTGAGGAGCATGAACACATTAAGATGGAAGCTAAAAAATCTGTCCTAGCCTCCACTGCTGGTATAGAAGAGGAAAGTCAGGACATCTTGAATGAGGTTTTCCCTTTTTCCCGTCCAGACTGAGATCCCAACACCTCAGCAGAGTCCAGGGCCTTAGATACTTCCCACCAGACTCTATTAGCTGGGTTGAGAGGGACAGCCCACAAACCTATCAATCTCTTTAAAACTATCAAGATTCTTCAGGATCCCGAGGAATCTCTGGGGGCATTTCTTGAACGTCTTCAGGAGGCTTTTCGTATCTATACCCTGTTCGATCCCTCGGCCCCTGAGAATGCTCAAGCTATCAATTTGGCATTTGTGGCTCAGGCAGCTCTGGACATCCAGAAAAAGTTGCAAAAGCTAGAGGGATTTACAGGAATAAACATTTCCCAAATACTTGAGGTGGCACAAAAGGCATTCAACAATCGGGACGCTGAAAAGCAGAAACAGATGGCATAGGTGTGGACAAGACTACAAAGCGCCAGGCCAAAATACTGGTAGTTGCTCTCCAGGTTTCCAGGCCAGACTTCAGTCCACCACACCAAAGGAAAGGCGGACCTCAAAACAAACCACAAGGTATGGAGCATTCCCCCTGGGCTAAAAATCAATGTGCTTTCTGTGAAGAACTTGGCCACTGGAAAAAGGACTGCCTCCGCTGCCTGAAGGCTGAGGGCCCCAAGCCAGTCCTGGTCTTGCCTGCCACAAGCAGCACCAAAAATGATTCGGACTGAGGAGACCAGGCCTCTTTTTCCTTAGGCTCTCAAGAGACCATGGTAACCACCACTATCGGGGGCCACCCAGTCCAACTTTTGGTGGATACCGGGATAAAACTGTCGGCCCTAAAGTTACCATTGGGATCTACATCCAATAAACAAATCTTGGTTCAAGGGGCAACAGGGGCAATTACCAACTGCAAATTTACTTCTAACTGAACTGTTGATTTAGGACAGAAACAGGGCACTCACTTGTTCCTTATAGCTCCAGACTGCTCATTCCCTCTGATGGGCCACGACTTGCTCCAAAAGCTAAGGGCTTCCATTGTGTTTTCCCCTGATAAAACTGAGATGTTTGTTCCCCCTGTCTATCAAGTGCTTCTAACCATCCCACTCTCTAAAAAATATCTCTTAACCTCTTCTAAATCCCCCACTGAGAATACCTCATCAAACTTACTTTTACAGTTACAACAGGAATTTCCTTCAGTCTGGGGTGGAGACCAACCCTCCAGAATTGGCAAAACATCACCCTCTGGTCCTGGTAAGTCTGTTGGCATCAGCCACTCCTGTTCACATTTGTGAATACCCTATGAGTTTGCAGGCCCGAAAAGGAATTGCTCCTCACATTAAAATATTCTTAGTAGCTAATATTCTAACACCTTGTCAATCTGCTTGAAACACTCCATCCTTACCAGTCCAAAAGCCAGGAACATCTGACTACTGGCCTGTCCAGGACTTAAGAGAAGTAAATAAGTGGGTTGAAACCATCCATCCTACGGTTCCCAACCTGTACACATTACTCAACTTGCTTCCCCCTCAACATCAGGTGTGCACTGTACTGGATTTAAAAGATGCCTTCTTCTGTATTCCCCTGTCCCCTGTCAGCCAACTCATCTTTGCCTTTGAATGGACAGATCCCGACTTGGGGGACACCAGTCAGCTGGCATGGATCCAGTTACCACAAGGTTTCAAGAACCCTCCAGCTCTCCTTGGGGAAGCCTTACAACATGACCTGACAGGGTTCCATGCCCTACATCCTGAATGTACTCTGCACCAGTATGTGGGTGATCTCTTGCTCATGGCAGCAGATTTGGACACTTGTTTAAAAGGTACCAAAGCTTTGTTACAGCTCCTCCAAGACTTAGGCTACTGTGTATTGGCTAAAAAGGCACAGCTCTACTCAACCAAGGTTTCCCACCTGCTAAAAAAGGATAAGTGAGTCCTAACCATGGCTCGGAAGGAAGCCATCCTTCAAATCCCTACCCAACCTCAAAAAAACAGGTACAGGAATTCCTGGGGGTGGCAGGATTCTGTTGGCTATGGATACTGGGATTTAATCAACCTCTGACATGGACTGCCACTAAGGAACAAGCGTTCCAGAAGTTAAAAACGACTCTTACCCAAGCCCTGGCTTTGGCCCTCCCGGATTTTACAAAGCCTTTCCACTTGCTTATTCATGAACAATGAAGAATCACAAAGGGGATTCTTACCCAGACCCTAAGACCCTGAAGGCGACTGGTGACTTACTTGTCAAAAAGACTAGACCCAGTGGCCTCCTGCTGGCCCTCTTATCTTTGGGCAATTGCCGCTACGGCCATACTAGTCAAGGAAGCAGACAAACTAACCTTTGGTCAAAACTGGGCCCTAGCTGTTCCCCATGCTGTAAAATGCCTGTTACAGGGAGCCATGGGCCGCTGGATGTTAAATGCACACATCATCCATATCAAAGCCTCCTACTTGATCAGCCTAGACTAACTTTCTCTCCTACTCAGAGCCTCAATTCAGCCACTCTGCTGCCCGATGATAATCCAGAAATGCCAGTTCATGACTGTAAAGACTCATTAGACATCTCTCAAGCCAGCTGCCCTGGTCTTCGGGATACTCCCTTAAACCAGGCAGTAACCTGGGTAACTCTAAGATCTGTGTAGGCTTACTAACATTTTCCTGAGTAACAAGGCCACATCTGGTATTGTCACAGATAGCAGCTGGTTGGGACAGCAGTATGACATCAGGTAATATGAACTGGGACTGGTGCAAATGATGTCCACAGTCACCATTCGGCACGGTTGTGCACATAAGTCATTTCTCATCTTCTGCTGATTCTGGATAAAGTCCCTCTCAAATATCAGCAATGCCAGAAAGAGCATCTCCCCTTTGTCCATTGTGGCTGTAGTTCCCCACAGAGGTACTGAACATGCCCATTGCGAGCCTGCTTGCATTGTGGTGTATGTAACACACATTGGTTGTTCATGGCTCTTTTATTCGCAGGTCTCCTGTCTCCCAGGCCTCTCTGACAGGTGAGCAGGCAGTCATGTTCTGCAGGTTCTTTTGTCCCTGAGCAACTGAGGACCAGGCTGGGTGCTGAATATCCACGGCTTCGTGCCAGAGGCAGTCGAGCCTCTGGACTAGCCCTGCCCAGTGCATGGAGCTGCCAGAGTTACAGGAGGTGGGGGATGGGTGGAAGTTGCAGTGCACAGATGCCACTCCCTTCTAGATGTTGGGGTCTGACATGTTGGGGGCACCTGTAGCTGCCAAGGCACACAGGTGTCATGCACACTCTGAGGGACCCCCCCCCGAGCTTGACATGTCAGCTCACAGCAGCCTCTGCTGTCAGATTCCGTACCTCAACTGCCAGTTGCAATCCCACATCTCTTCTCCTTCCTGACCCAGAGTAAATCTTCCACTTCTGCCCAAACCACCTGCCAGGACAGCTTTTGTCCTCTCATGCTCATTGTGACCACCACACACCCTTTTGTCTCTGTCACTAACAGCCCTGCCCTTGGGGCATGAGCACTGTCCTCTCCACCCCATTCTCACCTCAGCACCCACCAAGCTCTGCAGATATCCCTCCCTTCCCCTGGGACCCAGTCTAGGAACCTTCAAGCATTCTGGCAAATTGCTTTCATGAGGGTCGGGCAAACTTTCCTTTAGGTATGAGTTTAAAATATTCATTCTCTACAGATTATTTTGTCCAGCACTTCTAATTGTGGGCATTTACCTTAAAGATAGAGTTGGGCCAGGTGCACTGGCTCAAACCTGTAATCCCAGCACTTTGGGAGGCCAAGGTGAGAGGATTGCCTGAGCCCACAGGTTCAAGAACAGCCTGGGCAACTTCACGAGACCTCATCTCTACAATAAATAAAAAAAATTGGCTAGGTGTGGTAGCACATACCTGTAGTTACGGCTACTTTTGGAAGGCTAAGGCAGAAGGATTGCCTGAGTCCAGCAGATTGATGCTGGGGTGGCCATGAGTGTGCCACTGCTCTCCAGCCTGGGCGATGGAGTGAGACTCCAACTCAAAAAAAAAAGGAGTTGGACAAGTTGATAAATAGGTTAGTACAGCATGTTTATCAGTGTTTGCTGTAGCATAAAATATCAATAACAAGATTAAAATCTTACAATAGAGGACTGGTTACATAAATTGTGGAGCATTCTATGATAGAACACTCTGCAGCCTTTTTTTCTTAAAGCAAAAAAGCAAAACAAAAGATTTCAAATAATAGTGTAAGTGTGATTCTGTTTACACAAGATCATGCATATATGTGTTTGGGTATGGAATTACATTCAGTGAAATGTTTAAAGTGCCTATCTCTGAACAGTGTCTTTTTCTTTATACGTGCTATTTTTTGTGAGGAAAATTATTTCTGTTACCAGAGAAAATAAAGCTTTTTTTTTTTTAACAGCCACAATAAATTGTATGCCTTGACTCATCCTAAAATTACTGTTGAGATTTTTAAGCTTTTACCTAGACATTTGTACCCTGGCTATAGAGTGAAAGAGCCTTAAATATCACATTTATGCTCATTTATTACTCTGAGGAATTTTTCCAGTTATTATAAATATTATCACATTTATGCTCATTTATTACTCTGAAGAATTTTTCCAGTTATTATAAATATTATCAATTCAATAAGATTATAATGTCTTTACTGAGATGATAAGATATATGTGATAACATATATGTACACACACATATATGTACATATATATATATACACACACAGTCATAGTTGTTGGGTCTTTAATTCTGTAAGTCAATGCAATCAAAACTTCTTCCTTTCACAGTGAAACATTGTTATTTCTGATCATTTGAGTATTTTTATACATTTATTGAGATGACTATTTACATATCAATAGCTTTCTAACTGGCCTTTCCAAAGCCCTTATATCTTAATTTCCACTACAAATCTATGTTACTTATCTTGTAATTAGCAGGAACAACAAACCTAATATACATTGAGTAAACTAACATTTTAAATGTATCAAGTGTTTCTGGAGTTCTTTGAAAGGAATAACTGGATAGATAGCATTGGACACTGTAATTTAATTTAGGTTCTTTTTTTAAAAAATGGCAGGCATATCAATTTTTTAAAAAGCATTTTTGCGGCATGCACATATATGACAAAATATTTATCTAGGGTTCTATTAGAGCACTAGTCTTCAGAGAAACCAGAAATTATATTACTTGTAGAGCCAATGTACTTTCAGATTTTAAAAAACAGCGGATCAACAACAATAGAACCTTTTTTATTTGACCTGATAACCATCGTGGAAAATATGTGTCTATTTTCATATCTTTGGTGAGGTTTATCTGAAATTCCTCTAGCTGTCTAGACAACTAGCTAATTTGCCTCAATATGTGAGAAGTTCAGAAGGCTAAATAAAAATCCATTTGAACCTGAGATTAAGAAATCCCTTTTATGTAAATGTAGCAGCTTCCTATATGCTTGCTTTTAAAGCAGATTTCTATATAATTAGTAATAGGTATTCTTAAAATAAATTTATACTCTCTCTCCTATTAGAGTTTGTGTCATTAGGTTAACCACTTAACTTCCCTGGGCCTTACTTTTTTCATTTTTGAAATTGGGATGCTCGCTTAGATATCTTTCAACTCCAGAATGGTTAGGGTTTTGTGATGGGGCTTTAACTCTCCACCTACCTCCTCACTCCCAAATAATGAAACTACTACATACTTTGGAAATACCCTGAACAACAAAAATGTATCAAAATATTATTAAAATAATAACTTCTCTAGGAATTGTGTGTTTCAATATATATAATCTTATTCTGTTGCTGAATTTCTTCTTTCTGAAACTTTGAAAAGAACCAGTGTTTGAAATGTGGAAGTGAAAAAATTTTAGTTCAGTAAGATGGGTAACTGGTGGGGTGGTACTTAAAATTATGTAATTGAAAATAAAGGTTAAACATTTTTAACAATTCAGTTGATAGTGAATATGGCTGTGGTATGCAGAATAATTCCCCCCTCCCAAAATTTCACATTCTAATCTCTACAACCTGTGAATATTATTACCTTATATGGCAAAGGGACTTTGCAGGTGTAATTTAGTTAAGGCTCTTGAGTTGGGGATGTTATCTGGATTATGTGGTGAGCCCAATGTAATCATCATGGTCTTTATAAGAGAAAGGCAGTGGGTCAGAGTCAAAGAAGGATATGTGGTGATGGGGACAGAGGTCTGAGTGGTGTCACCATGAACCAGGGAGTGCAGGCAGTCTCTAGAAGCTGGAAAAGCAGGAAGTGGGTTCTTCCCTAGAGCCTTTGGAAGGAACTGGCCCTGCCAATGCCTTATGAGAATTATTTTGGACTTGACCTTGAGAATAATTTTTGCAGTTATACATGACTAAGTTTGTGGTAACTTATAATGGCAGTCCTAGGAAAACATTACAGATGTTGGTATCTGGAAGTGGGGGACTGCTCTAACAAATAGCTAAAAGTACAGAAATAGCTTTGGAATTGGGCACTGAGGAGCAGCTGGAAGAACTCTGAGGAGCATGATAACAAAGCTTAGGTGGCCTTGAACAGAGATGAGGAGGTTAAAGATTCTGCTACTGAGGGCTCAGAAAGAAGGGTTATGGTAGAGGAAACCTGCATCATCTTGGAGGGTACCTCAATTGGCGTCAACAGAATGCTTGCAGAAATGGATGTTAAGGGCACAGCTGTGAGGGTTCGGAAGAAAATTGTAGAGAAAATGTGTCTTTTCTTAGGGAATACTAAACTGTCATAGACAGAGTGTTGGTAAACATGAGTGTTCACGGTACCTCTGGTAAGGATGCAGAAGTAAATGAGAAACCTGTTACAGAAATCCGGAGAAAAGAAGATACCTGTTAAACGGTGGCAGATAGTCTAGGAGATTTGTGTTCTATAGTTATGTGAAAAGCAGAACTAGTAGGTGATGAGCCTGGATATTTAGCTGAGTTGATATCTAAATAAAGTGTTGAAGGTATGCCCTCTTTCCTCTTGCTGCCTGTACTGAAATGTGAGAGGAAAGAAATTAATTGAGAGAAGAACTTTTAAACAGAAGCGGCCAGGCTCTGATGATAGAGACACTCTCAACCTATCCAGATTTCAAAAGATGCTAAACTTTATAGATTCATGGTCAAGAAGTGTCTACAAAAAAGACCCTCATCAGGACAGGAAATGAGTTTATTCGATCACACAGAGAGCTCCTTGAAGAGATTAGGCATGTGATTCACAGATCTTCTCTGCCATCTCAGCATAACTCATAGTTGAGATTATCACGGAAATTCCTGTGTCATACATGGGAAACCCAGAAGTTTTTGAGAATTGTATATTAGCAGAGACATTAGGCAGCCTGGATGGAAAGGGACAGGGAGAAAATAAAATGAAAGAAAGCTGTTGAATTTGTAAAATTCTACAGGTGAGAAATAGGCTTATGAATCCACTAAATTGCAAAATAGGTTAATCTTTATGGAATAGGAAGGAAAGAGAGAGAGAATGGGGCTGAGGGCTCAGAGGAGGGCACTGAGAATGGCAAAAAAGTATTCCTAGGCCTTAAAAACTAATGGAGTTTGCCCAGTTGGATTTCTGAATTGCTTCTTACTGTTGACTCATTTTTTGCCTTTCACTTCTCCCTCTTTGATTGGAAATATCTATAATTGTTTTCTTGCCCTTGTCCTATAGTTGTATTTTAGGAACAAATAACTTTTTTTTCTAGTTTCACAGATTCATAGATGGAGAACTTTGCCTCAGGATAGATTATACCTTGAATCTCATTGGTACCTGACTTAGACTTTAGATTTAGAAGATTTGGGACGTTTTGAACTTACGGGATCTTGAGTTTGTTGATGTGTAATGGGTTAAGATGTATGGGGATGTTGAGATGGGGTGAGTGGATTTTACATAAATCCCATTCGTGTGAGTATTTGGGGGCCAAAGGTAAACAGAATACTACCCCTTTCCAAATGACCATAACCTGATGTCTAAATCCTGTGGATATGTTACCTTATATGATAAAAGAAACCTTGTATATATATATATAGTCAAGTTAAGGATCTTGAGAGGGGGAAATTATTCTGGATTGCCCATGTGGACCCAATGTATTTACAAGGGTATTTATAAGAGGGAAAATGATATAATGAGAAAAGCAGAGGGAGAGAAGAAGATGTCACCTTGGAGTAGAAGATGTCACCTTGCTAGCTCTGAAGATGTAGGAAGAGACTGTGAGCCCCCGAATTCAGGTAACTTTCTGAAGATGAAAAAGGCAGGGAACAGATTCTTTCCTAGAGCCTCTAGAAGTAACCGGCCCAGCTGACAACTTAACTTTAGCCCTGTAAAACTTCTTTTAGACTTCTGACCCCGATAACTTTCAGAAAATATGTTTATGTTATTTTAAGCAACAAAATTTGTGGTGATTTGTTTCAGTGGTATAGTAAACTATGGAAATTAGATCAGTATACACTTCATTCTCATGTACACATACAGAAGCAGATGCCATTGTCTGTAACTAGACAGAAATGGGACATGTAGGGCATTTACAAAGAATTGCATTTTAACTTTCCTATAAAGCTTCATGCAATCTGGATTTTTATGATTTTGTGCAGTCATCTTTATAACTTTTAAGATAAACGAACTGAAATCTTGCCATTGGAAGGCCTCTATTTTGCATCTTTTAGAGGGAAGTATTATGTAATGATATGAATAATGATGATGATAACAGTAATGTTGACAATGATATTTAACACTGAGTGCCTGCCACATGCCAGGTATAGTGATAAGCACTTCACATTCCTTATCTCAGTTGTATCTCACAACAATCCTATGTGGTACTTTTACTTTACCTTGAGAAAATCGAGTCTCTAGAGATTAAGTAACTAGCCCAGGTTTGTCTGTCTATTGTGTTTGAACCAAAACTCGGTGAATATTTTATATAAAATTTTAAAAAATAAATAGGGCCCTGCTTCTCATGGTAACAATAAACACATATACTGTCCACTGTTCAGTATTTTTCACTGTTGCATTTCACTGGTAGAGGGGATACCTATCATTGTTGTCATTCTTGTCTGGAGTATGTTCAGTTGATTTATCATTTTGTATTGTGCTTATGGAGTGGGTGAACTGCTAAACATATTTATTATCCTCAGCTTTAAAAAAATTGATGGCTTGAAGAGAATCCCAGTTTATTAGAATCTCTTTCTATTTCCCTATTCTTGTGTTTATTCATCCATTCAATTGTTCCACAAATGTTTACTGACCATTTGTTGTATGTAAGGTAAACAACAGTAAGCAATACATCCATGCATCATACCCTCATATTATTTATGATTTTGTGCCAGGGACTATAATGATACAAAATAAGAATTATGTATGGGTTCTGCTCTGAGGAGCCTTACAATTTAGTTCAAGTAATTTTCCTGACGGCTATTTATTGACTGTATAATCTTGAGCAAGCAACTCACTCTCTGCTTCCTCTTTTTTAAAATGTGGAGGCTAGTTTCTATTTGTCTGTAGGGTTGTTATGAAGGCTTTACAGCATAAATGAGAGATTCTTTATGAATTGCGTACTATACAAGTGCAACTTGGTCTTTTTTGTCTGTGGCCCCTGTAGACAACATTCCATCAATTTTGGTAGGATTGGCAGTTTAAAGAATAATATGTACAGTACAAACCAATCTTACATAATAAGTTCATTCAAATATGTGTAATATTTATATGTGTTCAGAAGTTGCGGAAGCGTGTATACTATGCCTAAGTATGTATACTAGGCTTAAGGGGGTTTTGACTTCCTGCTCACTTACACTTATACATTATTTGAATTATTTACAAAAAGCAGATCTAATTTTTCTAGTAAAGATTTCATATTTTATGGAAAAAAAATGCCATGAATCATAGAAAGTCATGGTGATTCATTATGGTACCATGAGTTTCCATAGAATAGTTTGGAAATTACTGCTTGCATCTGTTCATTCATTTACCCACTGCATGCATCCATCCACTCGTCTATCCATTTATTCATTTTCACTTTAATCTATATATGTCTTAGTTCATTTTGTGCTGCTATAACAGATTACCACAGATGGGTAATTTATTTTAAAAAAATAAAAGGAGAAACTTATTTCTCACAGTTCTGGAGTCTGGGAAGTCTAGTATCTGGCAAGGGCTTTCTTCCTACATCATCCCTTGGTGGAAGACAAGAGGGTGAGGCAGGTAAGAGAGTGAGGGAGGGTTGCACTCACCTTTCTACAGCAAACCTGCTCCTATAAGATGGCACCAATCCATTCATGAGGGTGAAGTCCTCATGGCCTAATCATCCCTTAATGGTCTCACCTCTTAATACTGTTACAATAGCAATTAAATTTCAACATGAGTTTTGGAGGGGACATTAAAACCATAGCAATGCCTTTTTCGGCTTTGTGATTCAATTGTGTTTAATCATATAAATTGTTCTACAGGGAAGATTAGGTAAGGACAGCTGGAAGATACTGTGGATTAAATTGTTTGTGTGATTGCTTCTGTATGACCATTTTTATTAAAGTGCATGAGCTATTATTTATCATTGTTACTTGAAGTAATATTTACCTGATATTAGTGAGGAAGAAATTTTTTCCCTTCAGATGCTTATTAGGCACTTTTATCTATTCTTGTGTGAATTGTTTTATTCTTAAAAGAATTGATATGTAACTTCTTTTTGTTTTTAAAAGCAGCTTTAACTTTTTTTATTGTTAAAAGAATTGATCTGGAATTATATTTTAAAACAGTAAATCCTTATTATTTGTGGGTTCTATATTTGAAAATTCACCTATTTGCTAAATGTATTTGTAACCATAAATGGTTTTTATAGTCGTAGTTCTTACATAGTCATTTATGGGCATGCACAGAGTAGTGGAAAATTTTTGTCATCTGATGCACACATTCCCAGTTGAGGTCGAACAAAACAGCATTCTGCCTGCTTGTTTAAGCTCTCGTACTTTAATGAGTGTACTTTTCACATTCTATTTCGTGTCACTTTTTTGTGTACCTTTGTGATTTTCCTTGGGGATACCACTGTTCAAAATGACCCCAGTGTTGTGCTAGGTAGTGTTTCTAGAAGCCTAAGAAATACAAGTGATGCACCTTATGGAGAAAATTTTTGTATTAGAGAGACTTCATTCAGGCATGAGTTAGAGTGCTATTGGCCATGAGTTCAGTGTTAATTAATCAATAACATTTATTAAATAAGTTGCCTTTAAACAAAAGCACATATGAAATAAAATTTTGTATTAATCAGTTGATAAAAATCTGATAATCAGAGGCTCCCAGGAAGCTAAACCTGTAATTCTCTTAGGAGTAATGATTTAGTATTTGTTAATTCAGAGTTCAAGGTAGCTTTATAGAGCAAAACTACTGTGAGAGCAACAGTCAAGTGTATATTTTAAATACCTAAACTTTGTCTGCTAAAACTATTTTAAACCATTTTTTTTCAGTCTGTTTCTTGCCCTTTAACTTTATGTTGCTTCTTTTTTATGGTGTAACAGTTTTAATTTTTATGAAGTCAAATTTAGCCATGTATTTAATTAAAGCATCTGAATTTTGTATCTTGCTTAGGCTGACCTTGACCAACCTCACAGTTATAAAAATACGTTGCCATATTTTCTTCATATGTTTTTATTTATTTCTAGATTTACAATTTATTTATGGTTCCTCCCTACCCCCAAATTAATGATCAGTTGTCCAGCACCATTTATTGAATAATTCAGTTTCCTCTATTGATTTTAAATCTTACATTTGCATACTTTACCCTACTGAACTTAAAAAGTAGTGGTAAGATGCACGTAACAGAATTTTCCATAGTAACCATTTTTAAGTGTACAGTTTAGTGGTGATATAAATATTCATATGATTGTGCAGTCAACCTGCAGAACTTTTTTATTTTGGAAGTCTGAAACTCTGTACCCATTAAATAACAACTCTCCATTTTCTCCACCTCCCAGCCCCCAATGGCAGCCACCATTCTATTTTCTATTGCTGTGATTTGACTACTCTAGATACCGTAAATAAGTGGAATTGTACAATATTTGTCTTTTTGTTATTGGCTTATTCACCTCGCATAATGTTCTCAAGGTTCATTTGTGTTGTAGCCTGTGATCTGACTTTCTTTCTAAGAATGAATAGTTGGGGTACCTGCATGATCAATGATTGCATACCTAACCCTGAATTGTATGCCACATCTTTTTTTTTTTTTTTGAGTTGGAGTCTCACTGTCGCCCAGACTGGAGTGCAGTGGCCGCTCCCGGCCACCGCAGCCTCGCCTGCTGGGCTCTGGCGATGCTTCTGTCTCAGCCTTCCTAGTAGCTGGAATTACAGGCGCACGCTACCACGCCCTGCTGATTTTTTGATTTATTGTAGAGATGAGGTCTCGCTCCCAGGCGGGTCTTGAACCCTCCGGCTCAGGCAATCCACTCACCTCAGCCTCCCAAAGGCGCGGGATTGCAGGCTGAGACACCGAGCCTGGCTGTATCCCACATCTTTACATTAAAAATTAAAAATTAAAAAAAAAATGAATAGTGCTACATTGTATGCATATACCACTATTGTTTATCCAGTCATCTGTCAGTGGATTCTTAGGTTGCTTCTATCATTTGGCTGTTGTGAAAGAATGCTGCTATAAACTTGGGTTTGCAAATATTTCTTTGAGAGCCTGCTTTCAATTCTTCTGCACACCCAGTGTGGAAGTGAAATTGCTGGATCTTTTTTTTTTTTTTTTTGAGTCGCCCAGACTGGAGTGCAGTGGCCGCATCTGGCCACCGCAGCCTCGACCTGCTGGGCTCTGGCGATCCTTCCGCCTCAGCCTTCCAAGTAGCCGGAATTACAGGCACGCGCTACCATGCCCGGCCAATCTTTTGATTTATTGTAGAGATAAAGTCTCGTCTGCCCAGGCGGGTCTCAAACCCGTGGGCTCAGGCAATCCACTCACCCCAGCCTCCCAAAGGCGCAGGATTACGGGCTGAGCCACTGAGCCCGGCTAATTGCTGGATCTTATGGTAACTTTACTTTCAATTTTTAAGGAACTGCCATGCTATTTCCCATAGTGGCTGCATCATTTTAAATTTCCACTAACAGTATGCAAGGATTCCAATTTCTTCACATTCCATCAATACTTATTTTCTGGTTTTTTTTGATAGTATCCATCCTAATGGGTGTGAAGTAACATCTCATTGCGAGTTTGATTTGCATTTCCCTTGTGATTAATGATGCTTGTTGGCCATTTGTGTCTTCTTTGGAGAAAGATACATTTAAATCTTTTGTCTATTTTTAAATTTAGTTACTTATTTTTTGTTATTGCTGAGTTGTAGGAGTTCCTTATATACCCGGATATTAATCCCTTGTTATGTACATGATTTATGAGTATTTTCTCTAGTTTCATAGGTTGCCTTTTCACTCTGTTTATTGTGTCCTTTAATACACAGAAGTTTTTAGTTTTGAGATTAGTCCATTTTATCTATTTTTACTTGTGTTGCCTGTACTTTTGTTGTCATAACCTAGAAATCATTGCCAAATCTAATGTCATGAAGTTTTTCCCTGTTTTATTCTAAGAATTATATAGTTTTAGGTCTTACCTACTGAGATTTTGATTGGAACAATGTCAAATTTAGGGATCATTTAGAAGAAAATTAGCATTTTACAATATTTAATATTTGACTCAGGGACATGATATAAGTTTCTGTGTTCAAGTCTCTCTTTATGTTGTTAAGCAGATATACTAGTTCATTTTCTGTTGCTAACCCCGAAACTGGGCAACTTATAAAGAAAAGGAATTTGTTTTTTCATGGTTCCAGAGGCTGAGCAGTCCAGTCAAGGGGCTGCATCTGGTGAGGACCTTCTTGCTGGCAAGGACTCTCTGTAGAGTCCATGGCAATAGGGCATCGCACAGGGAGTCTGGCTCCTGCCATACTGAAACCAGTGAGACATCCAAAAACACATCAGCTTTCCAACTTCTGAGCACCTCAAGTCCTTTCCAGCACCTGAAATTCCCTCCTTTTTTTTTTTTAGAATCTAGGTACCCATTCACACATAGTAGGCACATGATAAATATTTCTTATCTCTTTCATATCAAAGGAACATACGCAGTTTATATGAAAATTGGAAGTTCTTAGGGAAGGGAATAAATGAAAAAATAATTCTCTTGAATATGTTCCTTGAGGAGAATAATTACAAAGAAAAGAATAATAATTCTTTTGGTTGGATGTACTTTAAGAGGGCATGCCTGGTGCTATTCTGCAGACTTCCAAATGAGAAAATTGCAGTCAGAGAAGTTAGTTAATTTGTTTATGACGACACAGTATGAAGTTCATAGGTGACTATTCCAACTTAGGTCTCTTTGGTCCTAAAGCTGAAAGCCCTTCTCTCTTCATTATCCAATCACATCTTCTAAGAGAAGGATGTCGTTTACATTTACATCTTTGGACGTTTCTTCATCAAAAATATGGAAATGGATTGACTAGGCTCCTGCTCTCAATGAAAAAGCGGTGTTTGGTTATGCCAGAGGTACATTATAAATTTCATTATATCATCACATCATTATTAGAAGATGAATTAATAAAGGTTTCCAGTTATTTTAATGTCTTCAGCAGTTTCTATTACAGCTTATTAGTCTGAGTTTAATCTTAACTGGAATTAGGAATAGATTCTGTATTTATGTATGGAAATATATTTTGTGTTTTTCTGTCTGCTATCCTAATTATATAGGTTATTCTATCTTTAATATGGGATTTTTAAAAAGTGGACATAGCATGGTATAATATTTGCAGGTAGATCTAAATTTTAACCTTAGTTTTACAACTTACTAGGTGTATGCCTTTTGTCAGTCACACAGCCTGTTATGTTTTCATCATTTGTAAAAGAGGGAAATTATACCTACCTTGAAGGGTTGATATGAAAATTAGAGAATGTGTTTAAATCAATATTTTTTATTTTAAAATTGTGGGATACAGTTAAGGATTAGGTATACAAATATGCAACATTCAGGCACCCTTGTTGATAAGCGGTGTCTCCCCATCCCCAGACAGATATTGACTACCATTAATCCCACCTCCCTCCCCTCCGCCATAGTTTTCCACCACTGTTGATAGATGTTCAAGGTCCACTATATGAGTGAGAACATGTGATACTCAGATCTTTGTTTCTGTGATAAATCACTCAGTATTATAGACTCTAGTTCCATCCAGGTTGCTGCAAAATTCATGATTTTGTTCTTTTTTATGGCTGCATAGTATTCCATCGTGTATATGTACCACATTTTTAAAATCCAGTCCTCTTTTGATGGACAGCATGGTTGGTTCCAGGTTCTTGCTATTGTGAACAATGCTATAATAAACATATGTGTGCAGATTTCTTTTTTATAGAGTGATCTGAGTTCTTCAGGGTATATTCTCAGTAGGGGGATTGCAGGGTCATACGGGAGGTCGATATTTAGAGCTTTTAGGAATCGCCACACTGTTTTCCACAGAGGTTGCACTAGTTTACACTCCCACTAACAGTGTAGAAGTGTTTCCTTTTCACCGCATCCTCTCCAGCAACTGTTATTTTTTGAGTTATTGATAATTGCCATTCTCACTGAAGTTAGGTGGTATGTCAGTGTGGTTTTGATTTGTATTTCCTTGATGATTACTGAGGTTGAACATTTCTCCATATATCTGTTGGCCGCTCGGATGTCCTCCTTTGAGAAGTGTCTGTTCATATCTTTTGCCCACTTTATAATGGGGTTGTTTGTTTTTTTCTTTTCAGCACGCTTGAGTTCCTTGTAGTTCTTTGATGTTAGGCCTTTGTCAGACCTGGAGTTGGCAAATACTTTTTCCCAGTCTGTGGGCTGTCTCCCTGCTCTCTTGATGGTTTCTTTGGCTTTGCAGAAGCTTGTCAGTTTAATGAAGTCCCACTTGTCTATCTTATCTCTTATGGACTGTGCATTTCGGGTTTTGCTCAGGAATTGGATGCCAGTTCCAACTTCCAAGAGGGTGTGTCCTGCATTTTCTAAGGTTCATATGGTTCCAGGTTTTACATTTAGGTCTCTGATCCATTTAGAGTTAATTTTTGTGTATGGGGATAGATAGGGGTCTTGTTTGAATCTTCTGCATGTGGTCAGCCAGTTTTCCCAGCACCATTTACTGACTAGGTTCTCCTCTCCCCAGTGGTAGGTGGTGAGGGCTTTGCCAAAGATGAGTTGGTTGAGAAATTGAGGTTTTGCTTCTGGAATCTCAATTCTATTCCATTGATCTGTATGCCTGTTCCTGTACCAATACCAAGCTGTTTTGATTATTGTAGTTTTATAGTAAAGTTTGAAGTCTGGTAGTGTGATACCTCCTGCTTTTTTTTTTTTTTTTTTTTGGCTGAGGATTGTTCTGGCTATTTTTAGTTGTTTGTGTTTCCATATGAATTCCTATAATGTTTTTTTCTAGCTCTGAGAAGAATGTTGCTGGTAATTTGATGGGTATTGCATTAAATCTGTAGATTGCCTTTGGAAGAATAGACATCTTCATAATGTTGATTCTTCCAATCCATGAGCATGGGATATTTTACCACTTGTTTGTGTCATCTTTGATTTCTTTGAGCAGTGTTTTGTAGTTTTCATTGTAAAGGTCTTTCACATCTCTGGTTAGGAAGATATCAAGGTATTTCATATTTTTTGTGACTATTGTGAATGGGATTGTGTTTTTTATTTGGGTTTCTGTTTGTTTATTATTGGTGTAAAGAAATGCGATTGTCTTTTGCACATCTATTTTATACCCTGAAACTTTGCCAAAGTCCTTTATCAGTGCAAGGAGGCTTTTTACAGATTCTCTAGGGTTTTCAAGGTATACAATCATGTCGTCGGCAAAGAGGAATAGCTTGACTTCCTCTTTTCCTATTTGGATACCCATGATCTCTTTCTTTTTTCTGACTGCTTTACTAGGACTTCCAATACTATATTGAGCAGGAGGGGAGAGAGTAGGCATCCTTGTCTTCTTCCTGTTTTCATGGGAAATGGTTACAATTTTTGTCTGTTTAAGAGTATCCTGGCTGTGGGTTTCTCGTAGATGGCTTTTACTATTTTGAGGTATGTTCCATGTATACCAAGGTGTTCAAGGGTTTTTATCAGGAAGGGTTGCTGGATTTTATCAAAAGTTTTTTCTGCATCTAATGATATAATCATATGGATTTTATTCTGACATCTGTTGATGTATTTAATTACATTTTTTGTCGTGCAAATGTTGAACCAGCCTTGCGTCCCAGGGATAAAGCCTACTTGGTCATGATGGATGATTTTTGAGATGTGTTGTAGAATCCGGTTTGCTAGGATCTTGTTGAGAATTTTAGCATCTATGTTTATCAAAGATATTGGCCTGTAGTTCTCTTTCTTTGTTGGGTCTTTACCTGGTTTGGGTATCAATGTGATGTTAGCTTCATAAAATGATTTGAGGAGGGTTCCATCTTTCTCAGTCACCTGGAATACTTTCAGTAGGATTGGTATCAGCTCCTCCTTAAATGTCTTATAGAATTCTGCTGGAAAGCCATCTGGTCCAGGGCTTTTTTTTGTAGGTACTTTTCTTGTTACATAGTCAATTTCCTTGATTGTTATTGGTCTATTTAGGGTCTCGATTTCTTCTTCTTTCAACCTAGGCAGGTTGTGTGATATCAGAAAGTGTTCCATTTCCTTAAGGTTTTCCAGTTTGTTTCCATACAAGTGTGCATAGTAGTCTCTAATGATCTTTTGTATTTCTTCGGGGTCAGATGTGACTTCATCTTTTGTATTTCTGATTGTATTTATTTGGGCTTTTTCTCTTCATTTCTTGGTCAGTATAGCTAAGGTACCATTGATCTTGTTTATCCTTTCAAAGAACTAGCTTTTTGTTTCATTGATTTTTTGTATTATCTTTTTGTCTTCTGTGTCCTGAATTTGGGCTTTTATTTTGGTGATCTGGATTCTTCTGCTGAAGTTAGGGTTTTGGTGGTCTTGCTTTTCCAGCTTCCTCAGGTGGCTTGTTAGGCTGTTAATTTGTGATCTTTCCATTTTCTTCATGTGCATTTGTAGTGATATGAATTCCCCTCTTTCTATAGCTTTCATGGCATCCCAGAGATTTTGGTAAGATGTCGCTTCATTTTCATTTGTTTCAAGGTATCTTCTAATCTCTGTTTTGATTTCATTGTTGACCCAGGAGTTATTCAGTATCATGCTGTTTAGTGTCCATGTCTTTGTGGGTTTGGGGGGAACCTTGTTGGTGTTGATGTTTATTTTTATTCCACTGTGGTCTGAGAAGGTGCATGACAAAATTTCGATCTTTTGAAATTTGTTTATGCTTGATTTATGGCCAAGTATGTGGTCAATCTTTGAGTATGTTCCATGCGATGCTGAGTAGAATATATATTCTGTGGTCGTTGGGTGGAGTGTTCTGTAGGTATCAATTAAGTCCATTTGGTCAAGAGTCACATTGAGGTTCCGATCTCATTGCTGATTTTTTGTCCTGATGATCTGTCTAGGGTTGTGAGTGGGGTATTAAAGTCCCCAGTTATGATGGTGTTAGAGTCAATATCTTTCTTTAGTTTTCCTAGAAGCTGCTTTATGAAAGTTGGTGCACCTATGTTGGGTGCATATATGTTTAGGATAGATATTTCTTTTGATGGATTGAACATTTTATCATTATGCAGTGGCCTTCTGTATCTTTTTAAATTTTTGATAGCTTAAATGGCATTTTGTCTGAAATTAGGATCGCGGCTTCTCTTTTCTTTTGTGATCCATTCGCCTGACAATTTGTTTCCCATTCTCTTACTTTGAGTCTGTGCATGTCCTTTCTAGTGAGATGGGTCTCTTGAAGGCAGTATATTGTTGCCTGGTGATATTTTATCCATTTTGCCATTCTATGTCTTTTCAGTGGTGTATTTAGTCCATTGACATTCAGGCTAATTATTGAAATGTGAGAGTTGGTCCCTATCATAAAGTTCTTATAGAGTTGTTGTTGTTCCTCCTGGTTTGTTGTCTTTCTTTTGGTTTTGGGGTTGTATTTTACTCTTTTTCCTGTAATTTTATGAAGAACATTGTTCTTTTTTCCTTTTCTTCTGTGGTTCATGTGGAGGTGTTTCATGTGGAGGTGGTCTGGTGGCAGCATAAGTTCTTAGGGATTGGATATCTGGGAAACATTTTAATTCTTCCTTGCTGATGAAGCTTAGCTTGGCTGGGTAGATTATTCTTGGTTGAAATTGTTTATCTTTTAGGACTTTGAAGATAGGACTCCAAGATCTCCTAGCTGCAGGGTTTCTGTAGATAAATCTGCTGCTATTCTAATTAGTCTTCCCTGGTAGGTAATCTGACCTTTTTCTCTTGCTGCCTTTACGATTTTTTCTTTTATAGCTACTTTGTTTAGGTGAATTATTATGTGTCTGGGAGTTGGTCTTCTCATTTGTTGTCTTTCAGGGGTTCTCTGAATCTCTTTTGTGTGAATTTTCACGTCACTGGTAAGATAAGGGAAGTTTTCTTCAATAATCTCATGGACTGTTTGTTCTAGGGTGGCCTCTGTTTCTCTTTCTGTTTTAGGAAGGCCAATTACTCTTAGGTTCTTTCTCTTGATGTAATCGCTCATCTCTTGAAGGTTTTGTTCTGTCTTTTTAAGTTTGTTTTCTGTGTTTAACAGTTTGGGTTAATTCTGTATTTTGGTCCTCAAACTCTGAGATTCTTTCTTCTGCTTGGCTAATTCTTCTTTCCATGCTTATCAGTTTGTTATTTATTTCATTCACAGTATTCTTTATTACTGTTATCTCATTTATCAACTCCTTCCTAGTTTCTTTTTGTCTCTAATCAATTCTTTATAATCTCTCCATTAATGTCTTGATATCTAGGTTTGTAGTTTGAGACCAGTCATTCTGGGTGTTCTTCATTGTTTGCATTCCAAAGTCAGTTTTCTCAGTGTCTGCCCTCCCAGGGGTCTGGGAGAGACCCATATTCTTCTTTTGGTTTTTCTTCATTTGTGTAGATTTTTTTTTCTCCCCCTTTCCCTCCCCTTCTTTAATTCTGTTTTTCAGGGAAGGTGGGGTTGTTTTTACTTCTTTTGTTCAATCTCCTGTTCTTCCTTATGAGGGTCCTCTGACTTTGTTCACTTTTGAGGCTGTAGTGTGGGCTGGGAGCTGTACTTTTTGCAGTTTTGAGGTTTAATTGAGGGGGAAGCTGTGATTCAGAATCTATCTGGTGATTCCAGTATGCACCAACAGGTGTATGGCCACACTGGACCTATTTCCCACTGCCTTACGATCTGTCCATGCAGTGGGATGTAGGTTTGGTCCCTTAGAAACTGAGGTGGAGGCTGCTTGTAGGTGGGCGGGGCAGTTCTAATCTCTGCCTGGAAAATGGCCGAGGCGGGCAGCTCCTCTTTTGCGGATCCTTTCTCTCTGCTCGTCTGGGTCCCTGGGAGATCCACTGTGACAGCTTGTGGTGGCGTGTGAGGCACCGGGGATCAGCTGCACAGCTGGGCGGTGGATCTGGTGTGCCACCAGCAGTCTGGGGTGGAGGAGGAAGCTGGGAGTTCCCTCCTCTGGAGCTGAGAGTGGCTGATCAGCACCTCCTTAAGATATGCTGTTCCCTTACACAAGCATGGGGTCGTACTCTGGGTGCCTCAGCCAGGGTAGGACCAGAGCTCCAAAGGGTAGGTGGTGAGCAGTGAGAGTGGCTTTGGGCCCCTCACAGGGTACTTCAGCCAGAAATGGATTATCTCTGAGGGGCAGATGCCTAGAGCCTCCCTGGGTGATGAAATAGGGCTGGGTGGTGGCCCAGAACCCAGGGTGGGGATCTGGAACTCTGAGGAGTGAGCACCAGGCCGCTGGGCTGGGAGTCCAGTCAGGGTGGGAGCTGGCGGCAGCTGAGTGCTGAATGGATCAGTGTAACCAGCTTGGCACTGGGTGAGATGATGTAGCTGGGGAGGGAGCTGAGATTCCCATGCGGCCAGACGGGGGGTGGGGGTGGCACATATAGTGGAGCAGCAGCAGCCGGGGGCTGCAATATCCGGCCTTGCCTGGGACCGAGGGTCTCTGGGCCTCGGACTGGTGCAGCTGACAGTGGGCAGGGGAGTGGGGGAAGGAATGTAAGAGTCTTTTTGGGAACTCACGTTCGAAGAATCTCACAATTCCACCTATGCCGTCGCCATCTTACTGGAACTCCTGAGAATGTGTTTAAAGCACATAGACTACTGCCAGGCTCATAGTAGCCTCTCAATAAATGATAGGGTTTTTTTTTCTTTTTTTCTTTTTTTTTTTGCTCACTTTAAAAGTGTACACCACTATACCTTTGTAAGAAGCCATCCACTCTCTACTTTAATGCATCCAGGAATGAAAGAATGTTTTATAAAGTCTCAGCTTTAACAAACATAAGATGTGAGACCTCAAAAATTAATCATGTGGGGTCCTAACTTCATCATTTGTAAGGTGAGGATAGTAACAGCACTTCTATTCTAGGAGTGTAGTGAGGAGTAAATGATATACGCTATTTTTATTCATTGTTTATAATAGTGTCTAGCACTCAGCAGATGTGCAATAAGTGTTAACTAGTAGTATAAGTAGTCATAGTAGAGTACTTCCTAGTAATACTACATCGCAAGTCGCCTATTGTATCTTTTCCATAGCAAAAGTTGTTCAAATTCTTATATGTGATAACTAATTATAATGAAGAATACAGGCAGTGTAAATTAGTTTTTATCTTGGTTTAATGAGGCTACAGTTTCTTAGCCAACAGCTCACACTAGCTATTTACCAGCCACCTACCCTTAGAAGTTTTTAATGAATATTTGCAGAGTAAATGCCTATAGCTGAGGTCTGCAACTCTGTAAAAGTTTAGATAGTACGATTTTAGGCTTTGAATGCTATCTTGTCTCTGTCACATTACTCAGTTCTGCCACTGTAGCATGAAAACAGCCAAAGACAACAGGAAAACGAATTGACATAGCTGTGTTTTAGTAAAACCTTATACGAACAGGTGGGAGGTGGAATTTTTGTTGAAGTTTGCTCATAGCAGGTCTGCAGAATAAAGAAACTAGGACCTCAATGCTGATCATGAAATCTACATCAATATGTGCTAAGGTTTGAGTGACCTCGAAAATTTATGTTGAAATGTAATTGCCATTGAGGTGGTATTAAGAAGCAGGACCACGACGAAATGACTGCAAGTTCTCTGCACTCATGAATGGATCAATGCTGTTTTTTGGGGAGTGGATTTCTGATGAAAGGTGAGTTCCGCCCCCTCTGCTCTTGCTCTCTTGCCATGGGATGACGCAGCAGGAGGCCCTGACAATACGTGGGCCCCTTGATCTTGGACTTCCTAGCCTCCTGAACTGGGAGCCAAATAAATGGGGTATTTTTTGTTTTTTTGTTTTGTTTTGTTCTTTTAAATAAACTGCCAGTCTCGGGTATTCTGTGACAGCAACATACCACAGACTAAAACAATATGAGTCTATCTGGAACTATTTTCAGATGAGAAGATGTGTTAGCACGTACAGAAAAATGGAAGCCTAGGGAAAATGCAAAAACAGAGTGAAACAAAAAAATATTTTTTTACATGTAACAATACTCTAGAGGGTCAGTTTTCAAACTTTTAAGCTCAAAGCTTAAATTGCCGAGATCTGTTAGATGTGTAATTTAAACACATTTCTCAGAAACTGTACCCAGATTAGGGTTGGTGTAGATCACTCTGGATTTTTAGAAACCAGTTTCTAAATGAGATGTACAGTCATGCAATACATAATGACATTTCGGTCAATAAAGGACTGTGTATGCTGTGGTGATCCCATAAGATTATAATGCCCATATTTTTACTGTCCCTTTTCTTTGTTAGATACACAAACACTTAGCATTGTGTTACAATTGCCTACAATATTCAGTACAGTCACGAGCTGTTCAGGTTTGTGGCCTAGGATCAATAGGCCAGACCACATAGCCTTGGTGTGTAGTAGACTGCACCATCCAGGTTTGTATAAGTACACTCCGTGGTGTTCACACAGTGATGGAATAACCTAATGATGCATTTCTCAAATCATAGTCCCACCCTTAAGGGATGATGACTGCATACCCCTTGTGGTATGAGAGGTGGGTACTTCTTCCAGACTAGTTGGTGCAAAACAATTAATTTTACAGTTTCCGGTTCAAATGCTATTTCCTTCCTAAAGTCTTTAATCCTCCCTGCCAGAAACAATCTCCTTTCTCTTAACATTCAAAGAATGGACCACTGCTTTTGTTAAGCTCTGGCCCGGCCATGCTTCTCTTTAAGCTCTGGCCCCCTCCGCAGCGTGGAGGAGGTGGATCCCCCTTTCCTCTCTTTCACCAGTCTACTTTCTAGATAAACATTTTCCAAGCTTAAAAAAAAAAAAATTCAAAGAAGGTATTTTTGACACCTGTGCTTTCTGCCTGTACTGTAGCTGTCCATACCCATGTCGTATCTATTCTTTCAGACCGTGAGCTGTCTGTGTCTGACACATATTTATTCCAAGGCACTTTCTGCTGTGTGCCTCGCACAAAATAGGCCCTTGGGCTGTGCTTGTTGAATTCTGAAGTTCTCTTCAGTGCCATTACAGGGAGATAAGTTGGAATAGTGTAAAAAGCACCTTTGCTTTTTGGCAAATCTGAGTTATTTGGCAATCTGACTAACCTAATTCTGACTTTATCATGTATTGGCAATATATTCATCCTCTCTGAGTCACCCTCCACTTCCTCATCCATAAAATGAGGATAATTCCCCTTTTGTTTTGTGAGGATTAAATGAGTTGACTAAGTGCCTAATCAGAAAACCTAGCACATGATAAATTAACCTTTATTATACCTAAATGATGCATTAATTTCTCTTTCAGTTTTTCTTACTCATGCTCTATAATGTAAATGTTCTATACATGACTAATCAGTAACTCATTAATAAGTAAATGTAAACAGGCAAATAACATCTTACATAATGAAATGTTATGTTGTTTTCTACATCTGTCAATAATATTTTATCTAATATATTTTTACAGTCACCATAGCAGCAAAAATAAAGCTATCTTTAATTAACTCTGAGAAGTCCTATTTCTTGTACTGACTCTGTGGCCAAACTGAAATTTCATTCTACTGATCAGGCCTAACATTCAGAAAGCAGGTAAAATTAACAGGAATTATAGGGGAATTTGTTGGAGAAAAGTGAAAGTGGTGTCTATTATCTTACTGTATCCTTTTAGTGACCAGTGCATATATTTTATACTGGAAGGGAGAAACAGTCATAAAGAGGAAAGATATCACCAAGCCTGTCCTTTTATTTCTTGCTTGTGTATGTGCTTAGCGATGATGAGGCATTGTGACCCTCTCGTGTGACCCTGCATCCCAGCCCTGCTCAGTCCCCAGCCTTGAATGTCTTTACATTTGCCTCTTCCCATTCCCTTGACCAAACCCCAGCTTCCAAGGATGCTTCCTCACTCACCCACTGTGCGTCGTCAGCCTCTGTGGCCTCCTCGTAGCTAGGAGCTTAGACTTTGGGAATAGTGGTTAAAACTGCTTGCTGAGTTCAAGGTGAGAGATTGGGGTGGTCATGAAGGGCACAAGTAGGGTTTGGGGGAGAGAACAGGTGGAGATGGAGAGGAAACAATAAGTAGGTCATAATGAGAGCGGTGGTAGGATCGATGGAGAAAGAAAAAAGAAAATGAAAAGAGAACGTGGGCTGCATTTGTAATTCTTGCTGCAAGTGATGTATCGACCTTTCAAATGTGTAGTGATGATGGGAATACAAGGAGGCAACTTGAGCAATTTGTCATTGTCACCTGAATGTGGAGAAGAAATTACAGAATGTTATATACCTTTGATGTGCCATTTTCCATTGCAACAAGTGGACGTCTGGCTACCTAAAGTATGCTGAAACTATATTATTTTAGGGGCTGATTGTTTTGTGATAATTAAGTTTGTAGTCTTAAATTGTTCTATACTTTAGCAACGTATATCTAGCCCAGAAATTTAAACATGTATATTTTAGTTCTTAGTGTAACCTGTTTCTCTCAGCTTAGAGCATTTCATTTTGATATTGAAGGAAGCAGATCATCATATAGTCAATATAGCAATCTAACAGACCTTACAGAAAGAATGTAGATGTCCTTTAATTGATGATCATAAGTTCCCTAGTTTCAGCTCTTCCTCTAGGGGCTGTCTGAGTAGGAAGCTGATGTATGGCAGAGCAGAGCATAGAACCAAGTGTCCGCTTTCCCCAAGGGGGCTTTCTGGTCTAGCCCCATGGGGCCTCAGCCACCACGAGAAGCCCGTTCTCCCAGGATGTTTGCCATCATCACCCTCTTACTGCTCTCATCGGCCTCCATCCCCTTTCCTTCCCTTCTCCCTACTGTCTGTGACAAGCAAAACCCCTATATTCTCATCCTCTCGTGTGAACAGTTTTTTCACTTCTTGGTTTTCCCCAGAAGTATTTATATTTATTTGCATACATTAATTAGCGTCAGCTGCATTGTTAACCACGAAGCTGGTAAGACTGGAAACCAACTGTGTTTGTTTGTAAAGAAAGCGCTAAGCCCCAAATTATACCACAACAGCCACTCTTCTTGTCACCCCCTTTCTTCAGTTGCCATTCCTTCAATACATAGTTACTGTTTTCTTGCTATGTTTTATATACTATTAAGCAAGGAGGATGTGATGGACATTTTGCATTCTACTAGGGGAGGCAAACAATAGCAAGTGAAGAAATAAACAATTAGTCTTGATGGTGATAAATGCTATGCACAGGAGTTTTTATGGGTGATGGAAATGAGTGATGAGGACAAGAAACAGATAGCAGGCTTAGACTGTGTAGTCAAGGGAGGTCTCACTGGAAGGGGATGTGTGGGCTGATGCCTGCTGGCAGGAAGGGCACAGGAGTTATTTTTAAGGATAAGGTCCAAGTAACTTTTTGCCATGGTATAAATTAGTACCATGAATTGGGAGTTAGAGTTAATGGAGTTAACAGTTTTATAATGCTGTCTAGGCTTACTCTGTAAAAACACACATACAGAGAGAGAGAGAGAGAGAGAGAGAGAGAGAGTTCCACTCAACATATTTTGCCAAAATAGGCATGTACCATGTTATAGAGTTCACATATTGCCACTTCACTAATCTTGCTTTAAGTAATAAATTCCTGGGACATACAATAGATATGATGACTTCTCTGATCATAAAAATCTTCCTTCTCAATTTATTTTGCATGTATTACCTCATTATGAATTCTTCCTCAAATGCCTTCATAAAAGCTCTATTATTTTAAAAATGTCTCAAACTGAGACTTAAAAATAATTTCATAGGAGCTACTACAACACAGTCTAAGATTTTATATGAGATAGAGGTGTCTTAAACCTAGTCTTGGGGGAGGCTGGCTAAGATACCCCAAAGCCCTGTCTTATCACAGAGCCTCAGGTTATTTGCTAACAGATTCAATCTTTTAAATTTTATAAACAAGGAGATGTTTAAAGAAATTCAGGCAGGTGATAGATAAGCTCTAGCTATGCTCAAAATATATATTAGTGTATGCTTTTAAGAAATAAATTTTAGCCTCGATGGGAAAACTTTGGATTACAAAGTGATTGATGATTAGGTTAAATGCCTTACATATAAAGAATGAATTGGGAGACTTGGGTTCATTTGGCTCTAGCTGTCTAGAATGTCTGACCTGTACAGTTATTTAACTTCTATGACTCTCTTTTTTAAAAATCTGTAAAATGGCCGGGTTTGGTGGCTCAGTCTGTAATCCCAGCACTTTGGGAGGCCAAGGCGAGTGGATTGCCTGAGCCCGCAGGTTCGAGACCAGCCCAGACAACTTGGTGAGACATTGTCTCTACAATGAATCATAAAATCAGCCTGGCACGTGCCTGTAGTTCCGGCTACTTGGAAGGCTGAGGCGGAAGAATCGCCAGAGTCCAGCAGGTTGATGCTGGGGTGGCCGTGAGTGTGCCACTGCACTCCAGCCTGGGCGACAGAGTGAAACTCCAACTCAAAAAGTAAAATAAAATAAAATCTGTAAAAGAAGAGTATTATATTGGAGCAACATTGCCTAAATAGTGTTATGATTAGTAGTTCTGATTTCCAGGCTGTTATTAGGCATTACTTGTGTGAAGAGTTTATGATTAAATATGTTTAGGAAATTGAAGCAGTTTCTCACTGCAGAACTTTGTGATCTTGTTGTTCATGATACGTATCTCCAAGAGTGGAAAGACAGCAGGAAGAATTTCCTAAACTTCTGTAATCACAGAACTTTTTCAGTAGTGATACTTTTGTCCTTTGGGAACTTTTGAGCTAGATTCTCAAAGGTACTTCCTAACCCTATTCTATTCTATTTGTTAACACATCTGTAGTTAAGTCGTGGGGAAAAGGCATACTCATGCATATTCTTGATTTCCTTAAAAAGAGTATCATAGCAATAAAAATTTCTTTTTACAGTCATTGCTGCAAACAGCTAGCATCTCTGATATAAAAAGGTTGAATACTGTCAATTAACGTTTTAAATTAGGATTGTTGGGGCTCAGAAAACAGTACCTCATAGTATAGCACTTTGGCATGCTGAATACTTTGAACTCAAGGAAAGAGGCTCAGAAGCAAGATCTTTCTGACCTTCTCCTGCTGCCCTTTCTCTCCCAAGGCAGGCTATAGAAACTAGAATTCCTCTTCTGCAAGGTGGGTCATAAAGACTAGAACCTCTCTCTCTCAAAGGCAACATAAAACCTAGAAATATTGCTCTAGCCTTCCCCCGCCTTTCTGTACAAGAACTGGCCATAAGGAAATTCTCTGACCTACCTGGTCCGATAGGTCACAAGACCCTTGTTCTAGAAGGAGTCCTGCTCTGTCCCTAGGAGGAGGGAGTGCCACACAGAAAGGGCAAGAAGAATGAGAACAGACAGGCCTTGCTGGGTTTTCCCACTTAGTCTCTTATGTCATATCATACCTTTTCTGTCCAATCACCTCTCTATATGGCCGCCCATTCTTCATCAAATCTAAGCGTAAAAATGGACAGTTTTCCCTTGGGTCTTTGGGCACTCAAGACTTTGATTAAATAAGTATGTTACGCTTTTCTCTTGCTAACCTGTCTTTTATGGTAGGAGTGTTGGTCTTGTTCTTTATGATGGGTATTTTCTTGTACCAACCAGAGAGGTCTTTGGAGACATTCAGATACTAGATTTATCCTCAGTCACCGTTGTAAAATCTAGTCCACAGCCATAAGACTGATCTCTGAAAACAGGTGAACCTGCCCCAGATTCCTTCTTAGAAAAACTTGCATTCTTTCTCTTTGAGATGAAAATTTACTATCCTGTCTTCCATGGAACTTGATGTTTATTTTTTGGAAATAAAACTTTGAGGAGATGACTGTCATCAGAAAGAAAAAAAATTAGAAATTGGTAAAACGAAAAGTCTTGAAAGCCTTTTCTATAAAAATTGGTAAAAAGCTTTAGTCACTTGAGCAGGTAACTTTAACTTGTCTTATTTGTCAGATTCAGCTAACAAATCTTGAATTATGGGATCTGGAACATGGCTAAAAGTTTTAGAGTAGTCTGCTACTGTTTCTGCTTCCATCTGTATATTTATGCCATTAAATATAATATAGACACATTTTTCCTGGGTTTGCTGGGTAGATAGGTTTGTGTTATTTCTGATAGTTGCTTAATGTCATAAAACTATAAATTCAACCTAATAGTAGATTGTTGAAATGCATGTCAGTCATAGAAAAATGAGAGAGGTAGAGAAGGAGGGAGAGGGAAGGAAGGAAGGAAGGAGTGGGGGATGGAGAGAGAGAGAGAGAGAGCAGGTTTAACTTTTAACTTTTTTGCTTCTCTGGACAGTCTGAAGCCACTGGGACCTAAAACCTTGTGCATCTTGAAAGCTTATGTCTTTAGTTTTGAGCCTCTTGATTTTGGGGTCTGGGCAGGTGGCTGTGGTGAGGTATGGGAGCATGTGTTTCCTCAGCACCTGGGTTGCTAGCCACCCACAACATGGCTCCATGCTCTCCAAGCATTATCTTCACAGCTGTCTATTTCTTGTCTTCTGTCCTATGTTCTGGGATGTGTTCCTGGCATAGAGGACAAGAATCTAGAAGGGCCCTGCTCTTTGTAGCTGTCCTGGGTGCTGTGTGGATGATCAGGACCTAGGATGACTGGTGGGTATCTGTGTCCAGTATCTCAGAGGCCTTGGTTAGGACAAAGGCTGGCTGATAAAGGGTTAGCTTGGTTTTGTATTTTCAAAATATATATATATATTAAGATTATGACTAGCCTGTTTTCCATGAGCAATTAAGATATAATTGTTAAGAACAAGCAAAATTAGGTAAATGTGAATGAGATAAATATTTATAAATGAACTTGTCATACTTTCTTTTTTTTTTTTTTTTTTTTTGAGTTGGAGTCTCACTCTGTCGCCCAGACTGGAGTGCAGTGGCTGCTCCCGGCCACCGCAGCCTCGACCTGCTGGGCTCCGGCGATCCTTCTGCCTCAGCCTTCCACATAGCTGGAGCTACAGGCACGCGCTACCATGCCCGGCTAATTTTTTGATTTATTGTAGAGATGAGGTCTTGCTGCCCAGGCAGGTCTCGAACCCGCGGGCTCAGGTAATCCACTCACCTCAGCCTCCCAAAGGCACGAGATTACAGGCTGAGCCACCGAGCCTGGTTGAACTTGTCATACTTTCAAAAATATTCATAAATCAAAAAATCAGCCGGGTGTGGTAGTATTGGAGTCTCCTCAAAAAATGAGTCTATTGCTCATATGGAGCAAAGTATAACTTTATGAACAGAATGAAAACATTTACTTTTTCTCTCTACCTGATCCTTCCAGAACTCAGAAACTATTTGTGTCTTCTTATTTTATAGCAATACAGTTATTTTCATAAGTTCAATAACAATCTGTTCTTCTTGTAACAGGATGCATTTGGAAACACTGGATATATTACCAAGGCTTTGGCTGGGGTGTCATATTTTCAGATATGACCAGACAACTTTGATGAATTAAGGTTGACATTATGGAGCCAATAAAGCCCCCTTGGAAAAACTTGTCTGGTACCTTGAATACACAGTTTACATGTATTCAAGTGTATACGTGTACACATGTATACAACTTATAGGTGGGTAAAGAATGTCATTTCCTGACAGGCCCTCGAACTCATGATATTTTGGGGACCTTGAGCAAAGAGAAATTCACCCAACTTTATAGAAACTATAGGCAGTTTGATGGGGAGTCCTTGGCTTAGCTTCATATCTCAAGAGACTTTTCAAAGTCTGATTCCTTATTAAAAGTTTCAGCCTATATGATCAATAAATATGTTTTTGCACTCATATAAATAAGCAGGACAGGTTTAATGAAACTAAACTTGTTTCACAAACAAATTATTCTTACTTTAAGTGTCTTTGATAGAAATGCGGGTGACTGTAGAGAGAAAATGTTTGTTTCAGAAGAAAGCTAGTACACTTGTTGTTAGACTTGAGCTCATTGTTTTTGAGGGTTTGTGTCTACCTTAAATCTGGACTAGATTCTGGGATTCTTACAGTTTCCTCCCATATCTGGCTACTCCAAGTTATCTCCAAGCTCGTATTTCTAATTTTTCTTCCACCCTTCTGGCTTGAAATCACTGAAAGCAAAACTCTTTTTCTGAAAAGAAAAAGCTGAAGCTGGGCGACTTGATACAGACTTCAGGAAAATCAGCATAGCAGCGTGTACGAACAGCCTTGCACCTGTTGCTGTATGGGCTCTTCAGAGAGTTCACCTGATGTAAGCAGAAAAGGAAAAGCTGTCAGGTTGCCATGGCTTGCACTGTCTCCAGCTGAATGACGACACTTCAAACCCAGATCTAGAAGTCATCTCAGTTGGCTCCTCTGTAGATTCAGGAAGCAGTCTGTAGGCTACTCGACACATTAACTTTCCTTTTTCTTTTGTTTCCGTAGACATGCCTCTTTCTGATTGCTGGCCCCATGTAGAGGCCTGACTTTGGTAGATGCCCACCTGCAACACCATCTCCTGAAATGAGGCACAGTTGTCATGTGCCTGACGGGACTGACTTATTCCCAGGACTGAAAGCCCCATTCCTTGGCTTATGAGACAGCCCACCAGCCACACTTCTGGACTGCGAAACTTTCTGAAGAGGGTTTAGATGAGGGAACGTTGGGCTCAGAAAATGACGCCTCAGAGTGTGGCGCTTTGGCACGCTGAGTACCTTGGACTGAAGGAACGGGCTCAGAAGTTCTTTCTGACCTTGACCTTCCCCTCCCCTCTCTCTCGTGCTGCCCTTTCTCCCCCGAGGCAGGCCGTAGAAACTGGAATCCCTGTTCTGCAGCATGGGTCATGGAAACTAGAACCTCTCTCCCCGAAAGCAGACATAAAACCTAGAAATATTACTGTAACCTTCCCCCACCCTTTTGTGTAGGAGGTGGTCCTACACCAAAAGAAATTCTCTGACCTACCTTGTCCGATAGTAGGTCACAAGACCCCATTTCGGAAGGGGTCCGGCCCTGGCCGATAGGAAGAAATGCCACACAGAGAAGTTGTCTATTCTTTAACAAACCTAAGCATAAAAATGGACAGTTCTCTCTAGTCCTTGTGTCTTTACTTCTGAAGGCTGTTTTGTCACATAAAACTCTGATTAAATAAATCTGTTATGCTGGTCTCTTTTTAACCTGTCTTTTACTGTAGGCATGTTGGTTGTGACCCTTATGATGGGTGAAGAAAGGTAGCACACATGTTCTGTCCCTACGATATGCATTATTTTTTGTATAAAGCAAATTGCATTTGCAAAATAGCACAAAAGGCAATCTCTAAGTTACTCTTCCTGATTTTCCTTGCTGCATTAATTAGATACTTGAAAATTAGTCTAAATCTGCAAATTATTCTGGAAAGTAATCTTCTTTTAAGGCAGTGTTAACATTTTAGAGATGAGTAGAGTTATTAAAGCAAAGATAGCAAGGAAATGACAGTTAAGAAAACAAAACTACTGGTAAGAAAAAGGTGAAAATTTTAGCTAGAAAAAAATGTATACCAATTAAAAAATTTGGTAAAAAAAAAATCTTCATAGGTAAGAATAAAAGGCTGATGTATATTTTGGAGTCTACTTCAAGTCATCTTTGTCATCCTCCTCTTTTGAGACCTACTGGTACCACAATAAGATATTAAATTCCGACTCCATCCATAGGGCTTATTGTCTAGTAAGAGGCATAGAAAAGATACATTAAAAATTTATGCAAGACAGCATTTACTGAGTTCCAAATTTTGCAATTATAACAGAAATATTGAGAGGCATTATGACTGTTAGCT
The DNA here is from genome assembly GCA_027257055.1 of Cephalopachus bancanus. Classification (NCBI taxonomy): domain Eukaryota; kingdom Metazoa; phylum Chordata; class Mammalia; order Primates; family Tarsiidae; genus Cephalopachus; species Cephalopachus bancanus. The sequence continues at coordinate 2,422,879 of JAPVLO010000090.1, forward strand.
GGATGGTCATAGCAAATGTCTATGACTTAAATAAGACCCAAGCTGAAGACTGAGCTTTGAAAGTAGAAGAAAGGGAAGACATTTTAGGTCGAAGGAGTGATGTGGGAAGGTGGTCAGGAGTTTGTATGTCTGATAGAAAGCAATACATGACTAATTTACGTGGGAACAAAGAATTTTGTGCTTGAAAAATAAAAGTGATGAAAATATGCAGGTAGGAACCAGAATTTCCTGTTTTCTTAAGTTTTAGTTCAGATTAGATTAAGAAAACCTGCTAAGAAGTGATTTTTGACCCAGTTAGGTTTTGAAATCCCTCCAGGACTAACTGCATGTCTTGGCTAGAGTGATTGATGTCTCCTGGGGCTAATGGCGGAGGCATTGTTTCTCAGTGCAGGGTTCTCTGGCCCAGAACAACATGTCTATGAATAGATATCTGAGGACCACAGAAGCACCTGCTAGTCAAAGCCTCAGGCACTGCAGTCTTCCTGGTAGCTTTTTTGTTCTCTGTCTCTGCCTCGAGCTTTCTTTTCAACAACTTTTGTTGAAGGGACCCTGTGCTCTCATAAAGATGATAATCTCTTTCTTCCTTTCTCAGCAGCATAAAAATACTGCACTTATGTGATGTGGTTTTGTAGGAGAAATGATGTAAAGCTTGAGTAGTCATGAGATGAAACATTTTAAGGGCCACCAGGCAAGGGTGATTTTTCATCATCAGTTCCTTATAGGATTCATATTAGTAATAATTTTTCTTTCCAAAGCCTTTTAGTATCGACAGTTCTCTTCAGCATTTATGAAGTCCCCAAGTATATATATAATATGACAGAGAGAGAACACTGAACGCTCTGTTTTCTCTGTGTTGACATTAATCCGATAATTTTCCAAAATAGTGCAGGCAGTGTCTATAGAAAATTAACTAATTAGATACAGTCTAGGTGACTAAAACTAAACAGTGAGCAAGTTGAAGCATTTATGATAGCATAAAAATGCTGGAGGGATTGTCTTGGAGCACACTGGCACCAGCAGTCAAGGTAGTTTCTGCTAACATCAAGCTATTTGATGATTTCAGCCATACTCATGGTCAGTGATTTCTAAATCTAAATTCTAAACTTCCAAACTGAGATGTACACAGCTAAGCTCCCAAATCCTTCTTGCGTACTCCATACTTGCATATTCATTTGTCTACCAGAATCTCTGTTTGGATGCCACACAGACACCTCTGGATGAGCACATCCAAAGCCAAGTTCATCCTTCCCTTCCCTTTTGCCATCCTCTGCACTTCCTCCAGAATTCCTATCCACGGTTATCCTCACTATCCACCTAGTTGCCCAAACTGTAAATTTAGCAGTTTTATCCTAAATTTCTCCCTGTTCTCCTCCCTGCATTCCACCTAATAATGTGGAATATTCACATCTTACCCATCCCTTCCTTTTATCCCTGAATGGTTGCTGAGTCTCAGTAATCTTCTGCCTCCTACTAAACACTCTGCAACGTTAACTTTGTAATGATCTTTCTCAAACATGTAAATATCATGCTGTAATGCTGTGAGTCAAAATGCTTTCATTATACCCCTGTCCTATAGGATACAGCGTAAACGTCTTGACAGTCAATCTGTACCTCGGCATCTGTTCTCTGCTCCCTTGCCTAGCTCTTTCACTTCCTGCCGTCTCACATTTCCCATCTGCCTCGCCTCTCACAATCTCACGCCTCCAATCACACCAACCCAGATTCCTCTACCACTGGGTGGTAGACTGAGCAATGGCCCCCAAGAAAGTCAGGTTGTAATCCTTGGAACCCATAAACGTCACCTGATTTGGAAAAAGAGTCTTTGCAGATATAATTAAATTGAGGATGAAGAGAATGTCCTGGACTATCTGGGTGGGCCCTAAGTGCATTCACATGTATCCTTAAAAGAGGGAGACAGGCTGGGCTCGGTGGCTCAGCCTGTAATCCCGCACCTCTGGGAGGCTGAGGTGAGTGGATTGTCTGAGCCTGCGGGTCTGAGACCCACCTGGGCAGCAAGACCTCATCTCTACAATAAATCAAAAAAAAAAAAAATCAGATGGGCGTGGTAGTGCATGCCTGTAGTTCCGGCTACTCGGAAGGCTGAGGTGGAAGGATTGCCAGAGCCCAGCAGGTCGAGGCTGCGGTGGCCAGGACTACAGGCGTGCATTACCATCCATGCCTGGCAAATGTTTTGATTTTTTTTTTTTTTTTTTAATAGAGACTAGGCCTCCCTGTGTTGACGAGTTTGGTCTCTAACTTCTGTGCTCAAGCAATCCTCCTGCCTCAGCCTCCCCAGGTGCTGGGGTTACAGGTGTGAACCAGAGTGCTCTGCCCATTTGACATTTTTAAAACTCTAGCAAAAAAAAATCATTCTTCAGAAAAATCTATTGTTGAAATCAACTTTGTGAAAATGGTCTTAAAATAATAATGGTTGTTTATTTTACCTGAGGAAATTTAAATGCAGAGTTGCTTTCTACTCCATACTACTGCAAATGGCTTTCAAAGAAAATAAAATACATCAGATGTCTTATATGATTGCTTTAAAGATCAGAAGTATATTGAGGAAATATTTGACATTTTGATGACCTGACTATAATTTTGTGCATTTTTTAGATGTCTTCACAAAACTATTTGTTCACAAGAGAAAATGTTCAAATTTCCTAAAACTATTTAGTAAAATATATGATTTGATGATGTATATACATTTAATGTGCTGTGTTGCAATTGTCCTTTTAATATGTCCCACCTTAGGTGTTAAATATTTTAAGGACAGGGATTATGTATTATTCACCTTTTTATGCCTGCTACTAAGCAGAGCAGACTGCCTAGCACATCATTAGTCATTGGAGGAATGTACAATACAGTTATAATGTAACATTAATGGCTATAATAAAAAAGACAGATAATATCATGAGTTGGCAGGAGGAGGAGAAACTGGAGCCCTCATGTATTTTTGCTAGGAATGTAAAATTGCACAGTTACTTCGATAAAAACAGTTTGTGTTTTTTTAAAAAAATTAAACATAAAATTGCCATGTGACCCAGCAATTCCACTCCTGGGAATTTACTCAAAAGGAGTGAATCCATTCTTTGCTCACTAATATCCTCTCTTGCTCTCTTCCCTGGTCCCCACTCTAATTCCCACAATGTACATGCTTCTTTATTTTCCTTTTTTGCCCTGTCCTGAAGTCAAAGTAATATAGCTAAATTGAAGATGTACATGGGTGAAGTCCTGAAGTGTAAGGCAGTACTGTCACATTCATGTGTAGGATTAATTGATTTTGAAATAAACATTTTATCTATGATAAAATTGATAATTTTGAGGAAACATCTAATGTGTATTTTCATGCTAGACGGGTCATTTTTGTGTCTCACAATTATGGAATCACAGAACTTTACAGCTAAAACATATTTTAAGGTTATATTACATTAAATAAGCATAAAACTACTCTACTAGGTTGAATGGTATCTTCAAAATAAATATGTTCATTGTAACCTCAAAATATGGTTGTATTTAGACATAGGGTCTTTGCAGTTATAATTAGTTAAGATGAGAAACTACTGGAGTAGGATGGGTCATATCCAATATGACTTGTATCCTTTTTCCCTCTTTATTTCAAAAGCTTTAGAGGGTGCAAATGGCTTTTGGTCTGGGCTTTAAGTATATCCATCCCACCCCCCGACCTGTGCACATTGTACCTGATAGGTGGTTTTCCTTCCCTCCACCACCTTTCCCCTTCCCCTTCTGAGTCTCCAGTGTCCATTATACCATTCTTTTTTTTTTTTTGAGTTGGAGTCTCACTCTGTTGCTCAGGCTAGAGTACAGTTGGCACACTTACGGCCACCCCAGCATCGACCTGCTGGGCTCAGGTGATCCTTCCACCGCAGCTTTCCAAGTAGCTGGAACTACAGGTTCACAATACCGTGCCTGGATAATTTTTTAAAAATTTATTGTAGAGATGAGATCTCGCCAAGTTGCCTGGGTTGGTCTTGAACCTGCAGACTCAGGCAATTCACTCGCCTCAGCCTCCTGAAGTGCTGGGATTACAGGCTGAGCCACCGAGCCTGGCCCGTTATACCATTCTTTATGTCTTTGCTGATCCTTAGTTTAGCTCCCACTTATAGGTAAGAACTTGTGGTGTTTGGTTTTCTGTTTCTGCATTCGTTCACTCAGGATTATGTTCTCCAATTTCATCCAAGTTACTGCAAAGAACATTATTTCATTCTTTTTGATAGCCGAATAGTAGTTCATAATGGATATATACCCCATTTTCATTATTCATTGATTGGTTGATGAGCGTTTAGGTTGGTTCCACATCTTTGCAATTGTGAATTGTGCTGTGGTGAACATGCAGGAGCAGGTGTCTTTTTCATATAATGACCTCTGTTCCCTTGGGCAGATACTTACTATTGGAATTGCTACATCAAATGGTAGCTCAACTTTTAGTTCTTTGAGAAATCCCCATTCTTATTTCCACAGAGGTTGTACTAACTTACACTCCCACCAGCAGTATAAGCATTCCCTTTTCTCTGTACCTGCACCAGCAATAATAATAATAATTAAATGAATAACATTATTTTTATCACAGTTATATCATTATTATTTGTAATGATGGCTATTCTGACTGGTATGAGGTGGTATCTAATTTTGTTCTTAATTTGCATTTGCCTGACTATTAGTGATGTTGAACATTTTTTCATATGTTTGTTGACCATTTGTATATCTTCTTTTGAGAGGTGTCTGTTAATGTCTTTAGCCAACTTTTTAATAGGGTTATTTGCTTTTTTCTTGCCGATTTGTATGAGTGCTTTGTAGATTCTTGATATTAGTTCTTTGTCATATGTGTCCCATTTTGTAGATTGCCTGTTTGCTCTGTTGATTATTTCCTTTGTTGTGCAGAAGCTTTTTAGTTTAATCAAGTCCCACTTGTTTATTTGTGCTTTTGTTGCATTTGCTTTAGGGGTTTTAGCCATAAATTATTTACTAGGCCAATATCCTCAGAGTTTTTTCTAGGTTTTCTTCTAGGACGTTTATGGTTTCAGGTCTGACCTTTAAGTCTTTAATTCATCTTGAGTTAATATTTATTTATTTTTATTTATTTATTTTTTGAGTTGAAGTCTTACTCTGTCGCCCAGACTGGAGTGCAGTGGCCGCTCCCGGCCACCACAGCCTCAACCTGCTGGGCTCCGGTGATCCTTCTGCCTCAGCCTTCCAAGTAGCCAGAATTACAGGCACGTGCTGCCATGCCCGGCTAATTTTTTATTTATTGTAGAGATGAGGTCTCACCAAGTTGTCCAGGCGGGTCTCGAACCCGCGGCTCAGGCAATCCACTCACCGCAGCCTCCCAAGGCGTGGGATTACAGGCTGAGCCACCGAGCCCAGCTGAGTTAATATTTATATATGGGAAGAGATAGGGATAAAGTTTCATTTCTTCTGCATGTAGTGATCCAGTTTTCCCAGCACCATTTGTTGAATAGGGTATCCTTTTCCCAGTATATGTTTTCATCTGCTTTGTCAAAGATCAGTTGGTTGTAGGTATTTGGGTTTATTTCTAGGTTCTCTTTTCTGTTCCATTGGTTCATGTGTCTGCTCTTGTACCAGTACCATGCTTTTTGTTACTACAGCCTTGTAGTATAATTTGAAGTCAGATAATGTGATGTCTCCCACTTTGTTCTTTTTGCTTAGGATTGCTTTGGTTATTCTGGCTCTTTTTTTGGTTCTATATGAATTTTAGGATTGTTTTTTATAATTCTGACATCAGTAGTTTGATAGGGATTGCATTGACTCTATAGATTGCTTTGAGTAATATGTTCATTTTAACAATTTTGATTCTTCCAGTGCATGAGCATGGGATGTTTCTCCATATGTTGTCCTCTATAATTTCTTTTTATCAGAATTTTGTAGTTCTCCTCATAGAGATCTTTTACCTCCTTAGTTAAATATGTTCCTAGGTATTTTAGCTTTTGTAGCTGCTATTCTAAAGGGAATTGACCTCTCAATTTGATTCTCTGCTTGGTTGCTATTGGTGTATATCAGTGCTACTGATTTATGTATGTTGATTTTGTAACCTGAAACTTTATCAAATTCATGTATCAAGTCCAGGAATCTTTTGGAGGAGTCTTTATGATTCTCTTTGTATAAGGTCATATAATCAGCATACAGAGATAGTTTGATTTCTTCTTTTCCAATTTGGATACTCTTTTTTTTTTCTTGCCTGATTGCTCTGACTAGAATTTTCAGTACTATGCTGAATAGGAGTGGTGAAAATGGGCATCCTTGCCTTGTTCAATTTCTGAGGGGGAATGACTTAAACTTTTCTGCATTTAGGATGATATTGGCAGTGGATTTGTCATATATGGCTTTTATTATTTTGAGGAATGTTTCCTCTATGCCTATTTTGCTGAGGGATTTTTATCATGAAGGGATGCTGTATTTTATCAAATGCTTTCTCTGCATCTATTGAAATGATTGTATGATTTTGTTTTCTAATTATGTTTCTTTAGTGGATTACATATATTGACTTGTTTACTGAACTATCCTTATGACCCTGGGATAAAACCCACTTTGTTGTGGTGTATTGTTATTATTTTTTTATGAGCTGTTGAATTCAGTTTGCTAATATTTTGTTGAGTATGTTCATGTCTATTTTTATAAGGGATATTAGTCCATGGTTTTCTCTTTTTGTTGTGTATTTTCCTGGTTTTGGTATCAGAGTGGTACTGACCTGGTAGAAAGAGTTAAGAATTCCTTCCTCTTCAATCTTGTGGAATAGCTTCAGTAAAACTGGTACCAGTTCTTTGAAGGTCTGAAAAAATTCAGCTGCGAGTTCATCAGGTCCTGGACTTTTTTTGTTGTTAGGAGACTTGCAATTACTGTTTTAATGTTGCTATTCATTATTGGTCTGTTCAGGGTTTCATTTTCTTTCTGATTCAAGGTTAGTGGGTTGTATGTTTCCAAGAATTTATCCATTTTCTCTAGGTTGTCTAGTTTGTTCCATAGAGGTATTCACAATAGTCTCAGACAATCTTTTGAATATCCATAGTATCAGCTGTAATGTCTATTTTCATTTCTGATTGAGCTAATTTGAATCTTCTCTTTTGTTTCTTAATTAATCTAGTTAGTGGTCTATCAATTTTGTATATCTTTTCAAAGAATCAACTTTTTGTTTCATTGACCTTTTCTTTTTGTTTTACATTTCAGTTTCATTTAGTTTTGTTCTGATTTTTATTCTTTCTTTCATTTTGCTAGACTTGGTTTTGGTTTATTTGTGTTTTTCTAGTTGGTTGAGGTATGATGTTAGGTTGTTAGTATGTGATCTTTTAGTCTTATTAATGTAGGTCTTAAGCATTATAAATTTTCCTCTAAGCATAGCTTTGGTGGTTTCCCAGAGGTTTTGATAACTTGTTTTATTGTTGTCACTTGTTTTGAGAAATTTTAAAATTTTTATCTTGATTTCATTGTTGACCCAAGAACACTCAGGAGCAGATTGTTTAACTTGCATGTTTTTCTTTGCTTTCACGAGTGCTTCTTGAAGTTAATTTCTAGTTTTATTCCTCTGTGGTCTGAAAAAGTACTTGGTATGATTTTGATTTTTTTGAATTCAATGAGACTTGATTTGTGACCTATCATATGGTCTCTATTGGAGAATATTACATTTGCTGATAAGAAAAATGTATAATCTGAAGTTCTGGAGTAGAATGCTCTGTAGATATCAGTTAATTCCATTTGCTCTAGGGTCCAGTTTAACTCCAACATTTTCTTTTTCCTTCTTTCTTTCTTTTTTTAACATCTTCTTTAATTCTGTTGTTCAGGGATGGAGAGGTGACTTTTACTTCTGCTTGCTCAATCTCCTATTCTTCTTTATGTGGATCCTCTGGTTTTGTTCAGTTCTGAAGTTGGACTGTGGGTGGGTGGGGTGCTGTACTTTTTGCAGTTTTAATATTTAATTAAGGGGAGAGCTGTGATTCAGAAAGTATCTGCAGATCCCAGTATCCACTGATAATTTTGTGGGCCCCCTGGAACCCACTTCCACTGTCTTACAATCTGCCCATACTGTGGGGTTATAGGTTTGCCCCCTGAAAGCAAAATGAGAGAAGAAAAAGGAAAAGAATGGAAAAAGGAAGGAGGGGAATGAGAGGAAGGTGGAGAGAGAGAAAAAGAAGGAAAACAGACAGGTGTACCAACTAACAAATGAAAAGAGACACAAAGACAGAAAAGATAAGAAAAACTAAAACATGCAGACAGTCATACTAACACACAAACTGATAGAGACTCCCCTATTGATATACTCTCCCTCAAAAATACCTATACACAAACAGAAAGTCTAAAAAATAGGAATAAAAGAACAGAAACAAAGCAAGTATGAAAACGTAATGAAAAACAGAGAGTAACAGAGAAGAAAAAAGAAAAACAAATAAATAGAAAGGAGCAAAACAGAAAAAAAAAGAAACACAGTCCCTCTCCTCTGCTCTCAGAGCAGGCTGATAGGGTTGCTCACAGTGTGGGTTAGATGCCCCAGGCCTACTGTGGGAGGAGGGTGATCAATTCTGGACTCATCCAGCTTGCTGCCTGTCAAGTCTCCCACGCAGATCTGACATGTCTGTGTTTGATCCAGCATGGGGGAGGGGCGTCTGTCTCTCCAAATTTGATGAGGTTACTTCTAGGGCCCAAGCTGGAAGCTGGGTGGGGCTGGGCGGGCAATGCAGGTCTCTGCCTGGTCTGGGGACAGAGAAAATGGCTCCATCGGCGTTTCCTCACTCCTCACCGGTGATGGGGCTCCTCTCCAGCTGTCCCCAACTGCTCTCTCCACGGATCCCGGGCTCCAGCCACTTTGCCGTCACAGGTGATGGTGTAGGCTGGGCTCCAGGTGATGAGGATCAGCTGAATTCGGCAGGTTTTTCTCAGGAGAGTCCCAAGAGCAGCAGACTATCCTGTGTGCTCCGGGCTCTAATCTCAGGGTGGTGGGGGTTGCAGTGACCTGTGGAGGACAGCCCTGGGTGCATGAACCCCAGTCTCCCTCAGATGGACTTTCACTCACCCACCAGCACATGCCCACTCATGCAGAGAGTCTTTATGGACACTCACTTTTGCAGAGACTCTCACAGTCTGACCTGTCTTGTTGCCATCATGCCAGAAATCCTAACTCCAACATTTTCTTGTGACTTTCTTCCTTAATGATCTCTTGCTGTCAGTGGAGTGTTGAAGTCTTCCACTAGTATTGTGTTGCAGTCTGTTACTTTTTTTTAGGTAGACATTTTTTCGTTTTGTTTTGTTTTTGTTTTTTGACTTGTAGTCTCACTCCATCGCCCAGGCTGGAGTGCAGTGGCACGCTCATGGCCACCTCAGCATCAACCTGCTGGTCTCAGGTGATCCTTCCACCTCAGCCTTTGAAGTAGCCAGAACTACAAGCACACGCTACCACACCACGCTAATTTTTTGATTTATTATAGAGATGAGGTCTCGCCAAGTTGCCTGGGCTGCTCTCGAACCCGTGGGCTCGGGCCATCCCCTCACTTTGGCCTCCCAGAATGCTGGGATTACAGGCTTGAGCCATGGTGCCCAGCCTAGAATTTGTTTATAAAGCTGGAGGCTCTGGTGTTAGGCACATAAGCATACATATATATATTTAAGATTGTTACGTCTTCTAGTTAGATTGATCACTTTATTATTATATAACTATCTTGGTCTTTTTTGTACTGTTGTTAATTTAAAGTCTGTTTTATCTGATAAGAGAATGGCTATTCCTGCTTATTTTTGGTTTCCATTTGCATGGAATATTTTATCCACCTCTTCACCTTGAGTTTCTAGGAATCTTTGTGTGTTAAGTGGGTCTCTTGGAGGCAGCAGATATTTGGATTTTTTAAAAATCCATTCTTCCGGTCTTTATCTTTTTAGTGGGTCATTGAAACCATTTACATTCAGAGGTAATAATAATATGTAAGGTGCTATTCTATTCATCATACTGGTTGTTTTATTTATTCAGTTACTTTATTGTGTTGGTTCCATAAGGCCAGTGAGCTTTATGATATCCAGGATTTTTCCATGGGTGTATTTAGACTTTTAATTTCAGTATCTAGAACTCCTTTGAGTATTTTTTGTAGAGCCAGTCTAGTGGTGACAAATTCCCTTAGTGTTTGCTTGTCTGAAAAAGACTTCATTCCTCCTTCATTTATGAAATTTAGTTTTGTGGGATACAAAATTCTTAGCTGACTCTTATTCTGTTTGAGGAGATTGAAGATTGGGCTCCAAGCTCTTCTGGCTTGTCAGGTTTCTTCTGAGAAGTCTGCTGTTAGTTTGATAGATTTGCTTTTATAAGTTATTTGATACTTTGGTCTCACTGCTCTTAAAATTTTTTACTTCACATTAACTTTGTATAATGGGATGACTATATGCCTCGGAGATCACCTTTTTGCTATGAATCATAGCTGGATTTCTTTATCTGGATGTTTAACTCTCTGGCAAGGCCATGAAAGTTTTCCTCCACTATTCCCTCTAAAGTTTCTCCAAACCTGTTGCTTTCTCTTCCTAGGAACACCTATGACTTTTAGGTTTGGACATCTTACATAATCTCACATTTCTTGGCAATTTTATTTTATTCTCTTTATTCTTTTTTCTTTATTGTTGTCTGCTTGGGTTAATTCAAAAGGTTTGTCTTCAAGTTCTGAGACCCCTTCTTCTGCTTGTTCTAGTTTACTGTTAAAATTTTCTGCTGCAATTTGTATTTCTGTGAATTATTATTTTATTTCTAGAATTTTAGCTTTTTTTTTGGTAAGGTGTCTATCTCTTTGAAGAATTTTTTTATTCCTGTCCTGAATAAATTTCTTTATGTTGGTTTTCAATCTTCTTCTGAAACTCATTGATCAATTTTATAATCATCCTTTTGAATTTTATGTCTGGAATTTCTTTTTTGTTTTTTAAATTTTTTTTATTTTATTTTAAAGATATGGGGTACAATACCTGGAATTTCAATAAAATTTATATATACATATAGTCAGAATTATTTTTCTGGTTTCTTCTCATTTGGGTAGACTATTTCTTCTTATTTGTGGTTGACAGGGGGCTGACTTAGGCACTATAAAGTTCCCTTGGTTATATATTGCCTTGGTGTGGTGAGTTTCTTAGTTCCCAGCTGTGGCAGTCCTGTGCTGGATACCTGCACTGGCTCACGGCGTTCTGAATGTCTGAAGTGGCTTGGAAAGTGATGTTAACTGGGGTCTGAGGTCAGGCCTTCCCCAAAGCTGAGGTATTATATTCAGTGTGGTGGTCTGTGTTGTTGACCTCTGGCCAGGAGGTTGCACCTGTGGGACGTAGGCTGCTGCAGTGGTGGCTGTGGGGTTTCTTTTTGGCTAGTGTTGCTCCACGGAGGTGCCCAGCCAACCCAGGTGGAGAATGGGGCTCTCAGGGTTACCCAATTTCTCTGGGTTTTTTGAGCCTTTGAGAGGAGTACAGGGGTAGGGGGAAAGAAGCTTGAGCACTCTGTAAGTGTGCACTCTTGGCTACCCCAGTGTGGATTAAAAGGGCAGCCCAGGCTACTGGGGTAACACTGTTGGATAGGCCAGGCACAGAAGAGTTTACACAGGGAGTGAGAGGTCGCTGTGGCAAAGTATCCCACCCAGCTTTCTGCTTAGCCTCAGGCTGTTTGCCTTTTGAATGTCAAGGGGTAGTCTCAGGTCTTCTCACAGCAGCATGCCCCACACAGGAAATGTCTGTGACCATGGAGTTTGCCTTGAGGCCTGCCCCCTCCCAGGCTGGCTAGAAAGCAGCCAGGCAATGGTTGAGTTTCTGGGATATGGTGGCCGGCACTGTACCACTCCACATGGGTTTTGGCAGAGCATGGCTGTGGGTAGGGCTGTTTCCCTGAGAGATTAGAGTCCCACAAGGCCCAGGGGACCCCCCCCAAGTTCATGGCTGGAGCACAAAACTCCTGAATTCCCCTCACTCACCTTCCCCACTGTGTCCAGAGTCTACTGGTAGTCTGTGATCTGGATGAGAGTCTTGCTGGTTCCAGCTCAGGTTGATGGAAAATTTTCTCTTCATTGCACCATATGGTTGTCATCACTTTTTTGATGAGTTGGGGTGCATACTGCCGGTCTGTTCCTTCTGGATGTGGAGGAAGCTCTCTTGGTTTACTTTGTAGGTTAAACACACTCTAGCTGCCTTTGTCGGCCACCTTAATCCTCTCTGACTTGTATCCTTATAATCAGAGGAGAGAACATAAAGAGACACAGATGGGAAAAGGGTCTAGGAGGATGGAAATAGATTGAGGCAATGCAACTTCAAGCCAAGGATTGCTGGTACCACAAAAAGTATGGAAGAATAAAGGAAAGATCATTCTTTGGAAACTTTAGAGGGAGAATGTCGTTGCTGACAACTTGACTTCAGACTTCTAGCATCCAAAATTTATGAGAGTATAAATTTTTGTTGACTTAAGCTATTCATTTATGATACTTTGTTATGGCAGTGCCAAGAATCTAATACACTAACATTTATTGAAAATAGAAATATATATTTTCATTCATATCAGAGTCTATTGAATAATTTATTTTCTTAAGAAACTTTCTGGCTTTAAAATTATTTCAGAGCTAGCTGAGCTCAGAAACTCACCTTTCACAGATGCCATGCATCTGTTTTGATTGATGTCATAAACATTTGCCCAAGAATCAGACTGAGTTGATTACTGACAAAAACTTAGGCTGTAATTTAGAAAGTTGGTAAGAAAATTATCTAGGAGTAAGTTAGTGGTAGAATTGAAGGATTAGATGCTTAGGACTTTTAACATAATAAAAGATGAATGCCATGTATTATGAACAAGGCTTATGTATATTGTTTTAAATAATATTAATATAAAGGTATTGAAAGGTGTTATGTAGGGACTTTTTTGATACAAGTGGACTTACTTGAATCTTTTTCCTTTAATATGAGTTAATGTGTGAGATCATACTGTTAAAGGAAACATCTTGGAATCCTTAGCTAGACTACTATGACAGTGTTAATTAGTTAAATTGAACATAATTAGTTTTCTTAAATGAATTTTTGTGTAATAATATTGGTTGAATTTCCCCTTTACTGTAAAATGAGTTTTGCACATTTTAGCATTTAAAATAATATATTCATCTGATTAGTAGTTTTTATTTTTATTTTTATTTTTATTTTTTGAGTTGGAGTCTCACTCTGTCGCCCAGACTGGAGTGCAGTGGCCACTCCCTGCCACCACAGCCTCGCCTGCTGGGCTTCGGCGATACTTCCACCTCAGCCTTCCAAGTAGCTGGAATTACAGGCATGCGCTACCACGCCCAGCTGATTTTTTGATTTATTGTAGAGATGAGGTCTCGCTGCCCAGGCGGGTCTCGAACCTGCGGGCTCAGGCAATCCACTCACCTCAGCCTCCCAAAGGCACGGGATTACAGGCTGAGCCACCGAGCCCGGCTAGTTTTTATTTTTTTAGTAGAAAAATAATTTATAAAATGCACAGGCAATTAGAACAATTTATGCTGTTTTTCACACAATTTTCTTATAACATTAGAGGAAATTCTAATCAAATTTTGTCAAATTAGTTGTACCTATTGCAATAAGGAGACAAACTTATAAGATCTTTCTAAGAATTTCTGACAAGATGGCGACAGGACAGGTTGGACTGTGAGAGTCTCTGCAAAAACAAGTGTCCATAAAGACGCTGCATGAGTGGGAGTGTGCCAGTGGGTGAGTGAAAGTCCCATCTAAGGGAGACTTGTGTTCATGCACCCGGGGCTCTCCTCCAGAGGTAACTGCAATCCCTGACTGCCCTGAGATTGGAGCTGCTGGCATGCAGGATCATCTGCTGTTCTTGGGACTTTCCTGAGAAAATCCTGCCGAATACAGCTAATTTTTATCACTTGGCGCCTGGCCCATACCATCATCTGTGACAGCAAAGTGGCTGGAGCCCTGGATACAATCCATGGAGAGAGAAGATCAGGGAGAGCTGGAGAGACTGCCCATCCCCAGTGAGGAGATGCCAACTGCAGCTACTTTCTCTGTCCCAGGATCAGGCAGAGACCTGCATTGCCCCACCCAGCTCTACCCAGCCTCCAACTTGGGACCTAAGGTAATATCATCAAATCCTGAGAGGCAGGAAACCCCTCTCCCAGGCTGGATCAGACACAGACATGTCAGATCTGGGAGACTGGACAGACAGGAAGCCTGTTGGTATGTCTGTCTGTTTTCCCTCTTACTCTTCCATCTCTCTACCTTCCTTTCATCCCTCCTCCTTTCTTTTACCATTCTTTTCCTTTTTCCTACCTCATTTTTCTTTCAGGGAGCAAACCTATACCCCCACTGCATGGACAGATTGTAAGGCAGTGGAAAGTGAGTTCCAGGGGACCCACACACCTGTCAGTGGATACTGGGATCTGCAGATACTTTCTAAATCACAGCTCCCCCATCAAATCTCAAAACTGCAGGAAGTACAACCCCCCATTCACAGTCCAGGTTCAGAATTGAACAAAGCCAGGGAATCCACATAAGGAAGACTAGGAGTTGAGCAAACAGAAGTAAAAGCTACCTGCCCATCCCTGAACAACAGAATTAAAGAAGAGGAAAAAAAGGGGGAAGGGGAGGGGATGGGGAGAGGAAAATCTACACAAATGAAGAAAAACCAAAGGAGGAATATGGGTCTCACACTGATCCTGGGAGGTCAGACACTGAGAATATAGGCTTTGGAATGCAAACAATGAAGAGCCCCCAGAATGACTAGTCTCAAACCACAAACCCAGATATCGAGACATTAATCGAGAGAATAAATAGAATTGAGGGGAGACAAGAAAAAAGAATGAAGGAGTTGATAACTGAGATAACAGCAGTAAAGAATACAGTGAATGAAATAAATAATAAACTGATAAGCATGGAAAGCAGAATTAGTCAAGCAGAAGAAACAATCTCAGAACTTGAGGACCAAAATATGGAACTAACCCAAACTGTCAAAAACATAGAAATAAAGCTTAAAAAGACAGAACAAAGCCTTCAGGAAATGAGCAATTATTTCAAGAGGCTGGACCTAAGAGTAATTGAACTTCTGAGGCAGAATACAGAGAGGCAGAGACCACCCTGGAACAAACACAGCATGAAATTATCCAAAAGAACTCTCCTCATCTCATCAGTGATGTGACCATTCAAACACAAGAGATTCAGAGAATCCTTGCGAGACAACAAATGAGAAGACCAACTCCTAGACACATAGTCATTTGCCTACACAAAGTAGTATAAAGGAAAAAATCCTAAAGACAGCAGGAGGAAAAGGTCAGACTACCTGTGGGAAGACCAATTAGAATAGCAGCAGACTTATCTACAAAAACACTTCAGGCAAGGAGAACTTGGAGCCCAATCTTCAAAGTTCTCAAAGATAAACAATCTCAACCAAGAATTACCTACCCAGCTAAGCTAAGCTTCATCAGTGATGGAGAATTATATTATTTTCCAGAGAAAATCCCTAAGAACTTAACGCTGCCTCCAGACCAGCTTTACAAGAAATACTTAAGAAAGTATTAAATACAGAATGCAGGGAAAAGATTGAAAACACACATGAAACAACTCAAAAATCAAAAGAAAGACAACAAACAGGAGCAACAACAACTTTATAAGACCCTCATGACAGGGATAAACTCTCACATTTCAATAATTAGCCTGAATGCACTATAATCATTAAATGCACCACTGAAAAGACATGGAATGGCAAAATGGATAAAGTATCATAAGGCAACAATATATTGTCTCCAAGAGACTCATCTCACAGAAAGGACACTCACAGACTCAAAGTAAGAGGATGGGAAACAAAATTTCGGGCAAACGGAACACAAAAGAAAGCAGGAGTCATGATCTTAATATCAGACAAAATACCCTTTAAGCTATCAAAAATTTAACAAGATACAGAAGATCACTACATAATGATAAAAGGTTCAATCCATCAACAAGAAATATCCATCCCAAACATATATGCACCCAACACAAGAACACCAACTTTCATAAAGTAGCTTCTAGGCAAACTTAAAAAAAGATATTGACTCTAACACTATCATAGCTGGGACTTAAATACCCCATGTACAACCTTAGATCATCAAAGAAAAAAATCAACAAAGACATCTGGAACCTCAACATGACGCTTGACCAAATGGACTTAATTGATACCTACAGAACACTCCACCCAATGATCATGGAATATAAATTCTACTCATCACCACATGGAGCATACTCTAAGATTGACTACATCCTCAGCCATAAATCAAGCATAAACAAATTTCACAAGATAGAATTCTGCCATGCATCTTCTCAGACCACAGTGGAATAAAAATAAATATTGATTCCAACAAAGTTCCCCCAAAATCCACAAAGACAAGAACACTAAACAGCATGTGCCAAGCAACTCCTGGGTCAACATGGAAATCAAAACAGAGATTAAAAGATACCTGGAAACAGATGAAAATGGAGAAACATCTTACCAAAACCTCTGGGATGCCATGAAAACAGTACCAAAAGGGGAATTCATGTCTCTACGAACACACATGAAGAAAATGGAAAGATCACAAGTTAACAACCTAACAAGTCACCTAAGGAAGCTGGAAAAATAAGACTACCAAATGCTAACTTCAGCAGAAGAATCTAGGTCACCAAAATAAAAGCCCAAGTCTGGGACATAGAAGACAAAAGGAAATAAAAAAAATTAATGAAACAAAAAGCGGTTCTTTGAAAGGATAAACAAGATTGATGGTCCCTAGCTAGGGTGACCAAGAAAAAGCCCAAATAAACACAATTAGAAATGCAAAAGATGAAGTCACAACTGACCATGAAGTGGTCATGGGTCATGGGTGACCATTATCAGAGACTACTATGTACACTTGTATGGAAACAAACATGAAAATCTAAGGAAAATGGAGGACTTTCTGATATCACACAACCTCCCCAGGTTGAAACAAGAAATCGAGACCCTAAATAGATCAGTGACAATCCAGGAAATTGACTGTGTCATAAGAAAACTACCTACAAAAAAAAGCCCTGGACCAGATGGCTTTCTAGCAGAATTCTACAAAACATACAAGGAAAAACTGATACTAATCCTACTGAAAGAATTCCAGACAATTGAGAAAGATGGAACTCTCCCCAAATCATTTTATGAAGCTAACATCACACTGATATCCAAACCAGGTAAAGAGCCAACAAAGAAAGAGAAATAAAGGCCAGTATCATTGATGAACATAGATGCTAAAATTCTCAACAGGATCCTAGTAAACCATATTCAACAACACATCTCAAAAATCATCTACCATGACTAAGTAGTCTTCATCCCTGGAATGCAAGGCTAGTTCAGCATTTGTAAGACCATAAACGTGATTAAATACATTAACATATGTAAAAACAAAACCCACATGATTATATCATTAGATGCAGAAAAAACTTTTTTTTTTTTTTTGAGTTGGAGTCTCACTCTGTCACCCAGACTGGAGTGCAGTGGCCACTCCTGGCCACCGCAGCCTCGACCTGCTGGGCTCCGGCGATCCTTCCGCCTCAGCCTTCCCAATACCGAATTACAGGCATGTGCTACCACGCCTGGCTGATTTTTTGATTTATTGTAGAGATGAAGTCTTGCTGCCCAGGTGGGTCTCAAACCCACGGGCTCAGGCAATCCACTCACCTCAGCCTCCCAAAGGCGTGGGATTACAGGCTGAGCCACTGAGCCTGGCTAGAAAAAGTTTTTGATAAAATCCAACATCCCTTCTTGGTAAAAACCCTCAAACATCTAGGCATAGATGGAGCATATCTCAAAATAGTAAAAGCCATCTACAAGAAACCCACAGCTAACATACTGCTAAACAGACAGAAATTGGAACTATTTCCCCTGAAAACTGGAACAAGACAAAGATGCCGACTCTCACCTCTCTTGTTCAACATAGTTTTGGAAGTCCTAGCTAGAGTAAGAGGAGGAGATCAGGGTATCCAAATAGGAAAAGAGGAAGTCAAGTTATCCCTCTTTGCAGACAATATGATTCTATATTTCGGAAATCCAAGAGAATATCAAAAGCTTCCTTGCACTGACAAAGGACTTTAGCAAAATCTCAGGGTATAAAATAAATGTGCAAAAGACAGTTGCATTTCTATACATCATCAATAAACAAACAGAAACCCAAATAAAAAGCACAATCCCATTCACAATAGCCACACACAAAACAATGAAATACCTTCGCATCTTCCTAACCAGAGATGTGAAAGACCTTTACAATGAAAACTACAAAGCACTGCTCAAAGAAATCAAAGATGACTCAAACAAATGGAAAAATATTTCATGCTCATGGATTGGAAAAAATCAATATTGTTAAGATGACCATTCTACCTAAGGCAATCTACAGATTTAATGCAATATCCATTAAATTGCCAGTAGCATCCTTCTCAGACCTGGAAACGACAATACAGGAATTCATATGGAAACATAAATGACCACGAATAGCCAAAACAGTCCACAGCAAAAAATAACAACAACAACAACAAAGCGGGAGGTATCACACCCCCAGACTTTAAACTTTATTATAAACCTACAATAAGCAAAGCGACCTGGTATTGGTACAAGAACAGGCATACAGACCAATGGAACAGGATTGAGATTCCAGAAGCAAAACATCAATTTCTCAACCAATTCATCTTCCACAAAGCCTCCAACATCAACCACTGGGGAGAGGAGAACCTATTCAATAAATGGTGCTGGGAAAACTGGCTTACCACATGCATAAGATTAAAACAAGACCCCTACCTATTCCCATACACAAAAATCAACTCTAAGTAGATCAAAACCTAAACATAACATGTCACACTGTAAGAACCTTACAAAATGAAGGAGAAACCCTTATGGAAATTGAAACTGGCAACTAACACCTTAAAAAAACCCCAACTGCCCATGACATAAGAGATAAGGTAGACAAGTGAGACCTCATCAAACTGACAAACTTCTGCAAAGCCCAAGAAACCATTAAGAGAGCAGGGAGACAGCCCACAGACCGGGAAAAAATATTTGCCAACTCTATGTCTGACAAAGGCCTAACATCTAAGGTTTACAAGGAACTCAAATGTGCTGAAAAGAAAAAAACAAACAGCCCCAGTACAAAGTGGGCAAAATATATGAATAGATACTTCTCAAAAGAAGACGTACGAGCAGCCAACAGATACATGAAAAAATGTTCAGCTTCACTAGTCATCAAGGAGATCCAAATTAAAACTACACTGAGATACCACCTAACTCCAGTCAGAAAGGCCATCATCAATAACTCAAGAAACAACAGATGCTGGAGAGGATGTGGCGAAAAGGGAACACTTCTATACTGTGGTTGGGAGTGTAAACTAGTACAGCCTCTGTGAAAAAAAGTTTGGCGATTCCTAAAAGATCTAAAAATCAACTGTCCGTATGACTCCATAATCCGCCTACTGGGAATATACCCAGAAGAACCTAAATCACTCCATGAAATAGATACCTGCACACGTATGTTTATTGCAGCATTATTCACAATAGCAAGAACATGGAACCAATCATGCTGTCCATCAAAAGAGGACTGAATAAAAAAATGTGGTACATATACATGATGGAATATTGCGCAGCCACAAAGAATGACAAAATCATGAACTTCACAGCCACCTGGATGGACTTAGAGACTATAATACTGAGTGATGTATCACAGATACAAAAAACTGAGTATCACATGTTCTCACTCATAAGTGGATCTTGAACAATCGTCATAATACTATAAGAAAAGGATTGGCAGTAGTGGGAAACTGCCAGGAATAGGGGGCATACTTCACCAAGGGTACCTGTGTAATGAACATTTGTATAACTAACCCTGAATTGTACCCCACATCTTTAAAGTAAAAAAATTAAAAATAATAAAAATAAAAACAGAGTTAGTGCAATTTCTTGTAACTCTCATGAGGATATAGCCCTTCTGTGTCTAGTTATTCACAAAGTGGATGTTTTAGGGACTCCTTCTGCTTGTTGGTTATAACATGTCTTTGCACACTTCCCTAGTTAGATAGCAGCAGGGGTGCAGTTGACTTAAAATAAGGGGTGGAGGAAGAGAAGAGAAAAAAGAAGAAACTAGCCAAGTTTTAAATGATACCTTGAATTTTAAAACTATTGGCTATGTTGGAGATATTTTATTTTTATTTTTTTAATTTTTAATTTTTTTTGAGTCAGCATCTCACTTCTTCGCCCAGGCCGGAGTGCAGTGGCATGCACGCTCACAGCCACCCCAGCATCGAGCTTCTGGGCTCCAGCAATTCTTCTGCCTCAGCCTTCTCAGTAGCTGGAACTACAGACATGTGCTACCACACCCGGCTATTTTTTATTTTACTGTAGAGACAAGGTTTCGCCAAGTTCCTCGGGGTGGTCTGGAACCCACGGACTCAGGCAAGCCACTCTCCTCGGCCTCCCAAAGTGCTGGGATTACAGGCTGTCACCAAGCCTGACCATTGGAGATACTCTAACATGCTGAGAAAAAAATTAAAGGGGATGAGAATTAAACCCTTAACGCCAGTGTTCAATGACTGGACTCCCCATACCCATGTATTATGGGTTTAAGGGGAACCTGGAGAGAAAAGAAAAAGCGCCATAGCCCTCTTTAAAACAAGATGCAGAAAACATGTTTCTGGGGTCCTAGAGCTTCAGGGAGTTTCCAGCTATCCACAAAAGTCATCCCTAGAAAGCAGAGGCTCCGACACTACATTTCAAATATCAAATACAAACTAAGGCCTCAGAACGCCAACTTCTACAGTGTACAAAGACTAAGGAATGGGTAGACAGTTTCCAGCAGAGTCAAGACTAGAGAGTCAGGCTTCCGGTTAGTAAGAACTATCTGCCAGTGTGTCCCTCAGAATGACAAAGAAGAAATGAAGAGAGAAGTAATGAGGAAGAGAAGGGGAATCAGGTGAGGCTCCTTTTGGAGAAAGCTAAGAAAAAAAGCATTTCTGCTAGGAGGCGGACAACAGAATTAGAAGCAGGAGCTGTTCACTTTGGAAACCATTGTCTGTCTGAATTATGAGCATAAGTGGTATGTAATTTAAACAAAATTCGGAGTTTGAACTAAATGTGCTGTAAACATAGGCAGGCGACAATGGAAACATCTGGTCTCACTGAGACATTACACTAATCACCAGACATTATATGGAGTCAACCCACCAGCAATTAAGCTCTGCTTTGTATCATTTGGTTGTGTCCCATTTAACTTGATAGTTGTTAATAATCAAGTGCTTCAGTACAATAACCAGGACTTGGGGTATCGGAGGAAAGAACAACTGCCCTGTAGTCTTAGGACACAGTCTGCTCAAACCGTCATAACAAATAAAGATCCTAAAAGGCTCTTGAACTGGGAGATTCAAAAAAGGTGCAGTGACAATCTGAAAGCTGAACTATTCATGAACAGTTATTACTTAAGATATCAGATGAATATACGAAAAGCAACACAAAAAGCCCCAGAATTATCTTTTTGGAGGTCATGCCCCTGTAGTACACTTGGAATTTATTCCTCCAGATCAAATGGTCAACCACAGTTTTCCCGGAAGTTTTGAGAAGGTTGCATCACGATTTGCAGAAGAAATGCTTTGAGTTGTGGCAAACAGGTTGCTGTTTCTTCCCCATGACAATTCACTGTCCATACCACACTGAGTGTTCAGCAGTTTTTGATAAAAAATCACGACACGACCCTTGTGTCCTACCCTCCTGATTCACCCAATCTCACCCTGAGCAACTTAGTCCTCAAAGGGAAATGTTTTGCCAATGTGGAAGAGGTGAAACTAAAAGTGGCAGAAGCACTAAAAAGCATCAGAATTGATGAGTTCAAAGACTGTTTTGAGCAGTGAAAAAAGTGTCTCACTAGGTATATTGCATCAAACAGAGTATTTTGAACATGACTGAGTTTAATCATGTAAGAATAAATACACAATTTTTTGTATAAAAAAATATCTTTCTAACTATATGTCCTATGTGTTTGGTAATTGTAACATACATGTTTGGAGACCTCTTAAATATTTCCAATGAAGTCACTTATTGCAAAGAATTTATTTTAAGTTTATAAAATCCTTCCATTTTTGCCTCATGGAGTTGCTGTTCTCATTTAATTCTTATATGACAATATGAGGAAGGCATTAATGTCTCTATTTCACTGATGGTTAAAACTGAGACTGATTGTTGTTATGTGACTTACCCAAGTGGTAGAGCTATTATTTGAGCCTAAGTCTGCATTCAAGTTTATGCTCTTTCAAGAATAACGTATTATTTACTTAACTTGGATTTTATTTTATTTATTTATTTTTTTTGAGTTGGAGTCTCACTCTGTCGCCCAGACTGGAGTGCAGTGGCCGCTCCCGGCCACCGCAGCCTCGACCTGCTGGGCTCCCGCGATCCTTCCACCTCAGCCTTCCGAGTAGCCGGAATTACAGGCATGCGCTACCAGGCCCGGCTGATTTTTTTGATTTATTGCAGAGATGAGGTCTCGTTGCCCAGGCGGGTCTCGAACCCGCGGGTTCAGGCAATCCACTCATCTCAGCCTCCCAAAGGCGCGGAATTGCAGGCTGAGCCACCAAACCCGGCTTAACTTGGATTTTAAAGCTTACTTGAAATCACTGGGTCTTATATAAAAAATTAGAATTTGAATCTTGACAATTATGTTTATTAACTCTCTTGTATTAGGGCAGTTCTATGAGCCTTAATTTTTTCCTTTATTTTATTAAGAACATTTAACGTGAGATCTTCCCTCTCTACAAATTCTAAGTGTACCAAACAGTATTGTTAACTCTAGGTATGATATTGTACAGCAGATCTCCAGGGTACGCATGTCCAACCCATGGCCCACGGACCACATACAGTTCAGGACAGCGAGTAATGCAGCCTCACAAAATCTTTTAACATCATGTGTTTTTTAGCATTTATTTTCTTAATGACCCATGCATAATTCCATTTTTGAACTTCACAATCATGCATTACTCATGACATTGCTTTTTGGCAGCACATACATTTGTGAGCTACTGTTTTCAATTATGAAGCACACAGCAAAATTTGAACCTTGAGAACTCACTAAGAACTGCAACCACTTTTATCAAACTAGACATTGATAGATTAGTTATTTTAAAAAGGTCAAATTTCTCACAGTTTTGTATTGTTCTCATTTTTCTAAACACACACACACACACACACACACACACACACACACACACACACACACAAGAAGTCTTATTTTTTATACACACTAACTATATTACATAATTTATGTGCAGCCCAAGACAATTCCTCTTTACTCATGTGGCCCAGGGAAGTCATAAAGTTGGATACCCCTGGTCTAGAGCTTATTCATTTTGCATAACTGAAACTTTATACTTGTTGAATAGCAACTCCCCATTTCCCCCACCCCTTACCCCTAGCAACCACCACCCTTCACTCTGCTTCTATGATTTTGATTATTTTAAATTCCACATAGAAGTGGAATGATACAGTATTTGTCCTTCTGTGACTGGCTTATTTCTTTTAGCACGATGTCCTGAAGGTTCATCCATGTTGTTGCATATTGTAGAATTTCCTTCTTTTTTTAAGGCTCAATAATATTCTATTGTGTGAGTGTGTGGATGTGTATCACACTTTCTGATAAATCCATTTATCTATTGACAGACATTTTGGTGTTTCTGCATCTTGGCTTTTATAAATAATGTTGCACTGAGCATGAGTGTTCAACTGCCTCTTTAAGACCCTGATTTTATTTCTTTTTTAAAAAAATTTTTATTTAAAAGATGTGGGGTACAATTCAGGGTGATGTTACTTCTTTTGGGTAAATACTCAAAAGTGGGATTGCTGAATCATATGATGGTTCTACTTTTAATTTTTTGAGAAGCCTCCATACTGTGTTTCATAATTTTGCGTTCTTACACAGTGAATATAGGTTCCAATTTCTCCATATCCTCACCAACACTTCACTTTTATCCATAGTAATCATAGCTAACTTAAGAACTTCATAGTTATTGATTCATTTAATCTTTATAACAACCCATGAGGCAGAGAAATGCTCCATTTTACATAGGAGGAGAATTAGGTTTAGAAAACTTACATAACTTGCCCAAAGTCACAGGCTCCTCAGTGACAGATCATGGACCCTAGCATCTGAGACTGCACTTTGCTGCCTCTCCAGGAAGACGGAGATAAATAGCACTCATTGTCCTACCAGCTGGCTGTTTACATAAGTGATAGTGTGTGCATAGGCACTTTGTAAATGGAAAAGAACTAAAGAAAACTCAGTGTAAATAAGAATGCCTTTCTTGTACTGTGGAGGAAATGTCAGGGTAGGCGGTTTCTATGGACTTTAAATGCTATTGTCACATCCTAATCTTACTGATATATTTCTTGAAATATTTTTTGAAGCGAAGTATGCATTTTGCTGTATTTAACATGAAACTAAATGTAAAAGTTGGATATTACTAGTTTAGCAGTTCCTATTTTAGAATTACTTCTTTATTGCTTGAATTGTTTTAATTATACATCATTTGTTGAGGTCAATTAGGTTTTCTTCTATTAATAGCTAGTATTTGCATGAGAAAAACTCTTATGTATTTCAGCAGATTATTTGCTATTGTGTGGTATGTATTGCAGAGAACATTGGCTCCTTTTTGATGCTCACCCAGTTTGTTAATGAAACGACTTTAAGTTTTACTGATAAATTATTTTACTGGACTTTTTAATTTCAAGCTTTTTACAAATAAGAAACTAAAACTCTGAATCACACAATACTGCCTGCAGTCATCTGTGTTTGGTCTCTGATAACCAAGTTGATGTTTTCTTTAGTTCCTATAATGTCCTTTCACTTCGTGGAGACTTTCATAGTCTGCCATCCTTTGTCTTCTCCATCGTCTTCTTTTCCTCCCATCTCCCTCCATGTCTTCTTCTTCAGAGCAAACTTTTGATAGTCTATATTACAAAAGATCCCCTGGCCAAGGATAAAAATAAAAATTAAATCATTTTGCTTCTTTTTCATTTCCAGTCTCTGTTAACACATTAGGCCAGGCCTCCTAGAGTTGTGGGATTTGATAGCGGAATGAAATACCCTCCCAACCAGCAGTGACTGAATGGTCTGCTTCCTTCCACTTGGTGCTTGGTCATGACAGGACCATTCACTTCCATCTGTAGTTTTGTGGAGACTGTGCTTCTATTCTGTGGATATATGTCATGTTTACACGTTTCTAGCTGTCAAAACAAAGATTATTTTGCATGCTTTAGATCAATCACCAGGATGATTCTAATCATACAATTTTGCTAAAATGAACAAAACTAAAATTACCCAGATAGGGAAAATCTTGTCCCTAGTAATAAAATCATCATGATGTTGGTATGAACAATGTACCTGTCTTAAAGTATAACCATATGCTATACTAATTCACAGAGTTTCTGTGGAAATATGAACTCATTTTCAGCCCACGTGAGTATAGTTTAAATAACTATACACATTATTTGCTCTACTTATGAAAAGTCATCACAGCAGCTAAAACATTGCCTAAAGACAATTTCAAACTTTAGAAAACAGTAATAGCAATTGAAAAAGAGTATCTAATCGCCAAGAATAGTTTTAAATGTGAGGGTCTATATTCTATTTGTGTGGGAAGCAAGACTCCTGGGCTCGTACTGTTATGAGATTGTTCTTGTGATATGGCCAGGGTTGTGCTGTGCCTCCTTCTCTGTTTTGTGCCATCCTTTAGTCCTGGGCCTGGAATGGGGAAGCTGAGAATCCTCACCCTTGAATAGAGAGAACAATGTTAAAAGGGATTTATGATCTTAGTAGTACTCTTAAGTGTTTCGGGGGACGGGGGCACTTCTGGTACCTTGAGAGTTCTCTGCACTGGTATTTACTGGAAAAATAGTTACTCCTAGAAGCTACTTATTGTTAGATTGATGAATAATTTTAAGAATTTTGACTGAGCTCTATGGCTCAGCCTGTAATTCCACACTTTGGGAGGCCAAGGCAAGTGGATTGCCTGAGCCCACAGGTTTGAGACCAGCCCAGGCAACTTGGCAAGACCTCGTGTCTACAGTAAATAAAAAATTAGCCGAGTGTGGTAACGCATGCCTGTAGTTTCAGCTACTTGGAAGGTTGAAGTGGAAGGATCACCGGAGCCCAGCAGGTTAACACTGGTGTGGCTGTGAGCATGCCACTGTACTCCAGCCTGGGTGACAGAGTGAGACTCCAACTAAAAGAAGAAAAAATTGTTGCAGTATGACAGTAAGATTCACTAAAACCAGATTTGATTTACAAGAATAAATTATTATTTTAACCAACACAGAGTGTATGAAAATAACACTGTAGTCATGGTTACTTTGACTAGCAGAATATTTTCCCCCCTTCTCTTTATCCTGGAAGGAACTAAAAACATCTGTCTCTGAGATTTTAGAATAATAACATTAATTTTTATTCTAATTCAAGTGGAAAGCATTTTTATTAAATGACATAATTTCTTCAAAAAAGTTATCTAAAAGATTTTATAATTCTCATCCATTACTCTGGGACTAAATGTAAAGTCATTGGAACAAAAACTAGCCATCACATGCTAAGGTGAAATTTATAGGTTTCATGGTTTACTGTTTATACTCACATGCAAATTATTTAAGCAATTATTTTAAATACAACATATTAGGTGCACAGCATAATGCCACTGCTTTGGAAGATAGAAAATAAAGGACAGAAAAACATTATAATTCACCAGAAAGAGCTTACAATGTAGGAGGAAATATAAGATAGAGTAGAATGTTGAATTTACAATAATTTGTTTAGTATTGCATGTTAATGAGGAGACCATACAAAGTAAGAAAATAAACATGTAGAATCAGGGTGCTGTCCAAGAAGTCAGAGATTTTAAAATCTATTTTGTTCAGAGAATATCTTTTCTCTGATGACCTCAAAAATACATGTTCATTTAAAAAATCTTTACCCAAAATCCTTACCCACCGATGACCATTGTTTGTGTCTCCAAATTCAGTAAACACTTTTTCCTCTATCTAGAGCCGTGTTCTACCTGGAATCCACTTCACCTGCTAATTCTTGCTCATCCTTCAGGTCTTTTTTATTTTATTTTTTTGAATTGGAGTCTCACTCTGTCACCCAGACTGGAGTGCAGTGGCCGCTCCCAGCCACCACAGCCTCGACATGCTGGACTCCAGTGATCCTTCCGCCTCAGCCTTCCAAGTAGCTGGTACTACAGGCATGCGCTACTACACCCGGCTAATTTTTTTGATTTATTGTAGAGATGAGGTTTCGCCAAGTTGCCCAGGTGGATCTCGAACCCGTGGGCTCAGGCAATTCACTCAGCTCGGCCTCCCAAAGCGCAGGATTACAGGCTGAGCCACTGAGCCTGGCCAGGTCTTATTTTAAATGGTGATTGATCTCAAAAAAATTTTCAAGCCTCCTAAACTACTTTATGTCTCCTGCGAATATGCTCCCTGTTAGTCTCTGGGTTTCCTCTACACTTATGGAATATTTGTGATCCCGTCCTTTGGTAGACACAAGTGACAAACATGAGAGACGGATTTCTACCATCACAGAGTTGGCAGTTACAGTGGAGCCAGATAATAAACAAAAGATGAATGTAAAACTATGATTTTGTTGCAATTTGTTAAATGCACCCTTTCTTAGTAGACTACCAACTCTATCAGGTAAGGGCCATGTATTTTTTATTTAGAGAAGTTATATAACCAATAAATGTGTATGTGTGGGTGTCTTTTAAGTGAATGAGCACTGAAGGAATGAACAAATAAGTTAACACTTTTGTGCATTTTTCATATTAATTCCCATATGCAAACATCTTTATATATGCTCAAAATTGGAATCTTTTTATAAATACATACTGTACTTTTCACAGCATATTTTGAACATATTTCCCATGTGCGTGAATGTTTCAGTGGTTGTATAATATTCCATTACAAGAATGTGCCATGATGATTATTTAACCACTTGCTGCTGAAATACCTTTTTGAAACTTTTAAATTTTTAATTATTATGGATACATAATAGTTGTGCATATTTTGGGGGGACATATGACCTTGTGATGCAAGCATGCAGTGTGAAATGATTAAATCTATCACCTCAAACACTGATCGTTTCTTTTTGCTGGGAACATTCCAGTTCCTCTCTTTTACTTATTTTGAAATATAAACTAAATTACCATTAACTGTGGTCACCCTCCTGTGCTACCGAACACTAGACCTCATTCCTTCCGCCGAACTATATTTGGTACCCACTAACCACTCCCTCTGCATCCCCCACTACCCTTCCCAGCCTCTGGCAACCATCATTCTACTCTCTCCGTGGGTTCCATCTTTCTCTGGCTCCCACATATTCATGAGAACATGTGATATTTATCTTTCTGTGCTTGGCCTTTCTCACTTGACATAACACCCCCCAGTTCCACCCATGTTGTTGCAAATGACAGGATTTCATTCTTTTTTTAAAAAAATGACTGAATCGTATTTCATTGTGTATATGTGCTGCTTTTTTTTAGTTGGAGTCTCACTCCAGGCTGGAGTGCAGTGGCACAATCAAGCGACCCCAGCCCTGACCTCCTGGCCTTGTGATCCTTCCACCTCAGCCTTCCCAGTAGCTGGCACTACAGGCTCACACCACCCTGCCTGGCTAATTTTTTTCTTTATTTAGAGACAAGGTCTTGCCATGTTGCCCAGGCTGGTCTCGAATCCCTGGGCTCAGGCAATCCTCTCACCTCTGTTTCCCAAAGTGCTGGGATTACAGGCATGAGCCACCACACCCAGCTTCTTTTGCCCGATTTAAAATCAAATTATTTGTTTTCTTCTTCTTGAGTCCTTTGAGCTTCTAGTATATTCGGATAATTAATCCCTTGTCAGAGGGGTAGTTTGCAAATATTTTCTCCCATTCTGTGTGTTGTCTCCTTGTATTGTTGATTATTTCCTTTGCTGTGCAGCTTTTTAGCTTGCTGTGATCCTATTTGTTCATTTTTACTTGGTTGCTTGTCTTAGTCAAGAAGTCTTTGCCCAGACCAATCTCCTGGAGAGTTTCCCCAATGTTTTTGTCGAGTAGTTTCATAGTTTCAGGTCCCCTGCTTAAATCTTCAATCCATTTTTATTTTATTTTTTTATATGGCAAGTGATAGGGATCTAGTTTAATTCTTCTGCATATGGATATCTAGTTTTCCCAACACTATTTATTGAAGAAACTGTTCTTTCTCCAATGCATGTTCATGGCACCTTTGTCAAAAAATGAGTTGACTGTAAATGTATGACTTTGTTTCTGGATTCTCTCTTCTCTTCTATTGGTATGTGTAAGTTTGTATGCCAATACCATGCTCTTTTGGTTACTATAGCTTTGTAGTATAATGTATGTAAGTTTGTATGCCAATACCATACTCTTTTGGTTACTATAGCTTTGTAGTATAATTTGAAGTCAGATAATGTGTTGCCTCCAGCTTTGTTCTTTTATTCAGAGTTGCTTTGATTACTCTGGGTCTTTTGTGGTTCCAGATACATTTTAGTTTTTTTTCTTTTTTTTTTGAGGAATGTCATTGGTATTTTGGGAATTGATTGCATTGACTCTGTGACAGATTGCTTTTGGTTTTTTGTGTCCTTTTTAACTTCTTTCATCAATGATTTATAGTTTTCATTGTAGAGATCTTTCACTTCTTGGGCTAAGTATATTCCTAGGTATTTGATTTTATTTGTAGCTACTGAATATGAGATTAGTTTCTTGGTTTCATTTTTATATTGTTTGCTGTTGGCATATAGAAATGCTACTGATTTTGTATGTTGATTTTGTATTGTATAGATTTATTGAATTTACTGATCAGTTCTATTAGTTTTTGGGGGGAGTAGTTAGGTTTTTCTAAATAGATGATTATATCATCTTGCAAACAAGGATAAATTGTCATCTTTCTTTCCAATTTGGTTGTCCTTTATTTATTTCTGTTCTCTAATTGCTCTGGCTAGGATTTCTAATACTAAGTTGAATAAAGTTGTGAAAGTGGACATCCTTGTTTAGTTCCAGATCTTAGAGTTAAGACTTTCAGTTTTTCCTTGTTCAGTATGATGCTAGCTGCCACTTTGTCGTATATATGATTTTTATCATGTTGAGGTATGTTCCTTCTATACCTAATTTTTTGAGAGTTTTTTTTAACATAAAAGAATGTTGAATTTTATCTGCATCTATTGAAATGATCATATGGTTTTGTCCTTTATTCTGTTGGTATGATGGATCATGGTTATTGATTTGCATATGTTGAACCAACCTTGTGTCCTTGGAATGAATCATATTTGATCATGATGAATGATCTTTTTAATGTGTTATTGAATTCAGTTTGCTAGTATTTGGTTAAGGATGTTTGCGTCTCTGCTTATCAGAGATATTGGCCTGTAGTTTTCTTTTTTTGTTGTGTCTTTGGTTTTAGTATTACAGTGACACTGGTCTTATAGATGAGCTTGGAAGTATGCTCTTCTTGATTTTTTAAATAATAATTTGGGCAGGATTGGTTTTATTCTTCTTTATATGTTTGGTAGAATCAGCAGTGAATCTGTGAGGTCCTGGGCTTTTCTTTCATGGGAGATGATTTATTACTGCTTCTATCTCATTACTTGTTATTTGTCTATTCAGGTTTTGTATCATTTCATGATTTAATTTTGGAAGGTTGTATGTGTCTAGGTATTTGTTCATTTTTTCTAAGTTTTCCAGTTTATTGTTCATAATAGTCTCTAATGATCTTTTGAATTTCTGTGGTATCTCTTTTTTTCATCTCTGGTTTTATTTATTTTGGTCTTCTCTTTTTTTTCTGTCTGGCTAAAGATTTGTCAGCTTTGTTTTTCTTTTAAAAAGACAAATTTAATTTTGTTGATCTTTTGTACTATGCTTTGTGGTCTCAATTTTATTTCTGCTCATATCTTCATTTTTCTACTAAATTTGGGTTTGGTTTGCTCTGGCTTTTCTAGTTCTTTAAGGTGCATTTTAAACTTGTTTACCTGAAGTTTTTTCTTTTTTTATGTAGTTATAAATGTCACTTTTAGTTCTCTTTTTGCCATATCCCCTAGGTGTTGGTATGTTGTATTTTCATTTGTTTTAGTAATTTTTAAAAATTTCCTTCTTAATTTTAAGTTTCCTTTTTGATTCCTTCTTAAGTTTAAGTTTCCTTCTTAATTTCTTCATTGACCCAGTGGAACATATTATTTAATTTCTATGTGTTTTTATGGTTTCTAAAGTTCCTCTTGTTACTTATTTTTAGTTTTTTTCCATTGTGATCAAAAAAGTTACTAAATATGATTTTTTAAATTTTTTGAGCCTTGTTTTGTGGCCTAACATGTGGTCTTTGATAATGTTCCATATACTAAGGAGAAGAATGTATATTCTGTAGCTATGGGATAAATTGTTCTATAAATGTCTGTTATGTTCATCTGGTCTATAGTGCAGATTAAGCCTGATATTTCTTTGATACTTTTCTATGTAGATGATCTGTCCAGTGCTGAAAGTGGGGTGAAATCTACAGTTATTGTTGTGTGGGGGTCTATCTTTCTCTGTAGTTCTAATAATATTTGTTTTATATATCTGGGTGCTCCAGCATTGGGTGCATATGTATTTATACTTATTGTATCTCCTTGCTGAATTGATCTCCTGATCATTTTATAATGATCTACTTTGTCTCTTTTTAAAGTTTTAAAAGTCTTAAAATCTATTTTATCTGATGTAAGTATAGTTACTTCTGCTCTTTTTTTGGTGTATTTTATTTGCATGGAATATTTCCCCCCACCTTTTTACTTACAATCTATGTGTGTCTTTATAGGTGAAGTGAGTTTCTTGTAGGTAGTATATAGTTGGATTTGTTTTAACCCATTCAGTCATTTCATATCCTTTGATTGGAGAATTTAGTCCATTTACACTTAATGTTATTATTGATAGGTAAGGACTTATACTACCATTTGGTTTTTGTTTTATGGTTGTTTTGTTGATCTTCTCTTTTTTTCTTCCTTCCTTCCTTCCTCTCTTCCTTTATATCAAAGTGATTTTGTCTGGTAATATGTTTTAATTTCTTACTTTTTATTTTTTGTGTACTTATGATAGGTTTTTATTTTATGGTTACCATGAAGCTTGCAAATGAAATCCTATAGGCAGTTATTTTAAACTGGTAAAAAGTTGACTCTGATTACAAAGAAAGCAAACAAACAAAGATAAAACTAGAAAACTTCAAACCACCCCCCCACGCCCTTTTGACTTTTTGTTGGTTTTATGTATACCTTTTTATATTGTCTATCTCTTTGAAAATTGTTGTAGTTATTATATTTCATAGGTTTGTGTTTTAATCTTTCTGTTAAAGATATGGGAGATGTATAGACCACAATTACAGTGTTAGCGTATTCTGTATTTCTCTGTGTACTTAGTATTATCAGTGAGTTTTATACTTCCAGATGATTTCTTGCTGCTAGTTAATGTCCTTCTCTTTCATATTGAATAACTTTAACATTTATTGTAAGACAGGTCTGGTTGATGATACCTCTCAGCTTTTGTCTGTCTAGGAAAGTTTTTAGTTCATGTTTGAAGGATAAATTTTCTAGTTATAAAACTTTTTTTTTTTTTGAGTTGGAGTCTCACTCGGTCACCCAAACTGGAGTGCAGTGGCCGCTTCCGGCCACGGCGCCTCGACCTGCTGGGCTCCGGCAATCCTTCCACCTCAGCCTTCCAAGTAGCCGGAATTACAGGCATGCGCTACCATGCCCGTCTGATTTTTTGATTTATTGTAGAGATGAGTTCTCGCTGCCCAGGCGGGTCTCGAACCCGCGGGCTCAGGCAATCCACTCACCTCAGCCTCCCAAAGGCGCAGGATTACAGGCTGAGCCACCGAGCCCGGCTTAGTTATAAAATTTAGGCTTGAAGTTTCTTCCCTCAGCATTTCAAATATGTTGTTCCACTCCCTCCTGTCCTGTAAGGTTTCCAGACACATTGGAGCCTCGTTATATGTTATTTGTTTCTTCTGTCTTGGTGCTTTTAGAATCTTTTCTTTAACTTTGACCTTTGAGAGTTTATTATATGCCTTGAGGTAGTCTTATTTGAGTTGAATCTTCTTGGTGTTCTTTGACCTTCTTATACCTGGATATTCATATCTTTCGATAGGTTTGGAAAGTTCTCTGTTATTTCTTTGAATAAACATTCTAGTCCTATCTTCCTTTATATATCCTCCGTAAGGCTGATAAATCTTAGATTTATCCCTGTGAGGCTAACTTCTAGATCTTGTGGGTATGCTTCATTCTTTTCAGAATTTTTTTCTTTTTTCAATTGTGAGTATTTTCATATATCTTGTCTTTGACCTCACTCATTCTTCCTTCTGCTTGACTTGTTCTAGTTTTGGAGATTCTGGTGCATTTTTCAGTTTATCCATTGAATTTTTGGCATTAGAGTTTCTGCATTTAGAAAAATTTTTTCAATTTATTTGTTAAACTTCTCTGCTAGAATTCTGAATTTCTTCTGTGTGTTAGCTTGAATGTCTTTGAACTTCCTTAAGACAGCTGTTTTGAATTCCCTGTCTGGGGGCGTCACACGTCTGCATTCTGGGATGGGTCACTGATGCCTTATGTAGTCTGTTTGGTGAATTCATGTTTTCCTGGATGTTTTTGGTGCTTGCGGATATTTGTTGTTGTCTAGGCATTGAAGAGTTAAGTATTTATTCCTGTCTTCAGGCTGGATTTGTTTGTGTTTATCCTTCTTGAGAGGGTGTTCCATGAATTCAAAGGGGATTGACTGTCGCAACCCAAGCCTGTGGTCACTGAAGCCATTTCGGCACAAGAGGGCACCCTCAGCCCAGGAACACTGTGACTCTTGCAGACTCCAAGGTGCGCTGCCCTGGGGGCTTGTGTAAGGCAAGGGAGGCTCCCTTGGGTTCTTTTGCTCTCCCCCCTCTCTTTTTCCTAATCAAAGGAGTCTTGCTCCATGCGGGGACGGTGATGCAGGCGCTCCATGGCTACCGCAGCTGGCACTGCACAGGGTCACACCTAAAACCTTGCAGTTCGGCAAGCTACTGGGACTTGTCCAAGGCCTGTGGCCACTACTGCCTGGCTGCCACTGATGTCTACTTAAGGCCCAAGACCACTGTAGTCTGCTGGTGCTGAATTCTGCCAAGACCAGGTGTGGATCATCCGGGCAGTGGGCTTGCCTTCTGGCCCAGACAGTCTAGAAACACTGTCCAGGAGCAAAGACCTGGAACCTGGGGCTTCAGAAGTCCGCCTGGTACTTTATTCTATTGTGGCTGAGATGGTGCCCTAGTTGCAAGGCAGTCTTCTCTTTACACTCTTCCCTCTCCTTCACCCAAGCAGAAGGAGTCTCTCCCTGAGTTGCATTTCCTGGAGTTGGGGGGTGATGCAGGCACTCTGTAGCTGCCACAACTAGTGTTGCACTGGGTTGCACCCAAGTATACTGCCTCCAAGACCAGTGAGGGACCAGGGCTTGCACTAGGACTGCTGCGCTTATGGCCTGACTGCCATGCAAATTTATTCTGGGCCCCAGGCTACTTTAGTCAGCTGGAGGTAAAGCCAGCCAGGACTATTTCCTCCTGCTGGGGCAGGAACTCCTTTCTATTTAGGGCTGGTCTAAAGGCTCCCTCTGTGGGTTCCAGCAGATTCCAGCTCTGTGCTGTGTTCTGGGACAGAGCAGCCCTGAGTTCCAGTGCAGAGTCCTGCCCTTACTTTTTCTCCTTCCCTCAAGCACACAGATTCTCTCTCTGGGCTGCAGTGCCTGGGGAGGGGAGGAGGGACTGGTTAGGCGCTGCAAGGCTGTCCCGTCTTTCTTCAATGCCTTTTCCTTGTTACCATGTTCAAACCAGGTACTGTGATCGCTCACCTGACTTTTTTGTTCCTATGAAGGTGTTTTCTTGCATGGAGAGTTGTTCGATTTGGTGTTCCTGCTGTGAGGGGATCTCTGGAGGACTCTGTTTGACCTGACATTCTTATTTCACTCTTTCCCAGAGTTAACCCAGTGCTACACATTCATTTAGGTTGTTTTCATTAGTTTGCTATTATGTGTTATGTTCTTATGAATATCTTTATGTGTGAATCTTTGTATCTTTGATTATATTTACTCAGAATCACTAGACAGAGGCTATTATCTTTTTTAAGGCTTTTGTACATATTGCCAAGTTGTTTTCCAGAAAGGTAAATACTTTGTTAAGTGATAATTTAGGTCATCTCATTAGGTTTTGAAACAGGCACTGTACATGATCTAAAGGACAGGAGTCTAGTGGGAGCAAAGGCGCCAAGTGAGAAGCACCAACAATGGAGACAGGAGGGGTGGGGCCAGAAATCTTCGGACAGACGAATGCTAGATGAAAGAATTTCAATTTTTTAAATAGGTAGTTGGAAACTATTATAGGATCCTGAGAAAAACAGGGATAAACTTTCGTGAAAGTCTCTGGAGTCACACATATGTTGACTCAAGTTAGTAACTTGGTAGCCTTAAGAATTTTTTTTTCCTCTTTTAATTTTTATTTTGAAATTGTGGGGTACAATTCAGGGTTAGGTATACAAATGTTCATTGTAGAGGTACCCTTAACCCTTAAGAATTTAAGTTCACTGTTATTTTTTAGCTATATTCCACTCACCTTTCAAAGGACTCTGAAAATCTGGATATCTTCCTGACTCTCCATCCTGTCCCTATAACTGGGGGAGATTTGAGAGAGGCTATTTCAAGTCTTCTCTACTCAAATCCCTCTCTAAGCCATTTCTAACCCACTGCCTGGGTGGTACCATTTGGGACACAGCATGACTCCAAAGAGAGTTTGAAATGTTTCTAGTGTGTGCCAGGGAAGATGAGGAGCAAGCCTCTCTGACTAGAGATTGTCTTAATTTTACTTGATAGACGTTTCGGTAAAATAGGTAGGGAAATGCAAGGCATTGCAATTTAGGGGAAGTGGAAAATATATGGGTTTAATATTTCTAAAATGTTATCCCTGCTAAGTTATTCTTAGATGTGGCATTTAAGAGTTTATCATGCACTAAACTCAGGTAAGATGAAAAGAGAGAGAGCCTGGAAGCAGGTCAGATACTCTGTCCTTACCTCCAGCTAATCATTTAATTAGAGTTTGATATGTTTCACATAGGAAAGTTTGAGAAAATCCAACATAACTTTAATTTCCCCAAAATAAAAAACAACTCAAAACATAATTTTTACTGATAGTTGGTTGAAGTAACATCTTTATGTATAAAAGATTACATTTTTCCTTTAAACACAAATTTCTAGCTTATTAATCATCATAGACTTTCAGAGTCCAGAAATCCTTTAGAAAGAGGAGAAAAAATGGATTTTCCCCTTCTGTAGAATGTAGATTAATCTTTGCTATGAATCATGTGAATTTATACGGAACAACCAGACAGTTCAGTAATTCTAAGAGCATTTATTTGAAAGCATTTTCATGTGCACTGTAATTTGTCTTGACCGCTTAGCAGTGGCACTCCACTGCTCCTTTTCTGTTTGCAGAGTGGAAGCCTTCAGATGTTTGTTCCTCTGGATTAGCTTTGCATTGTTTCATTATATTTACCTTCAGTAATTCAAGACTTGCTCCACTATAGTAAGGCTAGATGACATGCTGTCTGACTCGATGACAGGCTGAAGAACTTCCATTCCGACCCCTCCCGCTCCTCCTTTGGCTCCTCTAATACTTCTGAGTCTTTTGGTTTTTCCCTTACCTGTTCTACTGAATGACTCCTTTTGATCCTTTCATTCCCTAAATGTCAACATTCACCCCAGTTCTATCCCATGGATTTAGCTATTTTCTGCTTAGGAACTTTTCCTGAGCGGAAGACCCTATTTGAAATGTCTGATGGCATAAAAACCTTGCTCTGGATGCACCAAAAGCGTGTCATAGGGCAACATGCCAAAACGTGAAGCTTCTTGTAATTCCCTCTGAATTGTCTTGAAGTGCCACCATCAACCACTATGAAACCAGAATGCTTGGCATTTCCTGTGACCTACTGTTTTCATTACTGCCTAACTTAGGACCCATTTTCTCTTTACTGAGGTCACAAGTAAGTTTAAGAAAGACCATCTCAAGCATACAAGTGTGACTCACTAAAGTGAAGCAATTAAAATCGTATACCCTATAAGAGGTTAAAGATGACACGTTACCTTGTGCAGTAGCAAGAGTCAGGCTCCTTATCTAAGGAATGCTTATTTTTTTTTTTTTGAGTTGGCGTCTCACTCCATTGGCAGGTCTCGAAGATTACAGGCTGAGCCACCGAGCCCGGCCTCTAAGGAATGTTGAAATCACCGGTGGCTCAGCCTATAATCCCGCGCTTTGGGAGGCTGAGGTGAGTGAATTGCCTGAGCCCGCGGGTTCGAGACCCGCCTGGGCAACTTGGCGAGACCTCATCTCTACAATAAATCAAAAAATCAGCCGGGCGTGGTAGCGCGTGCCTGTAGTTCCGGCTACTTGGAAGGCTGAGGCGGAAGGATAACCGGAGCCCAGCAGGTCGAGGCTGTGGTGGCCTGGAGCGGCCACTGCACTCCAGTCTGGGTGACAGAGTGAGACTCCAACTCAAAAGAAAAAAAAAAAAAGAAATCAGTAGAGATGTCCTGTTGAGCTAAGGGGGTGGGGAAATTCCAAGTTTCTTGTTATGTAGATAAAAACCTCATAGATAGACTTCAGAGAGAATGGGTAAGTATCTTAAAAGGTGCCCAGAGCCTGGGATTCCCCAAGGATTTTGCAGGATGATAAAATACTTTGATTTTCTTATTTATTTTTTGTGTGATGTTTTGTCAGAGTCAGGTTGGAAAATCAATCTCATTAGATAGGGTTCATTAAAAACCTGTCTGATGAGTCTTTTTCAGGTGTGACTCTCCAAGTTCCTTATTTAAGAATTTGGACAAGAGAAAAAGGTCAGAGTTTAGTCTTCAGAAGCACCCTTCATGCCAGGAGCCTTTCTTACTGTAAGACAAAAATCTGTTATTGATGCAAAACCTTCTTGGCTTGCTACCATTTGCTTTATCTTCTTTTTGTATTTCTATTCCTAGCTCCCAGTTTTTCTACTTAGAGTACAATCAATCAAAATCCTCTTTGTAGCAAAAAGGATATAGAGTATGATTTAATATACTGGAACTGCACATAAAAGGAATGTGGAGTTGGGTATGCATGATTGTATTTTACAGGGCTTTGTTTTGCTAACTAGCTTTTCATATGCTCTTGTTATGACTTTATAAACTTAAAGTGCTGGTACTCTTTGCTGGATAAATTGTTAAATGCCTAATTCATTCCTTTTTTCTATCTGTGTTCATCTCCTTCTCTGCTTGGCTCTT
Organism: Cephalopachus bancanus; assembly: GCA_027257055.1. NCBI lineage: Eukaryota > Metazoa > Chordata > Mammalia > Primates > Tarsiidae > Cephalopachus > Cephalopachus bancanus. Next base: position 2,461,185 of record JAPVLO010000090.1, read on the forward strand.
TACATTGCTATTTCTGGCAGGTGCACGTCTTCCAAATTGAACAGTGTTATGAAAAAGAAAGAGGCTCTAGGTATTTTAAGAGCAGAGTGGTACACTTCATTTTATTTTTTTGCTCAAGAGGTCAACCCTAACATTGACAGGTAAATTTTGAATAGGACTTTAATTTAAGGGAGCAGGCGTGTGCTGATGTTACACTGAAGAAATGGCATTAGTATTGTGTACCTGACTCTATGCACCTGTGCTGTGTTTTCTCCACTGATGTTAAAATCCTTGGGATCCCACACTGTTTCTGTTGTGTGTCCTACCACATGGGATATACTGTTGTAGAATATAGGAGTTTCATAAATATTTGTTGATCTATTGTCTAATTTGCCTGGGAGTTGTATAAAATCCTGCATATCCTGAAAAAAGCAACTTGACATTAATTGAAGAAAAAAACCAGTGAATTTATTTTTGCTTATATATGACTTATATAACTTTATAATTTATTTCACGGTAATTTGATCTAAAAAGTCATTTATTAACGGAGTAATTCCAGTGGGGGAAAAAACCCAAACTGATCATAAAATAGTGTCAGTTGTTTACTGGAACTATCAAGAAGATAGGTATAACGTGATTCAAATCAGTACCATTCATTAATTTGCAGCCATCGTTCATGTACAGTACCTAGCACACTGAGAATCTCAAATGTTTATAATTATAGTAATTCTTCATTTCCTGGTCTAGCTTCCAGACCTATTTTGAAGAAAAGAAATGGCAGCTTATATATTACCACTTCTATTTGCATTTCTTTAGTTTTTTTCATTGGTTAGTTCAGATGCCAACAATAATCTGTTGCATTTTTTTTCTCTGCAGTGGAAAAAAACAAAATGCAATCATTTTTGGTTGTAGTGATTACTTTTGGTGATCCCAAAATAATAGAATCTACTGTATATGCAACAGAAAATTTATGATATAATCTTCTGGAGATAGACTGTATGTGTTGTGTCTCTTCTACCATCTGTAAATCGTAAAGCACTTGGTTTCTGACAAAAGACTATTTTTAATAGTGGTATGATAAGCATTTCTCACATCTGATTTAGATGTGTTCCTACAAAACTTTATAAATCAAATAATATTTTAAATACACAAACGGAGGCCAAGTATTTCAGGAAAACAAAAGGTAGCATATTTTGTAAAATATAGCCATTGTCATTTTTCGAAAATAAATACCAAATATTTACTTTGAGGCCTAACACTTTCATTTCTTGTTTTTGTATTGATATTTAATGTATATACAATGAGATCCATCAATTGTAGTTATATAATTTGATGAGGTTTGATAATTGTATCCCTTAGGGTTTTGAACATTCGTTTTGAACATTCCTACCATCTATTAAAGTTGTCTATGGACTTTTGCATATACTCTCCTTACCCTGGCCCCAGGCAATCTTTGATCTGTTTGTTTTCATGATAGTATTGCACTGTCTAGATTTATATTAATAGAGTCAAATAGTATCATTCTTTTGTGTCTTGGATTCATTCACTTAGTGTGATGCTTTTCAGATTCATCCACATATTGATTGATTGTTCTTTTTATTGCTAAGTAGCATTACTTTTTAAGGATATTGCACAATTTGTTTTTAGATTGATCAGCTGATGGACATTTGGGTTGTTTTTTGGCTATTATGAAAAAAAGTTTGTTTTTTGTTTTTAAAATTTTATTTTAACTTTTTTTGACTCTTCTAATCCATTTTATTAGCTCTTCCTTGATTTCTTGCTTTAAAAAAAAATTAAAGATGGGTACAATTCAGGGTTAGGTATACAAATGGTCATTGTACAGGTAAACTTTGGACCTCACTTTGGTTCCCACTTCACCAGGTTTGAGATCAGGTACACTTATTGATGAAGTTTTCTCCCTCTCCCCCAGTAGTTTCCCACTACTACTTGTCCCTTGCTTATAGTATTATGATACTTGTTCAGGGTTAACTTATGAATGAGAACATGTGGTACTCAGTTCTTTGTTTCTGTGATAGATCAATGAGTATTATAGACTCTAAATCTATCCAAGTTGCTATGAAGTTCATAATTTTGTCCTTCTTTATGACTGCATAATATTCCATCGTGTATATGTACCACATTTTTAAAATCCAGTCCACTTTCGATGGGCAGCCCAGTTGGTTTCATGTTTCTGCTATTGTGAATAATGATGCAATAAACATGTGTATGCAGATCTCTTTTTCATAGAGTGATTTGAGTTTTTCTGGGTATATTCCTAGTAGGGGGATTGCAGGGTCGTATGGAAGGTTGATTTTTAGATCTTTTAGAAATCTCCACACTGTTTTCTACAGGGGTTGTACTAGTTTACACTTCCACCAACAGTGCAAAAGGGTTCCCTTTTCCCGCATCCTGTCCAGCATCTTTATTTTTTGAGTTATTGATGATGGCCATCCTAACTGGAGTTAGGTAGTATCTCAGTGTGGTTTTAATTTGCACTTCTTTGGTGATTAGTGAGGCTGAGCATTTTTTCATGTATCTGTAAATTTAAAACCTCAAACGATAAGAACCTTAGAAAACACAGGAGACACCCTTATAGAAATTGGAACTGGCAACCAATTCCTGATCAAAACTCCAAATGCCCATGCCATAAGAGATAAGATAGACAAGTGGGCCCTCACCAAACTGAAAAGCTTCTGCAAACCAAAAGAAACCATCATGAGAGCGGGGAAACAGCCCACAGAATGGGAAAAAATATTTGCCAACTGTATATCTGACAAAGGCCTAACATCTAAAGGAACTCAAACGTGCCAAAAAGAAAAAAACAAACAGCCCTATTAAAAAATGGGCAAAAGATATGAATAGATACTTCTCAAAAGAAGACATACAAGTAGAAAAAAAGTTACTTTAAACATTCAAATATAACTCTTTGGACAAGTATTTTTATTTCTCTTGGAATGATACCTAAATGTGGGATTGCTTAGTCTTATGGGTAAGTGTTTAACTTTATAAGAAGCTGCTAAACTGCTTTCCAAAATGGCTACACCATTTTGCATTTCCTTCAAGAACATATGAGAGTTCAAGTTGCTTCACATCCTTTCTATTACGTAGTACTGTCCAGCTTCCAATATTTTGCCATTCTAAAAGATATCATTTGCATTTCCCTCATGATCAATGATGATAAGCATCTCTTTGTGCTAATTATTTGCCATTCATATATATTCGCTGATAAAATGTTTAAATCTTTTGACCATTCTTTTGTCTTATTATTGAATTGTAAGAATTCTTTATGTTTTAGATATAAGCATTTTATCAGTTTTTTTAAACACACATTGAATCTAAGTTTATGTCTTGACTTTTGATTTTCTTAGCAGTGTCTTTTGAATAAATGGTCTTTCATTTTGGTGATTTTCAAATTGTTAATCTTTCCTTTTATGGTTTGTGGTTTATGTACTCTAAGGCATCTTTATTCAACTCATGGTTACAAATATTTTTATTCTCTATTTTAATTTAGAAATTTTATAGTTTAGTACCTACATTTAGGTCTGTTATATATTTCAAGTTACTTTTTTATGTTGTGAAGTAAGGCTTGAGGTTCATTTATTTTCCATTTGGATATCTAAATGTTCTAGTGCCATTTGTTGAAAATATTTCCATTACCTTATTGAATTACCTTGGTACTACTGTAGAAAATCAAATGATCATATATATGGTAGATCTATTTCTGGATGCTCTATTTTATTCTACTGATGTTCATCTCTATTTTTATATCAAAACCTATACTGTTTTGATCACTCTACCTTTATAGTAAGACTTGAAATCAAATAATGTTAGTTCTCTAAATTTATTCTTTTTCAAATTGCTTTGGCTTTTTTAGGTTCTTTGCAGTCCCCTAGCTATCTTAGAATCATCTTATCAATTTCTGTAGGATACCTTCTGGGATATTGATTGTGATTATACTGAATTATAGGTCAATTTGGAAAGAATTGGCATCTTATAAATAACAAATATTTTGATCCATGAACATAATGCATCTCTCCCTTACTTTAGGTCTTCTTTCTAAAATTGATACATAAAGATTGTACATATTTCTGGGGTACATGTGATATTTTGATACATACAACGTATAATGATCAAATGCAAGTAATTGGGATAGCCATCACATCAAACATTTATCATTTTTTAGACCTTATATCTGTCTGTATTTTTTACCCATTAACAACTTCTCTTCATCCTGCCCATCCTGCTTCTCCTTCCCGGCCTCTGTTAGCTACCTCATGGAAGTAGGTACTCTCTACCTTCATGAGATCCACCTTTTTTTTTTTAGCTCCCACATATGAGTGAACACATACAATATTTACCTTTCTCTCTCTGGCTAATTTCACTTAACATAATGTCCTCCAGTTCCAAGTTTATTTGAGCAATATGTTGGAGTTAAATTTTTCCTGCTGTGCCATTTTTGGGGGTGTTATTATAAACAATTTTAATCTGAAAATTAATTTCTAATTGTTTATTGATGGTATATTGGAATATATTTGATTTTGCTTATTGACTTTGTATTTTGCAAACTTTCTTTTTTTGTGTGAGAGAGCAGGATTTATTGAAAAGATGAAAAGCTTGTACAGTGAGAGGGGTCCTGAGGGGGTTGCCCCAAACTTTCTATACTCACTAATTCTGTAGCTTTTTTGTTGATCCTATAGGATTTTCTATATAGATGACAATATTTCCTGAGAATCAAGACCGTTTTATTACTTTCTTTTTTTCTGCATGCCTTTTATCTATTGTCCTTGCCTCACTGTACCGGCTAGAACTTCCAGTACAATAGTGAACAGACTTTTGAGAGCGGGCATTCTTACTTTTTCCCAATTTTAGGAAGAAAACTTTGTCTTTCATCATTGTATTGCTAGTTGTAAGGTTTTCATAGATGTCCTTTATCAAGCAATGTCCTCTTCCTGAGTTGATGAGTTTTTAATCATGAACATGTATTAAATTTTGTCAGATACCTTTTCAGCATCTTTTGACATGATTATAGGGTTTTTTCTCCTTTTTTCTCTTAAGATTAAGAATTTTATTGATTAATTTCAAATGTTGACCCAATCTTGCATTCCCAAAGATAAACCTTACTTGGTTATAATTTGTTATCCTCTTTTGGTATTGCTGGGTTTTATTTGCTAATATCTGCTTAGGATTTTTGTGTATGTATTCATGAAAGATATTGGTCTGTTGTTTTTATGAATGTCTTTGTCTGATTTTGGTATCTGTATAACACTGACTTTTAAGCTTTGCTAAGATAGTTCCCCAGCAACCTTTAGTCTAAGGCTAATTTAGCCTCCTTACTAAGAAGTTTTACTATTGTGGATTACATTCAGTTCCCTGGCAACAACTGTCATAGTTTGGATTTCCTGGAAAACAGATGCTAAGATGAAGATTTACATGTGGGTGATTTATTGGGGTGTGCTCTCAGGAACAACGCAGTGATGGAGTAAAGGCAATAAGGTTGGACAGAAGGAGAAGTTGCACCATGATGTCATTGTAACAGAGATTTCCTCTGATCCCTTATAAATCTCTGAAGTTGAGATGACCATTCAGAGAAGACTCAACTGGGCCATAAGGATGGACCTTTGAATTACCCCGCTGAGGAATCTCTGGATGTGTGCTGGGTGGGTCGGTTTAGTCAAGGCAATTCCTATAAACCTCCTGTAGACCCCATGTGGAGCATCTGGGGGATTTGAGTGTCTGTCTTGAAGAACAATCTTAATGGCAGACCAGAATGTCTCCTACAGGCAGCAAGCAAAAAAAATAATGAAAGAGAGACATTTGAGAGAAAAAAATTATTTGTCAGAAGTGAAGCCCTGATAAGGCAAGTTCGGGATCCACTGAACAGGAAGAAGTACTGACCTCACGGGAGGATCGTGGACTCTCCAGCTAGTGCATGGGAGCGAAACCAGAGTCTGTACATCCAGTTGCGAGCAGATTTTCAGAATGACTGCCAGAAGAGTTAGGAGGTTTTCTTTTGATTTTATTTTCTCAGTGAAATAATAAATACGGTTATTGATTGAGGATGATAAAAGAAATGGTGTGCTGCAGAAGGAAGAAAGTCCGAAAGAGTCATTTTAGAGAAGGGGAAGTATAACTTCTCACATCCATGTTAAGCTGCTCTAAGTAGACATGGGATTTGATTTAGCCATGGTTGGGATTTTACAGGTACAATAAAGAGAAAAAAGAGAGTGACTGTGGTGACTGAGCATCACTAGAAGCCATAAATTCTAAATTATTCTTGGTCATTAAAAAAAAACATTTTATTTTATGCTGATCCCTAAACACAATTAAAACAGTGCCAAAATGTAAAGAAACGTAATTATCTCACATGTCAGTACATGTCTAGATTTTTTTTATTAGAGAGTACAGCAATTTAATCTAAAGATAATATCCATAACCTAGTAGAATCTGTTCCAGGGATGAAAAGGTAAACATCAGGAACTCAGTAAATTCATTGCTTCAATAAATTAAGAGACAAAAAGGCGATACTAGTAAATCAACAGATGCTGAAAATCAATTTGTAGTCTATATATATTTTCAATATCTATTATGATTTTCTGACCAAGACTCCTCTACTATGCAAATCTTAACAAGTAGCCTTGATTTGGGTGGCACCATTCTCCCCATCCAGTTCTGATGACCTCTTTTTTCTTTTTCTTTTTTTTTTTTTTTTTTAATGTTTTATTTTTTTTTATTTTATTTTTTTATATAATCAGTATTTTTTATTATCGTTTTGTAGGGTACAGTTAAGGGTTAGGTGTACACTTACGTTTCATTCAGGCACCCTATTGATAAGAGGTGTTTTCCCAGTCCCAGATAGATATTAGCTACTGTTAGTCCCATCCCCCCCCCATAATTTCCCAGTACCATCAGTCATTTTCTTATAGTATTACATTGGATGTTCAAGGTCCATTATATGAGTGAAAACATGTGATATTCTGATCTTTGTTTCTGTGAGAGGTCACTCAGTATTATAGACTCTAGTTCCATCCAGGTAGCTGCGAAATTCATGATTTTGTTCTTTTTCATGGCTGCGTAGTATTCCATCGTGTATATGTACCACATTTTTTTAATCCAGTCCTCTTTTGATGGGCAGCATGGTTGTTTCCAGGTTCTTGCTATTGTGAATAACGCTGCGATAAACATACGTGTACAGGTATCTTTTTTATAGAGTGATTTGTGTTCTTCAGGGTATATTCCCAGTAGGGGGATTGCAGAGTCATAAGGAAGGTCAATATTTAGAGCTTTCAGGAATCGCCACACTGCTTTCCACAGAGGTTGCACTAGCTTACACTCCCACCAACAGTGTAGAAGCGTTCCCTTTTCACCACAGCCTCTCCAGCAGCTGTTATTTTTTGAGTTGTTGATAATTGCCATTCTGACTGGAGTTAGGTGATATCTCAGTGTGGTTTTGATTTGCATCTCCCTGATGATTAGTGAGGTTGAGCATTTCTTCATGTGTTTGTTGGCTGCTCGAATGTCTTCTTTTGTGAAGTGCCTGTTCATATCTTTTGCCCATTTTATAATGGGGTTGCTTGTTTTCTTCTTTTCAGTATGTTTCAGTTCCTTGTAGATCCAGGATGTTAAGCCTTTGTCAGACCTAGAGTTGGCAAATACTTTTTCCCAGTCTGTAGGCTGTCTCCCTACTCTCTTGATGGTTTCTTTGGCTTTGCAGAAGCTTGTCAGTTTAATAAGGTCCCATTTGTCTATCTTCTCTCTTAAGTCCTGTGGGTTTCGGGTTTTGTACAGGAATTGGATGCCCGTTCCGATTTCCATGAGAGTATTTCCTTCCTTTTCTAAGGTTCTTATGGTTTGAGGTTTTACATTTAGGTCTCTGATCCATTTGGAGTTAACCTTTGTGCATGGGGATAGATAGGGGTCCTGTTTCAATCTTCTACATGTGGTCAACCAGTTTTCCCAGCACCATTTACTGAATAGGTTCTCCTCACCCCATTGGTAGGTGGTGGGGGCTTTGTCGAAGATGAGTTGGTTGAGGAATTGAGGTTTTGCTTCTGGAATCTCAATTCTGTTCCATTGATCTATATGCCTGTTCTTGTACCAATACCAAGCTGTTTTGATGATTGTAGCTTTATAGTAAAGTTTGAAGTCTGGTATTGTGATACCACCTGCTTTGTTTTTTTTGCTGAGGATTGTTCTGGCTATTCTTGGACGTTTGTGTTTCCATATGAATTCCTGTGTTGTTTTTTCTAGGTCAGAGAAGAATGTTATTGGTAATTTAATGGGTATTGCATTGAATTTGTAGATTGCCTTAGGTAAGATGGACATCTTCACAATGTTGATTCTTCCGATCCATGAGCATGGGATATTTTTCCACTTGTTCATGTCAGCTTTGATTTCTTTGAGCAGTGTTTTGTAATTTGCATTGTAAAGGTCTTTCACGTCTCTGGTTAGGAAGATGCCAAGGTATTTCATTTTTTTTGTGGCTATTGTGAATGGAATTGTGTTTTTTATTTGGGTTTCTGTTTGTTTATTATTGGTGTAGAGAAATGCGATTGTCTTTTGTACATTTATTTTGTATCCTGAGACTTTGCCAAAGGCCTTTATCAATGTAAGGAGGCCTTTAACAGATTCTCTTGGGTTTTCAAGGTACACCATCATATCATCTGCATAGAGAGATAACTTGACTTCCTCTTTTCCTATTTGAATACCTCTGATTGCCTCGTCTTCTCTGATTGCTCTAGCCAGGACTTCCAATACTATGTTGAACAGGAGGGGAGAGAGTGGGCATCCTTGTCTAGTTCCAGTTTTCAGGGGAATTGGTTCCAATTTTTGTCCATTTAGGAGTATGCAGGCTGTAGGTTTCTCATAGATGGCTTTTATTATTTTGAGGTATGTTCCCCGTATGCCTAGATGTTCAAGGGTTTTTATCAAGAAGGGGTGCTGGATTTTATCAAAAGCTTTTTCTGCATCTAATGATGTGATCATGTGGTTTTTGTTTTGACATCTGTTGATGTATTTAATTACATTTATGGTTTTACGAATGTTGAACCAGCCTTGCATCCCAGGAATGAAGCCTACTTGGTCATGGTGAATGATTTTTGAGATGTATTGTTGAATCCTGTTTGCTAGGATTTTGTTGAGAATTTTAGCATCTATGTTCATCAAAGATATTGGCCTGTAGTTCTCTTTCTTTGTTGGATCTTTACCTGGCTTGGGTATCAGTGTGATGTTGGCTTCATAAAATGATTTGGGGAGAGTTCCATCTTTTTCAATCGCCTGGAATACCTTCAGTAGGATTGGTATCAGCTCCTCCTTGAATGTCTTGTAGAATTCTGCTGGAAAGCCATCTGGACCAGGGCTTTTTTTTGTAGGAAGTTTTCTTATTACGTAGTCAATTTCCTTGATTGTAATTGGTCTATTTAGGGTCTCAATTTCTTCTTGTTCCAACCTAGGTAGATTGTGTGATGTCAGAAAGTCCTCCATTTCCTTGTGGTTTTCAAGTTTGTTTCCATACAAGTGTACATAGTAGTCTCTAATGATCTTTTGTATTTCTTCAGGGTCAGATGTGACTTCATCTTTTGTGTTTCTGATTATGCTTATTTGTTTTTTTTCTCGTTTTTTCTTGGTCAGTCTAGCTAGGGGACCATCGATCTTGTTTATTCTTTCGAAGAACCAGCTTTTGTTTCATTGATTTTTTCAATTATCTTTTTGTCTTCTATGTCCTGGATTTGGGCTGTTATTTTGGTGATCTGGATTCTTCTGCTGAAATTAGGGTTTTGGTGGTCTTGCTTTTCCAGCTTCTTTAGGTGGCTTGTTAGATTGTGAATTTCTGTTCCTTCCATTTTCTTCATGTGTGTTTGTAGGGATATAAATTCCCCTCTTACTACAGCTTTCAGGGCATCCCAGAGATTTTGGTAAGATGTTTCTTCATTTTCATTTGTTTCCAGGTATCTTTTGATCCCTGTTTTGATTTCGTCATTGACCCAGGAGTTGTTTAGCATCATGCTGTTTAGTGTCCATGTCTTTGTGGGTTTTGGGGGGACTTTGTTGGTGTCAATATTTATTTTTATTCCACTGTGGTCCGAGAAGGTGTTTGGTAGAATTTCGGTCCTTTTAAATTTGCTTATACTTGATTTATGGCCGAGTATGTGGTCGATCTTAGAATATGTTCCATGTGGTGATGAGTAAAATGTGTATTCTGTGGTCTTTGGATGGAGTGTTCTGTAAGTATCAATTAAGTCCATTTGGTCCAAGGTCACATTGAGGTTCTGGATCTCCTTGCTGATTTTTTGTCCTGATGATCTGTCTAGGGTTGTGAGTGGGGTATTAAAGTCCCCAGTTATGATAGTGGTAGAGTCAATATCTTTCTTTTTCTTTAAAAAGTTTTATCTGATCAGTTTCCATATCCATAAAATGGAGATGATAATAATGAATATGGATAATGATGCTTAAATCATGTTATGACTTAAATGATGCAACACATTCAAAACATACTATAAGAATAAAAACACAATACATACTATATACTTTTTATTATTTAAATACAATCATTTGTATACAGTCAAGACTGGTGCAAATCTACAGTTGCAGTTATTATCACAAGTATAGGAGTTATAATTTATAAAAATAATTATATCTGTACTTATCTAGGATTTTTAGGTTTACCACCTGGATTTTGTTGGTTTAATGTTGGCTCAAAATTATAGCACAGTATGGAATTTTATATTTATTGCACTAGCCTTAAATAGTTTCCCTGTTGAATAAGCCCAGGAGTACCTAGAATGAAGCACTTAAAATTTTATACACTGTGGTCAAAACTGAGTTTACAGGCATTCTAGGTTGTAATGGTTGAATTTTAACTTAATTATACATTAGATAGTCTTGATTTGAAATATAAAATTGCATGGGTTATATTTGAATTGTCAGGAATTTTTAGAGCCAAGATTTTAGAACACCCACCAGACGGCCTGGCGTAGGTTAATCTCATATTATTTCAGAAAGCTATAGGTATGGGATACTGAAAACATATTTGGAACCCTGAACTCTGATATAATAAGTAACATATATTTTCAGCTTCTAGAAAAATTCCTTTTAAATTCTTGTTTCATTTCAATTCAAGATTGTGTTAATCCAGTCACTTAAAATATTTGTGGTTACTTATTAATACTGAAAATATGGTTCTTGTTTCTTTTTTTTTTTTGGAATTGGAGTCTCACTCCATTGCCCAGGCTGGAGTGCAGTGGCACACTTATGGCCACCCCAGCGTCGACCTGCTGGGCTCTGAGGATCCTTCCACCTCAGCCTTCCAAGTAGCCAGAACTATAGGCGCGTGCTACCATGCCCAACTAATTTTTGATTTATTGTAAGTACGAGGTCTCTCCAAGTTGCCTGGGTTGGTCTTGTGCCCAGGCTGGTCTCGAACCTGTGGGCTCAGGCAGTCCTCTTGCCTTGACCTCCTAAAGTGTTGAGATTACAGACGGAGCCACCTAGCCTGGCCGGTTCTTGATTCTTAATCTTGTAATATAATATTGTAAAGCATCTTCACCTTACAGATGGAGAAACTGAGAGCCAGACGGATAAAGTGCCCAGGGTCCTAGAGCTAGTTAGTGATCAATCTAATACTAGAACCTAGTTTCTCTGATTGTCACCTATCTCATCCCATTCTATGTCATTTTATTTTATACCAAATTCTTCTCAAAACCTGTCATATTTCTTATAGGACTGGGCTCAATATACATGCATTTTATGCGTATTTAGATTTCATTGACTTGTCTGTTTGCTTATGTGGGGGGAGTTGAGAGAGTGAGATAAAATGCTTTGGAAATTCAACCTTTGTGGGTTGTTAGACCAACTTCTGATCCACATTATGTTTTTGTCCTCAGAACATTTTTTTCCCTTCTCTTCATTTCAACTGGACCAAGCTTTGTTTATATGAGGAATACCTGGATATAGAATGGCCTGGCTATACAAATCCCTTAGAGCAGCTCTGTGATTATTGAAATAATAAAATCCCTTTGAGAAAAAAACATTTCCCCAAAGTGTTAGATCAGATCACCTCAAATGAATGAGACCTCAAAATTCAGAAAAATCTTCAAGTACAGAGGAATACAAAGACAGGAAACATGTTTGTGTGGTGTATTTGGGGCCTCTGGATTTCCTCACCATAGTCGACTTAAAATAAACCTTTGAGAGTTAGATGGAAATAATACTACTCTACACAGACTGAATACCTGAGTCAGACACTACTTTCTTTTCTTATTGTGATTCTGACTTAATTCTTAATCATCGTATATAGAGAACAGAATTGTTTTGACAAAAACTTAAAGAGTCCAGGTGGCACCAGTTGTTAAGTCTTTATGGTATTTTAGAAGGGTTGTGGTTGAAGAGTGTTATGGTTTGTTAGTTTTCATTCACATGTTTTAATAACTTGCATGCATTGCTATCAAAAAAGACATTTGGAAAGTTGAGCTTTTTAAAATTAGGATAATTAGCTATTACATATAAAGTCTTCATAATCTAGAAGTCTGCATAATGCACAGAGCAGCTGTGTGCTGTACTTTAATATGTAAAGTAAATTCCTTAAAATAAAATTTTAGTTTGAGATGTCTTAGATTGAGTTTCTTTTAAGTAAAGTCACAGCTACTAAAAAAAATCAAAACTGTGAGCTATTTGACAAGATGCCCAACAAGGTCTATTTTATCTACTTTGAAAAATAAAAATGTTCTATATTTTGATAGACTTATTTGCTTAAAGTAGGCAGAACTGAGTTTAAATATATTATTAAGCTTAGCTTAAAATTAATCTTTAAAGTACATGTATTACATGTAATTTTATAAATTATATTAATATTTACCATTTTGTTATGGAAAATTTCAAACTTCTATAGAAATAGGGAGAATAATCTATGAATTTCTGTGTACTAATCACTCAGCTTCGCTAGTGTTCAAAGTTTTACCAATCTTATTTCATTTATCCTTTCTCTTTTTTTCTGAGGTATTTCTTTCTGAGTTATAAACCTGTAGAACAACAATATAAATAATTATCACTATTATTCTCTATACATATTACAATTTCCTCAGTTGTGAGATAAGCCTAATGTAAAGGCTGAAGACTGGCGAATGCTTGATGTTCAGAAGGGTGAACTAGAACTGGGCAGAGTGTTCACACTGACTCTGGTTTCTTGTTAAACAACAGAAGAAGCAAGGTGCAGGCTTAAGAATCCTGACTCTTTAACCCTTGCCAGAGCAACTTAAAAACACTCAGGTGCATTATGTACGTCAGAGCTATTCTCGGGAGTGATGGTGGTCAAGCTCCTATGAAAGTCCAAGCAGCAGTTCACCCTGCAACATTGTCACTGGATAGAGTTCCCTGGTAGACTGACTAGGATCTAGGAGTCTTATTAGGTAGTGCATTGAGATCAACATCCTTGGAAGGGAAGGGAAAGGCAGGAAGCAGGATTGGACAGAGGGAGAAGCAGAGCTGGTCAGTGGTCTCAGAAGAGGCCTCTGCCAATTCTAGGGCAAGTTCTGATCTGGGGTGAGGGACATTTTGATCAGCCACTGGAGGCCATCCTGAATGGAGTGGATATTGGGTAAAGAGGGTCTCCTCAGCAGAATTTGGGGAGCACACCAGTATATCCACTATTGCCTTTTTTAGTAGGAATGTCTGTTACTACATTTTAGTTTTCTCCTATGTAGGAAAAATATCAAATGCTTTTATGTGCCAAGTATATTGTGGCATTTTAGCATATATTATCTTAATTTTTGCATCAACTCTACAAGATGTTATTATTTTTAAGATGAGGAATCTGAGAAGTTAGGTAGCTTGTCTGAGGTTGCACATCTGGTATAAGCAGAAGAGTTGGGATTCCCACCAATTTCTGTCCAACTCGCCCGCCCTTTTCACCTCATGGTTCACAGACCCTTGCTGCACTTCTGTGTCAGTGCCCCTGCAGCTAGAGCCTTCAGACAGCACATCCATTATTCTACTCTTTGTTTTTACCTACTAGCCAGGTTAGCAAAATATGTTCTTAAGATTTCAAGTCATGCTTGCTTAAGAGCTTCCAAACCTATTTCAAACTCAAGAGAAACAAATCAAGGTTGAGCAGATGTCCCAAACAGGTTGTTACATATTCTCTAAACTTCTCTAAAGTCTTGTTGAAACCAGAGGTATAAAAACGACCAAAGACATATTAATGTCTCTGTGATTTCTCTTGTGGATTTGCAGTGCTTTGGAGAAGAGGCACTAAATAATTAGTATGAATCATGGTCACCATTCTCCTGGACTTTTAGGCTACTGAATGGGAATTAGGGAAACTGAGTTCTATTCATATCTTCTCCAGTATTTCTCCCTAAGTGAGCTAGGGAAAACCACTTAACCCATTGTATGCTTTAGTTTCCTTAGTTGAAAATGTCTTTAGCTGGGCTCCGTGGCTCATGCCTAAAATCCCAGCACTTTGGGAAGCCGAGGTGAGAGAATTGCCTGAGTCCACAGGATCGAGACCAGCCTGGGCAACTTGGCGAGACCTCATCTCTACAATTAAAAAAAAAATTAGCAAGGCATGGTGGCACACACCTGTAGTGCAAGCTACTTGGAATACTGAGGTGGAAGGATTGCTTGAACCCAGCAAGTCAAGGCTGTGGTAATCATGAGTGTGCCACTGCACTTCAGCCTGGGCAACAGAGTGAGACTCTGACTCAGGAAAAAAAAAAGAAAAAGAAAATGTCTTTAAGGATGCACACCTTTCCCTTACTGTAAAGAAAAATCACAGCTGGGCTGGGTGGCTCAGCCTGTAATCCCGCGCCTTGGGAGGCTGAGGTGAGTGGATTGCCTGAACCCACGGGTTCAAGACCTGCCTGGGCAACTTGGTGAGACCTCATCTCTACAATAAATCAAAAAATTAGCCGGGTGTGGTAGCGCGCGCCTGTAGTTCCAGCAACTCGAAAGGCTGAGGCGGAAGCATCACTGGAGCCCAGCAGGTCGAGGCTGTGGTGGCCAGGAGTGGCCACTGCACTCCAGTCTGGGCAACAGAGTGAGACTCCAACTCAAAAAAAAAAAAAAAAAAGAAAGAAAAATCACAAGGATAAATTAGATGCTTGTGGATGTTTTGAAGCAACTCCTTAAGAGCATGATGTTACTTAACAATTTCTGTTAGCTAATCAAATTAAATTTGATAATTCCTCTATTGATTTTCTCAGAAAATATAAAAGTCTGTAGAACTATATTACAAGCAAAATTCATAAGCAACAACCCAAGAAATTGACTCTGTCATAAGAAAACTACCTATTAAAAAAAAAGCCCTGACCAGATGACTTTCCAGTGGAATTCTACAAAACATACAAGGAGGAGCTAATACCAATCCTAATGAAAGTATTCCAGGCAATTGAGAGAGATGGAACTCTCCCCAAATCACTTTACAAAGTCACCGTCACACTGATACCCAAACCAGGTAAAGATCTAACAACAACAACAACAACAGCAAAGAGAACTACAGGCCAATATCCCGGATGACCATAGATGCAAAATTTCTCAGCAAGATTTTAACAAATCGGACCCAACAACACATCTCAAAAATCATCCTCTATGACCAAGTAGGCTTCATCCCTGTGATGTAGGGCTGCTTTAACATCCATAAGACCATAAATATAATTAAATACATCAACAGATATAAAAACAAGAACCACATGATTATATCATTAGATGCAGAAAAAGCTTTTGGTACAATCCAGCATCACTTCTTGATAAAAATCCTTAAACACCTAGGCATAGAAGGAACCATCTAAAAATAGTAAAAAAAAAAAAAAAAAAAATAGTAAGCACCATCTACAACAAGCCCACAGCCAGCATATTGCTAAATGGACAGGGATTGGAAGCATTTCCCCTGAAAACTGGAACAAGACAAGGCTGCCCACTCTCACCTGTCCTGGTCAATGGTGTGTTGGAAGTCCTAGCTAGAGCAATTAGACAAGAGAAGGAAATCAGGGTATCCACACAGGAAAAGAGGAAGTTAAGTTATCCCTCTTTGCTGACAATATAATCTTATACCTTGAAAATCCAAGAGTATCTGTCAAAAACCTCCTTACACTGATAAAGGACTTTGACAAAGTCTCAGGGTACAAAATAAATGTGCAAAAGACAGTCACATTCTTATACACCAACAACAAACATCCAGAGAACCAAATAAAAATCACAGTCCCATTCACAATAGTCACACAAAAATGAAATACCTTGGCATCTACCTAACCAGAGAAATGAAAGACCTATAAAATGAAAACTACAAAACACTGCTCAAAGAAATCCAAGAAGACCAAACAAATGGAAGAATATTCCATGTTCATGAATAGGAAGAATCAACATTTTAAGATGTCCATTCTACCAAAAGCAGTCTACAGATTCAATGCAATACCCATTAAATTACCAGCAGCATTCTTCTCAGACCTGGAAATGACAATACAGGAATTCATATGGAAACATTAACAACCACAAATAGCCAAAACAATCTTTTACAAATGAAACAAAGTGGGAGGTATCACACTTCTAGACTTTAAACTTTACTGTCAAGCTACAATAATCAAAACAGCCTGATATTGGTACAAGTATAGGCATATAGACCAATGGCACAGGACAGAGATTCCAGGAGCAAAACCTCGATTTCTCAACCAACTCATCTTTGAGTAATTTCTCAACTTCTCAACCAACTCATCTCCTCTCCACTGGGGAGAGGAGAACCTATTCAATAAATGGTGCTGGAAAAACTGGCTAACCACATGCAGAAGATTGAAACAGGACCCCTACATATCACCAGACACAAAAATCAACTCTAAATGGATCAAAGACCTAAATGTAAAACCTCAAACTATAAGATTCCTAGAAAATGCAGGAGATACCCTTATGGAAATTGGAACTGGCAACCAATTCCTGATCAAAACCCCATATTCCCATGCCATAAGAGATAAGATAGACAAGTGAGAACTCATCAAACTGAAAAGCTTCTGCAAAGAAAAAGAAACCATCAAGAGAGTGGGGAGACAGCCCACAGAATGGGAAAAAATATTTGCCAACTGTATATCTGACAAAGACCTAACATCGAGTATCTACAAGGAACTCAAATGTGCTGAAAGGAAAAAACCAAACAGCCCTACTAAAAAGTGGGCAATACATGTGAATAGACACTTCTCAAAAGAAGACATATGAGCAGCCAACAAACACATGAAAAAGTGCTCAGCCTCATTAATCATCAGAGAAGTGTAAATCAAACCACATTGAGATACCACCTAACCCCAGTAAGAATGGTCATCATTAATAAAACAAAAAACAACAGATGCTGGCAAGGATGTGGAGAAAAGAGAACACTTCTACACTGTTAGCAAGAATGCAAACTAGTTCAACCTCTGTGGAAAACAGTGCGACAATCTAAAGGAACTAGAAATTGACCTTCCATATGACCCAGCAATCCCCCTTTTGGGAATATACCTGGAGGAACTCAAATCATTCTACAAAAAAGATACCTGCACATGCATGTTTATTGCAGTAGTATTCACAATAGCAAAATATGGAACCAGCTCTCCTGCCCATCAAAACTGGACTGGATACAAAAAATGTGGTACATATACACAATGGAATATTATGCAGCCATAAAGAAAGACAAGCATGTGAACTTCGCAGCAACTTGGATGAATTTAGAGTCTATCATACTCAGTGTTCTATCACAGAAACAAAGAACTGAGCACTACATATTCTCACTTATAAGTTGATCCTGAACATTTACCATAATACTGTAAGAAAAGGATTGGCAGTAGCAGAACATTGCCAGGGGAAAGACAGGGGGCACATAACATCAATGAGGGTGACTGATCTCAAACTGGTGAAGTGGGGACCAAAGGGAGGCCTAAACTTTACTTGTATGATGACCAATTATATACCTAATCCTGAATTGTACCCCACATCTTTAAAATAAATTAAAATAAGTTACAAGTAAACTCATTAGAATATTACTGAGCATTCTTGTCTTTAGACAGATGAACTTGTTAGTTTATGGTAAGCAGAATAATGTCTCCCCAAAGATGTCCACATTTTTATCCCTGAAACCTGTAAAATGTTACTTTACATGACAAAAGAGACTTTGCAGATATGCTTAAGCTAAGGATTATCCTGGATAACGTAGGTGGACCTCATGTAATCACAGTTGTCCTTGTAAGATGGATGGAGGAACATCAGAGTAGGAGAGAGATTAGAAAATGCCGTTGGCTTTTGAAGGTGGAGAAAGGGGCCGTGAGCCAAGGAACACAAGTTTCTTCTAGAAGATACAAAAGATAAGAAAATGGATTCTTCTAGAGACTCCAGAAGGAATGCAACCCTGCTTACACCTTGATTTAGTCCACCTTGATTTTTTTTGTGTGTGTGTGTTGGAGTTTCACTCTGTCGCCCAGACTGGAGTGCAGTGGCCACTCCCAGCCACTGCAGCCTTGACTTGCTGGGCTCCAGCCATCCTTCTGCCTCAGCCTTCTGGTAGCCAGAATTACAGGCATGCACTACCATGCCTGGCTGATTTTTTTTAAATTTTATTATAGAGATGAGGTCTCGCCAAGTTGCCCAGGTAGGTCTTGAACCCGCGGGCTCAGGCAATCCACTCACCTCAGCCTCCCAAAGCGCGGGATTACAGGCTGAGCCACCGAGCCCAGCATCACCTTTATTTTTATAATTCTGACTTAACAGAATAGTAAGATAATAGTGTGGGTTTTTGAAGCCAACAAGTTATGATAATTTGTTACAGCAACAGTTGTAAACAAATACAATTGGATTGTCATCTCTTTTAGATACAGGATCTTGATCAATGTGAAATAATAAGTTGTCTTTGTTGTCAAGCTTGAAAACCACACAGTGGAAGGCAATTCTGGGGGCAAGAGAACTGACTCAGGTACCTCCCTCAATCTTCCCATCTCCAGATCAAGTGCAGTTTTAGTCGATAAGCTCTTTCCTGGAGAGCTTGTCTGATGACCACTTCTTGGTTAGGTAAAGTGTGCCATAGGAACAGTTATGCTCCTTTAAGAATTTCTTTGGAAAGCCTTTTCTTACTGTTCTGATCCACAACAGGGTGATTGGCTGACCTGAGACTTTTATCTGCATTGACTGGCCAATGGAGACCTCTCTTCCTCCTCTTAATGTCTCCTGTTGCTCCATGTTGGGACTTCTTTAGGGGCCTTTTCTTACTCCCTTTCCTTGGATTAGTTCTGCCACGAGTGTTCTCTGCTGCTAAACCAAGGAGGTTCAGCACCACTGGAGAAAACCACATAGCCACATGGATGTATTTAGGAAAAACTTATTATCTATCATTAGGTAAGTGTTTGTGTGGGGGAGGGTGGGGAGGCATGCTGGGAAAGTGGGAACTGATTTTTTTTCCTGATTCAAAGAGATGAATCCATGTAAAGCACTTTTCACATGTAACTAAGGTCCCTAATCAGCTAGATTTAAAGTAATTGAGGAGAAGTTTTACTAGATGGGCTTGACCAAATCAGGTGAGTTCTTTAGAAAAGATGGTCTTCTGCTGGCCTAGAAGAAAGCAAAGAGTCCTTCTGAAAACTGCCTAGAGAGAGGAGCATCCTGTATAAACTGAGGGCCTGAGACCTACAGCTGCAAGGAACTGAACCTGTCCAGTTGACCTGAATCAACCTGAAAAAGAACCCCAAGCTCTAAATGAGAATAACATAATCTTAATCAAGCCAGCACCTGTAGTGCAGCTTTAGAGGCCCTAAGCATATGCCTGAGCCATGCCCAGACTTGTGATAAATGAAAAGAGGGAGAAAAGAGGGAGTGTTGTTTTAAGCTACTAAGATGTTATGCAGATTTTGGTACCAAGAGGTGTGGTACTGTAACACATACCTAAAATATGGGAGTTCCTGTGGAACTGGACGGTAGACAAAGGCTGGAAAATTTCTGAGGAATATGTTAGAGAAAACCTGTGTCTTAGGCCATATTCTGTTGCCATCACAGAATGCCACAGACGGTAAATTACATAATAAAAGTTTATTCAGCTTATGGTTCTGGAGACTGGGAAGTTCAAGAGCGTGGTGCCATCTTATAGCAAGAGTCATTCCAAGGCAGAAGGCATCACGTGGAGAGAGAACACAAGTGTGCATGTCAGCTCTCTTCCTCTTCTTGTAAAGTCATCAGTCCCATCATGTGCCCTAATGATGTTATCTACTCCTACCTCCCAGAGGCCCACCTGTAATCAACACATGAATTTGGGGATTAAGTTTCCAACACATGAAATCTGGGGGATGTGCTCAAACCTCAGCAACCTGAATTGCCATGAACAGACCCTCAGTAGAAATCTGGACTTTGAGCACTGCTGCTCAGTCTCACAAGTGAGGAGCGTGTCATTGGAAATTGGAGGAAAAGGGATCCTTGCTATATACTGGCAGAAATATTAGTGAAAATTGTGTGTTCTGCCATCATCTGGAAAGAAGAACTTATAAGCAGTGAACCTGTATATAGAGCTAGGGAGATTTTAAAGCAAAGTATTGAAGTTGCCACCTGGTTTCCTTTTATGACTTATAATCAAATGCAAGAGGGAGATAAATTGAAGGAAGAAATGTTAAACAAAGTGTACTAAGATTAAATGATTGAAAATTCACAGCCTCTCCAGATGGCAGAAGATGCTAAAATTCAGAAATGGCTGCCAAAAGTGTGGCATTGAGAAATAGCTGAGTGTGTGACTTTTGCTGAAATTTCAGAAAGATAAAAATGTCAGAGTCATCAGTCACACAAAGGGCCCTTTCAAGACAGTAAGAGTGTGCCTCGCAGATCTTTTCATGCACACCTGAGGGGCCCCTAGGAGGCTAAAGGGCATTGTCCTTCAGCCCTCTCAGTGAGAGGCTTAGATATAGAAAAGGGATAATCTTAAAAACATATGGATTTTCTTTTATGGTGTGAATCCCTGTGAAATCCGTGGAAGGCCCACAAAGTTCTTGAGAAGTCTATTTCAGCAGAAACACTGCCAGCTTATTCTGAAAGGGACGGAAAAAATTATACAAAAGGAAAAGAGACAGTTAAACCCCCAGCAGGCAGTAGTTTGGTAAAACAACCAGGCTACAAGCATGGGCTACCTTTCATGAAAAAGGAAGAATGACTCAAAGGACAGAGCCAGAAAGGATGGAGCCTTCCGAGAATGGGGCTGAGAGTGGACAGTTATTCCCTGACCTTGAGCCCTCATCAAGACACTCTCGTTTGCTCTCTGGAGTTCAGAACTGCCTGAAACAGTTCCACCTGTTCACTTTGTCCCCATTTGAACTAGGAGGTCTGTTCTGCCATTGCGTGTTGGGAGGTCTGAGGGAAGATGGATTTTTGCATATGGGAGGCATTGTGCCTCAGGAGCTGCATTTGGTGGGTTGCCCTCAAAAGCCTCATCCCCTTCTGATTTAGATGGTGCGATTTTGGACTCAGAGCGGGTGTGTATTACTTACCACAGTGTGTGCTGTTCCTTGCACACAGTGCTGGGTGAATAGCAGCTTACTGAATATTTATAATTCTTTGTGAGCTTTATGGGCATGAATCAGCACCCATAATTCTGATCAAGTTAGGAATGAAAGGGAGATTAATTTTTATAATTCTTAAAGAATGAGAGCCTGCTTTCTGGACAGTAGTTCTTTTTGGAAGTAAATAGCATTCCAAGGAAACTTGTTTGAACATTTAAATCTGTTTTTCCAGGATAAACAACTCTTCCTTCTCACTGCACACCTTCTTTAAAATTTCACAATTATATTTATTTACCCCAATTGATTTAGAAGGTAATTATAATAATACAGTAATTACCCAGGTCTGAGAGAGAATATGATAGTGTCATCATAGTTCTTGGTAAGTGCAGTATTAATGAACGGAATTAATTTTAAGTTTGGCTGGGCACGGTGGCTCACACCTATAATCCCAGCACTTTGGGAGGCTGAGGCGAGAGGATTACTTGAACCCAAGAGTTCAAGACTGGCCTGGGCAGCATAGCAAGACCTGGTCTCTACAAAAACTAAAAAACAGCCAAGCATGGTGACCTATGCCTGTAAGCTCAGCTACTTGGGAGACTGAGCTGGGAGGATCACTTGAGCCTGGGAGTTGGAAGCTGTGGTAGGCTGTGATCATGCCACTGCAACAGAGTGAGACCCCAGCCCCCCCAAAAAATTAAGTTTGAATAATTTCAGGATACAGCAAGAAGGCGATTGGAGTCATCCAAGTAAGTATAGACTCTCATTGTTTGTGCTAAAAAACAGGAATTAGAGGAAAAAGTTACCCTTGTAAAGAATATTAGTCAGAAAAATCAAAATATGTCCTTGCCAGGATAAAAAGCAACTTTAGTTATATATTTATTCTAGTTATAAGTGTAGATTGAAATAATGCACATAAAGCACTGTCAGAATGCAAAACAGAGATAATATAGGCCCATGTGATATATAACCACTAACACGAATCTCTTAAATAATCCTCTAATATTTTCTAATAAATGCATATATAATTAATTTTGTTGTTTATTTTTATAAAAAGTGGGATAATTTTATGTGTAGCATGTAACTTGATTTTTTTCACTAAGCAATCCATTGCATGCATTTTTCTGTATCAGACATATATTTCTATACCATTCTTATCAGTTGCATTGCATAAATATATTGAAAATTATGTATCTCTTCTGCTGTCAGCAGATCATTCAAGATATGTATATATAATATAGTATAATTTGAATGTATCCAATTTTTAGCTTTGTAAACAGTGCTACAATAAATAAGATTGTATGTGCATTTTGCCAAGTTTCTGTGTTCTCATCAGTGTCACATGTAGACACGCATTCTAGATAACTGTTCATTCAATGTGCATAGAAGTTTTCATGACAACACTGTAACAATACAAAACCAAAAACAAAACTGGTAGTAATCCAAATTTCCCTCTTTGGGGAAATGGGTAAAGGAATGATGAAATATTCATATCTAGAAAGCTATAAGGCATATAAAATATAATACATCAATACATCTCATTTACTATATTCAGAAAATGAACAAATCTTGTAGACATGATGTTGAGTGACAAAAACAAGTGGCAGAAGGGGAAGTACATTATGATGCCATTTTTTGTAATTTTAGAGTATGTACAACAGTACAAAATTGTTCATGAGAAAATACATAGTAAAAATAATAAAAGTGGATGGGAAAGATATCAGGAGCACCTCATTTTACTGTACTTCACTTTATTGCACTTCACAGATACTGTGCTTTGTGCAAATTGAAGATCTGAGACAGCCCTGTGTTGATCAAGTCCATCAGTGCCATTATCCCAAGAGCATGTGCTCACTTCCTGTCTCCATGTCACATTTTGGTAATTCTCACAATATTTCAAAGCTTATTATTATTATATCTGTTATAGTAACCTGTGGTTAGGGAGCTTTGATGTTATTATTATAATTGTTTTGGGGGTGTCACAAAGTGCCCACCCTACGGCAGAGAACTTAATCCATAAATGTGGTGTGTTTTCTCACTGCTCTACTGGCTAGCCCTTCCCCTTCTTGCTTCCTCTCCTCAGGCTTCCTACTCCCTGAGACACAACAATATTGAAATCAGGCTAGTTAATAACCCCATAACATTCTCTAAGTGTTCAAGTGAAAGGAAGAGTCTCATGTCTGTCACTTAAAATCAAAAGCTAGAAATGATTAAGCTTAGTGAAGAAGGTGTGTCAAAAGCTGAAACAGGATGAAAGCTAGGCCTCTTGTACCAAACATTTAGCCAAGTTGTGAATGCAAAGGAAAAGTTCTTGAAGAAAATTACTAGAGCTGCTCTAATGAACACACAAAGGATAAAAAAGCAAAGCTGGCCAGATGTGGTGGCAGATGCCTGTAATCCCAGCACTTTGGGGCGCTGAAGTAGGAGGATTGCTTCAGGCCAGGAGTTAAAGACCAGCTTGGGCAACATAGTAAGAACCCATCTCTACATAAAAAAATAAAAATAGCCAGGCATGGTAGATAGTCCCAGCTACTTGGGAGGCTGAGGAAAGAGGATTGCTTGGGCCCAGGAGTTCAAGGTTGTGGTGAGCTATAATTGTGCAACTGCACCTTCAGCCTGGCTGACAGAATCTCTTAAAAAAAAAAAGAAAAAAATCAAAAGAAAGCAAACAGACTCATTGCTAATATGGAGATAGTTTGAATAGTCTGTTGTTTGGACAGAAGATCAAACCAGCATCTACATTCCCTTAAGCCAAAGCTTAATCCAGAGCAAGACCCTAACTCTCTTCAATTCTTTGAGCAAGCTGCAGAAAAAGTATGAAGCAAACAGGTTAGTTTATGAGGTTTATGTAAGGAAGCCATCTTTATAACATAAAAGTACAAGGTGAAGCAGCAGGTGCTGATGGAGAAGCTGCAGCAAGTTCCCCCAAAATATCTAGCTAAGATAATTGATGAGGGTGACTATACTGAACAACAGATTTTCAATGTAGATGAAACAGCCTTCTATTTGAAGAAGCATGTTACCTAGGGCTTTTATAGCTAGAGAGAAGTCAGTGCCTGGCTTTAAATCTTCAAAGGACAGACTGACTCTCTTGTTAGGGGCTAACGCAGCTGGTGACTCTAAGTTGAAGCCAATGCTCATTCACCATTCTGAAAGTCCTCGGGCCCTTAAGGATTTTGCTAAATCAACTCTGCTTATGCTCTGTCAATCTAACAACAAAGCCTGAAGGACAGTACATTTGTTTATAGCATGGTTTACTGAATCCTTTAAGCCCACAGTTGAGACCTACTGCTCACAAAAATTCCTTTCAAAATATTACAGTTACTCCTCATTGACAATGTACTGAGTCACCCAACAGCTCTTATGGAGATGCACAAGAAGACGGATGTTGTTTTCATGTCTGCTAACACAGCATTTATTCGGCAGTCATATCAAGGATTAATTTAGACTTTTAAGTCTTATTGTTTAAGAAATACATTTTGTAAGGCTATAGCTGCCATTGATAGTGATTCCTCTGGTGGGTCTGCGAAAAATAAATTGAAAACTTTTTGAAAAGGATTCACAACTCTAGATGCCATTAAGAACAGTTGTGATTCATGGGAGGAGATTAAAGCATTCACCTTAACAAGAGTTTGGAAATTGACTATAACCCTCATGGGTGACTTTGAGGTGTTCAATGCTTCAGTGGAGAAAGAAGCTGCAGATATGGTAGAAATTGCAAGAGAACTAAATTAGAATGGAGGCTGAAAATGTAACTGAATTGCTGCAATCTCATAATCTTACTTGAACAGATAAGCAGTTGCTTCTCAGGGATGAGTAAAAGAAAGTGGATTTTTGAGGTGGAATCTACTTCTAGTAAAGGTTTCATGCACATTGTTGAAATGACAACAAACATTTTCGAATATGACATAAACTAACTTGATGAAACCATGGGCGACTTTGAGAAGATTGACTCTAATTTTGAAAGCTCTACTATGGGTATCATTGTCAAATGCTGTCAAATAGCATAACTTGCTAAAGAGAAACCTTTTAGGTCAAGAAGAGTCAGTAGAGGCAGAAAACTTCATCATTGTCTTATTTTAGGAATTGCCACAGCCACCCAACCTTCAGCAACCATCACCCTGATCAGTGAGCAGCCACAATATAGAGAAAAGACAAGACCCTCCACCAAAAAAGAGACAGCACTCACTGAAGACTCAGATGATCAGTATCATGTTTTAGCAATAACGTATTTTCATTAAAGTATTCATATCTTTTAAACATAAGGCTATTGCACATTTGATAGACTACAGTATAGTATAAATATAGCTTGTATATACACCAGACAACAAAAAATTGTGACTCATTTTATTGTGATATTAATATTAACTCTATTGCATTGGTGTAGAACCAAACTCATCATCTCCAAGGTATGCTTGCATACCAACCTTATTTTAAAGGTCACCTCTAGGGAAGTAGGGAAAGAAATGTATAGACAGGGTTCTAAAGCATCTATAACTTATTCTGGATCATTTTATTTCTTAAAAAGTCATAGAAAGCTCTGGTTTACTTTGGAGGAAATTGATTTGGCTATGTAAAAAGAACCGTATATCTATGGAAGTTATAATGTGGCAGACATATTTAGACACTCAAGTGAATACTAGACAATGCTATATTGTGCTTAGAGATTACAGATAAGTAATATCACAGAAACAAAGAAAACAAGCAAATAAAACTCACCATGATCATACAGTCAATTAGAGATCAACTCTTCAAAAACATTGTGTTAAGCATAAAACCATGTTTCTATCATAGAAGTAACAAAATTAGTACTGCAGGTATGTCTCAGTTGTACTTTTGAATCCCTCTCACTATTTTTAGAAGACACTTGTTTTATTTATTTATTTTTTAACTTTTAAATTTTTTATTTTAAAGATGTGAGGTACAATTCAGGGTTAGGAATACAAATATTCATTATGCAGGTACCCTTGTTGATGAGGTGTGTCTCCCTTCCCCAGGCAGATTCCCACGACTGCCAATCCCACATCGCCACCTCCTACCCCCCCACAGTATCCCACCACTGCCAATCCTTTTCTTATAGTATTACGATAGTTGTTCAAGGTCCGCTTATGAGTGAGAACATGTGATACTCAGTTTTTTGTTTCTGTGAAAGATCACTCAGTATTATAGACTCTAACTCAATCCAGGTTGCTTTGAAGTTCATAATTTTGTTCTTCTTTTTGACTGCATAATACTCCATTGTGTATATGTGCCATATTTTTTTCTTTATTTTTTTTTTAATTATAAAGATGTGGGGTACAATTCAGGGTTAGGTATACAAACATTGATTATGCAGGTACCCTTGTTGATGAGGTATGCCCCTCACTCCCCTGGCAGTTTCCCTCAACTGCCTATCCCACCCCCCTCTCCCCTGACAGTTTACCATTACTGCCAAATGCTTTCATATGGTATTATAATTGTTCAAGGTCCGCTTATGAGTGAGAACATATGGGAACATATGGTACTCTGTTCTTTGTTTCTGTGATAGATCATTGAGTACAGTCGACTCCAAATCCAACCCAGTTGCTGTGAAGTCCATATTTTGGCCTTCTTTATGACTGCATAATATTCCATTGTGTATATGTGCCACATTCTTTTAATTCAGTCCAGCTTCGATGGGCAACATGATTGGTTCCATGTTTTTGCTATTGTGAATAGAGCTGCAACAAACATACGAGTGCAGGTATCTTTTTTGTAGAATGATTTGAGTTCCTCTGGGTATATTCCCAATAGGGGAATTGCTGGGTCATATAGAAGGTCAATTTCTAGTTCTTTCAGAAATTGCCACACTGTCTTCGAAAGAGGTTGTACTAGTTTGTATTCCTACCAGCAGTGTGCAAGCATTCCTTTTTCTCCACATCCTTGCTAGTATCTGTTGTTGTTGTTTGTTTGTTTTATTAATGATGGCCATTCTTACTGGGGATAGGTGGTGTCTCAATATGCCTTTGAGTTGCATTTCTCTGATGACAAGTGAGGATGAGCATTTTTTCACATGTCTGTTGGCTGCCCGTATATCTTCTTCTGAGAAGTATCTATTCATGTCTTTGGCCCACTTTTTAAAGGAGTTGTTTGTTTTTTTCCTTTTGGCGCATTTGAATTCCTTGTAGATCCTAGATGTTAGGCCTTTGTCAGATATACAGTTGGCAAATACTTTTTCCCATTCTGCGGTCTGTCTCCCTGCTCTCTTGGTGGTTTCTTTTGCTTTGCAGAAGCTCGTCAGTTTCATGAGGTCCCACTTGTCTATCTTATTTCTTAAGGTATTGGCCTTTAGGGTTCTGAATAGGAATTGGTTGCTAGTTCCAATTTCCATATTGGTGTCTCCTACATTTTCTAAGATTCTTATGGTTTGAGGTTTTATGCTTAGGTCTTTGATCCATTTAGAGTTAATTTTTGTGTATGGTGATTGGTAGGGGTCCTGTTTCAATCTTCTGCCTTTGGTCAGCCAGTTTTCCCAGCACCATTTACTGAATAGGTTCTCCTCTCCCCAGTGGTTGTTGTTGGAAGCTTTGTCAAAGATAAGTTGGTTGAGGAATTGAGGCTTTGCTTCCGGAATCTCTATTCTGTTCCATTGGTCTATATGCCTGTTCTAGTACCAATACCAGGCTGTTTTGATTACTGTAGCCTTAAAGTTTGAAGTCTGGAAGTGTGATACCTCCTGCTTTGTTTCTTTTGCTAAGGATTGTTTTGGCTATTCGTGGTTGTTTATGTTTCCATATGAATTTCTGTATTGTCATTTTTGGGTCTGAGAAGACTGATATTGGTAACTTGATGGGTTTTGTGTTGAATCTGTAGATTGCCTTTGGTAGGACAGACATTTTAACAATGTTGATTCTTCCGGTCTATGAGCATGGAATATTTTTCCATTTGTTTATGTCTTCTTGGATTTCTTTGAGCAGCATTTTGTAGCTCTCAGTGTAAAGGTCTTTCACTTATCTGGTTAGGAAGATGCCAAGGTATTTCTCTTTTTTTGGTGGCTATTGTGAATGGGATTGTGCTTTTTATTTGGTTCTCTGCCTGCTTTTTGGTGTATAGGAATGCAACTGTCTTTTGCACATTTAATTTGTACCCTGAGACTTTGCCAAAGTCCTTTATCAGTGCAAGCAGGTGTTTGACAGATTCTCTTGGATTTTTAAGGTATAGGATCATATCATCAGCAGAGAGGGATAACTTGACTTCCTCTTTTCCTATGTGGATACCCCTGATTTCCTTCTCTTGTCTATTTGCCTGAGCTAGGACT
Organism: Cephalopachus bancanus; assembly: GCA_027257055.1. Lineage (NCBI taxonomy): Eukaryota > Metazoa > Chordata > Mammalia > Primates > Tarsiidae > Cephalopachus > Cephalopachus bancanus. The sequence continues at coordinate 2,489,907 of JAPVLO010000090.1, forward strand.
TGCAACACAATATTGAACAAGATGGTGAGAGTGGGCAGCCTTGTCTTGTTCCAGTTTTCAGAGGAAATGTTTCTAGTTTCTTTCCATTTAGCAATATGTTAGCTATGGGTTTATCATAGATGGCACTTACTATTTTGAGGTATGTTCCTTCTATTCCTAGGTGTTTGAGAGTTTTATCAAGATGAAATGCTGGATTTTATCAAAAAGCTTTTTCTGCATTTAATGAGATAATCATGTGGTTCTTGTTTTTACATCTGTTGATATATTTAATGACATTTATGGTCATGTGAATGTTGAACCAGCCCTGCATCCTGGGGAAGAAGCCTACTTGGTCATGGTGGATGATTTTTGAGAAATGTTTTTGGATCCGATTTGCTAGAATCCTATTGAGGATTTTTGTATCTATGTTCATAAGGAATATTGGGCTGTAGTTCTCTTTTCTTGTTGAATCTTTACCCGGTTTGGGTATCAGTGTGATGTTAGCTTTGTAAAATGTTTTGGGGGGAATTCTATCTTTCTCAATTGCCTGGAATACTTTCAGTAGGATTGGTATAAACTCCTTGTATGTTTCGTAGAATTCTGCTGGAAAGTCATCGGTCCACGGCTTTTTCTGGGTAGGCAGTTTTTGTATGATAGAGTCCATTTCATGGGTTGTTATTGGTCTATTTATCGTCTTAATGTCTTCTTGTTTCAACATGAGGAGGTGGTGTGGTGTCAGAAAGTTCTCCATTTCATTTAGGTTATCAATTTTATTTCCATATAGGTGTACATTGTAATTCTGATAATCCTTTGTATTTCTTCAGGGTCAGTTGTTATTTGATCTTTTGTATTTCTGATTGTGCTTATTTGGACTTTTTCTCTCTTTTTCTTGGTCATTCTGGCTAGGGGCCCATCAATCTTGTTAATTCTTTTGAAGTACCAGCTTTTTGTTTTGTTGATATTTTCTATGATATTTTTGTCTTCCATGTGCCGTATTTGGGCACTTATTTTTGTGATTTGGATTCTTCTGCTAAAGTTGGGGTTTTGGTGGGCTTCTCTTTCCAGCTCCCTTAGGTGATTTGTTAGGCTCTCAACTTCAGGTCTTTCCATTTTCTTGATGTGTGCTTGTAGAGATATAAATTCCCGTCTGAGAACTGCTTTCAGGGACTCCCGGAGGTTTTGGTAAGATATTTCTTCATTTTCATTTGTTACCAAGAATCTTTCAATCTCTACTTTGACTTCAGTGTTGATCCAGTAGTTGTTCAGCATCATGGTATTTACTGTCCATGTCTTTGTGGGCTTTGGAGAAATGTTGTTGGTGTTGATATTTATTGTTATTCTACTTTGGTCTGAAAATGTGCATGGCAAGATTTCAACCTTGTGAAATTTGTTTATGCTTGATTTATGGCCAAGAATTTGGTCGATCTTGGAATATGTTCCATGTGGTGATGAGTAGAATGTATACTCTGTGGTTGTTGGGTGGAGTAATCTGTAGGTATCTATTAAGTCCATTTGGTCAAGTGTCAAGTTTTTCTGGATCTCCTTGTTGGTTTTTTGCCTTGTTGATCTATCTAGAGCTGTCAGTGGGGTATTTAAGTCCCCTGCTATAATAGTGTTAGAGTCAATATCTTTTTTCAGTTTATTAAGTAGTTGTTTTATAAATGCTGGTACTCCTGTGTTGGGTGCATATATGTTTAGGATGAACATTTCTTGTTGATGGATTGAACCTTTTATCATTATGTAATGTCCTTTTGTATCTTTTTAAATTTTCGATAGCTTAAAGGTTATTTTGTCTGATATTAAGATTGCAACTCCTGCCTTCTTTTGTGATCCACTGGCCTGGAAACTCGTTTTCCATTCCTTTAACTTGGAGTCTGTGTGCATCCCTTATAGTGAGATGAGTCTTCTGGATGCAGCAAATAATGGGGTCATGGTTTCTTATCCAGTCCACCATTCTTTGTCTTTTCAGTGGTGCATTTAGTCCATTCACATTCAGGCTAATTATTGAAATTTGGCTGTTTTTCCCTGTCATGAGGTTCTTAAAGAGTTGTTGTTCCTGTTTATTTTTTTTCTTTCCTTTGGTTTTGGAGTTGATTCATGTGTGTTTTCCATCTTTTCCCTGTATTCTTTTGAAGAATGTTGTCGTTCTTTTCTCATTTTCTCCTGTGTTTAATACTTTCTTAAGTATTTCTTGTAGAGGTGGTCTGGAAGCTGCATAGGTTCTTAGGGATTTGATGTCTGGTACAGATTTTAATTCTCACTCACTGATGAAGCTTAACTTGGCTGGGTAGGTTATTCTTGGTTGGAATTGTTTATCTTTGAGAACTCTGAAGATTGGGCTCCAAGCTGTTCTTGCCTGAAGGGTTTCTGTAGATAAATCTGCTGCTATTCTAATTGGTCTTCCCTGGTAGGTAGTCTGACCTTTTTTCTTGCTGCTTTTAGGATTTTTTCTTTTATACCTACTTTGTTTAGGTGAATTATTATGTGTCTGGGAGTTGGTCTTCTCATTTGTTGTCTTGCAGGGGTTCTCTGAATCGCTTGTGTTTGAATTTTTGCATCAGTGATGAGATGAGGGAAGTTTTCTTGAATGATTTCATGAAATATTTGTTCCGTGTGGTCTTTGTCTCTCTTTCTGCCTCAGGAAGGCCAATTACTCTTAGGTTCAGTTTCTTGACATAATTGTTCATCTCTTGAAGGTTTTGTTCTGTCTTTTAAAACTTCTTTTCTATGTTTTTGACAGTTTGGGTTAGTTCTGTATTTTGGTCTTCAAACTCTGAGATTCTTCTGCTTGACTAATTCTGCTTTCCATGCTTATTAGTTTGTTGTTTATTTCAACCACAGTATTCTTTACTAATGTTATCTCATTTATTAACTCCTTCCTATTTTTCTCTTGTCTCTCCTCAATTCTTTTAATTCTCTCTATTAATGTCTTGATGTCTGGGTTTGTAGTATGTGACCAGTCATTCTGGGGGCTCTTCATTGTTTACATACCAAAGTCTGTTTTCTCAATATCTGATCTCTCAGGGGTCTGTGTGAGACCTATATTCTTCTTTTGATTTTCTTCATTTGTGTAGATTTGCCTCCCCATTTTTTCCTTTTTATTTTTTTCTCCCTCTGTCTTCTTTAAATCTGTTGTTCAGGGACAGCGGGGTTGTTTTTTGCTTCTGTTTGCTCAATCTCCTATTCTTCCTTACGTGAATCTCCTGGCTTAGTTTGATTCTGAGGCTGGACTGTAGGTTGAAGGTTATACCTTTTCCAGCTTTGAGATTTATTTGAAGGGGGAGCTGTGATTCAACATTTATCTGCAGATCCCAATATCCACTGACCAGTGTATGGATATGCTGGATCCTGCTCCCCACTGCCTTGTAATCTGTTCATGAAGTGGGAGTATTGGTTTGTTCCCAGGAAGTAAAATGATGTAAGAAAAGGGAAAGAAATGGAACAGGGAGAGGGATAAGCAGAAGGTGGGGACAGGAGAGTAAAAGGGAGAACACAGGTACCCACTAATACATGAAAATAGACCCAAAGACAGATAAGAGTAAGAGAAAACAAACAAACAAACAAACAACAGTGACAACAACAAACAAACTAGGACATATAATCATACAGACACACAAGCTGACCAACCTCCTTAAGATATACTGTTCCCTTACACAACCATGAGGTCTTAGCTTTCCAAGTTGGAGGTTAGGCAGAGCCAGGTGAGGCAGAGCCGCGGGGGTGAGTCACTGCAGGTCTCTGCCTGGTCACAGGGCTCTAGCTGTTCTCTGGTTCCGCTCTAGTCAGGGGCAAGTTGGGGAAAGGGGATTGCGACACTGCTGGGTGTTGCTGGTCAGCGTAGTGGCCAGGGTGGCTAGGAGGTGGGGTGGTGTGACCACCAAGGGAATCCAGAGCTCCATGGGGAAGGAGCCTTGGACCTCCCTGGGCAGTGGGGGCACAGGCACGGGGCCTCCGTTGGGGTGGCGGCTCAAGGCGGGCCTGGGTGCTTCAGGGGTGCAGAGTTCCTTTGGGCCTGGTGGGGCACCCCAGGAAGGGATGGAGCCCACAGCTCGAAGTGCGGGTACCATGGCCACCCTGGGCAATGGTGTCTTGAGATGGGTTTGGGCGCCTCAGCCAGAGCGGGAACCCAGAGCTCCGAAGGGTGGGTGGTGGGCAGTGGCAGCGGCTTTGGGCCCTGCGCAGGGCACTTCAGCCAGGAATGGAGCTGGTATCTCTGAGGGGTGGGCGTCTAGAGCCTCCCTGGTGACTGCAGCTTGAGATTGGACTGGGCGGGGACGGAACCCTGGGTGGGAACCTGGAACTCCGAGCAGCAAGCACTAGCCATGATTTGGGCGCTTCAGCACAGTTGGGGCCGCAGAGTTCTCAGGCGTGGGCACTGGGGGCCTGTGTGGGCAGCGGTGGCTTTTGGCCTGGTGAGGCACCCCAGGAAGGTGTGGAGCCTGCAGTTCCAAGGGGCAGTCGCAGAGGGCCTCTAAGGGCTGCCATGTCCTGAGACTAGGCTGGGCACCCAGCAGGGAGGGAGCTGGCAGTGGCTGAGTGCCTGGAAGATCAGTGTAGCCAGCAAGGGAACCTAGATCTCCACAAGGTGGTATCTGAGGGCCTCCACAGGGGGCAGTGTGAGGCTTGGGGCTGGGCGAGATGGTGTAGCCAGCGAGGGAACTGGGAGCTCCATGCAGCTGGGGCCCTGGTGTGCCTGGGGTGGAGCAGCAGTGGCAGAGGGGCCACGTAGCCGGCCATGTGTGGGACTGAGGGTCTCCAGGCCTTGGCCCGCTGCAGCTGGCGGTGGGTGGGGGAGTGGGGGAAGGAAAACAAGAGTCTTTATGGGAACTCACTTTTGGAGAGTCTTGAAGTCCCACCTGTGCTGTCGCCATCTTACTGGAACTCTTTTTTTCTTAAAAAAAAAATTTTTTTTTAATTTTAAAGATGTGGGGTATGATTCAGTGTTAGGTATACAGACGTTCATTATGCAGGCACCCTTGTTGATTAGGTGTGCCCCTCCCTCCACTGGTAGTTTCCCTCAATTGCCAATCCCTTTCTTATAGTATTATGATAATTGTTCAAGGTTCGATTATGAGTTAGGGCACATGGTACTCTGCTCTTTGTTTCTGTGATAGGTCACTGAGTATAATTAACTCTAAATCCATCAAAGTTGCTGTGAAGTACATATATTTGTCCTTCTTTATGGCTGCATAATATTCCATTGTGTATATGTACTACTTTTTTTATTCCAATCCAGCTTTGATGGGCAGCATGGTTGGTTCCATGTTTTTGCTATTGTGAATAGAGCCGCAACAAACATGCGTGTGCAGGTATCTTTTTTATATAATGATTTGAGTTCCTCTGGGTATATTCTGAATAGGGGAATTGCTGGGTCATATGACCTTCCATATCATTTTAAATTTTTGATAGCTTAAAGGATATTTTGTCTGATATTATGACTGGGACTCCTGCTTTCTTTTGCATTTCATTCACCTGAAAATTTGTTTTCCATCCTCTTCCTTTGAGTCTGTGAGTGTCCTTTCTGGTGAGATGGGTCTCCTGGAGACAATATATTGTAGCCTAATAATATTTTATCCAGTCTGTCATTTTATGTCTTTTCAGTGGTGCATTTAATCCATTCATATTCAGACTAGTTACTGAGATGTGAGAGTTTATCCCTGTCATGAGGTTCTTTTAGAGTTTGTTGTTGTTGCTGTCTGTTTGTTGTCTTTCTTTTGATTTTTGGGTTGATTCATGGATTTTTTTTTTTTTTTTTTGAGTTGGAGTCTCACTCTGCTGCCCAGACTGGAGTGCAGTGGCTGCTTCTGGCCACCACAGCCTTGACCTGCTGGGCTCTGGTGATCCTTCCACCTCAGCCTTCCAAGTAGCTGGAACCACAGGCACGCGCTCCCACGCCCAGCTAATTTTTTGATTTATTGTAGAGATGAGATCTCGTCAAGTTGCCCAGGTGGGTCTTGAACCCGCGGGCTCAGGCAATCCACTCACCTTGGCATTCCAAAGTGCTGGGATTACAGGCTGAGCCACACAACCTGGCCATTCATGGATTTTTAAAATCTTTTTCCTGCATTCTTGTGAAGGGCATTATCATTCTTTTTTTTTCTTTCTTCTATGTTTAATTCTTTCTTAAGTGTTTCTTGTAGAGCTGGTTTGGGGCAATGTAACCTCTTAGGGATTGAATGTCTGGGAAGGAGTTTAATTCTCCATCCCTGATAAAACTTAGCTGGGTAGGTAATTCTTGGTTGAAATTGTTTATCTTGAGAACTTTGAAGATTGGACTCCAAGCTCTCCTAGCCTGAAGTGTTTCTGTAGATAAGTCTGCTGCTATTCTAATTGGTCTTGCCCAGTAGGTAGTCTGATCTTTCTTTCTTGCTGCCTTTAGGATTTTTTCTTTTATACCTACTTTGTGTGAGCGAATTACTACGTGTCTAGGAAATTGCATTTAAATTTGATGTCTTGCAGGGATTTTCTAAATCTCTTGTATTTGAAGGTCCATGTTTCTGATGAGATGAGGGACGTTTTCTTGAGTAATTTCATGAAATGTTTGTCCCAGGGTGGTCTCTGTCTCTCTATCTGCCTCAGGAGTGCCAATTAATAGAAGGTTCAGCCTCTTGATATAATTGTACATCTCTTGGAGGCTTTATTCTGTCTTTTAAAGCTTCTTTCCCATGTTTTTAACAGTTTGGGTTAGTTCCATATTTTGGTCCTCAAGCTTTGGAATTCTTTCTTCTGCTTGACATTCTGCTTTCCATGCTTGTTGGTTTGTTATTTATTTCATTCACTGTATTCTTTATTGCTGTTATCTCAGTTATCAACTCCTTCATTCTTTCTTGTTGCCTCTCCTCATTTCTGTTTATCCTCTCTATTAATATCTTAATATCTGGGTTTGTAGCTTGACATTCATTCTGGGGACTCTTCATTGTTTGTGTTCTTGAGTCTATATTCTCAGTGGTTGACCTCTATGTGAGACTCATAGTCTTCCTTTCATTTTTCTTTATTTGTGTAGGTTTTCACCCCACCCCCCTTTTTTTAACCTCCTCTTTAATTCTGTTGTTCAGTGATGGGGGGATAGCTTGTATTTCTGGTTGCTCAATCTTCTATTCTTCCTTACCTAGATCCTGTTGTTTTGTTTAATTTTGATGCTGGACTCTGGGTGGGGGTTTGTGGATCTTTTTTGCAGTTTTGAGATTTAATTGAGGGGGAGTTGTGGTTCAGAAGCTATCTCCAGATCTCAGTGTCTGCTGACAGGTGTGTGGGTCCTCTAGAACCACTTCCCACTGCCTTGCAATCTGTCCATGCAGGGGGAGTTTCCGTTTGCCCCCTTAATACAAAATGAGATAAGAAAAGGGAAAAGAATAGAAAACTAAGAGAGGAAGATGAAAGGGAGGTTGAGCGAGAGAAGGGAAAACAGACCAGTGCACCAACTAATGAATAAACAGAGAGACAAACAAAAAGCAAAAGACAGAAAAAACAAAAAGACAAAACCATACAGACAATCATACAAACAAACAGCCACCTCCCCCACCCCATGTTGCTGTTGTCTCACTCAAAAATACCTATACATAAAAAAAATCTTAAAAAAAGTTAAAATAACAAAAACAAAGCAAGTACAAAAATGTAAACAAAAACAGAAAGAAAGAGAAGAAAAAACAAACTAAAACTAAAACAACAATAAAAAAATAAACTCACTCTCTGGCAGTTTCTGTGAGTCCAGTTTCCTTTCAGGCATCCGCCTTGGGGAGCAGCTCTGGTCTCCAGCCTCTCCTGTCTGCTCTCACTACAGTCTGGTAGGGTTGCTCTCAGCATGGGTCAGATGCCCTCCCTGACGACTGTGGGAGGAGGATGGATCAGACCCTGACTCATCCAACTCACTGCTGCTGCTGTCAAGTCTCTCACTCAGATCTGATGTGTCTGTGCCTGTTCCAGCGTCGGGGAGGGGTGCCCGTCTTCCAAGTCCAATGAGATAATAGCCTGTGGGTCTCAAGATGGATGCTAGGTGGAGCTGGGGGGGGGGGATGCAAGTCTCTGCTGGTCCCAGAACTGAGAAGATGGTGCCCATCAGTGTCCCATCACTGGCACTGGAGGTTTCTTCCAGTTTTCTACAACCTGCCTTCTTGCACCAGGTCTGCTGTTGCAGGTGATGGCGTGGGCCGGGTGCCAGGTGGGGAGGAGCAGCTGTTCTCTGCTGCCTTCTCTCAAGAGGGCCCCTGAGTGGATGATCCAGCATGCCTGGGTTTCTAATCTCAGGGCAGTGGAGGGTTGTAGTCCCCTCCAGAGGAGAGCCCAGGTGCACGAACCCGAGTGTCCCCTCAGATGGACTTTCACTCACCCACCAGCACGCTCCCACTCACACAGAGAGTCTTTGTGGGCACTTGCTTTTGCAGAGACTCTCACAGTCCGACCTGTTCCATTGCCATCTTGCCTGGAAGTCAGCAAGACCATCTATCTTATGTTTTTAAAAATGTTATCTGTTGAGTGTAAATTTCTTCTAGGTTTGATTTTTGTTTCAAACTTAAGCAGTAGTGCTTATCTTCACTATCCACAGAGATTTTCTCTTTGTTTCCAGTGTAAGCACTAGAATATTGTAGACGAACCTCAGACTTTTGCTATTAACTATGTTATTTGGACAGGTTACCTAATCTTGCTGAATATCAGGGTTTTTTTTTTTTCTGAAAGCAAGAAATTAAAACTTACCTCATTGAATTGTGTGAGGGTTATATAAGGAAATAGCTATGAATCATCAGGTTAATATAGTGCCTGTAACACAGTAGGTTTTCAAAAAAAGTGCCAGTTCTCTTTAATTTTCCCTACTATGCAACTGGAAATAATATTACTTCTATGTGATTATTTTAACAAATTATTTATATAGACACACTTGAATTTAGGTGAGTATTAATGGTCATCACTGATGGAGAAAAGTGAGGTAGTCCAGAATAAGTGTATGAGACAGGCATTCATTTAATGTGCAGAAAGCAATTCCTAGAATGTAGGGCAAAATCAGCTATGAATTTAAAAATCTAAGACCTCAATCCTGACTTCATGCAAGTCTCATTCAAGATGAGATTAAAAATGACAATTCCAATCTTGAGCCAAAGTGACCCAAGATGCTTGCCCCTTTAAAGTTCTGAGCTTCTTTTCTTCATGGGTTAGGGCGAGTGCATAGAAAGCCGTCAGCTCTGCTTTTCACTGGGGACCTTATCCCTTAACTTAAATTCTTTAGTAGAATTCACGCAAACACTACTGTGGGAGATTTTGTATATTATCTTCTTATTTGGATGACTTAGCTAATGACTGTGCTTCTTATCTTCCACTTTTACCCTACTATTCGGGGAACTGTTTGATGGTTCTGTAATTATGAAAATTACAATTATGAAAATTGGAGGAAAAGACTGTTTTAACATTTGATGGTTAAAAAAAATCCCTGATGCATAGCCAGCCTGTGGTTATCTATCCTTCCTTGTTCTAACTCTTCTGTTCTGGCTCAGAGGGTCCAGAACTCTCCCACCTATATGAGGCAAGCATTAATTTAATGTGCAGAAAGCAACTTCCAGAATATGGAGCAAAATTAGCTCTGATTTAAAAAGCAGATACTTCGAAAGTATCTCACAGGCTCTTCATTTGAGTAGCTTTTCTTCTTCAAGACTGCTCTTGATGTTAATTATGCAGTTGACTTTGGATCTCTTCTGGTTGTAGCTGATACAGTCTTAGATATGTCTTTAAGCACAGCTGGGCTCAGGGGTTCAGATGTGACCGTTTATCTCTCCCTTCTCTGTCTTTTCATCTCTTGGCTTTCTTCTGTGTTGGCATCATTTGCAGGCACTCTTCTTCACATGGTTTCTACCAGCAACTTAAAACTTGCATTATCTTTCTAGTCTCACTAAAAAAAAGTTTCTTTCTCAAATGTCCAAAAAGCCACACGATTCAGACAAAATGGACCATTGTATTTACTTCACTTGCTCAGATTTGAACCAATCATTGCAGCTAAAGAAAATAAATATTGTAATTGGAAGATTCTGGGCCATGTGACTGGCTCTGGTTGGACTAGGGACAAGGCCAGTTCAACTACATGGGCAGGAAGTGAATGATCCCACAAATAAAATCAAGGTGTCTTTACCAAAAGAAGTGGAAAAGGATGCTATGCAGTTAAAACAGTAATTGTCTACTTAACAGTTATCTGCAAACAGGTCTGCAGACCAAATCTACTGTTGTTTGTTTGTGTCAGTGAAGTTTTTTTGGAACACAGTCACATCCATTTAGTTATGTATTACCTATGACTGCATTTCTGTTATATCAATAGAGTTGAGTAATTGCAACAGACCATATGACTAGCAAAGGCCAAGATATTTACTATACGGTCCTTGATCTGATCCTCCTGGTCTACTACAAGGAAAGGCAAGAGAGCATAGGAAAAAAAGCATTCACAGCAGCAGGATTAGATATGATGATTCCAGTCTTCAAACCCTCCCATTTAAGGACCTTGATGAAGTCTTCAAATATTTGGCTACTGTACTGAAGAATGTAAACTTTAAGGGAAACAAACCCCAAGATAGTTTAGTGTGAGGCTTATCCTAATCTTCCTTAAAAAAGCTTTTAGATTTTAGAAAGGATTGCTAAATTTTTGTTGAATAGTATACTTGGTTTACCTAGCAAGTATTTTTCATATAGTAGAGTCTGATTTTATTTGGTATATGGAGGCTTTCTTTTACATTGTAGCTCCAACCATTGTGAAAAATACACGTGTTTTATTGGATGCATAGCCTAATTTTTATAACTTTAAATGACGATAAATGTTTTCTGCTGGTGAAGCTTTTCTTTTGCGATATATAGTCAGTTCTCTGTGTCCGTGGGTTCTGCATTCATAGATTTAATCAACCACATATGGAAAAGATTTGAAAAAAGAAATGGTTGCATATGTACTGAATATGTATAGACTTTTTTCCTATTATTTTTCTTATTGTTATTCTATAAACAATATATAACAACTATTTACATAACATTTACATTGTATTAAGTATTATAAGTAATCTAGAGATAATGTAAAGTGTATGGGAGAATGTATATAGGTTATATGTAAATACTACACTATGTTATAAAAAGGACTTGTGCATTTATGGATTTTGGTGTTTGTGGGGGCTTCTGGAACTAATCCCTTACAGTTACCAAGGGACAACTGTATTATTGTTTCATAGCTATGATTTTTTGATATTTAATCATTGTTCTATAATCCAATTTCCAGCTATAATGCAACTTCAGAAAAATACAATGTCTTTTATGATTTTATCATGGAGCATTTAGTAATGAACTGTGGCAGTATTAGTGAGTAGCTATACTGAAGTGTTCCTTTCTCTATTACTTATTCATTGTTTTACAACTACTCAGAGCTTTATTATGTTCCAGACACTATGCGAGACAGTGGGCAGACATGGAACTTGTCTTCATTTTTCTTAAAATCTCACTGGAAATCAAAACATTTGTCCATTCATTCACTTTTATTTGTTTATTAAGCCGACCTGTGTTTACTGAATACTTTCTTTGTACAGACACTATAATAGACATTGAGGAGGCAGTAATGAAAAAGACTAGTTCCCTGCTCTCTCAGACCTTGTCATCTTTTTGTACGACCATATTTGACAATTATTTTATTATAACTGTGCTCAGTGCAAGATTCTGTGAGAGTGTATGATAGGACTCGACCCAGCCATTCACAAAGAAATGTAAAAACTGAGTCCTATAGAAACTGATGTAGAAACTGAAGCCATGAAGGAGCACTAGGAATAATCCAGGCAGAAATAAAAGGAAGAATGTTCTTGGTGCATAGGTCCAGAGGCAATGGACAGGGTTGGCACCTGCTAGGAACTGTATGTATATGATTATAACAGTGTTCTAGGTGTGTGTGTGGGGTGACCCTCAAATCTGGAGAGGTAAGCAGAAGCCACAACATGAGTAATCTTGCAACCTACATTAGGAGGCAGAACATACTCATATTTTCATGTTAGTAAGATCATGTAGGCTGAAGTGTGGAAGATGGCTGGGAGACAGCAAATATTAGATATAGTGAGGTCTACTAGGGAACTGTTACAGTAATTCATGTCAGAGATTTTTTTGTGGTTTAAAAAACATTATTGGTCATTGTGATGGAGAAGAATTTTTGCCTTCCCACTGTATTTTCTCTGCCACTCCAAGACAGCTCAGATGTCATCTCTTCTGAAGTTTCTCCTGCTTATATGATGCACTCCTACTTGTGAACTCCATAGTATCCAACCGTCTCTCCCCTCCCTTCCTTCCTTCCTCCCTCTCTTCAACTCATAATAACACATCTTAAGAATCTGGCACTGGGATAGGTTAAGGGAACATACCATAAGTCAATATAAAGCTCCTGCCATTAAAGGGCTTACCCTTTAGTGGAGATGGTGGTTTTGTGTGAAAAGTGCTTTGATGGAGACAGAGGGTACCAAAGGGACACAGATAGAAATTAGAAAGGTGTGGGGAAGGGGCCACAAGCTTTTAGGAAAGATTTATTGAATGATATGATATTGTTGAGTATAACAATGTATTTGAGAAACTGCAAATTATTTTGTGTGGCTGGAATTGATGATAAGAGGTGGAAGTAGAGTGTTGAGAAATGAAATTAGAGAATTAGTCAGAGACTGTGTGTTTTAAGTGTTTTGTTTATACCATGGAAAATGGTTTCACGGTGTCCTGCTTCCATGTTTGTTGTCAGATGCCCCCAAGGGCTGGGAATAGAGGTCAGGTATTGTGTAGGGTATTCTGGAGTCCAAGGAGAGCTAGTATTAGGATGTCACTTTTTTGCCAAAACACATCCTTAGGACAGAGGGGCCATCTGAATTTTTTTAAAAATCAGGGTATAGAACTTAATGATCAAGTAAAAGAACACAGCAGAGAATAATCAAGGAGAAGCAGTAAGACCAAAGGAAACTGAAGAGTGAGGAAAATTCCCTGGATCTTTGAGACCTTTAATAATTTATCTACAGTGGAAGTTTTAGTTGTTATTGTTGCTTGGTTTTTGTTTTTTCTTTGATTGGAGTCTCACTCTTGTCACCAGAGTGCAGTGGCATGCTCAGAGCCACCGCAGCCTTGACCTGCAGGACTTAGGCGATCTTTCCATCTCAGCCTTCAAGTAGCCGGAACTACAGGCACACACTACCACACCCAGCTAGTTTTTTGTGATTTATCGTAGAGACGAGGCCTCATCAAGTTGCCCAGGCTGTTCTCGAACCCCTGAGCTCAGGCAATCCTCTCGCCTCGGCCTCCCAAAGTGCTGGGATTACAGACTGAGTTACTGTGCCCAACCTGTTGCTTTTTTTAAAATTGGCTCCCCTATATACATGGGGTTAGTGGTTGGCAGTAGGGGATGTGGTTTGAACATTTTGGTGAGGGTTCTCAGACCTCAGTGTGCAAAGTAATTAGTTGTGGTGTTTGTTAAAGGTACAGATTCCTACACAACTTCAAAATTTTGGCTAAGTAAGTCTGGGAGCTAGGTGGGAGTATGAATTTTGAGCAAGCACCCCTGGTGATTCTGATGTAAGCGCTAGTTTTCCTTCTATGGCTTTATATAACCAGCATGTCTGTGACTCTTTGGACTTTATGGAGACACTGGTGGAAGAGTCACACAGGAAGCTTATTGGTACAGCACCATGGAAACCACTAGAGATCTCCTTTCTCTTTCACTAACTGATCCAGATTAGTTCATGCATTAACTAAAGGATGTATGTTCTTTAGGTAAATTTGTTTTTATCTAATTGCTATTACTAAGCTCATTTTTTTTTCATCTTGTACACAAAACTCTGTCAGACGCTGGTTTGCCTAACATCTTGGTTTGTCAAGGATTCTGTGTAAAGTATTTCTGGAGATGTTGGACAAGCACTTGTTGAATAACAGAAATTATGAGAGATAGAAAGGAAAGAAATAAGGGAGTGAAGGTGAGAAGGAAGGGAATGAGGAAGAAGAAAATAAATCTATCATAGGACAACGTAATTTGGCATATCCAGTTGTTTTTCATGAATGCCGGTTTATTCACTAAGATCTCGAAAACCATCTGCTTAACTCACAGAATGTTGGCAGAGACGGGTCTCAAACTTCCCAGTCTTTTGCTTCAACTTCTATCTTGAAAGTTGGGTTAAGGGTTTGCCCATCTCCAGTCTTCTGTCATCTATCACACTCAGCATGATTTCTGGAGAATACAGAAGATATTCTCGACAATCAGTTTAGTAAGTTATTTTAATGTCCTGGGGTATAGTCTATCTGGGCTGGAGACTTGGACTTTGTTCATGAGGGTTGATACTCTCTCATGCTTGTATGTTCTATCCGGAGTTTCAGTTTCTTTTTTATGTTAACTAATTTTCTATTTCCAGTTTGTATATCATTCTGGAAAAAATGTGTAGGAAATGTCTGCTCATAAATGACCTTCTTGAGCCCCACCCTGCCCTTCTCCCACTGTCTGCCTCTTCATGCATGAACTCTTAACACTTCTCCATTATTACACCATCACAATAGCAATTTATTTATGGCTTAAAATTCTGGACATACAGACTTGTTCTCTACACTTACGTGTCTGGCTTGTAGTAATAATCCAGTTATATTTGTGGAATAAATAATTTTCCAACTTTGAATAACTGAATATCTGTATTGCAGGGATGTATGGAAGGTAATAATTGTTGAATGATTGACCAAAGGAATGAATGAGTTTAGTAAACACTAAGAGGAATATCTTTCCCAGAGTACTCCTTTTCTGTTATATTTTTCTTTACCAGCTGTCTATTACCCACCCCGCCCTCCTTTTGGCTTTAAAATTTATTTTTGAATGGCATGGATGAGTACATTACTAATGTTTATCCTCTGCGAAGGTTTACATTTTTAAAGAAGTTAGCATTGAAAGAATATATCACTAATGATAACATTCCATATACATGTCAGAAGGGAAAGGTGTTTGTAGAACAGGGAGGGGAGGGACATTTCTGTTGTCCCTAAAAAGCATTTGCAGTCCTGCTCCTCCTTCTATTTCTTCCTTCTTTCTTTCCACAGATATTTGTTGAGCGGCTAATATGCTGAACTGTTGGACATTAGAAAGCAAAATAGTTAACAGGAAAAGAGAAAGGACCGTTTGGTGGAGAACTTTCTAGGATTAGGCAGAAGATTTTGAGTTTGATAATCCATGCCAAGGAGATGGAATTCTCTTTAGCTAAACAGCTATAGTGAAATTTTTAGAAGTACTCTAGCTGAAGTCAGTGGAACATATTCTGATGGCGGGCTTTTATTTATTTCTTGGTTACCTTTTGGAAGGCAAAACAAAAATTTGGGAAAGATCGGTCAGTTGTATTTTTCTCCCCATTTTAAATTTTAGATTCAGGGGGTGCACATGTATGTTTATTACATGGACATATTGTATAGTGGTCGGGACAGGGTCTCAGGTGGCCCGTTTCCCAGATATTGAACATTGAACCCAACAGAAAATTTCTGGACCCTAATCCTCCTCCCCAACTCCTCTATTATTGGTGTCCCCCGTATCTACTGTTTTCATTGTTGTGACCATTTAACTCTCACATATGAGTGAGAACATGTGGTGCTTGAATTTCTGCTTCTGAGTCAGTTCACATAGGATGATGATTGCCAGCTCTATTCATGTCATTGCAAAGGGCAGGATTTTGTTCTTTTTCTATGGCTGTGTAGTATTCCATGGTGTAATTATCCACATTTCCTTTATCCAATCAGTTGTTGACAGGCACTTAGGTTGGTTCTTTGATTCTGCTATTGTCAATAGTGCTGCAATAAATATACGAATACAGGTATCTTTCTTATATATTGATTTGTTTTCCTTTGGGTAGATCACTGGTAGTAGCATTTCTGGGTCAAATGGTAATTCAATTTTTAGTTCTTTGAGAAATCACCATACTGTTTTCCATAGCAGTTAAACTCGTTTCCATTCCCACTAACAGTGAATGAGTATTCCCGTTTCTCCACAAGGGTACCAACATTTGTTGTTCTTCAAGTTTCTAATAATAGCCATTCTGATTGGTGTGAGGTGATATCTCATTGTGGTTTTAAATTGCATTTCTCTTATGATTAGTGATGTTGATCATTTTGTATACATTTGTTGACCACTCATGTGTCTGGTTTTTTTTTTTTTTTTTTTGAGTTGGAGTCTCACTCTGTCACCCAGACTGGAGTGCAGTGGCCTCTCCCGGCCACCGCAGCCTCGACCTGCTGGGTTTCAGCGATCCTTCTGCCTCAGCCTTCCAAGTAGTTGGAACTATAGGTGCACACTACCATGCCCGGCTCATTTTTTTGATTTATTGTAGAGGTGAGGTCTCGCCAAGTTGCCCAGGTGGGTCTCGAACCCGCAGTCCACTCACCTCAGCCTCCCAAAGTGCGGGATTACAGACTAAGCCTCTGAGCCGGCTTGTGTGTCTTCTTTTGAGAAGTGTCTATTCATGTAGTTTGCCCACTTAAATAAATTATTTATTACAGAGTTAGAGGGTACAAGTGAGGATTTACTTCATAAGTAGGCTGAGTGCAGGTGACAGATGTTTGGGCTTCTAGGTGGCCCTCACTCCCTTGGTAGTGGACCAGATACCCTTTGTATTGTTACATGTTCCTCCCCCATCCCTCCCTCCCCTGGCAGTGCCCAGTGACTGCTGATTCCACCCTTGTGCTAATGTGACTAGTGTCCAGGGCCCACTTATGCGTGAGAATATGTGGCATTCAGTTCTTTGTTTCTGTGATAGTTCACCTAGTGTGATGGTCTCCAACTCTTTGCCCACTTTTTTATGGGGTTATTATTATTAATATTATTTTTTCATGTCGAGTTGTTTGAGTTCCTGTAGATTCTGGATATTAACCCTTTGAGGTTTAAGTTGCAAATATTTTCTCCCATTTAGTAGATTTTCTGTTCATTCAGTTGATTTTTTTCTTTTGTTGTGCAGAGGCTTTTTAGTTAAATTAAGTCCCACTTGTGTATTATTTTTGTTTCATCAGGGATCTTTGTCATAAATTCTTTGCCTAGGTCAATGTCCAGAAGAGTATTTTCTGGGTTTTCTTCTAGGATTTTTAGTTTCAGGTCTTACATTTAAATCTTTAATCCATCTTGAATTAATTTTTATATATGGTTCGAGATAGGGGTCTGGTTTCATTTTTCTGCATATAGCTAGTCAGTTTTTCCCATACCATTTATTGCATAGGATGTCTTTTCCCCATTGCTTATTTTTGGTCTGTCTATTCTTGTACCAGTACCATACTGTTTTAGCTACTATAACCTTATAGTATAATTTGAAGTCAGGCATTGTGATGCCTCCACAGCTGTTTTTTTTGCTTAGAATTGCCTTGACTTTTCAGGATTTATTTTGGTTTCATATAAACCTTAAGATTATTTTTTCTAGTTCTATGAATAACGAAGTTGGTATTTTGATAGGGATTGCATTGAATGTGTAGGTTGCTTTGGGCAGAATGGTCCCTTAATATTGATTCTTTCAATTCGTGAACATGGGATATTCTTCCATTTGTTTGTGTCACCTACAATTTCTTTCATAAGTGTTTTGTAGTTCTCCTTATAGAGATGTTTTACCTCCTTAGTTAGGTGAATTTCTAAGTATTTTATTTTGTTTGTGGCTAGTGTGAATGAGATTGAGCCCTTTACTTGGTTCTTGTCTTGAGTATCGTTGGTGTATAGGAACACTACCGACTTTTGTCCTTGGATTTTGTATCCTGAGAGTTTACTAAAGTAATTTATCAGGTCTAGAAGCTTATTGGAGGAGTCTTTAGGGTTTTCTAGACATACAATCATGCCATCTGCAAACAGTGATTGTTTTACTAATTTGGATGCCTTTTATTTCTTTATCTTGCCTTATTACTCTTGCTAGGATTTCCAGTACAGTGTTGAATAAGTGTGATGAGAGTGAACATCCCTATCTTTTTCCTGTTCTGAGGGGAAATGCTTTCACCTTCTGATTATGTATGATGTTGGCTTTGGGCTTGTTGTATATGGCTCTTATTATTTTGAGATATGTTCCTTCAACGCCCAGTTTGTTGAGAGTTTTTAATCATGAAGGGATGTTGGATTTTGTTTAATGCTTTTTCTGCATCTATTGAGATGATCATATGGTTTTTAATTGTGCTTCTGTTTATGTAGTGGATCACATGTATTGATTTGTGAATATTGAACCATCCCTGCATCCTAGGAATAAAACTCACTTGGGCATGATGGATAATTTTTTGTTTGCTGTTGAATTCAGTTTGCTAGTATTTTGTAAAGAATTTTTGTATCTATATTCATCATGGAAATAGGCCTTTAGTTTTCTTTTTTGTTGGGGTCTTGACTAATTTTGGTATCAGTGTGATACTGGTTTCATAGACTAAGTTAGGGAGGAGTCCTTTTACCTCAATTTTCTGGAATAGTTTCAGTAGGATTGTTACCAACTCTTCTTTGTACATCTGATAAAATTTGGCTCTGAATTTTATGTTGGAAGATTTTTTAAATTACTGATTCAATATCATTGCTTGTTCAGGATATCTATCTCTTCCTGGTTCTGTCTTTGGAGGTTGTATGCTTCCAGGAATTCATCCATTTCCTCTAGGTTTTCCAGTTTGTTGCCAAAGAGGTATTGTCTCTGCTGATCTTTTTTATTTCTGTGGTATTGGTTGTTATGTCACCTCTGTCATTTCTGATGGAATTTGAGTTTTCTCTCTTTTTTCATTGGCTATTCTAGCTAATGGTCTGTCAATTTTATGTTTTCTTTCAAATAATCAACTTTTTGATTCATTGATCCTTTGTATCTTTTTTGGTCTGAATCTCATTTAGTTCTGTGCTGATATTTGTTATTTCTTTTCTTCTGCTAGCTATCAGTTTATATTGTTCTTGTTTTTCTAATTCCTTGAGGTACGAGGTTAAGCTGTTAATTTCTGATCTCTCTATCTTTTTGATGCAGGCATTTAATGCTATAAACTTTCCTTTCAGAACTGTTTTTGCTGTGTCCCAGAGTTTTTGATATATTGTGTCACTATTTGTATTTGTTTCAACAATTGTTTTTATTTCTGCCTTTTTTTCATTGTTTATCCAAGGATCATTCAAAAGTGAATTGTTTAGTTTCTTTATAGTGTTGTGGTTCCCCTTAGTGCTGGTTTCTGACTTTAATCCACTATGGTCTGAGAAGATGCTCAGTATAATTTTGATGTTTTGCCATTTACTGAGACTTGCTTTATGGCAAGCATATGGTCTATTACAGAAAATGTTTCACTCAAAGATTAGAAGAATGTATACTCTGCAGTAGTTGGGTAGAAAGTTCTGCAGATGTCTGTTAGGTCCATTTGGTCTGTCCAGTTTAAGTCAAGTGTTTCTTTGTTAGTTTTCTGCTTCTATGATCTATCTATTGATGTCAGTGGAGAGTTGCAGTCACCCAATATATATTGCTGTTGATATGTTTTCCAGGGTCAAGTAATGTTTGGTGAGTATATGTTTAAGATGGTTAAATCTTGTTGTTGAACCATACCCTTTATTATTATATAATACTGTTCTTTGTCTTTTTTAAAAAGTGTTTCTGGTTTAAAGTCTGAGCTATCTGATATGAGGATGGCTAGTCCTGTTCATTTTTGTTGTCCACTCGCCAGATATATATTTTTTTGCCCATTTACTCTGCATCTGTGACTGTCTTTGGCCAGTAGACGGGTCTCTTGTGGGCAGCATATGGTTAGAACTTGCTTTTTTTGATCCAGTTTACTACTCTGATTCTTTTAAGTGGGGCATTTAGATCACTTACATTCAGGGTTAATATTGATATGTGAAGTTTTGTTCCTGCCATAGTGTTGTAAACTAGCTGACTTGAGGTTCAAATGTGTACTTGTGTTATAGGCACTGTGAACATTGTACTTATGTGATCTTTTGTGATAGTGAGAGTCAGCATTTCATTTTCAAGTTTAGAACTCCTTTGGGCATCTGTTGTAGGGCTGGTTTAGTGGTGACAAATCCCCTTGGTGTGTGATTGTTGGGCAAGGACTTTATTTCTCCTTTGTTTATGGAGCTTAATTTGGCTGGATATAAGATGCTTGACTGACATTTCTTTTCTTTTAAGGAGGTTGAAGATAGGCCCTCATTCTCTTATGGCTTGTAGGGTTTCTGCTGAGAAGTTTACTGTTTGTCTAATGTCCTTTTCTTATAAGAGATGCAGTGCTTCTTTCTTGCTGCTCTTAGAATATTTCCTTTCATATAGACTTTGGCGAAGACAATATGCCTTGATGAGATTCTTCCTGTGATGTTTCTTGCAGGAGTTCTTTGGGCTTCTTGTATTTGGATAGCTCGGTTTCTCTTAAGACCAGGGAAGTTTTCTTGAATTATTTCCTTGACTATATTTTCCATACTTTTTACTTCAACTGCTTCTCCCCCTGGAATGCCTATGATTCATAGGTTTACATAGTCCCATATATCTTGTAGGCTTTGCTCATTCTTCTTAATTCTTTTTTCTTTATTTCTGTCTGACTAAGTTAGTTCATAGAGCCTGTCTTCCACCTCTGAGATAATTTCTTCAGCAATATTGCTGGGACCCCCTACTGCAAGTGCCCAGAGGGGTAGGGTAGGGCAGTGCAAAGCACACAGGCGGCGACACACAGAGACCAGTTCCGGGCTGCAGATCTTATGCTGGCAGCCTGCCTCTTTCCAGGAGGGAATCGTGGCTCTGAGGGGTTCCAGATGACTCCCAGCCACTGAGGGGGAGAGCCCAGGTCCAGCTCCAAACCTTGGGACAATCACCATGCTCCCTACCCTGCTCCTGCTGCCCAGAGCAAGCAGCCTTCCTCTCTGGGCAGAAAACGAATTGCCTGCAGGGGTCACTGTTGCTAAGACAATGGACCTCAGTCAAAAGTGGTGCTTTTCTCAAGGCCAGGATTTGGGAGAGAACCTTTGGCTTTACTGGGTGTCTTTCCCACTCTCCGACTCTCGGCCTCCCCCTGAGATCGGTCCAGGGCCCAGGAGAAACAGGACGTTCTCCCATGGCCCATGTTAAACAGATCCCTGGTTGGAAGGTGTGTCTCAGAGAGGAGTTTTCAGTCCTGTCCTGTTCCGGGATCTCTCTTTTCTTTGCAGAGCAGCATTGCGGGGGTTGGGAGCAGGGTGTGTATTCACCGGCCATGACACCTGCAGCCCGATTCCAGGTCCCAGAGCTGACCCCTGGCTTTAGGCCTCACTACCTGGGAGAAACCGGGCGATCAGGAGCTGTCCTGCCTTCTCCTTCCTGACATTTGAGGTCTCCTTTGCCATTCTGATGATCGTCTGTTTTCCTGAATCGAGGTTCTCTGTGTTGGTCTTTCCCCACTATTTCCTAGTGTCCCAATAGGTGGGGCTTGCCCAAAGCCTCCAATCTGCCATCATGGAACCCCACAGGCAAGACAGCCCAATTATTTCAAATCGTGGAAAATTCTGTAGTGGGCTGCACACTGGTCTGAAATTGTCATTTGTTTATTTAAGGCAAACTTTGTTGTTCTCCCAGGTTTATAAGTCCTGTCAATTAACTATGATTTTTGTTTTAGTTCTCTGCCAAGCCGGGCAGCATCCATGAAAGCATAAAATGGTAACTCAAAAACAAACTACAGTCTCCTACAAACAGTTCTGTGATTTGCAATTCCTTATTTATTTTCCATGAAGGTATCCCCTGTAATAATATAGCACAATCTCTTCTACCTTTGAAATGTAATTTTGGAAGATGTAACATGAAAAAGAAAATAAGAACTCAATGTTTTAGAGTATTTGAGCAATGTGTTCCCAACAGATTTGTTATGCACCAAGGACTTAAGTATCATTCATTCACTCAGTAACACTGGTTCAATTGAGAAAACATTTAAGACTGAAATGTTACACACACTGAACCGAAGTCTGATTACCACCCAGGGGAGCAGCTTGTTTTCTACTTCCTAGGGAGACAGTTTCAAGGTCACCCATAACCCCACGTAGAGCCTTTGACTGGATTGGAAAAGGACATCTGGCGGTGGATTTCGCTGTCAGCCAGTACTGGCCGTGCTTTGGAGTAAGGGCTCCAACTTCAGCCTCAGCTGCTTTCGAGGACAGGTGCCCCATACCCATACACAGGGCCCTGGGAGTTCAAGCTTCCATGTTCTTCCTTTTTCTATTTTATAAAATGGGGGTTGGGCCATCTATTTTGGGCAGAAACGTAAACTTCTTATGGTAAGAACTTGTATTTTATATCAAAACCAAAAGAAAAAAGGGAACGATTGGACAGTACCAGGCATCTTGCATGTGCTGTCTCCTACTCTTCACAAGAGTCTTTTGATGTGAGCATTATTGTACAAAGTTGAGCGATTAAGAAAATGATGCTTAGTGGTTAGATGACTTACTTAAAGTCTAGAAAGTAAGTGGGAAAAGTCAGATACAAAGCCAGGCTTAACTCCAAAACCCAAGTACGTTGTTTCACACAGCTAGTACGGTTGGAAGAATTTCCCTTTCTTGCCTCTCCAAGGCCACATTTAACTGGGAATTTTACCATATAGTTCCCCCTAAGTCTACTCAGTGGCCCACTGCCGTTGGAACCTCAGCCTGAGTCCACCTCACCCAGACAGCCTCTTGCTTAATCATCCTTCTCTTGGCATCAGAGATGTCCTGTCCCCTTGCTCCAAAATAATAAATCCTCCTTGTTGTTGGAGCTTATCCCAACCTGCTACACCACACCTAGCCTGGCGCCTACCTCCTGAACCCTTCTCCCCTTACCAGAACTATACCATCACAACCCTATTACAGTGAACTGTTTTTTTCTTCCATTCAAACTGACTTGACCTCATCTTATCTCTTTCACTTTGCTCTCTTTTTCCCCTCGTGCACAGAAATCTTTAATGTCCAGTTTTCAGAGCATCTTCTAGCCTTGTCCGTTACTCCTGGCTTAATGGAGCCCCTAACCACCATGGATTGCCTGTAGTTGGCGGACATTCCATTTTCTTTGATCCAGACCGTACTAAGGATCCTTCTATTGAGAGCTGTAGAAACATGTGGCATGGTTTTGCATGTGGTTAGGATTTCTAGAGTACTAGAACACAGAGTATACATCAGTTACAGTTTTAATAGAGTTTTACTGGTTTATCTGGTATAGAATAATTTTTATGGACAATGTTTTAGAATGTCAAATCAATTTACAAACTTAAAAAGGATGACTTTTCTTAAATTGACACTTTCTTATACGTATTAGATATTTAAGAATGCTTACTGATTAATTGACATTGTTTTATTTGATAGATTTGTACTTTATTTCTGTTGTGTGTTTCTCTTTGAGCTCTCTTCATCAGGTAGGTGGAGTAAATAAACTATAAATTGTTATGCATTGAATGGCCCTGTGTGCCGGTGATCTGCAGCTGTATTATATTCATCATCTTTTTCATCCTTACATTCAACTCAGCTTTGATTGTTGTACCTGACAGAGTTGGAATTCCTCTCCCCCACCCCCAGGTTCTGACTACAAAGTCTATGAATTTTTCAGTATTCCTTTGGGCTCAGTTTGGGATTCCCCTCTAAAGGATGAGAGGATTCCATCTTTAGGTAAAATGTGAAACTATCAGATTAAAACATGAAAGGATAGAAAGGAAGAGAAGTATGTTATTGAATACAGGTGAAGTCTCAAAGCAGTTCATACTATCACAAAGAAGAAGCCCCTGTGCAATGATTTAATTGTGTATTTAGAATATCAAAAGGTGCGTAGAAACGGTGCTTTGTTGATCTGATGGTGGTAAATTCTCTACCGTGATTGAGAAGGAAGGACTGATTCTGGTTCTTTTATTTCTTCTGTACTATTCTCTCCTTAGAGCAAAAGCATGGTGAAGCTAATCAAGTTCTAACCAAAGTTGCCTTAAGTTTAGTTCTGTCATCAGACAGCAAATACTTCAACAGGCCAGTTGTCCTTTGGCTGCCAAATAGGGCAATGACCTAAACAACCAACCATAACCCATCCAACCTCACAAGGTTCCCACTGAGCATGACAAGAGATAGGCTTGGAGTTGGTTATTATGAATAACTTGAGGTGATATTTCCTATATCTTTTCCCCTTGTAGATTATTAATGTCCTTAAGGAACAATTTGAAGAGGTAGATATTATGAAATAAAGGACTCAACAAATGTTGGTTGAATGTTGAATGCATTTGCTATGTACTCCCTCAGAACTTAAGTATGTTGTATAATTTGGGAGGGGGGGAAATAAAGAAGGTTTTTCAGATGTAGAAATAGGGCTAGCTCAGGGGTGCCTAGAGTGCCTTGGTTTTGTCTTGTCAAGAAGGGATCAAATAATTAAAATATCCTGTGCAGATAATAGTATATATCTTAGAATTATATCAAGAGCTCTATCAGTTACAGCAGTCTTTTTTCTCACTTCCAGTAAGTTCACCTGATGATTAATAGAGCTGCATAGCTAAGGAGATAGCCAGATAATCTAGCCAGGGCTCAAAGAAGAGCTTCAAAAATAATCAAATAATTAGAACGTGTTTTGCAGAGGAGGAGTTAACATAGCAGGCTTTTTCCAGCCTTAAGAAGAAGTCGCTGAGGGCTTTGTAAATAGTATTTTTGAAAACCATAAAAGACTTTATGCAGTGGAAAGGTTATCAGCACGGGGACATCATGTATATAAATCTGACCTGGAGCTTTCCAAGAACACAGAAGTTTGGTTGTCTGCCCAGAGCTATGAAATTAGAATTTCTGTGAGGGGATAGGGGAAGGTGAGCTCAGACCTGTGTGCTTTTAAAAAGCTTCATTGGTATTCTGCATGCATAGCTAGGGTTGGGCACAACTGCTCTTGTCACTTATTCTTCATCATGACTGACTAAACAATGTAGGTGTTTGTAGACTATATACTGTGTTCCAGGGTCTTTGTCATGAAATGCTCAGCACAGCTTGTAGGCAGTGGTCATGAAGCTGTCCTCAATGAAAGCTCATGCTGTGTCCAGAAGTAGTATTCGATCTCTTATACAGGACGTTTTATTTCATTCTCAAAACAACCCTTTGAGAAAGATATTATTATGCTCATTTTGTAAATGAAGAAATGAAAGCTCACAAAGTTTTATTGACTTGCCACACATAACAAAGCATAGTAACCAGGATTTGGCTCCAGGACTGTAGACTTCAAAATCTGCTCCAGAAAATTGATTGGAAAACCTAAGGCATATTAAAATTAAAAACCTATCACACTGACTGACACTGATATCAGAATCGGGAGCAAGAATCGAAATAGCTGATAACTGGCATAATTTGCTGAAATCATACTGGAATATGATTTCAATGTTTGGTCAAGCCAAGAAGCTATATGCTAATTCACATATTATCCATACATTTGCAGACATTACTGTGCAGGAGTTGGTAAATTCCAAACATAAAGTAGTTTTGTTGGAAGAATTTTATCTTTTCCTTTGTGAAACACAGTGGCAGCATCTTCAAATGCAACTACCAAATCTTGTTTCCCAGCGAAGTTTAGATTTTACTTGTCTTTTTATTTATGTCGTTTATCTTGGTCTTGCTATTGCCACACGCATGCCTCGTGTGTTACTATACTGATAATTCAATTTTAGTCGTGTCATATTGGCCTGGGTATCCCGTATTGGTCTTCCTCTCTTTCTACCACTAGGTTGGCAGGTACCTATTTTTTTTCAGACTATCAAAAAATATGCATTCATGCCCAGGGATTCCATGCTCATCTGCTGCAGTTGCTTTCGCCATTTTTTGGTAAATGACATATACAAACATCTGAATAAATACAAAGAATAATCACTTTTACAAGATAATTTTGATTAGTCCACTCTGTATTTTGCGGTTTTCTTGGGACTGAGGTCTGGACCTTTTCGATGCTCTCGAATACATAATTTATTGATGAACACATCCCACAATGCTGTGCTTCTCCTTAAAGGGGAGTGGCACCATTCCTGTTCATGCTCTTATCTTTCAGCAAGTGATTGAAGACCGTGCTGTTTAGGTGGGAGGAGTTGGTAAAAAATTTGGTCGTTGGTTACCAATGACAGACAGGATTTAACTTTGTGTGTGATTGCTGCAGTGCAGGTTGATCTCTTATCCCTGTGCTCTTTCAGTTTTTAATAATTTATCTTTTAATTTTTAACATACAGCCTTGAGGCTCATAATAGAGGTTTCTGAAGTATTCCATGCATAGTATCAGGGCTCTGCCTACAAAGTTCTTTCAGGGAAATTCTTAACTGAATTTTTAAAGTATCATATTTTTTTCAGAAATTGAAAGTCGAGGTCAATAACCATCTGTACAGCTCAACTCTCCAGAAGTAGCTTTGAAAACAAATGTCTCTGTATCCATAAATCTTAGATAGAAGATTTGTAAGATGCTAAACAAATATTTGCTGTAGACAAACAGAAGTAGCTGCTGCTTTTTATTTTTCTGACTGAAATCTACTTTCAGAAAAGAAAATGTGCATTTCACTATATTAATTTGGTGATTCTTCACAAAATTGTATAGTGTGGTTGTTCTAAAACTATTATTTTTAATAAATTATATTATTTTATAGGGAGACTTTTCTGGTATGAATACAGTTTCAGTTCTTAGGGTCAAACTCTCTCTCTAATCTGTCTTTCATGGTTTGAGGGGGGGAAATGTCACATTTTGCTTAATCAGGCTTATATAATGCATTAGGTGCCTCTAACAACCCAGCTATGCTAGGTTTAGTATTTAAAAGTTAACTTATACTGAAGAAGCGCTTTAGGATTCTAAACTGTGACTAGTAATTTATGGACTTTCACTTTCTTGAGATCATTTTGGTAAGGCATGTCTGTGCTCTTCAGATGTGAAAGGCGGGACAAGTAGATCTATTGATTAGGGATTTGTCAGAAGTGTGACTCTTTGAGCACTCGAACTTTCATCAAAAAAAGAATGTCTTTTAATGTCATGTTTTACAGTGAACTCCAATGCTTTATTCCAGGATGGTCACTTTGCTAAGTGGAGCTTCCTACAGAAGGAAATAACTCAAATGCTGAGTTTCTGCCTCTTTTTATTCCCACATTTGATCAAGAACCAACAAATAGTTCTGTTGGGGATTTTAAATAACAAATTTTTTTTAAAAAACACGGGAACCAAAGCACCCTGGTAACACTTAGTAGGAATTTTTATATAGTCATTGAAAATTCTCCATAATATCCATGGATCTCTTTCAGTGACATCATTTCTGAAAAATAGTAACTTCTCTGGCTTTGACTTTGTTAAAAGATTAGCTCAGTGCCGGGCTTGGTGGCTCAGCCTGTCATCCTGCGCCTTTGGGAGTGGATTGCCTGAGCCCGCGGGTTCGAGACCTGCCTGGGCAGCGAGACCTCATCTCTACAATAAATCAAAAAATCAGCCGGGCGTGGTAGCGCGTGCCTGTAATTCCGGCTACTCGGAAGGCTGAGGCAGAAGGATCCCCGGAGCCCAGCAGGGCGAGGCTGCGGTGGCCGGGAGTGGCCACAGCACTCCAGTCTGGGCGACAGAGTGAGACTCCGACTCAAAAAAAAAAAGATTAGCTCAGTACCATCATACGTCATATGACATTTAACAGGCCATCATCTTCAATCAAATACTTTGGATGAATGAGTGTAAAATGTGATATAAAATATCTATACGTTTTCACTTATACATTCTGGGTACTCAATGGTTATTTGTCCTTTGCTCATTGAGTGTTCATTATGTGTGAGATGTATATTCAAATGTATTGGAAAAATGTGATGAAATGCTCTTTGAATAGGGCAGTTAGATTAAGTAAAGAAATTGAACATTCTAAGTAATTTGATCCTCATGGCCATTCAAAATGATGACCTTGAGCATGATAATTCTGTGATGCTTCCTGGAAAAGAAGAAGGCCTTAACACAAAGATAATTTTAAATTGGTAAGAAAATTATATGGAGTTAGGGTAAGATTTCATTTTCTTCTACAAAAGCCAAGAAACACAAGTCATGATCTCATAAAACCTGTGGAATGAAGGGATTAAATGACATATGCTTAATGCTTGTCATGTGTAACATGCAATAACATAACATGAAAACTTTCTTATGTAACCAGCTGAAGTGATAGCTTCCTCTTCAGATTCCAGTATTACTCATTATTTGTACAGCCAATTTAAAGTCTACTCATGCTTTCTCATGTGCTGTTTCCCACAGCAGTGGCACGATACAGTTGTAACTGCTGTGTTTGTGTTTGGAGACAGACCCCTACTTGGGTCTGAATCCCTGTTCCTTACCACATGTGCCCCTTAAGGAGGCATATTGTTTGTTTAGAACCTGCAGATTTTCTTTCTTTCTTTTTCCTTTTTTTTTGACTGAAATGGGGATATTCATTTTTTCCCAGTAGATCTGTTTGTGCCTGTCAACAGAGCAGGTGGTAAAAAATGTTTGTTGACGTATTTCTTGTCTTTTCATTATATTTTCTTTTCATATACTCTCATAAGAAAAGAATGTTTCCATTTGTTTGTCACATACTGCAAGGTGATCTTATGTGGTCTTGTTTTCTAATGTGCCGAGAAATAAAAATGTTAATTTGCAATAAAGTAATAAGCGACACTCACTGCATGTCTACAGTGGCAAGGACAGAATTACTTTGGAAATATGCCTTGGTAGATCTCCTCATTAGTATGAGAGAATGCATAAAGAGACACAGATACTCAAAAATGAGTAATTTCACAAAATAACAGTTTTAAAGTACAAGTTCATGCAAACATATGAAACATAGAAATGTGGGAAGGCTGCAGAGTACAGTGACCAGGGTCAGAAGGTCCTGAATGTGGACCAAGTGTGAAAGATAACTATTGAACTGGCTTTTAAAAGGAACAGCTTTATTGAGACATACTTTACATAACATGAAATCTGCTTTTCTTTTCAAGATGTGGGGTGCAATTCAGGAAGATAGATAAGTCGTCATCATACAGGTAAAGTTTGGGCCTCCTGTTGGTCCCCACTTTGCCTGGTTTGACATCAGGTGCCCTTACTGATGTTATTTGCCACCCCCTCCCCAGGCAATGTCCTGCTACTGCCAATCTCTTTCTTATAGTGTTATGATAATTGTTCGCTGTCCACTTATGAGTGAGAACATGTGGTACTCAGTTCTTTGTTTCTGTGATAGATCATTGAGTATGATAGACTCTAAATCCATGCAAATTGCTGCAAAAGTCCATAATTTTGTGATTCTTGTGGCTGTGCAATAGTCCATCATGTATATGTACCACATTTTTTAAATCCAGTCCACTTTTAATGGGCAGCACACTTCATTCCATGTTTTTGCTATTGTGAATAATGCTGCAATAAACATGCATATGCAAGCATCTTTTTTATAGAATGTTTTGATTCCTCTGGGTATATTCCCAGAAGGTTGATTTTTAGATCTTTTAGGAATTGATACACTGTTTTCCAAAGGGGTTGTACTAGTTTGCACTCCCACCAACAGTGTAGAAATGTTCCCTTTTACCCGCATTCTCTGCAACATCTATTGTTTTTTTTCTTTCTTTTTCTTTTGTGTTTTTATTATAAAGATGTGGGGTACAATTCAGGGTTAGATATACAAACACTGATTATGCTGGTATCCTTGTTGAGGAGGTATGCCCCTCCCTTCCCTGGCAGCTTCCCTCAACTGCCAATCTCCCGCCCCCTCCTCTGACAGTTTCCCACTACTGCCAATCCCTTTCTTACCGTATTATAATTGTTCAAGGTCTGCTTATGAGTGAAAACATATGGTACTCTGTTCTTTGTTTCTGTGATAGTTCACTGAGTATGAGCGACTCTAAATCCATCCAAGTAGCTGCAAAGTTCATATATTTGTCCTTCTTTATAGCTGCATAATATTCCATTGTGTCTATGTACCACATTTTTTTTTAATCCAGTCCAGCTTCAATAGGCAACATGGTTGGTTTCATGTTTTTGCTACTGTGAATAGAGCTGCAGCAAACATACGTGTGCAGGTATCTTTTCTGTAGAATGATTTGTGTTCCTTTGGGTATATGCCCAATAGGGGAATTACTTGGTCATATGGAAGGCCAATTTCTGGTTTTTTCAGAAAACACCACACTGTCTTCCAAAGAGACTGCATTAGTTTGCATTCCCACCAGCAGTGTAGAAGCGTTCCTTTCTCTCCACATCCTTGCCAGCATCTGTTGTTTGTTTTATTAAAGATGACTATTCTTTTTTTTTTTTTTTGAGTTGGAGTCTCACTCTGTCACCCAGACTGGAGTGCAGTGGCCGCTCCCGGCCACTGCAACCTCGACCTGCTGGGCTCCAGCGATCCTTCCACCTCAGCCTTCCAAGTAACTGGAACTATAGGCGCATGCTACCAAGCCCGGCTAATTTTTGATTTATTGTAGAGATGAGGTCTCACCAAGGTGCCCGGGTGGGTCTCGAACCTGCGGGCTCAGGCAATCCACTCACCTCAGTCTCCCAAAGCACTGGGATTACAGGCTGAGCCACCGAGCCCGGCTAATGATGACCACTCTTACTGGGGTTAGGTGGCATCTCAATGTGGTTTCCCTGGTGATGAGTGAGACTGAGCACTTTTTCATGTGTCTATTGGCTGCCCGTATATCTTCTTTTGAGAAGTGTCTATTCATGTCTTTTGCCCACTTTTCAATGGGGCTGTATATTTTTTTCCTTTTGGCGTGTTTGAGTTCCTTGTAGATCCTAGATGCTAGGCCTTTGTCAGATAGACAGTTGGCAAATATTTTTTCCCATTTTGTGGGCTGTCTCCCTGCTCTCTAGATGGTTTCTTTTGCTTTGCAGAAGCTTATTAGTTTGATGAGGTTCCACTTGTCTATCTTGGTTGCCAGTTCCAATTTCCATAAGGGTGTCTCCTGCATTTCTAAGATTCTTATAGTTTGAGGTTTTGCATTTAGGTCTTTAATCCATGTAGAGTTAATTTTTGTTTATGGTGATAGATACGGGTCCTGTTTCAATCTTTAGCATGTGATCAGCCAATTTTCCCGGCACCATTTACTGAATAAGTTCTCTTCTCCCCAGTGTTGTTGGAGGCTTTGTCAAAGATGAGTTGGTTGAGAAATTGAGGCTTTGCTTCCAGAATCTCTGTCTTGTTCCATTTGTCTATATGCCTGTTCTGGTACCAATACCAGGCTGTTAGGATTATTGTAGTCTTATAGTAAAGTTTGGAAACTGAACGTGTGATACCTCCTGCTTTGTTTCTTTTGCTAAGGATTGTTTTGGCTATTCGTAGTTGTTTATGTTTCCATATGAATTTCTGTATTGTCATTTCTGGGTCTGAGAAGAATGATGTTGGTAATTTAATGGGTATTGTGTTGGATCTGTAGATTGCCTTTGGTAGGATGGGTATTTTAACAATATTGATTCTTCCAGTCCATGAGCATGCAATATTTTTCCATTTGTTTGTGTCTTCTTGGATTTCTGTGAGCAGTGTTTGGTAGTTTTCATTGTAAAAGTCAATCACTTCTCTGGTTAAGAAGATGCCGAGGTATTTCATTTTTTGTGTGTGGCTATTGTGAATGGGATTGTGCTTTTAATTTGGGTCTCTGCCTGTTTGTTGTTGGTATATAGGAATACAGCTGTCTTTTGCTCATTTATTTTGTACCCTGAGACTTTGCCAAAGTCCTTTATCAGTGCAAGCAGATTTTTGACAGATTCTCTTGGATTTTCAAGGTATAGGATCATATAATCAGCAGAGAGGGATAACTTGACTTCCTCTTTTCCTATGTGGATACCCCTGATTTCCTTCTCTTGTCTAATTGCCCGAGCTAGAACTTCCAACACAATGTTGAACAAGAGCAGTGAGAGTGAACAGCCTTGTCTTGTTCTGGTTTTCAGGGGAAATGTTTCTAGTTTGTGTCCATTTAGCAAAATGTTATCTGTGGGTTTATTGTAGATGACACTTACTATTTTGAGGTATGTTCCTTCTATACCTAGGTGTTTGAGGGTTTTTATCAAGAAGAAATGCTAGATTTTTCAAAAAGCTTTTTCTACATCTATTAATATAATCATGTGGTTCTTGTTTTTACATCTGTTGATGAATTTAGTTACATTTTTGATCTTGCAAATGTTGAACCAGTCCTGCATCCTGGGGATGAAGCCTACTTGGTCATGGTGGATGATTTTTGAGATGTGTTTTTGGATCCAATTTGCTAGAATCTTGTTGAGGATTTTTGCGTCCATATTCATAAGGCATACTGGCCTGTAGTTCACTTTTTTGTTTTGGATCTTTACCTGGTTTGAGTATCAGTGTGTTGTTTGCTTCATAAAATGACTTGGGGAGAATTCGATCCTTCTCAATTGCCTGGAGTACTTTCAATAGGATTAGTATCAGCTCCTCCTTGTATGCTTTGCAGAATTCTGCTGGAAGGCTATACGGTCCAGGGTGTTTTTTTGGGGGGTGGGGAAGGTAGTTTTCATATGACAGAGTCAATTTCCTGAGTTGTTATTGGTCTATTTAATGTCTCAGTGTCTTCTTGCTTCCACCTGGGAAGGTTGTGTGATGTCAGAAAGTTCTCCATTTCATTTAGGTTATCAATTTTATTTCCATATAGGTGTACATAGTAATCTCTAATAATCCTTTGTATTTCTTCGGGGTCAGTTGTGATTTGATCTTTTGTATTTCTGATTTTGCTTATTTGGGCTTTTTCTCTCTTTGTCTTGGTCATTCTGGCTAGGGGTCTATCAATCTTGTTAATTCTTTCAAAGAACCATTTTTTGTTTTGTTTTATTGATGTTTTCTATGATATTTTTGTCTTCTGTGTCCTGTATTTGGGCTCTTATTTTGTGATTTGGGTCTTCTGCTCAAGTTGGTGTTTTGATAGTCTTCTCTTTCCAGCACCCTTAGGTGATTTGTTAGGCTCTCAACTTCTGATTTTTCCGTTTTCTTGATGTGTGCTTTTAGAGATACAAATTCCCCTCTTAGAACTGTTTTCATGGCATTCCAGAGGTTTTGATAAGATGTTTCTTCATTTTCATTTGTTTCCAGGAAACTTTTAATTTCTTCTTTGATGTCAGTGTTGACCCAGTAGTTGTTCAGCATCATGCTGTTTAGTGTCCATGTCTTTGTGGGCTTTGGGAAATGTTGTTGGTGTTGATATTCATTTTAATTCCTCTGCGGTCTAAGAAGGTGCATGGCAAGATTTCAGCCTTGTGGAATTTGTTTATGCTTGATTTATGGCCAAGGATGTGATCGATCTTGGAGTATGTTCCATGTGGTGATGAGTAGAATGTATATTCTGTGGTTGATGGGTGGAATAATCTGTAGGTATCTATTAAGTCCATTTGGTTGAGTGTCAAATTTAGTTTCTGGATCTCCTTGTTGATTTTTTTGCCTCGTTGATCTATCTGGGGCTGTTAGTGGAATATTCAAGTCCCCTGCTATAATAGTGTTAGAGTCAATATCTTTTTTTAGTTTACTTAGTAGTTGCTTTATAAATACTGGTGCTTCTGTGTTGAGTGCCTATATGTTAAGGGTAGATATTTCTTATTGATGAATTGAACCCTTTATCATTATGTAGTATCCTTTTGCATCTTTTTAAATTTTTGATAGCTTAAAGGTTGTTTTGTCTGATATTAAGATTGCAATTCCTGCCTTCTTTTGTGATCCATTTGCCTGAAAACTTGTTTTCCATCTTTTAACTTTGAGTCTGTGTGTGTTCCTTGTAGTGAGATGGGTCTTCTGGATGCAGATCATGGGGTCATGGTTTCTTATCCAGTTTGCCATTCTGTGTCTTTTCAGTGGTGTATTTATTTCTTTCACATTCAGGCTGATTATTGAAATGTGATTTTTTTTTTATCCCTACCATGAATTCTTATGAAGTTTTTTCTTTGTTTGCTTGTTTTCTTTTGACTTTGGGGTTGTTGTATGTGTGTATTTCAAGTTTCTTGTTGGGCTGTATTCTCTGTTGATTCTGTGTTCTGCTGTTTTCTTGAGAAGTGTGTTGTCATTCTTTTTTTTCTTTCTTCTGTGCTTAATACTTTTTTAAGTGTCTCCTATAGAGCTGGCCTGGAAGCTGCATAATCTCTTAGGGATTGGATGTCTGGAAAGGATCTTAATTCCCCATCACTGATGAAGCTGAGCTTGGCTGGATTGGAAATTCTTGGTTGAAATTGTTTATCTTTGAGGACTTTGAATGTAGAGCTCCAGTCCCTTCTTGCTGTGGTGTTTCTGCCGATAGGTCTTATGCTAATCTAATTGGTTTTCTCTGGTAGGTAGTCTGAACTTTCTCTCTTGCTGCCTTTAGGATTTTTTGTTTTGTTCCTACTTTGTGTGGGCAAATTACTATGTGTCTGGGGGTTGGTCTTCTCATTTGATGTCTTGTGGGGGTTCTCTGTATCTCTTGTGCTTGGCTGGTCACTGCTCTGGTGAGATGGGGAAAGTTTTCTTGGATTACCTCCTGGAATACTTGCTCCAAGTTGTTCTCCATTTCTCTTTCTTCTTCTAGGATACCAATCACATGTAGGTTCAGCCTGTTGATATAATCACACATCTCTTGTAGGTTTTGTTCTTTCTTTCTGAGTCTTCTTTTTATGTTTTTTATGGATCGACTTAATTCCATGTTTTGGTCTTCAAGTTCTGAGATTATTTCTTCAGCTGGATCAATTCTGCTTTCCCTGGTCTGCTGTGAAGGACAGTTCCGATCACCCTCCGTTCACCACTCTGGCCTATGTCTTTTTCAAGCTTGTTTCTCCCGTTTCGGTGTTGTTACCTGGAATCACCAGTAGGTGGTGCTATCTCAGCTGCTCACCCCAGAGGGGGTTGGGCAGGACAGGAACCGGCAGAGACTGGAAATGGATGCCTGCCTCAGGGCACAGGCAGGAGACTCATGGCCGGCAGGACGTCTCGGTCGCAGGAGAGGTGGCAGCGATCCCAGCAGATCTTCCCTGAAGGGGTTTCAAGGACTGAAGTCATGGATCATCTCCGGCCCAGGTGGTGCGATGTGCTACTGGTGGCAGCAGTGGCTGCAGCGGCATCTGCGCTGCAGTGGCTGCCCAGTTCACTGCAATGCCCCAGCGGTGGCAACGGCCGAGCTCTGTATGAAGAGCAGGCTGCGATTTTGGGGTCCACAGCCCCTGGGGCAAGAGCCAGAGACCCACTGCAGTTCTCCTTTGCAGAGGGTTTCACAGACCAGGTTGCCCCGTCGCCATCTTACCAGAAGTCAGGAAAAATATTTTTAAAAAGATGAACTAACAGTCAAGGAATTTTTAAAAATTAAAAAAAACCCCTGCCCTCTTGTGGCAGGCTCTGTAATTGTTCCTCTAATCAGGTCTCTCCTGCAGAGCCACCTCTTTCATTCTCTACTCAGGGAACGAAGCAGGGAAGGAGGAGGGGCAGTGGAGCTGGGTGGGCCTGCAGGCCTCCCCACCCACTCTTGCATGGTCAGGGAGATCTCCGGGG
The DNA here is from genome assembly GCA_027257055.1 of Cephalopachus bancanus. Classification (NCBI taxonomy): domain Eukaryota; kingdom Metazoa; phylum Chordata; class Mammalia; order Primates; family Tarsiidae; genus Cephalopachus; species Cephalopachus bancanus. The sequence goes on from JAPVLO010000090.1 coordinate 2,525,226, forward strand.
GGGAGGCTCGGGATTGTCTCTTCCCCAGGTATGTACTCGCGGAGGTTCCCCAGGCAGGCTTATCCTGGAGTGGCGCTCTCCCATTGCAACTGACATCCAGGCTCTGCCTGGGTTTGTCCCTCTCAGTCGTGACCCAGCTGTGTGGGTCGGAGGTTCGGAGGATTGCTGGGGAGGAGGGGGGTTGGATCAGCCCCGGACTCTCCACTGATCTCTTGGGAGTCCTTCCTCGTCCTTTCTGGCCACGCCTTTGTGTCGCAGCTGGATCGGGGTTGGGGCACCTGGAACTCAGCACTTGTCAGGTCCCTGTGAAGTTTGTGCTTTCAGGATATTTTCTCTGGGTCAGCATCAATCCCTGAGTAGTTGAACTGCCAGTCACAGAGGTCAGGCCTGTTGCCCCATGGCGAGCACGTGGGAGCACTTTCTTGCCCTGCTTTCAAGACGGTGGTCAGCTGCCGCTCTTATCCTCTTCCTGGGACTTTGCCTCTGGCCTCCCTCCACAGCCCCTGCTGCCAGTGCCCTGCCAGGTGCTGAAGGGCTGAGGCAAGGCCTGGAGCCAGCAGTCTCTCCTGCCAACGGTGAGTGACAGTCTCTCCCTCCATTGCCCTCCATTGGCAGGAGAGGCTGCTGGCTTCATTTTTCAAAGTGAAACTTTTTTTTTTTAATCAACAAACCCTCCCTGGGAAGAAAATGCTAGGAGAGACTGTCTAAGTGGGGACTCTGTCAAGGAAGGGGGGATGGGACTGGCAGTTGAGGGAAACTGCTGGAGGAGGGAGGGGCACACCTCATCCACCAGGCTACCTGCATGATCAGTGTTTGTATACCTGACCCTGAATTGTACCCCACATCTTTATAACAAAGAAATAAATAAATTTTTTTTTTTTGAGTCGTAGTCTCACTCGGTTGCCCAGACTGGAGGGCAGTGGCTGCTCCCGGTCACCGCAGCCTCCACCTGCTGGGCTCTGGCGGTCCTTCCGCCTTAGCCTTCCCAGTAGCCAGAGTTACAGGCATGCGCTACCATGTCCAGCTGATTTTTTTATTTGTTGTAGAGATGAGGTCTCGCTGCCCAGGTGGGTCTCGAACCCGTGGGCTCAGGCAATCCACTCACCTCAGCCTCCCAAAGGCGTGGGATTACAGGCTGAGTCACCGAGCCCGGCAAATTAATTAATGTAAAAAAAAAGAAAGAGCCGGGCTCGGTGGCTCAGCCTGTAGTCCTGCGCCTTTGGGAGGCTGAGGTGAGTGGATTGCCTGAGCCCGCCGGTTCAAGACCCGCCTGGGCAGCGAGACCCTCATCTCTACAATAAATCAAAAAATCAGGCAGGCATGGTAGCGCATGCCTATAATTCTGGCTACTCGCAAGGCTGAGGTGGAAGGATGGCTGCAGCCCAGCGGGTCGAGGCTGCGGTGGCTGGGAGCAGCCACTGCACTCCAGTCTGGGTGACTTGAATGAGACTCCAACTCAAAAAAAAAAAAGAAAGAAAGAAAATAACACTTGGCTTCTGTATCCCTGCAGTTGGTAGGCTCCAAGCCCAGACGCTGTGGCACCAGCCGCTGCCCCAGGAGAGCCCTGGCTGCTAGTTCCCTAGCCCTCACTGTCAGCCACTCACAGAACCACTGGCTCACCAGCACGGACACAAAATTTTCCGTACACCCACTTGCTCACACCGGGCCTCGCACAGTCCGACTGGCTCAACTGGCATCTTCCCCCTATTGTTTCTGGAGTTATTGATGATGGCCATCCTGACTGGAGTTAGTTGGTATTTCCGTGTGGTTTTCATTTGCATTTCTTTGATGATTACTGAGGCTGAGCATTTTTTCATGTATCTGTTGGCTGCTTGCATGTCTTCTTTTGAGAAGTGTCTATTCACATCTTTTGCCCACTTTGTTATGGGACTGTTTGTTTTTTTCTTTTTGGCTCGTTTGAGTTCCCTGTAGATCCTAAACATTAGGCCCTCGTCAGTTGTACAGTTGGCAAGGATTTTTTTCTTCTGTGGTCTGTCTCCTTGCTCTCTTTCCTTCCTGTGCTTTCTCCGTGTTCCCTGCTGTCAGTGCCGGGCCTGTTGCCACAGGTGATGTAGTGGGCCCGGTGCCAGGTGCCAAGAGGTGACTAATCCCTGCTGGCTTTTCTCAAGAGATGCCCTGAAAATGGTGGATGATCCTGCATGTGGGGGCACCGAATGCAGAGCAGTGGTAAATTGCAGCCACTTCTGCAGGGGAGTCCTGGATGTTTGAGTCCTTGTTTCTCCTTAGTCAGACATTTGCTCAACCACTTACACACAGATTCATCCTTCTGCACGCTCACCCGTGCATAGACTCATTGCCATCTTAAGAACACTCCAAAATTTGCCATTCAAATGTGTATAAATCAGTGGTTTTAGAATGTTCACAGAATTTTGCAAGTAGCATCACTAAATAATTTTAGAATATTTTCATCACTTCAAAAAGAAATCCCCTACCTATTAATGGCCATTCGTTTTTACCCTTTCCCCAATCTGCTTTCTGTCTTTATGGATTTACCTATTCTGGACATACCATATAAATTAAATAATACAGTTTCTGACCATTTTGGCCTGGTTTCTTTCACTTAGTGTAATGTTTTCAAAGTTTAACCATGTTACAGAATGTATCAGTACTTCATTCCTTTTTATTGCCAAATGATATTCCATTCTTTGGATATACTAAAGTTTGTTTTTCCATTCATCAGTTGGTAGGCATTTGGGTTGTTTACACTTTTTGACTATTATGAGTGTTACTGCTATGAACATTCATTAACAAATTTTTTATGTGAACATTTGTTTTCAGATTTCTTGGTTATATACAATTAAGGGTACATTAAGGGTACATTGTCTTAATTATTGCAGCTTTGTAGTAGGCTTTGAAATTGGGAAGACTGTATCCTCCAAGTTTGTTCATTGTTTTCAATAATATTTGGCTATTCTGACTTCCTTGCATTACCATATAAATAAATGTTAGAATTAACTTTTCAATTTCGGAGAAAAAAGAAAAATACTACAGAAATTTTTTTTTTTTTGGATAGGGATTGTAACGACTCTGTTGATCGATTTGGAGATTATTGGCATTTTAACAATAGTATGTCTTCTAAACCATGATAATGGGATGTCTTTTTATTTAGGCTTTCTTTAATTTATTTCTACTATTGTTTTTAAATTTTTTGGTCTACAAATCTTGGATTTTTTGGTTAAATTTATTTCTAATTACTTTACTGTTTTTGATGCTGTTGTAAATGGGATTTTATTTGAATTTTATTTTTGGGTTTTCCATTACTACTGCATAGAAATATAATTTTTTTTTTTTTGAGTTGGAGTCTCACTCCATCACCTAGGCTGGAGTGCAGTGGGACACTCACGACCACCCCAGTGTTGACTTGCTAGGCTCCAGCAATCCTTCCACCTCAGCCTTCCAAGTAGCCAGAACTACAGGTTAGTGCTACCATGCCTGGCTGATTTTTGATTTATTATAGAGACGAGGTCTTGCCAAGTTGTCTAGGCTGGTCTCAAATCTGTGGGCTCAGGCAATTCACTTGCCTTGGCCTCCCAAAGTGCTGGGATTACAGACTGATCCACCAAGCATGGCTGAAATACAATATTTTTAGTATTGCTCTTGTATCTGCAAACTTGCTAAACTTGTCTCTTATATCTAATATTTTTTTTGAAGATTCTTTAGGATTTTCTATATATAAGATCATGTCATCTACAAATAGAGATAGTTTTACTTCTGCCATTTAAATCTGGAGGCTGTTTGTTTTTCCTCTCCAATTGCTGTGACTAGAATTTTCAACACACTGTTTAATGGAAGTGGTAAGAGTGGCATCCCTTACTTATTTCTGATGTTAGGAGGAAGATATTAGGAGGAAGATATTCAGTCTTTCACTATTAAGTATTATCATCTGTGGGTTTTTTTGTAGATGCTATTTTTCCAGTTGACACAGTTCCCATCACTTCCCAGTGTGTCGAATTTTTCTAATCATAGAAGGAGGTTGTATTTTGTCAAATGCACTTTCTGTGTTTTTGAGATCATGGTGTAGATTTTTATCCTTTATTATATTAATATGATATATTGACTGATTTCTATATGTTGAATCATATTCTTAGGACACTTGGTCATGGTGCATAATTCTTTTTCTATATTTTTGGATTTTGTTCGCTACTGTTTTGTTGAGAGTTTTTTGTCTCTGTTCATAAGGGACACTGCTATCTACTTTTCTTGTGATATCTTTGTATGGTTCAATATTAGGGTAATACAAGATTCCTAAAATAAATTGGAGAGTGTTCCCTCTTTTTCTGTCTTTTTAAAAGCATTTGTGGAAGTTTTTTATTAAGTCTTTTAAAAAAATGTTTGGTGTAATTCTCCATTGAAGCCATCTGGGCCTGGTCTTAGATGTGTGGGAAATTTTAAAATTACTAATTCAATCTCTTTACTTGATATAGGTCTACTCCAAGTTTTTATTCTTTTTGAGTTAGTTTTTGTAAGAATATGTCCATTTGTACTTCTCATCAACAAGGGTACCTGCATAATGAACATTTGTATACCTAACTCTGAATTGTACCCCACATCTTTAACAAAGAAATTTTTAAAAAGAGAATATGTCCATTTCACTTAGGATATCTGTTTTGTTGGCATAGAGTTGTTAATAGTATTCTCTTATAAACCTTTTTATTTCCGTAAAGTTGGTAGTGATGTCCTCTCTTTCATTCCAGATTTTAGAAAATTGAATCTTCTCTGTTTTTTTCTTGGTCTAATCTAGCTTAAATTTTGTCATTTTTGTTAATCTTTTAAAAGAACTAACCCATGGTTTCTTTGATTATTCTGTGTTTTTTTTTAATCTCTATTTTCATTTGAGTTTGCTATAATCTTACTGTTTGCTTTACATTTATTTTATTTTTTTCTTGCTTCTTTATGTTGAAGGTTATGTAACTGGTTTAAGAAGTTACAGTTATGAATTTCCCACTGTGCACTGCTTTATTTGCATTCCGTAAATTTTTGGCATCTTGTATTCTTGTTTTCATGCATCTGAAAATATTTTTTAATTTATTTTGAAAATTCTTCTTTGACACATTGGTAATTTAGGAGCATGTTGCTCATTTTCACATATTTGGGAATTTTTTTGTTTTCCTCTTGTATTGCTTTCTAATTTTATTCTGTTGTGATCAGATAACATACTTTATATGATTTAAATAATTTCAAATGTATTGAGACTTTTTTATGGCATAGTGTATGGTCTATCCCGAAGAATGCTTTGTGTGCATTTGAGAAGAATATGTATTCTGTTGTTGTTTGATAGAGTGATCTATAGATGTCTGTTAGGTCTATTTGGTTTACGGTGTTGTTTCAGTCTTATATTTGATGGTTGATGTTCTGCCTAACTATTATACTCATCGCTGAAAGTATGGTATTGATGTCTTCAACTGTTACTGTTTATTTCCTCCTTCAATTCTGTCACACTTGACTTCAAGGTTTTGCGGGCTCTGTTGTTGACTGCATGTATGTTTATACTTGTTATATCTTTCTGATGGCTTAACTTTTTGTCTTTATAAAACGTCCTTTTTTTGCTCTTTAGGGTGACAATTTTTGTTTTGAAGTCTTTTTTTATAATATTAGTATAGCTACTACAGCTATCTTTTGGTTACTATTTGCATGAGATATCTTTTTCCATACTTTTATTTTCAATCTGTTAGTGTCCTTGAATATAAAGTATTTCTCTTGTGTACAGCATGTGGATCATTTTTTAAAAATTCATCTTATCAATCTTCGACCTTTTTGTGAAGTATTGTTTGGCGTGTTTAATGGAATTATTTATAAGGTAGAATTTATGCCTGTCATTTTGTTATTATTTTCTAGTTATTTTTATTTTTTTTATTTTAAAGATGTGGGGCACAATTCAGGGTTAGGTATACAAATGTTCATTATGCAGGTACCCTTGTTGATGAGGTGTGCCCCTCATCCCCTGGCAGTTTCCCATTACTGCCAATCCTTTTCTTCTAGTATTATGACAATTCTCCAAGGTCCGCTTATATGTGAGAACATGTGATACTCTGCTCTTTGTTCCTGTGATAGTTCACTCAGCATTATGGACTCAGTTCATCCAGGTTGCTGTGAAGTTCATAATTTTGTCCTTCTTTATGGCTGCATAATATTCCATTGTGTATATGTACCACATTTTTAAAATCCAGTCCTCTTTTGATGGACAGCACAGTTAGTTCCATGTTCTTGCTATTGTGAACAATGCTGCAATAAACATATGTGTGCAGGTATCTTTTCCATAGAGTGATTTGAGTTCTTCTGGGTACATTCCCAGTAGAGGGATTGTGGGGTTGTATGGAAGGTCGATTGTTAGATCTTTTGGGAATCACCACACTGTTTCCCATAGAGACTGTACTAGTTTACACTCCCACCAACAATGCAGAAGTGTTTTTGCTGCATCCTTTCTAGCATCTGTCATTTTTTGAGTTATTGATGATGGTCATCCTGACTGGAGTTTAGGTGGTATCTTAGTGTGGTTTTCATTTGTACTTCTTTGATGATTAGAGAGGCTGAGCAGTTTTTCATTTATCTGTTGGCTGCTTGTATGTCTTCTTTTGAGAAATGTCTATTCATATCTTTTGCCCACTTTGTAATGGGGCTGTTTGTTTTTTTCTTTTTGGCACATTTGAGTTCCTTGTAGATCCTAGATTTTAGGCCTTTGTCAGACATAGAGTTGGCAAATATTTTTTTCCAGTCTGTGGGCTGTCTCCCTGTTCTCTTGATGGTTTCTTTGACTTCTATGTATCTCATGTAACTTTTTTGCTCCTCTGTTGTTTCATTACTGTCTTACTTTGTGATTTATATCTATATATATATATTTTTTTTTTCCCCTACTTTCTCATTTTAATTTCTTTGGAACTTCTTGTTCTTTTTAAAAACTTATTTTCTTAATGGTTATTCAATATAATTTCAATAGCATACACAAACTTTTCTCCAATATAGCTTTATTTTATCCCTCCGTTGTTTTGTTGCTGCTTTTGTCCAAATTATGTCTTTATATAAGCACATATAAGCATAGGTTTGTAATAATTATTTTATGTAGTTGTATGCTAAAGTTTTTGGAAGGTAAAAGAGTTACAAATAAAAATATATTTACACTGTATTTTATATTTACTTATTGAATACCTTTATTCATACTTTTTATTTTTCTTAAAAGGGACTTTGAGCTAATGTTTTGTGTTCTTTCTATTCAACCTGAAAGTATCCCTTTCATAATTTTATCTTTCTTGTAGGGCAGGTCTAATAGCATCAACTTCTCTCACTTTAAAAAAATCTGGGAATGTCAAAATTTTGCTTTTATTTTTGAAGGATAATTTTGCTGTATACAGAATTCTTAGTTGATGTTTTAATAAAATGTTTTAAAATATTTTATCTCACTTCTGTATGTCATAGTTTCTGATAAATTAGCCCAGGCTGGAGTGCGGTAGCACACTCATGGCCACCCCAGTGTTGTCCTGCTGGGCTCTGGCAATCCTTCCACCTCAACTTTCCAAGTAGCTGGAACTACAGGTGTGTACTACCACACCCGGCTAATTTTTTATTTATTGTAGAGACGAAGTCTTGCCCAGTTGCCCAGGCTGGTCTCGAACCCACGGGCTCAGGCAATCCATTCGCCTCGGCCTCTGAAAAGTGCTGGATTACAGGCTGAGCCACTGAGCCTGGCCTATTAATCTTATTGATGATTGCCTGTGAATAATGAATCATTTTTCTCTTGCTGCTTTCAAGATTCTCTCTTTATCTCTGTTATTTGACAGTTTGACTATGATGTATTGAGATGCGGGACTCTTTGAGTTTATCCTACTTGGAATTTGTTGATATTTTTTGTTGTATGGATTACTTATTATTATCACATTTGGGGATTTTCTGGCCATCATTTATTTTTCTGTCATTTTCTTCTTCTCCCTCTTCTGGGACTCCTGTTACGAATTTGTAGATATAATTGATGGTGTCCTCAAGGTCTCTGATGCTCTTATTTTCATTCATTCTTTCATCTTTGTATTCCTCAGATTGTAAAATTTCAAGTTTGTTGCTTCATTCTTCTTCCAGTTCATATCTGTTATTAAGCCCCTCTAGTGAATGCTTCATATTTATTGTTATTGTAATTTCCTACTCTAGAATTTTTATTTTGTTTCATTTTCATAATTTCCTTCTTTTTATTGTCATTAATATTTTATATTTTACTTTAATGTCCATTCTCATACTTTTCTCTAATCATTTAGACATAGTACCTTTGTTATTTGAACATATTTCTGATAGCTGACTTAATATCTTTGTCTAGTAAGTCCAACATCTGTGCTTCCCCAGGGACAATTTCCATGAACTTTGTCCTGGATATGGGTCATAATTTACTGTTTTTTGCATGTCTTTTTGTTGAAAATTTAATATTTTATATGATATAATATGGCAACTCTGAAAAATTAAACTATTCTCTCCCAGAGTTTTTTGTTGTTTCTGTTAATTTAGTAACTTTCCTGGATTAATTCTTTAAAGTGTGTATTTTTTTCCATGTTCTCCAATGTTTGCTTGGTTAGCTTATTGTTTATTTTGTGATTGAAGAAAATTTTTAAAAAATGCCTTGAACCAACATCTCTCCTTTGCTGAGGGACTCTGTTGCCACATGCTGTAAACGTTTTGGCAGTTTACATGTCTGCTCTAGCCTTTAATTCCTCCCTGTGTGGAGTTTCAAGATCAACCAGTGTTGAGAGTAAGAGTCTTCTAAGATCTTTCCTGGACATGCATAGATCCACGAACACATTCCACTAGAAATATGTTGAACCTTTTGAAATTGCTGTGGACATGTCGTTACCCAGATTTTCCTTTTAAGTTTTTGGACAGCCTATCATTTTCCCCAGCTGGTATCATAGACTCTGGGAGCTGAGATGTTCAATAGGTGCAGTATTAAACAAGTGCTGCTAATGGGTTTCAACTAAGACCTTGAGGACAGAGCCTTTCCCTCTGAGTGAGTTTTGTATCAGGCCAGATAAAGACAAGCTCTATAAATGGGGTTTTTCCTTAGAGCTGCTGAACACATCAGATGGTGAGAACTCTCTGTGGGTGTGAGGCTTTTTGCCCAGCTTCAAATCATTCAACCCTGTCTAGTAGATGCTTGACTGCTGGTTTTAATAGTTACTATGATTGTGGGGCTATTGCAGAGCTGGAGAGAGGGAAATGGGATTGGGGTGAATTTATTTATTTTTTAATTTAAATTTTTATTATAAAGATGTGGGGTACATTTCAGGTTTAGGTATACAAACATTGATCATGCAGATACCCTTGTTGATGAGTTATGCCCCTTTCTCCCCTAGCAGTTTCCCTCAACTGCCAATCCCACCCCCCCCATGGTTTCCCACTACTGTCAATTGCTTTCTTATAGCATTATAATTGTTCACGGTCCGCTTATGAGTGAGAACATATGGAACTCTGTTCTTTGTTTCTGTGATAAATCACTGAGTATGGATTGGGGTAAATTTAAACACCACAACATTAACTGTTGGCACAAAATATCTGCTAATTTTCTTCAATTCATGCTTGATGGATTGTTGCAAAACTTTGGTTCACTTCTAAGGTTCTGAAAAAGTTAATTTTGACAATTTTTTGTGTTTTTGTTGCTTTTATGAAGGACTGGATTTTTGAAGATTTTTACTCTACCATCACATAAGTGCTTTTTCACTGGCCTTTAAATAGGTGGAGAACTTGAACGGGTAGAGATGTGTGACGAGCATGTTTAAATTCAGTGTTCAGCTTATCTAATGAGCATATGAACTCGGAGCAGCGTGTTGGGAGTGTGGGCACAGAGTTGCTTGGAAAGTGAAATTGGAATGTTGAAGACTATGCTAGAGAATTTGTTTTGAATAAAACGTATTTGGAAGGTACTTGAGTTCTTGGGCCAGGGATAATGTGTCCAAATATTCTCCTAATGGTGGCGCAAAGGGTGAAATGAAGCTGTGCACAAAGGGAGATGAGTTTAGAGGTGGCGACAAGGATCTGCATGTGCGATGCCAAAGCCTGGCTCAACATGGCTGTGGAGGTGGAGTGACAAGGGTGGACCCCATGTGGACTGGATCTCAGGAGTCAGGAGCTGAGAGGAGTTTCAAAATGCAGGCATGCTGGTAGAGTACTGGCAATGAGAATAGTTAAAAAGCAGATATGTGACAAATTCTTATTCTGACATTGTGGATATTCCTCCATTTAGCTTCATTTCTTAAGTTTTTGCAGATGCACGGTCATGGGGATTGAACGATTAGTGGTTAGTGGTTAAAGCCAGGATTTTATGCCATCAAGAGCTGAATATCTTTAAGTGGCCTCCTAAATCATATTAATTTTTAAGAAAAAAAATACAAAGGAAAGGTTTTCTAAAAATGTAAAGCTATTTCAAAACATTTGTGGTATCATCTTACTTTTCTAATGTGTGATTCTCTGAGAAAGCAAATGTATTAATTCTAGGGGTTTGCATTAATAGGGTTTAATTACTGTGTGTAGAAATGACATATTCACACCTTGAATCTGTAGTAATGGGCCAGACAAAAGAGTCCTGGGTTCAAATGCTGCTTGTTGCTTAGAACACAATGTTCTGTCAGCATGTGGACTCATTATTGTTTTTCAAGTGTCTTCTTTCCTTTGTTTTTCCTTAGTCCTTGAGGATAGAAAACAATATATGTAAAATGGCTTAACTATCAATGAGAGATGGTCACTTTAATCCATACAATTGAGAAATGTTCATTGCTCTCTGGAGCAAAGTCATATTTCTGGACTTTTCCTTAACCAGTGAATGCTTCTCAGTCAGTTGTTCATTTCTATACATGCTTCTAGCAAGAGATAACAGTACATATATTATTATTGCCATTACAATAGAGTCTTCTTGGACTTTAAATAATTATATTCATCAATGTTTGTGCTCTTTCAGATTTTTCAGGGCATTAAGTCACAGATTTATATTATTCACTCTTGTTTGGAAGCTAAAATAAAAATCTATTACGTTATCATTTTATTTGTCTCTGTGGATAGACAAGTAAATGATTACAAAAGAGTTTTCTTATGATTAATGTGTCTGTGAAAATAGCACAGGGATAGGAAGCTTTTGGGGGGCTGTTCGGGTTTTTCTCCATATGCCTAAGACTTAATTTTTATGAATATTGGTAACCTATGTTATTTCTTTACTAATTCTTTTGCTAATTAGTAACCCAATCGTTTAACATAAAGATTCAATTTTTTGAGGGCCTACTCTGTGTAAGAATTATATTGAGTTCTGTGAAGCATAAAAAAGAAGCGTGCGCACACACACACACACACACACACACACACACACACACACACAGTGCTAAATGGAGCACTGGTCCACTGCAAAGATAGAATTAATAGTAACTGACAATAAAAACATCAAGTGTGAATATAGGCCTGCAAAGCCAGTGTGTCATAATTTCTCCATACAGAATGTTCCTGTTGTTTTTAGGTTCAGAGAGGAAAAAAAGCTGTGCAGCCAAGAGTAGCCACAAAATGCTTGACAGACTAAGTAGAATTCATGAGTGGTTGTGGAAGAAAGGGAGAATTTCTACTGGCCTCACAGAGCTCCTGGCAGGAAGCCTGAGGCAGGAACGTGCCACTCAGGATAGGGGCTGCCTGTGTGTCAGACTTATAAGAGCAGATGGTTTGCTTGGAAGGGACCCCTGGGGAGGCATTGAAAGCTTTAAATAATAGATTAGTACAAAATTCATTTTTTTTTCAACAAATACTTATTGGATGATCATGATTGTCCTCTGACAGTACTGTCGTGGGAGGGCTTCAACAGTCCCTACCTTTTAGGTCTGGTCTGAAGCTGTGAATCTCAAGTGGTCGCTGTGCGGTTACTGAAAAGGGCGTGGAAATCCATACAGGCACCAAACCTTGTCTGTAGATTAAATAAGGAATAGATTTTTCATACGAACGTTCATACTTATTATTTTCAAATGTGCATACATTTTGCTGTGATTGATTAAATGGAAATTCGTTCTTGCTGCTTGCTGAAGTACATTTTCCCCGAAACAACAGTATGAGTTACCTGTTGGGTTTGGGCAAAGAAGGCAAGATTCTTTCCCTTGGCTTTGTATTTTCACACATAGGGCCATTGACAAGTGCAGCCGGGATTCTCTTTGTTCCTACTCATTCCTCAGGAGAATCAACTTATCCCTAAATGGGAACAGGAGCAGAGTGTGGGTCACTTATTCTCTTGGTGATCTTCTCACCTGAGGAGCATGTGAGGTAAGCTCAGCAGTCAAGAACCTGCTTGGGAGACCCGAGGCCAGCCTGTCTGGTTCTGTGGTGTAGTATGGGAAGCCTGCCTTGCCTTGGGCCTGAGCCAGTGTCTGCTTCATCACCGTCCTCACTGGCACAGCTGCAGATTTGCAGCCGCTAGCTCACATCTGACCCACTGCAGGCTAAAGCTGTGAAGTTTTCCATTCATGCATGTTCTGTGGCTGCTTTCTTGCAACACTGTGCTGGTGTGGCTGGCAAAGCTAAGTGTTTCCTGCTTGGTCCTTTGCAGAAAAGGTTTGCTGAGTCCTGGGCTCATCTACAATTTGGAGAGAAAATAAGGAAGCCGCTTATTATACGCTCTAAGTTCTGAAATTAATTCTAACGTTATTATTCATGGACACAAAAATTTTTACTTTGAAAAATGTATTTGAGAACTCAAAATGACCAAAACTCTGGGTATAAAAGATGGAAATGAGTCAGAGATGCGAGTTCGTAGATTATTCGAGTAACATGAATATGGGCTGATGAAACTTGACCTGGTTTGGTGATTATGGACATATTAGTAGAAAAGTAATGACGGGCTGAGAAGTAATCATGAAATGAAAAGTTTATGGAAGTGGATGCCTGCTTCTTTATAGGAACAGGAAGTGTGATGGAACAGGAGAAAGCTAAATGCCTGTAAGTGTTTGAGCCCAAGTGAGCAGAGTGAATTTCCTGGGACCAGGGTGCAGTGTGTTTCTTGCTCCATCTGTTTGCCTCGCTGTTGGCCTTTTAAAGCACGTATTCCCTGACATCTGGAATAAAGGCCCGGGTGTGGTCACAGTCTCACCCACTCTGATAGACCTCCTTTTCCTGGACCATCCCTGTCTACATCTGTCTGTGCGTCTTCAGCATCAGTCCAGGACTTTCTTTGTTCTTTGAACTTGGTGTTGCCCTTTGTCTTCCGAATATGTAAGCTAAATATCAGTTGTTTTCTGAACAGACTGGCATGGTGTATTTCCTGGCTCCCTGCACCTAGTTGTGAAACCTGCTTATTCAATTAGAATATTCAGTTTTCTAGTGTATTTTTCTGTTCTTTTAAAATTTATTTTTCTAACAATTTGCTTTTTATCTTTTTTCAAAAAGAATATGAGACACTGGACTCCTCATGGTCACAAAGAAATCCTTTCATATAAATAACCTGGATGTCTTTCTTTTCTTTCTTCCTAGGCAATACACTCTTTAGTCTTTTAGCCTCAAGGTTGTTTCGCATGATGTAGTTTTCCTTTTTGCCATCTTCTTACTGATGAACTGCGTTCCATTTCTTTTGACTTCTTATGTAGATCACCTAGGTCTTTTATCGAGGATTTGTGCTAAGCTGATCCCTATTTAGTTTTGCTTGGCATTTGGCATATTTTCAATTGCCTTTGTGTGATTCATTAAGGAGATTATTCTTGGGATTTCACCATTTCCAATTTCACCTGGGGTATGCAGATTTCTACTCATTAGCACCAAAAATAAAAATCAAAGTTCATTTATATTTGAAATGGTATCATCATTTTCCTTACATGCTGTTTAAACCCACAGACTATTTTTTCCCCTGCAAATAACATGGATATATAATTTTTTTAAAAGTAAAGCAAAACAAAAGAGAATATGGTCTCATTCCTAATGTTAAACACCAAGGGTTTCTAATTATTCCTTCCAAAAATATTCCATGAATGTGTATTTTGAGTATGCACTTTTTTTGCACAGATGTGTACATATATCATATATTATTCTTCTCTTTGGGTTTTTTTTTTCAGCTCAACATGTCAGTACTTGCACACTTATCTCTTTTTTTTTTTTTTTTGAGTTGGAGTCTTACTCGGTCGCCCAGACTGGAGTGCAGTGACCGCTCCCGGCCACCGCAGCCTCACCTGCTGGGCTCCAGCGATCCTTCCGCCTCAGCCTTCCGCGTAGCCGGAATTACAGGCATGCGCTACCACACCCAGCTGATTTTTTGATTTATTGTAGAGATGAGGTCTCGCTGCCCAGGCGGGTCTTGAACCCGTGGGCTCAGGCAATCCACTCACCTCAGCCTCCCAAAGGCTCAGGATTACAGGCTGAGGCACCGAGCCAGGCTACTTATCTCATTTTTAAAATGACTGAATAGTAATAATAGCCACATTTATTGATCATTTAAGCACTTAAACACTACACTAAGCCTTTTAGGAAATGTATTATATTTAATTCAAAATTATTTATTATTTTATTTACAACTACCAACAAAACTTTGAAGTAGATTTTATTACTATTCTAATTTTGCAAAGTCGTAAGATTTTGCCACAACAACTTTGCTTAAAAAAGGTGGAGCTGGGATTCTGACTCCAGAGTTTATGTTTTTTAACCACCACCATTCCAGTGTTTTCCAAGTATATTTCACTCACCATTTGCGCCAAAATAACCTGGGATACTTGTAAGACATGGATCTTACCACCAGAGATTATGGTTTAGTTAGAGCTTGGGGGAGAGCCACAATCTGCACTATTAACAAGTGATACAAGTGGATTTTATGCTGTGTGAAGTCTGTGGATCTCTGCATGATACGATATTGCCTGTTTATATGAGCAATATTCATTTATTAAAGTCTTTTGAAGATGGATCTAAAATGCTTTCTAGTTATTTAATGTTATAAACATTCCGTGTACATTCTTACAAGTATACTTCTATTTGTACTTATGAGTTTAATTGTAGAAAAAGATTTCTAGAAGTAGAATTCCTGGATCAAAGGGTAAGTACATTTAAAATTTTGAAAGCTATTACACTTTTGGGAATTTTATCAAGAATGAAGATAATCCCCCTTTTCCTGATAGTCCTTAGTTAATTGTTTAAAAGTAGTAAGGATTTAAGAACACTAAAAGAGATTTGTCAAAAGTTTTTCAACCAGTTCCTTTTATTATTTTTTGTATGTCATATTATTTTGCGAGGGCTTCTATAGCAAAGTACCACAGACTGCATGCCTGAAACAGCAAAACATTATTGTCTCACAGACCTGAAGTCTAGAAGTTCAAAATTAAGGGGCCAGCAGGGCTGGTTCCTTCAGAGGACTACAAGAGAGTATGTTCAAGGCCTGTCCCCTAGCTGCTGGCTTTCTGACAATTTGTAGCATTTCTTGGCTTCTGGCAGCGTAATTCCAGTCTCCGTATACTGCTCTTTTTGCCCTCTTTTGACAAGGACACTCATCATTAGATTGGGCCCACCCTAGTAACCATATCTTAGTTTAATTATACCTGCAATGACCTGTTGCCAAATGAGATTCCAGTATGTAGTACAGGGAGTTAGAAATTTGGCACATAAACTTTAGGGGGACATAGTTTAACCCATGGCATACCCAAAGTCACATTCTTAGTACCTACACTGGTTTCTCAGCACTTTGCTGATGAGATTTCTGCTTTGGTTTCAAATGTGAAATTGGTGACTTCAGATTTGAAGTGGCTGATCAAGAGGGGCATAGCTAAGCATCCAGCTCCATGGGCTCTAATTAGTAACTCCTTCCAAAGAGGATGAAATGCTAACACCCGTTCACAGCTCAGGTGATTGATGTTAGCTAGATAGGATCACAGTTTTTCTCACCCATCACACTGAGAGACAGACTTTCCTGTACCTACGCCCCATTTCATTATTTAAAAGAAATATACACAGTAGTAATTATATATAATTTTTAAATGGTGAAAGTGATAATTATGTATGTATGTAAATGGTGCTCTGCAGCACCATGCTTTAGAAATAATAATGGCAGTTGTCAATCCCATCTGTTCCCAGGTGAAGAAAAAGTTTTAAGTTTGCTAAAGTCCTAAAGTCCATGCTCTCCGAAGAGCTGCTCTCTAAAGGTCTCCTGTAACTAATGACAAATTAGCTCTAAAGGGGTTTACATCAATTCACACTTCCACTAATTCACACTTCCACGAACAGAGGGTCAGTCTTTTAACTTTTGCATAAAGTGCCCATTTTCTTCAAAACCTTCCTAACACTGTGTGGTAGCTACAGCAATTGGATCAAGATTGCTGTATCATGTTGTTGCTTTAATTTATGTGTATTTAATTGTACATGAACTCGAGCACCTTTTCATATGAGACATTGCTAGCTATTTTTCATGAATTGCTTCCATCCTTTTCCCATTAAAAAAAACAAATCATTTAAAAATATAATATTCTTTATTTTAATAGCTTTAGGGGTGCAAATGATTTTCGGTTCTATGTCCCTATCACCCCCATAAGTGCACGTTGTGTCCAGGGTCCTTTTCCATCTCCTCTTTACACCCTCCCCCCTTCTGAATCTCCAGTGTCCTCTGTACCATGCTCTATGCCTTTGCAGACCGTCCGCTCGGCTCCCACATATGCGTGACAACGTGACATTTGGCCTTCGTTCTTATGCTACTTCACTTAGTATCATCCTTTGCCCATTTTCCCCTCAGATGACCTCTTTTTTTTTTTTTTTGAGTTGGAGTCTTACTCTGTCACCCAGACTGGAGTGCAGTGGCTACTCCCAGCCACCGCAGCCTCGACCTGCTGGGGTCTGGCGATCCTTCCGCCTCAGCCTTCCAAGTAGCTGGAACTACAGGCGCATGCTACCACGCCCAGCTAATTTTTGATTTATTGTAGGATGAGGTCTCGCCAAGTTGCCCAGGCGGCTCTCAAACCCATGGGCTCAGGCAATCCACTCACCTCAGCCTCCCAAAATGCTGGGATTACAGGCTGAGCCACCGAGCCCGGCATGACCTCTTTTATACTTCTCTTTCTATATTAAAGATATTCGTCCCTTGCCATATTTGTCAAATAACTTTTTTTCCAAATTTTCCTTTGTTAATTTTTATGCTATTTTAAGGGCTTTATAGAAATTAGTAATCTTTTCCTCTACAGCTTGGTTATATGAGTGTTTATGGCTTCTGATCAAAGGTCACTCTTATTTAAAGATTATTATAACAATTATATTTACTTATTTAAATCCTTATCTGAAATTAATTTGATGTAAGGAATGTAGTAATAGTTCAAGTTCATTATTTCTTTCCAAATGACTAGTCAGTTACCTCACTGGCAGTTATTATATAACCCATTGTTTTCCTATTGAGTTAAAGTACCAGCTTTATAATGTAATACATTTCTGCAAGAATGGGAGCTTTGC
This sequence comes from Cephalopachus bancanus, assembly GCA_027257055.1. Lineage (NCBI taxonomy): Eukaryota > Metazoa > Chordata > Mammalia > Primates > Tarsiidae > Cephalopachus > Cephalopachus bancanus. Next base: position 2,542,635 of record JAPVLO010000090.1, read on the forward strand.
TTTTTGTTTTCAGTGTGTCTCTTTTATTTTATTACCTTTCAATTATTGTACCAGAACCACTTATAATTTATATGAATACCTGATAAAGGCTAGCCTCCACCCCTTCTATTACTTTTTTCTTTTCCAGTGGATGTCTAGCTGTTGTCACACATTTATTCTTCCAAATGAGCTTTAGGCTTCCATGTCAAGAGCTAAGAGTAGGAGGGAAACTCTATTGCAGTATTACTGCATTCAATCTAAGACTGAGGAAGAATCATCACCCTTAAGATAGTGAGTCATGGCACAAAACAAGGTACGTTTTTTTCCACTGGAGTCTGATTTTATGTGCCTCTCTTGGCCCATGACTCCCTATGTGACGCCTGCTGCTGTGGGATATTGTCTTCGTTTCCTATTAGTGCTATAACAACTTTCCTCAAATTTAGTGGCTTAAAAAAACACACACACATTTATTTTTTTACAGCTCCCAAGGTCCAAAATGGGTCCTACCAGTCTAAAATATAAAACGGGCTGCTTTCCTTGCTGGAGGCTCTTCCAGCTTCAATGAGCCACCCATGGTCCTTGGCTCATGACTGACTTCCAGCTCCAAAACCCACAACAGCTGTTCATATCTCCTGTGTTGCCTTACTCTGACACTGACTCTTCTTCCTCCCTTTTCTACTTATAGCAACCTTTCTGATTACAATGGGTCGCCTTGCCTTGGTAACCCAGAATGATCTCCTCATTGCAAGATCCTTTACTTACATTTGCAAAGTCCCTTTTTCTGTGTTGTATAATGTATTGGTTCATGTTCCAGAGATTCAGACATGGACATCTTTGGGGGCCATCATTCTGCCTGCCACTGTGATGGGTGCTCCTTTTCCCAGGGCTGCCCTGCTATCATTCATTCTTCTCTCTCACTCAAAATCTCCTCTTTGTAAAAAGAAGTTGTTTTTCTTACTACTTCATATTTATGTTGTTGTTTTTCTTATTGAATGTCATTGTAAATCTTTAGGGTATACTTTTTCTTGATATGGTGGGAACATGTCAGAGTAGTCAGACCAATTCCAAAAACTTTTACCCAGCTTGAGTCATTTGGAATTGTGAGTCATCTCTAACTTCGAAAGAGCCATAAGCCCACACTCCCTTGCGTTAGTGTTACTTTCCCCACTATGAGAAAAAAAATTCAGGAATCAGTGAAAGTATGCAGGTAGCTTGTGTCATAGTACTAACACAACACTTCTATTCTGACTATACTTAGCATCTTAAAACTCAACCAACTCAATCTGCCATTTTCTGTACTCAGAAACTGCCTTGTGTGGGTCAGGCTGGGTTTGACGACTCCAGAAGCAGAGATCCTGCTATTTTCTAGGTGACCAGTTACATGCTGGAAAGCTCTAATTGTTAGAAATAGTGTCTTGAGCTGAAATCTCTCTTCCTGTTATCATGTCTCCAACTGTATTATTTCTACCTCCTTAGAGATAGAGAACACTTCTGTTCACTCTTTTGCCTTTAAAATATTTGTGATACCTGTTTCTCAGCACCTTTTCTTTTTAATCTCGCCTCACATGACATACATTTTAATACTCACCATTTCCTCACCATGTCCAGAGAAAACACTCCATTTGGTATTTGTCTCTCCTCAGATGTTGGCCCAGCACCGAGCCAGGTGTATTCATGTGGTTTCTCTGTAGTGTTGGCTAAGAGACTTCGGTGTCCCTATGTGGCTAAGAATAGAATTGTGCTTGGAGGCAAGCTCACTGAGATGCCCTCTCAAAGTAACCTTGAAAAGCCTCCAGATCACTTTATTTCTTATTTTAAAAACTAAATCTGTGGTACTTTTGGGAAACAACTGTGCCCACATCTAGGATCCTGAATGTTGCTAAGGTATTCAGTCAGTCCGAAGGCCAAGTCTCCCTCAGTCCCTTGGATGAATAAAATTGTGCACGTCATCACTAAAGGACATTCAGCACAATCCAGTTAGCCTGCCTTTTATGAAGCCACGAAACCAGATCATTCCCAATACTAATTAGCACAGGGGAAGGGATGCCTGTTACTTTTTCTGGTCTAAATATCATACTTGTATGAAATCAGTCAATGTCATGTTAATGTCTTTAACTGGTGTATTACATACACTCTGACTCATACTGTCAGCTGTAACTCCTAATTTTTTTTCTATGTATTACTAATCCACATTCCTCCATGCTACACTTTTATAACTCATTCCTGTACTAAAAAGCTAAAAAGCATGGAACCTTTTACTTAGTCACTGATAAAGTTTGACTTGTTATATTCTGCCCACCACTAGTGGTTTTAAACTTTTATAGAAACACAGTGTAAATGACAGGTGAAAGCATATTAATACTAAATCTATAGATTTCTCATTGCTAATGTTTATTTTTCTTGAGGGGGCATAGTGTTCTATTAATTTATTCAGTGCTGTCAGTATGTATGATTAGTCATTTTGAAGCAGTGCTATTTGGTCCACACATTTCTCATTTCACTGTAGCAGGTAGGATGAAGCAGACTAGTTCAACCAAAGCATCAGTGCCAGACATTCCCTCAGGAGCTGTGAAGTTAGGCAGTACAGGGCCCTAAGGACTTGCTTAGGATCAGGGACTGGACATCAGTCTCTTGGAAGAAATCTGTCAAAGACCAAGGCAGAGAACACAGTCCTAGGCAGGGTACTACTACAAAAGTTCAAGCACAGAAACAATGCTAGGATCCAGAACCAGACATTAGAAAAAAGGTAGAGGCCAAACAGTAAGAAAAAGGCAAAAACTGCTAACCACATCGGAGCCCAGTATTGCTAGATTAGGGACAATGGAACTGTGAAAGTGAGTCAAACATTTTTAGGCTGCAGTTCTTTTCATCTCTCTTGCCTGTTGCCAGGATTAACTCTCCAGGATATGTTGGCAGTTAACTTGTGTATCAAGATCAAGGCTTCTCGCTGTAGGGATGAGGGCTTGTAAAGGCTGAAGACTGGTAGGGCTAGATACTACTAGCCATGTGCAGTTTTTCTCTCCCGTAGTTCTGGCAGTGAATACCTGGTTAGAGTTCTTTTTATCTGTGATACAATCAGACACCAGATTTGCTGTCTTAAGACCTCGGTTGTAACCCTACGCTTCCATTAACCAGATGCTTAATGTCAGACAAGTCATTTAATAATTTGGGACCTAGTTTCTGGATGGGGATACTCACAGCATCAGCGGAATTGTTGTGAGGGCTATCTAAGAATCATCTGGGTGAATGAAATACTATTCCCTTTGCAGAGCGCAATACATTTCACAAATATACGTTGTAATCCTTCCTGCAGTGATTTGAATCTGAGATAGAATGGCATTGTTTCAGCCTTTATCAACAAATGTTCATTAGGTGCATACTATACGAAGAAGATGGTCATGGTTCTTGCCCCTGGGGTGCTTTAATTCTAGTGGAAGATGCAGGCCATAAAATACTAATTAAAGTATCAATTATTTTATGCAAGCATCTTTTCAGCATGTGTTCATAGAGTGGGTCCTACTGTGAATGTGGAACTTTGCTAAGTGCTAGATAAGTATGTCTTTACAAATTAACCCCATTTATTTTATTCATTAATGGGATTGTGTTTACACTTATTAAACCATAAACTTGGTTTATTCTTTCATATTCTGTTATTTAAAAGAGTTTTCTGTTTGGATCATTAATACATTTAATAAAATCATTCAACAAGGTAATTCTGAGATGTTATGAGAATTTATTAATTAAATGTTTAATTAATAAATGTTTAAAAAGAATCAACATGCACTGTCACGGTAGCGTCTTTTGATTCTCCCACCAAATAAAGTTATGATGAAAAGCAACAAGTCTGCCTTGGTATCACCCACTCCCAGGAGCTGTATGCTGTTTTGAAAATGAGTTGACTGGAAGAGATGCAGATCTGGAGACGAGAAGACTAGGTGGGAAGCTGCCCCAGCAGTTCCAGTGAGAGATGCTGATGATCTGGCTTGGGTGGCAGCTGGCATGGAGAGAAATCGATGTGTTTGAGATTCCAGTCTTGGATAAAGTACAGGACCTGGCGACTGGTTGGCAGTGGCATGGAGGAAGAGTGGAGAGCGAAGCATAGGCCCGGCTGATTTGAGTGGGTTTGTGGAAGGACTGATGACTGACAGGGCGCAAGACGGGAATGACTCAAGGAGAGCTAAGCAAAAGGTTTGAAGAGTACTTAAGTTGTTTGTTTATGAGTCGGGGTCTTACTCTGTTGCTCAGCCTGATGTAGTGGCATGCTGCATCAGTGTAGTGGTACAATCATAGTTCACTGCAGCCTTGACCCACCATGCCCAGCTAATTTTTTGATTTTTTTGTAGAGACAAGGTCTCACTGTGTTGCTCAGGTTGGTCTGGAACTCCTGGGCTCAAGCATTCCTCCTGCCTGGGCCTCCCAAAGTGCTGGGACTATAGGCATGAGCCATCAAGGTTGTCCTCAAGTTTGTTTTTAAAAAGAAACATAAAGATAATGGTGAAAGCTTTGACAAAGATGAATTTGAGGAGAGACTTATCCTACCAGATAGTAAAATCAATTGGAAGACTCTCATAATCAAGACAGTATGATTCTGGTACAGGTAAACCTCAGAAATGTTGTAAGTTCAGCTTCAGACCACTGCAATAAAGATAACATAGGAATAAAGCAAGTCACACAAATTGTTTGGTTTCTCAGTACATATAAATGTTATCTTTACATTATACTGTACTCTATTAAGTGTGCAGCAGATGTCTAAAATAACAAGGTACATACCTAACTTAAAATACTTTATTGCTGCCAGGCACGGTGGCTCATGCCTGTAATTCCAGCACTTTGGGAGGTGGAGATGAGAGGACTGCCTGAACTCAAGGTTTCAAGATCAGCCCGGGCAACAACGTCTCTACAATAAATCAAAAAGTTAGCCAGGCATGGTGGCTTGTACCTGTAGTCCCAGCTGCTTGAGAGACTAAGGTGGGAGAATTGCTTGAACCCAGGAGATCGAGGCTGCAGTAGCTGTGATTGTGCCACTGCACTCCAGCCTGGGTGACAGAGTGAGACTCTGACCTCAAAAACAAAATGAAACAAACAACACTTTACTGCTAAAAATAAGCCAATACTTATCTGAGCCTTCAGCGAATCATAACCCTTTTGCTGGTGGAGGGTCTTCACTCCATGTTGATGGCTGCTGACTGATTGGGGTGGTGGTTGCTGAAGGTTGTGTGGTTGTGGTAGTTTCTTAAAATAAGACAATGATGAAGTTTGCTGCACCATTGACTCTTCCTTTCATGAAAGATTTCTTTGTAGCATAAAATGCTGTTTGACAGCATTTTACCCACAATAGAAATTACTTCAAAATAAGAGTCAATCCTCTGAAACCCAGATACTGCTGTGTCAATTAAGTTTGTGTAATATTCTGAATCTTTTTTTTTTTTTGTCATTTCAACAATGTTTACAGCATCTTTACCAGGAGTACATTCCATCTCAAGAAACCCCTTTCCTTTACTCACTCATAAGAAGCAATTCCTTATCTGTTCAGGTTTTATCACGAGATTGCAACAATTTAGTCCAATCTTCCAGCTACCCTCTTGTTGTTTCCACCATGTCTACAGTTCCTTCCTCCACTGAAGTCTTGAGCCTCCAAAGTCATCCATGAGGGTTGGAACCTACTTCTATAAATCCTGTTAATGTTGATATTTTAACTTGCTGTCATGAATCACAAATGTTCTCAGTGGCATCTAGAATGGTGAGTCTTTTCCAGAAGTTTTTAAATTCACTCTGTCCAGATGCATCACAGGAATCACTATGTATGGCAATTATACCTATACAAAATATACTTCTTAAACAATAGGGCTTGAAAGTGGAAATTACTTCTCCATCCCTGGGGTGCAGACAGATGTTGTGTTAGCAGGTATGAAAACAACATTCATCCTCTTGTACATTTCCATCAGAACTCTTGGGCGATAAAGTGCATTTTCAATGATCAGTAATACTTTGAATCTTTGTGAGCAGTAGGTCTCAACAGTGGACTTAAAATATTCAGTAAACCATGCTGTAAACAGATGTGCTGTCATCCACGCTTTGTTGTTCCATTGATAGAGCATAGGCAGAGTCGATTTAGCATAATTCTAAAGGGCCCTGGGATTTTCAGAATGGTGAATGAGCACTGGCTTCAACTTAAAGCCACCAGCTGCATGAGCCCCTGACAAGAGAGTCAGCCTGTCCTTTGAAGCTTTGAAGCCAGGCATTGATTTCTCTCCTTTATCACCAGCTATAAAAGCCCTAGATAGCATCTTCTTCCAGTGGAAGACTGTATCATCGTCAATGAAAGTCTGTTGATCAGGGTAGACAACTTCATCAGTTATCTTAGCTAGATCTTGCTGCAGCTTCTCCTTCAGCACCTACTGCTTCACCTTGTACTTTTATGTTGTAAAGATGGCTTCTTTACTTAAGCCTCGTGAACTAACCTCGGCTAACCTCATACTTTTTTTCTTCAACTTCTTCCCATCTCTCAGCCTTCACAGAATTGAAGAGAGCTAGAATCTTGCTCTGGATTAGGCGTTGGTTTAAGGGAACATTGTGGCTGGTTTGATCTTCTATCCAAACCACTCAAATTTTCTCCATATCAGCAATAAGGCTGTTTTCCTTTCTTATTTCCCTGGAATAACTCTTGTAATTTCCTTCAAGAACCTTTTCTTTGCGTTCCCAGCTTGGCTAACTGTTTGGCACAAGAGGCCTGGCTTTCGTCCTGTCTCAACTTTTGACATACCTTCTTCACTAAGCTTAATCATTTCTAGCTTTTGATTTAAAGTGAGAGACATATGACTCTTCCTTTCACTTGAACACTTAGATGATGTTGTGGGGGTATTAATTGGCCTGATTTCAATGTTATTGTGTCGGTACATTTATTGCAGCATTGTTCACAATAGCAAAAACATGGAACCAACCATGCTGCCCGTGGAAAGAGGACTGGATTACAAAAATGTGGAACATATACATATACACGATGGAATATTATGCAGCCATAAAGAGGGACACAATTCTGAGCTTCACAACAACTTGGATGGACTTAGAGGCTATAATACTGAGTGATCTGTCACAGAAACAAAGAACCGAGTATCGCATATTCTCACTCAAAAGTGGACCTTGAACAACTATCTTAATACTATAAGAAAGGGATTGGCAGTAGTGGGAAACTGCCAGGGGGGGCATACCTCATCTACAAGGGTACCTGCATACTGAACATCTGTATACCTAACCCTGAATTGTACCCCACATCTTTTAAATAAAAAATTTAAAAAAATACATTGTCGTGTCTCAGGGAGTAGGACTCCCAGGGAGAGGGCGTGAGAAGGGGAAGGGGCAAGCCAGTGGAGCAGTCAGAAAACAAACTACATTTATGGATTAAACTCTCTGCCCTGAATGGGCGGTTTGTGGCACCCCAAAACAATTACGATCGTCACATCAAAGCTCTCAGCTCACAGATTACTATAACAGATATAATAATGAAAAAGTTTGAAATATTAGAAGAATTACCAAAGCATACTACAAAGACACAAAGAGAGCATATGCTGTTAGAAAAATGACACTGATAGACATACTCAGTGCAGGGCTGCCTCAAACCTTTGAATTTGTAAGAAAACGCGGTGTCTGCAAAGCACAATGAAGCGAACCTTGAGTTATGCCTGTACTGGAGTAGACAGAAATGTGCAGCCAATTAGAAAGTGCAGAAATATAAATATGTGGTATATGCCTATTGTCACAGGAATGCTGTTTCAAAGTGTTTGAACATGAACAAAATATATGTATAAGAATGTTTCTTTAAAAGCAAAACATTAATCTTTCAACATGATGGGATTAATTAAATACATTTTGACCATGTGCATATTGGGACCTAGCCTTAAATTCATCATGTAGGCACATATTTGTCATTGAAAAGAGTTCACAATATATCCTTAAAGGTAAATAACAGGTTAGGAAACATTATATATGATATTATACCTATATATACTACATATACCTATCTATGTAAGTACATTCATATGTAATATCTTTGTAAGATTTACAGAATATCCCTTGAGTGCTCATGCCACTTTGGGTAGAAAAATTCAGTGCCTGCCTCAAGATTCTGTAGACTGTAGGGGCCTTACAATCTCCCTTCTCATTGTCACCTCTTGCTGCAAATTTGCAAATTCCTGTTTGTGTAGAACTCTTGATTTCATTCATTTTTCTCATCTGGTATCTGTTCTTGGCCCTGTCCCGTCACTACTGGAATAGGTGATATAACCCTGGTTGCTTGCTCCAAGAGACTCTGTACAGGAAAATCCACAGCAACATTGTCCTTAAAAACAAAACACCTGGGAAATATTTAAAAGTTCATTGTCAGGAGAATGTGTACACTAATTGTGCTATACTTATACAGTGGTCTCCTGCACCACACTGGCAGTAAATAAAACTCAGAAACATAATATTGACTAAGAAAAATCACAGAAGAACAAAAACATTTTATGCTGTATATAAGAAGTTCAAAAACATAAAGTATGAAAAATTTTATTCTTTATTGATACTTACACATATAGTTAAATTTTAACAACTATCCAGGGAATCAACTCAAAGTATAGAGAGCATTTAGCCCTGGTAGGGGTGGGAGAAGAGTGGGACTGGAAAGAGAGGATGGGGTGGAGTGTTGCCAGGTGCAGGTTTGACTCTTAATCTGAGTAGTGGACACATATGAACTCATTTTATTTTTTATTATCTCGCAGACCTTTTTTTTTTTTTGAGCTGGAGTCTCACTCCGTCGCCCAGACGAGCGCAGTGGCACGCTTCCGGCCACTGCAGCCTCGACCTGCTGTGCTCTGGCGATCCTTCTTCCTCAGCCTTCCGAGTAGCTGGAACTACAGGCATGCGCTACCACGCCCCCCTGGCTAATTTTTTTAAAAAAATTTATTCTAGAAATGAGGTCTTGCGAAGTTGCCCAGGCTGGTGTCGAACCCGCGACTCAGGCAGTCCACTCGCCTCTGCCTCCCAAGTGCTGGGATGGAAGGCTGAGCCACCGAGCTGGCCGCCCCTCTCTTTTTGACAGTGTGAAATACTTGGTTACAAAAGCACCGGTTCACTCTCTGTTTTACCCTCTCCTTTCCTTGGGAGTCTCACCTTCCCTGAGGAAGCCAGGGAAGGTACTGCAGAGACTTCTGGTCAATGAGAAATCACGTCACTCGTGCAGGAGGAAGAAGAGGGAGGACTTCGTTATTGTTTGCAACATTTCTTCTTTCTTTTGCACATACTCACATGTCCACACACATTGGCAGAGGGAGGCAGTCTAGGGGGATGTACGCCATTAGTGCATTAGATATCTCAGCATGCGGCATTTTCATGTGATTTTTTCCTCTTTATATTTCTAAGCTATTCCCTAATAAACATATATACTTCCTTTTTAAGAGGGAAAGCAAAATGTGATTAAATTTCAAAGTGGTTTTCAAGGCTTTAAAAATCCTCATAATTCTTCATACGCACAGTAAAATTCCAATTTAACCAAATTTATAGGTGGTTCTGATTAATTTCAGGATGAATTAGGGTTTTAACTGGAGAATCTTTATTCATAGACTCTTTGCAGTCTTATTGTTGTAAACTCAGTTTTTCACTTTTGATATGCAAAATAGTAAACAATAATAATCAAACTGAAAGGCAAAATAATTTGCATCTAAAAAAGGCCTACTCATTTTCCTAGCTGGTAGTTAGAAACTGTTCAGTGGATCAATAAATATTTCTTGGCCACCTGCTATGTGGCAAGCCTGAGTCAGAGTCTGGGACCGTGGCGGACAAGACGGATTCCTGCCTTTGTGGAGCTGTGTGCGTTGTGGACTCACGGGACACTGTGTTTTGTCCAGAATTTTATCAACAGATCATTCTGGGAGAAGGTTTTCGGTATTGAGTTCCTTCTGTTGCTTTTTAGTGCTGTTTGTTAACTAATTATTTTATCGGTGCATTGTATTTTAGAAGATAAGCAATATTATTAATTCATAGAAGATGATTGTATTGGCCCAAATTTGCCTTTCTTGACGTAAATGGACCACAGCAGCTTCTTCCCTCCCTGCGGTATGGGATAGTTCCTGAAGGATAGCCTTTCAGATCTGTTGAGTAAACTATTATGTGGCCTCAAGGCTTCTCTGGATGAAACACTGCATCTCCTTTCGTTATTTCTTCTCTGGCATGGTTTTAAAATTATACACCATCCTGATTGCTTTCCTCCAGATGACTTCTACTTTGTCACCCTTTGTTGTTAAAAATAAATTACTCTCAATTTCCTGCTTTCAATAAAGTAGTGACCATAATTGACTCTCTGATGTGTGAGGATCTGGTATGGTCTGAAAGCAATTACACTGACCTTGAATCTCTGTATCATTACAGAAAAAGTAGGAACTCAGACTAAATGTTTATCAACACTTAAAGATATTTGGAAAGATTTTTTGAAAACATGAGTTTATTTTCTAATTAGTCTTTTCCTTAATAGCGAGTATACTTTATAAAGGCACACAGCCCCCAACTCATGAGGGTTCAACTTAATGAGTTTTGATGTTACAGGGGTGTGAAACAGTGCACCTTCGGTAGAAACCATACCTTGAACCTGGAATTTCGATCTTTTCCTGGGCTAGCAAGATGCCCGACCACTGATAACCCCCGTGATGCTAGGTGGCGGTAATGAGCCCCAGCATCCAGCCAGCCGCAGGATCGCAGGGTGAAGAACAGCCACTCTATATTTTGCCATGTGGTTTTGCCAAGTGTATAGGCTGATGTACGTGTTCTGAGCATATTTATGCTTGGCTAGGTTAAGCCATGATGTTTGGTAGGTCAAGTGTAACAAATGTATTTTTGGCTTATGTTATCAATTTATGATGTGCTTATTGAGATATGAACTCACTGTAAGTCATGGAGCATCTGTATCAAAAGTAAAATACGTCTGTCTTTTGCAGCAACACGGAGCTTGAGGCCATTATCTTAAGTGAAATAACCAGAAACAGAAAACCAAAACTGCACAATCTCACTTATAAGTGGGAGCTCGACAATGGGTACACATGGACATCCAGAGGGAAATAATAGACCCTGGGAGCTTCAAAGGGAGGAGCGTGAGGGTTGAAATATGACTTATGGTGTACCATGCTCACTACGTAGTGATAGGCAAACTAAACGCCCAAACCTCATCATTGCATAGTGGATCCATGTAACAAACCTGCACGTATAACTTCTGAATCTATAACCCTTTTTTTAAAAATTAGAAAATTGTGAAATTCATCAGGCAGATAATTTGTCTTCTCTCTCTAGCAGACTGTGAACTTGATGAGAGTAAGGGTTTTGTCTTAAATGCTCGATACATAATTGCTGACCAGTTAAAGCCTATGTATAGGAAATGAAGATTTTGTAAAATGAAATGAAGTCAAATTTTTGGAATATTGATAAGGATCAATAAGATAGAATTTAACCTAAATTTTGTCCTAACCTGAAAAGAGTAGCCTTAGTATAATAGTTAACAGTATTCACAAAGAACAAAACTAGATGGTTTTGTGTTAGATGGTAATACTTTTAGCTCTTTTTTTTTTTTTTTGAGTTGGAGTCTCACTCTGTCGCCCAGACTAGAGTGCAGTGGCCGCTCCCGGCCACCGCAGCCTCGACCTGCTGGGCTCCGGAGATCCTTCCGCCTCAGCCTTCCGAGTAGCCGGAATTACAGGCGCGTGCTACCATGCCCGGCTGATTTTTTGATTTATTGTAGAGATGAGGTCTTACTGCCCAGGCGGATCTCGAACCCGCGGGCTCAGGCAATCCACTCACCTCAGCCTCCCAAAGGTGCGGGATTACAGGCTGAGCCACTGAGGCCAGCTTACTTTTAACTCTTAATGACAGAAAACCTAATTAGCAATGACTTAAACTATAAGAATGTTATTATTTACTTGAGGAGTCTGGAGAAACTGGTCCTGGATCTATTGGAGCAGGTCAACGATGTCATCAAGGCTCCAGGATCTTCTTGTCCTTCTGTTGCCATTTTTGGCTCATTACTTTTTTTAATCTTGGCTTCTTGGCTTATGGTCACAGCTCCAGATACTGAAACTGCATCCAGAGAAAGGGTCCTAGGGATGGCCTTGGCTCTGAAAGGGCCTCCTTAGAAGCTTTTTCTCTGGGGAAAAATATTTTTTCCAAAAGCCTTTCAGCAAACTCTCCTCATATCTAACTGGTCACAGTTGACTAAGGAGGTCGACAGAAGACTGGTCTTGGAAATGATTATTGCTTGGTTAAATGGTAGACTATGTCACAACTAGATAATAGACACATACTACAAAAGAAGAGCAAGACTTTGACTAGTTCAGTCGTAAGTTCAGGAGAACTAAGTTATAAGGACCCATCTAAAAATATCACTGGTGATATTGGGGTTACATGATTCTATAACATATTCAAAAAGATGGGTCATCAGCTCTCTATCACTTTTGGAAGAACTGATGTTTTATAAACTAAACAAGGCTGTGTCTTTATCACAAAACTGTTTTACTTTATTTATTTATTTTTTCAGGAGTCCTATCCAAAGAAGAGAAATTATACTATGGAAATTATGCCATCTGCTTCTCTGGATACATTTCCTTCAGAAAATGAGAACTTTTTATGTGAGCTCATGGACACAGCTGTTACAAAGAAACCTTGCTCCTTAGAAATTGCAAGGGCACCTTCTCCAAGAACTGGTAATATTTCTTATTCACAACTAGACCAAGTCAATTTGCATGCTTGTATATGTGAAGATACATCATTAATACTTTGATTTCCTACTATGTTGTCAAAATGAAAGTCCCCAATATAGTCCCAATAATCATTTTTGCTTTTTGAAGTGAGCCCAGGTAAGTCAGAGGATTTTTTTATGTGAAGTTTCTTAACTTACTGGTAAAAATCCTCATGGGTGTGCACTGCCTTGGTGAAGATACTTCAAAACCTTTCAATAGTAAAAAAAACCTTCTAGGTCAGATATAAAGTGTTGAGTCTTTCAGGACTTTTTATATGCTTTTCTACATCCTATGGTTTCCAAGTCATCAAAATGCACTTAGCTACTTTGTACATTTTATGGTATTATTAGATCCATTATTTATTCACATTGCAAACTCATGGACAAGGCAAGACAAATATTATCCCCACTTCGCTGACAAGAAAATTGGAACTGTGTCTTATCTAAACGTAATAAATGGTGGGGTCCTGTACTTGACAACGAATTTTTATCTACCATCATATTTGCTTTCTGCTGCTTCATCACTGCCTTTAAAAAGAATGCAGGGTGCCAACAGATACAGAAAAGATGCTCGGCCTCACTAATCATCAAAGACATGCAAATTAAAACCACACTAAGATACCACCTAACTGGAGTCAGGGTGACCATCATCAATAACTCAAAAAACAACACCTTCAGGAGAGGATATGGGGAAAAGAGAACGCTTCTACACTGTTGGTAGGAGTGTAAACTACTACAACCTCTGTGGAAAAGGAACAGCCTTTCTGAAAGAACAGTGTGGTGATTTCTAAAAGATCTAAAAATCAACCTTCCATACGACTCAGCAATCCCCCTTCTGGAAATATACCCGGAGGAACTCAAATCACTCTGTAAAAAAGACATCTGCACATGTATGTTTACTGTAGCATTATTCACAATGGCAAAAATATGGAACCAACTGTGCTGCCCATTGAAAGTGGACTGGAAAAGAACATGTGGTACATATAAACAATGGAATATTATTCAGCCGTAAAGAAGAACGAAATTATGGACTTTGCGGCAACTTGGATGGATTTAGAGTGTATAATACTCAGTGATTTAACACAGAAACAAAGACCCAAGAACTATACTTACTCACTGATAAGTGGACCCTGAACAACACTGACGGCGGGTGGGGCACATAGCATCAATAAAGGTACCCAAACTTTACCTGTACAATGACCACGTATATACCTAACCCTGAATTGTACCCCACAACCTTAAAATAAAAATAATACTAAAAAAATGAAATAGAAAGCAGGACAAACTCCTCAGGAGAGTCTCCAAAATCCTGCACGATCTGGTTCCTAATAAAAAAAGAACGCAGCATAATTAAATGGACACTAACGGAGGAGGAACGTTTCCAGTGGGTGGTCAGTCTATTCAGTGCTGCAAAGGAGTGGTACGAAAAGTGCTGAGGAGAGGCTTCTTTTTTGGTTTGGAAATCCAATTGTTGCTGACTTTTGCATAGTACATTTGAAAAGCAATGTGATTAAAGCAGATTTCTGGGTGTTAACAGCAAGACACCAGGAGATGGGACACGAGGACATGGGAGTGGCGAGGACAGGTTGCCCTTTCAAGAAGATTAGAAGAAGGGATATGAGGAGAGCATAAGAAGAAGGAGGCACAAGGGGGAAACGGCCGGTCTATTTTGGGACAGCTGAGACTGGTGAAGGGTCGAGGTTGGAGGACCAGCAGTTGAGGATGAGGACTGAAAAGGCAAGCAGAATGGACAGAAGCGAAGACTGAGCTGGTCTAAGAAAATGCGTGCATTGCTTCCCCGGCGACTAGAGAGAGGGGAGCGTGGGCATGAATCTAGCTAAATTCCAAAATATGTATTTCCAAATGGATTCAATTTCTGCATAAGGGAGGGCTGGAGGGAAGAGCTAGAGCTTGAGAAGGATTAAAGTAAAATTCAGAATAGCCATGTATAGATAATAGTCTAGGGAATTTTGTCGAGAAGAAAAAACAGATTTTTGGACAGTATTGAGATGAGGGTATCTATGAATAATAAACACACAGAAGGAACATTTTTAGGTTGAGATAAGAGTGTAGAAATGAAAATAGTTAAATGTGTTGAGCATTTATTATTCAACAGATACTGTTCTAAGTGCTTTATAGGCATTAGTCCATATAATTCTTAAAATGCGATGAGGTACCAATATCATTATTCTCATTTTACAGATGAAGAAATCCAGGCACTGAAACATTAGGTAGTCTCCCAAGGTTACATGTTAATAAGGGGTGAATTTGGGACTTGAACTTGCATTGTCCAATTTGTGCTCTTAAACACTACGCTACAGTACTGCATTATATTAGGGATGAGGTGGAGTAGAAATTGGGAACCAAGTACTGCAACCCTCAAGAAATATGGAGGTATGACTGGTTTGGATACAGAAAACATGACAGCAGTGAAATCAGAAAATATCACAGAAGAGCAGGAACTTCAGGTGAGCAGACTTCTAGATGTAGACAGAAGAAGAATGAGTGATCCAGAAGCAGTGACGGAGATGGCAAGCAGTGCTGGTCCCCAGCTCTGGAAGAGAAGGCCATGAGAAGAGGAGTGAACACTTTCATTAGAGAGGTGATGAAGAAAACAGCATGCTCGGGAGGGAAGCTCAGTTAAGGGAGGAAAATGCAGGCAACATATGTCCAAAATGTAAAAGAGCTTTCATGAGGGTACAGGGGGTAAGGGACTATCATGGGCGAAAGAATGAAAGGATGGAAGAGACGGCTGTTTACTCATCAAGCAGTCAAAAACGAATTGAGTTCCTACATGTGCCAGATGCAGCTCTGAATGCCGAGGATACAAGGATGATGAAGACACAGATGCCAGAAAGAAACAATGCTGATCAGGTTCAGGTCAGCTTTCCTGCTGGAAACAAATGAAAGTGCCGGATAGAAATATGGAAAAGAATAACTTTTTTAAAGCATCAAAAAGCAGACAGGAAAATGATATAAATGGAAACGTAACTAAATTAGGAACTTCTTTTTATCAGTAGGTTAGTGAGATATAAGCAGGCCAAAACACTGGTGAGGGCAGAAGGCCAGTGCAACACTAAAAACCACTTCTGCCCTTAGGGAATTTGCTGAACGTTCTGATGAACTTTGGTGCTCAAGGCCTCTGTGGGTTTGGATACAGAAACCAATCTCTGTACTGCCCAGTATGGGGAATCTAATGTGAAATCCTCACAGGATCCAGAAGCAATTCTGTCTTATATCCTTTACCCCAAGGGGACTGCAAGGAAAGCTGATTTTTTTTTTTAGCAGAACCGGGGGTTGGGGGGACTTTTGAGGAATTATTACCACAAGCTAACCCTCATCCAGATTTTCACCTAAAATTAATTTTGGGGGGCAAGGTAACCTCCAAAAAAATATTTAAAATAATGATTTTAAAGTGATACCTTCAGGCATCAAGTAGAAGCAAATGTAATACCTCCAATGCACTCACTTCTAAAGCCCCAAACAATTCCTACAAATACTTTTCCTATTAAAATTAGCAGTTTACAATAATTAAGCCTGCAGGGAAAGGAATCCCAGATGGGAACCAACAGAAACAAGGAAAACAGATCCATATCTTAAAATACATCAAATAGTGAAATTATCAGATGTCAGCTACAAAATGACAGAAAATAAAGAAAATAAAAGCTTGAAGGTATTTCAGGGAATAGAAGTTGGAATAAAAATGATCTAACATATTTGAGAGAAAAAAAACTTCTAGAACTGGAAAATAATAATAATACACACACACACACACACACACACACAAAATTTAAAGCTCACTTGATGGGTAGAATAACAGGTGAGATTCAGCTGAAGAGAGATTTAGTGAATGTAAATTAGGCCGAAGAAAATTTTCAGAATGTTGCCTAGAGAGACAAAGAAGTGGCGAATATGAAAGAGATGCTAAGAGACCTGGAGGATACAATGAGTTTTCACATGTCTAATCAAAGTTCCAGAAAAAGAAGAGAGAAAATATGGGGGGAAAGTAATATATTTGAGAGACTAATTTTCCAGAATGGCCTGGCCTGCCTTCGAGCTAAGAGACAGACAAGTGAACAATCAGATTCAATAGACAATAAAAAAATGCTAAGATAGCGTTCCAGTAAGAGTTCTTTGGAGTGGAAAGGGGGAACTTTTAACATCACCTGGGAGTTTGAGGAAGACTTTATAAAGGGGATGATGCCTGTATCAATTATCTGTTGCTGTTAATAAGCCACCCCCGAACATGCTAACATCAGTCATTTATTTTGCTCACAAATCTGCAAGTTTGTGAAGGACTTCATTTGTGAACGACTACTTATGTGTGCCACATTGTGTGAACTGGGGCTGCTCATCAAGGGATAGAGAACCACTTTCAAGATGCCCCACTCATAGAGTTGGCAAGCTGGATTGGCTATCTACTGATAATTTGGCCAATGCTATGGCTTGGGGAACTTTTTTTTAGCTCTCCATGGACTCCTTGGGTGTCCTCTTGACATACTGGCTGGATTTGGAAAGTGAGCATCCCAAAAGAACCAGGGGGAAGCTGTATCATTTTTCTAATGTCACCGTTCTGGAGGCTGGACAGCCATAGGGTACCAGCCTGGTCTAGTTCTGGTGAGGATTCTTCTCCTGGCTTGTAGAAGGCTCAGGTCTCCCTTTGTGTTTACGTGACTTCTTTGTGTATGCACAGAGAGAGGGAATGAGTGAGTCTTATGTTTTTGCCATGGGTAAACAATCACACCTAAGAAAATGACTAAAGAGAGAAAAGAGACCTTGTTTTTAGCTTCCAGTTACATTTTCTTTCCTTTAAGCTTTCTCACAGCTCATGAGCCTTCCATAAATCCCCTCCTTGGCCCTTAATTTCAGCTTTCACAGTCACTTGCTTTGAGGCTCTTCCAGCTTCTGCCTGCCTTCCGGTCTCAGTGCTAATGCCACATGTCTTCAGCTTTTGTTTGGCAGCACCCCATTTCCAACTCTCAAAGCCTATTCTGGCTATTGTTGCTGCTAACAAACCAGTCCAGAACTTAGTCAGTTAAGATAGCAACAGTCATTTGTTTTGCTTTGAAATCTGTAATTTGCACACCTCATCAACAAAGGTACCTGCATAATGAACATTTGTATATCTAACCCTGAATTGTACCCCACATCTTTAAAATAAAAAAATTAAAAGTTAAAAAAATATCTGTAATTTGGGGAAGGTTTAGTGGAGACAGCTTGTCTCTGTTCCCAGTGGTGTCAACTGGGGCACCTTGACTGGGGGTTGTAGGAGCTCAAAGCCCTTCCTCAAACGGCTGGCATGGCCTATTTGGACTTCTAGTGGGATGTGATGGGATTCCAAGAGCAAAGGTCCCAAGAGAAGGAGGCTGGAGCTGTATTACCTTTTCTGACTTAGCCTCAGAAGGCAACATCTCTTCCTTTGTAGTCAAGAGCCTGCCTACATTTAAGTGGAGGGAATTTAATTTCTGCCTCCTCTCGATGCAAGAACGTTGCAGCCCTTTTGGAAAATACAAACACCTATAGTGCTCGAGTTGTTTTGATGTTGTTGTTGTTGTTTAGTAAGAGTTAATTTACATGGATATATTATTTTCCCCAATTGTGTTTAATCACTTGGGTGTAGTACAGAAGAAGCCAGTTTGCTCAGTTGTCCCTAGCTTAATTCATAACGATTAGGAATCTTTGCACTTGGGGCTGTGTGTGTGTGTGTGTGTGTGTGTGTGTGTGTGTGTGTGTGTTTTGTTTGCTTATTTTTAATGATAGAAATAGGGATGAATATAGATCAAAGCATTTTCTGTTCAATTTTACTCACATATGGGAACTTAGCAAGTGAAGCCCACAGAATTGCCCTCCATACGCACCAGGCAGGTAGAAGAGAGCATCAGCATAACTGTCTCTTTTCTGCCTGGATGCGGAAACACTGTGTTTTTTTCCTCTGTTGATTCTATTCACCCATAACTTGGACTTCGCATCAATTCTGTTACTTCCTAGTCTCTCACACTGCTATGACTAGTCCTTATGACTCATCCCTAGCTTTGGATTTCCCCCTCAGGGCCAACTAACTAAGCGGATAAACTTGAGAAAGTTACTGACCTTTTGGATAAACTTGAGAAAGTTACTGACCTTTCTTGGAGTTACTGATGTATTTTCTTTTTTATTAAGCCCTTTACTGACTAAAGGTAGGACTGCCAAATGGGGAGACCTTTCTGGGTACACACAAGTCTTTGAGGTCCTCAAATTGAACTGGGTGGGTAAATATCCTATAGTTTCTGATTCATTCAGTAAACATTTATTGAGTGCTTCTGGTGTGCAAGGCATTATGCTAAATGCTAAATGTTACAGAAGAAACAGTGAAACGTACAAGTCCTGACATTTGGAAGCTAGAATGTGTTAAAATTAAGGATAAGTAAAGTGGGCATCCTACATGTGAGGGGCCGGGGTGAGTGGAAGGGGAGAGTGGGAGTGAGGGAGGCTTCTGGAGGAGGCACCGCTGGATCTCAGTGCCAGAGGAGGAAGAGCTAGAGGGAGGGCTGGCGGCAAGGGCAGTGTGTGCGGAGAACAGCGACACTCGGTCTGTGCCCACTTGGCATGGCTGGCACAGAATGCTGCTAGGGCGGAGTGCATGAAGGGCAGGAGGGGACAGGAGGAGTCTGCATTCCATATGACGGTGGGAGCCAGTCACTGACAGGCCTGACCCAGGGCCATGGCGTGATCAGGCTTTTGCTTAGAATGACCCCTCTTCGAAGCAATGTGGAGTCTAGATTGCGCAGAGATGAGGCTGGAAACAGGGAGATTGATGAGCAGATCCGTGTGCAGTCGCTGCGAGAAATGACGGTGGCCAGGACACAGGCACGCCAGCAGAGAAGGGGAAGGAGAAGCAAAGCGGAGAGGTGGCAGAGGAAGCTCATCCCTTCTCCCCTTGGGGCTGCTGCCATTTGGGGAAGTTAAGTGGGCAAGGAAATGAAAGAGCCATGCGTCCAGGAGGGCATCCTGTGGTTTTAGGTGGGCTGTGAGCAATAAAATGGCTTCGGCATACAGACAGCATGGAAATTATTGCTCTCCATAGGAACTGCATTCAGAAGCTTCCCTGGGGGGTGAGGCGAGGAGAAGAGAAAGGTTGAGGGATGACCAGACCTTAAGAAGAGCTGTTAGGTCGAACTGTGTCCCCCTCACTCTGCTGCCCAAAACAGAAAGGTTGGGATTCTAGCCCCTAGAGCCTTAGAATATGACCTTGTTTGGAGAATTTGGAGACAGACGTTGTAAAGGTAGTCAAGATAAAACACAGTCATTGAATCAGCCCTAACACAGTGAGGGGACAAAGGGTCAAGACAGTCATCCACAAACCGAGGAGAGAGGCTAGGGCGGATCCTTGCCTCACAACCTCCAGAAGGAACCAGCCCTGCCAACGCCTAGATTTCAGACTCCTGGCCTCTAGAACTGTGAGACAATAAACTTCTGTTGTTTGAACCATTCTGCTAGTCATATATTTGGCAGTCTTACCTGTGGACTCCACATCCCTAGATTCAACCAACCGTGAATCAAAAGTAAGTGAAAGACAAAAATGGACTGCAACTGTACTGAAGGTGTACAGGCTGTTTTCTTGCTGTCATTCCCCAGATAATGCAGTATAACAACTACTTCCGTAGCACTTACGTTGTATGAGGGCTTATAAATAATCTAGAGGTGGTTTAAATAATCTAGAGGTGGTTTAAAGCATATTTGCATGTAAGCATATGCATAGCTTACATGCAAATACTACGCTGTGTTATAAAAGGGTAGCATCCGTGGATTCTGGTATCCTCAGGGTCCTGGTACCCGGCCCCCATGGATACTAAAGGACAACTGCACCCTCTACAGCAGCCCTGGGAAATAACTCTGGGACTATAATAGAGCATACGAGTTCCATACATGGCAAGGAGGGACAAATGAGGAAGCCTAGGCCTGCACGTCAGGCTGTCACCCACTGGCTTGCTCCTCTCAGAGACAAGGCAGTGGGGGGTCCTGGCTGTGACTGACAATGCTAATAATGTGTACACAATGTACATTTTCTCAGAAGATCACAGTTAAGTCCCCCTTGTGTGATCTCTTCTTGTATTTATTAGCTAGATAAGCTACTATGAAATAGATCTCATCCTGGCCACATGAAAAAATATTGATGCTACCTAGTGACTTAATGTAAATATAAAAGCAACTTATTAGGAGATCTATCGTCAGAAAGATTTCACAGTTCAACCAGAAAACGAGGGAAGTGCTTTCTGAGGAGCATTTTGCTAATGCCTCAGTGACTGCAGGTGTCATGTGGAATAAAGACTGGTGTCACTGAAGTACAGGACTCATTAAAGAAAGGCCAGTGGTAGTTGTCTCGCACCATACTGGTAAATTTGCTAAGACTTGGTTTATGCACCCACTACTGAGTCCTGTCTGTTTCCCTTATAGCATCAAGCAAGGGGCCTTGTGTAATCATGGTGGTGACTCAGTTGCATAAATGAATGAATCACTGCTCGAATGAATGATATTATCTTTAAAAGAAAATGGCTATAATGATGGTAAGAGCCCTTACAAAATAGTCAGATGCCATCAATGATAATGTTTTCTTATCTCCCTTTCATTTAATTTTAACCTCCCTAGGGGAATTTTTCCATTTTATGGTAACCAGGCAACCTGTTGTTCTGAATCACTTAGTACAGGTTTTGCATGCGATGAGTGCCTGATGAATGCATCTTGACGTTTTCAGTCCTGTTGAAAGAGAAGAGATGATCTCTGATACAGAAGGCACAGTCCATAGCTGCATGCCAGCAGAGTGTGGGACTTAGGTGCCTCTGCTCAGTTTGCTACGTGCCTCTGGGACTGGGGTCCACCCGGAATGAAGTCAGGCTTATCATCTTCCACACCCCAGGGCACCTCCTGCAATACCTGGAATAGGAAGGAGTGTGAGGGTGATTCTGTAACTTGTTTATACCTAAATATTTTTTGAAATGGTGAAGCTTCCTTGACTCCAATGCCAAAATTTTGGAATTAAAAGAATTCAGACTAAACTAGAGCAAATGTTTATCTCTGCTGAGCAAGTGGGTAGTGTCAACATAATTTCTGAGGGTATGTTTAACTCATTTAAGAGAGCAAACTATTTTTGAGCCCCTTGGAAGCATTCTTTTACGTACAAATACTGGCCTTGCAGATAAGAACCGTTTTTATCAAACAGTAATTATTTATTTGGCATTTGCTGTGCACTCGGTGCTGTCCTAGCCATCTCTTAAAGCAGATATCCACATGGTGATATTATAGCCCGTGCCAGTTCACAGAGGGGCAAAGACAGGAAACTGGGCAGCACGAGTGATGCGAAGTCCGGGTCAACCACCGCCTCCTTCCTCCACGTGGACGGTTCACCGATTCGAAAACGCGGTCATCTCAGCTTGCCGAAGCTGGCGGAAGTCTGCTGTGTTTGCAAAACAACCTTCCAAACCAGAAGGCACTCTTCCTCCCCTCCAATCAGCGTTACTTGCACTGCATGTGAATAGCACGACTTGCAGACGCACCCGATTCCTAGAGGTACGGCGAACTCCCGAGCTGGGGACGTGGGAACACTGGCCTTTCACGGCACCGCGTGCGACATCCAGCGCGGAATTTCCCGCGTCACGCCGGAGCCTGCACAGGGACGCGGCGCACCCCCGGGCGCCCGCAGCCCGGAGCGCGCAGGCCTCGCCCCTGCTCGCCGCCTCTCCCGCGCCGGCGTGGGGCCTCGCCTCGCCGCGCAGAGAAGACCGCGCTGCGGGCCGGAGCCGGGTGCGTGCGGCCGGCCGCCCTGGACCCGTCGCCGGCTCCTCCCGGCCGCCGAGGCCGCGTTCTGGGCTTCGGCCCGGGGGCGCCGCCTCCGCGCTCGCGCCTCCGCCTCCCGGGCGTCCGGCGCCCGCACGCCCGCCCTCCCTCGCGGCGGGGTCGACGGCCCTTTCCCGGGCGTCCCGCACGCCGACCTTGGCGTCTGCTCCAGGCTCTCGCGTCCGGAAAGCAGGCCCGCCCAGCGAAGCCCACCGGGTCCGCGAAGTGCGGCGCGGGTGCGCCAGGGAGCATCATGCAGCCAAGAAGAAGGACAGGCATGGGCAGCCCCCTCGGGTCCCCTCCCGCCACGGGAGCTTTTCTGTCCTCTCAATAAACCTTGCTTAAAAAAAAAAGGACAGACAGACTTAGGCGCCTGGCAGCAACTTGGGTGGATTTGGACTCCATCATACTCAGTGACGCATCACAGAAACAGAGAGCAGAGTGCCAGACGTTCTCACTCACAAGCGGACCTCGAACAACTACAATACCCTAAGAAGGGACTGGCCGTCGCGGGAAACTGCCGGGGGAGGGAGGGCACACCTCATCCGCCAGGGCACCTGCATAATCCACGTTTGTACGCCTAACCCCGAATTGGGCCCCACACCTTTATAACGAACAGAAGGAAAAAGGAGAAAAGCAGTCACAACCGCTAGCGATAAAAGCGGCAACGACGCAGCAATTCAGAGTCCCTCGATCGACCCGCCAGCTCAGCCCCTGCCCGCCTCCAGCCTCCCGCAGGGTGTTCCTGGCCCCCTTGCTTTCGACCCCTCGGCCGGCTGGATTCCGGTTTCCAGTGCCCGCGGCTCCGTTGAGAGGCGCCTTCCGAAGAGACCGGCGACCCGGACGCCGCGCCATCCCAAAGGACGTTCTCAGCCCTCAGCGGCCCGGGCTGGTGGCACCTCCACCTGGTGAGACACCAGGAGGAGACACCAGGAGGAGAGACACCAGTTCTCTCCTCCGCCGTCCCAGGCACATTTTCGTCCCGTAGTGCCGTTCGCCCTCGGTCTTGACCGCTGATGTTTTTCCGCATGGTTCTAAAAGCTGGAAGTTTCTCAGGCCCAGGGAAAAGTTGTCCCCATTCCTTTTACTTTTCTCTCCAAGTTATCTCATGTATAGTATGGCTTCTTTTTCTCCCAGATATTTATTTCCAGGCTGGTCACCTCTCTTGACTTCAAGTCCATCCGTCCGTCACCGTCCGCTTAATACCTCTACCTGTATGTCTCAAAGGCCTCTGAACATATCCAGAACTCAACTCCATACCCCGCCACTACCTGCTCTTCCCGCCGGACTCCTTGTGTTAGTAACGAGTTAATCATTCAGTGACTGCGGGAAGCAACATTGTCCTTGCCTCCTCTTTCTCCATAAGCCCCCATAGCCATACACTCACTGGGTCTTTTTGCTCTTAACTGGAACAAGTAGGAGCGTGAGGTTAGTTCTGTAACTTACTCTCTATCCCTAAGTATTCCTCAGATCTATGTACCTCTCTTAATAGCTGTCATCCCCAATGACTCTTCCGGATTGTTTCAATAGTCGCCTATTGTCCTACTTGCCTTCCTTAAATTTGTCATTCACACTGCAGCCAAAGTAATCTTAAAAATAACAAATCTGATTGCATCCCTCTCTTAAAATTTCTGCAGTAACCCTTCATCTGTTAAAGATACAGATTTTAGCTACTATTTTTTACTTATACTTTATCATATTTTAATTTAGGTTATCTTGTTTGGTGTGCAGTTGAAATTTTGGCAAGAGTTATTTTCAATGCTCCTAAAAAAGGCAATATCATTATAGCTCATGGGAATTTACAGTTGTGAAATTTCAGGCCATTCTAATGATTTAGGTGTTACTTCATGGAATCACTCTTAGTAACTTTGCTCTGTTCAGCGGCTGTTACATACAATATTAATTTGGAAACCGTGTTATACTGAAAACATCATCTTTCAGAAATCTTACATAATGCTTGGAGTCTCATCTTTAAACAGCCCCCCCATTGTCTAGACATGTCAGATACATCTACTGTAGACTCACTAGCTCACTTTCTGTTCTTTTCCATAGATGCTTTATTATTCCTGCAATATTATACCAAGACTTGATCAGTTCCGTCTTTACATACTCCTACACTCCAATTAAATAACATTAACCAAATTAACTGACACACAACTACAGTCACACTATACATTTAAACAGTAACAATTTTACGTTAACTATATCATGTTCTAGATTTTATCTAAAACATTACATGTTACATTTATGTCAGAATACATAAATTCAAGAAACTCATAATAGATTGTTTCTTCTGTTGGTCTTTCAGAGGTAAAAATAGCTTATTCTTAGGTATTATTTTTGGGGTATTAGTAGTCCATGCTTGACTAGTTTAGAAAAATAGAGAATTAAAGGTAATTTTGTTATTTAATTTCAGTCAGGAATTAATGCACAAAGCATGTTCAGATCTATCATTTCATCACATTTATCATCATATACCGTATTACAGCTGAGGAAACTAAAACAGATAATAGTTTGTTGAAAGAGAGAAAAGTTCAAAAGCAAACCTGGCACTGAGAAACCCTTGGAGCCCTCAGTGTATTATGCATAGCTCTTCTCCAGTGCTCCCTCTTACTGTTCAGGACTGTCCCTTTTCATAAGATCATTCATTCATCCACCCATTCATTTATTCATTCATTCATTCATGTGTTCTACAAGCACTTATTGAGGACTTACTATCTTTTGGGTCAAATAGATGGGTAAATCACAAAGAAAAAGAAGACATATTAAGCAGAAAGTAGCAGGAGAGGTTTTATCTACAATGCTTTGCAAAATAAAAGCTCACAGCACTCTGGATACTGGGTTTCAAGAAGGTTCGAATAGATAATGACTGCATCTACAACTGTACATTTTACTATTAAACTTGACCAGGCTCATTCTCTATGGGAGATTCTATTCAATGTATATGCAGAATCCAGAGAAGAACTGCAGGTGCATTTAATCACATGGGGTTTCTGTGCTTTTGATTTCCGTAGAGCCATTCCATTTATTACCAGATAATCACCTCGTGTCGTGCACATCTCACCTGTGCATAGAGGAAATGAGAGAGTAGTGGAATGCTGAAAGGCAGCCATGATGAGTCAAGAGCCATGGCTAGCCACGCACGTGTCTGCTTGTGAACATAAGCTGACAGCGAGCCGTGGGCGCCTGTGAGGGCCCTGCACTGTCATTTCACCTGAAGCATCCTTTGGTGACTTTAACCAAGTGTGAAAAGAGCAGTATGTCTAAATCCTGAGTCATAGTGACAGGAATCTCTCTGAAGCTACGAGCTCATTTTGAATACCTTTTAATGAATTGTTTCCCTTAGGAAATCCTATTGGATTGTGTATTGTCATTTTTTAATTCTTAGCATAGCTACTGATATAATGCTTATTTATTTCTAGTAGTTAAATCACATTATAGAATTAAATAAATTATTTTGGCAATTTTGTTCAATATATAGAAAGTAAAAAGAATGGAAAGTACTTTCCCCCTATCATATTTATCAGAACAACTAATGTTAACATTCTGGTGCATTTCTTTTCTTTTCTCTTTTTTGCTCTATATAGTTTATACATAAACGCGAACATTTGATATATATACATTTGTGCTGCATTCATTTTTAAATTAATTTAAACATTTTTCTTATTATAGAAGAATAGCACGTACAGTCAGCTTGGCGAGATCTGTCAAGGTTTTGTTTTTGTTTGTTTGTTTTTACTTTTGAGTTGGAGCCTGACTGTCACCCAGGCTGGAGTGCAGTGGCACAATCACCACTCACTGCAGCCTTGAAATCTTGGGCTCAGACAGTCCTTCTGCCTCAGGCTCCTGAGTAGCTGGGACTACAAGCATGTGTCACCACACTTGGCTAATTTTTCTTTTATTTTTTGTAGGGACAGGAGCTTGCTATGTTGCCCAGGGTGGTCTTGAACTCCTGGGCTCAAGCAGCCTCCCTCTTTGGCTTCCCGAAGTGCTAGGATTACAGGCTTGAGCCACTGCGCCTGCGCATGTCAAGTTTTTGTTAAAGCAACCCATCCCCTACTTCCTTCCTCCCGATGCTCCAAACAATTATGAAGGATAAAATAGAAAATTATAAACTCTAGTTGTGCTGGAAAACAAAATATCTCTGTACTCAGCTGGGTGAGAAACACAAAGTAAAAAAGTGGAACTGCAATAGCAGCCCAGCTGGTGACTCGGTCCAGAAGTGGGAGAGCAGTAGGTCTCATGAGTCCAGAAGAGCTTCCCTGGAGCTGGACCTAGAGTCGTGTCCCACCGAAAACAGGCAGCTGAGCATATCGCGTTTCCAAGTAGTAAAACAAGGAAGAGAGTGTGTTCAGAGGATGGGGTAGGCTGAAGAGCTAGAGAAACAAAAGTGCCTCATGACTTTTATGAAAAACATTTCTGGTAAAAATTTCAAGAGAAACAACTAAAAATTAGGAACATAACTTCTATCTCCCAAACAAGGAATGGCAAATAAAAGAACAAAGACACTTTTATTAGTTAAAATGTCCCTACTTCTGGAAAAAAGCAGTAAAGCAAAGAATAACCTTAGCTAACTAAAAACATGACAGAGCAAATAATTAATGAAAGACAAAGATGATCATGTGGGAATGTTGGGTACAACTTTTTCTTTTCTTTTGCTGAATAAGGCCTAAGAAGTGAATGACATTTTTTAAAAATCTTGCTACATGCTTCTTATAGGAGTCAAGCTAAAATAAAAGTGACACCGAAAGTTTGAAAGAAAAGGGGGGTAAAATACAAAAGATCAAGGAAAACTAACCTAAAAGAGGCTTTAAAACAGTAAAAATACTATTCGTCAAAATATAATTGAAAGCGAAAAACATTAAAGAGGGATACTATATAACAATAAAAGGATCAAACCTGAGAAAACGCAATGCCAAGAATATATATGCTATACATTTTTTTCACATATAACAATACCCCAAATAGCCTTGAAATATTCCAGACCAAATTTGATAGGGCTTTGAGGGGAAACTGAAATCCACAATCTGTGCATGCTTTTAGTATATCATATTCCATTCAAAATATTGATAAGTAAAGAGACGTAAGAATAGAAAATATTGAATAACACAATTAACAAGCTTGATTTAATAGATATATCTAGGATTCTGTGCCCATCAATAGACACCATATATATTCTTCTTAAACACACCTAAAACACTTAGAAAAATCGACCTGATATCAGGTCCCTGAGGTTGTCTCAACTCATCAGAGTATTAGGCCACAATTTCAAGTCCTAATGTAGTTAAATATGAATCAACAATAAGAGATATGAAAAAGTTTTCCCCCCTGTTTTGGATGGCTTACCAATTACAAAAGAAATATATGCTTGTAGTACTGGATGAAAACCTGTAGACAATGTCTCCTTTTATAAATGATGGATGCTAATCATTTCTTCCCCCTTGCCTGACGCAGCTGCTGCCACTCCCCATCTGCCTTCATCTAAGCAATGCTAACGGCTCAGTGTAGGACCTCTAGTGTTCCTCCTCACACACGCAAGCATAGGGAAGTACATGCATGTCACGGTGATGGTAGTGTAATCTGCCGTGGCAAAGCAAACTGAAATAGTGTTTGCTGCCTATCAAAACTAAAGATCATCAAGGGGACAACAATATATGGCACATTCAGCAAATACTTAGTAAAGTTGGTAAGAAATCTGCTCTTAAGAATCAAAAAAGAATCTGAAAATTGCCTGCCTGAAATAAGAATTGAATAACCAACAAAACATTCTAAAACACATTTTAGCAGAATTTGAGCTTGTATTTTTGGCCAGTTATAAAACAAATGGGGTTCTTGCACAAAACAAAAACT
This sequence comes from Cephalopachus bancanus, assembly GCA_027257055.1. NCBI lineage: Eukaryota > Metazoa > Chordata > Mammalia > Primates > Tarsiidae > Cephalopachus > Cephalopachus bancanus. The sequence continues at coordinate 2,571,025 of JAPVLO010000090.1, forward strand.
TATTTGAGTGAGATCTGATAAAAAAAGGTTATCTTTTTTCTTAAATTTTACATATGTGCTGTACAATTCAGGGTTAGGTATTCAGATGCTCATTATGCAGGTACCCTTGTTGATGGGGTGTGCCTCCCTTCCCCTGGCAGTTTTCCACTGCTGCCAACCCCTTTCTTATAGTATTACAATAGTTGTTCCAGGTCCATTTATGAGTGAGAATATGTGATACTTGCTTCTTTGTTTCTGTGGTAGATCACTCAGTATTATAGATGCTAAGCCCATCCAAGTTGTTGCAAAGTTCATAAATTTGTCCTTCCTTAGGGCTGTATAATATTCCATCGTGTATATGTACCACATTTTAAAAATCTAGTCCTATTTTGATGGACAGCACAGTTAGTTCCATGTTTTTGCTATTGTGAATAATGCTTCAATAAACATAAGTGTGCAAGTATCTTTTTCAAAGAGTGGTTTGAGTTCCTCCGGGTATATTCCCAGTAGGGAGATTGCGAGGTCATATGGGAAGTTGATTTTTAGATCTTTTAGGAATCACCATACTGTTTTCCGCAGAGACTGTACTAGTTTACACTCCCACCAGCAGGATAGAAGTGTTCCCTCTTTACCACATCCTCTCCAGCATCTGTTGTTTTTGAGTTATTGATGATGGCTGTCCTGACTGGAGTTAGGTGGTATCTCAGTGTGGTTTTGATTTGCATTTCTTTGATGACTAGTGAGGCTGTGCATTTTTTCGTGTATCTGTTGGCTGCTTGTATGTCTTTTTCTGAGAAGTGTCTATTCATATCTTTTGCCCACTTTGTAATGAGGCTGTTTTTTTCTTTTCAGCACGTTTGAGTTTCTTGTATATCCTAGATGTTAGGCCTTTGTCAGATATACAGTTGGCAATTATTTTTCCCAGTCTGTGGGCTGTCTCCCCCTCTCGCAGTGGTTTCTTTGCTTTGCAGAAGCTTGTCAGTTTGATGAGGTCCCACTTGTCTATCTTATCTCTTATGGCATGGGCACTTGGGGTTTTGATCAGAAATTGGTTGCCAGTTGCAGTTTCCATAATGGTGTCTCCTGTATTTTCTAAGGTTCTTACTTATAGTTTGAGGTTTGATGTTTAGGTCTTTGGTCCATTTAGAATAGATTTTTGTGTATGGGGATAGGTGGGAGTCCTGTTTCAATCTTCTGCATGTGATCAGCCAGTTTTCCCAGCACCATTTACTGAATAGGTTCTCCTTCCTCCCATGGCTGATGGTGGAGGTTTTGTCAAAGATGAGTTGGTTGAGAAATTGATATTTTGCTCAGGAATCTATCCTGTTCCATTGATCTATATGCCTGTTCTTGTACCAATACTAGGCTGTTTTGATTATTGTAGCTTTATATTAAAGCTTAAAGTCTGGGAGCATGATGCCTCCTGCTTTTTTTTTTTTTCTTCTGAGGAGTGTTTTGGCTATTCTTGGTCATTTGTGTTTCCATATGAATTCCTGTATTGTAGTTTCCAGGTCTGAGAAGAATACTGCTGGTAATTTAATGGGTACAGCTGGTAATTTAATGGGTAGATTACCTTGGGGTAGGATGGACATATTAACAATGTTAATTCTTCCAATCCATGAGCGTAAGATATTTTTTCCACTTGTTTGTGTCATCTTTGATTTTTTTCTTTAAGCAGTGTTTTGTAGTTTTCATTGTAAAGGTCTTTGACTTCTCTGGTTAGGAAAATGCCAAAATATTTCTTTTTGTGTGTGTGTGTGGCTACTGTGAATGGGATTGTGCCTTTTATTTGGGTTTCTGTTTTGTTGTTGGTGTATTGGAATGTGACTGTCTTTTGCACATTTAGTTTATATCCTAAGACTTTGCCAAAATCCTTTATTAGTGCAAGGAGGTTTTTGACAGATTATCTTGGGTTTTTGAGGTATAGCATCATGTCCTCTGCAAAGAAGGATAACTTGACTTCCTCTTTTCCTATTTGGAAGCCCCTGATTTCCCTCTTTTCTGATTGCTCTAGGTAGGACTGTGTTGAACAGGAGGAGTGAGAGTGGGCATCCTTGTCTTGTTCCAGTTTTCAGGGGAAATGGTTCCAATTTCTGTCTGTTTAGCAGTATGTTGGCTGTAGGTTTCTCATAGATGGTTTTTACTATTTTGAGGTATGTTCCATCTATGCCTAGATGTTCAAGGGTTTTTATCAAGAAGGAGTGTTGGATTTTATCAAAAGTTTTTTCTGTGTCTAATGATATAATCATGTAGTTTTTGTCTTTACCTCTATTGATGTATTTAATTACATTTATGGTATTGCAGATGTTGAACCAGCCCTGCAGCCCAGGGCTGAAGCCTACATGGTAGGTGATTTTTGAGATGTGTTGTTGGATCCAGTTTGCTAGAATCTTATTGAGAATTTTAGCATCTATGTTCATCAAGGATATTGACCTGTAGTTCTCTTTCTTTGTTGTATCTTTACCCAGTTTGGGCATCAATGTGATGTTAGCTTCATAAAATGTTTTGGAGAGAGTTCTTTCTTTCTCGATTGCCTGTAGTACTTTCAATAGGATTGGTATCAGCTCCTCCCTGTATGTTTTGTAGAATTCTGCTGGAAAGTCATTTGGTCCAGGGCTTTTTTTTTTTTTTTTTGGTAGGTAGTTTTCTTATGACATAGTCAATTTTCTGGGTTGTTATTGGTCTATTTAGGATCTCAATTTCTTCTTGTTTCAACCTGGGGTGGTTGTGTGCTGTAAGACAGTCCTCCATTTCATTTAGGTTTTCAAGTTTGTTTCCATACAGATGTACCAAGTAATCTCTGATAATCTTTTTTCTTCAAGTTCAGTTGTAACTTCATCTTTTTTCATTTCTGATTATGTTTATTTGGACTTTTTCTCTTTTTTCCTTGGGCCGTCTACCTAGGGATCCATCAATCTTTTTTATCCTTTCAAAAAATTATCTTTTGGTTTCATTGAATTTTTTTTTTTTTTTTTTTTTGTATTATGTTTCTGTCTTCTGTGTCCAATTTGGGCTTTTATTTTGGTGATCTGGTTCTTCTGCTGAAGTTACGGTTCTGGTGGTCTTGCTTTTCCATCTTCCTTAGGTGATTTGTTAGACTGTTAACCTGTGATCTTTCCATTTTCTTCATGTGTGCTTGTAGATAAATGAATTCCCCTCTTAGGACTGTTTCCTGGGATCTCAGGGATTTTGGTAAGATGTTTCTTCATTTTCATTTGTTTCCAGGTATCTTTTAATCTTTGTTTTGATTTCTGTGAGACCCAGGAGTTGTTTATTAGCATCATGGTGTTTGGTGTCCATGTCAGTATGAGTTTTGGGAGAACTTTGTTGATGTTGATATTTATTTTTATTCCACTGTGGTCTGAGAAGGTGCATGGCAGAATTTTAGTCTTACGGAATTTGTTTATACTTGATTTATGGACTAGAAAGTGGTCCATCTTAGAGCATGTTTCATGTGGTAATGAGTAGAATATATATTCTGTGGTCATTGGGTGGATTGTTCTGTAGGTATCAGTTAAGTCCATTTGGTCAAGAGTCACGTTGAGGTTCTGTATCCTCTTGTTGACTTTTTGTCTTGATGATCTGTCTAGGGTTGTTGGTGAGGTGATTAAGTCCCCAACTATGATAGTGTTAGAGACAATATCTTTTTTTAGTTTACTAGAAGCTGCTTTATGAAAGTTGATGCTCCTAAGTTGGGTGCATATATATTTAGGATGGATATTTCTTGTTGATGAATTGAACCTTTTATAATTATGTAGTGACCTTCCATATCTTTTTAAATTTTTGATAGCTTAAAGGGTATTTTATCTGCTTTTAAGATCATGACTCCTGGTTTCTTTTGTGTTCTGTTCACCTGAAATTTTGTTTCCCAACCTTTTACTTTGAGTCTGTGAGTGTCCTTTCTGGTGAGATGAGTCTCTTGGAGACAATATATTGTAGCCTCATAATAATTAATCCAATTTGCCATTCTGTGTCTTTTCAGCGGTGCATTTAGTCCATTCACATTCAGGCTAATTACTGAGATGTAAGAGTTTATCCTTTTCATGAGGTTCTTATAGAGTTTGTTATTGTTGCTGTTGTCTGCTTATTTGTTGTTTTTCTTTTGATTTTTGGATTGATTTATGTGTGTTTTTTATCTTTTTCTTGCATTCTTGTGAGGGGCATTTTTGTTCTTTTTTCCTTTCTCCTATGCTTAATACTTTCTTTTATTATAAAGATGTGGGGTACAATTCAGGGTCAGGTATAAAAACATTGATTATGCAGGTACCCTTGTTGATGAGGTATGCCCATCCCTCCTCTAGCAATGTACCTCAACTGCTAATCCCACCCCCCCACAACAGTTTCCCACTATTGTCAGTCACTTTCTTATAGTGTTATAATTGTTCAAGGTCTGCTTATGCATGAAAACATATGGTACTCTGTTCTTTGTTTCTTTGATAGATCACTGAGTATGATCGACTCTAAATAAAGCCAAGTTGCAGCAAAGTCCATATGTTTGTCCTTCTTTATGACTGCATTATATTCCATTGTGTATATATACTACATTTTTTTTACCCAGTCCAGCTTCGATGGGCAACATGGTTAGTTCCATGTTTTTGCTTTTGTGAATAGAGCTGCAACAAACATACATGTGCAGGTATCTGTTTTGTAAAATGATTTGAGTTCCTCCGGGTATATTCCCAATAGGGGAATTGCTGGATCATATGGAAAGTCAATTTCTTGTTCTTTCAGAAATCACTACACTGTCTTCCAAAGAGGTTGCACTAGTTTGCATTCCCACCAGTAGTGTAGAAGCATTCCTTGTTCTCTACATCCTCGCCAGCATCTGTTGTTGTTGTATTAATGATGGCTATCCTTTCGAGGGTTAGGTGGTATCTCGGTGTGGTTTCGATTTGCACTTCTCTGATGATGAGTGAGGCCGAGCACTTTTCCACGTGTCTGTTGGCTGCCCGAATATCTTCTTTTGAGAAGTGTCTATTCATGTCTTTTGCCCACTTTTTAAAGGGGCTGTTTGTTTTTTTCCTTTTGGTGCGTTTGAGTTCCTTGTAGATCCTAGATGTTAGGCCATTGTCAGATATACAGTTGGCAAATATTTTTTCCCATTCTGTGGGCTGTATCCCTGCTCTCTTGATGGTTTCTTTTGCTTTGCAGAAGCTCGTTAGTTTGATGAGGTCACACTTGTCTATCTTATTTCTTAGGGTATTGGCCGTTAGGGGTCTGAATAGGAATTAGTTGCCAGTTCCAACTTCCATAAGAGTGTTTCCTGCATTTTCTAAGGTGCTTACAGTTTGAGGTTTTATGTTTAGTTCTTTGATCCATTTAGAGTTAACTTTTGTGTATGGTGATAGGTAGGGGTCCTGTTTCAATCTTCTGCATTTGGTCAGCCAGTTTCCCAAGCACCATTTACTAAATAGGTTCTCCTCTCCCAAGTGGTTGTTGTTGGAGGCTTTGTCAAAGATGAACTGATTCAGGAATTCAGGCTTTGCTTCCGGAATCTCTATCCTGTTCCATTGGTCCTTGTGCCTGTTCTTGTACCAATACCAGGCTGTTTTGACAACTGTAGCCTTATAGTAAAGTTTGAAGTCTGGAAGTGTGATACCTCCTGCTTTGATCTTTTGCTAAGGATTGTTTTGGGTATTCACGGTCGTTTCTGTTTCCATATGAATTTCTGTATTGTCATTTCCAGGTCTGAGGAGAATGATGATGGTAACTTAATGGGTATTGCGTTGAATCTGTAGATTGTCTTTGGTAGGATGGGCATTTTAACAATGTTAATTCTTCCTATCCATGAGCATGGAATATTTTTCCATTTGTTTGTGTCTTCTTGAATTTCTTTGAGCAGTGTTTTGTAGTTCTCATTGTAAAGGTCTTTCACTTCTCTCATTAGGAAGGTGCCAAGGTATTTCATTTTATCGTGTGGCTATTGTGAATGGGAATGTGCTTTTTTTGGGGGTCTCTCCCTGCTTGTTGTTGGTGTATAGGAATGCAACTGTCTTTTGCACATTTATTTTGTACCCCAAGACTTTGCCAAAGTCCTTTATCAATACAAGTAGGTTTTTGACAGATTTTCTGGGATTTTCAACATATAGGATCATGTCATCAGCAAAGAGGAATAACTTGACTTCCTCTTTTCCTATTTGGATACTCCTGATTTCCTTCTCTTGTCTAATTGCCTGAGCTAGGACTTCCAACACAATATTGAATAAGAGGGGTGAGAGTGGGCAGCCTTGTCTTGTTCCAATTTTCAGGGGAAATGTTTCCAGTTTCTGTCCATTTAGCAATATGTTAGCTATGGGATATTGTAGATGGCACTTACTATTTTGAGGTATGTTCCTTCTATGACTAGGTGTTTGAGGGTTTTTATCAAGAAGGGATACTGAATTTTATCAAAAGCTTTTTCTGCATCTAATGAGATAATCATGTGGTTCTTGTTTTTATATCTGTTGGTGTATTTCATTACATTTATGATCTTACGAATGCTGAACCAGTCCTGCATCCTGGGGATTAAGCCTAGTTGGTCATGGTGGATGATTTTCAATATGTGTTTTTGGATTCATTTGCTAGAATCTTGTCCAGAATTTTTGCATCTATGTTCATAAGGGTTATTGGCCTGTAGTTTTCTTTTTTGTTGGCTCTTTGCCTGGTTTGGGTATCAGTGTGATGTTAGCTTCATAAAATGATTTGGGAGAATTCCATCTTTCTCAATTACATGGGATACTTTCAAAAGGATTGATGTTCTCTTTGTACGTTTCGTAGAATTCTCCTGGAAAGCCATCTTGTCCAGAGCTTTTTTTTAAAGGTAGTTTTCATATTAGAAAGCTACCTAATTTCCTGGGTTGTTATTGGTCTATTTAGTGTCTCAGTGTCTTCTTGTTTCAACCTGAGGAAGTTGTGTGATGTCAGAAAGTCTTCCATTTCATTTAGGTTATCCAGTTTGTTTCCATATAGACGTATATAGTAATCTCTGATAATCTTTTGTATTTCTTCAGGGTCAGTTGTGATTTGATCTTTCATATTTCTGATTTTGTTTATCTGGGCCTTTTCTCTCTTTTTCTTGGTCATTCTGGCCAGGGGTCCATCAGTCTTGTTAATTCTTTCAAATAACCGCTTTTTGTTTTGTTTTTTTGATGCTGCAGCAACAGCTTTTGCACTAGGGGCTTTGCCATTTGCTCAGGAGCCCCCACTTAGACAGTCCCTCCCAACACTTTCTTCCCAGGGGAGGTTTGTTGATTAAAAAAAAGAAAGAAAGAAAGAAAAAGAAAATGGTACTCGGCTTCTGTATCCCAGAAATGGCTAGGCTCCAAGCCCAGCAGCTGTGGCACCAATTGCTGTACCAGGAGAAGCTTGGCTGCCAGCTCCTTAGCCCTCATTCAACCATCCACTTACACGCCCACTCACTTACCAGCATGTACACAAAATTTTCCATACACTCACTCACTCACACAGGGACTCACATAGTCTGACTGGCTTGACCACCATCTTCCTGACCTCCCCTAATACTTTCTTAAGTGTTTCTTGTAGAGGTGGCCTGGAGGCAGCGTAAACTCTTAGGTATTGAATGTCTGGGAAGGATTTTAATTCTCCAATTCTTATGAAACTTACTGGAGTAGGTAATTCTTGATTGAAATTGTTTATCTTTGAGGACTTTGAAGATTGGACTCCAAACTCTCCTAACCTGAAGTGTTTCTGTAGATAAGTCTGCTATTCTTTTTTTTTTATTGGAGTCTTATCTCGTCTCCTAGGCTAGAGAGCAGTGGCATGCTCACAGCCACCCTTGGGTCAACCTACTAGGTCAGATGATCCTTCTACCTCAACCTTCCAAGTAGCCAGATCTACAGGAACACACTACCACACCTGGCTAATTTTTTTTTAATTGTACGGACAAGGTCTCACCAAGTAGCCTGGGCTGGTCTCAAACTGCAGGCTTAGGCAATCCACTAACCTTGGCCTCCCAAAGTTCTGGGATTACAGGCTAAGCCACCAAGCCTGGCCAGTTTGCTGCTATTCTAATTAGTCTTCTCCTGTAGGTAGTCTGACTTTTCTCTCTTGCTGCCTTTAGGATTTTTTTATTTTATACCTGCTTTGTGTAGGTGAATTACTGTGTGTCTGTAAGTTGGTCTTCTCCTTTGTTGTCTTGCAGGGGTTCTCTGAATCTCTCGTGTTTGACTGGTCAAGTCACTGATGAGATGAGGGAAATTTTCTTGTATAATTTCATGGAATTTTTGTTCCAGGGTGGTCTCTGTCTCTCTATCTGCCTCAGGGATTCCAGTTAATCATAGGTTAGGCCTCTTGAAATAATTGCTCATCTCTTAGAGGTTTTATTCTGTCTTTTAAAGCCTCTTTTCTATGTTTTTACAGTTTGGGTTAGTTCCATATTTTGGTCCTCAAGCTCTGAGATTCTTTCTTCTGCTTGGTTAATTCTGCTTTCCATGCTTATCTTTTGTTGTTTTTTTAATTCACTGTATTCTTTATTGCTGTTATCTCAGTTATCAACTTCTTCATTCTTTATTCTTGTCTTTCCTCATTTCTACTTATTCTGTCTATTAATATCTTGATATCTGGGTTTGTGGTTTGAGATCAGTCATTCTGGGGATTCTTCATTGTTTGAGTTCTGGAGTCCATCTTCTCAGTGGCTGACCTCCCAGGGGTCTGTGTGAGACTCATATTCTTCCTTTCATTTTTCTTCATTTGGGTAGATTTTCTTCCTCCTTTTCTTTCTTTCTTTTTTTTTAACCTCTTCTTTAATTCTTTTGTTTAGTGATGGGGAGATAGCTTTTATTTCTGTTTGCTCAATCTCCTATTCTTCCTTATGTAGACCCTCTGGTTTTGTTCAGTTCTGAAGCTAGAGTAGGGGTGAAGCCTGTGCTTTCTTCAGTTTTGAGGTATATTTGGGGGGTGGCTGTGAATGAGAAGCTATCTGCAGATCCCAGTATCCACTGACAGGTGTCTGGAACCCACTTCCCACTTCCTTCAATCTGTTCATGCAGTGGAGGTGTCTGTTTGCCCCCGAAAGCATAATGAGATAAGAAAAGGGAAAATAATGGAAAAAGAAAAGAGGAAGATAAAAGGGAGGTTGAGAGAAAGAAGAAGAGGGAAAGCAGACAGGTGTACCAACTAATGAATAAACAGAGAGACAAACAAAGACAGAACAAAAAAAGACAAAACCATACAGACAATCATACAACCAAACAAACCCCTCCCCATTGGTGTACTCTCCCTCAAAAATACCCGTACATAAGCAGAAATTCTAAAAACAATAAATAAAATGACAGAAACAAAGCAAGTAAAAAAGTGTAAAGAAAAAATAGAAAGAGAGAGAACAAAAGCTGAAATGAAAATAAAAAACAAATGAGGGAAAAAAAACATTCTCTGGCAGTTTCTGTGAGTTTAGATTCCTTTCAGGCCTCTGCCTTAGAGATTGGCTGTGGTCTCCAGCCCCTCCCCTCCACTCTTAGCGTAGGCTGATAGGGTTGCTCTCAGTGTGGGTCAGATGCCCCCTGGACTATTGTGGGAGGAGGATGGATCAAATCTGGACTCAACCTACTTGCTGCTGCTGGTGTGGAGTCTGCCACTCAGATCTGAAGTGTCTGTGCCTGTTCCACCGTGGGGGAGAGGTGTCTGTCTCTCCGAGTCTGATGAGATAATAGCCTCTGGACCCTAAGATGGAGGCTGGGTGGAGCCGGGCGGGGTGATGCAAGTCTCTGCCTGGTTCTGGGACTGAGAAGATGGCACAGGTTGGTGTCCCATCACCAGTGTTGGAGCTTTATTCCAGATCTCCATGACCTGCCTTCTCATGCCAGGTCTGCTGCTGCAGGTGATTGCGTGAGCCGGTGCCAGGTGGCGAGGAGTGACCATTCTCTGCTGCCTTCTCTCAAGAGAGCCCCGAGAGTGGCAGATGATCCAGCACACCCGGGTCTCCAATCTCAGGACAGTGGAGGGGTGCAGTCACCGCCGGAGGAGAGCCCCAGGTGCATGAACCCGAGTCTCCTCTTAGACGGACTTTCACTCACCCACTGGCAGACATACTCCCACTCACACAGAGAGTCTTTATGGACCCTGGCTTTTGTGGAGACGCTCACAGTCTGATCTGTTCCTTTGCCATCTTGCCCAGAAGTAGAAGTTATCTTAGTAGTGAAAATTTTGCTAGAAAATAATTAGGAAAAACTAATACATTTTGCCAAAAGGGAAAGCTCTTCAATTAAACCATGTGTCAATTGCTCATAGAATCCAAGGACTTTCTTAATAATGTCAAATGTTAATTGGTTCAAAAAAATTTTTAATTCTAGGTGTTTTTAATGAACTATAGGTAAGTCATGTGATGAGATACTGCCTGACCAGTACTTTGTGTAGGCATTGCCTCAAAGATCTTCCAAATTTGCCAAAAAGTTGTCAACTTGTAGCCTAAATAACTGAACTCATGAGATAGATTTTAAAAATATTTTATGCCAATGAAATAAGAATTTCAACTACATGAGAAAACAATAGTTTCCATGACTACATGTGGTGCTTCTGCAATGTTTGATCAAGATCTTTTGGAGTTTTAAAACAAAAGACAACTATCTTCCTTATTGCTTTGCTACACAATATGGGGTATATTGAAAGTATATTTGCTTGGGTAAAAAAAATGGCAGTGTGACATCTTCTTGGTATTATACTATCTGTGAAGAAGCTAAGTTAGAAGCTCCAAGGAAAGGAGTTGGTAGTGAGATACCTGGGTACAAAAGTTGTGTTGAAATTAAAACTATCCACAAAAACAAGTCAATTATAATTATTGCACACATTTTTTCTAACATGAATCAATATGAAAAAAATTGGAATATCTAAAATACATCCATTCTATATACAAGGGGCCCACCCAAAAAATGGAATTATTTTTTGGAGGGCAAGACCTTTGTAGTCCAGGCTTCCCCTGCTAGGTAAGTGTTCTAGGAACCCAGTGTTCTTGGCACCAGTGTACCAGCTAGCATGGTTGTGAGAGGCTGTGTTCGGCTTCAGTGAATTTTTTTTGTAGTAGACAAGACTGGTTCTTCCACCATGACAGTGCACCTGCCTATACCATTCTGAGTGTTCAGCAGTTTTTGACCACAACTAAATAACTCCCTATGCCCCACCCTCCCTATTCACCTGATCTCACAGGAAGCAACTGTTTTTTGTTTCCCTGGATGAAAAAAGCCCTCAAAGGGAAACGTGTTGCTGATGTGGAAGAGGTGAAACAAAAAAACCCAGCAGAAGCACTAAAGGGCATCAAAATAGACGAGTTCGAAAACTGTTTAGAACAGTGGAAAAAGCATCTCGATAGGTGTATTGCATCAAACAGAGAGTACTTTGAAGGCAAATTTAAGCATAAGAATAAATACACAATTTTTTATAAATAAATTTTGTTTCTTTGGGTCCCTCCTCATATGTATCTCTCTTATAGGTTATAGTCTATGTCCTAGTCAAGTATGTATTTCGCTTTTTAATTTCTCTTTTAAAAATTTTATCTCTGACAAATAATGCAAATATTTGTGGGTTACAATGGACTATTTTAATATATGTATACACTGTGAAATGAATAAATCAAACTAACTCACATATCTATCACATGACATTTCTTTGAGGCGAGAACATTTAGAATCTATACTTTTAGCAATTTTGAAAATTTTAACTAACATTCCCCATTTCTCATCCACTCCTCCCCCAGCCTCTGGTAAGTGTTATTCTATCTCTGCTTTTATGAGTTCAACACTTTTTTTATATTCTGCGTACATGTGAGTTCATGTAGTATTTGTTTTTCTGTCCCTGGCTGCTTTCACTCAGCATAATGTCCTCCAGGTTCATCCATGTTTCACAAATGACAGAATATATATACACGTATGTGTGTGTGTGTGTGTGTGTGTGTGTCACACACACACACACCCCACACCTTTCCTTTAGCCACTCATTGATTGATAGCATTATAGAAACTTGTTGCAAAAACAAGATAAATTTGAAGAAAGATTTGTTAATATTGTTATATTTAGAGCTGTTTTAAAATGTATGTAATACCCATGTGACTTCTCTATTAATAACGCTGAATTAGGTAATTAAGTTGGGAAGACATACTTTTGAAGCTGAAATGGTTATATTTCAGCATCAATTTAATTCTTCTCAAAACAATCAACTGGTTTTATCAATGGCTGCAACTATTAAAGGAAAAATGATTTTGAGGGCTCAGCATAACTTGGTTATATTAACCTACTTTTCCAACTGTAATTCTACAGACTCTAAATACAGGTCATGAAAAATGAAGGTACAGTAAAATGAAGGTTTACTTAGTTAAGGTGCTAAAAGTATAAACTGTACTTTAGATTATGAAGTCACTGTATAAAAAATAATCAAATATTTTATTAGTAAGTTTTGTTTTGAACTGCTAATACTTTGAGCAAATGGGTTTAGATCAGCATATGAAATTAATTTTACCTGTTAAAATTTTTTAATGTGGCTACTGGAAAATTTAAAGTTACATATATGGCTCACATTATATTTCTGTTGGACAATGCTGCTGTAGAGAAAACAAAATAATGCCTCAGTCTTTCCTCTAGCGTGATTGAGCAAATAAGTTTTCAAATCATTGTTAGAAGCATTTCTTTCAGCTTCACAATCTGTTATTGGTGCTGTCATGGTAATTTTTAGGATTGTTGTCAAATTTGATAAGATCCTTCTTTCACCTCTAATGGATAAGATTTGGAAGAGTTTTCTACTGGCTAGTTTTGTACGTTTCACATCTTTCTCCCTGACGACACAAATATTTCTTGTCCTGGGCATCACAGGCCACACTCCTGTCACAAGATGGCTTTAAACCTTACTACACATAGCAGACGAATTGGCACAGGAGGTGGTGGGTGTGTTCCTGGAAGCCATTCTTTCATCTGAACTTCCTATGGGAGTGACCACAAACCTCATAAAGACTGGGGCTGAAAAATGTATACACATTTTAAGGGATGTCATCTATGTATTACTTTTAGTTCACCATAATCAGAAGTGTCTAGATGCTGACGGTAACCACTCTGAGCCCCTCTTGTAATTGCTGAAGTCAAACATGACTTGCATTCATCTGTTGTTATCAGTGTATATTGAATGTGACAATTTCAATACAGTTTTTTTCCTTTTCAAAAATGTGTATGCATTTTTTGGCACCCTCCGTATATACTACTAAACCTAAACGAAGTGTAGCCAAGACTTACCTTCCCCTCAGCTGAATTCTAAAAATGTCTGCAGCCATTCTAATACTTCCCCAAATAAAGAGAAATATGGTAGCAGGGATATTAGGGTTGAAAGAAACAGAGGTCTTAACCTATTGCAATTAAAATATTTTATAAGATTTACAAAAGCACATAGCCATGAGAAAACATTTCTTGTGCCTCTCAGCATATTGGATGGAACCCTGGGAGCATCGGATCCTGAAGCTTAAGCTGCAATATTTGCCTCTGAGTATAAACCTTTTGTTGTATGAAAATTGAACCTTACATACTTTTCTGCATACTACTTTCTTACTCAACAATATTTTAAAGAAATCCTTCCAAGTCAGTTGGCATCACGATAACTCATTCTTTTAGTGCTGCATAATATTGGTGATATTATGTATTGTGATTTGCTTTGTATTTGTTGGCGAGCATTCACTTCATTTTGAGTCATTTTTTCACTAAATGCAAAACTGCCACAAGCATCCTTGTGTATTTGCCTTATATTTAGGTGTTTATATTTCCATGAGATAAATTTTTATGTGGGTCCAATGTGAGTTGATCATACATTCCCTTTTCCCTGGGATATCCCTTTTTATGCTGTTGGCTTGGCATAATTGTTAACAGCACTTCCTTCACTCTCAAGTGTTCCAGTTTAGATGAAAATTGTTTGCATGCCTTAGTGAAAGGCTGCATATATTTTAATATCAATAATAGGTAACATCATTGATAACTTTTCATGTATTAGACATTACTTTGAGCGTTTTGCACATATCTCATTTTGTTTCCACAAACATGCTATTACTCTTCTTATTTTACAAATAAGGAAACTGAGACAGAGAGAAATTTAGTAACTTACTCAAGGTGACATTACTCATAAGCGTGGAACCGGGGTGATAAACCAAGCTGGTTTGCCTACAACTGAAGGGTTTACCAGGATGTGGACTTCCAGTTTTAACACTGGGAAAGAATCTAGCAAACCGAGGTGACCTCCAACTCAGATGCAGAAGTACTGATTACTATAACGCAGTTGCTGTCAGAACAGCTGAGTCAGTTTCCGCTGCCACCAGCAGTGTTTGCCAGGAGCTTTCCCCCCACAACTGTGAGATGAAGCCTCTGAGATAATTGCCGGTGATCTCACTTCCTGGTACTTACACCTTTGTATAATCTCTCCTCTTGTGTGGTGTCTGGGCCTAGTGACTTGCTTCTGATGAATAGAATATGGAAAAAGTATGAATGTCATTTCCGAGATGAGACTACAGCAAACTCTGGCCTTCTGTCTTGTTAGCACCTTTTTGCTTTCTGGCTTACTTGCTCTTGATGGAAGCCACTGCCCCCATTGTCAGTGGCTCAGGGGTGAGACCCACGTGTCCAAGAACTGGGGAGGCAGCTGCCCCACATTCGGGAAGAAACTGAGGCCCTCGGTCCAACAATTCCATGGGAAATGAATGCTGCCAACAACCGTGTGAGTGGACTTTGAAGTTGATTCTCCCAGTCAGACCTCAGATGAGACCATAGGCCCAGCTGATGCCTGGACTGCAGCCTTGTGAGAATGGCAGGTCAGAGCACCCAGTGATGCCACACCCAGACTCCTAGCCACAAAAGCTGTGTGATAAGTGTTTTCTGTTTCAGGTGACCAAGTGTTGGGGTACTTTGCTACACAGCAATAGAAAACTAATGAAATATTTACTCTTCTATTTTTAATTTTGCTAGTTAAGATGGTAAAAAATAGATATCTCATTTTACTTTGATTAATACTTCCTTGACTGCTATTAGTTTGAGCTCCTTTTCAAATATTTGTTCATAATTTAGATTTGCGTTTCTCTGAATTTCCAATTCAGATCAATTGCCCAATTTTATATTGACTATTTTGTCACTTTATATATCACACATACTAACCTTCAATCTGCTGCATGTAGAACAAATATTCTTTCTCAAGTTATCATATGTCTCGTGATTTCAGTGTGGTAGCTTTTCAATTTTTAGATACTGAAATATGACAATCTTTTTCTTTATTTTCCTCAGTGTTTGTTGTCTTGATTAAGAATTCTTCCTTATCCCTAGGCTATACTAATGAGCTTCTATAATTTATTTTAAGATTATTGTTGTTTTATTGCTTATGATCAGTTCTGTAATCCATCTGGATTTTTAAATAGGGTATTAAAGTAGAGGCTTAAATTTATTTTCTTTCATTTGTTTTGTGACTATTAACTAAACAATCCCTCTCATACTTTCTTTGTGATTTATGAAATTCTATATTTCAGGATATATATTTATTGCTCTTTTGTATGATTGACTATTGTAATCATAGTAGCTTTATAATATTTTCTTCTATTTGGTGAGGCAAGCCCCTATTCACTACTGTATTATCCTTTTTCATACTTTCTTTTTGAATAGAAGTGGGATTTTACTATGTTGCCCAGGCTGGTCTCAAACTACTGGGCTTATGTGATCCTCCCACCTTGTCTTTTTCATGCTTTCTTGGTTATTTTTTGGCATTTATTTTCACATATAAATTTTAAAATGATTTTATTTATTTCCAAAAAAAGTGGATCCCCAAAAATGAAATTTTTTAAAAACTGAATTTAATTTTATGTTTATGTTAATTTCTGTAGAACTGCTATTTTTATATTATATTTTTATTGTCAAAGATTCATTCTGATTTATATAGCATATGATAAAATTAAGTAGTTTTTAAAAGATATAATTCCTATGAATTTCATAGAAATCCCTATTTGACAGTTTTTTATCACTATGTTAGAAGGATTTTTTTTCATTTCTATTTCTAGGTCTTTATTGGTGAATGGAGACTAAGTATCACATTTTTAGTATTTTAGTTGTATTCAGTCACCTTATAAAGCTATTTTAGCACTTCTGTTATAAATTTATTTTTAAACTTTAGGCTTTTGAGTTTTATAGAGGTTCTTGGATATGTAGGCATGTCATCAACAAATATTTCTCACTGTTTCTCCCAATGTGATAGCAATGATTTAACTTGCCACTTCAGATATATTTATTAGAACCTTGAAGATAATGTCAAACAAATGGCAACAGGAGGCATTTGAGTCTGTTTTCTGTTTTAAATAAAATAGTTTTCAGATTTCTATTCCTAGAATGACTTGACAATCTCTCTCTCTCTCTCTCTCTCTCTCTCTCTCTTTCTCTCTCTCTCCCATTATGAGTATTCCTTTTTTTCTGGTAAAAATTTCAATTCTGAAGTCTGATCTTTCCATTTTAATATTTCCATTTCTGTTTGCCTTTGCTTTGTATGTCTTTCTTATTCCTTTATTTCCAAATTTCCTTTATTACTTTATTTTAGGTGTACATCTTACAAGCAGCGTATGACTTTTTTAAAGATACCTGGACTGACTTTTTAACCCTAGCTTTGTTTTTTAAATGGGGGATAATTCTATATATATTTAGTGTAACAACTGATATACTTGATTATATTACTTTCATCTTTATGTTTTAAGAAACAAATAACATGTTCAGTTTTCTGGCAAAACTATTGATTACCAATCATAACTCAATAGACACTAACAGAATAGAATTGATACCAAAATCATATTGCCAAGATGGCTTGATAGAATAGTTTTGTGAAAACTTAATGAACAGATAATACTAAGGCTATACAAACTGTTTAAGATAATTCACAAAGAGATAAACTTCCCAACCCTGTGCTCATATGACTCAGGTACCAAAGTGAACAAGGAGAGGACAAGAACGATGATGTTTGGATTAACCTCTGGTGTGAAAACAGATGCACAAATTCTAAACAAAAGATTACCACACTGAATCCATTAGTGCCTTAAAAAGTACATCATAACTAGTAGAATTTACCTCACTATTTCAAGGGTATTTCAGCTGTCAAAAAATCTTTTAATATAATTCCTCAATTTAACAAATTAAAGAAAGTAATTTGCCGGGCTCGGTGGCTCAGCCTGTAATCCCGCGCATTTGGGAGGCTGAGGTGAGTGCATTGTCTGAGCCCGCAGGTTCGAGACCCGCCTGGGCAGACGAGACCTCATCTTTACAATTAAAAAACAAAAAACAAAAATGAGCCGGGCGTGGTAGCACGCGCCTGTAATTCTGGCTACTCGGAAGGCTGAGGTGGAAGGATCGCCAGAGCCTAGCAGGATGAGGCTGCCATGGCCGGGAGCGGCCACTGCACTCCAGTCTGGGCGACATAGTGAGCCTCCAACTCAAAAAAAAAAAAGGAAAGTAATTCATATAATCATCTAAGTACAAGAAGAGATTTCCTAAACAAGACAGAAAATATACTTCATTAGGTAAAAGATTGGTAAAATTGATTACATTAAGATTAAAACTCATGCTTAGCCTAACATGCCACAAAAATACATTTTAAAATGCACAAATGGGGAGAGATGTTTGCAGTCTGTACACTGGGAAGGTATTAGTCCTGCCGCATAAGGAAAAAAATAGCAAAAAGCCCCATAAAAACAATGAAATAATTAGCAAAGGCAATTAACTGAAGACTAATAAACAGTTAACACAGGTCACAAGGAAGTGTCAGGCCACAGGGAAGTACCAGTCTTACATCCATCCACCAGAAAGGCACAATATTCTGACAATATCAGTATTGTAAAGGATGTAGAAAAACAGGAACTCTTGTAGGAGTCAGTACTCCACGTGAGATGATACTTCAATAATAGTTTTTAAAGTTGTAGAGCACATACTCTACTATCCAGCAATTCTACTACCAGGTATGGCTCTTTAAAACAAAACTCTAACCCTTTGAAGGATATTTATTGCAAGACTGTAAGAATTAAAAATGGAAAAAAAAAGTCCATCAATAAGATAATCAAAGGATACATTTTAATATAATGGAACACTATGCATCAGCATCAGTTAAAATGAAAACACTAGGATTATGAACATCTACATGGATATACCTTGAAAACAATAAGAGAAAAAGCAAGTCAGAATTGTACACACATTATATTACTATTATATAAATTTAATACAGTATTTCTATTAGATAATGAATATATGCATAAGTAGTGAAAATGTGGAGGATAAGGCATGCCAGCTTCAGGACAGTGAGTAACTCCTGAGATAGGCAAGAAATAGGTTGATGACGGGGTAAAAGCAAGGTTTTAAATGTGTCAGAAATACTTTTTTACAAAAAGCATAGCCAATGAAACAAATATAAATGACATACTCATTGAAGAATATTAGGGAAATAGGAAACATATTAAATAAAAGTAAAAATAACTCATAATCTCATGAGCCAGAGGCAAGCTTAATTAACAGTTGGTGTACTGCCTTCTAGGACTTTGTTGTCTTGCATAATTTGACATGGTTAGAATTAGATATATATCTTATTTTAAGCACAGTTAGCTCAGAAACTTCCTTAAGTGTTACATGAAAGTTGGTGTGTAGAAGAACTTGATGATGACAGCATTGTCACTACCACTCAGCCATTTATTAGTCTCCAGAAGTCTTTTTTAAAAAATCCTAAAATACTTTAAAAATCCTTTTTCTTCAAAACATGGGACTATATTTTACTATATTTTACTCCTTTACTATTTTTAAGACTCTAATTTAGTTGCTATGGTATCTGGCACTTATTTATTCATGTAACAGATAGTGCCATAATTAGGGCAGGGAGTGTAACGAGAAAGTGAGAAGCTTTCTGTCTGCAAGGAGCTTACACTCTGTAGGGAGGCAGAAGTATACCTACATAATTATAAAGCAGTGAGCCCAGTGTTAGACTTATGAGGAGATAAAAGGGAACACCCGCTACTGCCTGACGGGGCCAAAGAAGACTTCACAGAGAAGGCAGCGTCTCTGGGAAGCTAGGTCTGGCAGGACATTTAGTGAATCGCCATCCAAAGGAACACAGATCTACGTGTCAGAGGAAATGTAGACATGTTCTGAGATACGTTTATCTCAGCTCATGACACATTTTCCTTTAGGTCAGATTATACTTTATTGTGATGGTTAGATTTGTGTAATTAATTAAGTTAATGGGATTAAAATTTGCCATGTAATTTTCTATGTAAATTTTTTTCACTGTCAATTCTGAGGGCACTTAATATAAGGTCTACTGAGTAACTTAATGATGGGTTGTGACAACAGTTAAAACAGGACACTTGCCCGCGGGTTCGAGACCCGCCTGGGCAACAAGACCTCATCTCTACAATAAATTTAAAAAAATCAGCCGGACGTGGTAGCGCATGCCTGTAATTCCGGCTTCTCAGAAGGCTGAGGCAGAAGGATCGCCGGAGCCCAGCAGGTCGAGGCTGCGGTGGCCGGGAGCCTAACCCTAACCCTAACCCTAACCCTAACCCTGTACAGTCTGGGCGACAGAGTGAGACTCCAACTCAAAAAAAAAAAAACAAAAAAAAAACAAGACACTTAAAAAAAATTTATTTTTAAGATGTGGGGCAGAATTCAGGACTAGGTATACACGTGGTCATCATACAGGTAAAGTTTGGGCCTCCCTTTGGTCTTCACTTCCTCTGGTTTGAGATCAGGTACCCTGGTTGATGTTATATGTCCCCTCTCCCTCCTCTGGTAGTTTCCAGCTACTGCCAATCCCTTTCTTATAGTATTATGGTAAATGTTCGGGGTTGCTTATATGTGAGAATATGTGGTACTCAGTTCTATGTTTCTGTGATAAATCACTGAGTATTATAGACTCTAAATCCATCCAATTTGCTGCAAAGTTCATAATTTTGTTCTTTATGACTGCATAATATTCCATCATGTGTATATACCACATTTTTAAAATCCAGTCCAGTTTCAATGGGCAGCACAGATGGTTTTGCTATTGCAAATAGTGCTACAGTAAACATGAGTGTGCAGGTATCTTTTTCACAGAGTGATTTAAGTTCCTCCAGATATATTCCCAGAAGAAGGATTGCTGGATTGTACGGCAGGTCA
Source organism: Cephalopachus bancanus (assembly GCA_027257055.1). Taxonomy (NCBI): domain Eukaryota; kingdom Metazoa; phylum Chordata; class Mammalia; order Primates; family Tarsiidae; genus Cephalopachus; species Cephalopachus bancanus. The sequence continues at coordinate 2,591,115 of JAPVLO010000090.1, forward strand.
ATTTCTAGTTCTTTTAGGCATCACCACACTGTTTTCCATAGAGGCCTAACTAGTTTGCATTCCCACCAACAGAGTAGAAGTGTTCTCTTTTCTCCACATCCTCCCCAGCATCTACTGTTTTTTTTTTTTATTTTTTATTTTTTTATAATCAGTATTTTTTATTATCGTTTTGTAGGGTACAGTTAAGGGTTAGGTGTACAATTACGTTTCATTCAGGCACCCTATTGATAAGAGGTGTTTTCCCAGTCCCAGATAGATATTAGCTACTGTTAATCCCATCCCCCCCATAATTTCCAGTACCATCAGTCATTTTCTTATAGTATTACATTGGATGTTCAAGGTCCATTATATGAGTGAAAACATGTGATATTCTGATCTTTGTTTCTGTGAGAGGTCACTCAGTATTATAGACTCTAGTTCCATCCAGGTAGCTGCGAAATCCATGATTTTGTTCTTTTTCATGGCTGCGTAGTATTCCATCGTGTATATGTACCACATTTTTTTAATCCAGTCCTCTTTTGATGGGCAGCATGGCTGTTTCCAGGTTCTTGCTATTGTGAATAACGCTGCGATAAACATGTAGAAGATTGAAACAGGACCCCTATCTATCCCCATGCACAAAGGTTAACTCCAAATGGATCAGAGACCTAAATGTAAAACCTCAAACCATAAGAACATTAGAAAAGGAAGGAAATACTCTCATGGAAATCGGAACGGGCATCCAATTCCTGTACAAAACCCGAAACCCACAGGAGTTAAGAGAGAAGATAGACAAATGGGACCTTATTAAACTGACAAGCTTCTGCAAAGCCAAAGAAACCATCAAGAGAGTAGGGAGACAGCCTACAGACTGGGAAAAAGTATTTGTTTTTTGTTTTTTTAATAATGGCCATTCTTCCTGGAGTTAGGTGGTATCTCAGTGTGGTTTTGATTTGCATTTCTCTGATGATTGGTGAGGCCCGAGCAGTTTTTTCATGTGTCTGTTGGCTGCGCATACTTCTTTTGAGAAGTAAAACAGGTCACTTTCTGCTAGTCCACTCTTTTATATAAAATTGTCTCTATTTTTACTAGAATGATGTGCTTTTGAAGGGCAGCAGAGATTTCACAAATTATGGAAAAACCTGTTTTATACCTTGGTGTTTTAAGTATATTTAGAAGAGTAGCATCAACATGTTTCTTTTCTTTTTTTCTTTTTTTGAGATGGGGTCTCTGTAGCCCAGGCTGGAGTGCAGAGGCATGATCACGATAATCACAACTCACAGCCTCGACCTCCTGGACTCAGGCGATCCTTTCAACCTCAGACCTCTGAGTAGCTGGGCCTATAGGCATGCCACCAGGCCTGGCTAATTTTTTTTTTCTTTGTAATTTTTTGTAGAGACAAGGGTTCGCTATGTTGCCCAGGCTAGTCTTGAATTCCTGGGCTCCTTGCCATCCCAAAGTTCTGAAACATATTTCTTTAATAACCATATTTAGTCCATGAGTGCTAGACAAAAGAGTCTACATTTCAAAGCACTTCAAAGACTGTGTGTGCAAGTACATGTGTGGTATGTTCTTTTATGTCTGCCCATTACAATATTGTATACTAACGCATTGATCAATTAGTTCGGAGTTGCCAAGCAGTGTATGAACTGGGAACACTCCTTGTCACAGCTCTGCACATTAGTAACAGATGTTGAGCATACATAATTACAAAAGGACTTCTGATTTCTTGTGAAAGAGTTCCCTTAAGATGTACATACAGTTTATAACACATTCATCAAGAGCTCAGAGACCTTTTGGGACATCTATTTTTTTTTTTAAACAAGACTTCTGGGCCTTTAAGGTTAAAATAATTAGGTCCTGTTACACTCATAAATATATGCGACTTTGTAACTAGTATTTAAGCAATATTTTGTTAACAACAAAAATGTCCTTAAGTTTCAATAAAAAATTACTGATTTTATGAGGCTACAGACAATTTACTAAATCTGGAAAGTTTGGATGAAGGAAAATGTGCAAATGGAAATCCTTGTTTTCATTTAAGCTTTACTCTTAATGTATTAAAAAAAGGAGAGGTGATTTAGGATTAAGTTATACTTTTGGTTCCTATTTTGCCTTCTGGAAATTTTGAGACAGTTCAATTTGATTTATGAGAGCATATGAAATGCAATTTAATTTTTCCCACAGTATAACTAAATAAATTGTAATTCCATATAATGTATTTCTCTTATAATATGTAGCTTGAATAACAACAGCATTTCATATGATAATAACAAAGTAAGACTAATTTGTGGCCACATTTACACCAAAATATTAGGTAGCCAAAATAAATACGGCTTATGGCTAGTGTAGATTTCAGTCAATATTCTGTTTTAATAGTTGGCAATTTTTCTCCAGTTTTCCTAGAACTTACTGGCATTTTGAGTAACAACCATAAATTCCATGAAACACTTGATGCATATTTAATTAATGACAAACATCTCAGAACTATGTTGTTTGCCTATGTGCACACTCTTGTTAGTATGTAATTCACATGTTGCAGTGGGCATGTAGAAGAATAGCATAATTAAAATATAATTACTTATATGACAAAAACAGGGGAATTGGAGAATTGATAGCTTCCCGAGATGGGAATGTTACTTCCTAATGAAGAATAGTGCCCTTCCAAAGGTCAAAGCTTGACATGAAATCTAAATTCATTAGATTGATGTGTAATAGTAATTAAAGGAAAACCAAACTTCATAACAATCATAATGTGATACTGTACTATCCCCATTTTCACTTGTCCAATTAAAACACAAAGCTACTTTTGAAGTCAGCTTTATGATGATTATGCTGTTCTGAGATCAGTGGTTGTAAAGTAAACAAGGATTTGTTGATTACTTAATACCTGATACCTCCGTGGCTAATATGCTGTACCATGATGAAAATAAGACCAATCATTTGTATCTTCATAACTGGCATTAAGTCACTTAGACTTGTTTTAGTTGGACATTTAAACTTTTCTGCTAAATCCTTAATATTTAATTTTTTCTCATCAGTATTTTGCAAATAGAGCACAGATATTAAGTAAAGATTGAATGCATTGTTTAAAAATACATGAAATAGACTGGGCTCAGTGACTCAACCTATAATCTCAGCACTTTGGGAGGCCGAGGCAATTGGGAGGCCGAGGCGATTGCCTAAGGCTGTGAGTTCGAGACCAGCCTAGGCAACTTGGTGAGACCTCGTCTCTACAATAAATCAAAAATTAATCAGGCATGGTAGCACGCACCTGTAGTTCCGGCTACTTGAAAGGCTGAGGCAGAAGGATCACTGGGGCCCAGCAGGTTGACACTGGGGTGGCCATGAGTGTGCCACTGCACCCCAGTCTGGGCGATGGAGTGAGACTCCAACTCAAAAAAAAAAAAAAATACATGAAATGATGTTTTAATATCCTGTCTATTGCAAAATTGGATCCTGACTGCTGCTAAAATGAACTCTACTGTCATGTGTGATGGTGATATAAATTAGATGTACTCTGTCTGCCCCAAAAGAACTCACAGTAGTAAAAGAGGGACACACTAACAGGCAACCGTCAGTGTTGCAGGTGCACGGTATGCTGCAGAGCCAGGCGGGAGGGCACCCAACTCGTACTTGCCATTCACATTAACTCTTCGTGAAGCTCTTCTCTCCTCCCAGTCTCACCCTAGGAGGGCAGAGGAAGTCGTCCTTGAAGAGATGATTCCAGACCCAGGGCCAATGAAGGCCCGTAAGTGACCAAAAAAAAAAGTAGAAAAGTTGTGGAGGGTGGAGAGGTTTGAAGGGAGAGATCGTGAAGAGCCTTGTAAAAATGAGAGGACAAAGAGAGGAGAGGGACCAGAACGAAAAAGGTAATGAAGAACAAGCTTGAATGTGTAAGTATGTATTTATTGGCACTCCTGCCTTACTGTCGACGGGGGAGAAGGCCTTATACACTCTTAATTTAAACACTCATGATTGCCTGCCCAACAGTTATTCCTCAGCTCCCTCCACGTTTCTACCCTCTTCCGACCTCTAGCAGAATCCTGATTTTGTCACGTAGATAACCCTATTCTATGTGGCCATGTATTAGAGGTTGTCTCTATCCTCACATCTTAGTCTTTTCAAGTTGCTATTTAAAAAGTTCCCCTAAACTAGGAAGCCAGTGTCTCACAGTTCTGGATCCAGGATGTCCAAGAAGAAGGTACCAGTAGATTATTCATGTGGTGAGGGCCCATTCCTTATAGATCATAGATGGCCATCTTCTTACTGTAACTTCACATTGTGAAAGGGGCTAGAGATATCTCTGGGGTCTCCTTTGTTTGGGAACCAATCCCATGCATGGGGGCAAGTTCCCTCTTGTGACCTGATCACCTCCCAAAGACCCCACCGCCTAATACCATCACCTTGGAGATTAGGATTTCAGCATAAGAATTTGGGGGGACACGACACACATGTTCAGACCGTGGGGAGTAGGTGTTCATTAGTTTGAGCCAACTCTTGTTAGTGTTGGATTAGACACGGACATTTGATACAAATCCAACTAAGACTCTTACCAAAGCCCGAGGGAGAGATGGCTCTTTACTTCGTTTCGATGTTTTATGTCTGTGATGATGCTGGGAGCTGCTGCAGCTGTCTGGGTCCTCCCTGGGACCCAGCGTCACACAGAGCAGGGCAGGGCTGAGCGAGTCACGTGGAAAGGAGTCAGATGCCTGACATTTGGCACCAGGGACCTCTCAGATTCTAGGTGCCCGGTTGTGTGGAGCAATGTATCCTCATTGCTTAACTAGTTAAATGCAACTTTTATGTTAACTGCAGCTTAGTTTCCTGATCAATTAATGAGGAAACATCAAGTCCAGCTTCCTAACAAAAATGAGACGGCAGCATAGAAAAAAGGGAAGTAGCGTGGAGACATAAATGGAGCTTGGATAAGACTAATGCAAACTGTTATCAAGGTACATATGTTTCCATCTGTATGAGAAAATGGTGTCAGTTTGGCCATCATCAATAACTCAAAAAACAACAGATGCTGGAGAGGATGTGGTGAAAAGGGAACACTTGTACACCATTGGTGGGAGTGTAAACTAGTATAACCTCCGTGGAAAACAGTGTGGTGATTCCTTAAACATCTAAAAATCGACCTTCCACACCTTCTGGGACTATACCCGGAAGAACTCAAATCATTTTTTAAAAAAATATACCTGCACACACGTTTGTTATAGCACTAGTCACAATAGCAAAAACATGGAACCAACTATGCTGCTCATCGAAAGTGGACTGGTTTTTAAAAATGTGGTATGTATACACAATAGAATACTGTGCAGCCATAAAGAAGAATAAAATTGTGGACTTTGCAGCAATGTGGATGGATTTAGAGTCTATCATACTCAGTGATCTATCACAGAAATAAGGAACAGAGTATCACATGCTCTCACTCCTAAGTGGACCCTGAACATTTACCATGGTACTCAAAGAAAGGGATTGGCAGGAGTGGAAAACTGCCAGGGGAGGGAGGGGCAGATAATATCCATAAGAGTACCTGATCTCAAACCAGGCAAAGTGGGAACCAAAGGGAGACCCAAAGTTTACCTGTACAATGACCACTTATCTACCTAACGCTGCGTTGTACCCCACATCTTTAAATAAATTTAAAAAAAAGAAAATGGTATGTTATGATACAAATACACACACGGAAATGACACGATTTTCTTCTCTTTGCACACAAATCCCTACAAGAACCCATGACAAACTGGGAGTAGGTTGTGGGACCTCAGGAAGGAACTCGGCTCATTTATCATTGTATTATCATATTATGCTGTTTGGATATTTAACTCTGTGAATATTCTGTCTTCACATTAAATCAAAACAAAACTGGAAGACTGCATGCCATTCATACACTACCATACAGAGGCTTGAGCAGAGGTTGAGGAAAAGACTTATATATTTATTTGTCCTTTTCTTTCATGAAGTGCTTGTTGGTAGCATTTGATCCTCTTTTCTACTGGAGTGTTTGTTTTTCACCACAGGAATGATTTGTGAAAGTATATCAAACCATTTGATAGCATTAACTTCTAACAGTTGTATGGCTTTTCTGTCTCAGCAGTTAGTCCCTAGTTTAAAAAATTGTAGAAGAGGCCACAGAGAGCCAATGGTTTTCTCCAAAAGGACAGTGGAATTATAAAAGCCAGACCACCTTTCTCCATAGTATTAAGTCCATCTGTGATGGTTGCCATCGACACAGGTTTCGCTTCATTCATTTTCTTGTCTTTAATATTTTTAAAGGGTTGCTTTGAGCTAGGAATGATGAAGAGGATAAAGGAAATATGAGTCTCTGCAAAAACATAATTTAGTCTGGGATAGATAATGACTAAGGCGAGGAGTATAAAATCAAATTCTCAGTATGATGGTACAGCTTGTGGATTCGGAAGACAGAGATGCTTCCAGCCTTTTCTAAGTGATTTAGTACATGACTACCCTCTGTCTTGTACTATGTATAAAAATACTTACAATAAACATTCAAGAAGCTTTTGGCTTACAGTCTGCATGGAGTACTCAGCGTTTTTTTTTTTCTTCTGACTTTAGTGCAAAAGCAGTTAACAAGGCAAGCTCTTGCAGCGAATAATTCCTTTGGTGGTTAATTTTATCAGGTCAACTTAGCTGGTTGGGGGGGCCCACACATTGAGCTAAAAATTATTTGGGGTATGTCTGTAAGGTTGTTTCCAGATGAAATTCACATTTGAATGACAGTCTAAGTAAAGCAAACTGTCCTCCCTGAAAAGAAAAAGGCTGAGCCGGGCTCAGTGGCTCAGCCTGTAATCCCGCGCCTTTGGGAGGCTGAGGTGAGTGGATTGCCTGAGCCCGCGGGTTCGAGACCCGCCTGGGCAGCGAGACCTCATCTCTACAGTAAATCAAAAAATCAGCCGGGCGTGGTAGCTCATGCCTGTAATCCCGGCTACTCGGAAGGCTGAGGCGGAAGGATCGCCAGAGCCCAGCAGGCGAGGCTGCAGTGGCCGGGAGCGGCCACTGCACTCCAATCTGGGCGAAGAGTGAGACTCCAACTCAAAAAAAAAAAGAAAAGGAAAAAGGCTGAGTGAGGGGAGCTCCTGCCTGACTGCTGGAACTGGAACTTCGGCCTTTTCTGGCTTTTGGACTTAGGCTGAGATGTTGACTTTCCTTTGGTCTCAAACCTGCCAACCTTTGGACTAGAACTCACACCATCAGCTCTCCTGGCTCTTAGGCCTTTGGACCTGGTCTAGAGCGACACATTGCTCGCCTGTTCTCCAGTTGCCAACCGCAGATCTTGGGCCTTGGCTCCGTAATCCTGTTTTATCTATAAAGATTGCTGTTTATTTTCTTGCCTTTCCTCTGAGATTTCTTTCATCTTTTAGGTTTTATTTTAATCCTGATGGTATTTGGTTTGATAGCAGAGAGGAAAGCTCATATTTATTAAACCTTTATTATGTGCCTGGTAATGTGCAAGCTGTTATCTGTACACATAAGGCAGAAAAGATGGTGATTATTTTAACTGTACACATAAACCATAAAAGATGGTGACTATTTTCATCTTTATAGTTAAGAAAATCCAGAAAGATTTAATAAGTTGATTAACATCACACCGGCAAATTTTCCATAGACATCAGCGTCTTGTATTATGACTCAAAAAATATTAACAAAAGACAAAGACTTAGTTATATTTAATGTTATATACCTTGTTCTAACAACAAGTTGAATAATAGGCAGCACAGAATTGGTGATGAAACAAACAGTGGAACAGGATAGCATGAGTGAGAACCAAAAACACAGAAATGAACCCAAGAACACTTCAGGTACTAGAATTATCAGATTAAAAAAACAAAAATAACTAGTTGCCATTTTCAAATAAAATCCAATCTTGAAATGTTGTTAGGGACTAAAAAATACCAATTGGTGACATAGTATATTTAAATAAAAATAAAATAGAAGTTTTAGAACTGAAAAATATAACTTGGATTAAGAGAATGTGTTGGTAAAAGACTAAATATAGCTGGGAAATAACCAATAAACTGGAAAATAAGTACAAGAAACTATTCAGCATTTAACAGAGAGAGACAAAATGAAAAGTACAAAAGAGAGAATAAATGATAAAATGAAATAAAGTCTATCTAATGTTATTTCACTGGAGTCCAAAAGGAGAGAAGTGAGAGAATGGGGAGGCAATGTTTGACGTGAAATAGTGGAGAATGGATGCTTTTCCTACAGTCTTATTTCTGTGGGTGGCAACTTCATCCTTTCAGTTCCTCAGACAAAAACCTTAGTGTCGTTCCTTGACTTCTTTCTCTCCCTATATCCAATGCATCAATATTTTTAAAAAATTTGGTTAATTTTTAAACTGACAAAAATTGTATATATTTATTGTGTATAACATATTTTGAAATATGTATACATTGTGGAATAGTTAAATTGAGCTTAATTAACATACATATTCCCTTACAGCCTTATCTATTTTGTATGATGAGAACACTTAAAATTTATTCTTTTGATATTGAATACACTATGTTGCTATTAACTGTAGTCATCATGTTGTATCATACATCTCTTGAACTCATTCCTCCTAGCTAAGTGACATTTCATATTCTTTGACAAATATCAAAGTTCAGCTTTGTTTAGATTTAATATATAAACGAGACCATGCAGTATTGGTGTTTCTGTGCCTGGCTTATTTTAAGTAACATAACATACTCCAGGTTCATCACTGTGGTCACAAATGGCGGAACTTCCTTCTTTTTAAAGACTAGATAGTGTTCCATTGAGCAGTGTTTTGCAATTCCCATTGTAAAGGTCTTTCACTTCTCTGGTTAAGAAGATGCTGAGGACTTTCATTTTTTTGATGGCTATTGTGAAGGGGATTATATGATATATTTATATATACATATCATATTTTCTTCCAGTTTATTCATTCATTTGTTGATGGACACTTTGATTAATTATGTATCTTGGCTATTGTGCAGTGAACATAGGAGTGCAGATAACTCTTCAGCATAATGATTTCATCTCCTTTGGATATATACTGTGTAGTGGGGTTGCTGGATCATATGGTAGTGCTACTTTTAGTTTTCAGGAGCCTTCATTTTTTTTCCATAACAGCTATGCTAACATATTTCCACCAACAGTAGGAATATTTTCTCTACATTCTCTCCAACAATCTTTCATTTTTTGGATAATAGCCATTCTAATAGGTATGAAGTGATATTTTCTCGTGGTTTTGATTTGCATTTCCCTGATGATTAATGATGTTGAACATTTTTTCATATTCCTGTTCACCATTTGTATGTGCTCCATTAGGAAATGTCTATTCAAATCTTTTGCCCAATTTTTATGTTTATTTTTTCTTACTATTGAGTTGTCTGAGTTCCTTATATATTTCAGATATTAACTCCTTATCAGATGTATGATTTGCAGATATTTTCTCCTATTTCATAGACCATCTGTTTGTTAATTGTTTCCTTTGCTGTGAAGAAATTTTTTATTTGGTGTTATCCTGTTTTTGCTGTTTTTCTTTTGGGATCATATTCAAAAAATTCTTGCTCAGATCAGTGTTTTGGAGCTTTTCTTCTATGTTTTTTTCTAGATGTTTTATTGCATTTTGAGTTGATTTTTGTATGTGGTGTGACATGGAGGTCTAATTTCATTTTTCTGTGTGGGCATTCAGTTGTCCCAACACCATTTATTGAAGAGACTATCCTTTTCCAATTGTGTGTTCTTGGTACCATTGTTCCAAATAAATTGATCATAAAGATATGGATTTATTCCTGGCATTTCTGTTCTGTTCCATTGCTCTATGTGTCTGTTTCTATGCCAGTACCATGCTGTTTTGATTATTATAGCTTTGCAGTATATTTTGAAGTCAGGTAGTGTGATGTCTCCAGCTTTGAACTTTTTTTTTTTTTTACTCAAGATTTCTTTGGTTATTAAGGGCTCATTGTTCTTAGTCTACTTTAACACGTGTCTAGAATCCAATCACTTATCACCAGTTCCAGTGCTTACACTGTGACCTCTAGCTTGGGTCATCAGTCTTAGCAGATCTTCCTGATGCCAGATATTTTGCATGTTGTACTCACAAGTATAGTGTAAAAATGTCTTTATGGTTGACATCTTCTGTTTTTATTATTTCTTTTTATTGTGTTCATGTTCTACTTTGTAGATTTCTGTGAAGTTGGTTCAACTCTGTTTTAGACACTGCTTCTACCTTGACTGTGCTAGCAGTCTTTAGGCTCTGCTGCCATGACACCAATCACTTTCACTTTACGACTATGACATGTTAACCAACAGAAGGGCAACATGGCTTCGATCTGAAATTTGAATCCTTCTCTGCCAGTTGCTAGCAATGTAACTCTGGGATAATCTTCTCTTCTCCAAAAATGAGAATGGTGATAGTAGAACTTATTTCGTAGGATAATTGGTGGATTAAATAAGATTTAGTGAGCAAAAGAAATTAGTAGGCTTCCTGTAGATAAAAAATGCTCAGTAAATGCTAGCTATCATCATTATTATTAATTATTCCCTACTCAATCTTCCATATGTCTTTTTGCCTACAGAATTAAGTACAGCCTATATGCTACTAAAACTTCCTTTTACTCATCCAAACTTATCTCCAGCTTCTTCCTACCATAACAGCTTCAACTATACTCTTCCTACCCTCGTGTTTTGTATATTATGTTTTATCCCAGCTTTCTTGCCTAAAAAACTGAAGCCTTTTACAACCATTGTTCCCCCAGGCCACAGTCTGGTTGCTCTCCCCATCCCTGATCTTCATCGTGCTTCGTTTGTCTGTCAACTTTCAAGTCATATTGCATTATGATTTGTTTGCACGTCTGATGCCACACTTGATAGTAGACTTCTTAAGGCAGGGGGGAGATTCTTTTTAAAAAATTTTTTGCATGGACTTTATTTTTAGAACAGTTTTAGGTTCACAGAAAAATTACAGGGTTCACACATATCCCTGGCTTGCCCCATACACAATGCCTCCCCTACTCTAAGCATCCTGCACCAAGGTGGTAGATTTGTTCTAATTGATGTGCCTACGTTGACACATCCTGTAACCCAAAGTTTATAGTTTACATGAGGGTTCACTCTTGATGTTGTGCATTCTATGAGTTGGACACATATGTAATGACAAGCATGCGCCATGACAGTATTGTGCAAAATAGTTTCACTGCCCTGAAAATCCTCTGCTTCACCTATTCATCCCTCCTGCCTCTCAGCCCAGAGATTCTTTTAAATTTCTCTTTAGAGCGGAACATAATACTTGACACATAGTTGTCCCCAAACAAGTGTTTTCAGATGGATGGTTTTTAGATGAATGAAAGAAGGAAGGGACAGATTGGAGAGAATAGAGCATCTTGTTCTTGTCTTGCTGACTGATGTTTTGTCTGTTTCAACGTTTACCCATACTTTTCTATCCTACTTTTCTGTGAAGCCCATTCAAATTCCACGTTATCCATTAGCCTTGGTCAAGAGTGTGCTCTGGAAACTTTTAAGATTAACCCTTTTATGATTAATCAATAATATCCACTTAATTCAATGTGTGACACTTGAATGGTTTCATGAGCCTATGTCTAGATTCCCCAGTAATGCTGAACTGTTTTTATGTGTTAAGTAGACTCTTATGGTAGTTCATCCCCTTGCATTTTGTTAGCTAAAGGTGCCTTGATAAATTATTGCATTTCCCTGGAGATTATAGTCTGTGGTCAGGAATGGAGAAACTCCCTTGTCTATAAAGAATTTACAGTCTCAGTCTCTTGTGCAATCAATTCAGCTAACTAAGACAGAAAAATATTGGGAATTAATTAAAGACATAACAAAGATGTATACTTTTTGCAGATTTGAGCTTGCAGCAGTTTTCATAAAAGTTGTCGAGGATTGCTAAATTGTCATGAAAATAATGTAGTTTTTTTATGTGCTTGCAGGAGTTATTTATAGACATCCTAAAACTGTATCTTTGATGTTATTTTACTTTAACATAAATTTAAGAAGAAAATTTTCAAGTCATCTTTTCTTTATTCCTCCCCCCCAATACTGAACATTAGAGAAAATTAATTTAACTTTGGAAATTTCATCCATTTTATTTTGACTATATAGGATGATGTGCTTATCTGGAGGTGATAATTTTGTGTTTGTCTACCTTATAAGAACATCCTACATGAATGTCAGTTTTTCATTAAGGTTCATTCACTGGGATGCTTTCTTATAGTTTGAGGGATTTCCAGGAAAAGCGAGTTGAGGTTCTATGAATCAGGGAGATATGAAACTCCTACTTCAATAAAGATTAATATATGGGAAAGTTTTAGCCCAATCATGTCATAAGATTATATTATTTTAAATTAAGGTAAGGTTTTAGTCATATAGTAGTAGCAGTCTTAAGAGTTATGCTGGAAGATCCATCATGATGAATTGAATAATAATACTCTTTCATCTTGGAACAATGCTCCAGGGGGTGACACTGACCATTTTGAAAGGAAAAAGGCATTCAGTAAGCATTCTCTTTGAAATACACCTCTGAGCATACTCCTCATTATGATCATGTAACTGATACCTGTTTAAGCTGAAATCTCAATTCATGTTCAGAAAAGTAATTTCAAGTCTTAAAAGGTAAACTGAGTGATTAGGTTCATGGCAGTTCTATTTTTATTCGCAGATCATGCCTCTGAGGTAGCAATTACTGCTCCAGGAACTAGTAACCATAGAAACAGCTCGACAGGCCCAACACCTGACTGCTCACCTCCATCCCCTGACACTGCCCTCAAAAATATTGTAAAAGTTATTCGACCCCAGGTAAGTGCCCAGAATGTTATCATCTGCATTATATTGTGTTTTGCTTTTGAATCAATGCACACATCACATACTGCAATGCCTGGATTATTTTATGATATGTCAGTGGGTTTTTAAATTAAAAGAAGAGACTCAGAATGTTTGCTTGCTTTGAAGCTGATAATAGACACTGAAATCCATAATAGTTTTGGAGAAATGAACCTTGTATATTTCGTGAAGAAGCAAGTGAAGCTCAGAAAAACCTATTTCACATCCTTTTTCTCTCATGACGTTCAATAACCACGCTCCAGTTATTGGGCTGTTGCATGTTTTCTGGTGTTTACTGCTCCTTTGTCTTTGTTGCTCTGGACATGCTGCATATTTGTGATAATTTCTCTCTCCTCTGACCCTAGTGATTTTTGTATGGTTTCTTTGTGTTCCCTGTTCCTTGTTGTTTCTAACTAATGCCGTCTGTGTTTGGCATTGCATCACTCGCTGCTCCTTAGCTTCCTCTGGTGTTCACATTCCTCTAGCCAGTCTCTACCCTTTCCGCACCCCCATCTCTGTCACTTGTCTGTATGAATTTCTCTCTTCTCCCTTCTCTTTCAGTTGGATTTCCCAGTAGGCGGTTTGCAGGCAAGCTTTAGAAATATCATTGGGACAAGCTGTTCTGTGATATTTCATTGAAAATAGCACTTATAAAGCTGTTTGCATTATATTTTTGCCAACAGATGGACCCAGAACATGAAATTGATGGTGTTCTCAACCTGGCTCATTCTGAATGGGCCTCATAAAATCCAAGACAGGGGACTTTGGATCCAATTGATGCCATTCATCATCTACTTAGATATATAGTATGAACAAATCCTTTCAGACAAATTAGTAGGGGAAATGTGATTTTAAGACTGTTTTGCTCTAAGTGGGTGATGATTTGTTTAATATATTATCTTCTTTAAACTACCTTATTTTGGATTATTTTTTTACAATCTTCATCCTCATCAATAAAAAGGCACTTAAACTTCACATATCCATTGTAGTTTATAGAACACTCTAATGTAAACTGTTTCATTTACCCTTCATCAATTCCAGTGGAATTCACATTTCTGTGTTACAGATGAGGATATTGGCAGTCAAGGGGCTGAATTGTTCAACTGGTTTGGCGTTCCTTTCTTCTTTTGTATATGTGTCTCCTCCAGTCCTGTTCAGAGGTTAGCAGAATCTTATGAGGTTGCACAATCTGACACATCTTTATGAGTATGGAGTTCACAGATTCGGTTTTGTTCAGGCACAGCTCCCATTTGACACAGTGCCCCAATATGTGGAAGAGGAAAACATCGTCACAGATTCCCTCCACTGCCTGGGTGTGGTGGGTCATGCCTGTAACCCCAGCTACTCAGGGTCTGAGGCGGAAGGAGTTCAAGAACTGCCTCGCTAAAACATTGAGACCCCATCTCATTTAAAAAAAAAAATCCTCTTCTTTTTTCAGGGAAATTTGATCTAGTCTATTTGCTTCGAGAAATAGACCTCACTAAACTAGATTTAGATGCTATCTGTTACGTTTATTGTCATTTGGTTCTCATTATATGAAGGCATTTCTGGTGTCATTGTATATCAATTACATTTCCAGAATTTTCAAAACTATTTAGATAAGACATTGTCCTATATATGTTAATGCAGTTTATTACTAAATATATTTGTTTTTATAACAATGTTAATTAATATAAATGCATCTGGTAATTCAATATATGAAAAACAGATTCTTATTATATATCTATGATCTGATCAACTCTAAGAGATATTACTTCATAAATCCTTCTCTATATAGTTTAATTTAGTTTAGGTTAACTTGGTAAACCTTGAAGAAAACTAGAGGTAGAATTTAAAGCAGAAATTCTATCTTGACTCTATTCCTTGGTGCTGTCAGTATTTAAATGTTTATCTTTGAAACTGTCTCCACCTTTTTTTCTTAGCTGCTATAATGATTTGGAGAGAAAAAATGAAGTGAGAAAGTTAAGTCAGGATGATAGTATTTAAATGAGAACTAATGCAGTCTGTAAGAATATATGTACTACAACATAACAGCTGTATGTACATATATATAGTATGTGTGTATACAGGTAGTGTGAGTATGTGTGTGTTTGTGTGTGTGTATGTGTGTGTATAAAATCGGAAAAGAATATGACCTCAGCTGGGCTACTCTTCCTTCTGCTTCACATACTTTGGCATGTTACTTATTTCTTTCTATGAGTTATGACCTCCCAGGGCCCCTCATTCATTGTAGAGAGGAAGGAGTAAAAAATTCGCATGGAAATATTTATGAGGGAGTATTTGGTAGAACATGTGATTTCAGGAGAATTTGGAGACAGAGGGTATACATGGCAAATGGATGGAGAGATGGATGGATGGATGGATGGGTGGAAGGATGGATGGATAGGAGCCTCTTGGTGTGTTATGACAAGTCATAGGTGTGTCAAGGATGGAAGATTGTTCCAAAGAAAAGATAATTATTTCTTAGCTTACATAAGAGCTTATATTTTGATCACAGGTTTAATCCTCCAGAGTGTTGCTAATTCTGACTTTCTATCTGGAAATGCAAGAAATGTGAAGTTAGATTGACTTATGGGTAATTAAGTGCCTTTGTCATTTGCTTATTAGAAATTAATAACATGAGCCTGGCTCAGTGGCTCAGCCTGTAATCCCGCGCTTTGGAGGCTGAGGTGAGTGGATTGCCTGAGCCCACAAGTATGTTTTTGTGTGTGACAGTGTTTGTTTCTTTCACTCAACATAATGGCTTTGAAATTCATTCATAGTTTCTTTTTGATGAGTAGTATTTCATTGAATTAATATACTGCAGTTTGTTCATCCATTCTCCTATTGATTGATCCTTATGTTTTTTCCTATTATTTACCATTATGAGTGACTATGCTAGGGATACACATATATGTCTTTTTTATATGTTTTCATATAGATACGTAACAGTGGACTTGTTGGATCATAGGTTAGATGAATGGCTAACTTTATAAAAAACTTCCCAACAGTTTTCCAAAGGAGTTGTTCAACTTTATAGTCACCAATAGCAATGTGTGAGAATTTGTTGCTCTGCATTCTTGCCTTTTGCATTTTTTTATTTTAGGCATTCTTATGGGTGTGAAATGGTTTCTCATTGTGGTTTTAATTTGCATTTTTCTGATAACTAACAATGCTGAATACCTTTTCCTGTGATTATTGCCCCTTCTTATATCTTCTTTTGAGAAGTATCTGTTCACCTATATTTTATTGGGTTGTTCAACTTTCTAATTGTTGATTTATAGTAATTCTTTATACATTCTTCTATAACTTCAAAATATGTGGGCCCTTTGTGAGGTATATACACTAAAAGTATTTTCCCCTAGTCTGTAATTTGCATAAACATTTTCTTATGTGCCTTTTCATGAGCAGGATATTTTAATTTTGATGTGGTCCAAGTTATCATTTTTTTTCTTTTATGGCTAGAGTTTTTGTGTCAGGTCCAGGTTGTGAATGTTAATATAATCTCCCATTGTTTTCTAGGAGTTTTCTGGTTCTGGCTTTTACATTTGGATCTATAATCCACCTTTGATTGTTTTGTGAATGGTGTGAGGCAGGGGGCAAGATTAATTTTTTGCTCCATAGAGAAAGACTTTCCTCATTGAGTTGAATTAACACTTTAGTATTATTTATGACTTTTACTTTCCAATTGCTTGCTGCTGGTATATAGAAATGCAACTGAGGTTTATTTTACCTATTTAATTTTACTTAGAATTTAAGGTAGTTTTACTTTTAAAAAATAATTTCCACAGAGTTATTGTTGTCATCTGAGACTAATAATAGTTTTGCTTTTATTTTTTCCCCCTTATTGGCATAATTTTCATGAATTGATGCAATGAAGTGGTAAAACCAAAACTCCTTGCCTTGTTCCCTATCTTTGGGGAAAGCAGCCAGTGTTTCAACAGCAACCACAGTATACAAGCTATTGGTTTATTGTATGCTCCATTTGTCCTGTTGGTATGGTAAATTATATTGTCTTATTTTTCATGTTAATATAAATAACACTTGATGCTTTATACTTTTTGTACAGTGCTGGGTGCAAGATAGGCTTTGGATAAAGCATTAGTGATTGATAGATGGATTAGATCTAAGGAAATAAAGGATGACTAATGATATGAGCCTCATTGACTGGGATTTTGGAATAATATTAATAAAGATAAGAAAGACTTTAACAGAAGTTCATTTTGATAAGGGATTAGGTGACATAATAAATTTCTTTTTTGGCTGGGTGCAGTGGCTCATGCCTGTCATCTCTGCTTCTGGGAGGCCGAGGTGGGAGGATTGCTTGAGACCAAGAGTTTGAGACCAGCCTGGGCAAAAAAAAAAATTTTTTTTAATTGGCATTATAAACTTATTGAATGTGAGGCATGATATACAAATTGAAAACATTGGTATGGTGTTCTGGAGATAGGCTTAAGACGGAGATTTTATTCTCACTTATAAAATCTTGTGGTACCAAAGAAAGAATGCTAAGAAATATTTGCACTACAATACAATAATTAATGTTTGCTGAACACCTAATATAATTTAATGTTCATGATTCTTTTTGGAATGGGTATTATCTTCATTTTATAGATGAAGAAATTGGATACTGGGGAATTTAGTAACCTCTTCACATGTTCTTTAGCAAAGGAGGGAAGGATCATTGAGAGATACAAAAGAAGGAAGACAAATGTTATTGTGGACATAAAGAAAAAAATAAGAGAGTGGTTAACACTGTCGAAACTTACAGGGGAGTAGTTTTGGTCTCTCCTGAAGAAAGTCCAAAGTATTACTGTATTTGGCAACTGTGAGGGCAAAGACCTTCAAGAATGCAACTTCCTTCGAGTGGAGGCTGTAGAAGCTTAAGATGCCAAGAGTTGGAGAGTGGGAAAAGACCAGTGCACTGGTTGTGGATGGATATTTTGAATAGTCTGATGGTAAAAGAAAAGGCAGTGTGACAGCACTTTAAAGGATGAGCAGAGTGAAGAAACAGTTTGTATGTTACTGCAGGACACAGGAAGTTAAACCCGGGTACAGAGAATGGGAGAGAGGAGCCTGAAGTTGACCGGAGAGATGAGAGTGATGGGACTGGAATACTAAGTATTGTAATAAGAGGAGTGTAGAAATCTACTGAGCTCCAAAGTTCAGACAAACTGCTCTAACAGTTGTCAAAGCACTCAATTTTGGGTCTGTGCCCTTGGTGTTGGTTTTAGCGAGATGGATTTTCCCTCTCCTTTCCCTTGTTTCATGGTGCAATTCAAGTCTAATATAATTGCAGAGGGCTTTTGAGAAGTACCCAGGGTGGAGGCAGAAAAGGAAGCTGTTTTAGTACCATATTACAGATAAATCACCTGAACAGGTGCTTAGTATTGAACAGAGACTTTTAGTGTAATGAATATAGGTGGAACCTAAGAGGACATCAAGCTGAAGATTTTGAAATTGTGCTATGGTCTGAATAAGTTTGTGTTCCCCCAAATTCATATTTTGATACCTAATTCCCAATGTGGCAGTATTAGGAAGTGCATCCTTTAGGAGATGAGATAATTAGGTCATGAAGGCAGAGCTCTCATGAATGAGATTAGTTTGGTTATAAGAGACCCATGTGAGTTCCTGCATTCTTCTAACCTTGACACAATAAGAAGTCAGTAGTCTGCATCTTGAATGAGGGCCATCACCAGGAGACCAGGTCATTCTGGCTCCCTGATCTTGGACTTCCAAACCTTCAGAACTATGAGAAATGTTGTTGTGTATAAGCTACCCAGTTTAGGATGTCTTTCTTGTTTTTGTTTTTTTGAGTAGGGTCTCAGTTTGTTGCCCAGGCTGGAATGCAGTGGCATAGTCACAGCTCATTGCATCCTCAACTTCCTAGGCTCAGGTGATTCTTCAGCTTTCCCAAGTAGCTGGAACTACAGGAGCATGCCACCATGCCTGGCTAATTTTTTTTTATTATTTGTAGAGATGAGGTCTCACTTTGTTGCATAGGCTGGCCTCAAACTCCTGGGCTCAAGAAATCCTCCTGCCTCGGCCTCCCAAAGTGCTGGGATTACAGGCATGAACCATCATGCCTGGCCAGTTTATGATATTTTTTAGTAGCATCTGAAGCAGACTAGGAAGTTTTGATTGTCTTTAGATGCTCTTGGCACCATCCAAACCTCACTACTTAATTAATATCTCATGCTAAATGGAATTTAACAGAATGAAATTACTTCCGGCTGCATTCTTTTGTAGCTAAAGAGGGAACCTAGCACAAGGAAGCAGAGAAGCCATAGAGGCAAATAAAGCAAGGAGAAAGGTCAAAGGCCCAGAACTCTCAAGAGATGAAAGGAGACGACTTGAAGAAAGATGAGTCATTCCTGAACTCCTACCCATAACGGACTCTGTTTAGATTGGGTGCCAACTGAACTTGAAAGAAGTGGATATTTTGGATATTCTTCTGGACCTGTTTGTGCTTAATGAGCTGACAATAAAGTGGATTAATAATAAACTGTACCATCTCTCCCTGCCATTACTAAGAGTTTAGAACTAGGGTTACATAAAATTCTTGCCAATTCTGGAATAACATTTTTCTGGGCACTGTGGGGTTATAGAATACATATGCCAAATTTTAAAATTAGAAATGAGAGTGGGAATGTAAAAAGCAGAGGCATGTAACTCGGAAAGAGTACAGAATATTGTATTGGGTTACAGCAAAAATAGAAAAGGAATAAAAAGACCTTCAGAGAGATCATCTTTAAGCATATTTTTATTATTGAGTACTGAGCCACTTATTTCTATTATTGAGTGTGTGCTTCATTTATTTCTTAGACAAATGCTATCAGGTAGGTATTTTTTTTTCTTTGTTTTCCAGATTGGGCCTGAGGCTTAGAGAGGTTGAATAATTTTCTCAGTGTTACATAGCCACTGACTGACTGGAAGAATTCTGACTTCCTAACTCCAGTAGTCTTCCTACTAATGCTAATTAGCTCATTAAGGAGAAAATAATCAAGGTGGAATATTCTAGAGGGATTAAGCTTCAGAGGATAATAATAGCTTCAAAAAAAGGAAGATGAGAAGGTTTTAGCTTTAAAGGTGGCTCAGCCTGTAATCCCGTGCCTTGGGAGGCTGAGGTGAGTGGATTGCCTGAGCCCATGGGTTCGAGACCCGCCTGGGCAACTTGGTGAGACCTCATCTCTACAATAAATCAAAAAAAAAATGAGCTGGGCATGGTAGTGCGCGCCTGTAGTTCCAGCTACTTGGAAGGCTGAGTTGGAAGGATCGCCGGAGCCCGCAGGTCGAGGCTGCGGTGGCCAGGAGCAGCCACTGCACTCCAGTCTGGGCGACAGAGTGAGACTCCAACTCAAAAAAAAAAAAAAGGAAGACGAGCAGAAGCGAAGCTGGCCAAAGTTTGTAGCCTAAAGGAAAGGACCAACGAAGACTGTATTCAGTAATTTCAAGACCTGTAACAAAAGCTAAGTGAGATGAGAAGGCTGAAGACAAAGATAATCACAATAGAAAATAATAGTAGTTGAAACAAAAAGTGTTGACCAGTAGTCCCCCACAAATATGAATTTCCTGGGAAGCTTTTTAAAAAAGTGGCAGACTAGAATTTGAAATATAATCTCATCCCTCCTATTAGGTCATTCGTTATTGACTGCATGGGATAAATTACAAGTCTCCAATTAGCTCTGTGTCTAAATTCAAGGGCACTGACTGTATGGTAAGTATTATACTTAACATATTAATTTGAAGATAATAATTTCAACTTTCTACTCTTGCCTCTCCTAAAATGATGGAACTTGGCTGTGTAAGTACCACAGAGCACGTCATTACTTCATTTATTTATTTACTTGTTCAATAAAGATAGTTGAGCGTCTACCACGTTAGGCGTCTTAAGTCGTGATTGCATATGAAAATGACTAAAATATGGATTCTATCCCAAAAGAACTTTTAATCAACCCAGGGAGCCTGTGCGCTAAACAGATAACTTATGGAATTTTACTGATGGACTTCGTCAATCAGATGCCCAGGGATCCTCCTCTGACCTCTTCTTTGCTCCCTGTGTATTGTCATTCAACTCCCAAGCTTTTGGTTTTGTCCATATGCTCATTATGCCTACATTTATATCTCGAGACCTGACTGCTTCCCTGAACTCCAAGTTTATCTCTTGCAGGCCGCGCTCAGTCTCAGTGGTACGTCTTAAGCTTAACAGGTATAGCACTAGACTTTGTATTTCAGTGAGTGGCAGCTCAGGCTAAAAAGCTTGACCCCATCCTTGATTTCTTTATCTCTTTCACATCTCATGTCCAATCCATAAAAATAAAAAATAAAAAAAATACAACAGGCCGCCAGTTCTCAAGGTATGGTTCAGGACCCCTTGGCAGTCTTCAAAACCCTTTCAGAAGGTCTATAAGGTCAAAACTTTTTTCATAACAATACAAAGAAATCTTGCCCTTTTCTACTTTTGCTTGCACATGAGTTCTAAGTGGAGTTTCCCAGAAGCTGTGTGGTAATTGGTGAAACACTAGCTCTGATGGCTGATGGGATGTATACTTGTGCATTCTTACATTTACGATAGCCCAGTTTTAATTTTAATGTATTAAATATTAAACAGATATGACCCTCATGAACAAAAGTTTTTTAGTGTTCTTAATTTTTTTTAAGAGTGTAAAGGGATCTTAAGACCAGAATGTTTAAAAATTGATCCTCTAGCTGTTTTCTTTTTCTTAAAGATATCTTGAACTTTTTCCCCCCAAGATAGCAGATTAGAGGCTTTCAGCAAGCCTCACCCATCTGGACATTGTGAAATAGTGTGGAAAGATCAACTCAGTGAACCCCAATTCAAGAAGGAAAACTGATACTCATCAGAAATGCAAAGGAAGCTGGGCTCAGTGGCTCAGACTGTAATCCCGTGCCTTTGGGAGGCTGAGGTGTGTGGATTGCCTGAGCCCGCAGGTTTGAGACCTGCCTGGGCAGTGAGACCTCATCTCTACAATAAATCAAAAAATCAGCCGGGTGTGGTAGCACATGCCTGTAATTCCGGCTACTTGGAAGGCTGAGGCGGAAGGATCGCTGGAGCCCAGCAGGTCGAGGCTGCGGTGGCCAGTATTGTCCTCCAGTCTGGGCAACAGAGTGAGACTCCAACTCAAAAAAAAAAAAGGAAGTGCAAAGGATACCCCAGATGTCAGGGTAGAGGAGATGAGTGAATACCCCACGTGACAGCACTTTGCAGAGAAAAGTGAGTGTGATTCCCGAATTCAGACGAGACCAAAAACTCCTCTCTGAGACATACCTTCCAATCCAGGATCTGCTTAACCCAAGCCACGGGAGAACACCCTTTTTCTCCAGGACCCTGGAGTTTTCTCAGGGGGTAGGCTGAGAGTTGGTGAAGCCATAGTTGCTCTCCCAAATCTAGGTTGGTGAGGAGGACACCACTTGTGACCCAGGGCTGACGTTTCTGTAAAAACTACTGCAGGCATTTCAGGTTCTGCCCAGACACAGGTTGCTGCTCTGGAATGGGAGAGGGACCTCCTACAGCTGGGGCAGGGCGGGGGTGTGGAGATCGCCCCAGGGTTCGAAACTGAACCCAACCACACTTGGAAACAGCAGAGAGCCTACCAAAACCCTGCTTCCATTGTAGGAGGAGAGACCAGCACGCAGGGTCAGAGGTGCAAACCTTACCCCATGCAGTCAATAACAAGTGACCTCATAGGAGGGATGAGATTATGCTTCAAATTCCAGTCTGACACTCAGGATACTTAAAGGAATAGCGCCAACCTCTACTCTCAATGTGTGTGTCACTGCCTGGTGGCCCCAGCCCTTCCCACCTCTCCAGGCAGTAGTGAAAAGGGGCCCTAGCAACACTGAGGGGCACCCAGCTTGGCAGCTTAAACGTCAGGAGCCTAACAAGGGGACCCTATTCTGGAATCCGCGGCTGAGCAGAAGGAGAGCTGCGTTGTTCTGGTCTCTGGCGAACAACGGGTCCACAGCCAAGGTCAGTTTTGCAACGTGGAACTGTTCAGCGAGCACCGCCACTAAGAGCTCCGACTCCCTCCCGAACCAGCGAAGGCAGCTGCCCCAGCAGGACGGAGGCACAGGAGGGCCCCCGCTCCTACGCACCTGGGAAAGCAGTCCAAGTGGCAGGAGCCGGCAAGAGCCAGCAGGAGGGCCCTCACCCCTCTGCACTGAGTCGGCGGCCTGAGTGGTAGGACAGCTCCTGTCCCCGGTTTCTCCCAGATAGCGAGGCCTGAAGCCAGCGTCAGCCCTGGGACCTGGAATCGGGCTGCAGGTGACCCTGCGGCGCCACAGCCTGCCCCTCTAGTCTTTCAGGAAAGCGTCCCCACCCAGGACCAAGGATCAGGCGATTCCCGTTTCTAACACCCAGATTCGCAGTCTGATCTGCCCCGCCCTCGCTGTGCGGCAGTCCTTGCTCAAGGAGGCCCCTGTGCTCCGCGCCCGAGCACGCCCGGCCACCTGGAGTCAGAGCCTGAGCCAGCCTTGCCAGGGCAGAGTCCCGGTGTTGTGCCGCTCCCTCCGCTCAATGCCCAGATGCATCCCCAGGTGCCTGGAGCTCGCATTCGCTGGATCAGGAGCTCAGGCCACCCTCCCCTTCCTGAGCAGAGGACTCGAGGCAGCAAAGGATCCCGGAACCTCGCCACGGCACCTCTCCCCACAAAGGCCATATGCCAGACCCGGGCTTGGAGCTGGTGTCAGTTCCTGACATCGGTGGACCCATAGGTGGCGCAGTTCCGCCTCACCTGTCTTGCCTCTCCGCTCCCCAAACCTGAACGGGGGGAGCTGGGTGTCAATGCACTCCACAGACAAGCTCACTGCTGAGACAACAGAGGGCTTCTTCCAGTACACAGGGATCAAGTAAATTTTCGTTCACGTTGGCAGTAGCCAGCTCTTATCTGTAGGCACCATCTGCTGGCATGGAGGTTGAGCAATGCATCCCATAAGGGAATTTGCTGACACCAGCACACGTCACTCAGGAGCAAGATAATTGTAACAGGAGGCAGCATGTGGGCCCACACCCCACCTACATTGCTATTATGGCCAGCACTTGGGAAAGCCTACATACACACACAGATTACCAATATCAAATAAATTCATACAGATTGACCATCATAGTTCATGCAGATAAGAAAGAACCAGATAAACAACTCTGAAAGCATGAAAAAACAGAGTGTTACCTCCAAAGGGGTTCACCAACTCCTCAACAACGGTCGCTAACCAAAATGAAGTCACTGAAATGTCAGATAACAAATTCAGAATATTGATTATAAAGAAGCTAAATAAGATGCAAAATAAAGCTGATAGCCAACACAAAGATATTAGTAGAATAATTCAGGAGGTGAAAGGAGAGATTAGCAACAAACATACACACAAAACAAAACACATACACAAGAAAGAACTAAAGAAACCCTACAAGTCAGGAGAGAATAGGGATCTATTTTCAAAGAACTTGAAGAAAAGAAATATAAGCCAATAATTTTATATCCAGCCATACTAAACTTCATAAACAAAGGAGAAATAAAGTCCTTCCATAACAAACATTAAAGGAATTTCTTGCCACTAAACAGGTTCTACAATAGATGCTCAAAGGAACTAAACTGGGAAACAAAACAGTGACTCTCACTGTTATAAAAGATCACATAAGTACAAAACTCACAGAACCTTTAAAGCAACTCCACATTTTAATCCCCAAGGCAGCCATCTTACAACACTATGGTGGGAATATAATTTCAAATTTTAATATTACCCCTGAATGTAAATGGTCTAAATGTTCCACTTTAAAGAATCAGAATGGCACACTGGATAAATGAATGAATGAATGAATATTCAACTATATGCTGCTACAAGAAATCCATCTGCTAACCAAAGGCAGACTCAAAGTTAATGGGTGGAAAATGATATATCAGGTGAATGGTAAACAAAAATGAGCAGGACTAGTCATCCTCATATCAGATAACTGAGACTTTAAGCCAAAAAACAGTTTTTTTAAAAAAACAACAAAAAGTATATTATATAATAATAAAAGTTAACTTCAACAGAAAAATTATATACACTGGAGTATCCAAATTCATGAAGCAAGCATTATTTAACCTTAGAAAATATATTAACAATATAATTATAGTGGGTGACTTCAATATTCCACTGACATTACTAGACATATCAAAGAAGCAGAATATTAAAGAAACACCACACTTAAACTGAACTATAGGCTAAATGAATCTAACAGACATCTAACAGAACTTTTTACCCAGCAACTGTAAAGAATACATTCTTCTCATTTACACATGGAACATTCTCTGAAAAAGACCAAAAGCTTGGCCATAAAGCAACTCTCGATAAATGTACAAACACCAAAATTATACCAGGCGTTTTGTCAGACCACAGTGGAATAAAGTTAGAAATCAATGCCCCCAATGCTACCCCACTACATGGAAACTCAGCAACTCATACTCGAATGGCCTTTGGGTAAACAATGTAAAAAAGCAGAAATCAAAAAAATGGCTGAAATAATTGGAAATAGTTATACACATACCAAAATCTCTGGAAGCAGTAAAAGCAATACTGTCAGGGAATTTTATTGCATCAAATGCTTACATTAAGATGATAGAGAGATCAGAAGTCAACAGCTTAACCTTGCACCTCAAGGAACTAGAAAAACAAGAGCAATCTAAACCTAAAGCTAGCAGAAGAAAAGAAATAACAAAAATCAGAGCAGAACTAAATGAGATTTAGAACAACAACAAAGATACAAAGGACAAATTAATCAAAAAATTGGTTCTGTGAAAGGATAAACAAAATTGACAGACCACTAACTAGAATAACCAAGAAAAAAAAAAAATAGGAAAAGACTCGAATTCATTCAACCAGAAGTGACAGAGGTGACATAACAACCAATTCCATGGAAATAAAGATCATCAGAGACAACTTTGAACACCTCTGTGGCAACAAACAAAAACCTAGAGGAAATGGATACATTTCTGGAAACATACAACCTCCCAAGACTGAACCAGGAGGAAATAGATACCCTAAATAGATCAATAATGAGCAATGAAATTGAATCAGTAATTTAAAAAATCTTCCAGCAAGAAAAATTCCAGGGCCAGATGGATTCACAGCCAAATTTTTTTATACAAAGAAGAACTGGTACCAATCCTACTGAAACTATTCCAAAAAATCAAGGAGGAAGGACTTCTTCCAAAGTCATCTATGAAACCAGTTTCAAACTAATACCAAAATCAGGCAAGAGCACAACCAAAAAAGAAAACTACAGACCTGTTTCCCTGATAAATATATAGATTCAAAAATCCTTAGCAAAATAGTACCAAACTGAATTCAACAACATATCAAAAAAATTATCCATCACAACCAAGTGTATTTTATTCCAGGGATGCAAGGATGGTTCAACACCCACAAATCAATAAAGGTGATCCACCACATAAACTGAAGCACAAATAAAAACCATATGATCACCTCAATAGATGCAGAAAAGACATTCAATAAAATTCAACATCCCTTCATGATAAAAACCCTCAACAAACCAGGAATTGAGGGAATATATTGCAAAATAGAGCCATATGCAACTAACCCATAGCTAATATCATACCTAATCAGGAAAAATTGGAAACATTCCCCCACAGAACAGGAACAAGACAGGGATGTTCACTTTCACCACTCTTGTTCACTGTTGCGCCAGAAGTATTAGCAAGAGCGATCAGTCAAGAGAAAGAAATAAAAGGCATTTGAAGCAGCAAAGAGGAAGCCAAACTATCCCTGATCGTGGATAATTTGATGTCATATGTAGAAAACTCTAATAACTCCCCCAATAAGCTTCTAGATCTGATAAATGACTTCAGTAAAGTTTCATGATACAGAATTATTGGACAAAAATCTGCAGTGTTCCTATGCACCAACAATATTCAAGCTGAGAACCAAATTAAGAGCTCAATCATACTAGCCACAAAAAAATACCTAAGAATACACCGAACTAAGGAGGTAAAATATCTATACAAGAAGAACTACAAAACACTGATGAAAGAAATTGTAGACAACACAAATTGAAGAACATTCCATGTGCATAGATTGAGAGAATTAATATTTAAATGACCATTCTTCTCAAAACCATCTATAGATCCAAAGCAATCCTGATCAAAATACCAACTTCATTCTTCACAGAACTAGAAAAAAAAATCTTAATGTATATATGGAGTCAAAAAAGAGCCCAAATAGCCAAAGAAATTCTAAGCAAAAAGAATAATTGAAGAGGCATAACACCGACTTTAAATTATACTAAAAGTCGATAGTAACTAAAATAACATGGTACTGGTACAAGAATAGACAGATAGGTCAATGGAACAGAATATATCCATAAATAAAGCCACATACTTACAACCAACTGATCTTAAATGAAGCTGACAAAAACAAACAATGGGGAAGGGACACCCTTTACAACAAATGGGAAAATTGGCTGGGAAAATAGGCTAGCTATATGCAAAAGAATGAAACTGGACCCCTATCCTTTACCATACACAAAAAATAACTCAGATGGTTTAAAGACTTAAATATAAGACCTGAAACTATAATAATCATAGAAGAAAACTTAGGAATCACTCTTCTGTACTATGGCCTAGGCAAAGAATTTATTATGAAGACCCCCAAAAGCAATTGCAACAAAAATCAAAAATAAAAATAAACAAATGGGACTTAATTAAACTAAAAAGCTTCTGCACAGCAAGGTAAATAATCAGCTGAGTAAACAGGAAACCTACTGAATGTGATAAAATATTTACAAATTATGCCTCAGACAAATGGCTAATATCCAGAATCTACAAGGACCTTAACTCAATATGAAAAAAACAAATAACCCCATCAAAAAGTGGGCAAAGGACATGAATAAACACTTCTCAAAAGAAGAAGACACACAAGTGGCCAACAAACATGAAAAAAATGCTCAACATAATTAATCATCAAAGAAATGCAAATTAAAACCACAATGACATATCACTTCATACTAGTCAGAATGATTATTATTAGAAAGTCAAAGAACAAGAGATGCTGGCACAGTTGCAGAGAAAGAGGAACACTCATTCATGGTTGGTGGGATTGTAAACTAGTTTAACCTCTAACCTCTGTGGAAAACAATATGGAGATTTCTTACAGAACTAAAAATTACCATTTGACCCAGCAATCTCACTACTAGGGAGCTGCCCAAAGGAAAAGAAGTCAATATATAAAAAGCCAGCTGTACTCGTATGTTCATTGCAGCACTGTTCATAATAGCAAAGTCATGGAACTAACCTATGTGCCCACCAACACTTGACAGAATAAAGAAAATGTGGTATATACATAAAATCCATAAAAAGAATGAAATTCTATCCTTTGCAGCAGCATGGAAGGAACTGCAGATCATCATCCTAAGTGAAATGACTCAGAAACAGAAAGTCAAAGAACACATTCTCACTTATATGTGGGAGCTAAATGGCCACAGAGATGGAAATAACAGACACTGGGGACACTGTGGTTCAGAAATTACCCATTGGGTCAAATGTCCACTATCTGGGGAATGGACCACTTGTGGCCCAATGCTGACCACTACACAATATGTCCATGTAGCAAACGTGCGCATGTACTTCCTGATACTACAAAAATGCCTTCCTGAAATGTCAAGATGTTCTATGGAAGGTTCTTTAATGAATGTTAGTCAACGCAATTCAATAAGAGAGCGTACTTAGAAAAAGCAAAATCAACATATGACAGTAAACAAAAATTTTACACAAACAATGTGTAAAATAATGGGCAATCATGAAAATACAGTCCATAATAGAGAGTTCTGCCTTACTTTCTTGAGAAAAAGATAGGACACAATAAAACACCTGAATTTAAAAAAAACAAAGATATCTTGAATCAGGGCCATCTTACCATCTTTTCTCTATCACACTTGTATAAAGCACTGACATATCTTTACAGGACTTTTGAAAATGCCTCCTACCCTGTTTTTTGGCATTGACCATTTCACCCTTGTTTTCCTTTTGTAACTTGACAGCTGCTTTCATTAATCAGATCATGTTAATCGCATGTTTCCCATGTCCTCCATCTCACATAGAGTAAAAGTGTACACCTGATATAACCTCTGTGTTTAACCTCTTAACCTATCCCTGCCATTCTCCACATAGCTCATTTTACTCCCACCATGCACTAATCTCCTGTATTACCTTAGATAAGCCAAACAGCTTTGCCTTGGGTTCTTTGTACTACTTATAGGTTTGTCTGGAATGTCCTTCACCTAGAGACTACACGGCTCATTATCATCTTTTTTCCAGGTCATTATTCAAATGTTACCTAAAAGAGACGTCTTCTTTGACCACTGAATATAAAGTAGCTACTACTTTATTTTCTATGTCCCTTTTGCTATTTTCCTTTATAGCATTTTTCACTCCTGAATTAACATTGTGTTGATTTGTTCAGTGTCTTTCTTTCCAACTTGAATGGATGTTCCATGAGAATTTCCTTTCTTCCTTCATTCCTTCCATCTTTCCCTCCCTCCTTTCCTTCTTCCTCCACCTCCTTCTTTTTTCCTTTCATTTTTGCTAAATGCTCAATGCCAGTACCTGGAAAAGGTCTGGCACATAACTGGTGCCTGGTATTACTTGAATTAATTAACTGAGCATGATTGGGAAAAGGGCAGTGAAAACTATTTCGAGGAAGGAATGTTCAATTTGATCCTTGTATTTGAATGTGCACTAAACAGGTGAAGTGTCAGCATCTTAGTTCATTTTATGTTGCTATAACAGTATAACAGAGGCTGGGTAACTTACGAGGAAAAGAGGTTTATTTAGCTCATGGTCCTGCAGACTGGAAAGTACAAGAAGCATGGCGCCAGCATCTCTTTGGCCTCTGGTGCTGCATCACAACATGTCAGGAGGTCAAAGGGAAAGCTGACACACGCAAAGAGGGAAAACTTGAAGGGCACCCTGTCTCTGAAGCAAACCACCACTGTGGGAACCAATCCATGCATCCAGAGTAAGAATTCGCTCACAGTCACAAAAAGAGCACCAAGCCCCTCATGAGGGATCTGTCTCCATGACCCAAACACCTCCCACCAGGCCCACCTCCCAACACTACCACATTGGAGATCAAATTTTAATGTGAGTTTTGGTGGGGCAAACAGACCGTATCCAAACCGTAGCAGGCAAATACATAGTCCAGCAAGCAGGATAGGATGAACAAGGCATTTATAACCCTTTGACTTAAATGCTGTGCTGAATTTATCTTAGAATATTCTAATAATCAGGAAGTCCCAACCAGATATTCCACCCTTTTCCTCTCAATTAGAATGTTCCTATATCTATGGAGTACTTATTCTATGAGTGATGTTCTTGGAAAGAAGGTTTTCATGGTCAAATATATTAGGGAAATACAGGGTTACACAGTTTCTTCGCTGAATGACTTTTCGAGCCTTTCCCCATTATCACCCCTGTAAACCCATTAATCAATTTTACAACTATTGATCCACAAGGCGTAATTTGGGAATCATGGTCTAGGGCACGTCAGAAGGTTTCTTTTAACTGATCCTAGCAATTTCACTGTGGTTTGATTTTTCCACTCATCTTACCTAAATTCACACTGTTGAGAAAGGAGGCACCCTGACTCCGAAATGTGTCATATTTCGTGATATCTGTACACTGTTCACTTTAATCTGCTGAGCAACCTTATGAGATAGGGAGGACCACTGTGATTTCTATTTTATCTATGAGGAAAGGTAAACTATCTGTATATTATGACACAATGAAAAATAGGCTTTTAATCCATGGTGCTAAATGCCTAAACGGAAAAACAAGTCATTAGAAAGACATATTTTTCCTTATATCTTATATTAATTTAACTCCCTATACAGCATTGTTATTTCAACACTGTCCTATTTTATGGGTATTTAACTTATATTAATTTAATTCAATACATTTCTTAAACATCACATTAGACACCAGGAGGAATTTTAAAATTTGCACAGTTGTTTAGGTTTAGGAGACAAATGAGCCACCCTGCTCTCTGTGCCTCCCAGATACATAACCAACTTAGAGATGGGATGCAGGAGTTAGACAAGTTGAAATCAAATGCCAAACTTTGTTGTTATTATTGATAGGACTGATTGGACAGTGTGATTCTAGATATGTGGCTGAACGTGTTTGCTGCAACTTCACTCTTGAATTAGACACAGATCAGAGCCAGTCCCTGGCACAGCTAGACAACCTACAAGGTGATTTTACCACAGAAGAGCAGGAGACGTGTTCATGATGCTGGTATACTGACTCTGAAGGGCAGAAGCCCAGAAGAAGCATGATGAGAGGCTAAGCTACCTCCCCAGAGCCGCTGTACAGCTGAGTAACTCCAATTCCTTAGAGGACAAATAACGAAGGCTGGGGGAGCAGGCCAAGGATGCTCATGGAATTCCCTGTTTGAGGTAAGAGAAATAGGCCAGAGAATAGAAGTTGAGCCTGACAATAAGCTAATAACACATTTCATTTGGTCATGCAACCCAGAGTGCTTGGACGATAAGATTTACTATACTTCCTTGCCAGATAGCAAAACCATCCTCCTCCTTTCCCAAATCTTCTTTTGCTTCCTCACATCGATTAATTGCACTACCTTCTACTCAGTGGTGCACACCAGAAGTTTGAGTTGCCCTGGCTCCTCCCTTTCCTTCTCTCCCTCTATCTAATTAGTCACCAAAGCATGTCACTTCTGCTTCCTAAATATCTCTCAAAGCATTCTTCTTCTCTTACTCCCACTGCAACTGTCTTGGTTCTTTTGACTTGATTACTGAAATCGCTCCCGTAATGGCTCCCTTGCTGTCATTCTCATCCACTTCTAATTTGTCTTCTACATTTCTCTCAGAAATCTTCATGGCTTTTATTATCATTTTATCTTTTGGAACAATCACAAAGTTACAGTGAAGCTGAAAATATAATACAAAGATCTTTTTTTCCCTGGAACTATGTAAGGTTGCTATCCTGATGTCTCTTCAGCCCCAGATACCTGGGTATATTATTTCTTATAAACAAGGAAATGTATCTGTAATCAGAAAACAACTATCAAAATCAGATAGTTAATTTTAATTTATGGCCGCCATTTAATCTTAATACTCCACTCAAATTTCAACAATTGTTCAAATAATATCTTTTATGGTAAAGGTATCTATTTCAGATTCATACATTGCATGTAGTTGTCATTTCTCTTTAATCTCCTTCAATCTAGAGCAATTCCTCAGTCTTGTCCTGTCTTCTGAAACCATCACATATCTGAAGATAACAAGTCACCCATTTTGTAGAATGTTCCTCAGTTTGAGTTTGTCTGTTTCCTCATCATTAGATTCAGGATATGCATCTTTGTCAGAAAGATCCAGAAGTGCTCAGTGTTTTGCTTATTGTTGTATCCTAACAGATGGTGTATGATTTTGATTTGTCATAATGATTTTTCAAATGGTATTCACCTTGATTACTTTTCAGGCCTCTCCACTGTAAAGTTACTCTTTCCCTTCTGAAATTTGTAAGTATTTGTGGGAGGTACTTTGAAACTATGTTAATATTCCCTTCCTCATAAAACATTCAATTTACTCATGGATTTATTCATAACTGCAGAGACCCATGGTTCCCTAGTTCCCTATTTTATTCATTGAGTTACACTCCATTGCTATTATTATTTGTTATGACATTTAAATTATTCAGGGTTTTGCCTTCTGACTTATCTCTAGCATTCTTTGAGCACTTCCTTGCTTTCTGAAATGTCTATATGCTTCAGTCCAAGGTATGGAATCAGTCATTTCTCCAAGAAGCTTTATTTCCTTTTTTTGTGTAAAATCGTGGTTAGATACCAAGATTTTGACACTAAGTCATGTTTGTGACTATACAAAGTATATTCATTGCTGTTGAGATGTCACAGTTTCCAGGCTTCCTCAGTGGGTGGTGCTAGCAAATATTTGTATATAAACATAGTATATACTTGTCTGTTTGTATGTATGTGGGTGGGTATACACAAATATATATACACATGCATACTTACATCTACATTTCTATGTGCATTAATCTCTACATATACTAAAAACTATAAGTTTTTAGTGATAATGTGATTTCAGTCTAAACACCTCAGAATTTATTTCCATATTATAATGCTATTCTTTGACAGAATCCTGGCTTCTATTATTCATAAAGTGCTTTGTTCTTTGACCAAGTTCTGTCTCCCGTTTAAGGTCATCCCAGATGTGGACACTGGCCTCGTCCTTTGTGGGCTCTGGCACTCCTCACCAGCCCTCCTCCACATGGATATCATCGTCACCTGCTCAGGGTGTGACACACCACATATCCACCTGCTGTTTACCTGGCATGTGCTCTGACCCCCATGCTGGCTGCCCTCCACACATGGATCCCTGGTGGATCTTTCCTCACCCTTACAGTGCTCCGACCCCCCATGCTGGCTGGACACCTTCCTTATACTACCAGTCTGATGGTACCCGATGAGGACACCCTACTCACTGTACTTGGCACCATCTCCCAAAGCCAGACTTCTTCCTCTGGGCGGAGAGTGATCTTATCACACTGTCAAACCGATTGTATTATTCACTTTTATAATATCCTTCAGGGCTTATTACCTTCCTGTCAAAACCACATCTAAATTTCTTACTCAGTGAGGCATAAAAGCCCATTCAATTTCTGGCACTGGACTTTTGCCACCACCCTCAACATGCAATCAAACTAAACTCCTGCAACTTTCCAAAGGACGCTAGTCCTCTCACACTTTCTGATATGGTCTGTAGAGTGTGTTTCCCTCTTTCTCTAGCTGGTTTACTTCTGTTCCTTCCTCTTAGATAGACTTCAAGCACCAGCTGGCATAGCCCTCCCTCACTTCATCTTCAGTGAGCCCTTATCCGTTCAGTCCTTTTACTCATATTTGTATAGTGATGTTCGATTTGCCAGGCTTGGGGCAGGTGCAGGGAATATAGCCATGAGCAGGACAAAAGAGGTTCCCATCCACAAGGAGCTTGTGTTCTAGAGGAGGTAGTAGCCAACGAGCAAGTAAACACTCAATAAGGGATATAACTTCAGATCGTGCTAAGTGCGGTGATATAGCAGGGTAAAACAGTGCTTGGAGGAGTCAGCACTTTAGGTGAGAGAAGGCCGCTCTGAAGAGGTGGTATTTGAGCTGGAACATGAACGAAGAGAAAAGCTGGCCACGCAAAGAGTTGGGAGACAGTATTCCAGGCAGAGAAAGGAATTAGCAGTACAAAGACCCTGACGAAAACATGCGTTTGTGGTAGAGGAACAGACGGAAGGCATGTGTGACTGGGACACAGTACTAGGGAAAGTGCTGTGAGATGAGTCCAGAGAAGACAGACAGCCAACAAAGTCACAGTAAGAACTGTCCATTTTAGAAACCACTGGAGGGTTTTAAGCAAGGATGAGACATGGTTTGATCTCCATTTTTAAAAATTGTAAAGATGTGGGGTACAATTCAGGATTAGGTATATAAATGGTCATTGGATCTACATTTTTAAAAAACCACCATGGCTAGAGAATACTTCAAGGAGAGAGAAGTAGGGGAAGCAATGAGGAGGGTTTGTAGTTGTCCAGGAGAGGGAGGACAGTTGTTTGGATCAGGGTTATGCAGTGGCGGTGTAAATAAATGGGTGGTTTTGAGACATGTTTTCCAAGGAGAATCTATAACGTTCACTGTGGAGTTAAATTCAGGGGATATAGGCTAGGAATCAAGGATGCCCAGCTTTAGGATTGAGCCACTGTGAAAATCATGATGCCATTTACTGAAATAGTGAGTTGGAGGCAAAATTCAGGGATTTATGTTGTGTTTGTTTTGTTCTGGTGTTGGTGGGATTTGGGAGCAAGGGTCAGAGGTCTGTTTGGCTAGGTAAAGTCTGAGACACCACCTAGCAGTCATGTAGATAGTTGGATGTGAGGGTTTTGAGGCCATCTGCTGAGCTTCTGAGCACTGTGTGTCTGCTTCCATATAATTTTTATGTATGTATTTTAAGAGTTCATTTATGCATCCAAAGGATGGGATAGTTTTATGAAAAGTATATTAATTGCATTACTATTTATAAAACCAGAAGTTGCAAATGATCCCCCACTAATCTGTGAAATTTCTCATCTTTGATTTTTGGTGTTTAGCAAATAATTTGACAATAAATATTGCTGAATGAACTTAGGAATGAATAACTGACATAATTTGACATGAATTCTTAGAAGAGTTGTATGAGACAGCAAGCCATAAATACTAAACTGAGTCGAGCTAAGTACCAAAACATATATTTTATTCAGATAATTTTTGGCCAGCTGTGGGCTCACGTCTGTAATCCTAGCACTTTGGGAGGCCAAGACAGAAGGATTGCTTGAGGCCAGGAGGTCAAGACCAGCCTGGGCTATGGGGCGATTGCCCATTTATACATGAAATAAGCAATTATACATGAAATAATAAATTAAGAGGATCATTAATTTAGTGAAAATATGTGAAGGAAAAGACTATTTTAAATAAGTTAAATTATATAAACAAGCATTAGGCAATGTATGCTAATGAGATATTGACAGTGATTAATAACAACTCCAAGAGAGGCATTTTCTTATCTTCGCATCCTTACATTTCCTCTTTTTCCCTTCTGTCATAACAGTTACAGATGATTAGCTTCCCAGTCATTTCTTTATTAACTAACAAAATGTGCAAAAAGCTAGAGACATAGGCTGTCAATATTTCAAACTTAATCTTAGAGACACTAGTATCTACTTAACATAAAAGCTGTGAAAGAGGTACCAAAGGAGAAGATACAGCCTTGACCACATAAAAATAGGTTACACTGCTTCAAAAGCAACCTCAATAGAAACAGAAAGCAAGCAACAAGTGAGATAAAAGCATTTAAAATAAATATAAACCGTTAAATTATTAGTATTTTAATTTACAAAGCCATAAAGATGAACACAACAAAAGGATTGCTTGAGCCCAGGAGTTCGAGGCTGCAGTGAGCTATTATTGCACCACTGCACTTTAGCCTGGGTGACAGAACAAGAACCTGTTTAAAAAAAAAAAGAAAAAAGAAATGTGTGTGTGTGTGTGTGTGTGTGTGTGTGTGTGTGTGTGTGTAAAATGACTGATTTAATTTTTTCTTTATGAGTTGTGTGTTTCCTCCAAATCTGTTTCTGCTGCCTGTACAGCAGATAAGTATTCAAATCAAGTAGAACATGTAAAACCCAGATTACTTCTCAAAGTCATACCCAACCTTTTCTCCAACTTGTGTTTATTTCTTAGCTTTAGAACCTAGCTAAGCACAGGTTTGATCACTATTGTGTTATCACGCTTAAAATCACACACTTTATGACCAGGCTTCTATTTCTACAGTAACATCTCAAGCCTCAATCTTCTCCTCTGTATTCCAACTCAAAGCTTACTTTATTTCCTCCAAAACACCGTGCTCTTTCAAAATGTGTGCTGGTGTTTCTGCCTGGAGCTCTGCTCCAAACTCTTCTGTCTCCCATCCACCAGTCCTTGGTCTGGCTCTCTTTTATTCATATTTCTGGACTCCACATTAGATAAGAAGCATTAGGAGTGAAGAAGATTTTAAATTCTGATACAATGCGTTACCCATAGTGACTACATGGTAATCACAAACCATATTTCCCTGTTTATTGTATTACCCTGAAATAAATACAGAAGCAATAGTTCACTTATGCATGCATATATGTGTAAATATTCAAGAGTAAATAGTGAGAAACTAATAAACAATTTCATTTATCAAAAAATGAATAGAAAAAATCCTAAGTAGAGACATTAAATAATCAATTTATAATCTTAAAACACTATAAATTAGTGATTCCCAATCTCATCTGGACCCTTAAGACTGCTCAGTAGATCTAAATTTCTCCCGGCGGCTTGCATACCAACTTTCCCAGTGATTTTCAAACTTCTCAGATGCCCAATTTTCTTTCTAGCCTATTACAAATGACTTGACCCTCACATCACAGAGAAATTGAAAGTTATCAGCAAGGAATTAGCTCAATACTTTGCCAAAAAAAACCCTGAAAAACTGGAAACCTTTCTGAACCGATTGCTTTTTCTCCATTTTCTCCATTGTATTAAAAAGGAGGAGCAATCTCTCTACCTCTGTAAACCAGACTGTCCACATGGTCTTTCATTTTCCTCTCTTGCCTCCTCAGGAACCTGCACTCTCAGTTCTTTCTTGTTCCCATCTCTTTGACATAGCTCTTTTTATCACCTCATTTTCATCAGCATTTCCACATGCTCAAGACAATGCCAACTTACAACGTCTCTCTCAGCTGTACTAATTTTCTTTCAACCTTACAATTTTGGAAGATGTGTCCACACCTGCTCTGCTTCTTATTTTTCTGTATTCCAAATACACCAACTACTGTTTATTCCTTACATCTACTGTCTGACTGTTTTCCTACCTTAGGATCGCGGCATCTGATGTCCTGTCTCAGACACTTCATTCCAGCCCACTCAGGCTGCTTTTCTTAGCTAATTTCTGCCTCTCTGGTGGCAGCTGAATGTCACTTCTCTGAAGAAGTCTTTCCTTCCACCCCACATCAGGTTAGATCCCTGTTTACACATCTTCCTAGCCCCTTATACTTCTGCATAGAACTTTTCACTGCTGCACTCCATATCTATCTTTCACTAGGATATGAGGTCCTTGAGGGAAAGAATAGCATCTGTCTTTGAGTTAATTTTGCATAGTGCTGGTTACTCCACTTTAACCCGGAAAGTGGAGAAGATGGAGCCGAGCAAGAGCCATCCCATCAAGAGGCATTAGTCTGTGCTGATTCTTCTCTGTGTTTGGTGAAGCGACTGAGCCATGGCACATTCACATCCAGTTTTATGTTGTGCTTGGGTTCTGTTCTAAAGCAAAATGTGTCTAATGATTAACCTCATTCTCAAAAACTGCTGTTTGTATTTCGCATTCCAGCTCTGACAGCCGCCTAACTTTCTGCTTGTGTAAAGTCACCGCAGAGGCTCTTCGTCCTCCTAATGCCATGCTTTCTATGACAGCCTGTTGTGATTATTTGGAGCGTATCTTCTCTTCTTTTCCTCCAGCTCTGCTGCCCCTTATTCTTCCAGATTGGATGGGTGGGCTGTTTAAACAGAGGTTCTACCAGGGTCTCTGCCCCTTATTGCCCATCAGAGACCCCCTAAAGTTTTCTACTTAGAGCAGTCACTGCACTTCCCAGAACAGCCATCTTAAAAACTGACAATAATACATCGGTGTGCTGTGTTTTATTCCAAACCTACTTATTTCTTCTTTTCCTTCCACCTCCACCTCTGCAAGCCATAGAGAGGCTCTGCCAGACTCTCCTCCATTAATCTTGATGACGCTGCCATTTGTTAGGAGGGCTGTGTTATGATTCAAGTCGTCAGTGACTTCTTTCAGTTAGGTTCCATTTATGCTACATTTGCGTGAAATATTAAAGAAAACAAATATGTATCAATTGTCGAAGTTAGGCCTTATTTTAGTGCTACATTTATATTTTCTGAATTAATCCAGATAATAATTATATGAGGAAGTGTATATAATACCCATCTTACAGATACACATACTAAACTGTAAATACTTGCACTAGAATTTGAATTCAATTCTACCTTCCTCCAAATCCCATTCTGCTTCCCAAATGTATGTCAACAAGTTTTATCCATAGGAAAAAAAAGAAGCTTTAAATTTAGGATATCAATGAATTGATTGACTGATTGCCTAATTTGTTTCATTTATATTTAAAAATTATTGTAAACGTATACAAATTATTTAAATTGATATTTTAAAATTATTTTTAAAAATTATTTTAAATCTGCTGATAGTCATATTGGGACTCTCTTGTATGTGATATGTTTCTTATCTCTTACTGCTTCAGTATGTTTTTCTTTGTCTTTAATTTTTGATAGTTTGATTATGTGCCCTGGTGAACTCTTCTTTAACACATACAGGACTTGTATACTGAAAACTACAAAACTCTGTTGTAATAAATAAAATAAAAAGAAGTGGAAAGACATACCTTTTCATAGATTAAAAGATTCACAAGAAAATGGAAAGATCATAAGTTAACAGCCTAACAAATCACCTAAGGGAGCTGGAAAAACAAGACAACTAAAACCTTAACTCTAGCAGAAGAATCCAGATCACCAAAGTAAAAGCTCAAATACGGGACATAGAAAATAAGCAAACAAACAAAATCATAGAAAATATCATCGAAACAAAAAACTGATTCTTTGAAAGAAAATAAATCCAAATAAACACAGTCAGAAATGCAAAAGATCAAATCACAACTAATCCTGAAGAAATACAAAAAATTATCAGAGACTACTATGCACACCTGTATGGAAACAAACTTGATAACCTAAATGAAATGGAGGACTTTCTGACATCACACAACCTCCCAAGGTTGAAACAAGAAGACATCGAGACACTAAGTAGACCAATAACAACCCAGGAAATTGACTCTGTCATAAGAAAACTACCTATAAGAAAAAGCCCTAGACCATATGGTTTTCCACGGAATTCTATAAAACATACAAAGAGAAGCTGATACCAATCCTATTGAAAGTATTCCAGGCAATTGAGAAAGGTGGAACTCTCCCCACATCGTCCTACGAAGAAGCTAACATCACACTAATACCCAAACTGGGTAAAGATCCAACAAAAAAGAGAACTACAGGCCAATACCCCTGATGAACATAAATGCAAAAATTGTCAACAATATTCTAGCAAATAGGATCCAGCAACGCATCTCAAAAATCATCCACCATGACCACATAGGTTTCATCCTTGTGATGTAGGGCTGGTTTAACATCCACAAGACCATAAGTGTAATTAAATACATCAACAGGTGTAAAAACAAGAACCACATG
This sequence comes from Cephalopachus bancanus, assembly GCA_027257055.1. Classification (NCBI taxonomy): domain Eukaryota; kingdom Metazoa; phylum Chordata; class Mammalia; order Primates; family Tarsiidae; genus Cephalopachus; species Cephalopachus bancanus. The sequence goes on from JAPVLO010000090.1 coordinate 2,630,820, forward strand.
TTTATATAATTAGATTCGGAAAAAGCTTTTGATAAAATCCAGCATCCCTTCTTGATAAAAACCCTCAAACACCTAGGTATAGAAGGAACATACCTCAAAATAGTAAGCACCATCTATGATAAATCCATAGCCAGCATATTGCTAAATGGTCAGAAACTGGAAACATTTCCCCTGAAAACCAGAACAAAACAAGGATGCCTATTCTCACACCTCTTGTTCAACATTGTGTTGGAAATCCTAGCTAGAGCAATTAGACAAGAGAAGGAAATCAGGGGTATCCAAATACGAAAAGAAGAAGTTATGTTATCCCTCTTTGCTGATGATATGACCCTATGCCTTGAAAATCCAAGAGAATCTGTCAAAAACCTCCTTGCATGGATAAAGGACATTGGCAACATCTTGGGGTTTAAAATAAATGTGCAAAAGACAGTTGTATGCTTATACACCAACAATAGCAGGCAGAGAACCAAATAAAAAGCACAATCCCATTCACAATAACCACACTAAAAAGAAATACCTTGGCATCTTCCTAACCAGAGATGTGAAAGATCTTTACAATGAAAACTACAAAACACTGCTCAAAGAAATCCAAGAAGACACAAACAAATGGGAAAATAGTTCACGCTCATGGATAAGAAGAATCAACATTGTTAACATGTTGATCAAACCAAAGGCAATCTACAGATTCAATGCAGTACCCTTTAAATTACCAACACCATTCTTCTCAGACCTGGAAATGACAATACAGAAATTCATATGGAAACACAAATGACCATGAATAGCCAAAACAATCCTCAGCAAAAGAAACAAAGTGAGAGGTATCATGCTTCCAGACTTTAAACTTTAGTATAAGGCTACAATAATCAAACAAGCCTGGTATTGGTACAAGAATAGGCATATGGACCAATGGAACGGGATAGAGATTCCAAAAGCAAAACCTCAATTTCTCAACCAACTCATCTTTGACAAGGCCTCCACCACCAATCACAGGAGAAAGGAGAACCTGTTTAGTAAATGGTGCTGGGAAAACTGACTGACTATATGTATAAGATTGAAACAGGACCCCTACCTATCACCATACACAAAAATCAACTCTAATTGTGTCAAAGACCTAAACATAAAACCTCAAACTGTAAGAACTTTAAAAAATGCAAGAGACCTCCTTATGGAAATTGAAACTGGCAACCAATTCCTAATCAAAACCCCAAGTGCCCATGCCATATGAGATAAGATAGACAAGTGGGACCTCATCAAACTGAACAGCTTCGGCAAAGTAAAAGAAACCATCAAGAGAGTGGGGAGACAGCACACAGAATAGGAAAATATATTTGCCAACTGTATATCTGACAAAGGTACAACATCCAGGATCTACAAGGAGCTCAAATGTGCCAAAAAGAAAAAAACAAACAGCCCCATTAAAAAGTGGGCCAAAGACATGAATAGACACTCCTCAAAAGAAGAAAAAGTGCTCAGCCTCACTAATCATCAGAAAAAAACAAAACAAAATCACATTGAGGTACCACCTAATCCTAGTGAGAATGACCATCATTAATATAACAAACAACAACAGATGCTGGCAAGGATGCAGAGAAAAAGGAATGCTTCTACACTGCTGGTGGGAATGCAAACTAGTGCAGCCTCTTTGGAAAATAGTGTGGCAATTTCTAAATTGACCACTAGAGATTGACCTTCCATATGACCTAGCAATTTCTCTACTGGGAATATACCCAGAGGAACTCAAATCATTCTACAAAAAAGATACCTGCATATGCATGTTTATTCCGGCACTATTCACAATAGCCAAAACTGAAGCCAGCCTTGCTGCCCATTGAAACTGGACTGGATACAAAATAATGTGGCACATATACACAATGGAATATTATGCAACCATAAAGAAGGACAAACCTATGGACTTCACAGCAACTTGAATGAATTTAGAGTCTATCATACTCAGTGATCTATCACAGAAACAAAGAACAGAGTACCACATGTTCTATTCATAAGTGGACCCTGAACATTTATCATAATACCATAAGAAAGGGATTGGCAGTAGTGGGATACTGCTGGTGTGTGTGGGAGGGCACACAGCATCAATAAGGGACTTGATCTCAAACCAGGCAAAGTGGGGCCAAAAGGAGGCCCAAACTTTACTTGTACCTTGACCACTTGTGTACCTAATCCTGAATTTTATCCCACATCTTTAAAATAAAAGCAAATAAATAAAGTTTAAATAAAAAAAAAAACAGGATTCAATATAGCAAAGATGTAAAATGTCCCCAAATTGACATTCAGGTTTAATGTAATTCATATCAAAATCCAGCGAGATTGTTGTGTTTATAAACACAAGGTTATCCTGGTATTTACACAGAAACATAAAGGAAGAAGGATAACTAAAGCAATCTTGAAAGAGAAGAATGAAGCGAGAGGAATCAGCCTGCCCGACGTCAAGATTTCCTTTTGTGGCCACAGTGCTTAGGACAGTGTGGCATTACTAGTGAAAGGACAGACACAAAGACCAATGCGACAGAAGAGAGAACCCAGAGACACGCCCATTTGAGTAGGCCCAACTCGTATTTGGCAAAGCTGCAAAAGCAGTTTGGTGGAGAAAAGATAACTTGGCGCCGAAGCAGTTGGACACAACGTAGCGACAAAGTGAAGGCTGGCCTAAGTCTCACACCTTATACAAACATTAACCCGGAATGAATAACTGGCTGAAATTAAAATGTGAAACCATAAAACTTTTAGAAACAATAGAAGAAAATTACTGCAATTCAGAGCTAGGCAGAGTTCTTATACTTCATGCCAAAGACATAATCCATAAAAAGAAACATGGATAAATTGTGCTTTGTCAAAATTAAAAGCTTTGGTCCTGTGAAAAACTCTGCTGAGAAGATGAAAAGATAAGCCATAGGCGAGAGATAATACCTGTAAATCACATATCTGACAAATAATTAGCATCTAGAGCAAATACAAAACTCCTAAAACTCAACAGTATAAAAGCAGTCTCACTGGGAAATGAGCAAGACATAAGGAGAGATTTTACTGTAGAGGATATACAGATGGCAGCCAACACGCACATGCAAAGATGTTCAACATCATTAACCATGAGGGAAATGCAAATAAAACCACAGTAAGATCACCACACACTTGTTAGAATGACTAAAGTAAAAAGCAGTGACAACACTCAATGCTGGCAAGGATACAGAGAAGCTCCTCCATTGCTGGTGGAAATGTAAAATGGTGCAGCAATTCTGGAAAACAATTTCTTAAAACATTAAACATTTGACTACCATACAGCCCAGCATTTGCACTTCTGGGAATTTATCCCAGATAAATGAAAACATGTTCACCCAAAAATCTGTACACAAATATTTATAGCAGCCTTATTCATAATAGCTGAAAAACTGGAAACAACCCAGATGTCCTTCAGTGGGTGAATGGTTGAACATCCACATCACTGAATACTATCCAGCAATAAAAAGGAGCGTGCTGTCAATGTACACAGCAGCTTGGATGAGTCTTCAGAAATTCTGCTGAGTGAGAAAAGACAATCCTGAAAGTTTACATACTGTATGATTCTATTTACGTCACATTCTTGATGTGACAAAATTATAGCAATCCATAACAGAGCGGTGGTTCCCAGGCATTAAAGTAGAAATGACAAGGAGAGAAGTGAGTTTGCCACAAAAGGCAACAGAAGGGCCCTTGGGGAGACGGGACTTTTCTGTTTCTTAACCCCTGCTGTGATGCTGAACTACAGTCTGTGAGCCATTACCATGGAAGGAAACTAGGAAGAGGACACATGTGCTCACTTGGCATTATTTCTTACAACGACATGTGAATCTACAATTACTGAAAGTACAAAAAAAATTAACTAAAAATAAGCTACTATTTTAAAAAATGCTATGTGCACCTTTATTTGTAAAAATGCCTTTTGCCCACAGTGATACATGCTTCCCATTTTGGTTGCACAGAATATATCTTCTATAACCCATTGCATAATTACTTCCTGCTATTCTTAAAATGAAGCAAATCACTTCATGTTTGTTTTTTTTGTTTTTTTAAAGAACCTAAATGTAGGGAATAAAGTTGGTTTTACTTAGTTTTAATTTGGACACATTTTAATTTGACATGAGCATCTCTGAAATATTAATATATAAATATTTGAAATATCTAATTCAAAAAGTAATCTTTGCAAAATAGTTGTGTCTATTTCAATGCCAGGAGATGCTTCCATGAGAACAAACTTTATGGTTTAGTGGTTAAAACACTCTTCAGTTTTTTAATTTCTACGCTGAGTCCGGAACTACTTATCACTTTCAGTGAGTAAAATTGCAATAAACTAAAATTTTTATTATCCTTTCATGTCTATATCCAGTCTTCCAGTACAGGTTTGAATAATCTGTATAAAGAAATGAACTCATAGGAAGAAACACATTACAGATTTTCCATCTAACAAACTTTACACTCATGCTTATGTATTTTAAATACTAGTAAAATACTAACAGTTTTATAATTTGTCTTTTAAAATAAAAGATGAGTATATATGTTAATCCATAGTCAAATATCTCTAAATAAAAATAAAATGAATCAAAGAGATAAAAGCAGGATATATGAAGATTTTGAAATTTTTTATACCTGTCTCTTATAAAACACCAACTAGTTGTAAGAGTTTAATACATAGCAGAATTTGATTCTACTTATTCTCATTTTCTTCCCACTTGTATTCTTTCAACAACCTTTGAAGCAATGTTGATTTTAAAAACAATCAATGCTGTCAATGGACTGAAGAGTGGGAAAATTGATCATTGTTATAAAGATGAGGAACCCAAGCATTATTAGGCTCTTGGCTCTACTTATAACTTTCTGTTCACTTTTTTTTTCACTGTAGTGTGGTATCCTTGGGGAAAATGCAATCAACTTGAAATTCCACAGACCTGTTTTGTAATTTCAGCAGTCCCACTGTTAATGGTGAGACCACCTCTGAGTCTCAAGTCTACAAAATACAAAGAGCAATAGCACTTTTAATACCAACAGCATAGGCTTATTAAGGAGATAACAAATCTCAAGCACCTAAAAGAATGTCCATTCCTCTGAATTACTCAAAATTCACTCACACCCACTTTAACTCCCTAGTGGTGATCATACAATTTTTCTATGTTTGACCATAATTGGTAAAGCAAAAGGATGGTATTTTGCCTGACAGAAGATTAGAAGTTCTATATCTTTAGAGCAGGTCCTGGCCATACTAATGTCATGTTCCCGATAAGTCACTGTACCCCACTTAAAGTTCTTTTTATTTTATTGAAAAGCAAGAAAATAGAAATAGTTTGTATGACATATGCAATTTGTATGATATATGTGATAAAATGGTAATAATACCTACTTCACTGAGTTGTCTGAACCTCCTCAAATTCCTTCTATACACTTTTCAACATGATCAAGACAGAGAAATATGGGAATTCTAACTCAGTGCTTACTCCTTACATGTGCAAAATTAAGAATGAATTTGTAACAGTGATAAAAGATAGAGAGGGCTCTGAAGGATATATAAATATAAATAAAGATACAGATATTGTTAGATTTAGATAAAATAAGAGGAAGAAATCCATAATCTGACACCAGAGGAAGAGGAGAAGATATCACTGGAATAGTGAGTGGACTTGTTATTCTCATTAGATGTGTGAAAAATCTCAAGCCTGAGCAACAGGGCATGACTGTCAAAGCTATCGGGGAGTGATCAGGGCAACTGAAGAAACTCAGCAGCTTGTACATGAAGCAATTGGCCTTGTCATTTGCCCACTAGATGGTAGTAACTATCTAAGTCACTAAGGTGAAGGGTCTGCTGAAACTTCTAATGGTGGGAATTGGGACAGACAGACGAGAGAAATGGGCAGCGCCTTTGGTAACCAAGAATGGTTAACCAAGAACACTAGACCTTCAAAGAAAATTAACAACCAAAAAAAGAGAAGCCAGGCTCAATGAACAAAATAAATAACTTATGAGACAACAGAACTGATGCCAGAGAAAAGACTCTTATCATAAAATTAAGAACAGACTATTTGGAAAATGGAACACTCAGGGGTGAAAAAAAGAAAAGTGTTTGAAAGTTAAAAATAGCATCATCACAACAAAAGTTATAACACAATGCCTAAAGTGCCTTATTTGTTCACAAGTGTATCCCTGGAGTCTAGAACAGTGCCTGACCACACAAATGATGATAGTCAAGAGGTGTTTTCTAACAAATTAATGAAGGTGCTTTAGAATACCAAATTGAACCAGGTTCGGTGGCTCAGCCTGTAATCCCGCGCCTTTGGGAGGCTGAGGTGAGTGGATTGCCTGAGCCCGCGGGTTCGAGACCCGCCTGGGCAGCGAGACCTCATCTCTACAGTAAATCAAAAAATCAGCCGGGCGTGGTAGTGCATGCCTGTAATTCCAGCTACTCGGAAGGCTGAGGCGGAAGGATCGCCGGAGCCCAGCGGGTCAAAGCTGCGGTGGCCGGGAGCGGCCACTGCACTCCAGTCTGGGCGACAGAGTGAGACTCCAACTCAAAACAAAACAAAACAAAACAAACAGAAAAGAGCACCAAATTGTAGAATACTCACAGTATATAAAACATGACAGTCAAATATCCACTTACGAGGAGCTCTAGAAGCAGGAGGGGAAGCCACACAGTAATTAAGAGAGTGTGGCATTAGCACAGGAATAGACAAATAGATCAGCGGGACTATAATAAAGTCTAGAATTAGAAGCCTAATCTATATTTGGAAATTTAGTGTATGTTAGAGGTGACATTCCAAATTAATGGAGAGATGATGGTATTGGGACAACTGGCTATTACTTTGAGGAAAAATGTTTAGAACTAAACCCTTTTTTAATGGCATATCATGTACACAAAAATATCCTAGGTTGGTTAAGGCTCTACATATAATATAAATACTACTGTTCTGGCTACCCATTCTTACCACTCCACTCACCTTCTTCTATGATAGTATTTAAGAAAGGTTCCTAATTCTACTCCCACTGACTTGATCGGGCAGTTTTTTGTTTTTTGTTTTTTGTTTTTGGCATTGATATAATTTACCAATTCAGTGTCTAAAATGTCTTTCATCTTCACATAATTCCACTGATGTCACCCATGAATTTTCTGACATTCAGTGCTCTTCTTGGTAACTCATTTTGAACCTTGGTTTTGCTTGGATGATGTAAATCATCACTGACTTTTGCTAGCACCACTTTTCTTCGTACTGACACCAGTGTGTTCCTCCAGTCCTATTGAGCATTTCATTAGGAGGTTGAAGATGTCCCTTTATGATTAAAGTAAGTGAATTAAAATGATTTAAAATTCACTTAAATCCAAGAAAGTGGAATTTTTAAATGTCCATTAGTTATAATAATTTGAAAATAACATAGGGGGAAACTTAAAAGTGGGTATTTAAAACTTAGATTCCACTCCAGAGAAAATGTGGAAGTTAATATATACATTATCTAAATCTTATCCTGGCCAGGAATTACATGTTCGCATTTTTTCATATGTGGATTATGATAATAGGTTCTGATCGATGGAGAGAATCCAAAATAAGTGTAAGAAATGCACACCATCCTGTATGTGACTCCAATAAATGCACACATTAGTCCCTTTAAGGGAGTCCCTAACTAAGACGGGGCTGACTTTATGAGAATGGGTTCAGTGTAGTCTCACTGGATCCTTCTCTCAGAAAGACCCCATGCTTGACATTCAGGGCTCTTTGGTGGCTGTCTAAAATTCTTACTGATTTTATCTCTGAATTTGTGTTTTGGAAGTGAGGTCTGTGGGATAGCAGAGCATGTGCTGGGCTTGGAGGCTTGATCCACTGTTGATCCACTCTCATTCCACTTCCCACCCCAGCCTCGCCTTACTGGGTGGGATTCTTGGCCACCTACTCCCTCAGCCCTGGTGCCCCTGCTGCCCAGAAACTGCTGACCAGCAGTGAGACCCTGAGCCAGGGGAGGGTCAAGGAAAGATGCACTTACAAGTTGCAGGGCAGAGCACCTGCATGCCTGTGAAGTCCGCCCTCACCCTGTGAGTTTTTCCAGGCCCAAAGGAGCAAGGCTGTAAGTAGCAAATAACACCGAGAGAGAGGCCATGGAACAAAAGGAAAACTTTTTTTTCCTGCTTTTGGAACCAGGGGCCCTACCTTTTCATGCTTCACTGGTTCCCTGATTCCTTTGCATTCATTTCTGTCTGTTCAGTTTCGGCTCCTAAAGACATGTCCTGTATGTGACTCCAATAAATAGCAGGAGTCAGTTTTTTCTGTAAAGGACCAGGCAATAAAACACTTTAGGATTTGTGGCGCATCGGGTCTCTATTGCAACTACTAAACTCCGCTGTGATAGCAGGAAGACAGCCAAAGACAATTCCTGAAGAACAGGTGTGGCTGTGTCCTGATATAAGTGTACTTATGGACAGTGAAATGTGAGCTTCATATAGTCTTCATGTGCCACTAATATTATCCTTCCCCTTTTTAAACAATTTGAAAATGTGAAAACCATTTTTAGCTCACAGGCTTTACAAAACAGTCAGAAGCCTGGATCTGGCCGTGTGCTGTAGTTTGCTGACTTCATTAAGCACGTATGTGTGGGCAAGTCTTCAGGTGATATGAGGGCTAGACCACCACGAAGAAGAGGTGTCAGAGAGGAGGGGCCCCAGTGGACACAAGAGCAGCTCATTGTGCACGTTGAAATGCTGCACATTCCCTTTGTAACTTCAGTGAATTTGGATGCTTTTCTTTCTTCTTCTGAATGGCTTAGCAGAATTCCATTTGAGTAGTTAAAATAATTAGAACGTATTAAAATCAAGCCGGGCTCGGTGGCTCAGCCTGTAATCCCACGCCTTTGGGAAGCTGAGGTGAGTGAATTGCCTGAGCCTGTGGGTTCGAGACCCACCTGGGCAGCGAGACCTCATCTCTACAATAAATCAAAAACTCAGCAGGGCATGGTAGCGCATGCCTGTAATTCCGGCTCCTCGGAAGCCTGAGGCGGAAGGATCGCCGGAGCCCAGCAGGTCAAGGCTGCGGTGGCCAGGAGCGGCCACTGCACTCCAGTCTGGGTGACAGAGTGAGACTCCAACTCAAAAAAAAAAAAAATCAAAAGAGGTTTGGGTGTTCTAGCCCCATCTTCTTGTGTTTCCATCTTTCATGTTGCTTCCGTCTCTTTCTTGTCTCTTCTCATTGCTATTTCACTTCTCACATAAACATCTCTTTTCCATCTGGCCTCTATCTTTCATGTTTTGAGGCACCATCCACTTGTACCTAAGGTTTGAACGCAGGAACCTTCCTTCTGATCTAAGCATTTCTGCTAACTGCTTGTGTAATCTCAACGAAGTCTTTTTACTCTCTCATCTACTGCATTCTGTGCTGGCTAGGGTGAGTGATGCTAACTGGCACAGCAGACATACCCAGAATCTAAATGGCTGCACACAAATGAGGTTTATTGTGACTCTTCATAAACCCAGGGTGGCTGGCATGACTTTCCATCATCTTTCAACTGCATCATCTGGAGAGGAAGAGAGGGAGAGAGAATGCTCACTTTTGTTAATGGTCAATTGGTCAGAATTCTAATGTTTTTTCAAAGGGACCAGGCAGCAAACATTGTGGTTGCTGCGGATACCGGGGCCTCTGCTGCACCTATTTGCCTCTGGAGTTTTTAGCATCAGAGCAGCCATAGACCATCAACAAATGAATGGGCAGTGGGGACAGTTGTGCTCCAGCAAAACTTTATATTCAGAAACAGGAAGAAGGCCAGATTTGGGCTGTAGACCATAGTTTGCTGACCCCTGCCATAGAGCATGAATAACATGCCATGATTCTCATTTTTCATCATTTCAGACACCCGGAGAGCTTTGGGCAGTAATTTCCTTCTCAGTGTTCCTCAAGCTGGAGGTCAACACCCAGTAGCTCCCCTTTGGAACCGTCCTTGGCCTGCTTCCCTTCCTCCAGATATTTTCTTGGAAGCAATACTAGAGTGGGATCAAAGAAAGGAAGGAACGTATCATGCAGATTTACAAAAACATGTACTAAACAGTCCAAACTAGGTCTCTGTAGCATACAAAATACACCCTGTATAGTTCTGGTATAGGGGTGTGTAAATTTATGTTGCCCACAAAAACCTACCTTCTGGCATCCTCTTGAATGAGACATCTCTGAGTCACTCTAGAATTATCCTTTCCTCCCTCTTTTTAAATTAAATTTTACTTTATTGTAGAAATGTGGGGTACACGGAAGGATAAGTTACACAAGTAGTCTGCATGCACGTGAAGTTTGGGCCTCCAACTGGCCCTCACTCCCCCTGGCATAGGACCAGGTACCTTTGTGTTACATGCTCCCCACCATCCCTCAGCAGTGCCCAGTGACTGCTGATCCCTCCGTTGTGCTAATGTGATTAATGTTCAAGTCCCACTTGTAAGTGAGAACATGAGGCATTCAGTTATTGTTTCTGTTTATGGCAGTGTAATACCCTGTCATGTATATGTACCACATTTTCTTTATCCAGTCCACTTTCAAAGTGCAGTAGCTTGGTTCAATATTTTTGCTGTTGTGAATAGTGTGGCAATAAGAATGTGCATGCAGGTGTCTCTTTTGTAGAAATATTTGTGTGCCTCTGGGTATATTTCTAGGAGAGGGATTGCTGGATTGTATGGAAGATCAATTTTTAGTGCTTTTAGGAATCACCACATTGCTTTCCATAGAGGCTGAACTAGCTTGCACTCCCACCATCAGTGTAGAAGCATTTCCTTTTTTCCACAGCTGTGCCAGCATCTGTTGTTTTTTGATTTATTAATGATGGCTATCCTTACTGGAGTCAGGTGATAACTCATTGTAGTTTTGATTTGCATTTATCTGATGATTAGTGAGGTTGAGCATTTTTTCTTGTATCTTTTTTTCATGTATTTTTTCATGTATCTGTTGTCTTTTAAGAAGTGTTTGTTCATGTGGTTTTCCCATTTTTTAATGGAGTTGTTAGTTTTTCCCTTTTACTTCATTTGAGTTCCTTGTAGATCCTGGATGTTAGGATCTACATTTCTCTGTCAGATATATAATTTACAAATATCTTTTCCCACTCTGTGGGTTGTCTATTCTTTTGATGATTTGTTTTGCTGTGGAAAAGCTTTTCAATTTGATGAGGTCCTACTTGTCTATCTTAATTTTTATGGTGTTAGCTCTTGGGGACTTGGTCAGGAATTTGAGGCCTACTCTGATGTGCTTTAGGGTGTTTCCTACGTTTTCTTCTAGGATTCTTATAGTTTGAGGTTTTACATACACCCCTTCTGTTCAACATAGTGCTGGGAGTCCTAGCCAGAGCAAACAGGCGAGAGAAGGAAATCGGGGGTATCCAAATAGGAAAAGAGGAAGTTAAGTTATTCCTCTTTACAGATTATATTATTCTATGTCTTGAAAACACTAGGGAGTCTGTCAAAAGCTTCTTTGTACTTATAGTTGACTTTGGTAAAGTCTCAGGGTACAAAATAAGCATGCAAAAGACAGTTGCATTTCTACACACCAGCAACAAGCAGGCAGAGAACCAAATAAAAAGCAAGCTCCCACTCATAATAGCCACAAAAAAATGTAATACCTTGGCATCCGCCTAACCAGAAAAGTGAAAGATCTTTACAACAAGGATTAAAATGCTGCTCAAAGAAATCAAGAATGACGCAAGCAAATGGAAAAACATTCCATGCTCATGGATCAAAAAAATCAATATTGTCAAGATGGCCATCCTACCTAAGGTAATCTACAGATTCAATGCAATACTCATCAAATTACCAACATAATTTTTCTCAGACCTGGAAATGGCAACACAGAAATTCATATGAAAACAAAAAAGAGCAGGAATAGCCAAAACAATCCTCAGCAAAAGGAACAAAGAAGGAGGTATCACACTTCCAGACTTTAAACTTTACAAGGCTACAATAACCAAAGCAGCCTGATATGTTACAAGAATAGACACTTAGGCCGATGGAACAGAACAGAGATTCCAGAAGCAAAAACTCAATCTCACAATCAACTCATCTGCGACAAAGCCTCCAATAACAACCACTGGGGAAAGGAGACCATATTTAGTAAATGGTGCTGGGAAAACTGGCTGAGCACATGCAGAAGAATGAAACTGGACCCCTACCTATTGCCATATAAAAAAATCAACTCTAAATGGATCACGCAATCATCCTTTAAAATCAACCTTCAATGCCAATGAGATGTCAAACCCTAAAGAGCTAACCACGTTCACATCTCCTGAAAATGTCCACTACCTCCAACCCTATTGCTACTGCTGTACTTCAGGACCTTATTGTGTATAACATCCTCCTAACCAGTCTCTCTTTCTCTAGTCTGACCCTGGCAATCTGTTCTCTAAACTGCTAAAGTGAATTCATCAAAATGCAAACCCGGTTATGAAGCCCTCCTGCTCAGAAATCATTCAGTAGTTCCTTCTGTCCTTGGTTAAAGACCAAACTTTTTAGCATGGCACTTAAAGACCTTCATGATTTGGCCTCTGCAACTTCCAGAAGCTCACGTCTTGAACCCACCATGACCCTCATGTGTGCCATACTTCAGCCATACTGAACAACCTGCTGTTTGTGCTTTCCTTCTCCCCATTGTCTTCCATCTGTCCGCTGCCTCTGCTTCACCACGATTCAACTCACCGATGGATTGCCTACCTTGGAACCCTTCTCTGCTCGCTTTCTAAAGCAGAGGCGACCGTTGGCTCCCTTATGCTCTGTGCTTTCACTTATTGTAGCCCTCGTCACTGCACTGCATGGAAGCAGAATCACTGGGCTGCTTGTTTCTTTTCTCATCTGTCATCCTTCCTCTCGCCTCAAGTCTATAACCACACGGGGAACAGGCTCAGTGTCTTACTTGTCTTATTCCTATGGCAGAGCTTGCCGTGATATCTGCAATTTAGTATCCACTCAGCAAATATTTGTAGAATGAATTCATGGTGCAAAAAAATAGCCCGCTTGTTTTCATAGTTGCATAATAAATTGTCTTTAATGCAATTAGGACCGTGTTTGGTTAGGACTCAGAAACACATATTTAAGAAACATTTAGAAGTGAAGGGATCATATACTTCAGGTGGCTTGACCTTTATAAAATTTATGAGAGGAAACGTTGCAGAAATTTGGTTCATTGCCAACATATAAAGTGAAACAAAAACAACGCAGAATGATGGGCATTCCTGTGTTTCCACTGGAACCGGTGTCATAGCTCATCCCTTTTCATTGCTGTTATAGAAAGTAGTGGGAAGGATGTTGAATATAAAATTGAGGTTCAGTGGCCCCAAGGACAGCCATTTCATGAGAAACCAAGCCTGACATTAAGCCCTGATCTTTTATACTTCAAAAGCAACTGAGTCCTGTGTGGGTGCGAATTTGAATTCTATTGCTGAGTTGAAGTGTCATAATAATAAATGACTTGTACTCTCTTGTATAACAATGTTTATGTTTCTCAATGTCTTTCCTGAAAATGTTGCATTGGTTGTATTGAATAAAGCATACTGTAATAATTTGCATACCATATATTTTTAAAAACTGTAAAATGCAACTATTTTTCATATGATTTTCCATTTTATAGGCTAAATGATAGTTACTTAAAAAAACATGATGAGCTGGAGGCAAAATAGCAATTTGAATATTTTGCAGGGAAATAATCTATGGAGTAAAGTGATTAAATTAACAAATATTTGAGGGCAACGAAAACATTAGTAAACCACAAGTTTATTGTTCTTTGGGGAAAATAAAGTACAATAAGCTTTACTTTATTATAAAAAGTTTACATTTAATCTCTTGCAATTATAAAAGATTGTTAATATTTTAGTAATATAAAAAAGAAGAATAAAACATAAGAAAATTTGGATTGATTCTTGGAAAATACACATGCATCTGAGAGCCAAAAAGGCCGCAGTTTTTCTGAAGGACAATGTTGGAAGCTCTGCTAGGCAGGAAAGAAAGTGAATATAATTAAAACTATGGGGAAAAAACAGAAAACCGCTATTGGGAGTAATCCATTACTGGCAAAGAATATAGATTATATCTGCTATTACTCCATGATTTTAACTTTTATGTTTAAATTGACTTTTCTTGCTATTTGGGGATTAATTAAAATTCTTAAAAAAGAAAATCAAAGTTCACTACAAATGCCAAGTATATTCTTAGATCCTAGAAAATGTTTTATATAACCTTACGTAATTCTGATGACAAAATTTCAGCATCTGGTACTTGGGAACACTATCTAATGCCACCAATTCCTTGGACTATACAAGGAATTGAAAAATGCAACTGCTTTAATTATGCTTCACTGGTATCAGGGCCCTTTCATTATTAGATTCCGTCTCCTCAGGGTCTGGCAAATGCCAGATGCTTAATAAAGGTTGGTTGAATGAAAGGTGACTTAAAATTGCAACTTTCGAAGTTGATTATTAAGAGAAATTCTGTCCACTATATTTTCACAGTCTTCTGGAAAAATGAAATGAAAAGGCTACATTATCGTATCAACTATGGCATGATATTTTTTCATTAAAGTTTTTTTATTATTTAATTTAGCAAGTGATTACTTAGTGTTTAACTTTGTAAAGCACACTTATATTTTGAGTGTAAAACCCAGATCATTTAACTGAAAATCATCACTTAGGCCTAATCAATGGGGAGATCGGACTGAAGATGAGAATGACCGTGTTAATGCTCTCGTTGTGCTTGTTTATTTCAGCCTAAACAGCGAACTTCCATTGTGTCTTCCCTGGATTTCCATCGGATGAATCACAACCAGGAATATTTTGAAATCAGCACATCTGCAGGGTGCACAAGCTTCACTGCCAGCCCTCCTGCAAGTCCACCTACCTCTGCTGTGGGAACCACAGAGACCGAGAGCGAGGGGCCCGACCGTGCAGGTAAAGCAGGGCACTCTGTGCAGTATGTTTGCTTTAGGACTGAAACCTTCATGAACCAGAGGAACAAAGGAGTCTGCCCACAGATGGCGTTTTGCTTTTAGTTCCCCTACACGTGTGGTGATGCTGTCGGGGGGCGGACATGTGTTCTCTTTAGGGACATTGATGGCCTTTCAGGTGTTAGATATTGACAATGCTGGTTCAGTGTGATTACAGAAGTAGACAGCCAGGGACCTAGTGCTCTTTTTCCACTGCTGTTACCACTCTCCACACAGTGGGATTATTAGCCAAACAACCTCTGATGCTATCAATAGCTGCTCTGAAGCTGGAGGATACATATCAGTGACATTGGTAAGAATGAGCTGTACAGTCTGGCCTAAGCAGGCTTTAGCCTACTGAAGCCAAGTGAATATGGGAGAGTCATGTAGGGGTGAGGTAAGTTAAGGAATGCAGCAGCATCCACAAGGAAGACATCCTGGTTCCACCCAGTCAGATTCGTGACACGTCCTTCTCTAGGGGCAAGGAGCTAGTAACCGGTATGGCCAAGGGGCGTATGGGAAACAGAAGAATGGGACCTGAAGAATCTTCTCACGTATATCTGACTTACAATATGTATCCAAGCCCAATGCAATATAGAGACGAATCTCTTAGTTTTTCATGTTTTATTTGCAAATCAAGAATTATAGTTTATGGCATACTGGGGTCTTCAATATGTCTGAAGAACAAAGAGAAGGTTCGAGGTTTTACAAGAGACATGTGACGTATTGCTCTCTGAGAACATTCATTGGCACTAGAAGGTTTTGGGAACTGTCAGGTTTTGATTGGTGAGCGACAGCAATGAGTGAAGCTATTCTCAGAGTCCAGCAGGTTGCTTCGGTAGCTGTGAGATGACGCTATTTCAGATGTTGTGGCAGCTTCAGCAACCACATTTGCAGATAATTAATTCTTAGGGCCATGTTTCGGGCCTTGGGTGCTTTTCCCCAGCCTCCGGACTGCTTTAGTTGGGTATGACAAGAATGACAATTCCTGTGATCAACTTTCACAAAAATAAGGTATTTGATTACTCTCATTAAAAAAGACATGGTTCTAAAACCCAGGAAATATCGTTAGTATGAATTTTAGAATCATCAAGTATGCTCTGTGGGTATTCCATGTAATCTTTGTTCAGAGTGAATATGTGGTGTGTGTATGAGTATATATGTGTGCTCATGTACTAATTCAAGTCCTTTAACCTGACTCTACTTTTAAAAGCACTAGCATGAACATTCCAGAAATATAACCACAGGATTTTTCCCCTCTAGAAACAAAGCTAAGGTTTTAAAAACAATGGCTAATAGGAATGGTAAGACTGATATTCTATGGAAGTCATAATCCAACATTTCACGGAAGACAGATATTCTAAAATGTAAGTCAAAGCATCACTGTTCTTTAAAAAAGAGGAAAAAAGCTCACATGGCCTCTCACTGCACTTAGATGAAAATCCAACTCCTTCCCATGGCCCCTGAAGCCTGATTTAGCTTGGTTCCTGACTAGCTCTTGGACTTTGCCTCCAGCAGATTCATCCTGGCCCCCCTGGCCTTCTTTTATGAATGTTCTGACCCTGGGGCTTTGCACTTTGGTTCCTTCTGCCTGCAGTTCTTGTCTCCAGATTTTCACGTGGCTGAGTGTCATTTAGGTTCTGGCTTGAATGCACTTCCTCAGTAGAGGCCTTCCCAGGCCACCCTATTTTAAGGGGAAGCCCTCAGTATAGGAATAATAATAGTAAAGATGCCAAAAGAATAGCAGCAATAGCAAGCAGATACTTCAATAACACCATGTGTCAGGCACTGTTGTATATATTTTACATATATTAACTCAGTTAAACCCCATGACTGTCATGTGAATTAGGCATTATTATTTGCAGGTGAGGAAACGCAGATGCAAATAGGGTAAATAACAAAATGACAGTTCATAAAGACAGAGCTGGTATTCAAATCTGGTGCTGAAGTCCATGTTCCTAACCATATTTTGTACATTACTCTAGTTACTTCTATCAAATCATCCTGTTTGCTTTTTCCATGAACTTACTGACTATATAAAATTACACTGATCCCTTGTCACACTGATCTCTTGTTACTATCTCCTTTCTAGAATGTGAACTCAAAGAGCTGGGTCTCTGGCACAGTGTCACTGTTGCCATCAGACTGCCAGAGTCGGACTCCTGTCTGTGAGACTGAACCTCTCACCTAGCTGTGAGACTTGACCTCTTTATGTGACACGTTTCTTACCTACAGAATTAGATTAACAATGACTCGATTTGGTTAGTTTGCCCTGTTGTGTGGTGACATGCCTGAAGTAATCGGCACAGTGCCCAGCACATAGTAGGTGCACAGTAAATGGTAGGCACTAGTAGCGATGGTGCCTATGATAGTGGCATAACCTTCATCATCTTCATCAGACGTACCTTTTTTTGTACGTCTGCCACGTTCTAGGTGCAGTTTTGTAGGAGAGGAGGAATGGGATGTGATTCGTAAACAAGTAGCATGTGGACCCTGAAAAGGGTTCTGGGCATATAATTATTATTCAAACAATATTTATTTGAATGACTAGTTCTGGAATTAAAATTCTGAAACGGGAGGAATGACAAAGACTTTGATACTTGTACCTTTAGAAACATCTTTCTCGGCTTTTAGTGCGTTAAGTGTTTTTTGGATGATTAAGTTTTTGAATCTTTTCCAGCAATGTCTGAGGTAGATAGAAATATTACTTTTTTCCTTTTTTGTTTTAATTAAAAGCAACAGAAGGTGTAGGTCCAGCCCCAAGGCCCCAGCGCCTTCCCTCCACTCTGACACAAAGGAGAGGATCAGAACACAGATATTCTGCTGCTGCCAGGGCTGCAGGGGCACATTCAAATGTGTGGAGAAATTGTAACCATGAGGATATTTTCAGGGCTGACCTTTAAGTGGAACCGAAATCTAACCTTTCAACAGTTAAAATGGGTTCCAATAGCATGTTACCATGGTTTCCTAATTTAACATATCACCTCCACATTGCATCCACAAGTTTAGAAGAGACTGATATCTAGTAACAGTGTGGAAAGGTAGTGTTGATTTGCTTAACGTTAAAAAATAAAAGCCGGGCTCGGTGGCTCAGCCTGTAATCACGCGCCTTTGGGAGGCTGCGGTGAGTGGATTGCCTGAGCCCGTGGGTTCGAGACCCGCCTGGGCAGCGAGATCTCATCTCTACAATAAATCAAAAAATCAGCCGGGCGTGGTAGCGCATGCCTGTAATTCCAGCTACTTGGAAGGCTGAGGCGGACGGATTGCCGGAGCCCAGCAGGTCGAGGCTGCGGTGGCCGGGAGCGGCCACTGCACTCCAGTCTGGGCGACAGAGTGAGACTCCAACTCAAAAAAAAATAAAAAATAAAATAAAACTTAGCCGGGCTTGGTGGCTCAGCCTGTAATCCCAGCACTTTGGGAGGCCGAGGCAACTGGATTGCCTGAGCCCACGGGTTCGAGACCAGCCTGGGCAACTTGGTGAAACCTTGTCTCTACAATAAATAAATAAAAATAGCCAGGTGTGGTATCACACGCCTATAGTTCTGGCTACTTGGAAGACTGAGGTGGAAGGATCTCTGGAACCCAGCAGGTTAACGCTGGGGTGACTGTGAGTGTGCCACTGCACTCTAGGCTGGGCGACTGAGTGAGACCCTACTCAAATAAAATAAAAAATAAAATGATTTTTTTGTAGTTGTGATCAAAGTAGTAAGTACCCCGTGAAAAATAAAACTTTTAAATTAGTCATTTGTCTACTTGAAAAAGTATTATTTTATTATCTTACAAATAGATAATTTGTTATGTTTAAGAACCTTTATATAAAGACACTGACACATTGTATGTATTAAAAGAAAATGAGTTCAAGAGTCAGTTTCCTCACTGATTTTTTTCATCAAATCACTTAATTTTTCTGATCTTCAGAAAGTCTTCTCTGAAAGGAGAAGTAATATCTACTCTTTGGATATTTATAGTCATAGTGAGTTTATGTGACTACATTTTGTAAACTATGACAACTAATATTCTTCTTTAATATTATCAAAGTTATTATTTAATGAAATTTTTCTTCTTTAATATTATTATTATTTGAAACCTATAGTAATTTTTCTGGGGGGGTGGTCGAGGTCTCATTCTGCCGCACAGGTTGGAGTGCAGTAGCATGATCACAGCTCACCACAGCCTCAACCTCCTGTACTCAGGTGATCCTTCCACTTCAGCCTCCCAGGTAGCTGGAAGGTGCATGCCACCACCTCTGACTAATTTTTAAAAATATTTTGTAGAGAGGAGGTCTCACTATGTTGCCTAGGCTGGTCTCAAACTCGGGCTCAACCAATCCTCCATGGCCTCCCAAAGTGCTGGGATTATAGGCATAAGCCACTGCTCCCGGCCTGAAACCTATGGTAGTTTTAAGACAGAAGAGCCTATTGTAAGTCTGTGCTTATGCCAAGGTAGCGAAGCTTTTCTTGGTTTAGAAGTATAATTTAAATTAACTGATTAGTCTACATTTCATTGTGTAAATGGTTTCATGCACAGAAAATTAATCTTGACAAAAAATGGCATTTAGCTGAACAAAGACTAATACACTTTCAAAAATGAATTGTGTGCTGCAGAACTCTTTAAAGTGAACCAATGACTTTATTATAACAGAGCCATTTAAAAAGTAGCTTGAATTATGATTAAAGTTTTTACTTATTAATCATCCAAAAAAAGAGGTTGCTAGAGGGGAATATTATTGGTGTTAGGACAATCTGGAGAATGATGTAAACAAATTTGCATTTAACTAGAAAGATCACTTTAGTATTAAGATGCAGTAGGTAGACTGGAGGCAAGGTGAACTGGAGATAGGGAGAAGCAGTAGCACCAGCAAGCGAAAAAGTAAATGGACTTGAGAGCTACCAGGAAAGAGCACTTTGCGGGCCATCGGATTTCCTGCGGGTGCAAAGGTGGAGAGTAGCTCAAGAAGGGCCTAAAGCTTCTGGCTTAAGGAGATGAGTGGAATCTGGATGCTGGGCCTTGAAATGTGGAATATTTGCAGGTGAGAAGGTGGGGCTGGGGCGGGTCGTGTAAGGCCTGATAGGCCATTTAAGGACTTTGGCTTTCACTTAACGTGGTTTCACCCAGAGGCAACTCAAGTCTTTCAAAAGAAGAGTCCCACGATCTGACTCCTCTTTTACGAGGACTCCTCCGCTACAGTGTTGAGAGTGGCCTGGGGAGAGGTGCATCAAAGGGGCAGCAGTGGGGGTGGAGATGTGGGGAGCTGGACGTCTTGTGAAGGCAGACACGGTGGGATTTCATGGTGGAGGACGTGCGGTGTGTGAGAAGAAGAGGAAAGCCAAGATTTTTCAGCAACACCCAGATTTTTCTCCTGAACAAATGTAAGAATGACATGTAGCAGAGCAGGTCTGGTAAACAAGAAGAAATGCCAGGAGTTAATTTTAAGTCCCAGATGCCTGTAAAGCTGTATGAATAGAGGCATTGAGCAGACAGCAGAAGGTCTGGTCTGAAGACATAAATGTGGGCATCATTAAATGAATGACTTGGAGTGAGTGTAAGTAAAGGAGCAAAACTCCAGCAAAGGAGATGGAAGAAGCAGCCTGTGGGGGAGGAAGCCTTCTGCTGAGTGTCGTGTTCTGGAGTCAGGTGAAGAAACGCGTTAAGAAGGAAGGAGTGGAGTGATCAGCTCTGTCAGATGTAGGGGGTAAACTGAGTGGGACGAGGACCAAGTTAGAATTGACTCATGGATTTAACCATGTGGGTGGTGCAGTTGGGTTGGAATTGATGTGGCAAAAGCCTGACATAGTGGGTTTAAGGAAGAATGGGAGAAGACTCAGA
Source organism: Cephalopachus bancanus (assembly GCA_027257055.1). NCBI lineage: Eukaryota > Metazoa > Chordata > Mammalia > Primates > Tarsiidae > Cephalopachus > Cephalopachus bancanus. The sequence continues at coordinate 2,651,600 of JAPVLO010000090.1, forward strand.
GAGCAAGTGTAGACTATCCTTTCAAGGATTTTTTCAAAGGGGAACTTCAAAGCTGTGGTGAAGGAGAAGAAAGAAGGGTTGGTTTCTATGAACCCGGAAACAGTGGAGAGACGGTTTCCGAAGGGAGCATGGGCAGTAAGTGAGGTGTTTCAGTCGTGGGTGCAATAAAGTGGAAAGAGCAGTTCAGCTGAGAAGGAAGATGGAGGAGGAAGTGTACTGTCGGGAAAGAGAGGAGAGTGTGAAATCATTGGCTAGGAGAAAGAGAATGGACAGAGAAGGCATGGTGTGATCGTCTGGCAGTACTGAAGGCCCATTTGGGCTTTGTGTTCATGAATTTAAAGTTGAACTGAGCCTGGGCATAGTGACTTACCCCTGTAAAGCACTTTGGGAGACTGAGGCAGGAGGATTGCTTGAGTTCAGGGGTTCGAGACCAATCTGGACATCATCTCCACAAAAAAAATTCAAAAGTTTAGCTAGGTGTGGTGACATGCAACTGTAGTCCCAGCTACTTGGCAGGTTGAGATGGAAGGATCACCCGCACCCAGGAGGTCAAGGCTGCAGTGAGCCGTGGCTGTGCCAGTGCATTCCAGCCTGGGTGACAGAGTGAGACCCTGACTTGAATGAATGAATGAATGAATGGATGAAGTGACTTAGATTAGCCAACATGGGTCTATGTTCTTCTCCAGCCCCGGTCAGCTGGAGGATGCAGGTACAGAGTGTTTGGAGAGTTGAATTTTGCATAGTTTTTGACTTTGCAAAATGGGTCTTTTGAGATGATTGAAGAGCAAGGAAATAGGAGTGCAAGGAAGTGTCATATTGGACCACAGAGTTCAAGATGGAGAAGGGGGAGAAAGAGGCAGGATCGCAGGGCTAGAGATTGCAGTGGGGTCAAAGGATTACTGGAGTCAAGGTCTTAAAGAAGAGGGCTGGGACGGGAGGTAGAGGCAGAGAGCGGGACACACATGAAACCCGGAAGGATTATGATTGCTGGGAAGCACAAAGCCTTGGGGCCATAAGAGCGAACAGCTGAGTCAGCTTCCCTAACAAAATAGCCTCAAATATTGTGATTAAGTCAGTACAGCAGTTTCCTGGAAGACATAGTTGATATAAAGAACCATATTTACTTCTTCATGGGTCTCCACTTATAACATTTAGATTCATCTTTCCAATTGTTTAACAGTTTACGGTATAGATCACTTTTACTTGAGTTCACTTCTGCACTTTGTCCTACTCGCCCTCGAGGTGTCAAGACCTTGTGTTGTCCTCTGTCTGCCAAGTCCTCTGAGATAGGTATTGCATTCATGTCTGCTCCCTGAGGGTCTTCTCTGCTCTAGACTGCCACGCCTCTCAATCTCATATGGAAGGTCTGAATGACTTGAGAGCCTCTCTGCCAAGGTGTTTCGATCTCTTGGATGCCCTTAATGGTTTCCAATGCGTTCTTCCTCAGGCAACAGTTTTTTCTTTAAGAATATAGGTGGTGAGAAGTGGTGGAATTCTGGATCTCTCTTGAAGGTAGAGCACATATTTTTTTTAACGGGTTAGATGTTGGACATGAGAAATGAGAAATAAAAGGGACTAAAGATGTGATTCAAGAATTTTGGGCCCTTTTGACCCTTGGAAGGATGAAGCTGAGATTAATGGATGTGAAGAAGCTCACTTCTGAACATTTTAATTTGAAACGCTGTGGGATCTCTAAGTAGGTATGTTGAGTAGGTAGTTGAGACAATGATCATCCAGTGGGGTAGGGGAAGGTGGGAGGAGGCCACGGGGTATTTCGGTGTTTATCAAAAGTAAAGAGTGTCAGTTTTAAAAGACTGAAAAGCAGTGCCTTAGCCTGCAGTGAGTGACTTTGTGGATTCCTGGGCTTGGGCTTGAGAGACCCTCTCAGGAGCCCGTCTGTGGCCTTCCTGCCATCTGGAGGCCAGAGCCTTCCTCTCCTGCCTGAGTCCGGTGACTGCTGTGACACCATGTCTCAGCTTTAGGAGGCCTAGCTCCAGTCCTGTGAATTGATTAGAAGGAAGGCCTTCGTTTGCCTTTCTTGGCTGATTCTGATCAGCAGGGGACAGGAAACCGAGAATCACCAGTAATGACAGATGCTCCCTGTGTTTGCAGAAAGTTGTGTCCAAAAGGTTCTTTCTATGTGAGGAATGTTACGGGTTAGCACCTTCTCAGGGGACCAGCTAAGCAAGTCAACTGCCCTTGGTAACTATCTCTGGTTTTGTTAGCAGTTTCAAACCACCACCTCCTGCTGGAGAAGGCTGATAGGAGGGGAAAATCCAAAAAGAGTAAAGTGAAAATGGGAGAAATAACAAAAACAAAAGCCTGTGAGTGCTAAGCAGGATGCAATGCTTTTCTGCAAAGGAGAAGAAACATTAGCAGGCTCTAAAGTTGGAGTGAACCTCCCCTGCTGATCAGAGACAGCCAAGAAAGGCAAACGAAGGCCTTCCTTCTAATTAGTTCACAGACTGAAGCTAGGCCTCCTAAAGCTGAGACATCGTGTCACAGCAGCCACTGGGAGAAGAGGGAGGCTCTGGCCTCCAGGTGGCAGGAAGGCCACAGATGGGCTCCTGAGATGGTCTCTCGGCCCAAACCAAGATTCAGGGTAAGTTGGTATGGAGAAAATGAGCATTGGTGAGAATGATATGTGATTAGATCTTTGGGACTTGTGTTCTTAAAAATATAGATTTTTAAAAATTAGTTGAATTATTGATTGTTAAATTCAGAACTTTAAGTAGACCAGGATTTGAGGTACCCAAGAGGAAAGTACCTTATGCCATATGCTGTATATGTACATAATGTTAAAGTATATTCTTATCAGCTCTTGATAAATCATGAAGCACCTCCTTTGCACTTTCCTTTTTCTTATTTGCCCTCTGATGTCACGTGACTTCCTTCCAGTGCCTTTGTGACAAATTACACATCAGGTGAAGGAAAAGATATAGGTTACTAGATTCTTGGCAAAGAAAGCAAAGTTGGCTGTTTTTCAGTTCTTATGTTTATGAAAAATATATAATTAGATAATGTGGTACTGTAAGTTAGTACATGGGAACATGTTGTTTCTAATGAAATTGGTTGACGTAAGACTATTGGTTTATCTGGGCAATATCAAGTAAAAATTCTTACTCATTATGTGCCATTACAAGAAAGTCCAGGGTACTATGAGAATATCTCGGAGGGTGATCAACCTCATCCCAGTAAAGAGTGGCATTCTGAAAGTCAAAGAAGAATTGACTAGGTGGGAAGGGAAGGCTATTCTTAAGGAAGACATAGGATATGGGGGAAAAAAATCCCTGTGGTAGAAATTAGCATGAAACTATAGGTCAGAGAGAAAGGATGGAACTGGCAGAGTTGAGGCTAGAGAGGGAGTAAAGGCCCATCACACAGGGCCTTGGGAGCCGCTCTTGGGTTCTGGTCTTCTCCAAGCACAGAGAGAACTCATTGACAGGTGTGTTGAGTGGAAAGCAATGATCCGATTTGCATTTTTCTGCCTGATGCTCCTATATTCTCTATGAACTAGAAGCAAGTTTATCCTTAGAGAGTAAGCAGAGAAGACAAAGATCAGATATTTGAGAGGAGTGGAGGAAGTTTGAGTTTGCTTTCGTTCAAACTCCTGCTAGGTGAATGGATAGTACATAGGGCCCAAGGGCCGCGTAGGAGAAGGAATGGCAGGGTGTGGGTCTCCCACCCAGTGTCCATATGGCCTGCTGGTGATGTGTTAGGTCAAGACCCTTCTGGCCAAAGCCTGGGCTCTTTTGGGCTGGCTCACCTCTGGCTGCCTCTCCCTGGCCAAGCAGCCCCTCTGAGTCTGCCGGGGCTGCCAGCTATCCTTCCTGGCCTTTGCAATAGTCCCCTTTCTGCTCATCAGACTGGCCTTGGAGCCCACTTGGCTTCAGCCCCCTCTGGAGGCACAGGAACTCTTGGGTCTCATTCATAATGAAGCTGAGAAAAATTCATCTTCAAGATCTTGCTAGTTCTTACCACACGAAACTATCAAGTTTAGTAGGATATGGCCGTGTTCAGAATCTGGATGGGATTTGGAACCGCTTCTCTTTTGTTCTTCCAATTCTTATTTATTATGCTATGTCTCTCAGGGCCGAAACATAGAAAAGTCCAAGACACATACGTGGAACTGTTTCCCATCCTCCCTGTCTCAGCCAAAGGAGTGTGCAAAATTCTTCAGAAGCCAGTCTGTCCTTCCTCACCTGGGCTGGTCTTTCTGTTTGCGCCGTTGTTCTTCAGGCCTAATTCTGATTGTCCTAAAGCAGGGACCTCATTTCCAGGCCTGCTGACTTGCTAACCCACCCTGTCTACTGAGGGCATCAAGTCTCCAGGCCAGCCCGAGGAGTGGGGAGATTCCCGGGGAACACCATGGAAGGGTGGAAATAGTCCATTTCTTCTTGGAAAAATACTATTCCTATCACATTAAGCCAATGCCACTAAATGAAAAATATACAAACACCACATATGCTTAATTAACATAGCTTCATATATGCTTAATAAGGGTAGCCGTGACATTTTTAAAATTTCTGTTACTGCTAAAGGTCATGGCAGCAAGCGGAGCCTGGACTCTAAGAATTCAGTAAAAATTGCTGAGCAGCAGGTGCTGAGTCCAGCCCAGCACCAGAATCTTAAGTCCTCAAAATTGCTTGGAACAAGCAGGTTAGCCTGCGTGAGCCGGGTTCAGACTTCCGGGCGCTCTGTGCCCCAGTTTCGTGTGTTCTAGGGTGGAGGGCAGCAGAAGATGGAAGCTATGTCACTGCTGGAGAGAGGCAGACAAGTGCCAATCCATCCAAAATCACAGCGGAGAAAGTTTCAGAGAGGTTTGTGTTGAAATCTGATTTAATCTTTTATTAACTCCATTTTTTTTCTTGTTTTTACCTTCTATTAATGCATGTGAAAATATAACTGCTTTGTTAGGTGAAATTTTCTTTGAGATTTAAATTCATCGCCACGCATTTTCTTCTAGTTGTCTTGTCTACTTTAGTTTACTTGATGGTTTTTCTCTACCAGACTGTTTATATCTCTTGAAAAATCTCTTTGATCATAAGTTGTATTTGTGTGATATATGTATGATCATCATAGTTAAAACCGTGGGAGAAAAGCTGACAGTACTTTTAAATTCTTTTGAAAAGGAGGGAAATTTTTTTTGTATTTCCAGGTCTGTGCTGTGGAGAAATCCCCTCCCTAGCCTCAGCCAAGAACAGTTTTCTAGACTGCTGGACCTTTCTCTCTGTTGACATCTTCAGTCTGTAATCTCCTTTTGGGAGAACGTTCTCCCTTTTGTTCTCAGCTCCTGTCTGTGTAGGCTGGTGCCTGTGGTTTACCTGGGCCCTGGTGCTGGAACTCAGCCTTCCTTTTAGGAGTCGTGCCCTAGTGAACCTGCTGTGGCACACCCTGTTTCAGATTTTCCCCGAAAACTTCCTGCCTATCTGGGGGACCAGTTGTCTCTGCCTATCTAGCTCTAGATGCCAACGACCTCAACTCTGCAAACCTGTGGCCGGCTGAAGTCCACAAAGGCCTGGCGACTGTTGCTGCCTGTGCCCGTCCTCCTTCTGAATGCAGGCAGGGCCTGTCACTCACTGTCAGCGTATGGTAGAGGTGATGAATTGTAAGTCCCACAGTTATGATATATTTCAGGGCAAGAGTGAGTATAGTCCTTAAGATCTCTTATCATCAACTTGAAGATCCCTAATCATCATTACACATATGTGGTTTTATGTATTTTTCATTTAGTGGCATTGGCTTAATGTGATAGGGATAGTATTTTTCCAAGAAGAAACGGATGTATTTCCACCCTTCCATGGTGTTCCCCTGGGCATGTCCCCTCCCCAAGGGCTGGACTGGAGACTTGATGCCCTCAGTAGGACAAAGTGGGTTAGCAAGTCAGCAGGCCTGAAAATGAGACTCCTGCTTTTGATGATTTCTAATCATCAAAAGAGACATTATTCTTAGTGGGCCTGAGCTGGCCAGGTGGTTCCTTAAATGGGATCCTAGAGGTTAGCAACTTGAAGCAGCAGAATCTCTCTCTCCATTGCTGACTTTGGAGAAGGAAACCACATAAGCTCTCCAGCTGTAAGGAAGCAAATTTGATCAACAGCATGTGAGCTTGGAGGAAGACCCTGAGCCTCAGATGAGACCGCAGTCCTGGCCTGGAAAAAGTGTTGATCTAGACCTGAATAAAGTGTTGATGCCTCATACCTAGACATCCCACCTCCAAGACCTGGCTGTTTCCCAAAACCAAGAATACGTCTGATCATGCCATTCCCCCGTCACTTAAGAATCTTTATGTGGTGAATAGACACTTCTCAAAAGAAGATATACGGGCAGCCAACAGACACATGAAAAAGTGCTCAGCCTCACTCATCATTAGAGAAATACAAGTCAAAACCACTTTGAGATACCACCTAACCCCTGTAAGAATGGCCATCATTAAGAAAACAAACAACAACAGATGCTGGCGAGGTTGTGCAGAAAAAGGAACACTTCTACACTGCTGGTGGGAATGCAGACTAGTACAACCTCTTTGGAAGACAGTGTGGCGATTTCTGAAGGGGCTAGAAATTAACCTTCCAAATGACCCAGTAATTCCCCTGTTGGGAATATACCCGGAGGAATTCAAATCATTCTACAAAAAAGAGATACCTGCATAAGTATGTTGTAGCAGCTCTATTCACAATAGCAAAAATATGGAACCAACCATGTTGCCCATCGAAACTGGACTGGATTAAAAAAATGTGATACATATGCACAATGGAATATTATGCAGCCAAAAAAGGACAAATATATGGATTTTGCAGCAACTTGGATGGATTTGGAGTCGCTCATACTCAGATTTATCACAGAAACAAAGAACTGAGCTCCATATGTTCTCACTCATAAGGTGACCTTGAACAATTACAATGCTATAAGAAAGTGATTGGCAGTAAGGGGAAACTGCTAGGGGAGGGAGGGGCATACCTCATCAACAGAGGTACCTGCATGATCAATGTTTGTATACCTAACACTGAATTGTACCCCACATCTTTATAATAAATAAATAAATTTTTTAAAAAAAGAATCTTTATGTGAGAATGTCCAACTGCCTTTAAGCATTCCTTACACAATCCTTGATAAGTTGGGTCTAATCTTCTGTTCACCTCTGTCCAAGTATATCATATACTCCTAAGCACATTGTTCTTAGATTCATAGCTCCTTGATTTATAGAGAAGTCTTCCATTGGGTTGGAATTCCTTCCTATCTAAACTGCCTCGTAAACGTTGTTTCTTGTATGAAATTTGGGCTGTTAAAACAAATGACCATAAACTGAGTAGCTTATAAGCAACAAAAATCTATTTTGCACAGTTTCGGAGCCTGGAAAGGCCTCAAGACACCAGAAGACTTGGTGTCTGTTGTATGCCGGCTTTCTGGTTCACAGATGGAGGATTCTTGCTGTGCCTTCCCAGGGTAGAAGGGGCGAATGAAGGAGCTCCCAGACTTCTTTTATAAGGGCACTAATCCCATGAGGGCAGGGCCCTCATGACTTGTTCCATCTCCCAAAAGCCCCACCTCCTCATCACATCAATTTGGGGGTTAGGATGTCAGCATGTGAATTTTGGAGGATGCAAACAGCATCAAGTCCTCAGCACTAACCACCTTTGTGACGCTTGTTTAACTCCACCAGTCCTTGCACCCATGTGCCCCCTAGTGTTCTTCACATGCCTCTGCGGTGGTATATTCTACACAAAAGTATTTACCTATCTGTGAGCTCCTTAAATGCAGGGACCCTGTCTCAAATAAGACATATCCCCAATACATTGCATGATGACTGATTTATAATAGAGACTCAGAAAATGTAAATAATCAAAGAACTGAATGAATATTTGCTTTGTTGAAATTTTACCACTTACAATGTGACTGCTATTTCTGAGTAGTAAGGCAGGATCAGCTTTTAACTTAACTGCATTGCTTTCTTTGGCACCATGGAGCCTACCTTTCACTGGCTATTTTGTAAAAAGCCTTAGAGAGAGATGTCATTTTTAATGTAAATTTTTGTTATGTAACTGATCTGATTTTACAGATGAAAAGATTGCAGTTATTTACATTGGGAGGATACTCAGTTTTCTCCGACAATTATGAAGTAGTCAGTTCAGCATTTCCAAAATCATTAATATCACTCTCGTAAACAATGTATCTACTAATGGGCACTCATTTGAATTTTTAAAAACTTTAGTTTTACCTGTTTTTATACAAGGTCAAAGCAAAGCACAGTATGGCTTTTTTTTTTTTTTTCTTTCCCAGAATTGACTTTTTCTTCACTGCTGATTTTGTTGCTTTCTGCATTAGCCATGTATGAGGTTGGTAAATATCGTAATAGGAACTGGAAGCTTGAAGAGACTGAAGACCTTTCTACATGCCAGTGATGATTAGAATCCATTGTAGAGAATGAACATCACCAACAGAGAATTCTAAACTCTGACAAGCGGTTTGCAGGATCTAGAGTGAAGTTTCGCTTATATGGAAAGTTGGGTTTTCCGTAGCATTGTTCTCCTTACTTAGAAAAACTAATAGAGTGTGTTGGGATGGCAAATATGCCACAAAGAATCAACATTTATTCCAGTGTCGAAGATGTAATTTTTGTATTATCCAGCATGTTGGATCTGAGTCAGATCTATTGTATGTCTGTGTACTCTCTATTAGCACAGATGTCTGGGTCTCTTTTATTAACTCAGATAATCAAGACTTGACTATAGAAGGCTAGTAATAGATTTCAGATTTCCTTCTGGATAGCACATACACACATGTGAAAGGAAGCGTTATTAACTAAACAAATCTCTCCATGCCTAGTGATTAGCATTTTGACAAGCTGTTGTCTTAGATGAGCAGTTTAAATTGTACATTATGTAACTTCAAAGTATTTTTTATATTTCTTGCTGATCTGAGTACTAAGTGAATAGTCCCTATTTTCATTTAAATTTGAAAGAAAGCTTCCACTGTATTTTTCCTTAGCACATTTCCTAGGCCACGGGTGTGCTGTAGGCCATCAATATACAGCTGGATTTTATTGCTATTATTAGTTATAATTTTCTATAACAAGGTAATGTTGTAACAAATAGCATGTCAGGCTCTTCAGGCTAAGTAGTTGCTATTTACTAACAACATGTTTGCTCCCTGAAGTTGCCATGTAGGAAACTAAAACTGGAATATCAAATTCTAAGTGAACTGAGTCATTTACCCATACCTCCCGTTTGACATATTTCCTTTCAGGTGCTTTACTTGCACCTTAAAATTTATCTTTAATATATTTACCTGAAGCCAAACCTCTCTTACTGGATAAGAGCTGATATCATATGTGCATAATACTGTCTTGGCAATCTCAATTATACCTTGGTTTTAAATAAAATATGAAACTATAAACATGAAATAAAAATTAGTTATGTTATAAAATTTACTGGAAGTGCCAGATAAAGTTTCTTCATTTAACAATTACTCTTTTAGTACTTGTAACATGTTAATATCCATGCAAGATACTGCAGCTATAAGAAGGGGGACCCCAAAACACCCAGAATTACCTTTCGGAGGGGAGGGCAGGCCCCTTGTAGTACACTTAGAATTTGTTCCTCCGGTTCAAATGGTCAACCCAAATTTTCATCTGAAAGTTCTGAAAAGGCCGCATCACGATTTGCAGACGAAACGTGCTGAGTTGCGGTCAACAGGCGACTGGCTTTTCCACCCCCACAACCCGCCTGCCACACCGCGCTGAGTGTTCAGCAGATTTGATCCAAAACAGCATGACTCCCGTGCCCCACGCTCCCTATTGACCCCATCTTGCTCCAAGTGGTTTTGTTTGTTTGTTTGTTTGTTTGTTTCCCCAGACGTAAAACATCCTCAAAGGGAAACATTTTGCCAATGTGGAAAGAGGTGAAACAAAAAATGGCAGAAGCACTAAAAGGCATCAAAATTGATGAGATCAGAACTGTTTTGAGCAGTGAAAAAAGTGTCTCAGTAGGTGTATTGCGTCAAATGGAGAGTACTTTCAAGGTGACTGAAGTATAAACATGTAAGAAAAGTTTTTAAAACTTTTAAATCTTTTATTTTAAAAATGTGAGGTACAGTTCAGGATTAGGTATACAAATGTTTATTATGCAGGTACCCTTGTTGATTAGGTGTGTCCCCCTTCCCTTGTCAGTTTTCCTCAACTGCCCATCCCACCCTCCCCCCTCCCCTGGCAATTTCCCACTACTACCAATCCCTTTCTTCCAGTATTACGATAATTGTTCAAGGTCCGCTTATGAGTGAGAACATATGGTACTCTGTTCTTTGTTTCTCTGATAGATCACTGAGTATGATAGACTCTAAATCCATCCAAGTTGCTGTAAAGTCCATATGTTTGTCCTTCTTTATGGCTACATAATACTCCATTGTGTATATATACCACATTTTTCTTCCTGTCCAACTTCTTCCATGGCAGCATGGTTGGTTCCATGTTTTCGTTATTGTGAATAAGTAACCATTTTTAAATAAATAAATTCTGAAGTTTTGGGACCCCCCCCCTTGTAATAATGGCAAGACATGCTCCTTTTCCCATTGTGGTAAACAAATGATGTTAGTATATTCAGTATAGTATGAACCCAGAGCTAGGTGCATATTCATCTGTCTGGGAGTCAGAAATAGTTTCACAGAATGAGTGTATGTCCTAGGAACTGAAGCATTAGTCAGATGGATATTGAAAGAACATGGCGAGGAAGAGAGGGGACATAGCCTTTGGAGCCAGAGGATTTCAGACTCACGTCCTGGTTTTGCCACTTACTGTGAGCTTTGGGTAGATGATAATCTTTTTATTTTTTTAGGATAACATAGATGGCAGCACCTGGCACAAACTTTGTGCATAGAAGCCTCTCAATACGCGTTAGCTGTCCTCGCTTTTGTTGAGCCTCAGGACGACCTTGAAGGTAGACAGGAAAGAGAGTGTTAACATCTTAAAGGTGAATAAAATAGACTCGTGATGGTTAGGAAACACAGCCTGTAAGGCCACACAGCTGGTAAGTTAGTGGCAAACCTTGGACTAGAATTCTTTCCATTGTGCTGCAGAAGGATTCCAGCTTTTTCCATTCCTGTCATTGTCCAGTCATAAATGTTTCTTGAGCACATAATAAGTGTCAGACACATGACTGTACACAGATGCCACTGTGGGGCACAAACAAAACTCTGCTTTCCTCAAGCTGAGAGTTCATCAGGGAAGACTGACTATCCCAGCAATTTTGAGAAATCCTAGTAAGGGTTCTGCAAAGGCACACTTGGGGTCACATGTGGCAAGAGAACTTATTGCTAGTAAGGGGGTCTGCAAAGTCCTGTGAGGGGAAGTGATATTTTGTCAAGAGTGAGCGGGAGTGATATGGGCAGAGAGGATGGAAGACTGGTCCAAGCAGTGGGAGGTCTGGCAAAGATGGAAATGAGCACGTGTGTTCAAAGAACTGACATGGGTCAGAAGAACGGGATCAGACCGTGCGAGTCAAAGAAGGGTGAGAAGTGACTCTGCAGAGCCTGGCGGAGGCCAGGTTGTAGGGGGCTCCATACGCCATTTTAGAGTCTGGATCTGATTCTATGACAAAGTGTGCTGCATTTTCTGCGCTGCATAGAAGGCCTGACCACAGGGCAAATCGGGTTGAAATCTGACTCTTTTCTGCTTATCCCAGAGTGAGGGGTAGTTCCCTGTTTTCAGATTTCAACAAGGACTAACAGAGGCTTGTGGTGGCTGCAGCATGGTATCCGATGTTCATGGTTTCCGTGTCCACACCAGCTGTGTTGGGCAGCCTCCTCTAGAGGGGCAAGACAGGGCGAGACCGATTTGGGGTGTGGGGCAGTGGCAGCTTAGCTCAGAATGGGAAGGAGAGAAGTGAGATGGCTATAGTGTAGAACTTACAAGACTTTTGCTTGACTGTAGAAGCCAGAGGAAGGGGTGGGAGAGGCCAGGGCTGCTGCTCACTCTCCTGGCTGGAGCAGGAAACTGCAGCGGCCTCAGGGTGACGTCTAAGACAATAATATTGAGAAAAAGCTGCTGTCATTGTTCAGGTGAAGGTGTCAAAATCAGGTGGGACAGAGGACACAACAAAAGCATTTAAAGGTCCTTTGGGGCCAGCAGGCATGATATTACACTTAACACTCGAAAAACTGCACCCCTTTGATATGTTCACTTTACTTCTTAGGCCTCTGTATATTTCCATCTGACCAAATTTGTTCCACAGGGACATTAATCGTTACCTGGCTTCAGTTTTAACCCAAAAGGTGGGGGAGCCATAATTATGGAGAAGATTGTGCATGTGGGCACCTGATTCATATCCCTGGGTGGCACTGTTACTCACCCCCATTAAAGCAGTTTTGCTTTGCGATGCCTGATGCCCTGTGGGTTTTGAATTTTCTCTGCCCTGGATGTGAACAATAAGATAAGTTTCTCTCATGGGTCATTCACTGCTCTGCCTCTCTACTATGAGTCAGATGTTTTGCATTTCAAAACATTATTCTGCCTACAATTTCCCTCTTTATAAATTATGCAGAAAACTTCTACCAACAACAGATTCTCATTTACTGACTTTTAGATGTATGTCTGTAAAACATGTTCTAATTGTTTTGCCATAATTCAGTGAGCGGTTTTATGGCCAACGGTAATTAGAATGCGGTACTCTTTTATTTGTTTTATCATCATTGTCTAAACATCAAGGTGCCTCGGTAGATAAGAGCATAATCATCGGTTAAGTATCTCCAAATAGTGGTTAGGTCACGTGAAAGGCCTTCTTGGCCCTCTGTCTGCCTCTAGTTGCCATTGGTTTTCCCCCCTTTCACGTTTAACCTCCTAGAAAGAGCTGTCTACACTTCCTGGACATACTTTTGCATCCTCAGTCATTCCCCCCAGATTACTCCACTGTTGCCTTAACTCTCCTCAGACAGGTCACCAGAACTGTGTCTTCCTAAATACGGCGGACAGAGTCTTTGTCCTGGTCAACTGGCAGCACTCAGTCCTTGGGACCCTCTGCACGTGCCACATGCGTGACACCTCGCCCTCCTCCTCTCTAGTCACCTTGGTCTCCCCTCTTGGGCCCCTCTGTCTGCCCGCTCCTAAAACATTCTCCAGGGCTCTAGATGGGTCTCCTCTTCTCATTCTACATATTGCTCCTGGATGATCTCAGCCACTTATATGAATGTATTGCTCAATCATGCGCTGATATTCCCCGAAGGTTTATCTTCCACCGAAGCTGGAGTTCCAAATCGCTGTGTTTGTCTTTCTTTTTGGCCATCCTGCTTAGCTGTTCCACAGGTACTTCAGCGTCAACACATCTGTATTAGTTTCCCAAGGATGCCACAGAAAAGTACATCCAGGTGGCTTGATACATTAGTAATGTATTCTCTCACATTCTCTTACAGTTCTGGCTCCTAGAAGCCTGAAATGAAGATGTCAGCAGGACCACGCTCCCTCTGAAGGCTCTAGGAAAGAGCCCTTCCTTCCTCTTCCAGCATCCTGGTGTTCCTTGGCTTGTAGCGGCATAACCCCAGCCTTCATCGGTCTTCTCATGACTTTCTTCTTTAGGTCTCTGTTCTCTCCCCCATTTTTTTTTTTTAACAAGGATTCCAGTCATTGGATTTGGAGTCCACCCTTGTTTATGAGTTTTGTTTTTATTGTATATTAATGAGCTTTATGATTACAGAGATTATGACTTCCTAGTGGAATTTCTAGTGTCAGTAGATAAACTATTGCCTGATAAATACTTATTGTACAGAATGAGGAAGGAAAGATGGAAGGAAGGGAGGTTGGAAAGGAGGGAGGAAATTAACTAGATTAATCTGAAAAATTGATAAAGTCAAAATAAGTTTAGGTTTTAGCTAGTCAATGTACTAACAAAATATATTACAATCAGTAAATCTTATTTTAAGCCAATAAAAACCTTCCTTTAGATTCCAGCAAAAGCCCATGGTTCCCATGGATGCCAGAAAATACAATTGTTTCCTACTGCCTATTTCATAACTTACTCTTTCTACCCTTCTTTATTAATAAAAAAAAATTTCTGCCTTTGTTGATGCCACAGGATATGATATTGTCTCCTAAGTATTTTCAAAAAGGACAAAAAATTTAAGCAATTAGAAGAATTCTATTTAAAAAAAGAAAATCAATTTACAAGAAAAGCTGTACCCTAACAAAATTTTTCTTCTAGATGCCAGCCTGAAAGAATAAAAGAAAGCATCATTTGTAATTTATATCTGCTTATTTTTGTAAAACATTCAGGCCATCCTTCAACTATATCTAGTGGAAGCTCTGATTGAGTATTTAGGCAACCAGGTAATTAAAAGGAACCAGACATGCAGGGTCGTATCTTCTTTGCCTATATTAATTAATTCTCCCATGAGAGGATTGTGGTCAACCCCTGTGCTTATAATTATTGAAAATGCCCCTGGTTCAATGGAATCAGACCACGTCATACACACACTGATGACAGGAAAAGTGGAAGTCCTCATTTTCCCCTGGCATTCATTATGTAGACAAATAAGGATTACTCCAGGAAGTTAGTTGTATTCTTTACAAGAAGGCAAGTAAGTCCTCAAAAGAAATTCTAAGGCACGGTATTTTGCTCTACTTTGCGTTAGTGCTATTTGATGGTATTACATTCGTAGAACTTTCAGAACACATAATTATAATTCACTAATTAAACAGAAAAAGTCAAGCAAATTAGATGTAGTTAGGAAAATGTCTTAGCATAACCCAGTCATCCTGACTAGACTTATTGTCATTAAATTATCCTAAGTAGACACTACCTCTCACAGCTTAGTATTTATTCTTCTTTTATTTTTAGTTCCTTTTGACAAATGGCAGAAGATTCTAGCTTTGGTGTATTATGTGGGGACTTTAGGTGCTTACGTAACCACTCCTAAAGCCTTATTAGCAATTTTATCCACTCAACAGGATTCATTTTTAAACTCCCAGTGATTTTAGAGTAGTTAAAGCAGTTTCCTTCATTTCAGCAAGGAAAGCTGCCATTGTCAGTCACATATGTATAGGCAAATCATACCTGTTTTGACCAAGGAGTGTTGTGAATGTTTTGCATGTGCTAATTAATTGAGTCCTCACAACAACCCCAGGCAGCATAGTTGTTCTCTCTGAGGCCCAGATGGGGACCTGAAGCACTCAGCACTTCCCTGGCTTGCCCACATCCCTGCATTCTGACTCAGGGCCTGTGCTTTGACCACCACAGTCTCCTGCCTGTCAATACTCTTATCATACCATGTGTGTCATACACGTAATATGCTTTATAACATGCCACGTTTGTTTGTTAGGATGGTGATTCATTCACACACACTTGATCCTTTATTTTGCAATCCTTAGACTGTAAGTAGATCTAGAAAACTTAACCTTCTCTTTATCTGATTAAATGAGGCCCGGGTGTAGTTAAGTCACCATCGGGAAGTTTTTTTCAGCAAAGCTCTTGAATGCTATCCCTCTTGGTTTGAAGTCCTGTGAACTAAAGAGACAATTTGTTTGCTTCTCACATATCTGTCATATGATGGTCTGCCACATAGACTCACCACAAGAGACACTTTAATTAAAAAAAACAAAAGGAAATGTATAGGCTCAGAGAAGTCACTGGTCCATAGAGATTCTGAAGTCCAGCAGGGTACCTGTTGCCCGTTCGGTGAGCAAGACTCGGGTCTACTCTGAGAGTTCTCCAGGGCTCTTGGCTCTACCCTCTGGGATCTTTCTGTCTATAAGTAATCTTTCCTGTTATAATAAGTGACCTGTATATAGAAACTAATCTCAGTTTGCTTCCTGCCTCTCTGGTATTTCTAGAGTCCAGAAGCCTCCCTTCATTTTTTACTATCTCTGTCCCCTTTGGTTTTAAACTGGCAGCATTTCCAGCAATATAATTCGTAAAAACTTTGTGGGCTTTCTATGAATCTTACTGAGTTTCATTCTGATCAACAAAAGCTACAGTCTCCAATCTTTTAAAGGTAATCCATTCTCTACTTTGGGCTGCCTATGAGTCTGATGAAGGACCACATCCTTAAACACTTAGAAGCCCTAGATTGTTTAAGAGAGAAGACTTGCGAGGCATGCCTGTAAGGTCCTCAGAGAGCCTTTTGCATTTCTTAATAACCTATGCAGTACAGCCTTAGATCTTTCTAAGTATTAACAGATGCTCTTATAGTCCCACCCAGATTTGATCTTTGGCCTGAGGCTCTTTCCTAATTGGAGGATTGTTTGCCATCTGGAGAGGCTGGGAATGGCCTAAGTATCCAGTGTGCAAGATGAAAGTCGCACGGCCTTTTCTGACCTAGGTGGGGGTGTCTTATACTGTTGTTACAAGCAAGTCACAAGTTTGTCCAGATTTAATGGGACACAAAATAGATTGTACATCCTAATGGGGAATTTACAAGATTTTAGAAGAAAATGTGGAATGGAAGATATTGTTATAGTCATCTTTGGAAAATATAATCTAACTCAAAGAATCATTATAACATGATAAAACATTTTTAAGCAAACTTACTGATACTTAAACATGCACATGCTTTCAAAGTAGTTACCTTGGAAGATATATTCTTTTCCTTAAAAGTTTGCTTTTGGCCGGGCTCGGTGGCTCAGCCTGTAATCCCGCGCCTTTGGGAGGCTGAGGTGAGTGGATTGCCTGAGCCCGCAGGTTCGAGACCCGCCTGGGCAGGCGAGACCTCATCTCTACAATAAATAAAAAAACAAAATTAGCTGGGCGTGGTAGTGTGCCCCTGTAGTTCCAGCTCCTTGGAAGGCTGAAGCGGAAGGATCGCCAGAGCCCAGCAGGTCGAGGCTGCAGTGGCCGGGAGCGGCCACTGCACTCCAGTCTGGGCAACCGAGTGAGACTCCAACTCAAAAAAAAAGTTTGCTTTTGTCTAAAACATTTTTTGGAACTTAGCTTTTGGAATTGCTTTAGAAAATCTTAAAAGATTCATTATGACTGAGTGCTTCGTACTACAGTTCCAATTTGTTGACAAAGAACACTTTTATGGTGGTTTAATTTTTTTTCCCCTAAATATTCTTTGATTTAAATTTCTGTGTTGTGGAAATCTTACTGATGCTTCCAGGAAAGAAAACCATCGACAATGTTTTCTGCAAGTGTTTCTGGCTATGCAAAAGCCAGAATATAATAGAAACCTCATTTTATTCAAGAATGATACTCTAAAGAATAATGGCCAATTCCCTTAACCTTACAGCATTTAGTTAACTCAAAAGTTAAATAAAGATATGTGTGTAGGTAGTGTATATGAGGTGATGAATGTCTTAGATTAAATGAACATGTAAACTTCTTTCATTAAAACAATTAAAATCTTCAACAATCTAGGTTGGATGAAGCTGGACTGTATTCAGGAAAGTGAGTTTCCTGGGCAAACTCTGCAATGAACAAACTCTGTAATGACTTTTTTTAAAAAAACCTTTGCAACTTTATTTTAATTTGCTAAAGTGAGGGAAGATTGGACTGTCACCAAAAAAATATTTTTTGAATATCTTTTGTTTACAAGTCACCCTTGTGCAAGTTAGTGTTCAAGCAATTTTAACCATAGCATGGTTCATAGTAGAGAGTAAGCATGTTACTTGAACCATGCAATTTACCTCCACAGAGAATATTTCTAAGATTATTCACTGTGATCTGAACTCTCAGCGACTTCCTTCTGAGAGACCCTGCTACTGATACACTTTCACGTTCAAAGTAATAATCACGATCCCTCTTCCCAGCAGAGCCTCCTAACAAAATATTTGAGTATTTTATCTCTGAGTCTTGCTGCAAGTCCCTCAAATGAAAGCACTGTATGAACACTCCCAGATAAAGTGAACTTGGTATTACAGAGACTGTACAACTGCCCCGCTGAAGCAACTGTTTCTTCATGGATAATAGTTATACTCACCTGAATGTGCACCAGAATCCAATAGGAAAGCAAATAAAATTCCAAGATGGTTGAATTTTAGGCTAAGGAATTTAAATCAGCATTTAAAATGTCACTCTAAGCCGGGCTCGGTGGCTCAGCCTGTAATCCCGCGCCTTTGGGAGGCTGAGGTGAGTGGATTGCCTGAGCCCGCGGGTTCGAGACCCGCCTGGGCAGTGAGACCTCATCTCTACAATAAATCAAAAAATCAGCCGGGCATGGTAGCGCATGCCTGTAATTCCGGCTACTTGGAAGGCTGAGGCAGAAGGATCGCCGGAGCCCAGCAGGTCGATGCGCGGTGGCCGGAAGCGGCCACTGCACTCCAGTTTGGGCGACCGAGTGAGACTCCAACTCAAAAAAAAAAAAAATGTCACTCTACTCGTGTATTTTTTTTGAATCCACAAAGTTTGGCATTATACTGTTTCCCATATGTATTAAGTTCTGATGCATGTCTGAGGTCATAATTGGGTCTAGAAAGAAATTATTTTCTATGAGGCAAAACTCTACAGTTCAGAAGTTTGTTTTTGTACAATGAGTGACTTGACAATTCAGGTATTCGCAAGTCATTCCTGTCATTTTGTGGTTGAGATCATCTAAAATGCCTACGTACAAAATTCCTTCATTTGCATTTTGTCTTTGGGTGTACTTTTTAAGTGAGTTCCACGTGACAGTATTCCATGTTGCAGGTCTTCACTTTCTTAGTCTCCTTCACTGCTAACACCTAAGGATTTAGAGGAAGAGGACGAAATCAACGTACTCTTCTTAGGATAGAAGCTTTGGACATGTAATTCTTTTACAGGTTTTTTAAGGTTTTTTTTCCTCCTTTACTTCAATCGTTTTAGGAGGTACAAATAGTTTTTGGTCGGGACTTTAAATGCACCCATCACCACCGTTTGCGCACAGAGTACCTGATGGGTGCCTTCTCCTCCCTCTACCTCTTCCCTCCCACCTCCTTCTGAGTCTCCAGTGTCCATTTCGCCATTCTCTGTCTTTGAGGATCCCTGGTTTAACTCTCACTTGCAAGTGAGAACATGTGGTGTTTGGTTTTCTGTTCCTGAGTTAGTTCATTTCATGATGTTCTCCAATTCTATCCAAGTTGCTGCAAAAGACATTATTTCATTCTTTTTGATGGCTGAATAGTATTCCATAGTGCATGTATACCACAATTTCATTATCCACTCATCCATTGATGGGCATTTAGTTTGATTCCACCATGTGAATTGTGCTGCAATGAACATGTGGCTGCAGGTGTCTTTTTTAGGTAACGACCTCTGTTCCTGTGGGTAGGTACCTGCTCATGGGATTGCTGGATCAAATGGTAGATCTACTTTTAGTTCTTTGAAAGCTCTCCATACTAATTTCCATAGAGGTTGTACTAATTTACACTCGCGCCAACATGATATGTGTTCCTTTTTTCTCTGCGTTACCCAGCATCTATTGTTTTTTTGATTTTTAAATAATGGCCAAGCTGACTGATGTAAGGTAGTATCTCACTGTGGTTTTAATTTGCATTTCCCTGATGATTAGTGATGTTGAGCATTTGTTCATGTTTGTTGACCACTTGTGTATCTTCTTTCGAGAGATGTCTCTTAATGTCACTTGCTCATTTTTTAATGGGGTTTTTTGTGTTTTTCTTGCTGGTTTATTTGAGTCCTTTGTAGATTCTGGATATTAGTCCAGATGTATAGTTTGCGAATATCTTCTCCCGTTATGTAGATTGGTTCGTGCTCTGTTAATTATTTATTTTGCTGTGCAGAAGCTTTTTAGTTTAATTAAGTCCCACTTATTTATTTTTGTTTTAGTTATATTTGCTTTTGGGGTTTAAGCCATAGATTTTTTACATAGGCCCATGTCCAGAATAGTTTTTCCTAGGTTTTCTTCTAGGACTTTTATGGTTTCAGGTATGACACTTCTGTCTTTAATCTATCTTGAGTTATTTTTTGTATATGGGAAAAGACAGGGATCAAGTTTTACTTTTCTGCATGTAGCTATCCAATTTTCTCAGCACCATTTGTTGACTAGGATGTCCTTTACCCAGTGTATGTTATTGTCTACTTTCTCAAAGATCAGTTGCTTATAGGTATTTGGGTTTATTTCTGGATTCTCTGTTCTGTTCCATTGGTCCGTGTGTCTGCTCTTGTGTCAGTACTATGCTCTCTTGGTTACCACAGGCTTGTAGTATGATTTGAAGTCAGGTAATGTATTACCTCCAGATTTGTTCTTTTTGCTTAGGATTGCTTTGACTATTCTGGCTCTTTTTGGTTCCATATGAATTTTAGGATGTTTTTTCTAATGAAAAATGACGTTAGTAGTCTGACAGGGATTGCATTGAATCTGTAGATTACATTGGGTAATATGGTCATTTTAGCAATATTGATTGTTCCAACCTATGAGCATGGGATATTTCTCCATTTGTTTGTGTCTTTTATAATTTCATTAATCAGAGTTTTGTAGTTTTCCTTGTAGAGATCTTTCACCTCCTTGGTTAAATATATTTCTAGGTATTTTAGCTTTTTGGCTGCTATTGTAAGTGGAATTGAGTTACTGATTTGATTCTCAGCTTGTTCGCTATTCGTGTACAGCAGTGCTACTGATATGGGTGTGTTGATTTTGTATCCTGAAACTTTACGGAATTCATT
Source organism: Cephalopachus bancanus (assembly GCA_027257055.1). Lineage (NCBI taxonomy): Eukaryota > Metazoa > Chordata > Mammalia > Primates > Tarsiidae > Cephalopachus > Cephalopachus bancanus. The sequence continues at coordinate 2,672,149 of JAPVLO010000090.1, forward strand.
CATCAAGTCCAGGAGTCTTTTAGAGGAACCTTTAGGACTCTCTAGGCATAATTTCATGTCATCGGCATACAGAGATAGTTTCATTTTCTTTTTTCCAGTTTGGATATGCTCTATTTCTTTCTCTTGCCTAATTTCTCTGGCTAGGACTTCTAATTCTATGTTGAATAGGAATGGTGAAAGTGGACATCTTTGTCTTGTGACAGTTTTGAGGGGAACTGAGTTAAACTTTTCTCCATTTAGGATGACGTTGACTGTGGGTTTGTCATATGTGGCATTTATTATTTTTAGGAATGTTCCTTCTATTCCTATTTTGCTGAGGGTGTTTGTCATGAAGCATTGCTGGATTTTATCAAACACTTTTTCTGTGTCTATTGAAATGATCACATGGTTTTTAAAAAATTCTGTTTATGTGGTGGTTCATGTTTTTTGACTTCCATATGTTGAACCACCCTTGCATCCCTGGAATAAAACCCACTTGGTCATGCTGCATCATTATTATTTTTATTTCCTGTCGAATTAGTTTCCTAATATTTTGTTGACAATTTTTGGTGCCTATGTTCATAAGGGATATTTGTCTGTAGCTTTCTTTTCTTGGCTTTGATATCATAATGATACTGGCCTCATAGAATGATTAAAGAATGACCTCTTAAATCTTCTGGAATAACTTCAGTAACATTGATACAGCTCATCTTTGAAGGTCTGGTAGATTTCAGCTGTTAGTTCAAGTCTTGAACATTTTTTTGTTGAGAGTCTTTTAAATACTATTTTAATCTTGCTACTCATTACTGGTCTGTTCAGGGTTTCTGTTTCTTCCTGATTCAAGGTTGAGGGATTGTATATTTTCAATAATTTATCCATTTCCTCTAAATTGTCTAGTTTGTTTACATAGAGGCATCCATAACAGTTTTGGATGATCTTTTGAATTTCTGTTGTATCAGTTATAATGTTTCTATTTTCATTTCTGATTGAGCCAATTTGAATCTTCTCTTTTCATTTCTTAATCCAGCTATTGGTCTATCAATTTTGTTTATCTTTTCAAAGACCTAACTTATTTTTTCATTGATTTTTTTTGTATTTTTAATTTAAAATTTTTTTTTTTTTTTTAGTTTTGCTCTGATTTTTGTTATTTCTTTTCTTCTGCTAGTTTTGTGTTTGGTTTGTTCATGTTTTTCTAATTCCTTGCAGCATGATGTTAGGTTGTTGATATGCAATATTTCAGTCTTATTAATGTAGGTCTTAAGTACCATACATTTTTCTCTGACTACAGTTTTGCTTGTGTCCTAGAGCTTTTAATAACTTGTTTCATTGTTGACATTTATTTCAAGAAATTTTAAATTTCCATCTTGATTTCATTGTTGACCCAAGGATCATTCAGTAGCTGATTGTTTAACTTCCATTTTTTTTTTTTTTTTTTTGGTTTTATGATTTCTTCTTGGACTTAATTTCTAGTTATATTCCACTGTGGTCTGAGAAGGTGCTTGATATGATTTTTATTTTTTTAAATTTATTGAAACTTGATTTGTGGTTTATCATATGGTCTATCTTGGAGAATGTTCCATGTGCCAATGAGAAAAATGTATATTCTGTAGTTGTGGGGTAGAATGTTTTGTAGATGTCTGCTAGTTCCATTTGTTCTAGGGTTCATTGTAACTCCAATGTTTACTTTTGGACTTTTTTCTTTGATGATTTATCTATTGTCAGTGGAGTGTTGAAGTCTCCTATCATTTTTGTATTGCTATCTGTCTCTTTTTTTAGGTCTAGTAGAATTTGTTTTATAAAGCTGGGGCCTCTGGTGTTGGATGTATACATATTTAAAAGTGATGTGTCTTCTCATTGAATAGATCCCTTTATCATTATATAGTAACCATCTTTGTCTTTTTTTTACTGTTGTTAATTTAAAGTCTATTTTATCTAATATGAGAATGGCTACTCTTGAACGTTTTTGGTTTCCATTTTCATGGAATATTTTTCTCCACTCCTTTACCTTGAGTGAATAGGAGTATTTGTGTGTTAAGTGGGTCTCTTGAAGGCAGCATATATAGGGATTGTGATTTTTGGCCATTCTGCCAGTCTGTATATTTTTAGTGGGGCATTTAGACCATTTACATTCAGAATTAATAATGATATGTAAAGCACTATTCTATTCAGCATACTAGATGCTATCTTGTTGCTTTATTTATTTATTTATTTATTTCTCTATTATGTTGGTGTTCCATAAGGCCTGTGAGCTTTATGAGTTCCAGAATTTTTCTACTGTTGTATTTTGATCCTTTGTTTCAGTATTTAGAACCCTTTTAAGTATTTTTCCAGTCTAGTGGTGACAAATTCAGCATTTGCTCCTGTAGAAAAGACTTCATTTCTCCTTCATTTATGAAACTCAGTTTTGGGGTATACAAAATTCTTGGCTGACTGTTATTTTGTTTGAGGAGTTTGAAGGTGGGGCACCAATCCCTTCTGGCTTGTAGGGTTTCTTCTGAGAAGTCTACTGTTAGTCTGATAGGTTTACCTTTGTAAGTTATTTGATGCTTTTGTCTCATTGCTCTTAAAATTCTTTCCTTCACATTAACTTTGCATATCTGGATGACAATGTACCTTGGGGATGACCTTTTTACAATGAATATTCTAGGGTTCTTTGGGCTTCTTGTGTCTGAATGGAAGGCCAGAAAAGTTTTCCTCCCTTATTTTCTCAAATATGTTTTCCAAACCTGTCGCTTTCTATTCTTCCTCAGGAGCATCTATAATTCTTGGGTTTGGATGTTTTACATAATCCCACATTTCTTGGAGACTTTGTTTTATTCTCTTGATTCTTTTTTCTTTATTTTTGTCTGATAGGGCTAATTCAAATGCCTTGTCTTCAAGCTGTGAGATCCCTTCTGCTTGTCCTCAGCTGCTGTTAAACCTTTCCACTGTATTCTGTACTTTCCTAAATAATTCTTTCATATCCAGAATTTCAGTTTGTGTTTTGGTTATGTTTTGTTTTAACTTTGGAGAGTTTTTTTATTGATGTCCTGAATAATTAAAAAAATGTCTTTATGTTGGTTTTTAATTTCCCCTGGGAGCTCACTGATCTATTTGGTAATCAATTCTATCTGGAATTTCAAATATTTCATTTTGGTTAGGGTCCATTGCTGAAGAGTTGGTATGAACTTTTGGTGGTGTCAAAGAACTCTGTTTTTCACGTTGTCAGAATTATCTTTCTGGTTCCTTCTCATTTGTGTAGACTATTTCTTCTTATCTGGGGTTGGCAGGAGGCTGATGTAGGCACTTCGGGTTCCTTTGGTTGTGTATAGCCTTGGTGTGGTGAAATTTTCAATTTCCAGCTGTGGCATTCTGTACTAGGTACCTGCTCTGGCTCACAGTGTCCTGGATGACTGGAGTGACTTGGAATGTGGTATTACCTGGTATCTGGGATCAGTTCTTCCCCAAAGCTGTAGTATTATACCAGATATGATATAATCTACCGTTGACTTCTGGCCAGGAAGTGGCACCTACAGGAGAGAGCCAAATGTGATGGTGGCTGTGGGATTTCTCCTTGGCACGTATTGCTTCAAGAAGGTGCCCAGTCATCTAGGTGGAGGGCAGGGATCTTGGGGTTACCCAAGTTCTCTGTTTTGAGACTTTGAGGGGAGTGCGTGGGGTAAAGGAGCTCAAGCAACCACAAGTGCATGCTCCTGGCCACCCCAGTGGGGATTAGGAGGAAGTACCATGCGGTTGGGGTAATGCTGTTGCAAAGGGAGATCACAGAAGAGTTTGCCTGGGGAGTGAGGTTGCTATGGCAATGAGTCCCACCCAGCTCCCTGCCTTAATCTCAGGCAGTTTGCCTGTGAATGTCAAAGCGCAGCGGACCTCAGGGCCTCAGGTGTTCTCAGGCAACCTACTCCAGCCAGGGACTTTCTGTTGCCAAGGAGCTTACTGTTGAGGCCCATCTCCTCCCAGGTGGGCTGGAGCTGCTCAGGGCTTTCTTTTTTCTCCACCACTTTTCGTGGGCATTGGCAGAGCATGACTGTAGGTAATACAGGTTCCCCTGAGAGAATGGAGTCCAACAAGGCTCAGGGGGCCCACCAAGTCTGTGGCAGGAGCACAGAACTCCTGAATTTCCCTCACTCACCTTGCCCACTGTGTCTAGAGGCTGCTGGTAGTCTGTGATCTGGATGAGTCTTGCTAATTCCAGTCCAGATTGATCGATTTTTCTCTTCTTTGCACTACGTGGTTACTATCACGTCTTATGATGAGTCGTGGGGCATGCTGCTGCTCTTGTTCCTCTCTAGGTACTGAGGAAACTCTATCTTGGTTGACTTTGTAGGCGAAACACCTTCTGACTGCCTCACATCAGCCGTCTTCACCCCTGAGCTCCCCTTTCCAGTCTTCTCTCTCCTATCTGTTCTTTGCCTCAGCAGTCATGTGTGAGAAGAACATCACTCCAGTCATTTTTCTGAAAAGACTTCAAAGAGTTTATCATTATCACATATAGGAATTATTGTACTTAGAAGTTAGTTGTTGGTTTGCTGGTTTGTTGGTTTGAGTCAGGATCTCATTCTGTTGCCCAGACTGGAGTGCAGTGGCCCAATCATGGCTCACCACAGCCTCCAACTCCCGGGCTCAAGTACTCCATCCACCTCAGCCTCCCAAGTAGCTGGGACTACAGGCATGCTCCACCACGCCTGGCTAATTTTTTGATTTTTCACAGACGTGAGGTTTTGCTGTGTTGCCCAGGCTGATCTTGAACTCCTGAGCTCAACTCCTGCCTTGACCTCCCAAAGTGTTGGAATTTCAGGCATGAATCACGTGTCCAGCCAGGTTTTTCTGTTTTGTTTTGTTTTTTACTTATATTAGAGTTCTAGGTCATTGTACCTTTGTCAAATAACTAACCAAAGGAAATTTGGCTAGTCATTACTTTGCACATTTGAATCAGAAAATTTGCACTGAGGATTTAAATAACAATGATTATTATTGTTGCATTTCTACTATAGATGAGTCACCAAGCTAATCTCTTCAAGAATCCTAGGCGATAGGCCATACACGTGCAGATAAGGAAAGTGAGTAACTTTCCCAGGTCACCAGCAAGAAAGGGGCAGAGCTGAGAGTTGAGCCCAGGAGTTCAAGAGTTTTAGAGTTGAGCTCAGATTGGTTTTAGAGTTGAGCTCAGATTGGCTAGCTCTAAAACCAATGCCCCGAACCACAGTGACATACACCAGTTGTTTTCAGTTTGGGATAATACTTTTCCCCTCTTCCCCCAGGGACATTTGGCAACTGAATGGGGTTGCTACTGGCATCCAGGGATACAGACCAAGGATGCTGAAAATATCTGACAATGCACAAGAGAATCATTCACAGCAAAGAATTATCCAGCTCTAAAATGTCAATATTGCTAAGGTTAAGAAACTCCAAATATGCTCCAATGCTTTTCTTTTCTTTTTTTTTTTTTTTTTTTTTTTGAGTTGGAGTCTCACTCTGTCGCCCAGACTGGAGTGCAGTGGCCGCTCCCGGCCGCCGCTCCCAGAACCTGTTGGGCTCCAGCGATCCTTCCGCCTCAGCCTTCCGAGTAGCCGGAATTACAGGCGCAGGCTACCATGCCCGGCTAATTTTTTGATTTACTGTAGAGATGAGGTCTCGCCTGCCCATGCAGGTCTCGAACCCACGGGCTCAGGCAATCCACTCACCTCAGCCTCCCAAAGGCGCAGGATTACAGGCTGAGCCACCGAGCCCGACTTCAAATGCTTTCCTAACCCAACTAATGGATTATCCTAAAACTTCAACTTTACCATGTTGCCTTTAAGATAAAGACTATCCAAACTCATAGACTGCAGGTGAACTTGAATTCATTGACTCTAGAAAATCAAGATACAGCCATCTTGATTATTTGACAACAGAAAACATACTCTTAAAAATTCAAAAGCATATGAGTTGCAATTTAATCAAGGACAAGAACCCAAGTCAAGTTTTTATTAAATTCACATTGACACCCATAAACAACAAAACTTAACATATCAGAAGCACAAACAGCAAACAAAAAAAGACACACAAAGAAGGTATATGAATTTAAGACCCTAGATATTTTAAGATAACCACAAGGAAGCTTGCATTGCTATAATTTGTTTAGCTAGAAAATTTCAGTGCCTAAAGCCTATTCCTGGTTAAAAAAAATCACCAAACTTCTGAATAAAGACCAATATTAAACATTGGGACACATGTGAGTTATACATACATTTAAGAAAGAATAATAAAAACCACAAAGATTAGGATTTACCCAATTGTTCCATCTCAGGGTCCCACCCTGGACAGAGTGCCCTCCCATCACAGGGCACCTCATACCCACACCCACTCTTACTCAGACTAGAACCATGTAAACATGCCAGTTCACCTCATCTTCACATCTTTGGGATGTGGAAGTGCCTGGAGAAAACGCACACGGCTATGGGTAGAACGTGCAAACTTCACATGGACAGTGGCCCTGGCAAGTAATCAACTTTTTCCTCATCAACATTATAAGAAAACAACATGGAGCGAAATGATATTGTTCAAGGATCTGCTGTATTGGTTTATATGTTTCTTGGGGCCCTCTATGCTTATGTACATTTTAGATATTCCAGCCAAAAAATCTCAATCAGCGTATTACTTGGATTAAAACAACCTACCCTAGATCAGAGTTACTCAAACTGAAATGATGTAAGGAACTAGCAGCATGATGGACATTCAAATCTATCACTGGGCATGCTGGTTAGTTCACCTGGGATTTCTGTTCACGACCTTCTCCATGAAGGAAGCAGTGCATTGATTTCCATTCCAGCTTTGTCTTCTTTTCTCGGGTGGACCAAAGTTCTAAGTCATTTCTGGGCAAAGTCCTCATCTTCTGTTTTGCAGAAAGTTTCCGTTTTTTAGTCCAGTCTAACGTTTGTTAAAGTTAGCTTTCTTTCTAACTTCACCAAAGTATTGAAGAGACCTAGTTCATTGGTCTTAATGTGTCAGGGTTGTGACGGGGCAAGCAACAGACACCAGCAGGATTAAAAAGTAGGCTTCCAAAAGAGCAGTAACTGGAACCACTAGGGATATCTGAGGAGGAGGAGCTTATGGAAAAGTCTCTTTAAAATAATATCACTGCAATAAACCAGCTTGAAATTTTCCCATTTTTGTGTCACTCCACGGTGCATAACCCATGGAGTATCTGATCTGCTTGGACTGGGCCAAATCCACACTCGTGGTCGGGGAGGAGGGGGCACTGCAGCTGAGACTCTTGCCCTTCTAATAGGGAAGAGGCAGTTTCTCGGAGGAAAATCTCAGTGCTGTAAGAAGTGAAGGTGGACTCCAGTCAAGCACACAGTAGATGTCAACCTCTCTGAATTTCCTGTTTTTCTCTCCCAATTATCTTGAGACCCTGAGGATATGCTTCTGCATCTTCCAGGTGTCATACTAAACCTCTTGATGCTCCCACTAACTCTCTCTTGTTGCCTGCACCTGCCCTTTCCTTATCTTACCCCAATTGAAAAAGCCAATTTTCATAGCATTTTTCATGGTCCTTAAAAGGTTGTGCTACATCTATAGGGAAGATATTTGCTCTTAAAATATACCCTTGCAAGCCGGGCTCGGTGGCTCAGCCTGTAATCCCAAGCCTTGGGAGGCTGAGGTGAGTGGATTGCCTGAGCCCGCAGGTTCGAGACCCACCTGGGCAACTTGGCGAGACCTCATCTCTACAATAAATCAAAAATTAGCTGGGTGTGGTAGCACGCGCATGCGGTTCCAGTTACTCGGAAGGCTGAAGCGGAAGGATCGCTGGAGCCCAGCAGGTCGAGGCTGCAGTGGCCGGGAGCAGCCACTGCACTCTAGTCTGGGCGACAGAGTGAGACTCCAACTCAAAAACAAACAAACAAACTATATATATATATATATATCCTTGCTATTTTATCCACAACTAATTTCTCTATCATTCTGGAAATCAGGGAATTAAAGCAGGTAAGTGTGCAGCCCAATATAACGTCGAAGGCCCACTTGATGAGGGAATGCATACATTCAGATATCTTGATGAGACATGATACTTAATTTCAAAACGACCTCTGAGATGAAAAAGCTACAGGAAATCATAGTGCAACTGCACCCCTGGCACTGGTACCAGAGTAGAAATGCAAAAAGCTGAAAAAAACCTGACACAGTGTACTTTTGCAGTAACATCTTATACAGAGCCAGAAATTGTCACATATAAAAATAATGTGTGAGTATGTGTATGCATGTATAAAACTAGGCGAGGAAGTGGGGAAGGAAACTGATATGTAGCAATTCTTCCATGTATGATAACACCCTATTTAACAAGCTTGATGAGGATTTGAAATGGAGATGAAAAAATATATCCTAAAATACCATTTACAAAGAAAGGAATTTAAAAAGCAGAAATAATGGAATATTTTCTCTTTATAAATATCTTACACTTCCCTGAAAGCACCAGCAGCTGCAGTATATTCTGACTGAATCATAGAAACACAGAATGATGAGAGTCCTGAGTGCTGTCAGGGTGGTGCAAATTGATTTTAAACACTGACGTTCTGTGTAATCTCTGTTTTCTACACTCTTGGGTCATTCATTTTTTTTTAAAGACTTAATTGTTTTAGACTCACAGCAATACGGAGTGAAAGGTACAGCGACTTCTCATATGCCCCCTTCCCCGACACGAGCACAGCCAGCCTCCTCACCCATACTCCCCCCACCAGAGGGGCGCAGCTGCACAACTGGTGAACCCCCATCGGCATATCTTACCACCTGGAGCAGAGCTTCCATTGGGGTCCACTCCTGGTGTTGCACATTCTGTGGATTTGCACAAATGTATTTATTAGTGCAGATGCCATTTGTTAAGAATTTGCTGTTATTATATACTCGTGAAGTTTACCTTTGCATTATCAGTGGAAAGAGAAAATATTTTTCAGTGAATTTTTTTTTCCTTAACAAGAGCTCACTATTTTATTTTCAGGCAGTAATTCAGCAGCAAAGACTAGTTCCTTACATATAAAAGTGTAAAACTGAAGACTTTGGTGGGTTCTTACAGATGAGAGAGTATAATGTATTAGGCCTTTTCAAAGACAGAACCAATCACACACACACACACACACACACACACACACACACACACACACACACACACACACACATCATCATCATATATATATATATATATATATATATATATATATGGGGGAGCCTTAAGGGGTTGGCTCATGTGATTGTGGGAACTGGTAAGTCCAAATTCTACAGGGCAGGCTAGCAGATGGGAGATCCGGGGAATAGCTGATGCTACAGTCTTGAGTCCAAAGGCGATTTGGTGGCAGAATTCCTTTTTACCTGTGGAACCTCAACCCGATTGGGTGAGGCCCACCAACATTGCAGAAGGTAATCTGCTGTACTTGAGGCTCCTGATTAAGTGTTAATCACATCTCAAAAATACTTTCAAAGCCGCATTTACACGGGTGGCTGGCCAAAAACCGAGTCTGTGACTTGGACAAGTTGACACGTAAAATTAGTTATCACATATACCAAGGGGATACATTTGCTTATGTAGTAAACAGACTCGCCCCTAATTCATCGGATCCATACTCCTTCCCTTCTTCTCTTGAGTCACATCTCTTAAATCGTGCATGTGGAGGCACCTCTAAGGCCCAGGGACTAGGAAATGTTTCCTTCTACTCTTCTTCCTTCGTCGAGGATCCAGGGCTTCCTGTGAGCCCAGTCTTGTAGCAAAAGTACAGAGATAACATGCTAAGCACAACATATTACCCTGAGCCCACATGCTGCTTTGACAAGGACAGCTGGAGGTAAGAGCTCTACATGATGAAGAGGTCGATTTGTACACATGGGCTCTAAAAGACTTACAAAGGGAGGTTACTCCAAAAAGGGGCAGGGGTAGGTGGACAGAGAACGACTTTGTCCTCCTTTTGCTTGTTCTTGGGATCCCAAACCAGAAAATGTGTCGCAAAATGTGAAGACAACAGAGACTGTGAAGCCTAGTTTATCCATGCATTTGAACAGAAACTGTTTCTCACCTGAACTTCAAGAGAATCAAAGTACTTGTCTCCTTCAACCTCAGAATTAACTATATTCCCATGTTTGTCGTTTTCATACACAATGCAGGTTTCACCAAGAGTCCAATCAATTATGGTCATTTAAAAAATGTAATAAAATGTTATGAGACTGTTATATCTTAGCTACAGTTCCAACAGATAATTAAATTTCAGACCTGTGAAATTTTCAATTAGTCAATTAAAGTAATATTTCCTTTTTACCTTGAAACTAGTGTGATACAGTCTGCCAGGTACTTATTAACAAACCATTATCTTCTACCCAGAGGACAAAAAACTGCATGAGACTGGGAAAATATGCTGTGATGATATAATTTTAAATGAATTCTTTGAATATCTCTTGCCTATCTTTGGAGGAGATTCTCAGAACTCATCTGGATGTACTGGCCATGGTCGGGTCTAGCTAGTCTCTTTATTCCCTCCCTGGATCTCAGCCTAAATCCTCCTGTAGACAGGTCTCCCTGAGGATGGCTACCTTCCCTCTGGATTTCTTGGTGGTGCACCCATCTCCATATTCCACAAGCCACAGCAGTGACAGCTGAGGGACACCACCCCTGCCAACATCACTTCATGCTCCCTGGTTTTGTAAGTCGTGACCAAGCACGCTGAGCCCACAGACCTGCGTCTTGTGAGCATTGTTCTTCAGCACCAACAACTGAGACAGCGCCCCCGTGCCTTTTGGCCCTAGAAGGTAACTCTAGTGCAAGCCTAGCAGTGCCAAACCATCAGCTGCCTGAGAATAACTAGTTTTTTGTGCTTCTCTAAATAGTCTAAGGATAGAATAATCATAACCTACTAACCTACACACCCAGGTCTCATAATACACACCCAGTTCTCTTTATTTTCAGTCATATCTCATCCTATGTTTGTAGAATGTTTTTCACTACATTTTTATTACTAAAATGTTCCTACAGTCAAATTGAAAGAATAGTGCAATGAACATATGCTCACCACCCAACAACCTAAATTCAATAATTAACAGTTAGCATTTGCCATATTTGCTCTATTATCTATCTATCTTTCATTTATAAATCTTGCTTGCTTAACAATTTATAAATAAGTTTTGGAGGTAAGTTATTCTTAAATATTTCAGAATGCATGTCGACAAAGAACATTCTCTTACTTCACCATAACACTTTCACACCTAAGAAAATTAGTAATTTCTTAATCATGTAATATCTAATCAATCTATCTAATATGTCAATCTGTCTATCTAATGAATCTAGTTCCCCCCCCGCAATGCCTTTGCAGCTGACTTTTCAAACTAGTGTTCAGAGTTCACTTATTTCATTTGCTTGTTTATCACTTTAGTTTCTTTTAGTCTAAAACAGCCCATTTTTTTGGTCATGATATTGACTTTTGATGAGATTAAGACAATTGTCTTATAAAATGTACCCCATTCTTTATTTGTCTTTCTTTTTTCAGCTTGTTCATTTAGACTTTGTACTTCTTAAAACTTGGAAAATAGGTGTGACGTTTCTGTTACATTCGGGTTTAAGCATTTTGGCAAGAATATAGTTATTACTGCATAGGAGATTCTGAACACCTCATATTGTGTCATATCAGGAGGCATAAAACATCAGGTTTCCCTCCACTGATCATGCTAGATTTGATCGCTTGTTAACTGTTACTATTTATAAAACTGTTTTCATAATAAAGTGGATATAAGCAGTAGCTTTTTCCAAAAAGGTGGATATTCTGAATTGTTTTCCTTTAATTATCAACTGTTAGAATTAAAATCTGGTTTATTGATTACTTTTATTAATGATGCCCCCTCCTTTTTCTTAACCATTGTAAAATTGTGAATTTTTATATAAATAGTATTTTACAATCAATGACAATAGACAGTGCCAGAAAAAAAATGTGTGTGGATATGTGTGTGTGTGTGTGTGTGTGTGTGTGTGTGTGTGTGTGTGTATATATTCTATTTGTATGCATATATATACTCTATATGTATACATATAGAGTAATTTCATATGAAGGCTTCTGATTAAATTTAATATAATAAGTTTCTAATTTTTATTTTATATTGTATCTCTTTTCTTTCATAATGAAAATCTTGGCTTCTAAGATATTTATTTATTTGTTTTATCCTATCATATAAAATAAGTTCTAAGTTATAATATCATAATAACGAAGCTATTGAGTGAAATTTAATATTCATCCTAAGCACTTTTTGTGCTTAGACTATATTCTAAAATTGTAAGCATGAAATATAATCAGAATACTTTGCCAGAAGTCATTTGGAATGATTTTTCTCTCTGAATTGTAGTTGCGTTAAGCTTATTTATTTTTGTTTCTTTTTATTTTTAGAGTTTACTTTTACTGTCTGAATTTTTTGAACTTTATAAGGTATTTACATAGTTGAAAAGTCAAAATTATATAAAAAGGAATAATCAGAAAATTCTTGCTTTCATCTGTCCCCCGCTTTATTTCTCCACTTCATCTGCTATGTTGCCATTAAGAGTTTTCTTTTGGCAACAAACACACACTGCTATGCACTTTGGTTTTCTGCTCAGCAATACATTCTGAATACTAGTCCACATCAGTCCATGAAGATGACCTTCACTTCCCTCCAGGTCTGCCCACTGGGGTTCTACTGTGTGGTGTGTCTCACTGTTTATTCCCCCCCTGCTGTTAAGGGACATCTGAATCATTCGCCACCTTTTACCACAGCAAAAAATCTGGTGTATATGTCAGTTTGCATTTCTAGAGCTTTGTCTCTTTGGAAGATTCCTAGAAGTCAGGTTCCTAAGTCAAAAGTGAATATGTATATAATTTTGTTAGTTATTGATCAATTCCTCTTCAGAGAGGTTGGGCCATTAGGAGTGTAGCTCACAGACTTGTTTCAAATGTTTAGCTATGTGCCAGAATAATGGGTAAGAAATATCTCACTATAGTGGTAATCTACATTTTTCTTATTATGAGTGCAGTTAAGAAACATTTTAGGTGCACAAGAGCCATTTGTTTCTCTCTCTCTCTCGCTCTGTCTCTCTTTTTAACATCAAATGTCCGTGTCTTCTGTCCAAATTTCTATTGGGGTTTTGAATTGTCCCTTCACTACTTTAAGATCTTCTTATATATTATTAGAACAGACCAGCGTTTCCCAGCTGGGGATGACTTTGCCTACTCACCTGCTCCTCTTCCTGGGTTTTTGGAAAAATCTAGAAGTAATTTTGGTTGTCACACAATTTGGGGGAAGGGGTGCTGTTGGCATCAGTGGGTTGAGGCCAAAAATGCTGCTGAACGTCCTAGATGCACAGAGCAGTCTCACAGCACAGCGTTGTCCATCCCCAAAAGCCAATAGTGCTGAACCTTGGAAACACTGGATTAGGCCTTGGTCGGTGATGAAGTGGAAAGTTTTTCTCCTGGTTTGTCACTTGTCTTCTGATTTTGTTTATGATGAGTTTTGTGGCCATTTCTTTTTTGAGTAGTTAAATTTCTCACTCCTTTCTATTATTGCTTATGTATTTTGAGCCATAGTTAGAAAGGCTCTCCCTACTCTTTGGTTATAATAGATTGCACTGTGTTTTCTTCTAGAACTTAAGTGGTTTTTCTTTTATGCTTATGCAAAATTAATCTTGGAATTAATCTCGAGGTGATGCGTGAAGTAGAATTCAGGTTTTTGCTTTTCCAAATAAATGTCTACCAAGCTGCACCAATATCATTTATTCTGAAGATCACCCTTCCCCAGTGATTTCGGATGCCAGCTATATCATCTACCCATGTCTATATATACCTGAACCTATTTCTAGACTTTGAATTTGTTTCTCCGTCCGTCTGTCTATTCATGGTCCAATACCACCCTGTTTTAATTATACACACTTTATGACAGCAGGAATATAAAGCAGAGGATTCGTTATACAGACAATGGAAGACTAGAGATGCCATACTAGGGACAGGGAGGTGACCTGGAGACTAGAGAAGGCAGAAAGCCATTAGCATCCCTAGACGGAGACACAAGGAGAGGGTGGTGCTATCAGAGTCTGGGGCTGAGCAACCAGGGATATAAGGAAGCCACAGAAAAGAGACAGTCACTAATGAAGATGCTCCCCGCGTCAGAAAGAGCGGGCGCTACCCCTGGCTTTCCCCGTCCGAGCGCCTTCGGTCTCCCACCAGCGCTTCCAACGGGCTGTTCCAGCCCACCCAGAAACCAGCTGATTTGGAGGCATGGGGAAACGCCCTCCACAGGGCATCCTCCACGACACAGAGGAGGACAGGAGCAGAGCTAGAGTGGGCTCTCAGGGCAAAAAGGTCCAGATCCAGCAATACTGATTTTCTCAGTCCAAGGACTGCTTTGACGCGTAAAGCTTGTTTTTATTGTTTATTTTTAAATGTTGTGGGTTTTTGTTGTTGTCTTTCCTTACAGATTTTATACGGTATTATTTCAGAACCACCCTTAGGCCCAGGCGAGTGGGGTCTTTTCCTCAGGCCCTGTGACTCGAGGGCCCTGGTCCCTGCCGCTCAACTTGGGGACACTCTGCCACTCTCGACATCTGGAATCATCCCTGTGCTCCAGGAGCTCCGGGTTGTCCCAGCACCCCACGGCTGACTGGACTTTAGGGGGGTAGCCAGCTAAGTGGATCGCTCCTACTGGCCTTTACCGTATTTCTTTTGGGGGATCAGGTGAAATGGGCCCATCAGAGTGCTGTGTGTATTTGGGTGGCTCTCACGTTCCACACAGGACGAGTTCCAGCTCTGAGCTACCAACTCCCTGTCGCTAGCCTTGGGCTTGTGCCATGGTCCTGTGTATTCATTCTCATGATGTGTCTGTCCGTGGGCCTCAGGAAGCCTCCTCCATCCTGTGCACTTCCAGCCGTTGGCACCCCCCGCCTCTCCACCCCTCCAGTCTCCAGGCCACATGTCAAGTGTCCTCGGGAGGTGGCCATGCTGCTCTCCTCTGAGGCCTTTCCAGACTGCTGTTCAGCCGTGTTGGTGGCCCTTCTGATCACTGTCCTGCAGCTGGTACTCTCAGGGCCAGTTCTGAGCTAGGCTGAATGAAGCAGGAACACTCCTTGCACACCAACAGAAACTCTCTTCTCTCCCTTCCCACGGGCCCCCTGCCTGCTCTCCCCACTGGTGGTAGTTTGTGGGAGGTGGAAGTACAGCCAGCAGCAAAGCAATCACATTTTTAGGAATGCAGTAATTTTGACCTAAATGGCTCACGGGAAAGAAACATGGCTGAAAGAGGTGTCGAGTTTAGGCTATAAAATTAAAATCAGTAAATTGAACATGACCAGAGACGAACTATCATTCACATCTTCTGAAACACTCTGGGACTGACTTGTGTTCCTGGTCAACGCTGATACACCATAACAACCTTGAGCCACTGAAACCAGAGTTCAAGGGGCATGGTAACTGATGCAGCCGCGTGAGTCATCCTCTCACCAGCGTCCAATACATGGTCTTAAGGAACGACAGGGATCGTGTTGGTCAGACACACAGATTCCAAAGAGCTATGGCAATAGCAGTAACCGCATTGCTGTATTTTTCTCATCGTGGTAACATGAAAGAAGTTGGAATGGAACATAAGACAGTGAAGAACATGAAGATATGTCTCCTAGGACTGAACAGAAAGAGGCAGCATGCTGAAGAATCTTCCTGGGCACTGACTGTGCAATAAGCAAATATGCGTATGCTTCTTTTCTGCCCATCCTTCTAAAGCTTTAACAATAAATCACTATGCCTTGCATGGATCCATGATGTTGTAATGCATTTTTAATCAAACTGTTTATATAGGTAAGAGTTTTGCAGATCCAAGATATTTGCCCAGGGTCTAAAATACCTTAGGGATGGCCTAATTGGACCCTGTCCTTTTTAGAGGGATGCTTGGGAGATAGAAGCCAACTTGCACCTCATTTAAGATCTCCAAGGCAGACTCCCAAGCCTTCATTTTGGTGAGAAGGAGGGCATTGTTGTCTGATGGGGAACGTACCTAATTTTCCTCTTCTGCATACACTTCTCCACCTCATCAAGGTGAGGGCTCTGGAGCCATCTTTGCAAGTCTCAAATGAGCATTTCTCCCATTCCATGTAAGTTGGCTCGGACTCTAAGGTATGCTCTGGGGTGGGTTATGGTGACTTTATTTGCCCTCTTGCTTAATCTGAAAGTCTCATTGAAGGTGGATGGATTCAGTTAGGTTGCTTATATTATTTTATGAGAATTGAAACTCAAGGGCAATCTAAGTTTGGTGGGACCTGAAGCTTACATCATCTTGGAAGTCCTCTTCAAGGAAAATATTATATGTATGATTAGTTACAGACTCTGGAAAGTGTTGGTGTAAATTAAGTGTCCTGAAGCTAAAGTTTTATGAACTTCATGGTAAATCTGTCTCTGCTGGAATGCTAACTTTTTTTTTTAAGTCTCAATACAAGATGTTGTCTTTATCACTTCTAAATTTCACCTTGTTAAATTTCCTGGGAGCCTGTAACTGTTGTATACTATATTCTTTATTCTTCTTGGCGTCATGTCATTTGTAAATCCTAGTATGACATCTATGATTTCATTTAAGTTAGTGGTAAAATAATGGACAGATCTGTTGAAAATTTTACTAAATAGATTTTATTGAGGCACAGAACAAGCATGTTACTAAGGGAAATAATCAGTTCCCTCCTTTCCTACCCAGTTTCTGTTTTCTCCATTAAAATTTACTTTCCTATCCTGTCACTCATCTTTTTTTACTGAAAGTGGAAATTAGAAAAAATAAAGTAGAAATTGGGAAGACTGCTAGACATTTATTTCCTAAGCATTTATTTACAAGATAGGTAAAGAAAAACCTGTTATCTGTACTAATCATAAAGAGGGAAGGGAAAAATTTAGCTTAATCTTTGCAAAATATATGACTCTTTAAGAGAATATTTGTAACGGTCCTCCAGGTTCTAATATTTTCCTTTTATTTTCTTTCTTTTTCTTAGAGTTGTGGGGTACGTATGAGGATTTATTGCATAAGTAAGTTGCATGCAGGTGAGGTTTGGATTTCTGGCAGGCCCTCTCTCCCCTGAGAGTGGACGTGGCACCCGCCGTGTGGTTGTGAGCCCCTGTCCTCCCCTCCCTCCCGTGGCAGTGTCCAGCATCTGTTGTTCCCACCTTTGAGCTCACTTGACCAGTGGTCAGGGCCCGCTTATGAGTGAGAACATGTGGTATTTGGTTTTTTTCTCTCTGTTGGTTCTGTTCTTTCACTTAGTATGATGGTCTCCAGCTGCATCCATGTTGCTGCAAAGGACATGAGTTTGTTCTTCTTTATGGCTGAATACTATTCCATAGTGTTTATGTACTACTTTTTTTTATCCAGTCCATTTTTGATAGGCATCTGGGTGGTTCCATATTTTTGCTATTGTGTATAGTGCTGCAATGAACATACATGTGCAAGTGTCTTTTTGGTAGAGCGATTTATGTTCCTCTGGATATATTCCCAGAAGTGGGATTTCTGATTGTGTGGAAGCTCAGTTTGTAGTTCTTGGAGAAAACACCAAACTGTTTTCCACAAAGGCTGAACGAGCTCATATTCCCACCAACAGTGTAGAAACATTCCCTTTTCTCTGCAGCCTTATCAACACCTGTTGGGTTTTTTTTGGTTTTTTTGTGGTTGTTGCTGTTGTTGTTTGACCTTCTAATGATAGCCATCCTTACTAGTGTTAGGTGGTATCTCATTGTAGATTGTAGTTTTGATTTGCATTTCTCTGATGATCAGTGAGGCTGAGCATTTTTTCATGTTTCCTGACTGCTTGATTGTCTTCATTTGAGAAGTATTTATTCACATCCCTTTTAAGTTTGTTTTTTTGTTTTTTGTTTTTTCCTGTCAATTGATTTGAGTTCCTTGTAGATCCTGGATGTTAGGCCTTTGAAGGATGCAAAGCTTGCAAATATTTTTTTCCCATTCTATGGATTGCCTTTTTACTTTCTTGATGATTTGTTTGGCTGTGAAAAAACGTTTTCGTTTGATAAAGTTCCATCTGTCAGTCTTAACTTTTGCTGCATTTGCTTTTGAAGACTTGGCAATGAATTCATTGCCTACTCTGATGTTCAGGATGGGCTTCCCCAAGTTTCTTCTAAGATTCTTACGGTTTGAGGTTTCACATTTAAGTCCTTGATCCATTTTAATTTTTGTATATGGTGATAGGTAGGGGGTTCAGTTTCCCCAGTTTTCCCAGTACCTATTTGCTACATATAGTTTGCTTTACTCCACTGTTTGTTTCTGTCAGTTTTGTCAAAGGTGAGTTGATTGAAAGTCTGTGATTTTATTTCAGTATTCTCTATCCTGTTCCATAGGTCTACATGTCTATTCTTGTATTAGTACCATGCCATCCTGGTTACCATAGACATGTAGCAAGCTTTAAAGTCTGGAAGTGTGATGCCTCCAACTTTGTTCCTTTTGCTGAGGATTTCTTTAGCTATTTGAGTTTTTCTTTTCTTTCCATATGAATTTCTGTATTGTCTTCTTTAAGTATGTGAAAAATGATGTTGGCAACTTGGTAGGAATTGCATTAAATCTGTAGTTTGGCCGGGCTCAGTGGCTCAGCCTGTAATTCCGCACTTTGGGAGGCTGAGGTGAGTGGATTGCCTGAGCCCACGGGTTCGAGACCCGCCTGGGCAACTTGGCGAGACCTCATCTCTACAGTAAATCAAAAATTAGCCGGGCATGATAGCATGCACCTGTAGTTCCAGCTACTTGGAAGGCTGAGGCAGAAGCATTGCCAGGTAGCCAGGAGAGGCCACTACACTCCAGTCTGGGTGACAGAGTGAGACTCCAACTCAAAAAATAAAAATAAAAAATCTGTAGTTTGCCTTGGGTAGAATGGACAGCTTGATGAAATTAATTCTTCGAATCCATGAGTCCAGGATGTTTTTTCATTTGCTTGTGTCATCCTTGATTTCTTTGAGCAGTGTTTTATAGTTCTCATTGTAAAAAACTTTTACCTCTTTGATTACTTGGAGGCTGAGGTATTTTATTTTGTGTATATTGGCTATAGTTAATGGTGTTTTATTTGGTGCTTGGCCTGCTTGTGGTTGGCATAAAAAAAAAAAACAACTGTTTTTTGCACATTGATCTTGTATCCCAAGATATTACCAAAGTCATTTATCAGTGTGAGGAGATGCTGACAGACTCTCTAGGGTTTTTAAAGTATATAATCATATCACCTGCAAAGAAAGATAACTTTCTCTTTTCCTGTTTGGATACCTCTGATTTCTTTCTGTTGCCTGATCACTCTGGCTAGGACTTCCAGTACTATGTTGAATAGGAGGGGTGAGAATGAGGATCCTCGTCTTGTTTTGGTTTTTTTGAGGAATGATTCCAGACTCTACCCGTTAAGTATGATGTTGGTTGCAGGTTTGTCATATGTAGCTCTGGTTATTTTGAGAAATGTTTCTTTGATGACTAGATGTTCGAGGATTTTTATCAAGAAGGGATGTTGGATTTTATCGAATGCGTTTTTCTGCATCTAGCAAGATAATCATGTTGGTCTTGGTTTTACACTTGTTTATGTGATGGAATCCATTTATTGATTTATGTATGTTGAACCAGCCTTGCATCCTGGGAATAAAGTGCACCTGGTTGTGATGGATGATTCTTGATATGTGCTGTTGAACGTGACTTGCTAGAGTCTTGCTGAGAATTTTTGCATCTATGTTCATCAGGGAAATTGGCCCATAGTTTTCTTTGCTTGTTGGGTCTTTGTCATTTTGGGGTATCAGATGATATTTGCTTCATAGAATGAGCTTGGGAGGATTCCTTCCTTCTCGATTGCCTGGAATACTTTTAGCAGGATTGCTTTCCTTGTATGTTTTCTGGAATTCAGTTGAGAAACCATCTGGCCCAGGGCTTTTTTGGCAGGGAAGTTTCTTATATGTGCATCATTTTATTGGATTGTTATTGGTCTGATTAGGATTTCAATATCTTCCTGTTTCAACCTTAAGATGTTATGTGATTCCAGGAATTCCTCCATTTCCTCTAGATTTTCTAGTTTATTTGCATACAGATGTTCATGGTAGTCTCTGATACTCTTTTTAATTTCTTCAGAGTCAATTGTAACATCACCTTTTTTGTTTCTAAGTGTGTTTATTTGAATTCTCTCTTTTTTTGGTCAATCTGGCCAGGGGTCTGTCAATATTATTTATCCTGTCAAAGAACCAGCTTTTTGTCTTGTTAACCCTTTCTATAACCTTTTAAATTCTATTTCATTCAACTGTGACTTTATGTTAATAATTTCAATTTTTCTACTAAATCTAGGATTGGATTGCTCTTGACTTTCCAGCTCCCTTAGGAGTGACATTAGGCTGTTCACTTGATTTCACCCTATTTTCTTAATATTTGTGTGCATTGTTATAAAATTCCCTATCAGCACTGATTTCATGGTATCCCAGAGGTTTTGGAATGTTGTGTCTTTGTTTTCATTTATTTAGGAATCTTTTTATTTCTGCCTTGATTTCTGTGTTAATCCCAAAGCATTCAGTATGTTAAGTTCTATGTATATGTATATTTTGAGGGGTTCCTGTTGGTGATGATATTTATTTTATTTCACTGTGGTCTAAAAAGATGCTTACATTATTTCAACCTTTTGAAATCTATTCATGCTTCATTGATGCCTGAGAATATGGTTGATCTTGGAATATATTCCATGTGCTGATGAAAAGAATGTATATTCTGTGTTTGTTGTTAAAATGTTCTATAGATTAGGTCCAATTGGTTGAGTGTTAAGACTGAATTTCCTTGTTAGTTTTTTTGCTCAATGATCTAAGGCTGTTAGCAGAGTGTTAAAGTCTCTGGCTATAATTGCATGGGTGTCTATGTCCTCTCTTAATTTAAGAAGCAATTGTTTTATTAATCTGGGTGCTTCTATGTCGGGTGCATGTATATTCAAGATAGATATTTCTTGCTGGTGAATTGAGCCTTTTATCATTATGTAGTGACCTTCAGTGTTCCTTTTAACTTTTATTGGTTTAAAGTCTGTTTTATCTGGGATAAGAATAGCTACTTCTGCTCTATTTTGTTTTCCATTTGCCTGAAAGATCTTTCTCCAGCCCTTTACCTTGAACCTGGATGGTTTCCATGTTGGATCATGTTTCTTTATTCAGTTTGCTACTCTATGCCTCTTGAGTAGAGTGTTCAGTCCATTCATTTTTAAGTTAATTATTGATATATGGAATTTTATTTCTATTATATGCCATTAAGAGGCTGCTTTGTTATTTAGGTTTTGTGACTGATTTGTGTGGTCTGTTAATTCTGTGCTTGTCTGTACTTTTGTGATGGATGGAACTGTTCTTTCGCCTCTGTGCTCCGAATTTCCTAAGCATCTCCTGACGGGCTGGTCTGGAGATGGCATATTCTCTTAAGAATTGGATGTCTGGAGCCGGGCTCGGTGGCTCAGCCTGTAATCCCGCGCCTTTGGGAGGCTGAGGTGAGTGGATTGCCTGAGCCCGCGGGTTCGAGACCCGCCTGGGCAGCGAGACCTCATCTCTACAATAAATCAAAAAATCAGCCGGGCGTGGTAGCGCATGCCTGTAATTCCAGCTACTTGGAAGGCTGAGGCGGAAGGGTCGCCGGAGCCCAGCAGGTCGAGGCTGCGGTGGCCGGGAGCGGCCACTGCACTCCAGTCTGGGCAACAGAGTGAGACTCCAACTCAAAAAAAAAAAAAGAATTGGATGTCTGGGAAGGATTTTAATTCACTATCGTTAGTGAAACTTAGCTTAGTGGAATAGGAAATTCTTGACTGTAGTTGCTTTATTTGGCAATGTTAAGGATGGGGCCTCAGTTCCTTCTGGCTTATAGGGTTTCTGCTGATGACTGCTGCAATTCTAATGGGTCTGCCCTGATAGGTAGTCTGTCCTTTCTGTCTAGCTACCTTTAGGATTTTTTCTTTCATGTCTACTTAGTGGAAATGGATGATTATGTGTCTTGGAGATGGTCTTCTCATGTAATACCTCACAGGAGTTCTCTAGATGTGCTTGGTCACCTCTCTAGTGAGATGGGAAAGTGTTCTTGGATGATCTCTTGGAAGACTTGTTCCAGGATGTTCTCAGTTTCACCTTCTGTCTCAGGGATGCCAGTTAGTAGAATATTTGGTCTCTTTACATAACTCCAAACCTCTTGTAGACTTTGCTTGTTCTTCTTGGGCCTTTTCTCCTTGTTTTTATTGGACTGGGTTAATTCAATAGTTTGACCTCGTGCTGTGAGATTCTTTCCTTTGCTTGGTCAATTCTAGTACTCACGTTTGTCATTGTGCTTTGAAATTCCATGAAAGAATTTTTTGCTTCTTGACATTCAGTTGGACCTTTCTTATATTGGTTGGCCAGCTCAGCTTTTATTTCCTACACTGCTTTTGCTGTCTGAGTGATCTGTGCTTCCATCTTCTTGTGGCTTTCCCTCACTGTTTTTGCCCCCCGTAGTTGAAATTCTCTGTCTGTCATCTGGGACAGGTGATTCTGAAGGGGTTCCATTGCTTGGGACCTGGGAAGTCCTTTTATGGTTGATGACTCCTTAAGGCTTTGGGGATTGCTGGTATTTATTTTTTATTTTTTGCTGGTTCTTCCTCACCTGTGAGGACAGACTCTTCTCTTTTTATTTGTGTTTTGTTTTGTTGCTTTTTAGTTAGATAAGGTTGCTACTGTGGGGTGACCTTTTGTGGGATTTATTTATTTATCCCACAGGGTGCTCTCCTATTGTGATGCATGTCTCCTTCCTCCAGGGATGGTAGTCCATGAGGTCCAGACCACAGTGGGTCCTGCTGCTGTTCTGGGTCTAGCTGCCCTAGGAGGTTGTCACCATCTGGCTGCTGCTGGAGAATGCCTGCAAGGTATCCTGGGATGTGAAGGCACAGGGGTTGAATTCTAAGGGGAGGTGGTCTTCAACGTTGCTGCAAGAGCCTCTGGAGAAGCTCTCTGATGGCTCAATCTATGGACTGATCTGTGAGATGGACAGTAGCATGGGCTCTGTTCTTATCTTCTCAGGAGTTGTGTTATTGTCTTAGATGCTGTGACGTGTTGTGCCCGTTGGCCTCCAGCCAGGAGGTGGCACTTGAAAGAAACAGCCAGCTGTGGTCGTGGCTATGGGCTTTTGTGCTTGGCCTCTGTTTCTTCAGGGAAGTGTGCAGATTACCTAGGTGATGGGTGGGGTTATGGGAACTCCCAAAGACCCTCAGTCTCTAGGATTTTGAGGGGACTTTGGGGGAAATGCTGTTCAGGGAGGGTTAAGTCAGACTGGGCCACATTCCAACTCCCCCCCCGTGGGCACCATTGGCTACCCAGTAGGAAACAGGTCCCCTGGCTGCTGTGGGCATACTGCGCGGGTGACTGAGCCTTTTCTGTCATACGAAGGAGTTCATACAGGGAGAGAGGGGTTCCAGGATGAAAGCCCCTGCCTCTGCTGCCTCCAGCTCCCCTTCCTTTATCTGAGACTGTCTGTGTTCAACTCAAATTTTCTTTCCACAGCATTTTCCTCACGGCCTGGAACCAGGTGTTCTGCATACTTATTCCTGGCTGTGAGCACTCAGTGGGGATCAGGAAGGGGGGTGGTTCCCCTGGCCGCGGTGGAAGCGCTGCAGGAATGGCAGATCCCTGGCCTAGACACATTTCACGTGGGGAGAGAGGGGCTACTAGGCACTCCTCCCGTCTCTCCTTCCTCTGATGGAGGCTGACCTGTTCAGAACTCGAAAGTCCTTTCAGCAACAGGATCTCTCACGGCTTGCCCCAGTCCAGAGCTGCCTGCAGCAGCAGAACCTGCCCTTGGGGTGAGTGATGGTGGCTGGGCTGGGGTTCTTTCCTGGCCTGGGAGTTGGCCACTGAGCACTGCCTGCAGGGAACGAGTTCTTGGGAATGGCTTGGTTGTAGGCTGTCAGAGTTTGAATGGGCTTCCAGCTCCACTTGGGCTCTGGCAGCACGCAGCTGTGTGGTATCCAGGCCACTGCCCGTGTGGGGTTGGAGTCCTGTGAGGCTGGGGATACCCTTCCAGTTAGGTGTGGCAGCAAGCACTGAGCCCTAAAGTCCTGCCCTCGTGGTTTCCCACATCTGGAGGCTGCTGTCTAGGTTGTCATAATTTTCTTTTTTTAAATTTTATTTTAAAGATGTGGGCTACAATTCAGGGTTAGGTATACAAATAGTCATTGTACAGGTACTGTTTGGGCCTCACTTTGGTCCCCACATCACCTGGTTTGCGATCAGGTACCCTTCCTGATGAAATGTGCTCCCCCGTACTCCCTCCCTTGGCAGTTTCCCACTACTGCCAATCCCTTTTCTCAAAGTATTGTGATAATTGTTTGGGGTCCACTTGTGAGTGAGAACATGTGGTACTCAGTTTGTTGTTTCTGTGATAGATCACTGACTATTATGGACTCTAAATCCAACCAAGTTGCTGTGAAATTCATAATTTTGTCCTTCTTTATGATTGCATAATATTCCATCATGTATACATACCACATTGTTCATCCCATCTACTTTCAGTGGGTAGCACGGTTGGTTCCATGTCTTTGCTATTGTGAATAGTGCTGCAATAAATAGGCATGTGCAGGTATCATTTTTGTAGAATGATTTGAGTTCCTCCAGGTAGATTCTCAGAAAGGGAATTGCTGGGTCATATGGGAGGTCAATTTTTAGACCTTTTAGGAATCGCCACAATTTTCTACAGGGGTTGTACTAGTTTACACTCCCACCAACAGCGTAGAAGTGTTCTCTTTCTGCCACATCCTCTCCAGCATCTGTTGTTTTTTGAGTTATTGATGATGGCCATCCTGACTGGAGTTAGGTGGTATCTCAGTGTAGTTTTAATTTGCATCTCTTTGATGATTAGAGAGGCTGAGCATTTTTTCATGTATTTATTGACTGCTCATATGTCTTCTATTGAGAAGTGTCTATTCACATCTTTTGCCCACTTTTTAATAGAGCTGTTTGTTTTTTTCTTTTCTGCACATCTGAGTTCCTTGTAGATCCTAGATGTTAGGCCTTTGTCAGATATAAGCAGTTTGGCCCTAGTGGAAATCATAGTTATTTAGTCTAAGATCAGCTTACTTTGGGTATGCATCTCACAAATACTCTTAATTAAGTCTCAAATAAAAGTAAAATAACAAAGACATTTTAGGAGTTAATTATTTTCATACTCCTAGACACCCTATTGAGATAAAAATGTAACTTTTAGAGGTTATTGAGCTCTCCAGGGGAGACGATGTAAAAATTAGCAATAAATTGACTGATTTTATTAGTTGTGTGACTATAAAAATTACCCTGAAGCTTAAGGGATAAAATAAACATTTGATAATAAAATTTCAAGAATGTTATAGCAGATATCTTCATAAATATGTGGTAAAATGTGTTAAGGTATCATGATAAAAAACATAAGCTCTTGTTTAATTTCTGTGCTAACTGTGTAACTTTGGCTATGATATTTAGGCTAAGCAAGGCCTGTGCCCTTGAAGGACTTTTCATTTTATCTGTTTATCAGGATGTTTCTCAACATGAAGAGTTTGAGTTCTCAGGTCATAGTCCCTGACCTTTAGCCACTTGCCTTGGGCAAAGTATGTTTCTAAACCTCAGTTGCCTTCTCTGTAAAGTAAGGAAAATGATAGAACCCACCTTATAGGGTCTTTTTTTATGAAGAGTGGATGAGGTAATATGTGTAAAGATAATGTGTAATGAAGTCTCTCTGCAGGAGGCTGGCTTGTGAGTCTAGCTTATCCCATGTTGGCAGTTATAAGGTTTGTGTCAAATTATTTTTCAGGTATAAACAAAATTGCTAAGGTTATAGTTATAAAATCTCCTCCATTTTTGAACATGCCAATAGATTTCAGCAATATGCCGTTTCATTTCACTGAACTGTACAATACCCTTGTGATGTTTTAGGATAGTATCTACAGTGAGGTTGATTGTTAGGATTTTTTTCATAATTATTCCAAGTTTATAATTTTTTTTAAAATGTCTACTTATTATCCTTCTACATAGTATATATGTTTTGCCTTACCTTTTTTCTGGCATCTGGAATTTACGTAGGTGTGTTCCTGTATTGATATAGGTACTTAATCATCTTCTTGGTTACTTTTATGAATGTAAAGGAAATGTAAAGATAAGATATATAACACAATTTGAAACAGATTTTTCCTTGGAAATTAAATGTAGTCGAACATTCAGCATTTTGCCCACCCCTAGTTCTCTGTTACAAAGCATAAGCAAATCACCAGTTATCTTTTCTTTTTTTCTTTTTTTGAGTTGGAGTCTCTCTCCTTTGGCCAGGCTGGAGAGCAGTGGCATACTCATGGCCACCCCAGTGTCGACCTGCTGGACTCTGGCGATTCTTCCACCTCAGTCTTCCAAGTAGCCAGAACTACAGGTGCACGCTAACACATCCAGCTAATTTTTGATTTATTGTAGAGACGAGGTCTCGCCAAGTTTCCCGGTCTTGTCTTGAACACACGGGCTCAGGCAATCCACTCTCCTTGGCCTCTCAAAGTGCTGGGATTATAGGCTGAGCCACCGTGCCTGGTCTCACCAGTTATCTTAATGATGATGTAATTTTAGAGGCTTTAGTAATAAATTTCACCCAATTAATTAGAAAACTCCATATCAATACTCAAATTTGACTAGACTGACAAAATTCACTAAATCATATTAAAGTTAATTTATCAACTAAGTCATTATGCTATATTGACAATAGGGGTAGATGATCGACCCCAAACATTTCACTGTTTGTACCATTAGCACGCCTTAATTATGAGAAATGGCTTCAGAGACACAGTATTAACTTCTTTGCCAAAAAAAAAAAAGATAGCTTCAGAGACACAGTGTTTTCCTTCCCTCTTTCCTGTGTGTTGTTTTAACTGATACAGCACAACACCAAGGAAGGTGTCAAAGAAGGAACAAAAGCCCTGATAATAAGGAGTTACTTAATGAAGTGTTTGGAGTGAGACTTTCAAAAATAGTTTCTTTTTATTAGTTTCATAAAGAGTATGCCTAATGCTTGATTCATCAGCTTTTCTGTGGTGACACATCACTACATCTTAAGGGCTTACAGCAACAATGATGTATTTCTTGCTCACAGGTTTGCAAGTGCTCCAGGCTAGGTTCAGCTCCGCCAGGGTCAGTTGTTCCATCCCACATGGCTTTTCTCTCAGGCTCAAGAAAACCACTATTTGGGGCATGCTCTGCTCACAGCAGAAGACATGAGCTTAAGAAAGCGAGGAGCATGTTGGACTTCTTACAGCTGCTCCTGGGACGGCCACACTGTGCTTTTCACAACACTCCACGGGTCAAAGCAAAACATTCCGTGGGGCCAAGCCCAGAGTCAGTGGGCTGGGCATTGTTCCTTGTCCACAGGGATGCTGTGCTGCAGGAGGGAATGAGTAGTTGTGGACAAATCACACCGTCTTGTGTAACATGTTATGCAGTAGAGGACGTTGGCCTTCAGAAACCCTTAGATGCGCACTGGGATTATTAGGCCTTTTTATGGACAAGGCCAAATCACAGGATTTTAGCACTTTAGAGGTAGCAGGGACTCTGAAGATTCTGTAGCCCTCTTGCTTCGTTACATTAAAATGGTTTGACCTGAAAACGATAAGTGACTCTTGCCCATGATTAGATTCTGTGAGCTGCAAAGACGGATGTGCATCTTGTATGCATCATGCTGCAAGCTGTCATTATTTAGTCTAATGTAGGTGTTCTCTCAGAAGCAAAAAAAATGAAAATTTTGACTCAGTATAGACAAGCTAAGAGTTTACCATAGTTCTCTTCTCAGCCTGGAAATATTTAATAATTCAGTTTCAGGTCTGCTAAGATTAATTGACCATTGAAAGTGAGTTACATTCTTCACCAAGCTCTGCAAGTAAAAAAATATAGTGAAACATTAACATCTCGCCAAAACCACTAAAGTAATAGGAAAATAAGACAGGAAAAAGTATAATAAATATTTATGCCACTATTAGGATGTATAAAACAAACATAGGTAATTAAAAGTAGTTTACAGCCGGGCTCAGTGGCTCAGTCTGTAATCCTGCGCCTTTGGGAGGCTGAGGTGAGTGGATTGCCTGAGCCCGCGGGTTCGAGACCCGCCTGGGCAGCGAGACCTCATCTCTACAATAAATTAAAAAATCAGCCGGGCGTGGTAGCGCATGCCTGTAATTCTGGCTACTCGGAAGCCTGAGGCGGAAGGATCGCTGGAGCCCAGCAGGTCGAGGCTGCGGTGGCCGGGAGCAGCCACTGCACTCTAGTCTGGGCGACAGAGTGAGACTCCAACTCAAAAAAAAAAAAAAAAAAAAGTAGTTTACACTAGGATTAAATGGCATCCTGCCTGAAATACATGCATACAAATCAAAGTGGCTGTTAAATACTGACTGACACTTGAAGAATTAATTTTCTTTGGGTACTTTTGGTCAAAATGGTTAATTACAGAAGATGAGTGCCACCTATGTGAACGCAAACTACTTTCAAAGATATTATAAGATTGATTACATATAGAAATTATTCATTTAAAAATCTTTTTAGATCTGTTTTAGCAGTAAGAAACCATTTTATAAACCTCGGTGTTCCTATAACTGTATCATTTTTTATAAGCTTCGTTTTTCATACTCTTTGCACACTTAACTATAAATTTTTTTCAGTTTTTTTGAAAAATGATGATCTGTGGTTTCATGCAAGTCACATGAGAAGCAAACAATAAACCCCAGGTAATAGTGAGTATGAGGCTGTCAATCTGAATAACACTCCAGGTTAGGTACAACAAGAAGAGAAACAAATGGAAAGAGGAATTAACCTGTGTCTTAAGAATAGATACCAGAGATGGAAGTGGAAGATTCATTCATGCCAGGTACCTGAATTATGGAGAAATGCATCAAGTTGGATAAAAGAGGGATGTTTCATCCTTAGCCTCCAAAACAAATGAGAAACTGGATTATCAAAGCAAACTGAATGAATAAATGAAAGAAATATATTTTAGAAAACTTAAGAATGGGAGGTAGAGAGATCAGCAACTTCTTTCATTAATGTCTTGACACTTTTGCAAGGCTAATTCTTCTTCTCACCTCACACCCTTTGGATTTCAGTTTTCATTTTATTTTCTGTGGCAAGCTTTTCTTTCTCCCCAACGTCTGGACCAGCAGCTGTTTATACCACACTCTGCTTGGCCCAGGGCAAACTCTCTATGCTATAATTGCGTGCTTGCTTGTCCAGTCCCACCTAAAGTCCCACCTAAAGTCTTTCAGCTCCATCAAGGAAGAAACCATGTCGGTTTTGTCTGCTGTTCTGTTCGTGGCCTGTGGCACAATCCCTGGCTACATATAAGGTATTCCAGAATACTGGTGGATGGAATGAAGTGTGAAGGCATAGAACCGTGTGTATGTGTGCATGCATGTACATGTAACTGGTGGGGATCAGCAACCTTTCTCTAAAAGACATTAGAACACATTAAACTTACTACATTGAAAACTGTGCTACTAGTAGAGTCTAGAAATCATGGAGCTTAATAGAATTCAAAGACCCTACTAAATAGAAAACCAATATTTGATAAAGGAAGTATCCATATGCCAAGAGAAGAATGAATTATTAATATATATAATATTTATAGGGAGTAAAGCAAATTCTATTGGATCAAATAGTTAAGTTCAAAATAAGATTGAATGAAACGTGGGTGATGTGTTTATCGACTTCTACACGGGAAGAATTTCGAGTAATATAAGTATGGAGTTAATCATAAAGAGAAGAATCAATATATTATACTACATAAAAATTAAGATCATCTGAATGCCACAAAGCAGCATTCAAAAATTAAGAAGTAATTGCTAAACTGCATTAAAATTTTAACAAATGGTTACTATCTTGACAATAAAAGTAATTCTTAAAAATCAGCAAGGAGAATACCCACAGGCCAGTAGAAAATTGGGAAAGAAAATAGACTATTTGAAGAATATGTTCAATTGGAAAAAATGTTTCACCTCACTAGTAATTAAATAAATACAAATTAAAGCATCTCTGTAATGTAATCTATTATTACAAATTAGACAAATTTTAAAAGATTTTAATATAGGATGCTGATCAGAGTAAGCTAAGAAGGACATTCTTATCATGTACTGTGGTTAGAATATAAGTTGATACTTTTCTGGAATATGATTTGGCAAGTATCAAGGTCCTTAAAAAAATGTTCATACTCTTTCAACTAGTAATTCTACTTATAGAAATTCATCTTATCATAACCAATGATGTGGAGTTTATAAATGGAGCTTTTTCCATGTAATTAAGTAAATACTAAACTCCAACTATGGGTGAGACACCCTGATAAATGTTAGAGAAATAACAATAAACAAAGCACTCAAGGCACCTACATCCCCAGCATATACGCAGACATAAACAGATGGTACGTGCAATTGCTATTACCTAAATAGCTTAAGTTTTCAGGCTCTGTTCTAGGTGCTTTCCTGATATTAAGCTTATTTTATCCTCCCAGCAATTAGATGAGGGAGATACTATAAACTCATTGGAGATGAAGAAGGTAAGTGATTTTTCTCAAGGTCACTCAGTCCTTGCTGGAGATGAGTCTGAAACCCAGGAGTGGAATTACATCCACAATGTTAACCACTATGCAGGGGTAGATAGGATGCAGAGTACATCATTTAAAATGCTAAAAAGTTGTCTAATTATAGAAAAAAGTTAAGGAAATCAAACTGTATTTAAATAATATAATTTTATTCACCATTAAAAAAATTGACACTTTCCAAAAACTTTTAGTGACATGAGAAATATTTATAATATAATTTTAAATGAATAAAGCTGAATTTAAATCAGTATACAAAAAACAAACTCAATTTTATTATTTAGATGTGTTATAAATAGATATGTGTACTATACATATTTATGTAGACATAAATAGATTTATATATACATATTCATTTAACATATGCTTCCCTCACTAGATTCTGAGTTGATAGGGAGGCATTTGGTTGGTCTGCCCATGTACACCTAACAATTACCATTGTACCTAGATGCTAAATAAACTTTAATTAAATGAATTAATAGCGAACCAAAAAAGTCTAGAAAAATAGATCCAAAATGAATTAGTTTTCTCTAAATTCTGGAATTGTGGGTTATTTTAATTTTCTCTTATAATTTTTCAGCATTTCCAAAATTATGTCTAGTGTACACATATAGATTTAACTGACTTAGGTTTGTAAAGAAAGAGTAAAGCAGGTTCTAAAGGGAACCAATTTTTATGCAGAATTAACAACCATCTGTCTTAGAAAGCTCAGGCATCTGTCTACTGGAAGATAGGAAACTGACCCAGGTGACCCTCTGAGAGTCCTGGTAGATACAGGTTTCCCGGCCTAGCAGTTGTCAGCTGCAATATATACCTCTTTGCTGCAATGTATACCTCTTTGCCCGAGCTGCGGCAATGGAGATGAGCCCTTTGATATTTTCGTCTGTCAGCCTGCACGATGCTAAGCTTGCTGGTGGAGCCCCAGGTGGAAGCGACTTGCCCTCCCGCTTCTGGTGAGCTCCCTTGGCAGCCTCTGCAGGTGAGCCACCACTCCAGCCCCAGGCCCCGTTGCACTGGGACTGGCACTGCACCTGGGGCAGTTTCAGAGTGGAGAGACTCCAGTGAGACAAGCCCCTCCAAGCCATGTTCTCAGGGGTCCTAGAGAGCAGCCTTCGGCAGCCTCCTAGCAGGCGAGTGACTCCAGGAGCCGGGGCTGTGTCTTCGGGGACAAGGCCTTCCAGTGGGCATCTGT
Organism: Cephalopachus bancanus; assembly: GCA_027257055.1. Taxonomy (NCBI): domain Eukaryota; kingdom Metazoa; phylum Chordata; class Mammalia; order Primates; family Tarsiidae; genus Cephalopachus; species Cephalopachus bancanus. The sequence goes on from JAPVLO010000090.1 coordinate 2,703,893, forward strand.
CTTAGTCCCAGACAGTGGCTGCTCCTGTGTCATTCCTAACCGCTTTTTAGAGCTCCCTTTACTCCTTGCTGACAAATCCCTTGCGTTCGAGTCTCTAATTCCTTGTACTGCATGAAACTTTTCCTTTTCAGATTATGTGTAGTTTCTGTCCTCTGATTGTGTGGACTCTGGATTTTGTGAATTTCAATACTGTTTTTCTAATTTCCATCTTCTTTCTTCACTAAGAAAAGGTAGAGAATGTAACTGAAACACTACAAAGGATAAGTTTTCCACAGAAGTCAAGAACTATAATTATTCAAATATGGAAAGGAATATAAAGTATCCTTAAAGCATATAAAATTCCATGTAAACGGAAAAGTACATGGTGTAAGCTGGGTAAATATCTCTTAAGCAGGGAAGGAAGAAATGTAGGGTATTAAAGAAAAATATTCTCTTCTGTAATGACAAATAGCATGAAAGCAGAGCTATTAGCAAACAAGGCACCATAAGGGGGCAAACTATCAGAGGACAGAATGATGAGTGTAAATAAGAAATGAAATCTGAATCTCCACGCAGAGGCCACGAGTCAGAAAACCAAGCAAACAGAAGTGAACTCCTTTTTTTCAGGGCAGTGAGGCTTATCTAATTCTGAATAATAGGATTCTCTCAAATTAGAATTACATAGCTCTCAGTCAAAGGACAACTAAAAAACGTCATAAAAATAACAGAATGAAACTGGACTTTTGTTAAGAAATAAATCTGCCACAGGAAAAAAAAAATATACCATTGCAAATGCAGATCTGAGGTAATTATTAAAATGAATTACACAGAGAAATTTGCATCAAAGCTAAGGAAATAATTCTAGCACTACCCAATCTGCAGTTACCAATTATGAAACTCGAAACACATTTTTCTTACTTAATGGCAATTGTTATGATGATTTAGCAATTCCACTGGTTTAAGCCTTGGACTACCTAGGTTTAAAACTAAGGATTCACAGCAGTTGTTATTTACAAAGATTTTGAGATAACAGTTTTATCAATTAAGGAAAATAATACATAGAAAACATTTAGCATGTTATATTGCATATAATAAGCATTCTATATGTATTAGATATCATGCTGTTACTAATAGTAATACAGCCAAAGATCATATTGACCTTTAATTGGCGTCACACAGTATTATTTATTTGTGAAAATGCCTTTGAATTTTTTTCTATAAAGAAGCTACTGCACTAAGAGTTGAGGAAGATATAAACATTGTTGGATATACTAGTCGCCTTCCAACTTTCTATTTCCTATTCCAAAAATTGCTTGAATCTCATACTTCTATTTTACTGAACTTGAAGTCAATAAAAACTTCTGGGTGTTTTTTGTTTTTGTTGTTGTTCTTGTCAACCGTTATTATCTTACAGATCTGCTATCTTTATGCAATCAATTTTGTAAGCTAAATTCACTGTGTAATCTTATCCATGTTAATATTGTAGGTATTTGGTCCAGTAGTCCAGGACTTAAAGTAGCATTTGTTGTGTTAGCTCTTTTCCTCAATGTCATGACAACAGTGGAGTTTGATATGCCCTTCTTCTGAATTTTCATCCAAATTGTAAATACGTGTTTCCTATTTAATGAGCGCATGTTATATGGCAGACACTATACATCACATACATCTTTTCGCTTAACACACCCATGAGGAAATATTGAGACTCAGAAAAGTACAATATCGCATACAAAGAAAGAGGCAGAGACAAACTGAATTCAGATATTTCATCTTTTTTAAATTTCTGTTTTAAAGATGGGTACAATTCAGGGTTAGTTATACAAATAGTCATTGTACAGGTAAGGTTTGGGCCTCACTTTGGCCCCCACTTCACCTGGTTTGAGATCAGGTACCCTTATTGATGAGCTGTGCCACCCATCCCCTGGAAGTTTCCCACTACTGCCAATACCTTTCTTAATAGTATTATGCTAATTGTTCAGGGTCCACTTATGAGTGAGTACATGTAGTACTCAGATCTTTGTTTCTGTGATAAATCACTGAGCATTATAGACTCTAAATTCATCCAAGTTGCTACAAAGTTCATAATTTTGCTTTTCTTTATGACTGTGTAATATTCCATTGTGTAAATGTATCACTTTTTAAAATCCAATCCTCTTTCTATGGGCAGCATGGCAGGTTCCATGTTTCTGCTATTGTGATAAAACATGCCTGTGCAGGTATCTTTTTCACAGAGTGATTTGAGTTCCTCCGGGTATATTCCCAGAAAGGGGATTGCTGGGTCATATGGAAGGTCCATTTTTAGGTCTTTTAGGAATCGCCACACTGTTTTTCACAGAGGCTGTACTAGTTTACACTCCCACCAACAGTGTAGAAGTGTGCTTTTCAATAGGAAAGGTTGAGTTTAGTTTGGTGTAGCCCAAGGGACTCACTCTGGTTTTGGTGTATGAAGTCAAACGAGAAGGCAGTGTATTACTTGGATGGATTTAGAGTCGATCATATTCAGTGATCTATCAGAGAAACAAAGAACAGAGTACCATATGTTCTCACTCATAAGAGCACCTTGAACAATTATAATAATACTATAAGAAAGGGATTTGGGATCGGGGGGAGGTTGGGAAGATGGCAGCCGACCCATTCAGACTAGATGAACCCTGGTGTGAGTAAGTGTATAAAAAATTTTGTGTACCTGCTGGTGAGTGAGTGGGCATGTGAGTGGCTGACTGAGTGAGGGCTAGGGAGATAGTGGCCAGGACTTTCCTGGTGCAGTGGCTGGTGTTGCAGCTGTTGGGCTTAGACCCTAGCAATTCCCAGGATGCAGAAGCCAGGTGCCATTTTGTTAAAATCCACAAAACCCTTCCTGGGAAGAAAATGCTGGGAGAGACTGACTAAGTGGGGGCTCGTGAGCAAGTGGCCAGGGCCCTGGTGCAACAACTGGTGCTGCAGCTTCTCTGCTTGCTCCCTGGCTCTTCCCAGATCACAGAAGCCGGGTGCCATTTATTTTTAATGGACAAAAGTTTTCCTGTGAAGAAGCAGTAGAGAGAGACTATCGCCCGAGAGACTTCCAGCTTCAGGCTTTGCCTCACCACTTGAGCGCCTGGTGAGACATGGGCAACAGGGGCTATGGAGGGTGCTCAGAGGCAGAGTCCCACCGGAGAGGTCAAGAGAGGCGCCCCACCACCATCTTGAAGGTGGGGCAGGAAATTACTCTGTCTTGCTCACCATGGAGCAACAGATCTGATCTCTGTGACTGGCAGATCAACTACTCAGGGTTGATTGTGACCCAGAGGGAATATTCTGAAAGCACATACTTTCGAGGGACCTGATGAGTGCTGACTCCCAGGTGCCCCACCCCCTATCCTGATCCAGCCTCGGGACAAAGGGTGTGGCCAGAAAAGAATGAGAAAGAACTCCAAAGAGATTAGTGGTGAGTGCGGTGCTGACCCCAACCCCCTTCTCCTCAGCAATCCTCTACACTCAAACCCACACAGCTGGGCCATGACTGAGAGAAGCAAACCCAGGTGGAGTCTGGGTATCAGTCACAATAGGAGAACTCCATTCCAGGACAGGCCTGGCTGGAGCACCCCCCATGAATATATACCTGGGGAAGAGACAATCTCACACCTCCCTGAACATTTGAGAGTGGGAGGGGAGGACTGCAGCCCCACCCACCTCCACTGCCCCTCCTCCTTCCCCGCTCCAGACCCTGGAAAGAGAGTGAAAGAGGTGGAACTTCTATAGGAGAGACCAGATTAGAACAATTGCAGAACGTACCACAAGAGGGCAGGTTTTTAAATGTTTTTTTATTTTTTAATTTTTTTTAATTAAAAATTTTTTTTGCCTGTTTGTTTGTTATTTCATCTATGTTTAAAAATATTTTTCCTTTGTGCATGAATGTGTATGTGAGAGTTTGATCTGCATCCCACCAATTTTTTTCTTTTTCTCTTTTCTTTTTCTGTTTCTTCTTTTGTTTTTTGTTTTCTGTTTATGTGTGTATGTGAGTGACTGAGTGTTCATCTTTCAATTTTGTTGTCATTGGCTTGTTTTTGCTCTTTTGTTCTTCTGTTTTTTTTATTTTTGATAGTTTAAGGTATGTATCAATATATGTGTGAGAGTTCAATCGGAATTCCTTTTTTATTTTTTCTGGTTGTTAGGCTTTTCTTCTCCATTCACTTTGTGCCAGGTGTGTGTGCATTCAGTTTCCTTTTTTTTTTTTTTTATGTTATTTGTTTTGTTTCACTTTGTTGTTATTCCAGTTTGTTTTGGGGTGTGTGTAAATGTCTGTGTGTGTGTGTGTTCAGTTGTTTTCTGCATTGGTTTCTGCTTTGCATCATCATATATAGTGATGGTGAGAATTGGGTCTCAGGGAACACATACCACAATCAGTAAACATTGCAATTTGCAAGTAGTTTCTGAATCCTAGCACCCCATCCCCTACCTTTTTTGACTTTCAAAAACTGCAAGAGATAGCAAAGCTTCCCACCCACCATCTTATTTCAAAATAGAAAAAAACCAGAGCCTGGATCAGGGAAGACTGGAGGGCTGAGCAAAAATCAGAAGGTAAGGCTTCACCCACTGAAACTGAATAACAGAACTAAAGAGAAAAACAAGAGATATGTACAAATGAGGAAAAACCAAAGAAAGACCACAGGTAATGTCAAGTGTAACAAGGAGAAAACTCCTGAAAAATCAGACCTTGGAGCCCAAACAATGAAAGCCACCAATGACTGGCCCCAGAATATGACAGGGATTAGGGAATGGATGGAAAGAGTGAATAAGGCTCAAGAAAGACAAGATGCAACATGAAAGAACTTGTAACAGAGATTTTGGCAATAAAAAATTTCATCCAGGAAATAAGTAACTAGATGACAAGCATGGAAAGCAGAATTAATCTAGTTGAACAAAGAATCTCAAAACTTGAAGACCAGAACATGGAATTAACCCAATCTGTAAAAATCATAGAAAGAAGACTTAGAAAGAAAGAATAAAGCCTACATGAGAAGTGTGATTATATCAAGAGCCCGAACCTGTGCCTAGTAGGTATCCCAAAGGAAGAAAGGGAAATGGATAGCAACTTGGAGCAAGTATTCCAGGAGGTAATCCAGGAAAACTTTCCCCATCTCACCAGAGATGTGACCAGCCAAACATAAGAGATACAGAGAACACCCACAAGACATTAAATGAGAAGACCAACCCCTAGACACATAGTAATTCACCTACACAAAGTAGGCACAAAAGAAAAAATCCTAAAGGCAGCAAGAGAGAAAGGTCAGACTACCTACTGGGGAAAACCAATCAGAATAGCAGCAGACCTATCAGCAGAAACACTACAAGCAAGAGGGGACTGGAGTCCAGTAATCAAAATCCTCAAAGATAAACAATTTCAATCAAGAATTTCCTACCCAGCCAAGTTCAGCTTCACCAGCATGGAGAATTAAAATCCTTCCCAGACATCCAATCCCTAAGAGTTTATGTAGCTTCCAGACCAGCTCTATAGAAGATACTTAAAAGGTATTAAGCACAGAAGAAAGAAATGAAAAAGAATGACCACACACTTCCCAAGAAAACAGCAGAGCACAGAAACAACAGAGAAAATAGTGCAATAAGAAACTTGAAAACACACGTACGTCAACCCCAAAGTCAAAATAAAACAAGCAAACAACAAAAAAAAGTTTATAAGAACCTCATGACAGCAACAATCACATTTCAATAATCAGCCTGAATGTGAATGGACTAAATGCACCACTGAAAAAACACAGAATGGCAAACTGGATAAGAAACCATGATCCAGTGATTTCCTGCATCCAGGAAATTCCTTTCACCACAAGGGATGCACACAGACTCAAAGCTAAAGGATGAAAAATGAGTTTCCAGGCAAATGGATCACAAAAGAAGGCAGGAGTTGTGATCTTAATATCGGACAAAACAACATTTAAGCTATCAAAAATTTTAAAAGATACAAAAGGACACTATATAATGATAAAAGATTTAATTCATCAACAAGAAACATTGATCCTAAACATATATGCACCCAACACAGGAGCACCAGCATTAATAAAGCAACCATGAAGTAAACTAAAAAAAAAGAAAAAGACATTGACTCTAACACTATTATAGCAGGGGACTTGAATACCCCATTAACAGTCCTAGATAGATCATTGCGGCAAAATATCAACAAGGAGATCCAGAATCTAAACTTGACACTTGACCAAATGGACTTAATGGATACCTACAGATTATTCTACCCAACAACCACAGAATATACATTCTACTCATCACCACATGGAGCGCACTCAAAGATCGATCACATCCTTGGCCATAAATCAAGCATAAACAAATTCTATAAGGTTGAAATCTTGCCATGCACCTTCTCAGATCACAGAGGAATAAAAATAAATAACACTAACAGAAATTGCCCCAAAGCCCACAAAGACACGGACACTAAACAGCATGATGCTGAGCAACTACTGGGTCAACACTGAAATCAAAGCAGAAATTAAAAGATTCCTGGAAACAAATAAAATGAAGAAACATCTTACCAAAACCTCTGGGATATCATGAAATCAGTTCTAAGAGGGGAATTCATAACTCTACGAGCACACATCAAGAAAATGGAAAGATCACAAGTTGAGAGCCTAAAAAATCACTTAAGGGAACTGGAAAGAGAGGACCACTAAAACTCCAACTTTAGCAGAAGAATCCAAATTACCAAAATAAGAGCCCACATACTGAACATAGAAGACAAAAATATCGTAGAAAACATCCACAAAAGGCTGGTTCTTTGAAAGAATTAACAAGATTGATGGACCCTTAGCCAGAATGACCAAGAAAAAGAGAGAAAAAGCCCAAATAAACACAATCAGAAATACAAAAGATCAAATCACAACTGACCCTGAAGAAATACAAAAGATTTTCAGAGATTACTTTGTACAGCTATATGGTAACAAACTTGATAACCTAAATGAAATGGAGGACTTTCTGACATCTCACAACAAGAGGACAGTGAGACACTAAATAGACCAATAACAACCCAGGAAATTGATGCTGTCATATGAAAACTACCTACAAAAAAAGCCCTGGACAAGATGGCTTTCCAGCAGAATTCTACAAAATGTACAAGGAGGACCTGATACCAGTCCTACTGAAAGTACTCTAGGCAATTGAGAAAGATGGAATTCTCCCCAAATCATTTTATGAAGCTAATATCACACTGATACCCAAACTGGGTAATGATCAAAAAAAAAAAAAAAAAAGAGCTACAGGTCAATATCCCTTATGAACATAGATGCAAAAATTCTCAACAAGATTCTTGCAAATTGGATCCAAAAACGCATCTCAAAAATCATCCACCATGACCAGGTAGGCTTCATCCCCAGAATGCAGGGTTGGTTCAACATCCAAAAGACCATAAATGTAATTAAATGCACCAACTCATGTAAAAACAAACAAACAAACAAAAAACCCAAATGATTATATCATTAGATACAGAAAAAGCTTTTGATAAAATTCAGCATCGCTTTTTGATAAAAGCCCTCAAACACCAACGTACCTCAAAATAGTAAGCGCCATCTACAATAAACCCACAGCTAACATATTGCTAAATGGACAGAAACTGGAAACATTTTCCCTGAAAATTGGAACAAGACAAGTCTGCCCACTCTCATCCCTCTTGTTCAACATTGTGTTGGAAGTTCTAGCTAGGGCAATTAGATAAGAGAAGGAAGGAGTATCCAAATAGGAAAAGAGGAAGCTAAGTTATCCCTCTTTGCTGATGTTATGATCCTATACCTTGAAAATTCAAGAGAATCTGTCAAAAACCTGCTTGCACCGATAAAGGACTTTGGCAAAGTGTTGGGGTACAAAATAAATGTGCAAATGATAATTGCATTCCTATACACCAACAACAAGCAGAGCCCCAAATAAAAAGCACAATCCCATTCACGATAGCCACAAAGTAAATAAAATACCTCAGCATCTTCCTAACTAGAGAAGTGAAAGACCTTTACAATGAGAACTACAAAACGCTGATTAAAGAAATTCAAGAAGACACAAACAAATGGAAGAATATTCCATGCTCATGGATAAGAAGAATCAACATTGTTAAAATGTCCATCCAACCACAGGCAATCTACAGACTGAACGCAATACCCATTAAATCACCAACATCATTCATCTCAGACCTGGAAATGGCAATACAGAAATTCATATGGAAACATAAATGACCATGAATAGCCAAAATGATTCTTAGCAAAATATACAAAGCAGGAGGTATCACACTTCTAGACTTCAAACTTTACTGTAAGGCTATAGTAATCAAAACAGCCTGGTATTGGTACCAGAATAGGCATATAGACCAACGGAACAGGATAGAGATTCCAGAAGCAAACCAACTCATCTTTGACAAAGTCTCCAGCAACAACCACTGAGGAGAGGAGAACCTAGTCAGTAAATGGTGCTGGGAAACTGGCTGATCACATGCAGAAGATTAAAACAGGACCCCTACTTATCACCATACACAAAAATTAGCAACTCTAAATGAATCAAAGACCTAAATGTAAAACCTCAAACTATAAGAATCTTAGAAAACGTAGGAGTCACCCTTATAAAAATTGGAACTGGTTACCAATTCCTGATCAGAACCCCAAATGCCCATGTCATGAGAAATAAGATAGACAAAGTGAGACCTTATAAACTGACAAGCTTCTGCAAAGCAAAAGAAACCGTCAACCGAGCATGGAGACAGCCCACAGAATGGGAATAAAAATTTTCCAACTGTATATCTGACAAAAGCCTAACATCTAGGATCTACATGGAACTCAAACATGCCAAAAGGAACAAAACAAACATTCCCATTAAAAAGTGGGCAAAAGACATGAATAGACACTTCGCAAACGAAGATATATGGGCAGCCAACAGACACATGAAACAGTGCCCAGCCGCACTCATCATCAAAGAAATGCAAATCAAAACCACATTGAGATACCACCTAACCCCAGTAAGAATGGCCGTCATTAATAAAACAAACAACAACAGATGCTGGTGAGGATGCGGAGAAAAAGGAACACTTCTACACTGCTGGTGGGAATGCAAACTAGTGCAACCTCCTTGGAAGACAGTGTGGCGATTTCTGAAAGAACTAGAAATTGACCTTCCATATGACCCAGCAATTTCCCTATTGGGAATATACCCAGAAGAACTCAAATCATTCTACAAAAAAGATACCTGCACATGTATGTTTGTTGCAGCTCTATTCACAATAGCAAAAACATGGAACCAACCATGCTGCCCGTTGAAGCTGGACTGGATTTTTAAAATGTGGTACATATACACAATGAAATATTATGCAGCCATCAAGAAGGAGAAACATATGGACTTCACAGCAACTTGGATGGATTTAGCGTTGATCATACTCAGTGGTCTATCACAGAAACAAAGAACAGAGTACCGTATGTTCTCACTCATAAGCAGACCTTGAACAATTATTATAATACTATAAGAAAGGGATTGGCAGTAGTGGGAAACTGCCAGCGGAGGGAGGGTGGGATTGGCAATTGAATGAAACTTCTAGGGGAGGGAGGGGCACACCTCATCAACAAGGGTACCTGCATAATGAACATTTGTATACCTTTCCCTGAATTGTACTCCACATCTTTAAAATAAAGGAAAAAAAAGAAAGTGTATTACAAGATGATAACAGTAATAGTCGCTACCCTTTATTATGTTCCTACCATTTGCCAGGATTTTGATAGACAATACATACATTTACTTTCCTCCATAAATTTAAGATACTGATATTATCTCAGTTGTAGAAGTAAGGAAAATGAGGCATATGGGAGTGAATAGGTCAGCCAAGAGTTCACAGAGGAAAAAGAGAGAAGCCAGCATTTTACCATCTATGTCTGACTCTAAAGACCTCATCTTTCTGTGCTGCCTCTAACGATATGGGTATAGTATCCTTGGAAAATTTATACTGGGGAGAAGCAAAGATTCCTGTTAGGAAAAGGGTAACCTGGGCTTTGACTAATGTAGTTCAGTTTTCTGTACATTGGACTTGATAAGATCCCTGTTGACGGGTGAGGAGTCAAATTACAATGTAAATTATAACATGAAGCAAACTACGAGATGAAACCTACTCTTCATTGTACTATGTCATATGTAAGTTTTAAAGAGTTATTGAGAATCTTTAGTAACATCCATAACAGACTCTATAACTAGAGTATTTCTGAATCTGAATTCTCATAGAAATGGTTTTCATGTACATGAAGAAAAGTTTAGGGCACCAAACTTGCCAATGAGAGCTCTCTGGTTACCCAAACCTGGATTACAGTAATGGAAGCATTTCTCAGAATGCAATGAGAATTCTTTGGAGGAAGACAGAAGTACCTGAGAGACAAGATTGAGACTGTTAGTCTTAGAATGATTGCCATGAAGACAGACACGGAAACAATGCAGAACTAAGTGACCATAGCCAAATGCGTTTAGAAAGACATAGATGGGACTCAATCTGGCTGAAAATTCTGAACATAGGAAATGAGTATGGTTTTCTCTTTATACCACATTTTTGGGAACTTTTAAATGAACTTATTTTTACTTTTAAATCAAATTATGCATTCACTTTTAAGTAAATAATTAATGGATTTGTGAGAAATCTCTAAGGTTTTTATAAATGGTATGATTTTTATCTTCAGATGGGTCTTTTAACTGATGGGGATGGCCTCTCAAGAGATCTTAATTTCTTGATAACATATTATTGGGTGTTATATGCAACACAGATTACAAGAGATACGCAAATAAGAAAGCAGATTAAAGAATAGTTTCATCACATTCATTCAAAACAAAGCAGAATTTTTATTTGCTGCATTAAAGTCTTTATGCCAGAACTCAAGTCTATATGGTTTTTCTGAACTCCATCAGCATTTTTCTGTCTAAGCTGACTGTTCTCACAGCACAGATTCTTTCCTCCCAGATATTCACCAGCATGTTTGATGTTTTTGTCATCCTTGTTTATACTTTGTTTTAAAGCATACTTCTCACTAGCATTATGAGGACACATTCATTTGTTCATTCAATAAGTATGTATTAAATGCTTATTGTATGCTGTGTCCCAAATTGTTAGATGGAACAATTTGCTAGAGGGATATTTTTAATCTTATAAGAACTTTAATTTAACAAATACAATAGCAGATTGCACTTAGTCTTGGAGTACAATAACATATTTATACTTATTTTTTGTGAAGGGAAAAAAGAAATTGTACTTTTCATTTTTAGTATCTAGTTTTTCCAAGTCACTAACAAACAAACATTGGCAAAGCCTTCAGAAAGTATGGATCATCTTTGGCTACGTTTCAGTCTTGGAAGGTGCATCTAAGTCATGTTTCTACATGTTCTGAGGTTTGCCTTCCTTTACATTTAATGAATTGTTTTAAAGTCTCCCTTTAATAGTAGACTCTGCCCTAGTAAAGACAGCCCAAGCGTGGGGGGAAAGATTGGGGTTTAAACAGAAAACCTCAGTATGAAACTCTGCAATTAACTAGCTTTATGTCTGGTTGACATATGCTGCCATTGCTCATATATATATATAATATGTATTATTATTTCTAATCTTTATGACAGTAATAGAGACTAGATAACAGATCACATTTTATAGATAAGGGAAACGAAGCTTAGAGCATACACTAAATTATCTCTGCTTACAAAACTTGGAAGATTCTGGCTTGGAATTCAAAGCCAGGTCTGTCTGATTTTAGAATGTGTTTTCTACTGTGACGGGTTGAAACACTAAAATTCCCATACCTCTCAAAAACAAAACAAAATTAAAAACTAAAAATATGTGCAAATAAGGTCTAGGAGGAATTTGGAGCACAGTACTTATAAAAAGTTTAATTTTAAGTTATAAGAAAACATTCATCAAAAATAGCTCACTTTGAGCATGTAGTTAATTTAACAGGCCATGGCCTATGAGATTGATAGTCTTACAATCTACAGGATTCATTTCAACATAGTACACCTCAGGAACTGATACACTGGCATGACCAGTGCCTCTCCTCTTTTGTGGGCCCCATTTTAATTCCACAGCACTGACTTTATTAGCTGCTTCTCAACAGGCTTGCATGGCAGAAAATACCAAGATTTCTCCAAAGCACTTGCACTCTAAAGAATTTCAAAAAGGTGGTATGATATAGTTCTTTGTGGTTTTGAAAATGATTTACAAACCTGGATTACAGTAACGGAACCATTTCTCAAAATAGAATGAGGATTCTTTGGAGGAAGACAGAAGTACCTGAGACACATGGTTGAGACTATTCATTTTGGAATGATTATGAAGACAGACACAGAGCCGATGCAGAACTAAGTGCCTTTAGAAAGACATAGATGGGTCTCAATCTGGCTGAAACTTCTGAGCATAAGAAGTGCGTGTGGTTTTCCCTTTATACCACGTTTTTGGGAACTTTCAAATGAATTGATGTTTACTTTTAAATCAAGTTTAAATTCATATAGTTTAAAACACTAAATCGCTTTAGTATTTTTTATTTCAAAAGTAGCACATTTATACCCCAATCCCATTTATTTATCCCACAGAAAACCTTTTTTTCATCGTTTTTCACTTTTTAATTTTTATTTTGGTAAGGGCTATGAAGTTTTAGCAGCTTCTTTAACTTATACTGTCCTGACTGAGCCCTGGGATTTCTACATTTGTCTTGTGTTTGTAGAGGTAATTAAGTTTGTAGGGGCTCCGTTAAGTTTAGTAATTTGATACTGACTTTTTTTTCTTTTTTCAATAGTTTTAGGGAGTACAGATAGTTTTTGCTTACATGACTGCATTGTTTAGTGGTGAAGAAGTCTGAGCTTTACGTGTACCCTCCACCCACACCTGTGTGCTGCTGACTTTTTAATCATAGTTTTAATTCTTTATGATACATTGTTTTCTTGAGAGTGTTCATGGGTAAACTTTTTATTGTGATAAAACACTCGTAACATAAAATTTACCATTTTAAAGTGTTCTGGACAGTGGCACTTAGTAAATTCACAATGGTATGTAGCCATCACCTGTGTCTAGCTACAGCACATGTTCATTATTTGTCTGGCAGGTCTAGTGGGCTTGTAGTGTCATTCAAGTCCTCTGTTTTCTTACTGATCTTCTGTCTAGTTACTTATCCATTACGGAAAATGGGTTATTGAAAGCTCATACAATTATTGTAGAACTGTTTGTTCTGCTTTCATTTTTGTCCATTTTTGCTTCATCTATTTTGGGACTCAGTTATTAAGTATGTATATGTTTGTATATACACACATACACATGCATATATATTTTATTTTAAAGATGTGGGGTACAATTTAGGATTAGGTATACAAGTGGACGTCGTACAGGTAAAGTTTGGGCCTCCTTTTGGTCCCCACTTTGCACGGTTTGAGATAAGGTACCCTTATTGATGTTGTGTTCCCCAATCCCTGGCCCCCTGGCAGTATCCTGCTACTGCCAATTCCTTTCTTATAGTATTATGGTAAATGTTCAGTGTCCACTCATGAGTGAGAACATGTGATACTTTGTTCTTTGTTTCTATGATAGATTATGGACTCTAAAACCATTCAAGTTGCTGTTTGTCCTTCTTTACAGCTGTGTGTAATATTCCATTGTGTATATATACCACATTTTTTAATCCAGTCCAGTTTTTTTTTTTTAGAAAGCAGTATTTATTGAGAGGACAGAAAAGTTCCCACAGTGGGAGGGGACCCAAGGAGGTTGCCCTCCAGTCCATTTTTAATGGCCAGCACAGTTGGTTCCATGTTTTTGCTATTGTGAATAGTGCTGCAATAAACATGAGTGTGTCCATATCTTTTTTGTAGAATGCTTTGAGTTCCTCCGGGTATACTCACAGTAGGGGGATTGCTGGGTCATGTGGAAGGTCAATTTCTAGTTCTTTTAGAAGTTGCCACAATGTTTTCCATAGAGGTTGATCTGGTTTGCATTCCTACCAGCAGTGTAGAAGCGTTCTCTTTTCTCCACATCCTCACCAGCGTCTATTGTTGTTTGTTTTATTAATGATGGCCATTCTTCCTGGGTTTAGGTGGTATCTCAATGTGGTTTTGATTTGCATTTCTCTGATGATGAGTGAGGCTGAACACATTTTCATGTGTCTGTTGACTGCTCATATGTCTTTTTTGGGGGAAGTGTCTATTCATATCTTTCACCCATTTTTTAATGACACTGTTTTTTTCCTTTTGGCATGCTTGAATTCCTTGTAGATCCTGGATGTTAGGCATTTTTCAGATATACAGTTGGCAAATATTTTTTCCCATTCTGTGGGCTGTCTCCCTACTCTCTTGATTGTTTCCTTTGCAGAAGTTTTTCAGTTTGATGAGGTCTCACTTGTGTATCTTATCTCTTATCGCATGGACACTTGGGGTTTTGATTAGGAATTGGTTGCCAGTTCGAACTTCCATAAGGGTGTCTCCTGCATTTTCTAAGATTCTTATAGTTTGAGGTTTTATATTTAGGTCTTTGACACAATGAGGGTTGATTTTATATATAGTGATAGGTAGGAGTTCTGTTTCAATCTTCTGCATGTGGTCAGTCAGTTTTCCCAGCATCATTTACTGAATAGGTTCTCCTCTCCCCAGTGGTTGGTGGTGGAAGCTTTGTCGAAGATGAGTTGGTTGAGGAATAGAGGTTTTGCTTCCAGAATCTCTATCTTGGTCCATTGGTCTATAGGCCTGTTCTTGTACCAATACCAGGGTGTTTTGATTAGTAGCCGTATAGTAAAGTTTAAAGTCTGGAAGCATGATCTTCCTGCTTTGTTTCTTTGCTAAAGATTGTTTTGGCTATTCGTGGTCATTTATGTTTCCATATGAATTTCTGTATTGTCATTTCCAGGTCTGAGGAGAATGATGTTGGTAATTTAATGGTTATTGTGTTGAATCTGTAGATTGTCTTTGGTAGAATGGACTTAACAATGTTGATTATTCCAATCCATGAGCATGGAATATTTTTCTATTTGTTTGTGTCTTCTTGGATTTCTTTGAGCAGTGTTTTGTAGTTTTCATGATAAAGTTCTTTCACTTCTCTGGTTAGGAAAATGCCAAATACTTTCTTTCTTTCTTTCTTTTTTTTTTTTTTTTTGGTGGCTATTGTGAACAGAATTGTGCTTTTTATTTGTTTTCTGTCTGTTTGTTGTTGGTGTATAAGAATGAAACTGGTTTTTGCACATTTATTTTGTGCTCTGAGACATTGCCAAAGTCCTTTATCAGTGTAGGAAGGTTTTGACAGATTCTCTTGGATTTTCGAGGTGTAAGATCATATAATCAGCAAAGAGGGATAACTTAACTTCTTCTTTTCCTATTTGGATACCCCTGATTTCCTTTTCTTGTCTAATTGCTCTAGCTAGGACTTCCAACACAATGTTGAACAGGAGGGGTGAGAGTGGGCAGCCTTATCTTGTTCCAGTTTTCAAAGGAAATGCTTCCAGTTTCTGTCTATTTAGCAGTATGCTGGCTGTGGGTTTGTCATAGATGATGCTTACTATTTTGAGGAACATTCCTTCTATGCCTAAGTGTTCTAGGATGTTTACCAAAAAGGGATGCTGGGTTTTATCAAAGGCTTTTTCTGCATCTAATGATATAATCATGTGGTTCTTGTTTTTACATCTGTTGATTTATTTAATTACATTTATGGCCTTGCAGATGTTGAACTAGCCCTACAACGGGGATGAAGCCTACTTGGTCATCATGGATGATTTTGGAGATGCATTGTTGGATCCAATTTGCTAGAATCTTGTTGAGAATTTTTGCATCTATATTCTTTAAAGATATGGGCCTATAGTTCTCTTTTTTCATTGGATCTTTACCTGGTTGGGTATCAGTGTGATGTTAGCTTCATAAAATGATTTGGGGATAATTTCATCTTTCTCAGTTGCCTGGAATACATTCACTAGGATTGGTATCAGCTCCTCCTTGTATGTTTTGTAGAATTCTGCTGGAAAGCCATCTGGTCCATCTGAGTGTTTTTTGTAGGTAGTTTTCTTATGACAGAGTCAATTTCTTGGGTTGTTATTGGTCTATTTAGTGTCTCATTGTCTTCTTGTTTCAGCCTTGGGAGGTTGTGTGATGTCAGAAAGTCCTCCATTTCTCTTAGGTTTTCAAGTTTGTTTCCACACTGGTGTGCATAATGATCTCTGATATCTTTTGTATTTCTTAGGAGTCAGTTGTGATTTGATCCTTTGAATTTCTCTCATGTTCTTAGTCATTCTGGCTAGGGGTCCATCAATCTTGTTTATTCTTACAGAGGACCAGCTTTTTGTTTCATTGATTTTTTTCTATGATATTTTTGTCTTCTATGTCCCATATTTTGACTTTTACTTTAGTGATCTGGATTCCTCTGCTAAAGTTAGGGTTTTGGTGATCTTTTCTTTCCAGCTCCCTTAGGTGTCTTGTTTGTCTATTAAATTGCGAACTTTCCATTTTCTTGATATGTGTTCATAGAGATATACATTCCCCTCTTAAAACTGTTTTCATGGCATCCCAGAGATTTTGGTAAGATGTTTCTTCATTTTCATTTTTTATGAAATCTTTTAATTTGTTTTGATTTCTGTGTTGACCCAGTAATCATTTAGCCTCATGCTTTTAGTGTCCATGTCTTTTTGGTTTGGGGGGGAATTTTGTTGGAGTTCATATTTATTTTTGTTCCACTGTGGTCTGAGAAGGTGCATGGCAGTATTTCTATCTTATGAAATTTGTTTATGTTTGATTTATGGCTGAAGATGTGATCTATCTTTGAGTATGTTCCATGTGGTGATGAATAGAATGTATGTTCTGTGGTTGTTGGGTGAAGTGTTCTGTAGGTATCTATTAAGTCAAGTGTCAAGTTGAGGTTCTGGATCTCTTTGTTGATTTTCTGCTTTGATGATCTATCTAGGATTGTTAGCAGGGTATTTAAGTCCCTAGCTAAAATATGTTAGAGTCAATGTCTTTTTAAAATTTACTTAGTATTTGTTTTATAAATGCTAGTGTTCCTGTTTGGGTGCATATATGTTTAGGATGGATATTTCTTGTTAATAAATTGAATTTTTTATCATTATATAGTGTCCTTTTATTATCTTTTTAAATTTTTGAAAGCTTAAAGGTTGTTTTGTCTGATATTAAGATCATGACTCCTGCCTTTTGTGATTCATTCACCTGGAAATTCATTTTTCATCCTCTAACTTTCATTTTTCATCCTCTAACTTTGAGTCTGTGTGCATTCTCTTGTTGTGAGATGAGTTTCCTGGTTGCAGTAAATTATTGGGTCATGTTTTTGTATCCCGTTTGTTATTCTGGGTCTTTTCAGTGATGTATTGAGTTCATTCACATGCAGGCTGATTATTGAAATGTGATTGTTTATCCCCATCATGTGGTTCTTATAAAATTTTTTCTTTATTTGTTTTCTTTCAACTTTTGGGTTGATGTATGTGTTTTTTCAAGTTTGCAGTTACGATGTATTCTTTGTTGATTCTGTGTTCTGCTGTTCTCTTGACATGTGTATGGTCATTCTTTTTTTTTTTTTCATTCTTCTGTGATTAATACCCTTTTAAGCATCTCCTTTAGAGATGGTCTGGAAGGTGCATAATTTCTTAGAGATTGGTTGTCTGGGAAGGATTTTAATTCTCCATTGCTGGTGAAGCTGAGTGTGACTGGGTAGCAAATTCTTGGTTGAAACTGTTTGTCTTTGAAGACCTTGAATATTGGACTCCAGTGCCTTTTAGCTTGTAGTTTCTTCTGATACCTCTGCTGCTATTCCGATTGGTTTTCCCAGTAGGTACTCTGACCTTTCTCACTTGCTGTCTTTAGGATTTTTTTCTTTTGTACCTACTTTATGCAGGAGAATTACTATATGTCTAGAGGTTGGTCTTTTCATTTGATGTCTTGCAGTGGGTTCTCTGTATCTTTTGTGTTTGAATGGTCACATCTCTGATGAGATGGGGAAAGTTTTCTTAGAAAACCTCCTGGAATACTTGCTCCAAAGTGTTCTCCCTTTCTCTTTCTTCTGCTGGGATACCAATTAGGCATAGGTTTAGCTTCTTTTTATAATCATACATCTCTTGGAGGCTTTGCTGTTTCTTTCTGAGTTTTCTTTCTGTGTTTTTTACAGATCAGGTTAATTCCATGTTTTGGTCTTCAAGATTTGAGATTGTTTCTTTGGCTTTATTAATCTGCTTTCCATGCTTTTCATCCTGTTATTTATTTCCTGGATGAAATTTCTTATGGCTGAAATCTCTGTTACAAGTTATTTCAGTGTTGCACCTTGTCTTTCTTGAGTCTTGTTCACTCTTTCCATCCATTCCCTAATCTCTGTTGTATTCTGCAGCCAGTTGGTGGTTACTTCCATTGTTTAGGCTCCAAGGTCTGATTGTTCAGATCTCTCTTGTCTCTTTGTTACATTAGGAATTACCTGTGTTCATCTGTTGGTTTTTCCTCATTTGTGACAGATCTCTCTTTTCTCTTTAGTTCTGTTATTCAGTGGCTGTTGGAGAGGCTTTCACTTCTGATGTTTGCTCAGCCCACTATTCTTCCCTCATCAGGGCACTGAATTTGTTCTATTTTGAAACAGAACCCATGGGTGGGAAGCCTTGCTGTCTCTTGTAGTTTTGAGAATTGAAAAAGGTGGAGAATAGGGAGCAAGGATTCAAAAACTACTTGTAAATCACAATGGTTATGGTATGGATTTCCTGAGACCCACTCCCCACCACCACTCTATATGATGATGCAATGGGTACATGTGTGTCCCCCATGAGGCCAAGATATGGTAACAGCAATGAGGAGATCAGAGAAATGTAGAATAAAATAATACAGACCAAAAAAAAGTTTTAAAAAAACCACACAGACAAATGAAAACAAAGCAAAGTGAAAAAAAAAATACAAAAAACAATTAAACACACCACACATGCACATACAAACTAAAACACAATACAGAGAAAAAAAGGAATTCAAATTGAACTCTCACACATACATTTACACACATATTAAACTAAAAAAGAGAAGAACAAAACAAAACAAAAAACTGAAATATGAATACTTATTCGTGTACACACATAAATAGAAAACAAAAGAAAAAAGAAAAAAAGATGGGGGAATCCAAATCGAATTCTCGCATACACATTTGTGCACAAAGAAAAAAGAAAAAATTAAAAAACAAATAAACAAACAAAAACAACCTGTCCTCATGTGGCAAGTTTTGTAATTGTTCCTTTCAACTTCTCACAAGTAAGCAGCTGCTATCTACTGCAGAGCTGCGGCCTCATTCACAATCTTTCCAGTGTCCTACCTGGGGAAGGAGGAGGAGGCAGTGGAGGTGGGTGGGGCTTCAGTTCTCCCCCACTCTCTTGTGTTGTCAAGGGATCCCCTCAAGTGGGGAGGTTCAGGGTCATCCCTTCCCCAGGTAGTGGCAAGGGGTGCCCCAGCCAGGCTTAGCTTGGAGTGGAGTCCTCCTATTGCAGCTGATGTCCAAGCTCCACCTGGGTTCATCCCTCTCAGTCATGCCCCAGCTGTGTGGGTCTGACATTCAGAGGATTGCAGGGGAGGAGAGGATTTGGTCAGCCCCAGACTCACCACTGATCTCTTTGGGGGCTTCCTCATCCTTTTCTGACCACACCCTTTGTCTCATGACCAAATCAGAGTAGGAGATGGGGCATCCGAGACTCAGCACTCATCCAGTCCTTCTGGAGTTTGTGTTTTCATGATATCTCCTCTGGGTCACAGTCAACCCCTGAGTAGCTAACCTGCCGTCACAAAGATCGGGTCTGTTGGTTTGTGGTGAGCAAGCCAGAGCGCTTCCCTGCCCAGTTTTCAAGATGGTGGCAGGGTGCCTGTTTCTTCTTCTCCAGTGGTGCTCTACCTCCGGTCTCCCTTGTTGTGCTCACTCCACAGTTCTTGCTGCCAGTGTCTGGCCAGGCGCTGCAATGGTGAGGCAGAACCTGGAGCCAGTAGCCACTCCCAGCAGTTTCTTCCTGGAAAGGGTTTTGCTGATTTTTTTTTTTAATGGCACTTGGCTTCTACACCGTGGGCAGCATTAGGGTCCAAGCAGAGCACCAACAGCACCAGCTGCCTCACTAGGAGAGTCCTGGCCACTTGTTCCAGCATCCCCACTGAGTCAGCCACTCACACACCCACTTACTCACAGACGTATATGCAAAGTTTTTCGTATACTCCCTCACTCAAACTGGGACTCACCTAGTCCAACTGGCTCCACCGTCGTCTTCCCAGAAGTCAGCCAAGTATGTGTATGTTTTTAAGTATAATATCTTCTTGATGGATTGACCCTCTTATTTATATATGCCTTTGTCTCTTGTAATAATTTTTGACTTACAGGAAGTCCCTTATGTATGAACGAGTTCTGTTTCATGATTGCATTCATAAGTCCAGTTAGTTCGTAACTTCAACAAATTTAGTCTAGGTAGCCAACTAACACAGTTGGTTATACAGGACTCGCTACATCACTGCTACTTTTATGCTTGCTTCCAAACATCCTAGGCTTGAAATAAAGATATCATACTACTGTATTTTATACAGTACTGTCCAATAAAGTACACAAAAGCACAACCTACTTGTAGAGGATGTACACATTTGACAACATATGCCAGACACATGAACTAACTTATGTGATTGGACATGCAAACACACATTCACATCTTTGAAAGTTCACAACTTGAAGATTTGTATGTAGGGGACTTACTGGCATGTATTTTGGTCTGATATTAGCATAGCCATCCCAGCTCTCTTTTGTCGACTATTTGCATGGAGTATCGTTTTCCATCCTTTAAATTTCAGCCTATTTCTGTCTTTGTAGCTAAAGTGAGTCTCATGTAGACAGCATATATTTGGATCATTTAAAATCAATTCTGCCAATCTCTGCTTTTAACTGGAGAGTTAAAGTAACTACTGATAAAGAAGGACTTATTTATGCCATTTTGCTATTTGTTTTCTGTATGTCTTATCACTTTTTTGTTTCTTAATGGCTGTTTTTTAATGTTAGTTTTGTAATAATTTAATTCTGCTTTGTAATCCTTTTCATTTCTTTGTCATTTACTTTTCTGTACATTTTTTACTTGTTTTCTTAATCGTTGTTTTGGGAGTTATATAGCTACCGCCTTCAATTGATAAGCAACCTAGTTTGAATTAATACCAACTTAGCTTCAATAGTATATAAAACTGATTTTTATATGTCTGTCCCTCCCTGTTTGTATGTGCCTATTAACATCAATTTGTAATTATTGTTTTATGCATTTGTCTTTTAAATTATCTGGAAAAAAGAAGAGGAATTGCAAATGAAATATACATTAATACTGTTTTTTATATTTATCTATGTAGTTACCTTTACTGATAATTTTGATTTCTTCATATAGCTACAAATTATTGTCTAGTGTCTTTTCAATTCAATGTAGAGAATTTCCTTTAGCATTGCTTATAGGACCAGTCTGTTACAAACAAAAATATTATAAACAAAAATAAACCTTTTGTTTATTTGGAAATGTCTGAACTTTTTCTTTCTTTTTGAAGGATGGTTTTATTGAATATGGAATTCTTGATCAATTTTTTTTCTTCTTTCAGCATCTTAAATAAGTCATTTCACTGCCTTAAGGACTCCATGGTTTAAATCAGCTGCTATTTATATTGATGATCCCTTGCATATGATGAGTTACTTCTTTCTTACTGCTTTGGTTTTAACAGTTTGATTATAATGATTATAATATGTCTTGCTTTAGAGTTTTTTTCAGTTTGTCTTACTTGGTACTTATTGAGCTTTTTAAATATGTAGATTTATGTCTTTCATCACATTTGAGAAATTTCAGCCATTAAATTGTCAAATATTTCTTCTGTCCCTTATTTGGTTTCCTCTGCTTCTGGCATTCATATATATGTGTACACACATATATAAACAAATTCAAATATATATATACTATATAGTATATATTATTATATATGATAATTCAAATCTAGTAATTCATATGTATACATATATGTGTGTGAACATTTAAATATTTATAAAAGTATGCACATTTAAAGTAAAAATATATACACATTTAAATATGATGTTTGCTCAAAAATGGTATTAATCAAATGAATGCTATCATTACCATGTGACAAGCAGGACAAAGAAAATGACAGAAGCACAATTGAGCAAACATCATACAACACATTACTACTGTAATTGAATTCAACTTCAAAAAGTAATACATCAATAACATCTCTTGAAATGTGTATATACACATATATATATGTGTGTGTGTGTGTGTGTGTGTGTGTGTGTGTGTGTGTGGTTTTCTTTTCCTTAATGGTGTCTTAAAAGTCACTGATGCTCTGTTCTTTTTTCTTCTTTCTTTTTTTTTGTTTCTGCTCCTCAGAATTGATAATTTCAGTTGAATTATATACAAGTTCTTTGATTCTTTTTTCTGCCTGTTCAAATCTGCTATTAAAACTCTCTGGCAAATTTTTTAATTTCAGTATTATATTTGTACATTTTAGCTCCAGAATTTCTGTATGATTTCTTAGTATTATTTATGATTCCTTGTTGTTATTCTTTATATGGTGAAACGTTGTTTTGCTATATTTCCTTAGTTCCTTGGCCACAATTTTATTTAGCTTTTTCAGCATAGTTAAGATATTTGTTGAGTAAATCCAGTGTCTAGGATTCCTCAGGGAAGTTTGTACTCATACCTTTCTTTTCCTGTGAATAGGCTCTTCTTTCTTGTGTACTTTTTTTTTTTTTTTTTTGCCTGTCTAGTAACTTTTTGTTTAAAATTGGACATTTTAAATATTATAATAAGGTAACTGGAAATCGGGTTGCCCTCCCACCCCTAAGTTTTGCTGTTGCTGCATGTTTGGGGTTGTGCTTGTTTGTTTTGTGACTTTTCTAAACTATCTTTTTAATGACTGTATTCTTTATCATGTGTTGTCACGAAATCTCTGTCCCATTAGTGTCAATTAGTGATTTGACAGAGATTTTCTTAAATGCAAGGAGAAGTCAAAAATGTTCCCGGTCTTGCAAACAGGCTTTGTGTGTATAGGGGCAGGACTTTAACCCTAAATTGAGTAGCTTACAACTCTGTCTACAGTTTCATATTCTGCTTGCACAGGGTCTGAAGTTCAGCCAAAGGTGAGAATTTAGGGCCTTCTTAGGGTCATTTCTGATTATTTGCCCTGTCCTAGACATATGTGGGGTTTTCTAGATACCTAGACATATGTGAATACTTTTTTTTTCTTTCTTTCTTTCTTTTTTTTTTTTTGTTAGTTTTTTAGTTGGAGTCTCACTCTGTTGCCCAGGCTGGAGTGCAGTGGCATGCTCATCACCACTGTAGCCTCAACCAGCTGGGCTCAGGCAATCCTTCTGCTTCAGCCTTCCAAGTAGCTGGAACTACAGGCACAAGCCACCACGCCTGGCTAATTTCTTGACTTATTGTAGAGATGAGGTCTCGCCAAGTTGCCCAGACTGATCTCGAACCTCTGGGCTCAGGCAGTCCTCTCACCTTGGCCTCCCAAAGTGCTGGGATTACAGGCTTGAGCCACAGCACCTGGCCCGTGGATACTTTTCAAAGCCCTTGTTCCCCAAGCATCTCACTTCCCAGCCTGCTCTCCAAAGATTTTTGGTTTGTTTATTGTTTGCCCTAATTGACAGTCTTTGTCTCAGACAGGCGTGGCTGGTTCATTTGCCTTTAAATATTGTGTATAGATTCCTTTTGTGTGGCTACTTCTGTGCCCTGAGTGTTCTAAGTTAGGAAAAATAAAGTCAAGTCCTTTGTGTTAATCCCTCTGGAAGCCGCCTGATGACAGGTGAAAACAGGCAGCCATAATTCTTTGAGAACATAGTGTGCTCTTCTTCCTGCAGCACCAGAACCCACACTGAGAGCACAGACTGCTGTCATCAGGAATGGAGGGGATGGGCAAATATAAATAAAACACCACAAACCTCTCCTACCAGGTTTCAGTGGCCTTTTCCTTGCTTAAGAATTCTCTGGATTGCCTGAGCCCACGGGTTCGAGACCCGCCTTGGCAGGCGAGACCACATCTCTACAATAAATCAAAAATCAGCCGGGCGTGGTAGCGCATGCGTGTAATTCCGGCTACTTGGAAGGCTGAGACAGAAGGATCACCGGAGCCCAGCAGGTCGAGGCTGCGGTGGCCAGGAGCGGCCACTGCACTCCAGTCTGGGCGACCGAGTGAGACTCCAACTCAAAAAAAAAACAACAAACAAAAGAATTCTCTTGGTTGCTGTAACCTTAGACCATTTGCCAGAGTTCCAACAAAGTTGATTCTGACAGTTTTGCTAGGGTTTTTTGTTTGTTCATTTTCTTTTGTTTTTCAGTGGAAGGAAAGGCCCTGGGAGTCCCCTGTTCTGTCATCCTCACTGAAGTCATTATCACTGTATACCACATTTTAAAAATAATTTCTTAAATTTTTTGTAGAGACAGGGTCTTGCTATGTTGCCCAGGCTGGTCTTGAACTCCTGGTCTCAAGTGAACCTTTCGCCTTGACCTCTCAAAGCATTGGGATTATAGGCATGTGCCACTGTGTTTTGCTTTTTATACCACACTTGAAGTAGACTTGCTCATATTTGTGACTCCTGGTTTTCTCCAAGTCTTTCACATGTTTCATACCTCTCCATTTTGGAAACTTGCTTTTATGATTGTGGGAGGTGGGGGAGAGAATGTATGCATGCATTTAGGGAGGCAGCTAGGTTAAAAGAAGGAAGAAAGAGTTAAATTGTTCAAGCACTGGGTGACTATAAAGAAAATTATATAAGTCAAATTGTAGAAATCCTGTGAGCTAACAGCTAGGAATTCAAAGTAAATTTATGGAATTCATGTGCTATCTCAATCAGCATTGTGGAGACTGTCTCTTGAAGAAAACATGCAATAAAGAAAAGGATGAAAAAAAGGAATACCTTAGGAGAAAAATTAAAATTAAGTGACGTTGTATGCATATCAAAGTTAGTAACAGAAAGTGTTTTTCAAGCCAATTGAGGCAGAGTGATCTAAAAATAATGCCAGCAACCCAATTTTATAAGCGCCATGTAACTCTTAGGACACTTCCAACCAGAAGTGATTAGGGCACATGCAAAGTAATTTAAAAGCAAGCACAAAATTATTTTGTGAAGGCTATCCATGCACAAAGAGAATTCTTACAAAGAGCTTTTTTTATTTTTTATGTTTTTTGGTCTAGCCCGGTTACCTACCGACCACAGCCTTTGGTTCAGCTCTGCAGGTGATGCCAGCTGTTTTTTTAGAAAGGTCTGCTTACCCTTTTAAAAGATTTGCGTTTCTGAATCAGAATGAAAAGAGACCCACTTCCTTTCTTCCCTTATATGTCCTTCCTCATCCCCATCACAGGAACCCACAGACACTATTTTCACTAACTCTGTGCAACCTGGGTCAAGTGATTAAACCTTTTTTAAAGGTGAATTTCCTCCTCTTTAAAATGAAAGAGTTGAACTAAAATGATATACCTCTAAAGTCCTTTATACTCTTCAAGTTCCATAATTCTTTCTGATACAGCTTAGAATTTTTGTATTCTTCCGTTCTTTTTATCTATATTTAAAAACTGGAACATCTCCTTCATAAACCATACTAACATAACATTACTTTCCATTGTTCCTCTAAACCATCTCTTGCATGACAATCTACTTTCTAAACTCTTTTGTCTTTCTTTCAATGAATATGACCTTGCCTAAAATAATTACCCTATATCTTTACTCATTATTGAGTGCCCATCTTGGAGTCCTGAAGAGAAAGGAGTTATCCCTCAGCCCCATAGATCTTGCACACTGGCTGTTCAGACTCCTTTCTGAGCAATTGGCACAGTGACGATTTGTGTACACACCAACCAATGCTATTGCCCAATACCTTTGTGAATAGATGCATCTGGGTCATCTTATCTGACATCTAAAATTGGTTCCATTTTAAACAACCTCTAAAGTTATTAAAATTACTTGTTCCAAACACAGAAGTTTCCAGTTTGTTTTTTCAGAATTGGAAAGGACATGGTCCACAGCCGACAAATGTCAAAATAAAGTTTCATCTACTCTAGGAGTTAGCTTAAATGGTTTTCTTCTTTGCAAGCCATTTGAAAACAGCAGTGATGACTATGAGAAAAGTGCTGCCTATTTAAGAGGTAATTAGAAGGATATGCAATTGACAACAAAATTAGTGCTCTTAGTTGTTTTTTAAAATCATGTTAGCACTGCTACAGCAGACTAGATAAATCTATTTCCTATTGATTTTAGCGAATTAAAATATTAATACATTTGGAATATGAAAAATGTGACTGATCATATGCAAATATAATTTGCAAAAGATAAATTTATTATGCATAGAAATTCACCTCTCAAAAAATTAGATACAAAGGATATATTACGTTCACGTAGTTGTTGCCCCAAAGTAATCTTTAAAACCAGTGGTAGGCAAGAGTTTTGTTTTTTTAAGTTTTAACTTTTTGTTAGTGTTTAACTAAAGGAAAACAAAATATAAAACTGCAGATGTGTTCTTCTTTTTCAGAACCTAATGTTCTTATAGAATGTCATGTAAGAGTCCAGTGTTTATTATTTCAACCTCACTTTAACAAAGCATACCTACAATTCTTACAATTCATGACTTCCTAAAACCCAAGAACCTCTTATCACATGCCAGACAATGCTAGGCGGTAGAAACTCTGCTGCAAATATGAGGCGTTGGCCCTCAAAGTGTTCAATGCAGGACAAAAAACAATCATTATTCAATAGTCTGAGTGCTACAACAGAGAGGCATATGAGGTGCAGTGGAGTTTCTTTGCTTGTTGGAAACAGGGAAACTCTCTCAAGGCTGTATGTAAGTGAGGCGCTGAAAGAACGAGCATGTCAATAAACAGTCAGGAGAAAGGAATTAAGAGCAGCACAGACAATAGCACCCACATGCATACACGCACGTAAAGGGGTTTATGAAGGGCATCGGGTTCACAGGGAAAAGGATGGCAGTTGAGGCTGATGGGGAAACTAGATCAGGAATGACCTAAGGAGAGTCGTGTGTTTATTCGGGTAAATAGTGCTAGTTGCTGTAGCAGTTTCCTAAATCCCAGTAGTTTAGCACAATGCAGGTTTATTTCTTCCATGCATAATAGTTTAATTGCATGTTAGGTAGGTGCCCTTCCATGTGGTGATTCTAGAAACACGACTTATTCCTCCTTGTGTTTCCATCTTCTTCAAGAAGTTTCTGATTAACAATGTCAAATGCTGCTGAGAGGTCAATTCAACCTAAAAAGTGCTCATTGTGTACAGCATATAGGAGGTCACTGGGTGCAGTTTTATCGGAGTATGTGGGCAGAAGCCAGACTGCAGTGGAGATGAAGGAGAGGTGAGAAAAAAAGAGCCAGTTAACACCAAAATACATGATGTTAAGAAAAAGAGAAGACAAGGATTTATAGATGGAGACAGACATATTTGAAGGGTTGTTTTATTATTTGCTATTTTATTATTTGATTGTTTTTACCATGAGAAAGAATTGAGCATGGTTATATATGATGAGGGAAAGATTTAGTGGGTAGGATAAGCTTGCAGATGTGAGAGTGGAGTGATAATTAAGTGAAGTTCCTTAAAATTAAGCAGGAGGCAGTGAGATTCAGAGGACAGATAGAGGGATTATTAGCCCAGCACTGGAAGCTTTATGCTTCGCCCATTGACCTGGGAGAGAAGCAGATAAGATAAAGAGATTTTGCATTAAGGCTGTTTCGAGAATGTCAAGGACAGTGTTTGAGGTTCAAGTACTTGTTACATGACTATGAAAACACACTTCAAATAATAGAGAAATAAACCGTCTACTTTAAAACAATTGTAAATAATGGGATATTGGCTCTATTCCCAAGTAGTCCAGAAAGGCTACTTAATTTTCTTCATCCTGGTTCTTGGTCATCACTGAATGTGTTTGAACAGTAACACATTTTATTAATAGACTTAAAAGGTATATATATCAATTAATATATGACTATAGCCATCACTTTGGAATATATAATAATATAACTATTTGAAAGATTCAAAAACATATTAGATATCGGTTGGGCAATTTTGAGGATTCTTTCTGTTGTAAATAGATGAAATATAATCACATTTTTCTTTTGACAGAAATAGGGCAGTTTGATTTTTTTTGCACCTGGTTAAAATATAAATATATATTAAAGAACAAATTATAGTATTGCTGATATAAGCACTTTGTGCACTTCCCATGGTTTTGAAAAGGAGCTTTAGGCAAAGTTCTTATGATTTCTGTTTATTCATCAAGACAAAATGTTATCTCAAAGGTCGCATAGGGAAGAGAAGAAAGGAACCATCTGCTTAATTTTAATTATACTAAATTATTCTGTTAGTCTTTCCCATTTTACTTTCAGGTGTCAGATATTGGGTCCATTCTGTTTTTCTCCTTGTAGAATCCACAGCATCCACACAAGTGATTCATTCTAAAGTGTTCATGTAAACCAGAACCATAGTGTGATGAGTCTCGGACAGCTTACCACACTGGTCTCACTTTTTTTTTTCTTTTCTAAAAATGCGGAGATATGCTGGATCTTTTGGAGTCATAGAATCCAGTGTAAAAAAGAAGATTAGAAAGCCTAGGTACTGCCCACTAGCAGTTGGACACATTTATTTATTTCATGAAATTTTGTTGAATTCTCACCTCTTTTGCTTCATCCAAGGTCAGTCTCTTCCTTGCTGTCTCTGATCCAGCCACACTGTACTCGTCTCAATTCCCTGATCTCCTTCCAGCCACTCAGCCTTCATACATTCTATTTATGCCATGTGCCTATAATACTATCTTTCCTGACCTTGTGGAACCTGAAAAATTAAAACAAACAAAACAAAAGTAGCTTTATTTCTAAATTCCCTTGAATCTAAGTTTCTTCCTGGAATTTGTTTCAATAGAGCAAACTTAGAGACAGAAGGGAGCGGCCCCATGTGACGAGCATGGTGGTAGAGGTGTTTGATTCTTTGGAGACAGTTTTCGTGAAATGTCTTAAATCTAGGTGTAGGTACTGATCCTCATGGGCAAAACCAATGGGCAGTTCTTCCAGAATAGTCAGGTGGTGTGAGTGCATGTTTCTTCTGTTGACTTTAACCGTGGATGCCTTGTTTCTAGTTATGAAACTTCTGAGCTTGGTTCTCTTGCCTTCCCAGTGATTCTGTGAGCTTCTTGGTACCTAGAATAATTCCTTTCTGCTCCAAATAGCTAAAGGGATTCTGTGGCTTACAACAATGAATTTGAATTAGCTCAGGAATAGTTTGTTGGAAGGGTTAATCTAAATGGAAGCTTTGACCTTCAGATCTGAACTCGAAGACAGTGACTAACCAAGCTACGGCAACTAATATTATATTTGGCAAACAACCTAATGTTGCTTTCTCTGATTTTGTATCAACAGCCTTCTACAAAATTTCTTGATTGATTATATGTATGGATGACTATAGATAAAATTTTGACAAGTGCTCAATTCAGCTGCTACTTTAAAAAATGTATTGCCTGAGCCTGCGGGTTCAAGACAAGCCTGGGCAACTTGATGACAACTCATTGCTACAATAAATAAAAAATTAGCTGGGCACGATAGCACATGCCTGTAGTTCTGGCTACTTAGAAGGCTGAGGCAGAGAATCGCCAAACCCAACAGGCTGATGCTGGGGTGGCCGTGAGCATGCCACTGCACCTGGGCAATGGAGTGAGACTCCAACTCAAAATATATATATATTGAAATAAATTTGGATTACACTGCTAAATTATATTACAAGTGATTACTTTTCTTCATGCTTATCTGTATTTTATTATTTCTGAGATATAAACACACATTACTATATATATTTTAAAAGACAAGTCTTTTTGTTGTTAAAACCTCTACACTTGTATAGTGCTTTGCTTTTTTTTTTTTTTTTTTTTTTTTTGAGTTGGAGTCTCACTCTGTTGCCCAGACTGGAGTGCAGTGGCACGCTCCTGGACACCGCAGCCTCGACCCGCTGGGCTTCGGCGATCCTTCCGCCTCAGCCTTCCAAGTAGCCGGAACTATAGGTGCGCACTACCACGCCTGGCTAATTTTTTGATTTATTGTAGAGATGAGGTCTCGCCAAGTTGCCCAGGTGGGTCTCGAACCCACAGGCTCAGGCAACCCACTCACCTCAGCCTCCCAAAGCGCGGGATTACAGGCTGAGCCACCGAGCCCGGCTCAGTGCTTTGCATTTTTAAAAAAGTTCTCACATGCATTAATCTCATGACAACTCTAAAATATTTGGTAATAGAGTCACGCATCACATAATGATGTTCTGGTCAATGACAGTGGCCCCATAATACTATAATAGTGCATATATAGAAACCTGATATGTGGCACTGCAGATTAAGCAGGAAAAATGACTGATATTCAGTAATGGTGCTGGGACATTTAGTTTCCCATGTAATAAAAATATACTATCTAGGTCTGTGTAAATATACTCCGTGATGTTCACATCATGACAGAATCTCCTAACGATGCATTTCTCAGAACATATCCTTATCATTAAGCAACACATGCCTGTATTGCTGCTGTTCAGTAAGCAAACTGCAGCCAAGAGACACACACAACTGACAGAGTCTGAACTGGAGTAATGGCCCTCAGACTCTCTGTCATGTGCTTTCTTGTGTCAGCACAGCTGAGTGCAGCTCTCTGTAAAGTGGAATATGCTTGGATTATCAAAACCAAATGGAAGACTTGATTGAAGCCCAGACTATACCATTGGTTGGGTTTATAATTTAGGGCAAGCTGATCACTCTCTTTCAGTGCATTTCTGAGAATGAGGATACCACAAACTTCTAGTCAAGATGGCCCCACAAGTTTGCAGTACATAGCAATGGAAAATGAAGTGTAAGACGAGACCAAGTTCACAAGTCAAATAAACATTTTGGTGGACCTAAAGTGGAATGGAAACCCGAGTGGCTTACAAATTGAAGCCTGGAGACGTTTAGCCTCTGATCCAAGGCTTTTTTCCCCATATGGTAGAGGGACTAAAAGTGTGCCATGCAAAAGCTGAGATTGGATCCAGGCTTACTGTCGAAAGTCAGGGTTGGGGCAGGGAGGGGACAGGGAGGATGGGGGCTGAAAACCAGAATTCGAAAATATGTAAAGAAATCTGAAAGTAAGAGGTTCAGCCCACAAAATCAATACTCAAAACCCGATTCATTTCAGATGACATTAATTTTATGGAAAATTCTAAGAGGTTTTTTTTTCTTTAAGCTTGAAGAGCTACATAAAAAATAACTTTCATTTAGAAAAGGCAAGAGACTATTCATCAAAACCAAAAAATAATAAAACTATAGCAGGTAAATAGGAAAAAGGAACCAGAACTCTTAGGAGTTGCTAAATGGGTCTAACCGTAGCTGCTCTATGAACTTACAAAATTACAAGACCATTGTGAGCACCGAATGGGATAGTGCCAGCCTGTGTTTTGTGAACTGGAACATTCCATACTACTCGATGGAAAATGGAGAAGTAGTCAGGAGATTTTTGCAATAGCTGTCTCTAAGCTGGCTGGCGAGGAATTGGTATAACTTTAAGAGAAGGAAAGACTGTCAGAAAGGAGAGACGATATACACAGCCATAAAGAAGAACAGAATCATGAACTTCAAAGAAACCTGGATGGAATTAGAGTTTATAATACCGAGTGATCTTTCACAGAAACAAAGATCTGAGTATCACATGTTCTCACTCATAAGTGGACCTTGAACAAGTACGGTAATACTATAAGAAAAGGATTGACAGTAGTGGGGAAACTGCGGGGGGAGGGGTGACAGGGAGGTGGTATTGACAGTAGTGGAAGTCTGCCTGGGGAAGGGGGGCATACCTCATCAACAAGGGGACCTGCACAATGAATATTTGTATACCTAACCCTGAATTGTGCCCCACAATTTTAAAGTAAAAATCTTAAAAAGAGAGAATATATTGACAAATTTTACTTCATCCTCGAATTTGCAGCAAGAGCTAGTCTTCTGGGACTCTTTGCCCTAGTCTGTGTGTTAAGGAAGAAGGGATTTATGCCTAAGTTGCCCATAGAATAACCCTCTCCCATTTCTTGTAAAAGGAGGAGAATGGGAAAAGGTACTCCATAAATTAAAGCTATTATTATTCTTTTTTTTTGGGAAAAAAAAATCACTATCTGGGGAGGAAAGTGTCTGGACATCAAGAGTTTATGCTTTTTCTAATGTGAATTTCTATGGTGGTATGCCTTTGCAAATGGGCCAGCAAACCCGAATTTGTGTATGGTATATTTTTATGCAAATGTGTATATGCATATTCTAATGCTTGTTCTGTTCCACTCAAAAGTGGGTGGAGATATGAATATTATTGAGCAAGTATAATTTTTATACAAGCCTTGTGTGGGCAGCTTCCACTCTGGCTGAGCATCTGAACAGAAATGAAGAACCTCAGATAAGAGCAGTGGGATGCTGTGAGTGTTCATGTCACAGCGTGTGTTTCTGATCTCTTGGCCTGTTGGGTCTTAAATTAGAAAGCATAGAACCATCCAGCACCAGTAAGCGAATGTCACATGGTACAAGCTGATATACAGGAAATAGGTATACAGTGCCTCTTCCTATCTTTTTTTAAATACACGTATATATTTTTACAGGAGAAAATGGCCATTTGGAATTTTGTATTTTGGAAGTCAGGCAAAGCATGATGCTTGACCCAGAATTATAAATATTCTATGATGTGAAACTGAAACACTTGAGGGAGCTTTCTGAAGAAATTCAGAATAACCCAACACCAGCAAAGCTCCATCGCCCCAGATCATTCAAAAACCAATCTGGCAGCAGCTGAGATCTATGCAGTGTGACCGAGTGGCGCCTGCCCTGTGACTGCCTCACGTGGGTTTAAGAAAACAGAGAACTGAAAGTGTTCTCATTTGCTTTCCCTAGCGTCTCGTGTCATCAGTGCTTCTGATTCGTGGAAGACACGCGTGGAGGTAGAAGAGGGGCTGGACATGGGAAAGGGAAGGCTGTGTTCTTGAAGGTGGATAGAGATGAACCAAGGAGACTCTCTAGAAACACATTCAGAATTGGGAAGCCACCAAAGAGGCAGACAGAGAGCAATTCTGTAATAAGAGTCCTATTCCGGATTTGGGTGGCTTTGAGGTGTGTGGCAGCATCCGTGGGAGACTGAGGCCTGCGGCTAAATCAGCAGGAGCTTTTATCTTTGGGGATCCAAAGAACTTTAAGAGTATTTCACCCAGTGATTGGTAAAGAAGTAAATGCCATAGTAGGATGTGGAAATGAAGACATGTATAAAGATCTGATGTATGTATAGAATTGTGCCGTCCTAAAATGAGTAATGAAACTGTGCTTATAATTATGCACCTGCTTTTTGAATCTACCCCTTAATTTCTATTCTCAGAGTCCATTTCTACTCTTGGAGGTTCTTATTCCTTCTTACCTCGGTTATTGCAGTGACCTTCTAACTGGCCTCTGCCTCTAGTCTCTTCCTCATCCAAAGCATTCTCCTGCCCAGAAATTCTCAGTGTCTCCCCTCCACCTACTTAGCATAAACATGGCGGCTGGTATCCGCTATGATGTGGATCCAAAGTTAGCATTTCCAGCCTTATCTACCATTACTCTTCTCTGTGTATTTTGTGCTCCAGCCAAATTGGCTAATCACCATTTCCCAAACACCCTCCAGAGCACCGTTTTTGAAACACGAGCGTGATCCTGTTACTGCCTTGCTTAAAATCCGTCAGTGACTTCTTGTTACTGCACCGTAGGATCAGTCCCAAAGTGCTCAGGCCACAAAACCTTCTCAGTCTGGTGCCTGTCAAGCTCTCCAGCCTTATCTCTGACCACCAGACTTCAACGCACCTGCCTCAAACCTATAATCCTGCTATATGGGATTCCTTGAAGTTATCTGAATGGCCAGCCTGTTTCTTGCCCTTGAGCCTTTGCTTTGTAACCTCTCCAACCCTTCCTTCATCTTGCCATCAATGCCCCATGGTCCATCTGGAAAACAAAAAAAGCTTATTCTTTTTTTTCAAGACTTAGCTCCCCTTTATAGAAACCTTTCCATTTCTGTAAGACTTGACGACTACTTTCCTTATATGCATCCACTACCTGATCTCCCAAAACCCCAGTGCCAGACATGTGCCAATTTTAACAGATACCGAGGAAAGGATGTCACATTTATTTTTCTCATTAAAACCATAACAAGTCTGGGCAACATAGTGAGACCTTGTCTCTACAAAAAATAAAACAATTAGCCAGGTGTGGTGGCGCATATCTGTAAGTCTCAGCCTCTCAGGAGGTTGGTGCAGGAGGATTGCCTAAGCCCAGGAGGTCAAGGCTGCTGTGAGCTGTGATCATGTTACTGAACCCCAGCCTGGGCCACAGAGTGAGACCCCAACTCAGAAATAAAAACAAAAAACCTTAACACTTTTTTGCATTAACCATTTCCTAACATGTCTATGACCTCATTCAGGGCAAACACAATGTCTTACTTATCTTTGTTTTCTTTTTTTGAATCGCTTCAGGAATCCTTCAGAACATTTCTTTTCTTTTAAAAAAGTTATTTTCAATTCAGGGGGTTCACAGGCATGTTCGTTACATGGACTTACTGTGTGATGGGGGGATTGGGTCTCAGGAGATCCATTTCCCAAATAGTGAACATTGTACCCCATAGGTAATTTCTAAACCCTATCCCCTTACTCTCCTTCCCCCTGACTGGTATTCCCAGTCTATTATTCCCATCTTTGCGACCGATTAGCTCCCACATTTGGATGAGAACACGCAGTGCTGGGTTTTCTGTTTCCGGATCACCTCACTTAGGGTGATATCTCCAGCTCCATCCACGTTGCTGCAAAGGACATGATTTTCATTCTTTTTTATGACATGGTATGTGTACATACCACATTTTCTTTATCCAGTCAATTATTGGTTGGCACGTAGGTTGGTTCCATGGTTTTGCTGTTGTGAATAGTGCTGCAATATGAGTATAGGTTTTGTGGGGTTTTTTTTTTGCGGTTGTTGTTGTTTTTAAAGTAGTCGTTTTTCCTTCAGATAGATCCCTAGTAGTAGGATTACTGGATCAAATGGCAATTCAGTTTTTGGTTCTTTAAGGTGCCTCTATACTGTTTTTCATAGAAATTGAACCAGTTTACAACTCCATCAACAGTAGGTGAGTGTTCCCTTCTCTCCACAACCGCACTAACATCTGTTGTTCTTTAACTTTTTAATACTAGCCTTTCTTCGTGGTGTGAGGTGAAAACTCATTGTGGTTTTTAAGGTGCATTTCTCTGATGATTAGTGATGTTGAATATTTTTTCATATGTTTACTAGCTGCTCGTGTGTTGTCGTTTGAAGAGTATCTATTCATATCCTTTAACCACTTTTTGATGTGGTTATTTGATTTTTTCATGTCGAGTTGTTTGAGTTCTGTGTAGATCCTGTATATTAGCTCTTTGTCTGAGATGTAACTTGCAAATATTTTCTCCCATTCAGTAGGCTTTCTGTTCACTCAGTTGATTATTTCTTTTGCTATGCAGAAGCTTTTTAGTTTAATTCAGTCCCATTTGTCTGTTTTAGTTTTTGCTGCAGTTGCTTTTGGGGTCTTTGTTGTAAGTTCTTTGCCTAGACCAGTGTCCGGAAGAGTGTTTCCTAGGTTGTCTTCTTGGCTTTTTATGCAAAACCTAGTTTCAGGTATTGCATTTAAGTCTTTGATCCATCTTGAGTTAGTTTTTGTACATGGTGAGAAATAGGGATTCAGTTTCATTCTTCTGCATATGGCTAGTCAATTTTCCCAACACCATTTATTGAATAGGATGTCCTTTCCCCATTGTATATTTTTGTCAGTTTTGTCAAAGATGGTACTTATCTTTCTAACTCCAGCACCTCACACAATTCAGATAATAGAACAGAGTACAGCAACTGGTAGCAAAGTGCTATCTCCTTGAGGATAGGGCCTGTGAGGTACTCAGTTGTGTTTAATGAATATTTGTTGGGAGAAATGAATAAGTGATGGATACGTATAATCTATATGCCCATGTCTTATGTGATAGAATAGTCAGACAGCACATTGTGTATGTTGTAGGGCAGTTTTAATCTTTAATTCTCACCCAAATCATCTGCAGGTCTTGGAAAAAATCGTATCCTGTTTCAGGAGATCTGATTGGGGCCACAGTTCTGCATGTCTAATATTCTCCTAGGAGATGCCTGTGCTGCTGATCCACAGACCACACTTTGGGTAACAAACTGTAGAGCATACTGAGGAAAAGGCTGCTACATGAGAGATTTAAGAGAGGGACAAGTAGTGGAGAGAACTCAACAGAAAGGACAGGACTATTCAGTGGTGCCTGCAGAGCTTACACCCAGCTGTGAATGTATTTTTTGAACTGTGGGAAGGGCTGTGATTTTATCTTTACTGCCTTTGTTTCTCTATAAATGCAGCTCCCAGAGTCAGGCTTTCCCCCATTTACTCCCTCTGTGATTCAATCTGTGTGGTTTTTTCTGTGTAAGAGCTCCCGGATCCTTTTTTTTTAGACTAACCTGAAGCTGTTCTCCTGTCTGCTTTCTATAAATTTACGTCGTCTCTGCTTCACTACCCAAACCCTGGAAATCCAATCTTTCCAGCTTGCTGAAGCCTCCCCAGCTGCCTGAATTGTTTGGCCTCCATTTTAATCCGAAACAGCCTTCCCTTTCCCAGTGAACAAACCGGCGTCACCTCTGCAAGGGCTAATTTCCCTGCTGCCGCTGGGATCGAGGAGTTCAGATCTGGCTCTGAAAGACATGCTGCTTTCCCCACCCGCATTCAGGAGAACACGCAGCAGTCGGGATTTTAAACCATAGGGTGGCTGAGGAGAATATTGGTGTCCACATTGTTGACTGATTAAATATCATGAAGGAAAAGCAAATGGAGAAAAGGAGATTCGACTGGCAGCTGCAGGAGCTTGTGAGGCATGTGGTATTATGGAGACTGCCAGTGCTAGGCTAGTATCAGTGTATAATGAGGGATGCCATTTTAAGGTGAATTTTGACATTTACTGCTACTAGTTGACTTTTTCAGTAATATCTAGCTCCATATTAGTATACTGTCTCTCTTTTTAGGAAGTTCAGTAAATCCAGAGGTGTCAGGTTTAATTCAGGAAGGCATGTTGTAAAACCATTTTATGTCTTAAAATGTCAGTCATTACTATCACAGACACATACAGAATTCATATAGATGAATATAATTTGATCATAATTATACAACTGATAAAACTGAAATTATAAAATTGTATCATTAGGAGACAAGTTAAGTGATTACAAAGTTTTTTTTTCCCACCCCCAGCAATATCTGATGGCTCCATCAATACATTGCTTGAATAACCACACTAAGATACATAAAAAATAATGTATTTGAAATCTAACATTCATTAGATTGTTAGATTTCAATTTCAAATGTTAAATGCTTTCACATTTCCCCCAATCTGGCACATAATCCAAGATCCTAAGTATTAAGTGGTTTACATGGTATTTAAAAGATAGGCTTGTTTGATTAATTTCTCACCAATGGGATGAAAATTGACCCAATTTTTCTAGCACTATTAAGCTGGCGTGTACTTTAGCTGAGTTTAGAGCTTCCACTGATTTCAAAGGAGGCATTAGGCTCTATTAGCCCCTTGAAGCATGAAAGACCAAACACACTCACTTTATAATCGCTGGAAACTTCTAACTGTGCATTGTTTTGCTCAAGCTTTCAAACCCAGCTATTGGTTCAAGCCGTGTCTCTTTAACATGAGTAAAACACCTGCAGCCATTAGAAGTGGACTCCTTCTCTCCTCCCAACCTTTCCAAAACAGACATAGGCCATCCCAGAATATTATTTGGATGGAAATGCAATCTCTGTTTTAGAAAACAATCACAAGTTGTACAATTTCAGAACTGGAATGAACTCTAAAAATCATCTGGTTTGATTCTAATTTTCTAACCGAGAAGAATAAATAGAGTTCTGGAGAGGTGGCAGAGCCAGCTCTAAGCTGCATTTCCTATCACTCAGGCTGGATGTCTCCATTTCCTGTCTGTACTGGACATGTGTACTGAGCAAATCTAGCAGGATTTACTTGAATCTATAGTAGACATGTTTTAGAAATAAGGCTTTTACTCTTCCAGAACAATAGGTTGCAGTGTAACTGATAGAACTCTTAGGGAGGAAAAATTTTCTTCCATGAAGTCATACCACAGACTTTGCCTTAGTCCTTAGCCTTTGGTTGGAATCTTAACTACTTTTAACTCTCTTATGAGGTGAGAAAGAAATCACTTGGGTAAGGTAAACTGAGGGATTAAAGAGAACAGGATCCCGTAATAAGTGAATTCTTAGGTTTGAACTCTGCAACTGAAATCAAAAATACCAGTTTAAGGGAGAAATAAGTGCTAGTTTAGGACTTATGAACATTGGTAAATGTGAGTATGTTTAAAAGAGGGTGGGAGCTTTGGAAATTATGTCACATGATATAGAAAATGGAAATTTTGGCTGATCTTTGAAAAATATTCATCACAAATATAAAGGGTTAATATCCTTACTATATAAAAAGCTTATAAAAATCAATGTAAGAAAAACAGTTAAAACAATAGAAAAATGATGAAACAAACTGGCATTTACAATCAACAAGAGAAATATTTAAGTTATTAATAATATAAGATATGCAGATTTTGAAAAGGCTTATATTTTCATCTATATAAGCAGCTACATTTCTCTTTTTAAGTGATACCTTCTTTTCTTTTATAATGACATATGTTGATTAGAATGCAGTAAAATATACTATGTATACTACATATACTATACTACATATACAAATACTATATGATCTTTCTGGAAAATGGCTTAAAATTTTATATTAGAACCTAAAAATGTAGGCAGATTCTTTTACTCAATACAACCACTGTAAGAAATCTTTGAGTAACATATCTCAGGGATCCGATGCAGAACAATATTTGTGGGCAAAAAGACTGATTATAGCATTATTTATAATTATGAGAATTATAATAAGTATTTACAAGAATAGTTAAATGGCTACACAAATCATAAGATATCCACGGGAGAGGATCTTTATAGTCTTTGGAAACCATGTTTTCACACAATATATTAAAAACAAAAAAAATCCTGCAGCATAATGTTAAATGAAAAATAAGAATAATTTTCATCAAATTTGGAAAAATTTCAGCTATTATCTCTTCAGATATTTTTGTGTCCTCCCTCACCTTTTTTCATGGACTCTGATCACACGTATATTAGGCCACTTGAAGTAGCCTCACAGTTCACTTTTATTTGGATTTTTTTCATGTTTTATTTTGGACAATTTCAGTTGTCATGTTTTCAAGTTCACATTAGTGTATTTTCTTCTGCATTGTTGAGTTTGCTTTTTGTTCTATCCAGTGTATTTTTTTTATCTCAGATGAATTTTTGTATCTAGAAGTTTTATTTGAGTCTTTTTTATAGTCTTTCAGGTCCTTGTCATTTTTAACATATGAGATACAGTTTTAAAGTATGCTTTAATATTTTAATGTACATATATGCTAATTCTAACACTCTTCAGTTCTGGGTCAGTTTTGACTGATTACTATATCCCTTCATTGGGTCACACTTCCTCCGTGTTTTCATGCCTGGTAGTTTTTTTAAAACCAAACACCAGATATTGTAGATTTTACCTTGTTTGGTGATGGGTAGTTTTTTTATTACTATAAATATTCTTGAGCTTTTTCTCAGATGCAGTTGAATTACTTGGAAGCATTTTGATCTTTTGGAGTCTTATTTTTTAATCGTGTTAGGCCAGAACACAGCAACGCTAAATCGAAGGCTCATTGTTTCCTACAACAGAGGCAAGATCCTCTGTGTGCTTTACATCGTTCTAATCTGGCTGATGGGAGCAGGCACTATTGCTCCTCATGTGAGCACTGGGCACTCTCTTACACTAACTCTTTTGGGGTTTCTTTCCCCAGCATTGGGTTGTTTCCTCACGTGCATGTGCGGATCATTACTCAGTGGATTATTTGAGGGAATTTCTGTGGAACGTAGAAGCATTGCCTGTGTGCGGCTCACTCCTTTCTATACTGTCCTGATTATTCTATTCACTTTAATCTTTCTGGACTCTCAGGTGTGTCTCCTCACTCAGGGAGTCCACTACTTCACCTGGGTTCCCTCTTCCTGTATCACAACCTAGAGACTCTCTCAAGGCAATTGGCTGGGAGCAATTACAGGACTCAATTTGATTTTTCTCAGAGGTTTTGACTCTTTGTTTTCTTATGTCCAGTGTCTTGAAAATCATCATTTCACATGTTTTGTAATTTTTGTTTTCTTATTTTAGGCAGAAGGGCACATTTGGTCTCTGTTATTCCATCTTGTCTGGAAGTGTCCCTTATGCTTATGATGTCTCTATTTTTCTATAACATTGTCAAAAATGGATTCATCAGTATGGGTAGAGTGTCTGGAAGAGCCTCACCATACCCAGAAAATATGAGCATATAAACAATCCAAAGTTAGTTTAAAAACAGATGTATGCAAAATACTAGTACATGCATACGCATTCACATTGAGAAGAAAATAATTTAAAATATTAGCAGCAGTGCCAGTCCCTGATTTATATTCATATTCATACTTTTCTAAATTGTCTTCTATGAAACTATATTAATTTTGTTGTAATATATTAATTATATAAATATCTACAACTTTTGGAAAAAGAAATGGATTTTTATTTTGCTTGATAATAACAAACTGAGACCAATAAATAGCATACACACACAGAATCATACATTGCTTAGTGATGGGGATATGTCCTGAGAAATGCCAGTAGTAAAAATGTACTTGCACAAAACTGTAAATAAATAAATAAATAAATAAATAAATAAATTTATATTTTTTCATGTCTGAGCACCCTTACTGTATGTCAGTCATTTCTCCTGCTTGATCTGCAATGCCAATATCAAGCACCATAAATCAGGTCTCTGAATGTGAGAGGACTTTAGAAAGTTCAAGAAAAATGGAATTAAAAAATAAAAATTAAAAATGTAAATGTTATAGCCTGGCATGGTAGCATGCACCTGTAGTTCTGGCTACTTGGAAAGCGAGGTGGAAGGATCACCAGAGCCCAGCAGGTTGATGCTGGGGTGGCCGTGATTGTGCCACTGCCCTCCAGCCTGGGCAACAGAGTGGGACTCCAACTCAAAAAAAAAGGAAACTTTATTTCAACATAAGCTCCATCAAGTTCAAGACATTTTTGTCAGTGATGATACCAGCCATTTAGTTCATCCCTGAAGAACTAGGGGTCCTGAGAATTCAATCATGTTAATACAATTTTTTTTTACATTATTAACTGAAAAAAATGGGTATCCTTTAAAGATTTTTTAAAGATTAGAAAACAGGCAACCTCTCAGGTCTCCTCCCACTGTGGGGGTTTTTCTGTCCTTTTGATATACACTGCTTTCTCACTGAAAAAAAAAATCGGAAAATAAAAAGGAGTCAGAAGGAGCTGAATCAGGACTGCAAGGTGGATGCCCAATGATTTCCCATCAAAACTCTCACGAAATTACCTTTGTTTGATAAGAGGAGTGAGCAGAACTTTGTCATGGAGGAAAAGGACTGGAATTTTTCTGCTAAAATTTTGGGTAACTTTAAAACTCTCATAATTAGTAGATATTATTGTTCTTTGGGCCTCCAAAACACTTTGAACATTCAAAAAAACTGTTGCTCCAACCTTTGCTCTTGACTGTCCAGTTTTGCTTTGACTGGACTATTTCCACCTCTTAGTAGCAATTGCTCTGATTGTGCTTTGTCTTCAGGATTGTACTGTTTAAGCCATGGTCCATCTCCTGCTACAATTCTCTGGAAAAATGCTTCAGGACTTTGATTCCATTCAATTAAAATTTTCATTTGTCTGCCACTGATCTGGACACAGTGATTTTGGCATTCATCCATAATTCAGTCAGAATTGTGTAAGCTGAACCAATTGAGATGTCTATGGTATTGGCTATTGTTTCTGCTGTTAACTTTGGTCCTCATTAATTAGGACATGAACAAGAAAACTTTTTCCTTACAAATTGATGTGGATGGTTTGGCATTGTGGGCTTGATATTCAACATCATCTCATCCCTTTTTAAAATGAGTTAACCATATGTAAACTGCTGATTTCTTTGAGTTTTCCCCATAAACTTTTCATAAAGTATCAATTATTTCACCATTCTTCTGCCTGAGTTTCACCATAAATTTGATGCTTGTTCTTGCTTCAATTTTAGCAGAATTCACATTACCCTGTTAGGGACTCTTTTCAAACTTCTTAGTGCCTCAGACTAGATCCTGTTCATATATGTTATAACATGTTAATTAATAACAGGTTTATTTTGGTGGAAAAATGTGAAATTCATGCATAGTTTTTTCATAACATGCATTTTTCATGAACTTTTTGAGGACCCCTCATGTGGGCCATTATAATCTTAAGGAACCACTATCATATAAGCAATCCATCATTGACTAAAGTATCATTATGTGGTGCATGACTGTATTTATATGACATTTGATTTCAGAAAAGGGATGAAATGTATTTTCCAATGAATAGAACACCCAATAGTGGAGGTAGTAGGTTCACCTTACTAGAGACTTTTTTTCCAAAAAGTGAATGACCAGCAATTAGGGAAGCTGAGAAAGGATACCTCAATGTTTGGTGTTGGGACCAGATACCATATAAGTTCTTTCCAACTCTCAATTTCTGTGCATGCTATTTCTTTTGCGAAAAAAAAAAACCCACCAAATGGTGGTTAGCCAATTATTAAATTTCAAGGACAGACTGAATTCCCTTGGAAAGAGGTAACTTTATTCAGCCTCTTCATATTCAAGAGTGAAGGTTTTTATAGAACCTTTAAATAAAAACAATTTCTGAGAAAGCAATGAAATTTGGCTTCTGCATTGTGCATAACTGGCTAAGTGAGCAATTTTATGTAATTGTGAGGAGATAAAAGACAGTGAAAAGGCTAAGAATCAAACACAGTCCAATATAGACTCTATTCGAAGAGAACTTATTAAACTAAGTAACAAAAGTGCACTCTTAGGAACTCAGAAGTGTGTACTCCAGAGAAAAGCAAATCAGAGAGGCCTGGTGCTGGGAAGGACCATCAGCATCTTCCCATTCATTGTTCCCAAGTGTGACTGCAGACTGCCTAAGTCTGAATTCTGACTCTGCCACATACAAGCCACAATTTCCCATCTGTAAGCCCAGGATTAAATGGGGTGTTGTGAAGATTATTTGAGTTAATGCAAATAAAGAGCTTAGAATAGCACACAGTGCACAGTAAGATTTAAATAAATGTTAGCTATTATAATTCTAAGTGCATATGGATGGACTTTTAAAAACATCAATGGGTGCTTCTAGGAGGTGAAGTGGGAGGGAGTGACCCCCGCAGCCCTCGGTCCCCCCACAACATCACCTCTATAGCCTGCAGAGAAGCAGAGATTGCACGCATTGCCTTGCCTCACAGTGGAATGCCATGCACTCAGAGCCAGCACAGTTCAGTGGAAAGGCATGAACACAGACCAATAAGAACAAGGTGCAAAGAAGTCCAGGGGAGAGAGGCAAGACGGTGATGGAATAGGTCAGAGTGTGAGAGTCTCCACAAAAGTGAGTGTCCATAAAGACTCTGCATGAGTGGGTGTGTACTGGTGGGTAAGTGAAAGTCTGTCTGAGAAGGGACTCAGTTTCATGCACCCGGGGCTCTCCTACAGAGGTGACTGCAACCCACCACTGCCTGAGATTGGAGCCCCCAGCACACAGGATCATCTTTTGTTCTCAGGGCTCTTTTGAGAGGAGGCAGCAGAGAACAGCTGCTCCTCACCACTTGGCACCTGGCCCATGTCATCACCTTTGGCAGCAGACCAGGCATGAGCAGCAGGAACTGTGGAGAAGGCAGGGCTTGGAAATCTGGAACAGAGCTGCACCACTGGTGAGGAGACACCGACAGGCAGCATCTTCTCTGTCCCATGACCAATCAGAGACCTGCAGACCTGCATTGCCCTCCTAGGTCTGTCCAGCCTCCAGTCTGGGACCCAAAAACTATCCCCTCATTGAACTCAGAGAGAGAGTCTCTCTTCCCCTATGCTTGAACAGGCATAGACACATAAGATCTGACTGGGGGACTTGACAACAGCAACAGCAGCAGAGGAGTCAGGTGAGTCTGGATGTGATCCATCCTCCTCCCAAAGGAGTTCATGAAGCTTCTGACCCACACTGAGAGCAACCCTATCAGCCGGTGCCAAGAGAGGAGAGGATGGGCCGGAAATTGGAGCTCTTCCTTAATGTGGTGGCAGCAGCCAGAAGGAAACTGAAGTTACAGAAATGGCCACACAGCAAGTTTTTTTCTGTATTTTTTTTTTGTTTTAGTTTTTGCTATTTTTTTCCTCTCTTTCTTTCTGTTTTTATGTTTTCATGCTTGCTTTGTTTCTGTTATTTTAATGTTTTTTAAAGATTGTTTGTATATGGGTATTTTTGAGGGTGAGTACATCAGCAGGGTTTTTTGTTTGTTTATATTTTTGTCCATATGTTTTTGTATTTGTTTTTTCTGTCTTTGTTTGTTTCTCTGTTTATTCATTAGTTGGTATGCCTGTCTGTTTTCCCTCTTCTTCTTCTCTCTCTCCATCTTCCTTTCATCTTCCTCCTTCCTTTTTCCATTCTTTTCCTTTTTCTTATCTCATTTTGTTTTCAGAGGGCAAACATACACACACACACGCGCACACACACACACCACTGCATGGACAGATTGTAAGGTGGTGGGAAGTAGGTTCCTGGGAACCCACATACCCATCAGCAGATACTGGAATTTGCAGGTAGCTTCTGAACCACAGCTCCCCCCTTAATTAAATCTCAAAACTGCAAAAAAGCACAACC
Organism: Cephalopachus bancanus; assembly: GCA_027257055.1. Lineage (NCBI taxonomy): Eukaryota > Metazoa > Chordata > Mammalia > Primates > Tarsiidae > Cephalopachus > Cephalopachus bancanus. Next base: position 2,748,741 of record JAPVLO010000090.1, read on the forward strand.
CCCATCTTCAGTCCAGCTTCAAAATAGAGCAAAGCCAGAGTATCTACATAAGGAAGAACAGGAGATTGAGCAAACAGAAGTGAAAACTATCTCCCCCACCGCCACTGAACAACAGAATTAAAGAAGAGGTTTTAAAAAAAGGGGGGGGAACCTACACGAATGGACAAAAACCAAAGGAAGAATATGTGTCTCATACAGACCCCTGAGAGGGCAACAACTGAGAATACAGACTTCAGAACTCAAACAACAAAGAGCCCCCAGAATGACTAGTCTCAAACCACAAACCCCGCTATCAAGATATTAATAGAAAGAATAAAGAGAAATGAGGAGAGACAAGAGGAAAGAGGAATAAAGGGGTTGATAACTGAGATAACAAGAATAAAGAATACAGTGAATGAAATAAATAACAAACTGCTAAGTATGGAAAACATGATTAACCAAGCAGAAGAAAGAATCTCAGAGCTAGAGGACCAAAGGATGGATCTAGCCCAGACTGTTAAAAACATAGAAAAGAAGCTTTAAAAGACAGAACAAAGCCTCCAAGAGTTGAATGATTATATCAAAAGGCCAAACCTAAGATCAAGTAGCATTCCTGAGGCAGATAGGAAAATAGAGACCACCCTGGAACAAACTTCCCATGAAATTATCCAAGAAAATGTCCCTTATCTCATCAAAGATGTGGCCATTCAAAAGCAAGAGTTTCAGAGACCCCGTGCAAGACAACAAATAAGATGACCAACTCCTAGTCATATAGTAATTTATTTACACAAAGTAGATATAAAATAAAAAGTCCTAAAAACAGCAAGAGAGAAAGGTCAGATTACCTAGCAGCAAACTTAGCTACAGAAACATTTCAGGCTAGGAGAGATTGGCACTCAATCTTCAAAGTTCTCAAAGATAAACAATTTCAACCAAGAATTACTTACCCAGCTAAGCGAAGTTTCATCAATAATGGTGAATTAAAATCCTTCCCAGACATTCAATTCCTAAAAGTTTATGCTACCTCCAGAGAAGCTCTACAAGAAGCACTTAAGAAAATATTAAACACAGAAGAAAGAAAGAAAAAAAAGGACAACCACACCCTTCTTAAGAATGCTAGAAAAAGATTGAAAATACACATAAATCTACTCAAAAATCAAAAGACAACAAATAAACAAACAGCAGCAGCAACAACAAATTCTATGAGAACCTCATGACAGGAATAAACTCTCACATCTCAATAACTAGCCTGAACGTGAATGGACTAAATACATGACTGAAAAGACACTTAATGGCAAACTGGATAAAATATCATGATGTAACAACGTGTTGTCTCCAGGAGACACATCTCACCAGAAAACACTCACAGACCCAAAGTAAGAGGATAGAAAACAAATTTTCAGGCAAATGGAACATAAAAGAAAGCAAGAGTTGCAATCTTAATAACAGACAAAACAACCTTTAAGCTACAAAAATGTAAAAAGACATAAGGACACTACATAATGATAAAATGTTCAATTCATCAATGAGAAATAATTGTTCTAAACATATATGCACCCAACATAGGAGCACCAACTTTCATAAAGCAGCTTCTAGGTAAACTAAAACAAAGATATTAACTCTAATAATATCATAGCTGAGGACTTAAAAACCCCACTAGCAACCCTAGATAGATCAGTAAGACAAAAAATCAACAAGGAGATTCAGAACCTCAATGTGATAGCTTGACCAAATGGACTTAACTGATACCTACAGAACACTCCACCCAAAAACCATGGAATATGCTTTCTGCTCATCACCACATGGAATGTACTCTAAGGCTGACCACATCTTCAGCCATAAATCAAGCATAAACAATTTCCATAAGATTGAAATACTGCCATGCACCTTCTCAGACCACAGTGAAATAAAAATAAATATCAACACCAACAAAGTTCCCCCAAAACCCACAAAGACATGAACACTAAACAGCATGATGATGAACAACTCCTGAGTCAACATGGAAATCAAAACAAATTAAAAAATTCCTGGAAACAAATGAAAATGAAGAAACATCTTACCAAAATCTCTGCAATGCCATGAAATCAGTACTAAGAGGGGAATTTATATCTCTACAAACACACATAAAGAAAATGGAAAGATCACAAGATCACCTAAGGAAACTGGAAAAGCAAGACCAACAAAACCCTAACTTCAGCAGAAGAATCCAGATCACCAAAATAATAGCCCAAATGTGGGACACAGAAGTCAAAAATATAATACAAAAAAGTCAATGAAACAAAAAGCTGGTTCTTTGATAGGATAAAGAAGATTGATGAACCCCTAGCTGACTGGCCAAGAAAAAGAGAGAAAAAGCCCAAATAAACACGACGTTTCTATGCAAAAGATCAAGTCACAAGTGACCCCAAAGAAATACAAAAGATTATCAGAGATTATTATGTACACTTGTATGGAAACAAACTTGAAAACCTAAATGAAATGGAGGACTTCCTGACATCACACGACCTCCCCGGGAGGAAACAAGAAGAAACTGAGACCCTAAATAGACCAGTAATAACCCAGGAAATCAACTATGTCATAAGGAAACTACCTACAAAAATTGCCCTGACCTTATGGCTTTCCAGCAGAATTCTACAAAACAAATAAGTGGGAGCTGATACCAATCCTATTGAAAGTATTCCAGACAATCAAGAAGATGGAACTCTCCCCAGATCATTTTATGAAGCTCTCATCATATTAATGCCCAAATCAGGTAAAGATTCACCAAAGGAAGAAGACTACAGGCCAATATCCTTGATGAACATAGATGCTAGAATCCTCAACAAGATTCTAGGAAACCGGATCCAACAACACATCTCAAACATCATCCACCATGACCAAGTAGGCTTCATCCCCAGGATGCAGGGCTGGTTCAACATCTGCAAGACTGTAAATGTAATTAAATACATCAGCAGATGTAAAAACAAAAACCACATGATTATATCATTAGACATGGAAAAAGCTTTCAATAAAATCCAGCACCCCTCTTGATAAAAAACCCTTGAACATCTAGGCATGGATGGAACATACCTCAAAATAGTAAGAGCCATCTATGAGCAACCCACAGCCAACATACTGCTAAACAGACAGAAATTGAAACCATTTCCCCTGAAAACCAGAACAAGACAAGGTTGCCCAGTCTCACTCCTCCTGTTCAACATAGTATTGGAAGTCCTAGCTAGAGCAATCAGAAAAGAGAAGGAAATCAGGATATCCAAATAGGAAAAGAGGAAGTCAAGTTATCCCTCTTTGCAGACGACATGATTCTATACCTCGAAAACCCTAGAGAATCTGTCAAAAACCTCCCTGCACTGATAAAGGACTTTGGCAAAGTCTCAGTGTGTAAAATAAATGTGCAAAAGACAGTCACACTGCTATACACCAACAATAAACAAACAGAAACCCAAATAAAAAGCACAATTCCATTCACAATAGCCACACACGAAAAAGAAATACCTTCACATCTTCCTAACTGAAGAAGTGAAAGAACTTTGCGATGAAAACTACAAACCACTGCTCAAAGAAATCAAAGATGACACAAACAAATGGAAAAATATCTCGTGCTCATGGATTAGAAGAATCAACATTGTTAAGATGTCCATCCTACCCAAGGCAATCTAGAGATTTAACGCAATGTCCATTAAATTACCAGCAGCATTCTTCTCAGACCTGGAAATGACAATATAGGAATTCATGTGGAAACCTAAATGACCACAAATAGCCAAAGAATCCTCAGCAAAAAAAAAAAAAAAGCAGGAAGTATCACTCCCAGACTTTAAACTTCATTGTAAAGCTACAATAATCAAAACAGCCTGGTATTGGTACAAGTATAGGCATTATAGACAGAATGGAGACTCCAGAAGCAAAACCCCAATTTCTCAACCAACTCATCTTCAACACCACTGGGGAGAGGAGAACCTATTCAGTAAATGGTGCTGGAAAAACCGGCTGACCACATGCAGAAGATTTAAAAAAGACCCCTACCTATCACCATACACAAAAATCAACTCTAAGTGGATCAAAGACCTACATGTAAAACCTCAAACTATAAGAACCTTAGAAAATGCAGAAGACAACCTTATGGAAATTGGAACTGGCAACCAATTCCTGATCAAAACCTCAAGTGCCCATGCCTTAAGAGATAAGAGAAACAAGTTGGACCTCATCAAACTGACAAGCTTCTGCAAAGTCAAAGAAACCATCAAGAGAGCAGGGAGACAGCCCACAGACTGGGAAAAAATATTTTCCAACTGTATGTCTGACAAAGGCCTAACATCCAGGATCTACAAGGAACTCAGACGGGCCAAAACGAAAAAACAAACAGCCGCGTTATAAAGTGGGCTAAAGATGTGCATAGACACTTCTCAAAAGAAGACATACGAGGAGCCAACAGAACACGAAAAAGTGCGCAGCCTCGTGTCATCAAAGAAACGCAATTTAAAACCACGCTGAGATACCACCTAACTCCAGGCAGGATGGCCATCTTCAATAACCCAAAAAACAACAGATGCTAGAGAGGAGGTGGGGAAAAGGGAACCTTTTAACTGTTGGTGTGAGTGTAAACTAGTACAGCCTGTGTGGAAAACAGTGTGGTGATTCCCAAAAGGTCTGTAAATTGGCCTGCCATACAACCCCACCATCTCCTACTGGGAATATACCCAGAGGAACTCAAATCACTCTATGAAAAAGGTGCCTGCACACCATGTGTATTCCAGCATTATTCACAATAGCAAAAACATGGAACCAATCCTGCTGCCCATCAAAAGAGGACTAGATTTTTTTAAATGTCGTACATAGACATGGTGGAATATTATGCAGCCATAAAGAAGGACAAAATTATGAACTTTCCAGCAAGTTGGATGGACTTAGAGTCTATAATACTGAGTGATCCATCACAGAAACAAAGAACTGAGTGCCACATGTTCTTACTCATGAGCAGACTTAACAATTATGGTATTGTAAGAAAGGGATTGGCAGTAGTGGGAAACTCTCAGGGAGGGCAGGGCGGGATTGGCAGTAGTGGTGTCAGGGGGATGTGGCATGCCTCATCAACAAGGATACCTGCATAATGAACATTTGTATATCTAATCCTGAATTGTACCTCACATCTTTAAAATAAAAAATTTTGGTAGCGTGCGCCTGTAGTTCTGGCTACTTGGAAGGCTGAGGCAGAAGGATTGCCAGAGCCCAGCAGGTTGATGCTGGGGTGGCCGTGAGTGTGCCACTGCACTTCAGCCTGGGCGGCAGAGTGAGACTCCAACTCAAAAAAAAAAATTAAAAACTCCAAAACATTAATGTCCATATATTTAATGTACACTCAAAAATTTATAACAAAAAACTCATTAAATTGTTGGTCGTATAGATATCACTGCTTAAGATTACTTGTGGGAACAGGAACTGGGCACAGTGGCTCACGCCTGTAATCCTAGAGCTTTGTGAGGCTGAGACAGGAGGATCACTTGAAGCCAGGGGTTTGCGACAAACCTGGGAATTATAGTGAGACTCTTGTCTCTACAAAAAAAAGATTTTTTATTTTTTAGTTGGAGTCTCCCTCTGCCACCCAGGCTTGAGTGCAGTGGCATGCTCACAGCCACTGCAGCCTCTACCTGCTGGGCTCAAGTAATCCTTCTGCTTCAGTCTTCCAAGTAGTTAGAACTACAGGCGCACACCACCATACCCCCTAATTTTTTGATTTATTGTAGAGACGAGGTCTCACCGTGTTGCCCAGGCTGGTTTTGAATTTGTGGGCTCTGGCAGTCCTCTTGCCTCAGCCTAAAAAAAATTTTTTTTAATTATCCAAGTATGGTGGCGTGCACCTGTAGTCCCAGTTGCTCAGAAAGCTGAGGCAGGAGGATCTCTGCATTCCAAACTCTGTCTCTAAAAACTATTTAAAAAATAAAGAAGATTATTTGTTTATTTGTGAGAGTAACATGAAGTTAAAAACATTAATTTTTTAATTAAGCAAATACTAGTACAATTGTGTGTACATATTGCAAAAATCATATTGGTGGTACACAAAAGACTTAAGTTCACTTCCTTCACTTGTCAAAATGAGAAAAAATTATACAAATTACATGAGAAGTTGGAAGCAAGCCAAGATGAAGATCTGAATCGCTTGATTCTCAGTTCACTGCTTCCATAGTCTGTTCTAAGCTTTTCCCCACCTTGTCCCACACTCGGACCTCTACTCTTATAAGAACACAATCAGGAGGTCATTTTCCTCAGCGTTCCCTTTCTCCCATTCCTTATCACTCAAGCCATAAAGAAAATTTACTTTTACAGTTTCAAGAACCAGCCTTAAGCTTTAACCCCAGCAGACAAACCGAAGCAACTCATTTATTTAACGCAAATGTGACAAATAAGGCAAGTGACAGTCATTAAAGGTTAAGATATAAGGCAAGTAGCATGTTTAAATAAAACATGCAGGCAAGAGTGAGCTCTATTTAATATACATCAGGTATGAAAAGCATTCAGGTCAGCACTGGACTTGAGCCTTTGTCAGATGTGAGCAGAAATGTCGCCAGGAGTCTGCTGGCTAAGGGGGCAGAATGGCAAGACCTGAAGTCACTGGCCATTCGTTTTAACTCTTAATGGTAAAGTGATAGTCAGAAAAGGAATATGGTGCACGAATGTTATGCAAAGATTAATTACCTGTGGGGATGATGTGCTCTTCATTCCAGAAGCTCCTTTCTAATGGAAGTAAACAGATAATCACATTACTGTGCCATGGGCCTTAACAGAAAGAGGTAAGGCTCAAATGAAGCGTGGTGGGGTGATGCACAGCTGTCCATGAGTTAATGGAGATTTTATTGGTGAGCTGACACTTGGGTTGAATCCTACAGGATAAGCAGAATCTTCTTGGTGGATAATGGAGAGGAAGAGCAACTCACACTGAGAGGAAGTCAAGTATTAACGGTGAGAGTTGGGTGTACTCGGAGCCTGGCAACTCATTTCATGGGGCTGGATCACAAGGTACTCAGCAGGCGATAGCAGGATAGGAAGAGGTAAAAGTATTTGCACATGGGTCCTTCACAAAACTTTAAAATGTATTCCTCGTGGGCCACTTGAGATACAAGCCAATGTTATAAGCCTGTCCACTACATGGGTGACAAAGGCCCTCTAATATGGAGGTACACACATACATTTATACCCTTCACTTGTCTGCGTTAAAAAATATTTCCCCATTGTATAGTCATTAGGCTAATCTTTCTTCTTCTTTTTTATAATGTGGTAGTTCACTCTGTGCTGATCAAAGATGGAAAGATTCCTTGGTGAAGGTTTGAGGAATATGAATTTGGTTACATGGTCATTTGGGAAGAGCATCTCATGAACAGTCAGACAAGCCGACTTGCAGTTCTCACTGTAACCTGGAACACATTGATTAAAAAAGAGATGGAAACAAGTGAACACCATTTTGCCACTTCCTATGCATGCACTATATAGAGCTTCTTGTTCCCAATTCCCCTCTGAGAATAGCAGACCACAATAGTGAGCACTTTCATATTGCAAAATGAAAGGAGCACTGTTGTCCACGCCTGTGAGTCTCTAGATGTTGCCCATATCTTTTGTTGATCAGCCTGATTTCTGACATCATTTCTTTTAAGATCAAGACTTCTGGTTGCTGGCCCCAACAGCTAGTGCTTTGTGCTGAAAGGTGCAGCAGTTACAAAAGGGCAGATCTAAGGGTTCAAGAAATGACTCATTTAACCCAGATAGCCTTCTGCCTAGAAGATTATAGAAATCATTTCTAAGATTTATTTCAATGCCATTGTGAAAATCTAGTTCTAAAATTTCACCAAATGCTTCAAGTACATTCTCTAATAAAACTAATTACCATACTTTTTTCATTTTTTCTTTTAATGGGGAGTTGAATAGTATAGTTTGCTTTGAGGGAAAAATAATGCTCTAAAATTTTGCACTCATCAAGAGGGAATCATTCATTTTTGTCAATTCTATTTAAATATAAGCCTCCTCAACACTATAAAAAGATGAAATATATATAACAATAAAAAAGTACCACATTCCTCTTTCCTCCTCACTCTGCTCTTATTTTTGGTATGGTTCCGACTAGTACATTGTATGTACTTTCAAAATATTTTGTGATTATAAAATGTAATGAAAAGTTTTAGAACATTTTTGACTATTCAAAAATGCCTGACACCTTTTAAAAATGTGGGTAGATTATTAATCCAGCTTCCTGGGCACTTTCCAGTTTGAGTAATTATATTCCACCTACCTAGGTTCCCTCTGGTGTTTTCGATTTGCATACAGAATTGTTCTTCACTTCCAGTTCTAAATTCTGGTGGTGTTTACTTCTATATCGATACCCATGACATCAGTCTCTTCATGTCCAAAAGATTTTAGGGAACTGAAGTAATTATACCCCATACCTTCATATGTATGCTTTTTTAAATGCAAATGCTCTTAAGACATTTGCCCATGAAACGGTGCCCCTTTCTCTTTAATACCATGGATGCACCCACTCACCCACAGAGTCTACATTTGCTTCTTCCTTTTTGTGTAAATTTTTTCAACTTGCTAGGGTTCCTGGCAGTGTTATATGAAGTTCGTTTAGCAGGAGAATGTAAATGTTTCACTGGGCTATCCACCTCTCGATTAATATTAGCAAGATTAAATTCTATTTGCTTAAATCATGAGAGTGTAAGAAATGGTGAAATTTCAGAGCCATCTGAAAATACATTTTCTAGTACAAGAATGACAGCCACAACCACACAATATGAATAGGTAACATCTATTGAACACTTAACTGTGGTCAGGCATTTTACCGTCTTGTATGGAATCGCTTGTTTAATTCTCACAAAGTTCTACTAGGTAGGTACTATTGTTTTTTCTGTTTTGAGGATGAGGAAACTGAGACACAGATATTTTGAGTAACTTTCTGAGAGTCACATGGGCAGTAAGTGACAAGTCTGTGATTCAAACCTAAGCAATCTAGCTATAGAGTTTATACTTGTATTAGTCACAATTCTCCAAAGAAAGCAAACTAGTAGGATAGGATGTGTATGAATAGATAGATGATTGATTGATAGATTGATGGTTATTATAAGGAATTGGCTCATGTGATCATGAAATTATGGACTATGGAGGTGGACAAGTCCCAGTATCTATAGGGTGATTCAGCAAGCTGGAGACCCAGAGAGCTGATGGTTTAGTCTCAGCCTGAGTGTGAAGTCCTGAGAACCAGGAGAGCTAATGATATCATTCCCGTTCTAACGTAACCAAGCTTGGGATCCAGAAAGAGCCAGTGTATCTGTTTGAGTTCGAAAGCAGGAAAAGAGCCAATGTCCCAATCCAAAGGCAATCAAGTAGGAAGAATCCTTCCTACTAGAGGGAGGGTCATCCCTTTTTTTTTCTATTCAGGCCTTCAACTGATTAGATGAGGCCCAAACATTAGGGAGGGCATTCTGCTTTATCTAGTCTACCAATTCAATTGCTAATCTCATCCAAAAATACCCTCACAGAGGCACCCATAGTAATATTTGACCGAATATCAGGGCACCTTTTGGCCCAGTTAAGCTGACATATAAAGTTAAGCATCACAATAGTTTTAACCACTATTCTAATATTCCACAGTTATATGGTATTCCAATAATGAAAGATAATAGTTTATGTATTCTGTTTCCAAGCACATTTTTAACACATGTAATTATTTCTTAAGGAAAGGTTGATCATAAAACATAAATTGTGACTATCCAAATAGTTTGAAGCCAACAAATCTCCATCACATCCATGATATAGATTTCCATGGCCAAAAGAGGTAAGAGGCTTGGTTTTCTAGCTTTCTAAATGCTAAGAAACCACGTTCCCTAGCAACAGTGTGGCTTCACATACGGCATTTTCACATACCATTTATAGTAAGTTCTTTTTATTCCCTACATTGTCACTTCACTCCAAGCTCGTGATTACTAAAGAGAAAATGAGCTTTAAAATTTTTAAGCAACATTCTAGAGGATATCATAGTGTTTAGCCAAAATGAATGCTGTTTGTAGTATTGCTTAAACTTATTTAAAATTCTGGAGAGCCTAGCTTTATTTTTTTCTCATTGCTTCTTCAATTATAACATATGACTATTAAAAATGGTTATTAGAATTCAACAGTGGTGAGGCTACTGGATTACACCTGTAACTCCAGCACTTTGGGAGGCTGAGGTTGGGAGGCTTGCTTGAGCCCAGGAGTTTGAGACCAGCCTGGGTAACATAGACATCTTCCACAAAAAGTCAAAAAATTAGCCAGGTGTGGTGGCATGTGCCTATAGTCCTTGCTACTCAGGAGGCTGAGGTGGGAGGTTCGCTTAAGCCCAGGAGTTTGAGGCTGTGTTGAGCTGTGATTGTGCCACTACAGTCTGGGAAACAGAGTGAAACTCTTATTCAAAAAAAAAGAAAAAATTCAACAATGAGAGCTTTAGTGATTGTCCTGAACTAAAATGGGCAAAGTATGGGTATCTACATGTTGTTTTATAGGTATGTATATAAATTTTTATGCATGACAGATGCATGTGTGTTTGTGTAATTGATATGTATACAAAGGTGCACATACATGAAGATGCAGCACTTGATTCCTACTCATAAAACTCACACTTTGTTATTTTTACTTTGAAGATCCTATGGCAAACAGAGCTTTTGGCTCATAATATCAGAATTCATAGGGCTATAAAAATTAACTGGTTGTTTTCATAGGAATACAAGAATGTTCCAACATGTGGAAGACCATTAATGTCAATAGATTAAAGGAAAAAAACACGTAATTATCTCAACAGGTGTTTAAGATGTATTTGATAAAATTCACACTACACTTGTAAGATTGAGAAATAAACTGCATCAGCAAACTATAAATGGAAGATAATATCTTTAAAGTGATAAAAATTATCTACCTAAAACATAACAAATATATATCACTGTTTGTATTCAAAATATAATGGGGTCCTGGACGGTGCAGTAAGGTAAGAAGAAGAAATAAGAAGCATAATGGTTGAAAAGGAAAACATAAACTAAAATTACGTGTTACTTATAAAGTTGTAACCATACAAAATACAAAAGGAACTACAAACTATTAGGGAGTTCAAGAAAGTTGCTAGACATAAGAATGATATATGAAAATGGATAGCCTTCCTATATACCTGTAGTATACCTGTATATCACATACAATGTACATGTAATATGTATGTCATGTATACTATATGTAGTACATTTGCGTCATCTGTATTACATACATTATACATATAATACCCTTTCTACATAATAGCAACATATCTATAAATTACCTAGGTGCACATCTAACAAAAGATGTACAAAACTTTTGTGAAAAAGTACAAAACAGTTTTTGAAGGATATAAAAGATAGGAATACATGAAGCCAGAGACTATATCTAAAATGAACTGACTCAATATCATGGCAATGTTATTTATCTCTCAAGCTGAAGTATAAAGCTGCTATAATGTTTCAACAAAGTCTTTCGTGGAACTTGACAAGCATATACTAAAATTAATGAGAAAGATCAAGGAGCCGAAATGATTTTAAAAATACAAGAGGGCTTGCTCTGTCAAGTACCAAATATTATTATGAAACTATTAGTAACTAAGATGGTGTGGAATTAATGTAGAAATAGACACACTGATCATGACATGGAAAAGAAAACCTAGAAATAACCCCATGCATAACTGAAAATTTAAGGACAAGCACCTGTGTACCAGCCCCACTCAGTATGATCAAATACTCCTTTGCAGTATTTTTTTCATTAAAAAAAATAAAACCCTTTGTGAACCTTTTAATGAATCCAGTTCATGGAAAATTATAAACAACAAATGTAGAGAGGAAGTAGGGAAAATAGTTTGCAGAGTCATGCATAGAGAACTTCAACTGTGTCTGTAAAATATGTTGTGTCCTAATAATCTGAAGCAAATTCATAAAGCTATATAGTGACTGCATTCGTTTTGCTGTCTATACTTTCTATAGAATTATAATATTTAGATCTGTTTTTGAAAAGTTAATGTAAAAACAAATTAGTCACCTCCATGTTTAGATCTAGTTAAACAAGTCACAACCATTCATTTATTCATTCGATGATTTGTTTAATAGTCTGCCAGCAGAAGGTAGACTAGGGTGATGGAGAGCAAGGCTTCTTGGGTGATGTGCTGTTTGAAATATAACCTAGGGATTCCTTTATAGGAAAGAGCATGGAACTAGTGATTGACAGACATGCTTTTCTAGTCCTCATTCTGAAATAAACTGGCTGTGTGACCTTGGGCAAGAATTAGCCTCTGGAGAACTTTTTTCCCACTACAGCTAAATGAAAAGGTTGAGCCAGATCGTCTTTGAGGTAGCAGTCCCCATCAGAGATTATTGTTTTGGGGACTCTCATATCACATGACTGTACCTGAAAGAAAGAAAAAAAAGACATTCAAGTGAGCTAAGTAAGCTCGTGAAAGAATCATGAAGTAGGGTTTTTCCCACGGCTCAACTCCCACCCCCACCTCACACGCAGAGACATAAACTTTCTTTCCTCTACCTTCTTGTTTTCCTGTAGAATGACATGGAGGTGTCCTTCTCTGTTCATAACTTTCTTCTTTCAGGTTCTCTAGGACTGCCTATTTACTGACGACTTCTTCTTCCTCCTGCTCCTCCTTCTCCTTCTTCTTTCTTCTCTACAAAACCTCATCTGTAGTTTAAACTCAAGACTCAGGAAAGATTTCACCGACCTTTTTGGGGTCTTTGATTCCAGATTATCTACTCTTTCTCTATGCCAATGTGAAACCATCTTCCTCTGTCTGTATTGCTTTCTTTCCTACTTGTTGAGTTCTTGTCAGATGTGCATAATTGCTATATTTTTGCATATATACCTTGATTTTTTTCCCCCTGAAATATGGGCCTGAGAAAATTAAAGGCCATTTTAAATATTAGATCATGAAATCCTGAGGAATCCAAAAGTCATAGTTAACCAGTTTATCCTGTGCTAAAATATCATGATTTTGGGTGTCTAAATTCATTCATCTCCGCTCTCAGTCTGATAGCAGAATTGATCCTGGAAGGAAAGGCCATCTGGAAGACCATTTTAGTTGACCTTAACTGCAAAGGTCAGAAGAAGGCAGGGTCAGGGATTAGGATGACTATAACCTTGTGCTTTCCAAAAAGCACAAAAAGGGTATCTTACAAACCTGGGAGGGGAGTAATGACTGATCTGGGAGATGACAAAATCAAGATGCAGAATAATCTCAGAGGCTAGGACACTGGACAAAAACCATTAGAATGAAATTTTCTAAGGAAAATATAAAACCCTGCCTTGAGTTAAAAAAAAAATTATTTGTATAAAAACAGACCATGGGATACTTGGCTGGAACCATAGTCATGTAAAAATGAACTAGGAAGTTTAATTGACCTGGGTTGCAGTCGGATGCAGCTTTAACAAGCGCTCATAAAATTATACTACATTAGGAGAAGTGGTAGTCTCTTTGTACCTGGTTAGCACATAGTTTTTTAAGAGTTTTAAGTTGTCTTTGATATGCTATACATCATCTGGTGGATGAAAACTTGATAATCTGGAAACCGTCTTGTCATGTGAAATCATCATAAGAAATGAGCCCCCCTATTTGATTACATGCAGGGCTCCAAAAAGCTGTGCGTATTGCTCATCTAGTAGAAAATTAGGCGGTAAAAGTTATGATCAGAGGGAAACACATAAGAAAACACTTTCCAAATACGCAGCTTGTTCAATGATGTAAATAAAGAACTGCCTAGTAAAGTGTTATGGGTTGGGATGAAGATTTCATAGTATTTGATGGCATTAAGTCTGGATACCCAGGAATGGCTGAATACTTCCTTCTCAGTCACCCCTGCCCCACCCCACCCCCCACCGTACCTTGTGAGGCTGCTGAGGGAGCAATACACAAGAAACAAGAGCAGAGTGGAAATTAAAGAATCACTGGATCAACAGCTCTTCCGATGACTGCTGGTGAAGAACCTTAGGGATTCTGGATTGGAGCACAAAACTGAGACCTCTTCCTCTTCCTGCCTTGACCCCACGAAATCCTCCAAAAATCTAATTTATAGGTCCTGAAAACTAGAGCTGAAGTTCTTGTGTGTAGTCAAAATGTGATATGAAAGTAAAAAGAGTTCTCCAAAGTGTGAACTCAATTTCTGTCATGGAAATAGAAATGAAAGAGAAATAGGTTTCAACTCAACAAGGGAGGACGTGTTACCAGTTATGTAGGTTTCCATTAAAGGAGTTCACTGCTTCAGAAAGAAATGAGTTCTCCTTCACTGGAGTCTGGGTGTTGTGTAGCAGGGAAGTCGCTTGATGATTCAAGTCTTGAACAGAGTGTTGAACTGGGTGATTTTAAAGATCCCTTGCTACCCCAGGCTTTTTGATGCCAGGTTATTCAAGCTTATCTGAGCACTGCTGTGTGGAGAGAGAATCCCCTAAGACAGAGATTTGATTTCTGATTTTAGCTCCAGTGACTGCCCAAGAAGAATTTTGATGAAAAAGATTCTCGTTGTGTCTGTATTTCCAAGGACTCTAAGGGTCTAAATCTCTATATGCCTTCTCTTTCTAGAAATATTAAGAGAGTTTTTCTCTGCCCTCATAACTGTAAAGAACTACTTTTTTCAGAACTAAAATATTCCTACTAGCCTTTATCTTATTGTTAGGAGGCATCACCATGCTAGGTAAACAGAGGTAAACAGCACTTTGAGATTGTTACATTGTCCAAAGCTTTTGTCATCAAGTTAGTGATATTTCTTGATACATGAGTCAAAGAATTTGGAAACAATATAATTTTATTTAAATTAATATCATCAGAAAATGCACAATATGTAAAATAGATACATTAACCTTTTTTTATCAATCCAAGGGAATCTCAAAGTACAAATTCATTGCTAAACACTCAAGATGACTTGCTAGCAAATTCAAAGATGAGCAAATGAAAATGGACCACTAAGCTATGATATTTAATGTGTTATAAATCACCAATGTCAGATATATCCCCAGAGCTAAGATAGACTGAGATTACTCAGAAAACCAGGCAATTCTCCAGTGTTTAGTGGCCTATGAGCCCAGCGTGACATAGAAAAGGTACATCATTTGAATCTAAGAATATCTAATTTATCCATTATTATCAGCCTCTTTTTCAACTAAAGCTTTTTGTGAAACTGTCAGAAGAACAACATGGTTACACACGAATTTCCCTTCCTAACTCACTCTCTCCAAGAGGCAAAAACTAGTTTAAAAAAAAAAAAAAAGTAGGAGGGAAAGAGAAGAGCCAGGAATCAGCACTGCACAGGAAATTCTCAGTCGTAAGTTATGAGGAAATATAATATATTTTGGAGAGTGACAGAGAACCTTCTGCTTAAACAATACCTATTTACCTAAGAAGGCTGTCTCTGGCTATCTCTGGCCCCTCTACTTATAATTGTCTCTATTTCCTTCAACTTTGCTTTGTTTTTCTTTTTACTATTTATCAACATTGAAATTATTTATTTGTTGTTTTTTTTTTTTTAATGTCTATCTACCTGTCTAGAATGAATACCAGTAACTTGTCTAGTTTGCTATTAAAATCCTCTGGTTTAGAAAAGTGTTGGGACTTAGTACACCCTCAATAAATATTTGTTTCCGTTAGATAGATACAGATAACTGGAAAATTGATTGATTGTTTGGTTGATAGGTCACTGGAACCCAAAAATAGGAAGTTGACTGAGAAAATATTTAGAGTAGTTATTTTTCTCCTTGAAACAGAAAAGTTTCTATCTCTCTGGAATAGATGACCAACTGACTGACCAAACTTGCATTTCACCTCTAAGGAATTTTATACATTTAGACTTATAAAGCTAGTCCATGGCTTCCAATAATATACATACATTCCAAATGTAACAAATTTAATATTTTTAGGTCCACGGTAACTGATGTGCATATTTCCAATCACATGGCTCCTTTAGAGGTTGCTTTATTGCCAGTTATAAGTATTATGTGACTTTCAACATAACTATTCTGACCACTGTGTGCATTTGCTATTATTACTTAATAATAAAATGACTTTTGTCCACATTTCACAAAAGCCAACATTTGAAGCCAATTAACCTGAAGAACATGATAGCAAATCTCAACTTCTCATGGCATTAGATTTTAAGTCCTTATGAAATTTAGTTTTGTAGTCAGCTTTTAGTGTCATCTCTATTTTCAGCATACTTAGTGATATAGAATGTGTTTTATTGATTAGATGACAAGAAGTGGAGAGCAAATTCATTTTTGTTTATAATTCTGTACTTTGTGTAAGAGAGGAAACGCTAAATTGGTGTTGCCAAATCTTATTCTTTGTGTTACTTAACAATGTGATCCTTTTTGTTTGATAAATGACACTGGAAAAGCCATTGAATGAAGAAGAATGAGAATGATTCTTAGATGAAATTGTTTTCTGTCAAGTTCCTATAATAATTCCTATGCCTGCACATCACTGAAGCACAGGGTGCATTAATTCGTCATTCATTCTCTGCCTGAAAATCTGCATAACATGGTTGCTATTGACCTCAGAAGACTATTTTCAAGAAGAATCAGTTTTTTCAACTCTGGAGAAAAAAAATTCTTTTTTTTTTTTTGAGTTGGAATCTCACTCTGTCGCCCAGACTGGAGTGCAGTTGAGCCCTCTTGGCATAAGTAGCTAAATAAAATGAAACGGTAAGGTTGCTGTTGTTTTGTTGAAAGGCAAACAGATACATTCTTTTGTGTAACTGATGTGTTACTGGAAGGAGAGCACATAAAACGTATTTTAGTAAATAACATCATCATTTAATACATAAAGAGAATTTACTTACTATTTGCATAATCACACTGTGCCAAAATTCCCTTGTAAATCAAAAAAATTTTTGTCATGCAAATAGTCAATGCATTATTGATTTCAAAAATCTGATTTTCACATGTGAAACCTCTTCACATGGAATAAGTCTGTACTGTTATCCCATTGGACAGAGAATCCCTCCATCCATGAACACAGTGTGACCGTCTCCTTAATCTCTGGTGTCTAGACTGAAGCCTAGGTAAGAACTGGTGATATTCTCCACATCTGTTTTCTGCGTGTCTGGTAATAAAATCACTTCACATGCTCCTCCCACCTGGAACTGCACGGCCTGCCTGAAGTACCCCTCATCTCACTTGGACCAATGCTGTGCTCTCCCCTCTTAATTTCTTTGATTTCAATAGCTGTAAAGGGTACAGATAGTTTTTGGATACATGGATATATTGTATAGTGGTGAATAAATCTGGGCTCTAAGTGTACCCACCACCCCCATCTGCACATCGTACCTGACAGGTAATATTTCATCCCGCTACTCTTTCCCCTTGCCCCCTTCTGTGCCTCCAGTGTCCATGATACCATCCTCTGTGCCTTTGTAGATCCTGAGTTTAGTTCCCACTTATAAGTGAGAACATGGTGTATTTGGTTTTTTGTTCCTGAGTGAGTTCACTTAGGATGATGTTCTCCGATTCTATCCAAGTTGCTGCAAAAGACATGATTGCATTCTTTTTGATGGCTGAGTAGTATTCCACAGAGTATATATACCCCATGTTCATTATCCACTAGTTGGTTGATGGGCATTTAGGTTGATTCCACCAGGTAAATTGTGCTGCGATGACAATGTGGGCACAGGTGTCTTTTTAATATGATGACCTCTGTTCCTTTGGGTAGATACCTGGTAGTGGGATTGCTGGATCAAATGGTGGATCAACTTTTAGTTCTTTGAGAAACCTCTATACTGATTTCCGTAGAGGTTGTACTAGCTTACACTCCTGCCAACAGTGTATAAGTGTTCCCTTGTCTCCACATGCAGCATCTATTGTTTTTTGGTTTTTGAATAATGCCCATTTTGACCGGTGAGAAATGGTATCTCATTGTGGTTTTAGCTTGCATTTCCCTGACATTGAATGATGATGAGCATTATTTTTTTATGTTTTCGGCCATTTGTTATTTTCTTTTTTGAGATATCTGTTCTTGTTTGCTTACTTTTTAATGTGATTATTTGCTTTTTTTCTTGCTGTTTTGAGTTATTTGTAGATTGTGAATATTAGTCCTTTGTCAAATATATAGTTTGCAAATATTTTCTCCCATTCTGAAGGTTGCCTATTTGCTCTGCTGATTATCTCTTTTGCTGTCCAGAAGTTTTTAATTTAATTGAGTCCCGCTTATTTATTTTTGTGTTAGTTGCATTTGCTTTGGGGGTTTTAGCAATCAATTATTTGCCTAGACTGATGTCCAGAAGAGTTTTTCCTAGGTTTTGTCCCAGGATTTTTATGGTTTCAGGTCTGATATTTAAGTCTTTAATCCATCTTTAGTTATTTTTTTAATTTGGGGAGAGATAGGGTTCAAGTTTTATTTTTCTGCATGCAGCTATCCAATTTTCCCCACACCATTTGTTGAATAGGATGTCCTTTCTCAGTGTATGCTGTTGTCTGCTTTGTCGAAGATTAGTTGGTTGTAGGTATTTGGGTTTATTTCTGGATTCTTATTCTGTTCCATTGGTTCGTGTGTCTACTCTTGTGCCAGTATCATGCTATTTTGATTCCTAGAACCTTGTAGTGTAATTTGAAGTCAGGTAAATGGGATGCCTCCAGCTTTGTTCTTTGCACTGAGGATTGCTTTGGCTTATTCTGGCTCTTTTGGGGTGCCATATGAATTTTAGGATTATTTTTTTCTAATTCTATGAAAAATGAAATGACCTTGGTTGTTGATAGGAATTGAGTTGAATCTGTATATTACTTTGGGTAATATGATTATTTTAGCACGGTTGATTCTTCCATGAGCATGGGATGTTTCTCCATTTGTTTGTGTCCTCTACAGTTTCTTTTACCCGAGTTTTGTAGTTTTCCTGGCAGAGATCTTTCGTCTCCTTGGTTAAATATTTTCCTAAGGTTTCAGCATTTTGGCTGCTATTGTAATGGAATTGAGTTATTGATTTGATTCAAAGCTTGGTTGCTATTGGTGTATGACATTGCTACTGATTTGTATGTGTAGATTTTGTATCCTGAAACTTTACCAAATTCTTTGGTCAAGTCCAGGAGTCTTCTGGAGGAGTCTTTAGTAGTCTCTAGATATAAGATCATATCATCAGCATACAGAAGTAGTTTGATTTCTTCTTTTACAATTTGGATACATTTTATTTCTTTTTCTTGCCTGATTGCTCTGGCTAGGACTTGCAGTACTATGTTGAATAGGAGTGGTGAAAGTGGGCATCCTTGTCTTGCTCCAGTTCTGAGGGAGAATGCATTCAACTTTTCTCCACTTAGGATGGCATAGACTGCAGGTTTGTCCTATATGCCTTTTATTATTGTGCAGAATGTTTACTTTATGCCTATTTTTCTTAGGGTTTTTATCACGAAAGGATGGCAGATTTTACTAAATGCTATTTCTGCATCTATTGAAATGATTATATAATTTTTGTTTTTAATTTTGTTTTTGCAGAGGATCACATTTATTGACTTGTATATGTTGAACTACCTTTGCATTCCTGTGATAAAACTCACTTGGTCATGGTAGATTTTTTTCCTTATTGTGCTGTTGAATTCAGTTTGCTAATATTTTGTTGAGGATTTTCACAGCTATGTTCCTAAGGATTATTGGTCTGTCGTTTTCTTTTTTGTTGTGTCATGTCCTAGCGTTGGTATCAGTGTGAGACTGACTTCACAGATTGAGTTAGAGAGAATTCCCTCCTCTTCAATCTTGTGGAATAGTTTCCATAAAATTGATACCAGTTCTTCCTTGAAAGTCTGATAGAATTTGGCTGTAAGTTCATCAGGTCCTGGACTTTTTTTTACTGGGAGACTTTTCATTGCTGTTTCAATCTCACTACTCATTATTCGTTTGTTCAGATTTTCTATTTCTCCTTAATTCAAGGTTGTGGGTTGTATGTTTCCAAGAATTTATCCATTTCCTCTAGATTGTCTAGCTTGTTTATGTAGAAGTATTCATAATTATCTCAAATTAGTTTTTGAATTTCTGTCATATCAGTTCTAATATCTCCATTTTAATTTTTTATTGAGCTCATTTGAATCTTCTCTTCATTTCTCAACAAATCTAGCTAGTGGTCTATCAAATTTGTTTTCAAAGAAACAACTTCGCTTTTCATTGATTTTTTTGAATTTTTTTATTTCAATTTCATTTTGTCCTCTTCTGATTTTTGACATTTCTTTTCTTCTACTAGCTTTGGGTTTTGTTTGTTCATGTTTTTCTAGTTCCTTGAGGTGTGATTTTAGGTTGTCAATACGCATTCTTTCCATCTTACTAAAGTAGGCCTTAAGCACTATAAATTTTCTTCTGTACATAGCTTTGGTTGTCTCCCAAAGGTTTTGATGAGTTGTGTCATTGTTGTCATTTGTTTAAAAGAATTTTTAAAATTTCCATCTTGATTTTATTGTTGTCCCAAGGATCATTCAGGAGCAGATTGTTTAATCTCCATGTTTATATTTGGTTTTATGAGTTTTTCTTGGAGTTAATTTCTAGCTTTATTCTACTGTGGTCTGAGAAGGTGCTTGACATGATTTCAATTTTTTTTTAATGTATTGAGACTTGAGTGTAGCTTATCATATGGTCTGTCTTGGAGAATGTTCCTTGTGCTAATGTGAAAAATGTATATTCTGTAGTTTTGGGGTAGAATGTTCTGTAGAGGTCTGTTAGTTCCATTTGCTATAGGGTCCAGTTTAACTTCAATGTTTCTTTGTTGACTTTCTACCTTGATGATCTGTCTATAGCTATCAGTGGTGTGTTGCAGTCTCCCACAGTGGTGTGTTGCAGGTGTATTACTGCCTACCCATTTTTTAGGTCTAGTAGAATTTGCTATATAAAGCTAGGGGATCTGGTGTTGGGTGCATATATATTTGAAATTATTATGACTTCTTATTGGGATTTATACCTTTATCATTATATAATAATCATCTTTGTCTTTTTTTTACTAATGTTAATTTAAAGTCTATTTTATCTGATATGAGAATGACTACTCCTGCTTGTTTTTAGTTTTCATTAGCATGGAATATATTTCTCACTCCTTTACCTTAAGTCTGTAGGAGTCTTTGTGTGTTAAGTGGGTCTCTTGAAGACAGCAGAAATTTGGATTGTGTTTTGTTTTTTGTTTTTTGTTTTTTACCCATTCTGCCAGTCTATATCTTTTTGTGAGGTAAAGATAAAGATCATTTATGTTTAAAGTTAATAATGATATGTAAGATACTGTTCTATTCATCATACTCATTATCTTGTTTTATTTATTTATTTATTTATTTATTTATTTCTCTACTGTGTTAGTGTTCCATAAGACCTGTGAGCTTTATGATTTCCAGTGTTTTTCTATTGGTGTATTTTGATCTTTTTTTCCCAATATTTAGAACTCATTTGAATATTTCTTGTAGAGCTTGTCTAGTGGTGGCAGATTCCCTCAGTGTTTGCTTGTCTGAGAAAGACTTTATTTCTCCTTCATTTATGAAACAAGTTTTGACTGACTGTAATTCTATTTGAGGAGATGGAAAATGGAGCCCAAATCGCTTCTGGCTTATAGTGTTTCTTCTGAAAAGTCTGCTGTTAGTCTGATAGGTTTACATTTGTAAGTTATTTGATGCTTTTGTCTTACTACCCTTAAAATTCTTTCCTTCACATTACCTTTGCATAACCAGGTGATTATTTGCCTTGGGGATGAAGTATCTGCAGTGAATCTTCTTGGGGTATTTGGGCTTCTTGTATCTGGATGTTTAGATCTCTGACAAAGTCAGGGAAGTTTTCCTCCATTATTCTCTCAAATAGATTTTCCAAACCAGTTGTTTGCTCTTCGTCCTCAGGAACACCTATGATTCTTAGGTATGGACATTTTACATAACCCCACATTTCTTGGAGACTTTGTTCTGCTCTCTTGATTCTTTTTTTCTTTATTGTTGTCTGATTGGGTTAATTCAAAAGCCTTGTCTTCAAGGTCTGAGATCCTTTCTTCTGCTTGTTCTAGGCTACTGTCAAAACTTTCTACTGCATTTTGAACTTTCCAAACGATTCTTTCAATTTCAGAATTTCAGCTTTTTCTTTTTTTTTTTTTTTTTTTTTAAGGATTCTGATACTGGTTTTCAACTTTTTTCTAAATCTCATTGAGCAATTTTATAATTAAACTTTTGAATTCTATGTCCAGAATTTCAAATATTTATTTTTTAGGGCTTATTGCTGAAGAATTAGTGTGGTCTGGGTTTTTTTTGTTTTGTTTTTTGTTTTTTTGGATTATCAGAATTGTTTTTCTGGCTTCTTCTCATTGGGTAGATTGTTTCTTTTTATTTGAGGTTAGCAGGGGGCTGACATAGACACTGTAGGGTTCTCTTGGTTACATATGGTCTTTTTTGTGGTGTGTCTCAGTTGCTAGCTGTGACTGTCCATGCTGTGTACCTGCACTGGCTCATGGCAGACTAAGTGGCCAGAGCGGCTTGGAAAGGGGTATTTCCTGGTGTCTGGGATCAGGCCATCCCCAAAACTGAGGTATCATATCCGATGGGGTGGGCTGTAATGTTGATCCTCAGCCAAGAGGCAGCATTTGTAGGAGAGAGCCAGCGGCGATGGCAGCTGTAGGCTTTCTCTTAGGCAGGCATTGCTCCAAGGAAGTGCTCATTTAGTAAGAGCAGGGCCCTAGGGACTACCCAAGTTCTCTATTTTGAGGGGAGTGTTGTGGGGAAAGTCCCTCCAGGACCTCACCTGCGTGCACTCTTGTCTACCTCAGTGTGGATTAGGATGAAGTCCTTGGCCACTGGGCTAATGCTGTCATGCAGGGGAGGTACAGAAGTGTTTACACCGGGTGTGAGAGGTTGCTATGGAAGCAAGTTTCACCTGGCTCTCCCAAATTCCACCTGGCTCCCTGGCTTAGTCTTAGCCTCAGGCAGTCTGCATTTCAAATGTCAAAGTGCAGCTGACTCAGGGCCTCATGTGTTCTCACTGCAGTTGACCCAGTCAGGAACTGTCTGCTCCTGTAGAGGCATTTGCCCTTGGGCCTGTCCCTTCCTAGGCTGGCTAAAAAGCAGCATTGAGCAAGGGTTACGTTTTTTAGGAAAAGGCAACTGGAGCTTTTCAAGGCATTTTTTTCCCCCCTGCATTACTCCACATAAGGCAGTTTCCTAAGAAGGACCCACGAAGCTCAGGGGCCCTGAGCATAGCAGGAACACAGAACTCCTGAATTTCCCTCACTCACCTTGCCCACTGTGTCTAGAGGCTGCTGGTGGTCTGTGATCTGGATGAGAGTTTTGCTAATTCCGATCCAGGTTGATGGATTTTTCTTGTCTTTGCACTAAGTGGTTATTATCACTTCTTTAAAGATTTGTGGGATGTGCTGCTGGTCCTATTCCTCCCTTGGTGCTGAGGAAACTCTATCTTGGTTTACTCCATGGGGGAAACACACTCTAGCTGCCTCCTGCCAGCCATCTTAATCCTCACCTCTAGCCACTGTTAAGAGCGCTCTCTTGGTTAACCTCCTCAGCTTACCCCATGTGACGCCTAACCATTGCTTTTTACCTCTTTTATACAACAGTGAACACTTTTATATATCAGTACTCTTGACAGCTGTCATTGTGCTTATGAATTTCAGTGTTTCCTGTTGATTTTATGATTATGTCTTCAGATTTGTGTTTTTTTCTGGTGTGATGGTTAATTTTATATGTCAACTTGATTGGGCTAATGTCCCCAGATAGCTGGTAGACATTATTTCTGGGTGTGTCTGTGAAGTCGTTTGGGAAGAGATTAGCATTTGAATCAGTAGACTGAGTCAAGAAGATCCACCCTCACCAGTGGGCATCGTTTAATCCATTGAGGGCCCAGATGAAAAAGGAAAGGGTGAATTTGCTCTCTTTTCTTGAGCTGGGACGTCTATCTTCTCCTGCCCTTGGACATCAGAACTCCTGGTTCTTGGGCCTTTGGACTCAGACTGAATTACAGCTTGAATTACCAACTTTCCTGGTTCTCCAGTTTGCAGGTGGCACACTGTGGGACTGCTCAGCCTCCATCATCATGTAAGCCCATCTCCACAGTAAATCTCTTATATGTCCATGTATATCCTGCCAGTTCCATTCTCTGGAGAAACCTGACTAATGCATCCAGTCACCGAGCAGCACTTTTAATTTTTTCCAACTTTTACATATACGTTAAAGTGTTCACCAAATTGCACAGCCAAGCTATACCTCTAAACCTTCACATTTGTGCACCAAACCAGACCAACGCTCACCCATGGAGAGAACAAGCAAAAGTGGAGTTATTTGCTTCTTACTAATGTCTTATACCACCTGCATTTTGAACACAACATTTTAGTTGCTTAAATTCTCCAGAACAGGTAAGCACGAACCTTTTTATTTGTCTCTACTAGCTTCCTTTTGATGAGAAGGTGTTTTGTAAATATGTGAACAAAACAAAATTGTATTGCCAAAACCAAAATGTAAATGCTCCTTGGAGTTTATTACAATGGGCTTTGGTCTGTGTTCTCTCTCTCTCTCTCTCTCTCTCTGTGTGTGTGTGTGTGTGTGTGTGTGTGTGTGTTTTCATTTGCAAATCTGAACTTCCATGATGTGCTAAACTTAGTGGATGTTCAAAAAGTGCTGGGGTGGTGGGGACGGAACAAAAGGCCCAACATAACATGTCATTCATATCACATATAGCACTGGGTTGATCATTTACCTGTAATTATCTATAATTCTAAAACAATAATGAGTTGTATTGTCCTATTCAGCAACCACTCATTAGCTGGCTCTGGAGGTCTGTATGAAATCATCTGGGCATCTTTTAGATATCTTTCAGGCCTAATTCTTTTGGAATTTTAATACTCTTGATTAGATTTCTAATTTTACTCCTTTTAATATAGATTTTTTTTTCTTCCCTCTAATTGAAATGTTTTTATTTTCCTGAAGCATAGTCATTGTCTGGCGTTTGTGTAGATTCCATCATCTTTAGGCTGAATCATTCACATCAGGCTTTTAGCATGCACTGTGGCTTGTCCTAGGATTGATTTGATTACAGCCATCTGTATTGACCATGAAGGCACACTTGATAAACACATCGAAGGAGCTGTGATTTGCCCACCAAGGATGGGAACAGCAATAGGCTCAGATCACTCATTGTCCTTTTCTCGGTGAGGCAAGAAATCAATAAAGCAAGTGCTCGTCACCAGAACTGTGTAGGCAGGGGCATGTCAGCATCTACTATCCAAAAGAAAATACAATGTACTTAGCCAAGAAGAAAAACGAACAGTTTTTTTTTAATTACTTATTAAGAAAACTCATATTAGTCAATTAATCTCTTTTTCCTGAATATGGCCATGCCTACAGACATGTCCTAAATACTACTGTCAGAGTAAAATCTTTGGAAAATTGGACCACTGCTTACTCTGAAAGTTAGATAGCTGAAAGTTAAGGTTTTATAACTAATAACAACCACAAACACAATACTGAAGAGTAATAGGATTGAATCTTAGGGCCAAGAAAAATGTAAGGGATTATACTTATACTAGTTTTCATTTTTACTACAGTTTGAAAGGAGTAAAAAAAGAACAAGAGTAAAAGTAAGGTAATTTGTAGAAAGGTTTGCTATGAACATTATGCTTTTATTTCCTATGATATTGACATTTTTATGTTTTATATTAACTCAAAAACTCTCCTTACTGTTTAGAAGCTACAAGGCCTGACTTGGTGGCTCATGCCTATAATCCCAGCCCTTTGAGAGGCTGAGGCAGGAGGATCACTTGAGGTCAGCAGTTAGAGACCAGCCTGGGCAACACAGTGATACCCCATCTCTACAAAAAATAAAAATTAAAAAATAAATAGCTGGGCATGGTGGCATGTGCCTGTAGTCCCAGCTACTTGGGAGGCTGAGGCAGGAGGATTGCTTGAGCCCAGGAGCTCAAGGCTGCAGTGACCCATGATTGTGCCACTGCAGCCTGGGCAGCAGAGCAAGAACCTGCTTCACAACCCACCCCACCCCCCGCAAAAAAAAAAAAAAAAAAGCTGTTATACAAACATGAAACAATTTTGGCCCATGGCCAAAATTGCAAAGAAAACTGGAAGGTCAGCCATGGCCTTGTATATCCAGGTTCGCAGAGCAGACATTTTCTACTAACAGCTTGATTCTCAAAACAGTAATATCTATGAAGACAGAAAATGAACAATTTCAGTTTCACTGCCGTGGCTACTGAAAATTTTAAAAATGGAGTTGCAAAGTATGTATTAATATAGTGACTAAGTATATGGGCTATGACAAGGCAGACAGGGTTAAGCTGACATCCTACTCTCTTCACTTACTGATGTAATCCAGGCCAAATTATCCTGTCAGAGCCTTCTGGATGAGATGAAGAAATAAGAGTTCCTTCCTCATCAGACTGATGAAAAGATAAAGTGAGATAAAGATAAAGTGGCCACTGCACTCCAGTCTGGGCGACAGAGTGAGACTCCAACTCAAAAAAATAATAATAATAAATAAAATAAAATAAAATGTGGATTCATTAAAAGCAAGACAGAGCAAAACAAAACGACTCTAAAGCTATGAGGAAATTTGGTTAAAAAGTCTGGAGATTTAGATTGATCATGGAGAGTTATATTTAAACATGATTACCATGTTGCCAGTGGGAAGTGCTTCTAGAATACTCAGGTTTGAGAAGGCTAATAATAGAACACCGGCTCTGTCGTTGCCGGTGAGTCACTTGGCTGAGGAAGGGCCAAGCTCACCGAAGCATCGGTACTGAACGAAAGCCACCTGGGGATGGCGATGGGCAAAGCCAGGGAAGAGAAACTCACGATTTCATGAGTCCCAGTCTTCTCTGTTATGACTTTGCCTTCAAGCAATTAGAATCACAGAATCTGTGGCTTCTGGAAGGACTGAGACTACTTTCTTTGTTTCTTATTCTCATTGCCTAGCGTGGTTCCTAGAAGGTGTCTCGTCTCAATACACATTTGGTGGGAAAAATGAATAAGGGTTCTGGGCGAGGGAAATTATTTCCATGAAGAAAATGTTCTATGTTGCTACTACAGAAGATTTCCAGACAGCCTTAAGTTTCATATCTGTGTTATGTGCACTCCTTAAGGATAGGGTCTTACTCATTTGAAACATGGATAGGGTTTAATAAATTGAATTTGTTGTTTGCTACTTTAAACAATCAACCATAGTAATAAAATACTTTTTAATTGCAGCTTCCGGGTGTCAAAACTATAGCTAATTTATTTTCTTTTTAAAATCAAGTATTACTTTAGAAATCCTTGTCTTTTCTCCTGGACCTGAAACTTTCTGCTTTTTATGTGTGTAATGTTTGGGGAAAGATTTTATTTGTTCAAGTTTATTGAGTTTCCTAAAGTTGTCAAAGATAACTCTTTAAATTCTGCTAAAAAAAAAAAAAAAGTTGATGAACTAAACTGAGATGGACTGATTAAAAACAAAGTCTGTATTTCTGAAATGCCATAATCTAACCCAACAAGCACAACCGGCAACATTTTTTTTTTGAGTTGGAATCTCACTCTGTCACCTAGGCTGGAGTGCAGTGGCATGTTCACGGCTACTGCAGCCTCAACCTGCTGGGCTCAGGCAATCCTTCTGCCTCAGCCTTCCAAGTTGCTGGAACCACAGGCATGTGCCACCACATCCAGCTAATTTATCTTGATTTATTGTAAAAATGAGGTCTCATCAAGTTGCCCAGGCTGGTCTTGAACCCGTGGGTTCAGGCAATCCTCTCACCTCGGCCTCCGAAAGTCCTGGGATTACAGGCATGAGCCACTGCACCCAGCCACTGGCAACCTTTAAATAGCATTCAAATCCCCACAATGTGCCCAGATAAATAATTTGATAAATAAGTTAACACGTTCTGGTTAATACCATATATTTTCTTTTTGAATCAGTCTCACTTTGTCACCCAGGTTGGAGTGCAGTGTCATGCTCATGGCCACTGCAGCCTTGACCTGCTTGGCTCAGGCAATCCTTCCACCTCAGCCTTCCAAGTAGCTGGAACTACAGGCATGTGCCACCATGCACGGCTAATTTTTTTTTTTTTTCTTTTTTTTTGTAGAGATGAGGTCTCACTAAGTTGCCCAGGCTGTTCTTGAACCTGTGGGCTCAGGCAGTCCTCTCACTTAAGCCTCCAAAAGTGCTGGGATTACAGGCGTGAGCCACTGCACCTGGCTAATACTATATATTTTCATACGAGTTCAATCTTTGCTTAAAGGCACACTTGTCAAATAGCCATTCATTTGACAGATATTTAGTGTATGCTTATCAAAGGCACTTTTGGCTTCAGAGATACAAACTAAATATGGCAAGCAAGGTCTCTCCACTCTTAGAACTTACATTCTAAAGTTTCATAGACAAATAATAAGCAACTAAATAAACAAGGTTAATTTCAGATGGTAATTATTTCTGTGAAGTCAACAAAACAGAATGCTTTGATACAAAGTGATGAGGGATATTAATTTAAATTGTATAGTCATAGAAAGGTAACTCTGAGGGTGTTACTCTTAAGCTGAAACCTGAGTGGGACAAAGGAGACAGCTGAAAGACCCAGGCAAAGAGAAAACAAAACAAAACAAACAAAATGCAAAGGTCTTAAAGTGATAATAAACTTTTAGTTTTCAAAGGCCAGAAAGGATGCCAACCTAATCAAAATCCCAGCAGGCATTTGTAGAAATTGGCAAGCTGTTCCTCAGATTCATATGGAAATGCTGAATAATTAAAAACAACTTGGAAAGAAGTTCAAGTTGCAAGGCTTATACTAACTGACTTTAAGAATTATTATAGACCCGGTGCGGCGGCTCAGTCTGTAATCCCAGCACTTGGGAGCCAAGGCGAAAGGATTGCCTGAGCCCGGGGGTTCGAGACGAGCCTGGACAATTTGGTGAGACCTCGTCTTTACAATAAATCACAAAAATTAGCCAGGCATGGTGGTGTGCGTCTATAGTTCCAGCTCCTTGGAAGGCTGAGGCGGAAGGATCGCCTAAGCCCAGCAGGTCGAGGCTGTGGTGGCCATGAGCATGCCACTGCACTCCAGCCTGGGCGACAAGAGTGAGACTCCAACTCAAAAAGAAAAAAAGAAATATTAAAAAATTCATAATACCTAAGATTGTATGCCAGTGTAAAGAAAAATAAGTAAATCAATGGAATAAGATACAGAGCCCAGAAATAGATCCACATTTGTATGGTCACTGGTTTTTAACAAAGCTTCACTTCAGTGAAGAAATGAAAGTCTTTTCCACAAATATTTTGGAAAAATTGGATATCTTTAAGAAAAAAAGATAAAGAAGCATTTATCCATACCAATATAAAAACTTAGTGGATTATAAAGACAAATGTAAAACTTACAACCATAAAATTTCTAGAAGAAAACATAGATAAAAAACTTTGTGACCTTAGATTAGGCAAAGATTTCTTAAAAATGGCACTGAACATATTATCCACAAAAGAAAAATTTGACAAATTGGACTTAATCAAAATTAAGAACTTCTACTTCCTGAAAAACATTGTTAAGAGAATGATAGGACCAACCACAGACTATGAGACTATATTTCCACATGAATTTATTTGTTCATTTATTTTTTTCATTAATTCTTTTCAATAAGCATTCAGTGGTATATGTTGAAAGAAGAGAAATGAGACAAAAGCAAGAGACTGTGGCAGAGTATTATTTCAGCTACCCCTGATTTATTCAGTAAACATTTTATTTAGTCATCCTAAGTAAAGCTTGTTTTTTTCCGAGGCAAAAGAACCCACATTTGCATCAAAGAAAGCATAGACTGTCTTCAAAAACAGATTATCTTGAATCACTGCAAGTTGTCTTGCTACAACAATAGGTTTTAGCAACTGCAGTGAAAGGTCTACTTAACCCAGCTATTTATATACAGATAATTCTTCCATAGCACTGAGCAAATCCTCTGAAATTAAATTACTTGGCGAGCAGTTAAATGTTGAAGTAATGGTACCCTTAAAGCCAGGTGACTAAGAACTCATCCCCTCTCCATTTCCCCAGCCCCATATAGTGATCAATTTTTCCTTTAAACCTGAGTCCACTCACAAGACAGAGCACAAAGAGCAAAATGCATAGCTCCCAACAGTGAGCTCTGAGACAGAGAAATGTCTGACTGCTAGCTAAAGACCATGGGGCTCTTACCTCCATAGCCAACACTGCTGAACCATAGGATTCACATTCGGAGATCCTATTGGGAGGCAAAAAAAAAAAGGAGGAGGAGGTGGAGGAGAAGGCCAGGTTCGGAGGCTCAGCCTGTAATCCCGTGCTTTGGAAGGCCGAGGTGAGTGGATTGCCTGAGCCCACGGGTTCAAGACCCACCTGGGCAACTTGGCAAGACCTCAACACTACAATAAATCAAAAATTAGCCGGGCATGGTAGCACGCACCTGTAGTTCCAGCTACTTGGAAGGCCGAGGCAGAAGGATCGCCGGAGCCCAGCAGGTCGAGGCTGCGGTGGCCGGGAGCAGCCACTGCACTCCAGTCTGGGCAACAGAGTGAGACTCCAACTCAAAAAAAAAAAAAAAAAAGCAGAAGAAGGAAAGAAACATAAGACATCTGGCATCTATCCAGAATTTCTCCAAAGGTCAGGAACAGCATTTACGGAGGACATTCTGGATCTTGTGTATTCTCCCATGCTGTCCCTTCTCAGCCTTTAGCAACTCTATGCCCTAGGAATTCTTTTCTGCATTCTTTACTTGAAACAGAGAGGTCACATGAGATTGAAGATGCAGGCCAAACTCTCTGGTCCTCCTCAGACCTTACCCACTGCTCCCTCTCTTTCTTTGCCCTGGTTCTTTGTCCCTAAACACCAGAATGTCCCAGACCGATTCTTGATGGTCTTCTCTGTCTCTTCCTCGATCTCAGTTAGCTCAACAGATTACTGCCTCGCTCATGTTGGTGACTCTGACCTGGGTCTCTCTGTGACTTTTATATGTAGCTGCATGCTTGGCAACTTGACCTCTCCACTTGAATGTCAAGTAGACATCCCAGCCTTTCCTGTCCGGACTGTAAACTTCTGATGCTCCCAGTCCAAGACCTGTTCCTCGTCAGTTTCCCCACCTCAGTTAATGAAACTGTCATCCTTTCCACTTGCTCAGAGCGTTTTGGCACTTATTTTTCTTCCGTACCCCACATCCAGTACATCAGCGTCTCTTATGATTTCTGCCTTCGTAATACAACAAATCTGACCATTTCTCGCCAGGTATATACCTAATATTCTAGAGTGAGCCACTGTTCTCCCCCTCCTGGACTGGTGTCTGCTTGGAACTGCAGCCAGAGCGATCCTCTGAAAGCACGTGTCAGCTCTCTCCCCAGCCCTCCAAGGGTTTTCTTCTCGCATGTCAGTGAAACCTGGAGTTCTCGCAAGGCCGCGCCGGGTGTGCATGGACTGGCCCCACCCCTGCTGGTCTCATCCCTCTGCCCACCATGCTCTCCATGCCCACCTTGCTCCAGCCATGCCGGCCTTGTCATTCTTGAACAGACCAAGACAGGTATGCCTCAGGGACTTTGTGCCTGCCAGTTCCTCTGCCAGGAATGCTCTTCCTTCAGGCAGCCGGTGGCTTACTCCTGTGCTTCCTGCTGGTCGCCCTTCCAGCACGACGTCATCAAAGACGCGTTCCACCCGCAGCGAGGTGGCCGCATCCTCCCTCGCATGCACTCATTCCCTTGCCCTCTTTCTTTTTCTCAGCTGCATTACCCCTGCCGGGCATGCTGTATGCTTGACCTGTTTCTCCTTTCCGTCTCTCAGCACTGAAGGGTAGGCTCCATGAGGACGGGGCCTTGGTTTTGTTCTTGCCGAAGGCCCAGCACACCCGGCAGTGTCTGGCATGTATTAGGTTGAACCATGTGAAACCATTGTTTTCATAGTTCAAATAAAATTGGGTATCAGCCTCTTTATGGTTCAGTTTAATTAGTGAGGTCTCAATAAACAGTTGTTTGATTGGTAATGAGTAAAAATTGACAAATGAATTGAACTTGTGACTAACTGGTCCGAAAAGCCCATTTTCCTCCTAGTATATAATTATGCTTCTCTATTAATGAAATTGCTTTCCAGAAAAATATTTCCTTCTTCTCAGAAGTTCTTTTATTTGTTCAAGGTCACGAAGTTTGCTATACTAGTTATAGGTATTTGTGTAGCCAGAACAACAAAATACGTCTGTGCTTGCTAACTGTTTTGTAAGTACCCACTGACAGACCAGTGCTTGTTCTCCATCCCTGAAGAAGAGCCAGGCTGGGTGAGCCAGGTCTGAACTCCAGCCATTGCCTCTGAGTTCAGCGGCTCAGGCCACCTGCACACTTCACAGGAGCCCTGCACTAGCCACAGGAAAGCACACCTCTACTCTCCCCCTTCATGACTAGGATCGAACAAATATATGCCAGTTAGGTTTTCAGATATTGGGAGATGGTCATATACACAAAACGTTA
This sequence comes from Cephalopachus bancanus, assembly GCA_027257055.1. Taxonomy (NCBI): domain Eukaryota; kingdom Metazoa; phylum Chordata; class Mammalia; order Primates; family Tarsiidae; genus Cephalopachus; species Cephalopachus bancanus. The sequence goes on from JAPVLO010000090.1 coordinate 2,781,166, forward strand.
CAGTGCATGCAGTATTCATATTTAACTCAGCTTGGGGGAAGTCTCAGAGGCTTCTTGGAGGAGGCAATACCTGACCTTGATCTTGAAGAATTAGTAAGAATCAAAGAGGGGAGGAAGAGCAGAAGGGGGTGCACAAAAGCATGAGGAGACTAAATATATTTGGGGAACTTCCTTCTTTCTATGTCTCTGTCTGTATTAGCCAAGATAAATAGTAGCTGTGGGAGCAGACACACCCCCTCAAATACTAGTAGCTTATGTGACAACCATTTTGTTTCTTGTGCATGTAAAGTACAAGTGATGAGGCCAGGACACAGGGGTTCACCCAGAAACTTCATACTACTCAACAAATGGCTTCCGGGGTCAGCTGAGGTGTTGACACCTAACCGAAGATGAGAAAGAGAGTGGAGAATTGCATGAGAGCATTCCTGGGCCAGGCCCGGACATGGTATGCATTCCTCAGCTGACGTCTCTTGGCCGGCTCTCTGTCACCTGGTCCCACCTACTTGACGGAGACTGGACGTGTAATTCCTGGATAGACAGGTGCTTCCTAGCCACACAGCAGCTCTGTTCCATGGAAGGAAACATTAGCCTGTGGTGGACAGCTTGATTTCTGACAACCTTGTTTTGTATTTTATGTTGTAAAGTGTAGACTGTCATCTCTGGATTACTAGAACTTTCTCCAGTTCACTTGCAAATCAGGTTCTTCTGCCGAAAGTGAGCACATGACATTCCAATTATCTCTTGAGTAGAAAAGATGAGTATCTGTGGTTCAGGCTACCAGAGGAGAACTGCTCAGGAATAGTGCATAGGGCAGTACTTCATAGTGGCCTGTTCCACCCGATAAAACGGGTATTCTACCTTACGGGGACCCAGAACTTATGTTTTTATGTGAGTTCCCTCAAGACCCGACGTCAATGAGTGACTCATATCAATCTGAATCAAATTAGTGAGGTCTCAATAAACAGTTGTTTATTGAGTTCAGTATCTTGAACTAGACCTTGATTACATAGGGTCTGGTTTTGCTTCCTACGCTTTTGAACAATACTGAGAACTCAAGGACTTCAGAAGTAAAGGGAGTAACTCTTTACTAATCCATAGGTGCCTCTTTGGTTCTATCTCCCACCTTTCAGGGACACACCTAGCCTCAGATCCTCCTATTTTTATTCTCTCCAATAAGAACATTCTTTTCATTTTCTCAAATCCTTGTATGCTGGCAAAGCCAGGATTTTGTGGGATTCTCAGTTGCCATTTTTCCCCATGACATCAAAGTAGCTTTGATGATGTTGTGATTCATATGGAGTCCATGAAGGAATCCCGTGATTTTGTTTTTGTTTTTGATTCATGGTGAGCATAAGTAGGGGTGATCTTCCTTTCATGGTATGCTTTGTGGGAACATACTCAAATTTTAAAATAGGACTTTGTCATTTACTAAGAACTATGTGGCAGACAGGAATGAATGCAGGGCCGTGCCTATCAGACACCCTGGAGACCATGACATCTCAGTTTCTCAACACATCAAAATGACAAGTTCTCTTTTGTGTGTGAATATAATCAAGAAACCTTTCAAGAGCTGCCTTGTGATCAAGGGATGCAGGTCCTCAAGACAGGTAGGGGAGAAGGGACCTGGTGGTATTCAAGGAAGGGGAACAGAGATATAGGTCAACTGACTTCAAAAAGGGGCCACAGTGTTTATCCAGTAAACTATTAAGGAAATGTAAAGAGATCACATAACTTATCCAGAGAAACAGAGAACTATTAAAGGGTCTCGGTATTTGTTGAGACTTCAACTGTACTTTTCTAATTACTAATAAGTAGCACAATCTTATTACAGAGAAAGTGATTGCTTTTTCTGGTGCCTACGGATTGCTGGACACTGATGTTTTATAAATGCCTGATGCAGTCATCAGAAGTTGCTATTATTATCTTCATTTTAAAGATTATGTGTTTGTTTGCTAGGGCTACCACAACAAAATAGCACAGACTAGGTGGCTTAAACAGAAAAAATTTAGGTGCTAGCAGGGTTAGTTTCTCCTGAGGCCTCTCCCCTTACAAGAGGGCTGCCCTCTTCACCCAACTTGCTTTCTCTTCACATGATTGTCCCCTATGCACATACACCAGGTGTCTGTCAGTGTGTGCAAATTTCCTCTTCTTATAAGGACACCAGTCACATTGAATTAGCCCCCCCTCCCCCAAAGCCTCATTTTAGCTTATTTGCCTCTTGGAAAGCCCTATCTCCAAATATGGGCACAAGGCTCGGTTACTAGGAGTTAGAACTTCGGCATGTGAATTGGGGGAGAAGAGGACACAATTCCTTTCATTAATTTCTCTGAGCTTCAGTTTCGAAGCTGAGAGAAATTAATTTTCTTTCCTACAGATAATAACTTATAAATGGCAGGGCTGAGATTCACCAAGTAAGTCTGTCCTCCAAGCCTCTTTCCACTTTACTGTGTCACAGTCAGTGCATTAAGCTCGACGTGTAGGTGGGTGATTAAATGCCCAAAATCGAACACCTCAAACCTCCCAGTGTTCACTCAGAGCTTCTCTGACTCTACTCCCATTCATCAAGAACTAATGAACCTCATCCTTTGTCTACCAAGGAAGGACTCAGTATAATTTAATATGGTAAGCATGCTAAATCACTCTGGCATAGAGAATAGGTGGTGTTTGTTTTTCTGGTTTTGGAACCCAGAACAAATTTGTCTCTTGAAAAGTTCACAACTTAATTAACTAGTTCTGTCCTTCTCTTGGAAGCATCATGAAGTTCTTTTTAATTTTTAAATTGTGTTATTAACATGGGGAGCCAGTGTTGCTCAAAATATTTTCTTTTCATGGAAAATTGATTTTGAAGATGAATTCAGCAGGTTAACTACCCCAGCCTGGTTTGTGTCTTGGGTACACAATAAGCTCTCTCTATATACTGTTCTTACCACGTGATGTTGAAATTTCTCCCATCAAGAGGTGAGTTTTATATTTCTTGTGTCTGTATATGGTATGGCCAGTGACTGTAGCAGAAGTGTCAGTAATGTCGATTTTGCCCGGTGCCCTTGAGAGGCTCACTCGCAGAGCACAGCCACGGTGTCGTGAGGAAACAAAACAGGCCTGTGGGGAAGCAACGTGTAGCTATTCCTACTGAAACTGCATTTTTAAGGTACTTTGAAAATAGCAATAAATGACTTGAACAAACCTTATTGCCTGGAAATATAGTACTGTCATCACACTACCCAAGACATATGGCATTAGCTTTTGAACCAAGTAGCAGACAGAAACCAGAAGGGCATTGAGAAAGTGTCAGTGGATGCTAGGGCCTCATGAGGGATGTTGGAGAAAGCCTGAAAGCGCAAGTGTTAGCAGAAGCCTAAAGCACCTCGGGCAAGCTGTCGGCGGGGGAGAGTGAGGAAAATGTTGGAGGACAGGGGACATGTTTAGGATAGTGGCAGAATGTCTGGCAATTCTGTAGCATGCAACAACAAGGAAGACAGTAGATGCATCTACCGATGATTGACCAGGATTTCCAGGGAGAATGTTGAAAGTGCTGTCTAGTCTTCTTGCTATCTATGACAAAATGTGAGAGGACAGAGGTAAGTGAATCAATGAACTGTTAAATACAAAGAGGGCAGGAGTCTCTGTATTTAAAAAAAAAACAACTGATCTCTCCAGATGTCATATGAATCTAAAATTAATAAATGGCTTCTGGGAAGAGTTCAAATCCAGAGCACAGTAAGGGAAGTATGGTCTAAGGTATAATCCCAGGGTGTGATTATACAACCCTTTGGTAAGTCCTCAAAAGATCAATACAGTGCCTCACAGAAACTGCCATACTACACAGACCCAGGGTCTTAAGGACATACCTTGAGGCTCTTTCCTACTAAACAGCAAGGTTTCTGAGAATCTAAGGGACATTGCAGGGAGTCACACAGCAGTTTCACAGGGAACCCAAGGTAGAGAAGGGCTTATCTCAAAGAGATTTGTTGATATGGCATTTGTCTAAAGCAGTAATTGTAAGTTGATAAACTCAAACCCCACAGATTTGTTGAGATAATTATTCTGGTGGAAGCATCCTTAGTTCTGACTAAAAGGGATAGAGAGAGTACAAGATATGAAGAGCCCTTTGGTCCAAGGTTTCATGGACACAAAGCAGGCCTAAGGATGTTTCTCATGTGAAAAGAAGGGTCATTCAGAGAGAGAAGCCAAGAACCCAGCAAGCAGGCCCAAGATCAAGATTGAGCAACACCAATTCAGAAGGATTGAGCCCTAACCAAGAAATTGGTAGTCAAACTGAATTTCAGGATTTCTATGGACCAGTGACTGATACTTGTCTTCCGTGTTCCCTCCTTTTGGATACAAGTGTCTACAGTGGTTTATTCTATGCCTGTCCCACCACTGAATGCTGAATGTATGGGAGAATATCATTCTTCAAATATACCATGATCCAGAGACCTTGACAGGGTCAGTGAGAGCACTGCATGATAACCAGGGGAAGAGCAGATACATCGCAGGAGTATGTGAGCAACTTCAAGGGTTTTTGAAGCTTTGCAAGAAAATATTTTGAAGCATGTCTTCAAATAGTGATTTTTTTTTTTTTTTGAGTTGGAGTCTCACTCCGTTGCCCAGACTGGAGTACAGTGGCTGCTCCTGGTCACTGCAGCCTCGACCTGCTAGGCTCTGGCAATCCTTCCGCCTCAGCCTTCCAAGTAGCTGGAACTACAGGCGCTCGCTACCACACCTGGCTAATTTTTGATTTATTGTAGAGATGAGGTCTCTCCAAGTTGCCCAGGCAGGTCTCGAACCCACTGGCTCAGGCAATCCACTCACCTCAGCCTCCCAAGGCACGGGATTACAGGCTGAGCCACCGAGCCCGGCTCAAATAGTGATTTTTATAGTCACTCAAATGGTCTTGAGAAGGAAGAGTTTTAAAGTTTTTCTCCTTTTGCTTAATTATAATCCAAACTCCAAAAATGTATGTTGTGTCCAAATTTTCTGCTAATTAATAAAGTAATTATTATCTTTACTTCAATTTTTAAAACACTCTTATTAATATATAATAGCTGTACATATTTTGGGGGGGTACATGTGCTATTTTGGTACCAGTATACAATGTGTAATGATCAAATCAGGATAACTGGGATATCTATCTCCTCAAACATTTATCTTTTTTTATGTTGGGGAGACTACATTATTTGCTTCCAACTATTTTGAAATATACAACCATCTCCAGCCATACCACCCTGAGCGTACCCAATCTCGCCTGAAATACGCAAGTTATTGTTTACTCTAATTTCCCTTTACACGACCAAACACTAGAATGTATTTCTTCTCTCCAACTCTATCTTTGCATCCTTTAAGAAGCCCCTCTCTTTTTCACCAGCTCCCCTCCCCCATTTGCTTCCCAGCCTCTGTAAACCACCATTCTACTCTCCACCACAATAAGACCCGTTTTGTAGCTCCCCATATGAGGGAGAATATGCAGGATTTGTCTTTCTGGGCCTGGTTCATTTTAATTAATGTAATGACCTTAAGTTCCATCCACATTGCTGCAAATGATGGGATTTCTTTTTTTTTCTTGCTGAATGGTGTTCCATTGTGTATATATACCACATTCTCTGCATCCATTTATCTTATGTAGAAAACAAAATGTGAAGTTATAACCCACAGCTACAATAATATTTGCTTTTAGACTATTTTCTTAACTTTTGTTATATTTCCTCATTTTCTTAAACTTAAAAAAAATTTATTTCAGTAACTTTAGGAATACAAGTGGGTTTTGGTTATATGAGCATATTATATACAGGTGAAAAAGTCTGGGCTTTAAGTGTACCTGTCATCCCCACTGGTGCACTTTGCACCCAATAGGTGATTTTTTGTCACTCCCTCATGCCCATCCCACCCTCCCATTCTGAATCTCCGGTGTCCATTATAACATTCTCTATGCCTTTGCAGACCCTTAGCTCCAGTAGATACCAAGTAGCAGAATTGCCAAATCAAAAGGTAGCTCTTCTTTTAGTTTTTTGAGATAGAAGTGCTGATTTCCATAGAGATTTTAGTAATTTACATTCCCACCAACAGTGTATAAGCATTCCCTTTTAACTGCATTTATAAATATCTATTGTCTTTTGATTTTTTTAAAAAAATTGTGTGGTACAGGATTAGGTATACAAATATTCATTGTGCAGGTACCCTTGCTGATGAGGTGTGCCCCCCTTCCCCAGGCAGTTTCCCACTACTGCCAATCCTACCTCCCCATTGCCCCATGTCCCCGCAATTCCTCTACTGTCAGTCATTTTCATATCGTATTACGATAGTTGTTCAAGGTCCATTTATGAGTGAGAACATGTGATACTCAGTTCTTTGTTTCTGTGAAGGATCATTCAGTATTATAGACTCTAAGTTCATCCAGGTTGATGTGAAGTTCATGATTTTGTTCTTCTTTATGGCTGTGTAATATTACATTGTGTATACGTACCACATTTTTTTATCCAGTTCTCTTCTGATGGACAGCATGGTTGATTCCCTGATCTTGCTATTGTGAACAATGCTGCGATAAACATATGTGTGCAGGTATCTTTTTTATAGAGTGACTTGAGTTCTTCTGGGTATATTCCCAGTGCGGGGATTGCAGGGTCACATGGAAGGTCGATTTTTAGAACTTTTAGGAATTGCCACACTGTTTTCCACAGAGGTTGTACTAGTTTACACTACTACCAACAGTATAGATGTATTCCATTTTCAACACATCCTCTCCAGCATCTGTTATTTTTTGAGTTATTGATTATGGTCATCCTGAGTGGAGTTAGGTGGTATCTCAGCGTGGTTTTAATCTGCATCTCCTTGATGACTAGAGAGGCTGAACATTTTTTCACGTATGTTGTCTTGCTCGTATGTCTTCTTTTGTGAAGTGTCTATTCATATCTTTTGCCCACTTTGTTAATGGGGCTGTTTGTTTTTTTCTTTTCGGTGTGTTTGAGTTCCTTGTAGATCCTAGATGTTAGGCCTTTGTCAGATATACAGTTGGCAAATATTTTTTCCCAGCCTGTGGGCTGTCTCCCTGCTCTCTTTATGGTTTCTTTGGCTTTGCAGAAGCTTGTCAGTTTGGTGAGGTCCCATTTGTCTATCTTATCTCTTGTGGCAAGGACACTTGGGGTTTTGATCAGGATTTGGTTTCCAGTTCCAATTTCTGTAGGAGTGTCTCCTGCATTTTCTAAGGTTGTTATAGTTTGAGGTTTTACATTTAGGTCTCTGATCCATTTAGAGTTGATTTTTGTGTATGGGGATAGGTAGGGGTCCTGTTTCAATCTTCTGTATGTGGTCAGCCAGTTTTCCCAGCACCGTTTACTGAATAGGTTCCCCTCTCCCCAGTGGCTATTGGTGGAGGTTTTGTCAAAGATGAGTTGGTTGAGAAATTGAGGTTTTGCTTCTGGGATCTCAATTCTATTCCATTGGGCTATATGCCTGTTCTTGTACCAATACCAGGCTGTTTTGATTATTGTAGCTTTATAATAAAGTTTAAAGTCTGGGAGTGTGATACCTCCTGCTTTTTTTTTTTTTTTTTTTTTTTTTTGCTGAGGATTGTTTTGGCTATTCATGGTCATTTACATTTCCATATGAATTCCTGTATTTTTGTTTCAAGGTCAGAGAAGAATGTTGCAGGTAATTTGATGGGTATTGCATTAAATCTGTAGATTGCCTTAGGTAGAATGGACATCTTAACAATGTGGTTTTTCCAGCCCATGAGCATGGAATATTTTTCCACTTATTTGTGTCACCCTTGATTTCTTTGAGCATTGTTTTGTAGTTTTCATTGTAAAGGTCTTTCACGTCTCTGGTTAGGAAGATGCCAAGGTATTTCTTTCTTTCTTTTTTTTTTGTGGCTATTGTGAATGGAATTGTGCTTTTTATTTGGGTTTCTGTTTGTTTATAATCAATGTATAAAAATGCAATTGTCTTTTGCACATTTATTTTGTACCCTGAGTCTTTGCTGAAGTCCTTTATCAATGCAAGGAGGTTTTTGACAGATTCTCTTGGGTTTTCGAGGTATAGAATCATGTCATCTGCAAAGAGGGATAACTCGATTTCCTCTTTTCCTATCTGGATACCCCTGATTGCCTTCTCTTCTCTGATTGCTCTAGCTAGAAATTCCAAAACTGTATTGAACAGGAGGGGTGAGAGTGGGCATGCTTGTCTTGTTCCAGTTTTCAGGGGAAAGGTATGTTCCATCTATGCCTAGATGTTCGAGGGTTTTTATCAAGAAGGGGTGCTGAATTTTATTAAAAGCTTTTCCTGCATCTAATGATATAATCATGTGGTTTTTGTTTTTATGTCTGTTGATGTATTTAATTACATTTATGGTCTTACAAATGTTGAACCAGCATTACATCCCAGGGATGAAGCCTACTTGATCATGATGGATGATTTTTGATATGTGTTGTTGAATCCAGTTTGCTAGGATCTTGTTGAGAATTTTAGCTTCTATGTTCACGAAGGATATTGACCTGTAGTTCTCTTTGCCGTAGTTTCTTTGCTGGGTCTTTACCTGACTTGGGTATCAATGTGATGTTAGCTTCATAAAATGATTTGGGGAGAGTTCCATCTTTCTCAATCACCTGAAATACTTTCAATAGGTTTGATATCAGTTCCTCCTTGTATGTTTTGTAGAATTCTTTTGGAAAACCATCTGGTCCAGGGCTTTTATTTTTTAGGTAGTTTTCTTATGGCAGAGTCAATTTCCTGGATTGTAATTGGTCTTTTCAGTGTCTCAATGTCTTCTTGTTTCAACCTAGAGAGAAGTCCTCCATTTCCTTTAGGTTTTCAAGTTTGTTTACATACAAATGTACATAGTAGTCTCTGATAATCTTTTGTATTTCTTCAGGGTCAGTTGTGACTTCATCTTTTGTGTTTCTGATTGAGTTTATTTGGGCTTTTTCTATCCTTTTCTTGGTCAGTCTAGCTAGGGGACCATCAATCTTGTTTATCCTTTCAAAGAACCAACTTTATGTTTCATTGTTTTTTTGTGTGTTATCTTTTTGTCTTCTATGTCCCAGATTTGAACTTTTATTTTGGTGTTCTGGATTCTTCTATTGAAGTTAGAGTTTTTGTTGTCGCCTTTCTAGCTTCCTTAGGTGACTTGTTAAGCTGTTAACTTGTGATCTTTCCATTTTCTTCATGTGTGTTTGTAGAGATATGAATTCCTCTCTTACTACTGCTTTCATGGCATCCCAGGGATTTTGGTAAGATGTTTCTTCATTTTCATTTGTTTCCAGGTATCTCTGTATCTCTGTTTTGATTTCTGCATTGACCCAGGAGTTGCTTAGCATCATGCCATTTAGTGTCCAGGTCTTTGTGGGTTTGGGAGGAACTTTGTTGGTGTTGATATTTATTTTTATTCCACTATGGTCTGAGAAGGTACATGGCAAAATTTCAGTTTTATGAAATTTGTTTTTGCTTGATTTATAGCCAAGGATGTGGTTGATCTTAGAGTACATTCCATGTGGTGATGAATAGAATGTATATTCTGTGGTCATTGGGTGGAGTGTTATGTAGATAACAGTTAGGTCCTTTTGGTCAAGAACCACGTTGAGGTTCTGGATCTCCTTGCTGATTTTTTGTCCTGATGATCTGTCTAGGGTTGTGAGTAGGGTATTAAAGTCCCCAGCTATGAGAGTGTTAGAATCAATATCTTTTTAAAGTTTGCCTAGAAGCTGCTTTATGAAAGTTGGTGCTCCTATGTTGGGTGCATGTATGTTTAGGATGGATATTTCTTGTTAATGGATTGAACCTTTTATCATTATATAGTGATCTTCTGTGTCTTTTTTAATTTTTGATAGCTTAAAGGGTATTTTGTCTGAAATTAAGATCACAACTTCTGCTTTCTTTTGTGTTCCATTTGCCTGAAATTTTGCTTCCCATCCTCTTACTTTGAGTCTGTGAGTGTCCTTTCTGGTGAGATGAGTCTCTTGGAGACAATATATTGTTGCCTCATGATGTTTTATCCATTTTGTCATTCTGTATCTTTTCAGTGGTGTATATAGTCCATTCACATTCAGGCTAATTATTAAAATGTGTTAGTTATCCCTGTCATGAGGTTCTTATAGAGTTTGTTGTTGTTGCTGTTTGTTTGTTTCTTTCTTTTGATTTTTGGGTTGATTCATGTGGGTTTTTTTTGGTTTTTTTTGGTTTGTTTTTTTTTTTGAGTTGGAGTCTCACTCTGTCGCCCAGACTGGGGTGCAGTGGCCGCTTCCGGCCACCGCAGCCTCGACCTGCTGTGCTCCAGCGATCCTTCTGCCTCAGCCTTCCAAGTAGCCGGAATTACAGGCATGCACTACCATGCCTGGCTGATTTTTTGATTTATTGTAGAGATGAGGTCTCGCTGCCCAGGTGGGTCTCGAACTCGCGGGCTCAGGCAATCCACTCACCTCAGCCTCCCAAAGGTGCAGGATTACAGGCTGAGCCACCGAGCCCGGCTGATTCATGTGTTTTCAATCTTTTTCCTACATTCTTGAGTGAGCGTTGTCGTTATTTTTTTCCTTTCTTCTGCATTTAATACTTTTTGAAGTGTTTCCTGTAGAGCTGGTCTAGAGGCAGCATAAATTCTTAGGAATTGAATGTCTGGGAAAATTTTTAAATCTCCCTCACTGATGAAGCTTAGCTTAACTGGGTATATTATTCTTGGTTGCAATTGTTTATCTTTGAGAACTTTGAATATTGGGCTCCAAGCTCTCCTAGCCTGAAGTGTTTCTGTAGATAAATCTGCTGCTATTTGGTTTTCTGACCTTTTTCTCTTGCTACCTTTAGGATTTTTTCTTTTATACCTACTTTCTTTAGGCAAATTACTATGTGTCTAGGAGTTGGTCTTCTCATTTGTTGTCTTGCAGGGGTTCTCTGAATCTCTTGTGTTTGAATGGCCATGTCACTGATGAGATGAGGGAAGTTTTCTTGAATAATTTCATGGAATGCTTGTTCCAGGGTGGTCCTCTGTCTCTCTTTCTGCCTCAGGAAGTCCAATTACTCTTAGGTTTGGCCTCTTGAAATAATCGCTCATCTCTTGAAGGTTTTGTTCTGTCTTTCTAAGCTTCTTTTCTGTTTTTGACAGCTTGGGTAAGTTCTATATTTTGGTCCACAAGCTCTGAGATGCTTTCTTCTGCTTTCCATGCTTATCAGTTTGTTGTTTATTTCATTCACCATATTCTTTACTGCTGTTATCTCAGTTATCAACTCCTTCCTATTTTCCTCTTGTCTCACCTCAATTCTTTTTATTCTCTCTATTAATGTCTTGATATCTGGGTTTGTACTTTGAGACCAGTCATTCTGGGGGCTCTTCATTGTTTGCATTCCAAAGTCTGTGTTCTCAGTGTCTGTCCTCCCAGGGTCTGTGTGAGACCCATATTATTCTTCTGATTTTTCTTCATTTGTGTAGATTTTCCTTCCCCTCACCTTTCCCCCCCCCTTCTTTAATTCTGTTGTTCATGGATGTTGAGGTTGCTGTTACTTCTGTTTGCTAAGTCTTTTATTCTTCCTTATGTGGATCCTCTGGCTTTGTTCAATTCTAAAGCTGGACTGTGGGTTGGGGACTGTACTTTTCGCAGTTTTGAGATTTAATTGAGTGGGGAGCTGTGATTCAAACTCTATCTGCAGATCCCAATATCCACTGACAGGTGTATGGGCACCCTGGAACCTACTTCCCACTGCCTTACAATCTTTCCATGCAATGGGGGTATAAGTTTGCTCCCTGGAAGCACAATGAGGTAAGAAAAAGGAAAATAATGAAAAAAGGAAGGGGGGGCAAGAGGAAGGTGGAGAGAGAGAAGAGCAAGAGGGAAAGCAGAAAGACGTACCAACTAACAAGTGAAAAGAGACACAAAGACAGAAAAGAATAAAAAGAAAAACTGAAACATACAGATAATCATACAAACACATAGTCCAACAAAAACCCACCTGTTGATGTACTCTTCCCATACACAAACAGGAAGTCTAAAAACTAGAAAAAAATCGGTAAAATAACAGAAACAAAGCAAGTATGAAAACATTATCAAAAACAGAAAGAGGAAAAAACTAAAACAAAAAACAAACAAAAATGAGCAAAACATAAAAAAACCAAAAACAAGGAACCAAACTCACTCTGAGGTTATTCCTGTAAGTCCAACATCCTTTCAGCTCTGATCTCTAGCCCCTCCCCTCTGCTCTCAGAGCAGGCAGATAGGGTTGCTCACAGCTTGGCTCAGATGCCCCAGGCCTACTTTGGAAGGAGGGTGGATCAGATCTGGACTCACCCTGCTTGCTACCTGTCAAGTCTGCCACTCAGAAATGACCTGTGTCCCATCCAGCATGGGGGAGGGGCTTCTGTCTCTCCCAGTTTGATACGATCACCTTAGGTCCCAAGTTGGAGGCTGGGCAGGGCTGGGCAGGGCTGGGTGGGGCAATGCAGGCCTCTACCTGGTCCTGGGACAGAGAAAGTGGCTGCAGTTGGCATCTCCTCACTGGGCATGGGGCTCCTCTCCGGCTCTCCCCTGCCCTCTCTCTCCACTGATCAGATCCAGGGCTCCAGCTGATCCTCTACAGCAGGTGATAGGGTGGGCCAGGCGCTAGGTGATGAGAATCAGCCAGATTCGGCAGGCTTTTCTCAGGAGCATCCCGCAAACGATCTTGCTGGCCACACTCCAATCTCAGGGCGGTGGGCACTTGCAGTCACCCTCAGAGGGGGTTCCTGGTTGCCTGAACCTGAGTCTTCCCCTCCGATGAGCTTTTACTCTCCCACTTCACTCTGTGAATGGAAGAGAAAGCTTGGGGCTTATCCTTTAGGTCAGTATGTTCAAAACTCATTTGAGGACACATTCAGTATTTTTCCACATTTGCAAATGAATCATAATTTTTATTTTTCCTATCTTCAGTAATAATATCTGTGCAATCTTGAGCTTAATGTGCCAGTTGATGGGTTGTTTGAACTCACATTAAAATAAAATTTTTTAAAAACTACTAGATTAAAATATTCTTCCTTAAAGTACTTAAAATGATACCACATACCACTCTATGTGCTTTGAGAATACTCACTTGGAAAATGAGGAACCACTGGACAGCTTTGAGTGACATTAGATTTGGGTTACGGAGAACAAGTTGGCCCTAGTGCAGAAAGGGGCTTTGAGGCTGATGTCAAGGAGACTAGTTAGGGAATTCCCATAAATGCCCTGGCCAGATATCACAAGGACCTGAACTAGGACGCCATGGATAGGTGTTTTTTCAAGTACTTGCCACGAACCCAGGAAGGGTCTTGGGGAGCTAGCAGTTGACCTGGCCGGTGAAGCTGCTGCACCCATGAAGTCCATCGTCTAGCAGTGGGAAGGAGGGGCAGACAGCAGGCAAGGAACAGACACAAGCCATCTCGGGAAAATAAGAGGATGGGGGCATGTCAGGGAGGACTGGCTAGAGGGTGTGGGAGGCAGTGGTGTGGGTGGGACGAGGGCTGGAGAGGATGAGTACTTAAGTCAGGGAACGAACTCTGAGGAGGCAACATGTGGGCTGAGATCTCAGTAATGAGAAACAGCCGGCTCTGAGTAGGAACAACTGAGGCAGCTGGACTTAAAAAGATTTAGGAGGTAAAGTCAGATGGGCTAGGATACTGACCAGGTAGGAGGGGAGGAAGAAGCAAGGACAGCCAAGTTTTAAAGTTATGTCTTGGAAACCCAGTGATCAGCATAACTAGGGCCTTGGCCAGCTTCCACACAGCCTTTCCCAACTTTCACTCTACCTTCTAGTAATCAGGGGATTTTCTGGTTTTTTGTTTTTTGGGGTTTTTTTTGAGTTGGAGTCTCACTCTGTCGCCCAGACTGGAGTGCAGTGGCCTCTCCCGGCCACCGCAGCCTTGACCTGCTGGGCTCCGGCGGTCCTTCGCCTCAGCCTTCCAAGTAGCTGGAACTACAGGCACGCGCTACCACGCCCGGCTAATTTTTTGATTTATTGTAGAGAGGAGGTCTCGCCAAGTTGCCCAGGTGTGGGATTTTCTGTTTGTTACATGTTTGAATATTGCAGCTATCTTTTTTTAAAATGTACTATTCATCATGTCAAAATTCTTTGGTTTCATGTCAAAAATTCTGACCCGAAATGTCTCCATATTTTTATCACAAATGGAACAGTGGCCCCTTCAGTTATTAAGTACCCTGGTATCACTCATGTAAAATAAGCTTTTACAAACCATGAACAAGGCTGGGTACAGTGGCTCACACTTGTAATCCCAGCACTTTGGGAGGCCAAGGTGTGAGGATTACTTGAGCCCAGGAGTTGAGACCAGCCTAGGCAACATAGCAAGACCTCATCCCTACAAAAAAAAAAAAAAAATTAGCCAGGCACGTTGACACATGCCTGTAGTCCTCACTACACGTGAGGCTGAGGCAGAGGGATCGTCCCACCACAGTTGAGGCTGTGGTGAGCCATGATAATGCCGCTGCACTCCAGCATGGGTGACAGTGAGAGGCTGACTCAAAAAGAAAAAAAATGTTAAAAAAAAAACCCAACATGAGCAAAGAATTTGAACTGGTGAATTTGCATGAAAACTTGTGATTTAAAAAAATCTGTTCATTTTATCCCAAATAAATTAGTAAAAACTCTAAGGGTTTGTTTAATGAAATTTGATGCTAAACATATTCGATGTTATGTCAGAGTGGTGGCTTCCTTTGGCAGTGTTGGGGACTGCACACAAGAAGCACTTAATTATGAATGCCATAATTTGCTCAGTTGATGCCTGTCTTTTATCTGCAAACCAGAGATAATTTTCTCTAAATAAATGTAACCATGAAAATATTTGAAACAAGGAAATAAAAACGTTTTGTCTTGATCTAAACCAAACATTGCACAGTCAAAACCAACTGCCCTAGTGACAAATAAACTTCTCTTAAATTCATATTGCAAAGGTATCATCTGTTCATTAAGGAGCTATTTCCCAGATAAGAATTAGAGGATGTGTTTTTATAAATAAGTCGGGGATTCTGTATTCAATTGGAAGCTAATTTTAAAGTAATATTAAGACTGTGCTAATTTGTGTATGTTCAACACTTTTCAGCAAGCCGTTACATAACACAATCAATGGCACCTGATTTGATGTGTAAGAAATTAAGAAGGAGTATACATTTGATTCTCCTCCCCAAGCTAGATTTTATTCCAAAGACAGAATTCATTGTCTGAAATGGAATTCCCTAATGAAAAGATAATGAGAGTGGAGAATATGGAAATTTCAACCCTCCTTTCTTTTTACCATCAGTGAGTCCGTGCCCTTGACTGTCATAATTGTTGATGTTTCTACATCAAAATTTTCTACTACTTCTATCAGCTGTAGCATAAAACAAGAAAATAATTTTTTAAAACTTAGAATCAAAGGAATCACTCTTTCCCATTTCATTTCCTACTTTATGCCACTAACAACATGTAGGTCATTTTATGATCATTATCTTTGTCTCCAACTCTTAAAAGTTCTGAGTCAGATGGTGACTACCCACTGGGGTCACAAATGACAAGAGCAAACTCTGTGTCATGACCATAACAGAAGAGACCAAGGTGACAAACACACAGCTAGACCAGTGTTATGCTTTAAATATTAATGGACTGAGAACTTAACCAATGTTATTTTCACCCATCCAAATTTCCCACTTCCACTTATAATAAAGTGGAAAAGACTTATCCAGGAATAAGCACCTGCTTAGCAACTCAGGGCATCCTGTCCCTTTTGTCAAAGCTCAAAACACTTATGTCATATTTCTGCTCTGAATTCTGGTAATGTCCAGAAAAACTAAGTTACTTTTCATAGGACAGATACTGAGATTGCTTTCTGTAGAGATTCTTCATCAGTTGCTTTAAAAGATACATCTCCCAGTTCTTAAATGAAAGAGTGACATAGATGGCTTTCAAAACAAGTCAAGAGTTCTTTTTATGTGCCTATACCTATTTTTCTAAGTCTTTTGATCTAAACTGTGTTAATACTTTTGGAATATTGCACCAGAAAGGTGGCTTGTCTATGGCAGAAATAGCTGTAACCCCAGAGTAAGAGAATTGGGGTTTGAGCCCCACTTTGACTGATTCCTTTGGTTAGGTGACATATATCCCTCAAATAGCACAACCTACTTTTGCTGTCTCTTTTCCACCATTTCCCCTGTTCTTGTCTTCTAGCAATCACACATACAAAATTGCTCAGTTTTCCTATGGCATCTGTACTTTCTACCTTCACTTTGCTCATGTATGTTTCTTCTGCATACAGTGCCTGTCAGTCATTTGTGTACATCTAAGTCCTACCTGTTCTCCAAGGCTTATTATTTTTCCAGAAAGAGTTTATTTTGTCTTCCTCTGAAATCCACAAAACTTTCTTACAAGTACATGTATTATAATATATCTGCTTGCATGTTTTCTAAATGTCAGTTCTTCATGAGGACGAATCTTGTTTGATTAATTTTAGTTATTCCAGTGCCTCAGTGTAATACCTGTATTTGTTGAAAGATTGATTGATGAATGAATGAAGCCAAATAATCTTTATTTTCTTATTTATAAAATGGGAGAAATAATATTTCCCTCACAGATCATACTACTACATTTAATTAGACATTGTAAATGAATATCCTTTGTAAATGATAATATGCTCCAAAAATGTCAGATATTTTACTACTATTGTATAAGAAGCACTGAAGTGGCACTGATTTGTCTCTAGCATGAGAGACAGAGTCAAGAGGTAAATAAATATTAGAAATAAAATTATTTATCTGGCCGGGCTCGGTGGCTCAGCCTGTAATCCCACGCCTTTGGGAGGCTGAGGTGAGTAGATTGCCTGAGCCTGCGGGTTCGAGACCTGCCTGGGCAGGTGAGACCTCATCTCTACAATAAATCAAAAAATTAGCCAGGCATGGTAGCACGCGCCTGTAATTCCAGCTACTCAGAAGGCTGAGGTGGAAGGATCGCCAGAGCCCAGCAGGTCGAGGCTACGGTGGCCGGGAGTGGCCACTGCACTCCAGTCTGGGCGACCGAGTGAGACTCCAACTCAAGAAAAAAAAATTATTTATCTGTCTTATGTGGTAGGCTTCGGTGAGTATCCTTTTGATCACCTCTGAAAGGGTGCATTGGATGGGAAATCCATTGCTTGAGCAATCGGAAGCAGTTTTTCCATCTCTGAGTGATTTGTCTTACTTTGGATAGTAAGAGTTGACCCTTGTCCTGGGTAGTGATGCATATGTCTAAATGTCATTGATTTAGAAATGAAATTACCTGTTTTAAATTTGCAGACATGAAGCCATAGAACTCCGGGTAGTTGCAATCCAGCTTCCTATTTTTCCAAATACTCCAATGATACTGTATTTAAAGAGCTAGTGAAGTTTTAAGTGAATCCACGAATGGTAATTGTAAAAGGCAGGTTGGGAGAAGAGCTTCACAGTAACCAGACAATTCGCCAAAACTCTGGGCAGGAGCTGTTGCCCTGTCACTTAGCTGACATCAGAAACATAGCACCTCACAAAGTGACTGGCATGCAACAGAAGTACAATAAATATTTAGGATGAATGGAGGTAAAAGTTAGGGCTTATGGTTTGGGGGATTTCATTCAGAAGAGAAAATAAGCAAAAGGCTAAAATTACAGCAGGTTGATAGGTTTCTCATGTTATCTACTGAGCCCATGACTCTGAACTTGGTAGTGATGTGGAAAATAAATTAAACAACCAATGGGTTGTTTAACCGATGAGATATAAAGACGCCTTCTGAAATGCAATACTCTTTCCTTTGTCCATGTTGCTTGGTTATTCTCCAGGCTGAGAAAATAATACAGCATGGACTGCAAGAACACAACCTGTAGAGTCCATCTAGGGCCTGCAGATAGGCAGTTTTACTAGCTAGTTGTATATGTTGACAAGTTACTTAATCTCTACAATTTTGCTCACCATTTGTAAAATGGAAATTTTTATAAGGTTTAAATAAGATAGTGAATACAAAACACTGAATACAATGCTTGGTCCATGATAAAGACCCAGTAAATGTTAGCCATCATTTTCATATCAGGGGCCCTTACAAAGCAGATACTCTATCCATCCCTCTTGTATAGATCATATAATCCAGGTAAGCCTCAGTTTCCTTATCTGTAATAATAATTCCATGCCACTGGAATGTTTCAGGGTTTGAATGAAATGATACATGTAAAAGAGTACCATAGAATTATATAAAAAGTGAGACATTAAGAGAGACAAGATGTATGATTCCCCATATGTGAAGAACTCACCAAGGTAACAACTGGAGAAGACTTCGAAGGTTAAGAGCAGGAAGTAAAGAACTACATGGGGGCAGTGAGGAGGTATGACCAGATCCTACCAGCCTCACTGGAAAGCACCAGCTAGCTACCAGAGCTCAGCAGGATAGAACTGTGTAACAGACTTGCTCCTGACTTACACTTAGGGGAGACATTGTCACAGTTGGCTCTTAATGAAGACGACGGTGACAAGCAGAGAATGAGGACACTGTCCTAGTTAACTCCTGGCTGTTCACCTCAAATACAGAAGAGAAACACTGGGACAGAAAAAAAAAACCCCTCTTGTGACTGTGGTTAGTTCTAATCCTCTCCTAGGTTGTGATCAATTGACCAGTGGTTCTTAACTCCTAATGTGCATCAGAATCACGTGGAGTGTTTGTGAAAACATAGATTATTGTTGCCCACCTCAGGTATTCTAGAGCAGGGCCCAAGAAAGTGCATGTCTAATAAGTTTCTAGGAGATGCTTCAGTTGCTAGCCTGGGGCCCACACTGTGAGAACACGGCTCTAGGTCCTTTACAATAACCACTACTCCATGTGATTACTTAAGATAAACTTTGTATTAATAGAATTAAGTAAAATTGAACATCCAGTTCTTGATTTGCACCGGTTATAGGTCAAAGGCACAATAGTCACATGTGGTCAGTGACTGCCATATTGGACAGCATAGATATAGAACATTTTTCTAATCAGAGAATATTCTGTTGGACAGCCCAGCTCTAGACTAACCAGATAAAGCTGCAGCGAACAGGGCCACACCATGCACAACTGCAGGGGGCGCATTTGTACAATGTGAAGGAGGACCCTAGCATTGTGCAATATGGCAGAACTGGTGGTTAATCTAAGCTTTTCCTTTCTACCTTCTTTTGGATCCTGAAGACGAAGAGGAGAATTTCCTAAATCTCTGACAGAACTCATCTCAGGTCCCCAAAAGAGATAAGCCAAGACCTTCCTCTGCAAGAATGAACAGTGTAAAAAGATACCTCCAAAAAGAAGATTTGTTCTGAGGAATCACAGCAATGCCATTTGAGGATATACAAGTATTCTTAAGAAAGAAGAGTTTTCCAAAATACTAATGTCAAATAGGTCTCACCGGTATTCAGTACACTATAAGCAGCTGTGAAGAGTTAAAACTGCAAGATTATAAAGGTTTCATGTTGTTCAATAATATTCATGTCAAAATCAAAACTCTAATGGAGTCAAAAAATTGGCTCATGAGACACCCAAGTCAGTAAAGCAGATGATTAACTCAAGACATTTAGGAGACAGAAGAAATATATAGAAATTAAAAATTACAAGAGAAGAGGCAAGACATAGAGGAACAATCCACGAGATCCAATACTCACATGGTAAGAACTGCACATGAAGAGCAAGCAGTGAAGAAAAAGCAATGATAAAAGAAAATGAAAGAAAGCTTTTTTTTTCATTATGAGCTAAAGAATGCCTTGGATAGTAAATCGCAGATTTACTGAATATAGCTGTTAGGGTCACACTCCTAGTGGGACCTTCAGAATGTTAGGTCAGGTGTGCCAGGGGTGTGGGATGTCTGGTGTGCATTCCGGTGCCACATGAAAGATGCAAATAATTGCACAGAAGTTATATTAGAAAATATAGTTTATTTAAAAGTAAATTAGAGAGAGAGAGAGAAAGAGGAGATTCACCTCCCCAAGGTAGGGAGGGGGACCAAAGCCAGGAAACATGGCAACTGCTGTAGTTCAAAGAGCACATAGCCACTCCAGGGTCTAGTAAAGCAACGACTGCAATGGCAGTGGCAATGGCCTGGCAATGACAAAATGGCTGCTCATGATTGAGTCCTTTTAACCTTTCCCTTGGATGGGGAAAGATCATTAAGGTGATTGTGTAGTGGTCTGCTCCATGTCATCACAGAGAGGTAGGTAAGCGTAGGTACTGATGTCAGGTGATGGACAGCAGGCAGATGGGTGGGTTAGTCACATGATTGCTGCCTTGGTGGTGGGCTAGATGGGAGACAAGGGGAGGGGTTTTTCCTGCCAGAGACTTGTCAGACTTTTGCAAACTCCTTGACCAAAAGGTGGCCTGTTATCATTTCTATGGCTCTGTCCTTGTCATGCTTCTGATGCAGATTTGCCAAAGGGGTAGGGTAGGCTGCCAGCTTGGCCTGCAGTGTGACTGCTTCCTAAAACCTGTCTATTGGAAATTTATCTATGTCTAACCTGTGCTAGATTCAAAGCGTGTTGGGGCAAAGTCTAAGCAAAAATGGTTATTCTGAGGCAAAAAGACTACACTAAACTAAGTTTATTCTAGGTTTCTATAGGTACTTCCTTTCAATAGCAAAATTTCTGAAAGACCTTTACTAAGAAATTTTTTTTTTTTTTTTTTTTTTTGAGTTGGAGTTTCACTCTGTCACCCAGACTGGAGTGCAGTGGCCGCTCCCGGCCATCGCAGCCTCAACCTGCTGGGCTCCAGCGATTCTTCCGCCTCAGCCTTCCAAGTAGCTGCAACTAATTGTTTATAATTGCAAGAATAAGGACAAAGAGACCCAAACTTCACCTGTACGATGACCACTTATGTACCTAACCCTGAATTGTACCCCACATCTTTAAAAATTTTTTTCTAAAAAATAATTGAAAGATATATTAACATAACAAAACAGGTTACTTACAGAAGACAATGGGGCAACATCTGCAGAATTTTTAGGGAAATAGATTAGGACTCAAGATTCAAGAATTACATACCCAACCAAGGTATACAAGATGATAGGAAGTCAGACATCTTCAGATACGTAATTTAGAAAACAGCCTCTTTTTGAAATGAATGCTAAAGATATACTTCAGTTGATCAAGGGATGAATGATAATAAAATTCTCAAGAATGAGCAAGAAAATATTAGTATAAAAGATTCTGGAATATAAAATAAAAGTTGTAAAATATAAAATGTTTTTAAATAATTGTTCTCAAAATGGTTGTGTCACTGGTAGTCAGATAAGATGAGGGTTTTGACAATATGGAGTTCTCATATTGATAAGAGATATTCCAGTGGAGAGATGTGGAACAAAACCCAATTGGAGTGGATTTAAGAGACTATGATGAAGATACTTCTCTCACAGAGCTGGAATGCCAGATTCCATATTTTCTTACTTTAAGTGAATATTTCTCTTCCTGCGTTAAAGTGGCAGGAACTGGAATTTGATTGCATTTCATTTTTTTCCTATCCATAGAAGATGACATGATGACCCAACCTGAAAATTACTGTGAGACATTTTGCTAAATGAACATGCCATTTACCAACAGCTCAGCTAAAAGGGATCTCTCCAGCTTCCATGATCATTAGAAACCCAAGCAAACATACAGACCATTTGCTTAGGCTCCCTGGCTGCTGTTCTTACATCTTTAACTGACTGAATGGTCATGTGAAGGAAAGCATCAAATGATCGATCTTCTAAGACATTTCATACATTTAAAGCACATCTAGTTCTTCTCCCTGGATCAGACAGAGCTATTAGCAGAGCTGAATGCCACTCATTGTTGCCATGGCTATAGCACCAAACCCTTATAGAAGTTTTTTGTTTTACATTAGATATTTCTCACCATAGCAACAGCAGTGTTGATTGAAAACATAACTTGCTAGATATAATTTATCTTTAACATTTTTGTGTATTTTCTATGATGTGTCTTGTTAATGGGATTACACTTTTGATGACTCTCCTGCTCTTTTTAAATGAGCTATCTCTTGGGATGTGTTGAGAAAAATCTAGGCTATTCTCTATTTACAGGGATAGAAAACTTACAGGATACATTTGAATGCATTACAGTCTCAGAGTTTTTATTGAGAATATGTGGATGACTGAGTTCAAATTCAAGGTATAGCTTTTGAAAATAGAATCAGAGTGATTACTGATTTTAGAGTAATTAAAAACAATTTGGTCTTTTTATATTGCAAGCTCACTTTCTTTTTTATTCAGAGTCTAAAAATCTACTTTTTTGTTTGTGGCTTCATTTCTCCAGAATGGTTCTTTTTTTTTTTTTTTCACATTATAATCCGTTGGGATAGTATACAAATAGAAAGTTTTAAAAATAAGTTAAAGCAAAGGACCAGCACCCTTGTAAACAACAGACTTGAGTTAAAGGGACTTTTTTTCCCCTTTCCCCAAGGCAATCTCTTCTGTCCTGGAAAATACGTGGTTACAGTGACTGCAGCATTACAAAGAAGTACATTTTGGTAAGAGGAAAACAAAACCTCTTGGTCCTAATATAGTGATTCACTAGAGGCCATTTATTCATCTGGCTCTAGGCTATGGGAATTACTCCAGCACAGAACTCCCTTTGAAATGCCTAACTCCCCCTAGGGTGGAAGGTGGAGGAGAGAGAGATGAGAAACTGCCCCATGAACTTGGCTTATACAGGGGAAACAAAGAGGTTAGTGGTTGAGGGTGACAGGAAAGACGTGTGGGAAGGGTGAATGTAGCTGGCTTCCTCTGCGGGAGACAGGGAGCTTCTTTCAGTGCAACCGGCATGCCAAGACAGATCAGGCACTCTACCAAAAAGATACAATAATTTAGTAATACAGTCTGCCCAGGCGGCTTAGCAGCTGGAAATGAGGAGCCTTGGGATTTGCTATGAACAGTGGGGAAATTGGCTGATAGCCTCTTTCCTATACTGGGCAAAGGGAGCAAGAGAAAAGATTATAAATGTTTGAAATCAGAGCCAAACAGCAGTCTGTTCTGGTCCAGGAGCTGCTGGAACTCCAGCACTCTCTGGCTTCTGCATTAAATGCTCAGATTGGCAGAATGCAGGAATAATAGGCCAGGAAGCAACAGCGCTTACCTGGGTGCGTTTTCGAAAAGGCAGCCACTGACTGTAAGTTGTTTAGAGGAGAGAATTTTATTACATGCTTTATCCAACCACATTCAGCATAAAAGCATAGCAACTATATCAGGGTTAATTGTATAATCAGAATAAATATCCAAAAGCCATTGCTGGTACCTGGGAAGAGGCCTCGTTCGTGGTTTTCAAACTCCAGTGATGCTCAGGACGCTTCAGTGGATGGCAGGTTGTGCTGATGCCATAGGAAGTTCTGGGTAAGCCATGAACACAAAGCCTTGTCATGCATTGGAAACTAGCAGGCTTTGGATGAGCCAGATTTTGTCTCACACTGGCTCTGTTCATTAGCGACGTGATTCTGCATCAGTACAGATGTCCTGAGAATCCTTACTTCAGAGGTTTGTCTGAGGATTAAATGAGATAGGATGACCTTGAACACAGAAATCACACAATAAGTGTTGGTTTCCCTTACCCGGTATGGGAGCTTAGTCCTTGTACTTTTTAAAATAAATTCCTTCCCAGGGAATTGCAGTTTACTTAAATTAATTTCACATACCTTTGGAAACTTTGATTGCTTTTCAGCCTTGGGGAATTAAGGGAATGTCAATTCTGTATAGCAGCCTCTGGTCCACTGGTATTTCTCCAACTCATATTTGTGTCGCAGTATCGTAGGGAAGCTGGAAAGACATTCTTAATAGTTGGATAAAATGAATATACTAGCCCGTGACTAGAAAAACAGAGAAGATAAATAAGCTGCAATAAGGTTCATGTAAGTTTACATTATAAATGAAAAAAAGTAGATATTTTTCCCTAGTATTTCTGATAAGACCTATACCCCTTTAAAAGCTTGTTGAGACATGTTAGTATATTATCAAAGCTTAGTTCTTTGTTAAAATTAGTTAAATTAAGTTTGTCTAAGATTTATATATAAAAATATATTTATTTTGCATGATTGCTTTTATTATCATACAGTAGTTGGGACACATTAGTGTGAAACTGAAAAAGATAGAAGATTTTCAAAGCAGGTAAGAAAAGATGGAACTCTTTAAAAATTACTAAACCTCCATTAATTTCTTTATAAGTATACTTTTTAGGGGGATCTATTTTTTTTTTACTTTATTTTATTATAAAGATGTGAAGTACAAATCAGGAATAGGTACCTACGTAATGCATGTGCGGGTGAAGTTTAGGCCTCCAGCTGGTCTTCACTTCCCCTGGCTTAGGACTAGGTACCCTTTATGTTGTCACAAGCCCTCCTCCCGCTCTCCCTCCCCTGGCAGTGTCCCAAAACGGTTGATTCCTCCCCTGTGCTTTTGTGATTAATGTTCTGGTCTAACTTATGAATGAGAACATGTGGCGTTTGGTTCTTTGTTTCTGTGATAGATCGCAAAGAATGATTGTTTCCAACTCCATCCAATTTGCTAAGAAGTCCATGATTTTGTCCTTCTTTATGGCTGTGCAATATTTAATCATGTATATGTACCA
Organism: Cephalopachus bancanus; assembly: GCA_027257055.1. Taxonomy (NCBI): domain Eukaryota; kingdom Metazoa; phylum Chordata; class Mammalia; order Primates; family Tarsiidae; genus Cephalopachus; species Cephalopachus bancanus. Next base: position 2,805,699 of record JAPVLO010000090.1, read on the forward strand.
CACTTTCTTTATCCAGTCTACTTTCAATGGGCAGTAGGCTGATTTCATGTTTTTGCTATTGTGAATATTATGGCTATAAACATGCATGCGCAGGTGTCTTCTTTTGTAGAACAATTTGTGTTCCACTAGGTATATTCCCAGGATAGGGATTGCTGGATCATATGGAAGGTCAATTTCTAGTTCCTTTAAATATCACCATACTATTTCCATAGAGGTTGGTCAGTTTCCCTCCCACCAACAGTGTAGAAGCATCCCCTTTTCTCCACCAGCACCAGCATCTATTTTTGATTTATTAATGTTGGCCATCTTTACTGGGGTAAGGTGGTATCTCAGTGTGGTTTTGATTTGCATTTCTCTGGTGATTAGTGAGGCTAAGCATTTGTTCATGTATCTGTTGGTTGCTTGTATGTCTTCTTTTGAGAAGTGTCTATTCATGTCCTCTGCCCATTTTTTAGTAGGACTATTTGGTTTTTTTTCCTTTTGGCTTGTTTGAGTTCATGGATGTTAGACCTTTGTCAGATGCACAATTAGCAAATATTTTTTGCCTCATTCTATGGGTTGCCTCCCCATTCTTTTGATGGTTTCTTTTGCTGTGCAAAAGCTTTTCAGTTTGATGAGGTCCCTCTTATCTATCTTATCTTTTATGGCATTCACTTTGGGGGTTTGCTCAAGAATTGATTGCCTACTCCAATGTGCTTAAGGGTTTCTTCTGTGTTTTCTTCTAAGGTTCTTATAGTTTGCGGTTTTACATTTAGGTCATAGATCCATTTAGAGTCTATTTTTGTATATACTGATTGGTAGGGGTCCTGTTTCATACTTTTGCATGTGGTCAGCCAGTTTTCCCAGTACCATTTACTAAAAAGTTCTCCTCTCTAGGGGGGTCTTATTTTAAAAGAATTTGCTTTGAGTCCACAGTTATAGCAAGCTTGTTCTTATTTATGTAATTCTCAGGATAATTTATTGATTTATATATTACATCATACATTACAAGGTATAAACATGCATGAAAAGACAACTTATTATTAATCCTGTGTGGTAGGATACAAATCATTTCAAGAGTCACATTAAAAAGCTTTTGGATCCTAATAAACTGTGGACTGTTTTTAAAGTAAAATTTTTATGAAAGTACATTTTTATAATAAAAATACTTTTCTTCAAAGTATTATGTCAGTCTAGGTGCTCTGAGAGATCTTTCTGCAGCAAAAAAGTTATATTTTGCATAGGACGCATTATTTGAGACATTACCTGTTCTAATAACCCTTGCTCTCTAAAAAAGTATGATGGAAAATGAGAGGTTTGATGTTGTTCTGAGTGCAGATGTTAATAATAGCGCTGCACTTTGGGGCACCGTCCCTGACTCAGTGGTAAGGCTGGAAGGCTGAGTCAAGACTTTCCAGGGAGGCAGAAGGCAAATATAAATCCTTTTTGCAGGAAGCATTCCCTGAGTAGATTGAGAAGTTTCCACAGATTAAAATCAAGTAAGGAGCTAATAATTATTTCTAAATATCTTAAAAAGCAAACCACTATAAGTAAGAATCAGCAAAAATAACAAAAACATATTTAGCCCCCAATGCCTATAGATATTGTTGCTAGAAATAGAAAATCAAACCACTATATACAAACAAAATGTTTAAAGAAATAATATGTTCAATCGTGAGTAAAAATAACAACTATCTGTAAATAGCAGGCAAATGTGGAAAATAAGTGACATTTCTAGATATGAAAAATGTAACACCTGAAATTATTTTTAAAACCCTAAATGAATAGATTGTGCACAGATGAAAACAGAATTAGTGAATTGAAGGATATATTTAAAGAAATTACCTAAAGTATATCATGAGGGCCAAAAGACTGAAAGCATGAAAAGATACAAAAGATAGAATGAGAGGTTAGCTTAGTAAAAGACTCAGGATGAAATAATAAAGAAAATATAGGAGAGGAAATTTTTTGATGGATAATGGCTAAATTTTTTCCAGAACTAATAAAAATGTGGATTCACAGGACCAGAAGGCACACTGTATTTCAAGCAGGATACATAAAAATATACCCATACTGGGACAGATTATTTTGAAATTGAAAGACACAGGAGATTTTCAAGGCAGATAGAGAGAAAGGATGGGTTGCATACAAGAAAGATGGGTATAATGACAGCAGATTTATCAAGAAAGTGATGGAAGCCACAAGAAGGTAGAAAAATATCTTTGAAGTGTGAGAGAAAAGGATTCTTAACCTAAAGTTATTAACCTACAAACGTATTTTTAATAAATGAAATTAAAATCTAAAGATAGTCATAGTTGAAAACTGAAGCATTTGCCACCAGACCTGTATAAAAGGAAAATCCCAACGATTATTATTATTATTATTTTGAGTTTGTGTCTCACTCTGTCACCCAGGCCGGAGGGCAGTGACACTCTCCCGGCCACCGCAGCCTCGACCTGCTGGGCTCTGATGATCCTTCCCCTCACCCTTCTAAGTAGCCGGAACTATAGGCATGGTCTACCATGCCCAGCTAATTTTTGATTTGTTGTAGAGACAAGATCTCGCCAAGTTAGCCAGGTGGGTCTTGAACCCATGGGCTCAGGCAATCCACTCGCCTCAGCCTCCCAAAGTGCTGGGATTACAGGCTGAGACACAGAGCCAGCCTGATGATTGCTTTAAGAAAGAAAATTACCTCAGGCCATTCTAAGGAAGGAATGGTGAGCAAATAAAATGGCAAACATGAACAAACTGAAATAATAATGGCCTGAATTAAATACTAACACCTGACTTGTAAGGCTAACAAAAATAATTAAATCACTGACAACAATATTTATTAGGAAAGGAGTCTGAATTTAAAGTGCTCTAAATTTTTTAATTGTTCAAGAGGGGAGTGTATAAGTGGATATTGTTTAACTTTAGACTTTGATAAATTTAAAATATATAGTAAAATTTTAATGATACCTAAAGAATAAAAATAAAGTATATAAGTTTCAGGCCATACATACATAGAGAGAAAAGATTAAATAAGAAAAAAAGAACATAAAAAAGAATAAAGGCAAAAATAGAATATGAAGGATAAATATGTATCAAGAAGTGAAATAGTAGAACCAAGTCTAAATATATAAATTAGCAAACAAACATAAATTAGCTAAATTCACCAGTTCAAAGGAAGAGAATGTTAGATGGTAGAAAACAAAGTCCATCCTTAAATTCTTTGTGTTAATAACAGACATATTTATACCCAAGGGCAGATTGAGTAGATTGAGAAATTTCCACAGAAAAAATAAAAGCTAACATGAAAGCAGTTATACCTGAGAAATGTTAGTAGAAAGAAAGCTGGGGTAGCTACATCAGCATCAAGTAAAATAATCTTTAACACTGAAGCCATTACTAAGGATACAGAGAATTATTATGAAATGATACAAGTTTTGAATTACCAAGAATGTATGCACTTGAAATTATATATACAATATACATTATGTAATATATATATTTAATAGAACTACATGGAAAAAAATCAGAAGTCCACTAAAACTTGGAGATTTCAACACACTGGAAGATTTTTAACACTTCAACTAATAAACTTAATCTTATAAAATACATAGGGTTTTGTACTCAACAATTAGAGAATACATGTTATTCTCATGAAATGTTGTCTTGACTTGGCTATAAGCAAGTTTCAAGTGTCAAAGACTCAGATTCATACAATTACATTTTCTGAAAATAATTAAATTAAATTAAAAGATCCCCACAATATCCCCATATATTTCTGAATTTAAATACACATTACTAAGCAAGTCATGAGAAATGAGTTGGGGATTTCATAATACTCACTTTAAAATATTTAAAGTTAAACGAAAAGGTAAATGCTAAATATCAAACATGTTGAAACCAACATAAGTAGAACTTGGAAATTTAAGTGTATATATTAGAAAAGAAGAAATGCTGAAGACCAATGAGCCAAATGCCAACTTAAGAAATTTTATAAGAAATAATAGAATGAACCCAGGAAAACAGAAGAAGAGAAATTTTAAGGAACAGAAGTGAATGAAATAGAAAGCAAATATTTAATATAAATTCCACAAAACCAGAAATGAAATATTTGATGATGCAAATTAATGCACCTTCCAGTCAAAATGATCAAGAAAAAACTATAAATAAGCAATGTTAGTAAAGAGTAGTATAAAAATATACTCCTTAAAAATGATTTTAAAAAATTAAAAAGAAATTTTAAAATATCAGATCAGATATAAAAATGATTCAAAATATGTTTAATAAATAAATTATGAATAACTGTGCCAATGAATTTTTTTTTTTTTTTTTTGAGTTGGAGTCTCACTGGGTCACCCAGACTGGAGTGCAGTGGCTGCTTCCGGCCACCGCAGCCTCGCCTGCTGGGCTCCGCGATCCTTCCGCCACAGCCTTGCGAGTAGCCAGAATTACAGGCATGCACGACCACGCCCGGCTGATTTTTTGATTTATTGTAGAGATGAGGTCTCGCTGCCCAGGCGGGTCTCGAACCCGCGGGCTCAGGCAATCCACTCACCTCAGCCTCCCAAAGACACGGGATTGCAGGCTGAGGCCAGTGAATTTTAATACCAAAAAAATAGACAAATTCTAGATAATTTAACTTACAAAAACTTCAAAAAGATATAAAAACTCTAGGTAGTCCTATAACTATTAAGTAAATATAATGAATAATTTAAAGTCTTCCCACAAAGCATATGTTGAGTTCAGATGATTTAAAAGGTAAATTAAATGTAAATGCTTTCAAAAAACAGATGATTCCAATTTACACAAACTTCTTTGGAGAACTATGAATTTTCCTCAACTAATTCTATGAGGCTACAATCCCAGTATCAAAAGTGGACATTCAACATAAAAAGATAAAAATAAAGGCCTACTTCATAAATGAACATAGATGCAAAAATTTCAAACAAAACACTAACCAACCAAATCTAGCAAGATATGGAAAAGAAAGTTCATCATGAACACATTGAGTTTATCCCATTAATATCTAATGTTTAACATTAGAAAATATGTAAATGTCATACACACTAGTAGATTGAAGGAGAAAAATTATATAGTCAACTCAACAGATGTAGGAAAACATTTGATATAAACTCAATATCTAATGATAATTAAAAATCTCAGCAACCTTAGAGGATATTTAACTTAATAAATGTTATCTATCTCAAACTTAGAGCAAACATTATTTTTAAGTGGGAAACGTTATCAATATCCTGTAGTAGATGAGATTACTATTCTTAGTTCTTCACTGTCTTCTGCTGTTTACATTGCAGTGCTGTAGAGGAGTAGATGAACACTTAATCCTCACTCCACTAACATGAGGTTTAGACACATGACTTTCTTCAGTCAAGAAGTGGCAGCATGCCAGCTCCAACCACTGATACTTATATGAAGAGACATCATGTATTTCTCCTGTGCAAAAGACATATCATGGAGCCTCAGAGCAACTATTATGAGACAATGAAAGTTAAAAAGGCAAATAATGTTTTCTTATTAGTCTGAAAGTTGTTTTGACTTCACAAAAGCCCTGAAACAATCCTGGAGACCGAAAGAATCCCTGGACTTCACTTGGAGAACTGCTACTTTAGTGTGTATTTCATACAAGCAAGTACGTTCACAGTGCAACCAAATCTGAAAATTAACATTAATGCATTACTAGCATCGATTCCTCACATTCCATTGAAGTTTTGCTACTTTCCCCAATTATACTTTTTATCATGAAAGGATCCAGTTCAGGGTCACACGCTGCATTTAGTCATAATGTCTCTTTAGTCTTCTTCAGTCCAGAAGAGTTCCCTCTGGTTTTCTTTGGCTTTCATAACCTTAACATCTCTGAAGATTACAGGCCAGTTATTTTGTAGAATGTCCCACAAATAGGACTTCTGTGATATTTCTACATGATTAGATTTAGGTTATAAATCTTTGACAGGATTCTACATTTTCCTTATGATATCTTTATCAGATAGAGTATGATTTTGATTTGTTCTATTATTGACGATTTTCACCTTGACCATTTGATTAAGGTAGTGCTCCCCAGATTTCTTCATTGTAGAGTGACTCTTTTTCTCTTTGCAATTAATAAGTATTCTGTGGGGAGGCAATTTGAAATTATTTAAATGTTCCATTCCTAATCAAACTTTTAAATTATTTATTTTGTTTATTTATTTTTATGGGTTCATGTTTTTTTCTGTTTTATTCAATGAATTATAATCTATTACTGTCATTTTTTTTCTAAAATTGTCCTCAGTGGAACCAATAGGAACCCATTCAAGTTGGCATCTCTGTCCTGTTGACATGCTCCTTTGTTCTTTGAGTACTTCCTTGTTTTCTGGCACAAGATGTTCTAGGCTTATCTTGCACTTTCCCTGTACTGACCCTGGCCATCTTTCAAAGGATTTCTGGTTCTTTTGGTGAAAAATGTATTTAGAAACCAATATCTGAGCTTTACTAATTTCTACTGAGATGTCAATTTCCCAGGCCCTCTCAGTGGACAGAGTTAGGTAATGTATGTATGCAAATACAAACATACACAAATATATATTTCTCTCTCTCTCTCTCTCTCTCTCTCTCTCTCTCTCTCTCTCTCTCTCCCCCTCTCCCTCTGCCTGCCTATCTACTTATCTATCTTAAAAAACTGATACCTCCCATTTTAATCCAACATCATGCATCTAGTTTTCTCTCTTTATATTATTTATTTATTTTTTGAGTTGGAGTTTCACTCTGTCACTCAGACTGGATTGCAGTGGCTGCTGCCAGTCACCGCAGCCTCAACCTGCTGGGCTCCAGCGATCCTTCTGCCTAAGCCTTCCAAGTAGCTGGAACTAAGGCGCGTGCTACTATGCCCGGCTAGTTTTTTTTTATTATTATTTATTATAGAGCTGAGGTCTCACCAAGTTGCCCAGGCGGGTCTCAAACCCACGGGCTCAGGCAATCCACTCACCTCAGCCTCCCAAAGCGCTGGGATTACAGGCTGAGCCACCGAGCCCGGCCTTCTTTATATTTATAAAACCCTCCTAAAATAGTGAGAAACCTGGCTCCCGTCACATTTAACGTGGTTACCTGTTTGATCCATCCCTTTGTAAGTAACCAATCTCGCATGTCTATTGCCAGCTCCTCTCCCCCCCCAGACATCGTAACTTCCCAGATAGAGATTTGACTCCCCATGCAAATTTATCCCACTGTGTAAATACCTGCTTATGCTCCTGGGGCTCTGTCCCCCTGTAGCAAGCCATTCCCACGTGAGGATATCCTCCTTTCTGAGGGGCTTTGACATCCCGTACCAGCCCACCCTATACATGAATGTTTTCTTCTTCTGGACATGGATACCCTCTTCACCCTTTTTTTAAATTTTATTTTTCTCAGTTCTGGCACTCCTTACTAGGCCGGCTCTCTGTAGAGACATTCTTCTTGTCTTGCTCATTTTCTGACTCCTCCCAGGCCAAGCCTCCTGCATGAATTCCCTTCCCATCCAACCTGGCCTCTGGCTCTCCATACGGGGCCACTCTCCAATGTGGACACCACCCTGCCCCTGCTTGGCTCCAACATGTCATACTGGGTTGCCCCAAACATGGACACTCCCCTTACCTGCTCAGACTCTGCGGCCCCACTCTAGACCACAGCTACACCCCACCCCGACTCAGGTGCTGGAGGCCTTCTTGCTCCTCCCCACCTACTGACGTTAGAACAGAATTGCTCATGGAGTGAAATGGTACCAGGGAGAGGCAGGGCCTGCAAGCTCTTTCTTGAAAGTCTCTGCTTAGGATTTAGGGCATTCTTTCAGAGCTTTGAGCATTTTAAAAATTTCTTTTTTTTTTTAATTTATTTTAAAATTGTGGGGTACAGTTAAGGGTTAGGTACACAAATATTCATTGTGCAGCTACCTTTGTTGATGAGGTGTGCCCCCCCTTCCCCAGGCAGATATCGACTAACATTCATCCCAACTCCCTGCCTCCCCTAAAAATTTCTTTTAACGAATTTTGAAATTGTAGGTTACGGTATTGAAATTCTTTGGGGCTGTATTTCTTGGTTTCTTTCCATTAACTGATAAACATTTATTTCCATCTCCTTTTCTTGCAGTATCTTTAAATGGAGTTCTGTCTAAATTCTGGTTTTGTTTCCTATGTGTAATGAGAAGGGATGTCCTGGATATTAGGAAGAGATTCCCATGTGGGGGCGGGGATGAGCCATGTGAGCTTTCCCTACTTCATGGCTCAGAGGTTCCCTCCTTTGTTGTCGCTGTGAAGTGTTATGGAAGAGCAGCATGTCTCTGCTTGATTCAGGAAGGCTGCTTGCACGTTCTCCAGAGTTCCACGCACTTGCCTCCCAAAGCAGTGCCCTCATACCTGCACACGACACATGCTGCTCATGTGTTCGGGATCTCCCTCCACTAGACGTCTGCCTTGTGTGCCACCCTAGTGTCTCTGGTGTTTTCGCCCTGTTTAATTTGTATCCTGCTACTGAAAGCTTTTTTTTAGAGTGACTTTCTAGCCTACTAGAAGACATATTCATTGGTTGTTTCTGAGATTCTCACAGGTTTAAGCTACTTCCCATTGTCTTATTTCAAGACTTTTTTAAGTTCTGCTTATTGTTCTCAGATTTTACTGCCCAGCATCCTGCTTGGCATGGGTCCCTTGCCTTCTGGGACTCGGTATCTGGTGGCAATCTCTGGGTTCCATAGCTTGTAGGCACTATTGAATTTCCCTTTCTCGTCACCACAGCAGCTGCACAGCTGATGATCTAGTTCTGATCCTGCCGCTGCCTTGGAATTCAGCTATGCTCACAGTTTTCTAGGGCCATGAGGATTCCTTGACACCTGGCTTTAGGGAAGGTATCACCCATGGTTTTGTTTTTCTTTCACTACCATGTGCTTATTTTATTCTTTCACTATCCCTTGAATGATTTTTATAAGTAAGCTTGGGGCGATAAGTTTAAAAGCAGCACTAGACTACTGACATGTTCTTGCCATCAGAAATACCTGGTGATCTTTTGAAAGTGTGAGTCATGTCTTTCCAACTCTAGCCCTGCCTTCATCTCTGATTTGATCCCCAACCATTCTCCCCTCACCTCACACTCTGTAGCAGCCACACCGGCCTTCTTGTGGTTCATCGTAGACTCAGGGCTTTTCAAGTCTTCTTCCCTTTGCCTTGCAATAATCTTCCCCCAAAACTTGGAGCAAGTCCCTCTTTCATCGTTAATCCTGTGTCTGGTCAATGTCTACTACTCAGAAAGACATTTCCTTATCCCCTTATAGCACCTTCCTGTCATTCCTCTCTCATTACTTGGCTTTACTGTCTTTGTAGAACATGCCATCATCAGAAATTTTACCATTTTTTAAAAAATTTGCCTCTACTGCTAGAGTATAAGTATCATGATGGCAGGCACTGAAAGAAGTTCAGTGCCAGTAATAACTCCACACCCAGCCAGGACCAAGAGATTTATTAAAGCGGCTGTTACAGAGGGGATCCGTAATGGGAAAAAAGAAAAAGAGAGAGAGAAAGAGAGAGTAAGAGAGAGAGAGGAAGTGGGAGAGAGGTGGGGAGAGAGCTGCAGAGAGGGATAGAGCAACAGAGAGAGAGAGAGAGAGTTGCGGGGAGAGGGCTGTATTTATCAGCCTGACAGGGGCCGGAAGGGCCCATGCTATGTTCCTATTGGAGGATTTGCATGGGAGCAGGGTGGGGCCGATGCCATGTTATAGTCCTATTGGACACATAACAAAGCTGGCTGTGGATTGGAGGCTTGCAGGTTTGAAATTCGCTTGCAGGAAGGTTTGAAATTCATGCGTGCAGAGAATTGTGCTCACAGAAGCCAGGACCTAGGGCTTTTGTTGTCTGGTGGGTTGGCGCCATTTTGGGAGCCTCCCCTCTAGTCACTTCCTGCACCCTTCATTCCCACCTTTTCTGTTTTTTATGGGGAGGGGCATCGTTACTCTTTCTGGCTACTTCCTGCTGGTTGGGGGCGTTGTGGGGGTAAGGTGGTGGAAGGGTGCAGAACCACCCAGAGCAGGGCCCAAAGGTAGGCGCTGAAGGTGTAGATTTCCGCAGGTGAGAGTTCCATGAAGGTTCCTTGTTAGTGTAGAACAGCGACCTGTTCTGGCCAGTCTTCTAATAAGCACAAGGATGGTAGTAACCAGTTGTCCTGGAGCAGGCTGTGGAGGTAGACAGAAAACCTGGAAGAGAGCATATCTAAAAGAAAAGTTAAGTGCTGATATACTTTTATAACAATTGATGTGCTAGAGAGTGAAGTCCAAGTTATTTTATCACTCATCCTATGTTGGATAGTAATCCTTGTGCCTGGAAGGAGATTTTAAAGTTTGTTAGCAATTTGGCAATGTTGTTAGTGAAATTAATTTACCTGGCCTTTAGGCAATTTAGAAGGGAGTGGGGTAGGGTGGTTTTTGGAGCTTGCTGCTTATCTCACCCTACAGACTGAATTAAGAACTTGAAGAGTTTAAGTAGCAAAGTTTTCAAAAGCATGTTATAACACCAAATCACAGTAGTTATTGTAAAAGTTACTTATTTAGCCAAAATGATAGTCCAACGATTTTGAAAAGAAAAAACCTCGCTCTTTTGTAACAAAGACAGTGGGGGGGAGGGCTAATTAAACCTTTTTTGTAGCCTCGAGTGTTTACAGAATTTCTTTAACTTCTTTTCACAAACTTTCACCTACCATGTTCGACATACTTATACCATTTTTCGACATGCTCGTACCATTTTTTGGCATGCTGAAACCTTCTATTTTTGTTCTATACTTTCTTTAACCAGCCATTCTATTATAGAAGAAAAATGTACCATGCAATATTCTTTCCTATACAATTATTTATCTTTTCTTTATCCTTTCTTACTAAAAACATACCTTACACCAGCAACTTTCTTTACATTTTTCCTAACCTTAGAGTTTTAACCAAAGCAATAAGTTTATATGCAGTGGAAGGGTTTAGATAGGATCCAACATGAAACTATTAGGGAAATTTAAAGCTATACAAAAGGCACCCAAAAAGCACAGTGGTGATGGCTCAGGGTAAAGAATAATATGAGTTTTAATTTTTGTCATAATGTCCTCTTTTAATAATGAAGCTGGACATGTTGGCATAATAAGGAGAGAGTGTTGAAATATTTTATTTCCCAGAACACATGGAAGTAATGGCATAGTGAGGGACCTGGATATAATCCCCTGTACCCCCACAACCAAAAGGGGTGAAGGAAAGAGTGGACCAGGAAATTTAAGTAGAGCTAAGCATGTAGCCCCTGTATTAATAACACATGATATAACCCTGCCAACTACTGATATTTCCACCCTAGGCTCGGTTGGTTTAATAGTTTGTTCCGAAGACACTGGAGCTACCAAGTTAGGGGTGAGTCATTCTGACTGAAGCAAGCCCAAGAGATCCCCTTTTGAGATCATGTAAGATGCCTGGTGTCCCTTAATTGCAGCAAGCCTCTGGGCCATGTGCTCTCCTCCTTCTGGGCGAATGAGGCAATCATGAGCCCAATGTCCATGCTGTTTGCATTTAGGACAGGGTTTTGCTGGTGGGCAGGGCTTGACAGTCTTTGGCCATATGCCCATTTTGACGGCATCGGAAACAAACCTGGGAAGGGGGCTGTGTACCCCTTCTGCTATTGACCATCTGGGGTGGAAGATTATCAGTGGTGGCTTTTTCTGCTAAAGTGGTAGATAAAAGCTGAAGTGCTTCCTGCTTATGTTGGTGGTCCTGTATTCTTTCCTCCTTTTGGTTGTTAAAGATTTTAGAGGCCGTGTCCAATAGCTCTAATTGAGGGGTTTGTGGGCCCTTTTCTAATTTTTGGAGTTTGTGCCTAATACCCGGTGCTGACTGGGAGATAAAATATATAGCCAAAAGAGTTTGTCCCTTTATAGAGTTTAAATCAATAATAGTAAACTGCTAGGATGACCAGTGCAGCCTTGGTTTGGATTACCGGAGGGCTACACTGGGGAACGATTGTAAGGGGAGGATATAGGGATCGAGCTGCTGGACTAGAGGAGGGTGGGGACGGGGGAGCCTGAGGCTGTTGAGGCTGCCTGTAAGGGGGGGGCTCATCTGCAGCATCAAAATCTGAGATGGAGGAGGGGGTAGCGGAACTGGGACTTACAGTGTCTGCAGTGGGGGGAGGGGAGTTTTGGAGAGGAGGCTGAAGTGTGCGTAAAACAAGGGGAGAAGGAGAAGTTGTAGAAGAGGCGGCAGATGCTAGCATGAGTGGAGGGTAGAGATTAGAGGGATTGCAATTGAGGCAGAGGCAGGGATGTTCATGGAGGAGGGAAAAGGACTGAACATAGGGAATCTCTACCCATTGTTTTGAACGCTCACAGAAATTATATAGGTCCCAAATAATATCAGGATTGAGGGACCCCTGGGTGGGCCACTGATTTTGGTTGTCTAAGGGATATGTAGGCCAGTCCTGTGTGCAGAGGTGAATTAGGCGTTTGGGTTTGATATCAGGGGAAAGAGAAAGTGTAGTGAGATTGTTAAAGAGGCATTTAAGAGGGGAATTGGCTGGCAGGGATGACAAGCCTCCCATGGTGAGACAGGTAGACTAAACAGGGCATCCCCTGAAGAGTCGGCTGTCCGAGAAGTATGGCTGTGGCAAAGCCTGTCATCACAGAGGTTTGGCACAACCAGGGTCCTCCTGGAGAACCGAGGGGGTCAAGGCACCTTGCACAAGAATTTTTGAACCAGACGAAAAGCACTTGACTGGGCGGCGGGTGGGAGCATGTTCGAGATTCCTGCTGGTCGAATAGGGCTTACTGTGGGGCAACAAACATGGAGCCTCCGAGGCTCCCTGTTACCCGACAGATATGGGAGTTCTTCAGAATCCGCTGTGGGCCAGCAGACGTGGGACCCCTGGGATCTGCTGCAGCCCGACAGCCGTGGGATTCCTTAGGGGAGGGAGAGAGAGAGAATTTTATGGAGGCTGCTGTGGGTTGGCAGACGTGGGACCCCTGGGGCCCGCTGCAGCCCAGCAGCCGCGGGAGTTTTAAGGGTTCAGAGAGATGAAAGAGAAGAGGAAGCCTTTAGGGTCTGCTGTGGCCGTGAAGGCCGAGGCGGGGTGCATTCCCCCTCACCCTGGGGCCAGAGGGGCTGCCGGATGATCAATGGCCAGTTCACCCTGGGGATCCCGGGCAAGTTTTAGGCTTCCGTGTCTGGGGAACTCACCTATCCAATGGTCACTTGTGGATGCAGTTCACGTGTTCAAAACGGTGGGGAAGGTCTGGGAGGGCTGGAGTGGCCACTGGTGCAGGGTCGGGGATCCCACCTACGGCAATACACCCACACAAAGGTGAGGAAGCACCCGATCCAAGTCATGGTACCAATGAAAGAAGTTCGGCGCCAGTAATGACTCCACACCCGGCCAGTATCAAGAGATTTATTAAAGTGGCTGTTACAGAGGAGATCTGTAACAGGAAAAAAGAAAAAGAGAGAAAGAGAGAGTAAGAGAGAGAGAGGAAGTGGGAGAGAGGTGGGGAAAGAGCTGCAGAGAGGGAGAGAGCGACAGAGAGAGAGAGAAAGAGAAACCAAGAGAGAGAGTTGTGGGAGAGGGCTGTATTTATCAGCCTGACAGGGGCGGGAAGGGGCCGTGCTATGTTCTATTGGAGGAGCTGTATGAGAGCAGGGTGGGGCCAACGCCATGTTATAGTCCTATTGGATGCATAACAAAGCTGGCTACGGATTGGAGGCTTGCAGGTTTGAAATTCACGCGCGGGAAGGTTTGAAATTCGCGCGCGTGGGGAATTGTGCTCACAGAAGCCGGGACCTAGGGCTTTTGTTGTCTGGTGTGTCAGCGCCATTTTGGGAGCTGCCCCTCTGGTCGCTTCCTGCACCCTTCAGGCACTACTGAGACTTTGTCACCTGTTGTACAGGAGGTGTTTTATACGTATCTGTGAAACAAATTCACAATTTCTAGTAATTTCAACATCAGCACTGGATTCCTTGAAAATTGATTTTTTTTTAAATTTTCTAAAAGGGATATAGTGACACAATAGACAAAAGTTATGATCTGTAATTGAAGTCACTTGTTTTCCGTAACTTGGTCTCCTTATAACATGAAATTTAGTATTTTATTCAGGAATTTATATAGGTGATAAAGATCAGGATAAAGATGAATAAAAAGAGGTTGAACTGCTTACTATTGGAGACTTACTCTGACATTTCTTTGAAATGCTAATGCTGCTTTGAATAACTATCAGATTGGAATTCACGCATATTTAGTTCTGTACCTTGGCATGAAGCATCCACTTGTCAAAAGAGAAGTGTGAAATTAAATGAGGCAAGTCATGAAAATAGTTTAATCTGTATCTTTTGCCTCCATTCATCTAAAGAAATAGTAAGAAAACACAAAAATTCTCTCCAAAGTATACTTTTTAAAATATGCAAACAGAAACAAATCATAAACATATGATTATCATGTCAAAATAATCTTTATTGTCTGTCTAATGCAATCAGCTGTTGCTGTATGTCTTTGTAAAAATGAAATCACCTAGATTAGAAACTATTGTTGTAATACTAGAAACATATATTCACTGTATTCTATGCAAGAGAAAGTGTTCTAACTGCTTTGCTTCTTGCCATGATCTAAAATATGTGTGTCCTCCTCCACAGTTCATATGTTGAAATCCTAACCCCCAAGGGGACAGTCTCAGGAGGTGGGCCTCTTGGAGGTGATTAGGTCATGAGAGCAGGGACCTTTTAAAAGATGTCATCAACAAGGGTACCTGCATAATCAACATTTATATACCTAACCCTGGATTGTACCCCACATCTTTAAAATAAAATTTAAAAAAAATGATATCCCAGAGAACTCATTTGCCTCTTCACTATATGAGGATACAGACACGATGGCTTTTCTGGCATCTAGAGAAACAAGCCCTCTCCATCCAGACCCCAGACCTGTGGTACTTTGGTCTTGGACTTCTCAGCTTCTAGAACTGTGAGAAATACATTTATATCATTTCTAAGCTACCCAGTTTATGGAATTTTGTTTTATTAGCCTGAATGGACTGAGGCACTTCTATTATTTCATCCAGTCTTTACAACACTTTTAGGTATATGCTATTACTATCATCATTTTCCAGACAGTGGAAATATAAACATTGCCAGAAAGTATTTTGAAGAATGTATGAATTCTTTAAAACCTGGATTATAGGTTGAATTAGTTACCTATTGTCATATATTAAACCCAAGCTTAATGGCTTAACACCACAGCCACTGATTTCACTCATGGCTTTTCGTCTGGTCTGGGCCAGCCTCCACTTATCCTGGATATGCTCTCTGCTGCGTCCGTGGTCCATGGTTACATTGGCCTGGGCTTGGTGTGTCCTGGATGGCCGCACTCATATGCAGGGTAGTTGATTGTTTGCTGGGGTGGCAGATGTGGCCGGTGTATTAACTGTGTCTTTTTCTTTTCTGGGTGTTTGTTTTTGTTTTTATGCTTTGATAATGTGGGCCCCTGCTGTCACTGGAGAGCCTGCCCCTCTCAGGGCTAGCTAATTCCTGGAGAAAGTAAACAGTAACGCTTTTCATGTGCAAACAAATGGAAAGCCACACCCCCACTGCCACCTTTATCTGGCTTCCGCTGTCCAGGCCACCATTCATTCCCCTCC
This sequence comes from Cephalopachus bancanus, assembly GCA_027257055.1. Taxonomy (NCBI): domain Eukaryota; kingdom Metazoa; phylum Chordata; class Mammalia; order Primates; family Tarsiidae; genus Cephalopachus; species Cephalopachus bancanus. Next base: position 2,821,317 of record JAPVLO010000090.1, read on the forward strand.
CTGATTACCTTACAGGCAGGCACCAGACAAAGAGGTGCAGTCCCTCTGCCCCAGAGTTCCCTGAAAAGTATTCAGACCAGCCAATTCTAAACCTGCTTATCCCTGCTTTGCTTGTTCCTGCCAGTGGAAACCACAGTAAAGGATCCCCCCTCCCTCCCTCAGCCTCCTGACTGACTGGTTGCCCCTGTGGTGTGGCACGCCCACTTCTTGGATCAGTGAGTAGAACTGTCTATCTTCTCAATGGTAACCGTCTCCTGATCTATTGGTTTCACTATACCTGAAAAACCATAAAACCTTCATTTAACAACAGCTGGATAAGTGTCATTCCATCATCCAGCAGCCATCCTGGGGGTTCACGTGTTGGCAAGGTTCTAAGAGCAGCAAGAGAGCAAGTCTAACGCACACACGCTTTTCGAGTCTCTGCACAGATGGTGTTTGCTGGTGTCTGGCTGAGCAGTGCAAGGCCTGTGGCCACGTGGGAGTCAGCATGGGAGACTGGGTGCAGGGACAGCTGTGTCTGCAGGGAGCCCCTGGGCAGACTGGGGCTGTAATTGCCCTCAGCCTGCCACTCAGGCTTTCCTGGAGGCTTTGAATCAACGTCTCATTTTCTTTGATTTGGCCACTGAAAAAAGCAAGTAACATTTGTCTTCTTACCACTGTTGGCAAAAATGTTATCATCATGATGCTAAGAACTGTGACTCAAGAAATTGAGTTTTGAAATCGATAACTAGATTATCTTTTACTTAGAGAAGTCACTAGAAGACTTGGACAACATAAAGTATTTTTGAAGGCCAAGCACAGTGGCTTGCACCTGTAATCCCAGTGCTTTGGGAGGCCAAGGTGGGAAAATCACTTGAGGCCAAGAGTTCGAGATGAGCCTGGGCAGAACAGTGAGACATTGTCTCTACAGAAAAATAAAATATAAGAACTATTGGCCACGCATAATGGTGCGTGCCTGTAGTCCCAGCTACTCAGGAGGCTGAGGCAAAAAAAAAAAAAAAAAATCTCCTTGAGCCCAGGAGGTCGAGGCTGCAGTTAGCCATGATGGTGCCACTGAACTCCAGCCTGGGCAACAGAGTGAGACTCGACTCAAGAAGAAAGTATTTTGGAGCTGTAATTATAGTCATTTTGGTCAAACCACAGAGAGGATGGCAGCCTAATAATAATATTTGCAGAAAACTTCAAATACTATTACACCCCTAAAATTCTCCTTACTGTAGATAATGAACTTGGTCAGAAACCCTTTTGACTGACGTACAGAATCTTTGGCCCACAGTGGGCTAGCTCTTTTCAACTTTCCTTTCAAATTCAAACCCATCATCCTTCTTCAGCCGCTTTCAAAATGAAATGCTGAACTACCTTATTTCAGATCTCCTCCTGACTACTGTACCACTCCCCATATCCGTCACCCCACAGTAGAAAGCCATAGGGGTTCTAAGAGGCCTAGGAAGAAAAATGGGAAAATAAACAGGAACAGTATGGGACCAGGATGCCCAGTCTTATTTTCTCATAATATTAGCTTATCTCCAAGAAGAAAACAAAACAAATACAAAAAGAACAAACAAAAAACTCGAATGCTCTTCGGCCACCGTTCCCAAATTCCAGAAATAGTCATGAGCAGAGAAATGTGTCCCTCTCCACAAAGCCTACTTTCTTGTTCCGGGGGGAAAACCAATACTTAGATTGTTCTTTTATCTCAGTAGTCATATGTTTGCCAGACCAATGGCTATTGGAATCTGATAGACTTTAACTTGAACTTCAGCTTAATCACTGACTAGGCATGGAAACACCAGCAACTTAAGTTGTCTAATTGTTAGTTTTGACTTCTGAAAAGTGGACAATAATAAGTGTTCAACTCTAGTCTTTAGACCAAGTTCAAAGCTGCCTTGCCCCACTACCCACCCACGTTTCTACCCTAAGAAAGATTTCTGTCGTGAGGGAAAGAAGAATGGAGTTTTCAAAACATAGTGTGGCTACTTTAGAAAGAGATGGAGTTTTCTGTGGGAGAATACAGTGAATATAATAGTACTAGCTGGGAGCAGATTGTTGCTCTTTTGTGCTTGGTGTCACTTGGGTCTCTCTTCCTGTCATTTGTCTTTCTTCCAACTCAGGATGCAGGTATGACAGGTCTGGGCAGAGACCAGACTTCTGAAAAGCCTGAGACCAGGGCGGAGTCAGGGATATGGAAAGCTGGGAGTGCACATACCTTCACCAGCTCCCATGGAGGCAGCAGTGAGGAGCCCTGGGCCCACCCTTCTTATAAAGAGTGTATTTGTCTATAGTGTCCTCTGGGCAAATGTCTGATAAGACTTACTGTGGTTGCCAGTTTCTTAAAAATACAAGAATTTAGCGTTTTGGCCATTTCTCTTTGTCAGAAAACCATAAGTATTATTACAAATGATCACTTCATAGGACTGTTATGAGGGTCAAATGAGGTAACGTGACTATAACTCCTAAATCAGTGCCTAGTAAGCAGTACATGTCTATTAAATGTTACCTGTTAATTTATAAAAACGTTGGTATTTGGGGCTTATGATGGTAACTAACTTCTTTAAAGCATAAATCAACAAATCAACTTTGGATGTGGTATCATTATGTACCACCTTGGCTGCATTTGACTTCTTCACAAGATGGGTTATAGGCTTATCAGGTAATTTAACTTTTGATCTTGGCAAATATTTAGCTACCTATAGGAACTAAAATGGCCACTGAAGAAAGTAAAATGGCTTCCTTTGCTAAATATGGCCAGGCTTTTACACAGTATATTTTTAAAAGACAAATTAAGTCATAAAAAAGCATGGAATATTTTAAATATCAGAGAAAATGTATGTTTTATCTTGGAAAAAATTCTAAAGCAATAGAAGTTATCATTCTCCTTTGGTTTCTTTTCTGCATCCCATTTTCAAAGATCTGAAGAAATTTGAAAATAACAAATGCTATTTCAGAGAAGAAAGAAAAAGCCTTGTGTTCATAGCTTAACATCAGTTTCGTGTGGAAGAGTCTCTCTTTTTAGTGCTATTACAGGTGGCATTGTTCGCCTATGTTAAGCCTGAACAAATCCCTTTTGTCTAAGTCATACAATTTGTATAAAATTATTCTTAATTTTACATTTAAACTAATACTATCAGGATTATTAAACTTAAATTACCTCTAATTGTACTTCCTCTCAAGCTGTTGCTTTTGAATGTATTTGCCAGGAGGAGGACAGGGGGATGTCTTTCTATATGATCTTGACTTACCTGCCTGTTGTCCTGCTGCATGATGATTCGTGTATTGCGAGGGTTTGGATGTGAGTGTCCCATTTCAAGAAAACCCAATTGTGTTCATTCACTATAAAATATACACCCTTGGCTCGCGGGAGAAGAATATACAGTCACTTAACTGATACACATTTCGTACGTTTGAAATGAACCCTGAGGTGTATCAGGAAGACTTGATTCACACACGCACAGGTGCATATACACACATCTGTTTTATGCATGGGACTATAGGGTCATGGGTGTTATCTCATGAAGTGAAGATATCGCTGTGCAGCAGTAAATCAAATGTGTGGCTGTTGCTCGAGCTCGTACGTGCAGTCATTGCATCGTGACATTCAGAGTCCTGTATCAACAAGCGTCTTGACACCCTTCCTCCCTTTTGCAGATGACCTCTCTCAGCAGAAGGACAGTGATCCCCCAAAAGAATACGATCCCGGGCAGTTTGCAGGCCTGCTCCACGGATCCTCGCCAGCCTGTGAGTCGCCTGAAAACCCTTTCCATCTCTACGGGAAGAGAGATCAGCGTGAAGAAGGACAAGACGGAGTCAGTCTGGCCAGCAGTCCTTTGCCTCTCAAGCAGTCGTCAACAGAAAACAACTCAGAACGTTTAGTGAAGAAAATCAAACCCAAAGTGGTCAGTAGAACGATTTTTCACAAAAAAAGCAGCCAACTCGAAAACCATACCATTGTAGGCACACGACCTAGCAAGAGTGGATCCCGGAGTGGGGACCAGTGGGTGGTGAGCACAGGGGGATTTGTGGAGAGAGCCTGTACTCTGGGGAGAATAAGGTCCTTGCCTAGAGCCCTGATCGACATGCATTTGTCAAAAAATGTCTCTAAGTCCGATTCGGATCTCATTGCCTACCCTTCCAGCGAGAAAACATCCAGAGTTAACTGGAGTGAGTCGCCAACTGCTGAGCATAGTTCTAAAGGAAATTCTGAAAGAACACCGTCCTTCACATCGGAATGGGAAGAGGTAAGCTTTGTTCCTCTTGCTGTTCTTATATACGACTTTGGAGTCAAGGGGGGTTGGTGGAAAGGTTTTTCAACTTTTAAAGTCTTTCAGAGGCAATCATCATCATCATCATCATCATCATCATCATCATCATCATTAACAAATGCATGCAATTACAACCAGAAGCAAAATGTTCTATGGGTACTACGTGGTAATTTCCCAGCAAGTATAAAAACAAATATAGTCTGCACATATGGGTTATTCTATTGTTTCCATAGAGATTGATATCAAGCAGAAGTAATAACTAGCTATGAGGTTCCAGAGAACGTTACCATCTTGTCCTACCAAGCTCTGTAACTGACAAATTGAGAAAAAGCTTGGTATTTTACTGTATGATTTTGCTACTTGCTAAACTTTTTATTAGCTTGTCTCCCTTTTGTAAAGGGATATATTTTTCAGAATATCTCCACAGAATCTTAACCTTAATGGTAAACAGAGTGGTCCTGGCTTGTCTCCAAGCACCATACAGCAAATACACATCACTTAATATTTCCCATTTGCAGAATTCAGTGCCCACCAGCAGAAACCCACCCTCCACCAGGCAGATGGGATACCAGAGAGCACAGAGAAACATTAAAGAAAATAATGTTTTGCAGTCAAGCATCACCAATTTAAGTTTTACTTAAAGACGAAGTCTTTCATTGTATAGGATTAGTCGGAAAGTAAATGCCCTTGTGAGGTTATGACATAGCATCCTTTGTCCCTAAGGAGGGCTACATCGTAAGATAATGAAATATCTTCCTTTTTTAAAAAAACCGCCTCAAGATATGGACCACAGTTTTTCTTGGTATTTCATTCTAACAAATCACATTTTGTCTCTCAAAAGGTTGTACCATTGGATCAGTTTTCAAGAACAGTAGGTCACTAGAGTATTCTGAGAACTGGAAACAGATATGGTTCTGATAGTGACAGTCTGAATGGAGCTGTTTGGAAACATCACTTACATCTCTGCCTCTGTTTCAGGGTGAACAAAATGGGACATTTAAGTAATCCTCGTTGTCCTTTGAAGCCTTAGTTGGGTTGCTGAGATGAGGAGGAAAGGGATTAAACCATAAATAGCTATAGTGTAGAGAGTCACATCTTTCCAAAATTCCATACTAGTCGATGGACAGTTTTTTTCAAGTTTATCCATTCCTTGTATTTGTAAATTCTGTGAATAACATCTGAAATCCTTTTTTGGAGGCAAGATTAATTAACATTTATCTTATCTCTTACGATTAAGTTGCTTCCATGCCTAGATTCTTGTGATTAGATGCCACTAATCAACTTGTTGGTCACTCCATTTAGTTAGAACTTAGTTCCCATGGCTGTGCCCACCCTTCACCAGGCAGATGAGTTGCCAGAAAACATGGGCTGCCACACGTAAACTGACCCTCAGCCCCTTCTGAGTTTAAAGAATACACAGGTACCTAAGTTACCATCCCATCCAAGTGCAGACTTTTTTTCAAAAAACACAAAAAAAGGCATGCCGATTTTTAAAGTTTAAGAAAAGGGGGCACAATTTATATTTTTAAACCAGTTCAAAAGATGTTTGCTTCCCTTAAATCTTTCTCTATAAGCCTCTTGATTGTGATATTGCTGTGGTGATAATACCAAGAATATATACTGCTGGCATTGAAAAGTTATTTTAAAATGCAGTGTCCAAAGTGAATGTAATACTACTTTTACATGGCTTTTGTTTCTTACAGATCGACAAAATAATGAATTCCATAGATGCTGGAATCAACAGTGAACTGAAAGAGATGAATGGTGAGACCGCAAGTAAGGAAAACTTTATCTACAATATGATGGCTAAATGTGCTTAAGAAACATCCAGAAAGTGATAGGAATCTTTAGATAATTTTGTATTTTGTCATGATAACAGTAACTACAAATTATTTCCTTCTACTCTCAGAGCTTACAACCATGACTCGTAAGCAACACCAAGTATAAGAATGTTGATTTCGCAAATTGAGAGTTTTTTTCTATGTGCTGTTTTACTATGCTAATTTCTATTAATGAAGTTTTACTGGGTGTAGTGGTGGGGTGCGTGTAACCCCAGCTATTCAGGAGGCTGAGCCAGGAAGATGGATTGAGCCCAGGAATTTGAGACCAATTTGGGCAGCATAGCGAGACCCTGTCTTTAATATATATTAAAGTATACACACACATACTCACACACACAAACTTATATATAAATGAAATTTCACCTTTATGCAGACCTCAGAATGAAGTACTTCAAAGCATTGTAGAATCTGATGACTTAATACACTACTGTTTCTCATTCAATGAGACGATTGATACGTCTGACCAAAGTGATTACAACTTCTGCCAAGTCGTGAGCTCCAGTTTGGCAAGAACTGTGTGCATCCCCTAGTACCTAGCAGAGTATCTCACATAGTTCGTTTTGAAATCACTATTTAATATATTACCCTTACTGAGAATCATCTTCCCTACTACTAAAACTCAGCATAGAAGGTCATATCAGATCTAAGATTACTCATTTTTTTTTCTAGTTGGAGTTTTGTAGCTGATTCAGGGAATTTGTATTACTCCAGAATGGATACGAATTGTGTCTGGAGCTCCCATAGCTGGTCCAATATTGGCCATTCCAGTGTAAAGCCGGCACCGTTGAAAAGTTTGTGTATTTCACAACAGACACAAGCACACCAAATAAAAAAGCCTGGTGATTCATTTCGCTTCTCTCAGTTGGCATGTGTGAACAATTACAAAAGGGCCCCTTTCTGCTGACATGAAACCGAATGAACTACCTGCATCATTACAACTGCTAACATCAGAGTTTTTCTCAAAATGTGGTCCGAAGACCATCTACATCTGAATCACTTTCAGTACTGGTGAAAACTGAAGATTCCTGAGCCCCATGCTACCAAGTCAGTGCTTCTGGGGTGGAGCCTGACAAATCTGCCTCTTAAGCCCTCTCAGTGACTCTTCAACACAGGAGAATTAGAGAGTGATTCTCTTTATTATTATTTCAATAGCTTAAGGGGAGACAAATAGTTTTCAGTTACATGGCTGCACTGTACAGTGGCGAAGACTGGGCCTTAAGTGTGCCCATCACCCCCACTTGTGCACAGTGTACCCAATAGGTGATTTTTCAGCCCTCCACTCCTTCCCTCCCACCTCCTTCCGAGTCTCCAGTGTCCGTTACACCATACTCTCTGTCTTTGAGGATCCCTCGTTTAGTTCCCGCTTATAAGTGAGAGCATGCAGTGTTTGTTTTTCTGTTCCTGAGTTAGTTCACTTAGGAAGTTGGTCTTCAATTCCATCCAAATTTCCTCTTTTTGATGGCTGAATAGTATTCCGTAATGTATATATACCACATTTTCAATATCCACTGATCAGTTGATGGGCATTTAGGTTGATTCCACATCTTTGCTATTGTGACTTGTGCTGCAGTGAACATGCGTGTGCAGGTGTCTTTTTAATGTAACAGCCTCTGTTCCTTTAGGGACATACCTTGTAGTGGGATTCCTGGTCAAATGGTAGGTCTACTTTTAGTTCTTTGAGAAATCTCCATACCGATTTCCATAGATGTTATGCTAACTTGCACTCCCACCAACAGTGCTTAAGCGTTTCTTTTTCTCTGTATCTATGCCAGCATCTATTGCTTTTTGATTTTTGAATAATCGCCATTCTAACTGCTATAAGGTGGTATTTCATTGTGGTTTTAATTTACATTTACCTGATGAATAGTGATGTTGAGCATTTTTTCACATTTGTTGGCCATCTGTATATATTCTTTTGAGAGATGTCTGTTTCTATCATTTGCCCACTATCAATAGGGTTATTTGCTTTTTTCTTGCTGATTTATTTGAGTTCATTTCAGATTCTCGATGTTAGTCCTTTGTCAGATGCATAGCTTGCAAATATCTTTTCCCATTTTGTAGGTGGTCTGTTTGCTCTGTTGATTATCTCTTTTGCTGTGCGGAAGTTTTTTAGTTTAATTAAGCCCCACTTATTTATTTTGTTTTCATCGCATTTGGTGTTTTAGCCATAAATTGTTTGCCTAGGGTAAGAATTTTTCCTACATTTTCTTCTAGGATTTTTATGATTTCAGGTCTGACATTTAAGTCTTTGATCCATCTGTAGTTAAGTTTTGTATATGGGGAGATATAGGGATCAAATTTCATTTTTCTGCCTGCAGGTATCCAATTTTCCCTGCACCATTTGTTGAGTAGGGTGTCCTTTTCCCCACTGTATGTTTTTGTCTTTTTTGTCAAAGAGCACATGGCTCATTTCTTCTGTGCTGGGACAAGTGAGAACTTATATTATTCTAACTCAGCTGGGCCCCATGTTAACTGATCATTTTTTAAAAGGTCAAATCGTTTTTTTTCTTAAATATAGATTTGTTTTGGATTTTAAAATTGAAAAATCATGAAAGAATTCTCAAAATTATCTACATATGTTTAGCGACAGGAGTACACTAGCTCTGGGATAGACTATGTAGCCAGTTGTCTCACAGAAAGACTGGTAACCAAGAACTTTTACAGGATGTGGAGAAGCAACCTGGCAACATGTGTCACACGTTGTTCTTTCAGATGCGCTCACAGAATAATTTCAGGGAGTTGTGAGAACACAAATTTTTGATTGACATGAAGGTTAGAGGTTAAAGGTTTTTTTTTTCTTATCAACATTACTCATTCTGTCTTTAATCAAAGATAGAAGGGCTGCCCAGCAAGATAGTGAGCTACTCTACACTCTGAGGCCCACAAGTGCTTCTCTGTTGGAATGGGATTTGCACATTTACGTCCACAGTTAGACTTGGGGAACGTTGAACACTATGTTCTCAAAACCTAATAGATAATGCCCTGGGATCATTAAAATGTCATAAATATTATTGTAAAGAAAATAAGAATAAATGTGAAAAATGCTACTCTGGCAGAGCTGCCTTTTAAGAGCATTTCAGAGGTAAGCAGCCCCGCAGATTATTTGCCCTTAACCCTTCTCTTCTCGCCTCTCATGCTGCCACCCTACCCGCTGCCTTTATTTACTGTTTTTCTACAGTGGTAATGACCATGAAAGCGGAGACCGAGTCCCCAAAGAATCACGACTATCCGCAAAGGCTGGCTCTGTACATGCCTCCCCTCCTATTGCTTAATTGCTCGCTAATGGTGCGCCAAGCGACTGACCTTACATGTGGCATTCCAGTCCGTGACTAGACCCGGTGGGAGTTACAGCTTTGTGGAGTGGCAGTCTTTTCCCTCCCAGAAACAGGTTCGCCTAGAGATGTGTTAACCCCATGCAGATGGCATTCCACAAACAATATTTTGGGTATTGAGTGTGGTCGAGAAATCACATGACAAAATAAGACAGATGTAAATTCAAATCTCAGCTCTGTTATTTACTAGCTGCTTGATCTTAGGCAACTTTGTTTTCCCATTGGTCCAGGATCCTTGTAGCGTCATGCTGTGGCACACGTATTAGAGTCTGGCACATGCAGATATGTGCTGAATTTTAGCTCCCATCTTGTCCTGCTGCGATGAAGACATTATGGTTTACACTGATCATACTGAGTTTGATACAAATAAGCCCTTTCTTTAAGAACCTTATGATGCTAGCCATTCTTACAGTCTTAATGTTAAATCTGCTGTACTCCCTGGAGCTGGTGTGATCTGTGAATTGAAATACAGGTTGCTATAAACCCACCAGTCAATTGGTACCAGAGTCACTAAAAGAGACCATAAAACTCCAGGGTACCCTGGTAAAGAAAAGGAAAAAGCTAGTATGTATTGATTTAAGTGGTCTAGTTATTTTTGTGAAATTTGAGTGTCCTCTTTTCACTTGACCATGGGGACGGCACATGCAGTGAAATATGTGAGAGGCAAATTTAGCACAAATGAGAGTATAGATGGCTGTACGCAGTGTGTGTTGTCCGGCCGCAGGGGTTGCTTTAGACGGCCACTGAGTCAAGTACTGTGCCTGCCTTTAATAGAGCTGTGCAGTTTTATGAGCATTGATGGTGTTCATTGCTTCAGACCTCAGGAGGCCATTGGGGAATGAACCCCTAAGCAATGGAAATGAGGCTTCGGGATCAGCATTACCTTTTGTGTGTTCTTGCCCATTTTGTTTCAGCATATAGGTCCCTCAACCCATACACTTCCAATTGTAAACAAAATATTTATTGAACTGGGAAAAGAACTGGAACTCCCTCATCTTCACTTCTGCAAATATGAACCTGCTCAAAGTGTGAGCTGTCTCTGTGGAGCGTCTGACTCATTTTACACACAGAAATCAAATGCCTCTTTTTTCCCCCTCAATTTCTTGAGCAATTATATAGTAGCTTGAAACTTACCCAGCACTATCAACTGTCCAGGACTAAGATATAAATAAAAGTAAATAAACATTACTGAATTTATTTCAGGTCAGTTCTTTGATTCTCCCTCACAGCATATTAATTCAAAGTTTTCACAAATAATACGTCTGGTTTCCCACTTGAAATCAGATTCAAATGCCAAACAAATCAGAGCTGGCAACAGTATCCAATTCTATCCAACACCTCATCTTATGCAGAACATTCTGTTCTTGGTGGTGCTGGATATGTGATGTGACAGTATGTTCTGCATCTTCACACACTCCCAGGTTTGCATTTTTAGAGTTCTTTCTGAGAACGGCTTTTGAAGTAAGTGAACCTGGTTTCAAATCCTAGCTTTACAGTTTCTGACCTGACATAATCCTCCTCACCTATAAACTCAAATTTTTAATATCCACCTTATAAGACTTCTGCATGTTTACATTATACACTATACTACATCAAGTTGAATACTTCTTATCAGAAATGCTTGGGACTAGGAGTGTTTCGAATTTCAGATTTTTTTGGATTTGAGAATATTTGTATATATATGATAAGATATTTTGGGGATGAGACCCAAGTCTAAACACAAAATTCATTTATGTTTCACATATGCCTTATTCGCATAGCATGAAGATAATTGTATACAATATTGTACAATATTTTAAATAATTTTGTGCATGAACCAGTTTTGACTGTGACCTGTTGCTTGAGGTCAGATGTGTGATTGTCCACTTGTGGCATCATGTAGGCACTCAAACTCTTGGCTTTTGAAGCATTTCAGATTTTGGATTTGCAGGTTAGGAAAGCTCAACCTTACAGCCTAGAACGTAGCTGGTGATCAATAGACATAAACTCTCCTGCCTTTTTACCCTAATTTACATGACTAGTCTTTCTAATTAGAGTGTGCACCACACACGAAGACACTTGGGAAATCTTGTCTTTTTGATCACTGAGGATTGTAGTTAAGGTGTAACTCTACTCATATTCTAAGTTGCTTTCATGTGGAATGTTTTTTGAAATTTTATTTCTTAACCATTGTCATCAGATCACAAGGAAGTGCTTTCAAGTTAGGAAATGTACTATGTTCACAGGAACTACTACACATTCTCACACTTTCTAAGAATCAGGTTGAAGATCTTGTGAGGGATTGAGGGTCACTTCAGTAAAGCAGAGGCCGTAATTGGCTCACAGGGTGCACTTATCAGTACACACCAGCAAATGTGCAGAGTAATCAAGTGCCCAGACTCTAAAATACACAAAGGACAGATAATCTTGTAAACCCTCCTGTTTCTACACTGGTTTGAATAACCTCTTGATCCACTGAACAGACTGCAGGTTGATGGTCAATGTTAGACTGACCTCAAATACATTAGTATAAAATACTATTTAGCTAAAATGTATATTTTTAAGGTAGGATTTTTTTCTTATATTTGAGGTAAGATTACATTCAAAGAGAAATACTTTAGATTCTTATCTTAAAAACCTACTTTTTGGCAATGTATGAATTCCAGCTAAATTTTAATTATAAATGAAAGCTATTCAAAAGAATTCATAAAGAATTTAATCACGGGGCACAGTATATTGGATAGTGTATGATTCCCAGGTCATGTGCTGGAAGATGCATGACTCTGAAAGCATAGCTAACCCCGCTTCCTCCTAGAGCCTAAGGGCCAGGTTGCATCCAGTGCAGAGTCCCAGTTTCTAGGACTTTGGGGAAGTCACCAAGGCAGAGTAAGTGCTCTCTGGCCTCCTTGTCTAAGCTCCACCTTCTCCCTCGGTCTGCAGGAGCAGGGAGGGCTCACACAACTGTCCTTTCCCCAGGAGGGGGTCCCTTTCTGAGCAGAGAAGTGCGAGCACCTTCCCCACCCTGGACTGCTCCTTTCTGATGTCCTGGTGCTTGCAGGCCCCTGAAGTTTACTCACTTAGCTCTGGATCTGCACCGGGAGGTGTCACAATGTGCATGTGTCACAAATGCAGCTGACAGCTGTCCTCCTGCTGAAATGGGGATATCACTCTTCAAACTCCTGGGAAACACTTTCAAAAAACGTACTTACAGTTGCCCTGTTAGAGAAATGAAAACAAATAAGGAAGCTCAAACGTATTCCATTCTCACAGCCTTACAGATGATGTGCTGTTTACTACTGTGAACACATTTGCATTTGATTCTCAAAACAACTCAGTGAAGTATTTTATCCATTTTTTAGACGAAGACTCAGAAAACTTAAGTAGCTTGTTGAAGTCAAATGCTTCAAATGCAGATTTTTTTCTCTTCTTGAAATCCATACACCTTTCAATCAAATATACTGCTTGCACAGAACAGACACTAGCCTATTGCTTTTTTCTCTCAGGTCCCATGGTACTGGCACACACTAAGGGAGTCCACTGAGAGTGTTTAAGTGTGGACTCAACCGCCTCTCCTGAACCATCTCTCAGTGTAGAAACTTCAGGTAAAGCCCCCCAGCCCTCCCAGAGCACAGGCCACATGTCATGCATGTAAATGAGTCACAGCCCTGAATGCTCACCCTCTGATGACAACCCAGGTTTCACTTATTTTCAGAGGAAGAATTCTCCTTGCCTCCAGTAATATTCTTTATTCCATGAACTGTTAAATTACACATTAAAGCTTCTCTGAAATGCTTTCTAACAGGCATATTTTATTTTTGATTTTTATTTCTTTTTACAGTACTATTTTTAATAGAGTCGACTGGGGAAGATGGGTAGTAGAGTAGGTTAGCAACAAGGATTCTTGTTGCATCTAATCAAGAGAGGATTTATTTTTATTGTTATTTTATATAACACTTCACTGAGTGAACTTTTTTCAGATAGTTTAAATCTAAGGAATCTCTTAATAATAAAATATCCACGTAAAAAGCAAAAATTTCAGTAATTGTTAGACTAGTATGAGTTCACTAATCTTTATCAAGAGATCTTGTTTAATCAGCTGAACAATTGTATTCTTAGCACAGTAGACACTGAAAGTTATTTAGCACCATACATTCCAAATAGTGTTTAAAACTAGTACAATATAAATTTTTATCATTCAAATATGACTGAGTTCTCTAGTTTTGAAATGAGAGATAGTGTTCATATGTGAAATTCAGTTTTCCTTAAGTGTAAAATAGTTGAGCATTTTTCTGTGATCTAATATTTACTTATGATGTATCGATAGTTTAAAAATGGTACATTGTTTTTAGGTCAACAAAATATATAAGGGACTAGTGAAAGGTGCAAGTGCAGTCATCTGTTAGTCCTGGAATATTTTTCATAACATCTCGATATATGATCAGCCAATATCAACTAACATCTGATAACATACTTCCCAAGAAGTATGTTAAGCTCAAGACTTCCAGAGACAATATGTTCTATCACTAGGATGCTCAAGTTGTTGAAAACTTATTTTGTTGAATCCAAAATATGTAACCTGCGTTTGAATTCTCACTCTAACAATTATTAACAGTGTCACTTTGAGCAAACCATTTCTTCAGTCTTCTTCAAGTGGAAAACAGCTACAATAAGTAATATCTACTTTCTTCAATATTATTGGGAAATGTTAATGAGAAATTAGGTAACTACATTCTTAATGCATAGTAGACCTTAAGAGATGACATCTCTCTTCCTGGGTTTCTCTTTTTCCTTCCATCCATTATTCTCTTAAAAGAAAACTTTTCCAAAGAACGAATAATGATCCATTATTTCTAATATAAATAAGTGTCCTGAGGAGAGGAATTTATTTGATAGAATACACCTCTTGCACATCACAATAAAAAAGGAAAACAGTTGCAAAAAACCTTATCTTAGACACTTAAGAAATACCATATAGATGTCAGTGCATTTTACAAAATTCACTGTTAATGACCTCATACTGGCAAGAGAGGAAGAGGTAAAAATAATAGGAGGTAATATGAAAGATAGTAGACTTTGAAAGTCTACTATCTATTTTAGATAGTCTATTTTAGATCCAAATTTGTTTCCTAAAATATAATGAAGAATGAAGTGATAAATGTAAGTCATTGACTCATGAGAAAAACTTTATATCTTATACTGGTTGATGCTATGATATTCTGTCCTGATAGCAAAGGAATTTTCATCTGCTGGTATTTTTGATACTCAAGTATAAACTTCCAGGGAGCTAGGAAATTAAATATTTTATAATTGAATAGCACTTTTAGGAAAATATCTTACAGAAGCAACTGGACAAGAGTAAAAAATACATATATGAAGATGTTGACCATTAATAGAAAATATGTAAAATAAACTACAGTAATTCCTGATGATAAAATGTTAAACATCTAATAAATAAAAAGTGACATTGTGGACAGGCTCGGTAGGTCAGCCTGTTAATCCCAGCACTTTGGGAGGCCGAGGTGAGTGAATTGCTTGAGCCCACGGGTTCGAGACCCACCCGGTGAGACCTCGTCTCTACAATAAAATAAAAAATTAGCCAGGCGTGGTAGCGCACACCTGTAGTACCGGCTACTTGGAAGGCTGAGGCAAAAGGATCATCGGAATCCAGCAGGTCGATGCTGGGGTGGCTGTGAGTGTGCTACTGCACTCCAGCCAGGGCAACAGAGAAAGACTTCGACTCCAAAATAATGATAATAATAATAATAATAAGTGACATTGTATCTATATTTACCATAGGAATAGAGCCATAATATGTTACTAATTGAAAAAAATGAGATAATTAAGCAAAATATTATCCCATTTTTGAATATACATACATGCAAAAATATCTGGAAGGACGTATGCAAAATGGTTAACAATGAATATCTCTGGGTAAGATTATCAGTGATTTTTCACTTTCTGCTGCTCTCTTCTAAATTTTCTGAACTTTTAAAAGTGGGTATATATTGCTCTTATTTTCATTGTCTAGAGCATTTCATAAAAAAGACTATCCCAATTTAGTAAGCAAATGTAATGGTTAGTAAATGAGATCTTTATATGAAGACATAAATGCACACATATAGAAACATTTATATGTAAAACATGAAATCCTTAGGTATCAATGCTGATAACCAGATGATTTTTTTAGTGAATCCTGTTTATAAATACATGATTAAGTCTCTTTATCAGTTTTGAGTCAAAACAGGTATATTTCACTGTTTTAAGAAAAAGGGATCTGTTTGACTAGTTTTCATTTTTTTATGTTACTTCAGAAACTTTTAAGATTCACGACTTAAAATATCCATAATCCAACCTGTGATCAACATGACATCATCTTTTGTTCACGCCCTTGTTGTGTGTCTGTTCTAGTGACCTTCTAGCCCTTGTCTATGTGCACATTCAATTTTTATGTATTAATGTTTTCAGAAGTCACATGTTATCATTTTTTTATTTATATGTTTATTTATTTACTTATTTATTTAAAGATATGCGGTACAATACAAATGTTCATAATGCAGGTACCCTTGTTGATAAGGTGTGCCCCTCCCTCCCCTAGAAGTTTCATTCAACTGCCAATCTCACCCTCCCCCTGGCAGTTTCCCACTACTGCCAATCCCTTTCTTATAGTATTATGATAATTGTTCAAGGCCTGCTTATGAGTGAGAACATATGGTACTCTGTTCTTTGTTTCTGTGATAGATCACTGAGTTTGAGCGACTCTAAATCATTCCAAGTTGCTGTGAAGTCCATATGTTGGTCCTTCTTTATGACTGCATAATATTCCATTGTGTATACATACCACATTTTTTAATCCAGTCCAGCTTTGATGGGCAACATGATTGTTTCCATGTTTTTGCTATTGTGAAAAGAGCTGCAACAGACATGCATGTACAGGTATCTTTTTTGTAGAATCATTTGAGTTCCTCTGGGTATATTCCCAATAGGGGGATTGCTTGGTCGCATTGAAGGTCAATTTCTAGTTCTTTCAGAAATCGCCACACTGTCTTCCATAGAGGTTGCACTAGTTTGCATTCCCACCAGCAGTGTAGAAGTGTTCCTATTTCTCTGCATCCTTGCCAGCATCTATTGTTTTTTGTTTTATTAATAATGGCCATTCTTACTGGGGTTAGGTGGTATCTCAATGTGGTTTTGATTTGCATTTCTCTGATGATGAGTGGGGTTGAGCACTTTTTCATGTGTGTGTTGGCTGCCCAAATATCTTCTTTTGAGAAGTGTCTATTCACGTCTTTTGCCCATTTTTTAATGGGGTTGTTAGTTTTTTTCCTTTTGGTGCAGTTGAGTTCCTTGTTGATCCTAGATGTTAGGCCTCTGTCAGATACACAGTTTGCAAATATTTTTTTCCCATTCTCTGAGCTGTCTCCCTGCTCTCTTACTAGTTTCTTTTGTTTTGCAGAAGCTCATCAAATTGTTGAGGTCCCACTTATCTATCTTATTTCTTATGGTATGGGCACTTAGGATTTTGATCAGGAATTGGTTGCCAGTTCCAATTTTCATAAGGGTGTCTCCTGCGTTTTCTAAGATTCTTATAGTTTGAGGTTTTGCATTTAGGTCTTTGATCCATTTAGAGTTAATTTTTCTGTATGTGATAGGTAGGAGTCCTGTTTCAATCTTCTGCATGCAATCAGCCAGTTTTCCCAGCACCATTTACTAAATAGGTTCTCTTCTCCCCAGTGGTTGTTGTTGGAGGTTTTGTCAAAGATGAGTTGGTTGAGATATTGAGGCTTTGTTTCCAGAATCTCTATCCTGTTCCATTGGTCTGTATGCCTGTTCTTGTACCAATACCAGGCTGTTTTGATTATTGTAGCTTTGTAGTAAAGTTTGAAGTCTGGAAGTGTGATACTTCCTGCTTTGTTTCTTTTGCTAAGGATTGTTTTAGCTATTCGTGGTCGTTTATGTTTCTATATGAATTTCTTTTTTTTTCTTT
The DNA here is from genome assembly GCA_027257055.1 of Cephalopachus bancanus. Taxonomy (NCBI): domain Eukaryota; kingdom Metazoa; phylum Chordata; class Mammalia; order Primates; family Tarsiidae; genus Cephalopachus; species Cephalopachus bancanus. Next base: position 2,838,712 of record JAPVLO010000090.1, read on the forward strand.
TTGAGTTAGAGCCGCACTCCATCGCCCAGACTGGAGTACACTGGCATGCTCATGGCCACCCCAGCATCGACCTGCTGGGCTCCAGCAATCCTTCCATCTCAGCCTTCCAAGTAGCCAGAACCACAGGTGTGCACTACCACACTCGGCTAATGTTTTACTTATTGTAGAGAGGAGGTCTCACTAAGTTGCTCTTGACTGGTCTTGAACCCGCAGGCTCAGGCAATCCACTCACCTTGACTCCCAAAGTGCTAGGATTACAGGCTGAGCCACCAAGCTTGGCCCCATATGAATTTCTGTATTGTCATTTCCAGGTCTAAGTAGTTCTCATTGTAAACGTCTTTCACGTCTCTGGTTAGGAAGATGCCAAGGTATTTCTTTGTGTGTGTGTGTGTGTGTGTGTGTGTGTGTGTGTGTGTGTGTGTGTGTGTGTGTGTGGCTATTGTGAATGGGATAGTGCTTTTTATTTGGTTCTCTGCCTGCTTGTTGTTGGTGTATAAGAATGCAGCTGTCTTTTGCCCATTTATTTTGTACCCCAACACTTTGCCCAAATTCTTTATCAGTACAAGCAGGTTTTTGACAGATTTGATTGGATTTTCGGGGTATAAGATCATATTGTCAGCAAAGAGGGATAATTTGTATTCCTCTTTTTCTATTTGGATACCCCTGACTTCCTTCTCTTGTCTAATTGCCCTAACTAGGGCTTCCAACACAATGTTGAACAAGAGGGGTGAGAGTGGGCAGCCATGTCTTGTTCCAGTTTTCAGGGGAAATGTTTTTGGTTTCTGTCCGTTTAGCACTATGTTAGCTGTGGTTTTATTGTAGATAGCACTTACGATTTAGAGGTATGTTCCTTCCATACCTATGTGTTTGAGGTTTTCTATCAAGAAGGGATACTGGATTTTTAAAAGGCTTTTTCTGTATCTAATGATATAATCATGTAGTTCTTGTTTTTATGTCTGTTGATGTATTTAATTGCATTTATGGTCTTGCAGGTGGTGAAACAGCCCTGTATCCTGGGGATGAAGCCTACTTGTCATAGTGGATGATTTTTGAGATATGTTTTTGGATCCGATTTGCTAGAATATTGTTGAGGATTTTTGCATCTACATTATTTAAAGATATTGGCCTACAGTTTACTTTTTTTGTTGGATCTTTACCCGGTTTGGGTATCGGTGTGTTGTTAGCTTCATAAAATGTTTTGGGAAGAATTCCATCTTTCTCAATTACCTGGGATACTTTCAGTAGGATTGGTATCAGCTCCTCCTTGTGCGTTTTGTAGAATTCTGCTGGAAAGCCATCCAGTCCAGGGCTTTTTTTTTTTTTTTTTTTTTTTTTTTTGGTAGGTAGTTTTATTTTGACAGGGTCAATTTACTGGGTTGTTATTGGTCTATTTAGTGTCTCACTGCCCTCTTGTTGTGTGATGTCAGAAAGTCCTCCATTTCATTTAGGTTATCAAGTGTATTTCCATATAAATATACGTAGTAATCTCTGCTATCTTTTGTATTTCTTCTGGGTCAGTTGTTATTTGATCTTTTGTATTTCTGATTGTGTTTATTTTGGCTTTTTCTCTCTTTTTCTTGGTCATTGGCTAGGGGTCAATCAATCTTACTAATTCTTTCAAAGAACCAGCTTTTTGTTTTGTTGATGCTTTCTATGTTATTTTTGTCTTCTATGTCCCATATTTGGGCTCTTATTTTGGTGATTTGGATTCTTCTGCTAACGTTAGGGGTTTGATGGTCTTCTTTTTCTAACTCCCTTAGGTGATTTGTTAGGCTCTCAATTTATGATCTTTTCCTTTTTCTTGATGTGTATGCTCATAGAGATATAAATTCCTCTCTTAGAACTGCATGAATTCATTTGGTAAGATGTTTCTGTTTCCAGGAATCTTTTAGTTTCTGCTTTGACTTCAGTGTTGACCCAGTAGTTGTTCAGCATCATGAGGTTTAGTGTCCATGTCTTTGGGAGCTTTGGGGAAATGTTGTTGGTGTTGATATTTATTTTTATTCCACTGTGATATGAGAATATGCATGGCAAGATTTCAACCTTATGGAATTTGTTTGTGCTTGATTTATAGCCAAGAATGTGATCAGTCTTGGAGTATGTTCCATGTGGTGATGAGTAGAATGTATATACTGTGGTTGTTGGGTGAAATAATCTGTAGGTATCTACTAAATCCATCTGATCAAGTGTCAAATTCTGGATCTCCTTGTTGATTTTTTTGCCTCAGTGATCTATCTAGGGTTGTTAGTGAGGTATTGAAGTCCCCTGCTATAATAGTGTTAGAGACAATATCTTTTTTTTAGTTTACTTAGTAGTTGTTTTATAAATGTTGGTGCTCCTGTGTTGGGTGCATATATGTTTCAGATCAATATTTCCTATTGATGGATTGAATCTTTTATTATTATGTACTATCCTTTTGTATCTCTTTAAATTTTTGATAGCTTAAAGGTTATTTTGTCTGATATTGAGATTGTGACTCCTGCCTTCTTTTGTGATCCATTTGCCTGGAAACTCATTTTCAATCCTTTAACTTTAAGTCTATGCGCATCCCCTGTGGTGAGATTAGTTTCCTGGATGCAGCAAATGCAGCCCATGGTTTCATATCCAGTTTGCTTTTCTCTTTCTTTTCAGTGGTACACTTAGTCCATTCACATTCAGACTGATTATTGAAATGTGATTGTTTATCCCTATCATGAGGTTCTTATAAAGTTTTTTCTTTGTTTGCGTGTTTTCTTTTGGCTTTGGGGCTGAAGAATGTATGTGTTTTCAAGATTGTTGTTGCGACGTATTCTCTGTTGATTCTGTGCTCTGCTGTTTTCTCGGGCAGTGTGTGGTCATTCTTTTTTTTCTTTCTTCTGTGCTTAATACCTCTAAGTGTCTTCTGTAGAGCTTTTCTGGAAACTGTATAATCTCTTAGGGATTGGATGTCTGGGAAAGATTTTAATTCTCCATTACTGATGAAGCTGAGCTTGGTTGGGTAGGGAATTCTTGGTTGAAATTGTTTATCTTTGAGGACTTGGAATATTGGACTCCAGTCCCTTCTTGTTTGCAGTGTTTCTGCCAATAGATCTGCTGCTATTCTGATCGGGTTTCCCTGGTAGATAGTCTTACCTTTCTCTTCTGGTGCCTTTAGAATTTTTTCTTTTGTGCCTACTTTGTGTAGGTGAATTATTATATGTCTATGGATTGGTCTTTCCATTTAATGTCTTCTGGGGGTTCTCTGTATCTCTTGTGTTTGGCTGGTCACATCTCTGGTGAGATGGGGAAAGTTTTCTTGTATTACCTCCTAGAATACTTGCTCTAAGGTGTTCTCCATTTCCCTTTCTTCTTCTGGGATACCAATCATGCATAGGTTCCCTTATAGGTTTTGTTCTTTCTTTCTGAGTTTCCTTTCTATGTTTTTTTACAGATTGGGTTAATTCCATGTTTTGGTCTTCAGGTTCTGAGATTCTTTCTTCTGCTAGATTAATTCTGCTTTCCATGCTTGTCATCTTGTTATTTATTTCCCGGAGGAAATTTTTTATTGCCAAAATCTCTGTTACAAGTTCTTTCATGTTGCCTCTTGTCTTTCTTGAGTCTTATTCACTCTTTCCATTCATTCCCTAATCCCGGTCATATTCTGGGGTCAATCTTGGTGACTTCCATTGTCTGGACTCTGAGTTCTGATTTTTTTAGGAGTTTTCTCTTTGTTACACTTGAAATTATCTGTGGTCTTCATTGGTTTTTCCTCATTTGTGACAGATCTCTTGCTTTTCTCTTTAGTTCCATTATTCAGTGTCAGTGAGAGAAGCTTTCACTTCTTATGTTGGCGCAGCCCTTTCTTCTTTTCTGATTCTGACTCTGGATTTGTTCTATTTTGAAACAGAACACTGATTTCTTTGGAGGTCTTCCTCATCTTTTTCTGGCCACACCCTTTGTCTCACAGCTGAATCTGGGTAGGGTATGGGGCACCTGAGAATCAGCACTCATCAGGTCTCTCTGAAGTTTGTGCTTTCAGGATAATCCCTGTGTCATGATCAATCCCTGAGTAGTTGATCAGGGCTGTTGCTCTGTTGAACAGAGATCAGGTCTGTTGCTCTGTAGTGAGCAACTCAGAGCACTTTCCTGCCCCGTTTCGTGCCTCTTTCGTCTTCTCCGGTGAGACTCTGCCTCAGGGCTCCCTCCACAACTCTTGCTGCCAGTGTCTGTCCAGGCACTGCCGTGGTGAGGCAAAGCCTGGAGCCGGCAATCTCGCCTGCTGCAGTGATGAGGCATAGATTGGAGCCGGTAGTCTCTCCTCGCCACTTCTCTGCAGGAAACTTTTGTCCATTTTTTTTTAATGGTGCTTGGCTTCTGTGACCTGGGAAGGACTAGAAACCAAGAAGAAAAAGCAGCTGTAGCACCAGCTGCTTCACTGGGAGAGTGCTAGCCATTTGCTCATGAGCCCCCACTTAGTCAGTCTCTCCCAGCATTTTCTTCCCAGGAAGGGTTTTGTTGATTTTTTTAAAAATGGTGCTCGGATTCTGCATCTCAGGAATTATTAGGGTCCAACCCAAGCAGCTATGGCACCAGCTGCTGCACCAGGGAGGCCTGGCCACTAACTCCCTAGCCTTCACTCATTTAGCCATTCACATGCCCACTCACTCACCAGCATGTACCCCAAATTTTCCATACACTCGTTAACACCAGGACTTGCATAGTCAGACTGGCCTGGCCACCATCTTCCCAACCCCTACATCGTATTAATGCTTGTATGAATAAAATTTGCAATCTTTGTTTTCACATACCACTTCACCAAATTCTATTTTCTTCATTTATTCTTATTCCTTCATTGTATCCTTCTTGTGAGTGTCCTGTGTTAGTCTGGTGTGTTTGCTTCTCTCTTTTCTCCAGTTTCATACAATCACATATGAATAAAAGAAAGGGGTGTGTGTGTGTGTGTGTGTGTGTGAGAGAGAGAGAGAGAGAGAGAGAGAGAGAGTTGACAGATAGATGATACAGATAGTTGTTCTTTGTATTTTAAGAACATGAAATCATGCCGTATACATGTTTCTGCAACTTGTTCTTCTCATTTAACAATAAATCATAGCTTTTGCCTTATTTTTATAATTTGTAAAGTAAAAAGCCTATGGAACAATTAGTGTTTATAAAGTTTACCCTCAAAGAGACAATGAGTTTTGAGATCTGACTGCCACTACTCCCACCTCTGCACCAACTTGTTGTATGACATAAGAAACACCTTACTATGATCCTTAGTTTCCTCAGTGAAAGTAAAAGGGTGGAAGACATGGAGCAGTGCTATGGAGGCTATGGGACATGTAGCACTGGACCTGCCAACACCCAGGGTACATATGGAACTGGCATGGCCAGCTGGCAGGATTATGAAAACTACAATTGTTATGGCACCCAGAACAACAGTGTCACCACAGGAGCCACCCACAGCTATAGCCCAACCTCACGGGAGGTCACCAAAGTCAACGATGGCAGCCTGGCAACTGGAGACCCTGCCATGCACATGGTCCCTTATGGCCCAGAGCCCTGTACTGACAATTCTCACTCCCTCGTTGCCAAGATGAACCAGCATTTGCACATGATGTCCAAGGAAGGAGGTAGGGTGGGAGCAGAGGCAGTGGGGAGGGCATGCAGGACCAGGAGAGCTCCTTCCACTTCCAGCCATCCAGGTCTTATGATTCCAAACCTTACCTGCTTGAGCCCAACCCCTACCACCCCAGCTACAGCTGCAACTGTGACTCTGACCTGGGGTCCAACTGCAGTGGCAGCTTTGGTGGGCAGTACAGTGACTGCTGGGACCCCATCTGTGAGCAAAGCTCCCTCAATGGTTTCATGTGGGGACAGGGCCAGGGCCACTTCCAGGACTGCAGCAACTCCAGCACCTTCATGCGCAGCGACCCCTTCATGCCACCTTCAGCTCCTTCCGAGCCCCTTTCTGCTCCCTGGAATGAGCTGAATTATGTGGGTGGATGAGACCTGGGAGACCCCTCCCCCAGCAGGCTACCTCCATCCCTCTTCTCCCCGTCCATGGCTCCTGACCGCAGTGTGATGGGCATACAGGAGGCAGGCGGTTATGACAACGCTATGCCTTTTGTATGTGGCCGATCACAGACCCGGATGCAGGATCGGTATTGGGACCGGCCCAGGAGGAGAGAGTTTGGCCACTTTGGACCAGATGGCATGAGCAGGAAATGGAAGCCATTCCAGATGTATGAGGAGCCAGATGCCAAGATGGCCCATGCTGACAGTGAAGGAGGCTATTCTGAACACGGTGATGTAGCTGGTAACTTCTGGAGATGAAGAATTCAAGGGTGAGGAGGAATTTGGTGACTCGGGGAGGCAGAGAGAAGAGAAGGAGATGAGAATGAGGAAGTGAAGAAGAGAAGGGAAAAGCAAAAGAGGAGAGACAAGATGCAGGACAGAGCAACCTGCAGGATTCAGTTTGCCTGTTCTGTGTGTAAGCTCCCTGACTTTGAAGACGAAGAAATTCAGAAGCATCTGCAAAGTAAATTTCACAAAGAGATGCTGCGGTTCATAAGTACCAAGCTACCTGACAGACAGTGGAATTCCTTCAGGAATGCATTGTAAGCAGGAATGAGAAAATTGAGAAGTGGCATCAGGGATTGGTGGAGAAGAAAAGCACAAAACCAAAACCTGATTCTTTCAAAAGAATTGGCCAGGAATGCTTCTTCAAGAAGACTGAGGTGGCCCAATACCTGGCCTGTGACATGCTGATCCCTGCACAGCACTAGCTCCCCTAGAGGCCCCTGCACTCTGTTGACCACCATTTCAACCACCAGTTGGCTGCTGAACAGTTCAAGAAAGCAAGTCCCCATGTGGCTTAGAGTGTTCTGAACAGCACACATATAATAAAGATGCTGGGAAAATACCTCAAGGGTGAGGACCCTTTCACCAATGAATCTGGTCATCCAGAAATGGAAGGAGATGACGATGTCGGAGGTGAGGATAAGGAAGAGACACCTGAGGAGGCGGCTGCAGAAGTCTTCGCCAGTGTGATCAGGCTACAGTGAGGCATGTGGATGGGGAAGGAGTACCAGCTGCAGAGAAGGGCGAGGTGCCCACCAGAGAGGATGGCCCCATGGACACGGCAGAGGCCAGCAGTGACCTGCAGGCTGAACAGCCGCTGGAAGACAAGATGCCCTGTGGAACAGCATCTGAGAAGGGGGACGCAGAGACTGGAAGTGAGGTGGAGACACTGGCAGCAGAGGTGGAAGTGCCAGAACAGTCACTGCTCCTGCCCCAGATGCCACGGAAGCTGAAGTAGAACAAACGGATGCAGAGTCCAAAGATATTCCCACAGAATGAGCCTCCTCTCCCTGTTTCAAGGGATGTGCTACATAACGCATGGCTCTTTCTTCTTTGGTTTGTAGGCAGTACTAGGGTGTTGCTTCTGAAATATTCTGTTAACTATTTGTGAAGAGACCCAGCCATTTTCCTTTGAACAGTGAGCCTCATAGGCTGCTCTTGGACAGTCGTGTGGCTTCCCTCCTGGGTATAAAAGTTGTACATTTCCCCAGGCGGCCGTGACATGTCTCTACACTGCAGGTGAAATAACAAAAGTTGGGTGATTAGATCTTGATGATACTTGGTAAATACAGCCACTGCCTGAGTGCCTCCTTCGAGATATTATTATTACTATTGTTTTTTGGTTGGAACAGCTCAACACTAAGAATATATCTTGCTTCATAAAAGGTTTTTTTGTTTGTTTGTTTTAAGTTTCCAGCATTGCTTTGGCTTGAATTTTTGACCTCTGTTTTTGTAGCACGCACTGGTATGTGTCCCTCACAAGATGTGCCAGCGTCTTGTTACCATGTGATGCTGGTTGTGTCACAACAGCGAACTCTGTCAAAGGTTGGCAAAGGCTGACAGATCTCTCCACTAGAATCACACCTTCTTGACCCTTATAAATGGGGAAACCGTGTAGGGCATGATTTCTCAATCTCTATCCTTGATGAATCACTTTTAGAATATTTTACCTCATTTGTGTTTCACCTCTAGATTGCGTAAGGTTTTTTCCCTTTAGATGGAGTTACTCCCATTGAAATTTATCTAAAAAGAAAACTTGCTGTCACCTCAATAGATAGAAAACCAATATAAATTGCCCTAGATAGATGCTATCTATACAAAATTAATATAAGGAAATAAACATGTTTCATTTAGATAAGTACTTTTCCTTTGGAAGTTTCTACATCTGTAAGAACGGGAGCCTAGCATGTATTAAAGGGTAGCACATGACATTTATACTTTCACAAAACAAGAGGAATTAGAAGGTCCTCCCCTTTTGAAATTCTGCTGTTTGTTTCCCTGTAATGCTTTGAACTGCAGACATCTCATATTTGGGGAAACATTGGCCAGAGGGAAACTTAAGATAAAGGCAGTAGAGCATTTGATGGGCATCTTTTGTATACTAGGTGCCAATTCATGATAAAAATTCTAAGATATGGGCACTGCCCTCAAAGAACCTTATTGGAGGTGAGAGGTGAATATGAAAAAGTCAACTAAAGATTGAAATAAACCACCTGGAGTTCGCAGGGAAAAAAGAAGAAATAAACTGTTCAATGAGGGGAAAAAAGGAAAGCAAAAGGGTAAGACTAGATCTTTTCCAACTCTGTAATTCTATGACTCATACCTTTATCTTTTGTTTTATGAGTTATGCTTTGGCAGAATGTCCTTCTCTAAAGCATTCTGCTTCTTAATTTCTTAAGGACAAATGAGCGATAAATCTCAAGGATGAGTATTTCAACAAAGTTCTTCTAAGAATGTTGCCAGATCATCATTTTACAGCTCTTTTAAATTATATTACTGTGATAAATGCATAATCCAAAGGGCACATGTCTACAAGATAGATGAGTCCTTTATGTTTATATGCAGAAGTGTCTTCCCTGGGCATCTCAGCTCTCCTGATAAACCGTGTGCTGATTAGGAGACTCACAAGACTAGTTGCAATCAGGTATGCATTGGTGATGCAAATGGAAGTGAATGCAGGATTTCTTACACTAAAGTTTTCCTGTTTCTTGACTCCACTATGATTCTTATAAGAAATTTTAAGACCAAAAAAAGAGGAGTCAGCATCTCCATAGCCTATATTTCCATGAGGTTGCAGATCCTGACCCAGTGCTCACAACTGCCCGTTTCTTGTCCATTGACAGCTTGATGGAGATTCATCAGGCCTCCCTCCTCCCACAGACTCCTGACCTTCAGCTTGCCCCAAATCTGAGCAAGTGCTAAAATGCAGAGCATCCATCCCTGCCCTCATGAACGGTTAGTTCCAAATCAGTTGATGGCAAAGAGAAGCGTTTCCTGTTACCCCATCCGTTCCTGGTGTCTGCTCTGCTGCACCCTCTCACCCTCAGTTTCTCCTCAAAGTTCCCACTAGTCCTGTTTACCCCTCCCCATGAAAGAAAAGCCTTTTTCTGTTTGATTCTGAGATGTTTGAAAGTCCTAATAAAGGAACATTCTCCCTATTATAGTAATTTTGTTTTCTGTTTGGTTTTGAGTCTTACCTTGCCTAAGACTGGATTTGTTTTTATCGACAATACTGAAGAGTTCTTAGACTTCTTTGGTTCACCTTTTAATGTCTCAACCAGACCTCTTTTCCTCTTTTAGTGTGAATCATACCTCAAAGGGCATCTCCCGGGGTTGTCTCTCGACAACTGTACTAACGGGTTTTCTCTCCTGTAGTCATCATTTAGAAAAGTGAGTATGACATTGTGCTTGAGTGTGTGACATGCGTATTACCTTCCTCCAATGATCAGAGCTGTCAGTGTGCTGTAATCATTCATCTAGGATGTATACCCTAGACAATATACAGATTAATTTTTGTATCAACTTCTGATAAAATTCTGTACCAATCAAGTACTTCCTTAGAAAATTCTACCATTATCTCTTTGGATCACAGCAAATGTGCATAATCATGAAACATAGGTGAAGTACGAGGATGCTAGGGCTTATTTTACAAAAGCATAATGCACAATACCAAATACCTATCACCTATTGTTGCTGGTACATGAAGTGGTTGTGGTAGTGATGGCAAGCCTTTATTATAAGAATAAAGGAAAGAAAACAGCACTCTATTCCCCTGTGCAATTATAACAAAACTGTCTTCTGTGTCAGCTACTCAAGAGTTTAAATAAAACATTTGCATCTGGTGTGTGATTATTATTTTTTCAAAGGGGTAAGTTCTCATGCTCCTTAGAACAAGACTGTGATGCATGCATACTGCCTATCTCTTGAAAAGGTTTGAGAAGGCTTATAAAAGATATAATTACAGTAAAATAAAAACTCATTGAAACAACAGCAAAAAGATGTGAACCAGATAGCCTAAAAGAGAAACATTAAGTAGAGAGGAAAAAAAGAAAGAAAATATTCTAGGAAACCTAAACTGAGGACCATGACTGCAACAAAGCAAACAGCTTGACTCTGAGCTTCTTGGCAGCTGAGACACAAGTGGGTTGCAGAGCTGTCCTCATGTGAGCAAGTTCCTCAAGGCAGGTAGAGAGAGATGCATTCCTAGCTTTAAACTCCAGAAAGAATTTTCCCCATGGGTCATTTTGTAAAAGTTGTCTGGCTAGATTCTGAACAATGCTTTCATTAGAATTCCAGAGAAGGGGGAGTAGCCTGTCTAGGATATATGGAGCAGCATGTACAGTGGTAGGGTATGCTTCTGTAAACACTTGCCTACTGGGACTTCTAGTTTTCTCCATGATATAACACCCATCAGCTATATAAAACATCGATGCTATGAGGAGGAGACCAAAAAAGGAATTTATTTATAAAAAAATTGTGTATTTATCCTTACATATTTAAACTTCAGTCACCTTCAAAGTACTCTTTGTTTGGCACAATAGAGCTATCAAGTTGCTTTTTCCACTGCTCAAAAACAGTTTTGAACTTGTCTATTTTGATGCCTTTAAATGCTTCTGCAGTTTTTTGTTTCCCTCTTCCACACTGGCAAAATGTTTTTCTTTGAGGACTTTTTCCATTTGGGGAAACAAGCAAAAAATTTTGCTCAGGGCAAGATCAGGTGAATAGGGAGGATGGGGCACACAGCTCACACTGATTTTGGTCAAAAACCTACGAGCACTCAGCATGGTGTGCACAGGCGTGCTTGTAAATCACCCATCATGAAATGGGCAAATGCATTGAAAGAGCCTCCAAAAAAAAAAAAAAAATCACTGAAGCTGAGCAAAGCCTCTCACAACAATGCTAGCTGGAATACTGACGCCGATGGGTTCTTAGAACACTTACCTAGAGGGGGAAGCCTGTACTAAGAGGGACCAGCCCTCCAAAAGATAATTTTAGGTTGTTTTAGGCCCCCTTTGTATTTTGCCATGTACTTTCAGAAAAGGTCCTCTTTTTTTTTTTTTTTTTTGAGTTGGAGTCTCACTCAGTCACCCAGACTGGCGTGCAGTGGCTACCCAGCCACTGCAGCCTTGACCTGCTGGGCTCCAGCAATCCTTCCACCTCAGCCTTCCAAGTAGCTGGAACTACAGACGTGCGCTACCACGCCCAGCTAATTTTTTTTATTTATTGTAGAAATGAGGTCTCGCCAAGTTACCCAGGCGGGTCTCAAACTCGTAGGCTCAGGTAATTCACTCACCTCGGCCTCCCAAAGCGCGGGATTACAGGCTGAGCCACCTATCCTGGCCAGAAAAGATCCTCTTATTTAAACTGTTTTGTGTACCATTTTCTTTAGTACCAGGATTTGAGAGATGCTTAATGAAATTGCATGCACTATTTAAAATTTCATGTAACCGTGAGGTTGACAAGTCACTCACCAAATGTGAAAGAGTTTGAAATACAGTATTAGAAAGGGTCAGAGTCCCTGTCCCATCTCTTACTTGTTGTGTGACCTGGGTTGGTCTTCACTTCATCATCTGAGCCTTCATTTCCTTAATTTTTTAAATTGGAGTAATGATGCATTTCTTACTTTTTATACTTTAGCAAGATCATTTATATGAAAGCATTTGTAAACTGTGCAAATTTGTCATTATTCTTATGTTACCTCTCCAGAAAGCTCATTATTTTTAAATTAGAGGTCACTGTATTCATTTTTTTCCTCCAGGAAACCGAATGCAGTTTATACACATGCAATAAAATAGTTGCTTTATATCTTGAACCATTCACTCTATGGCAGGTTTCCTAAAAAAAAAACCACAAAAACAATTAGACTTTTCTTCCTGAAAAAGTGACCCGTAAGATGTATTTTCTTGTTTACTTTTATATATTAAAGAAAAATTTGGTGACTATGAACAAAATAAATAAGGCAGTTTTTCCCACTAATAAAAACAGGAACAGGGCAATGGAGTAAGACGTCAAAGGGCTCACACTCAAGCGCACACGTATAGCATAACTGTCTGACACAGTAGGCAGGAAGATATTTTAAACATGAGTATGCTGACAACTGGCTGACTGGGAATATGTCATGGAGGGTGGACAGCCTAAAGGCAGACTGGCCAGCCATGCTGCTGTCACGCTCATCTAGACCCAAGGGAAGTGGACAACCTAGATTTATATGCTAGCTGTGGGAAAAGGGAGAGGACCTTCCTAGCAGAGGTCATGTTCATTACTCAGTGATATTTAACCCTATCTAGGTCACCAACTGCTTTGAGTTTCTGACAGAAGTTGTAAGTCTTCTTCCAGGAAAATGCAAATATGCTTAAAAAAAATTTCTTTTCAACCCCACCTTCATTTATGTGTGTATATGTATGTGTGTACAGATGTGTTTGGACATACCTGTATCCTTTTTGAAGGAGGCAAGAAGCTAGTAAGCAAAGAAAATGGTAGCATTTATGAAGAATTATCCATTTTAAAAAGACCTTTCCTAACTCTTGACCATATCCTAGACTGGGATTTCTAGAGTTAAAAGTTTTATACCCCCTATTAGTACTAATGGTGTCACCAAAGTACATCAGAAGAAAATATAGCATGTCTGTTCCAACTGGGATTATCTGAGCATGAGATCAACAATGGTGCACATCTTAAATAAACATCAGCCATATTCTAGATGTGGAAAATTATTAAACTGAGCATTTCAAATTATGAGATGTCAAATAGGAGTGTTAGTATGCTTAGGCTTGGGATAGCTAATACAGATTTAGGATATATTTTTATCCATTCATGTATTATTCCTGAATCCAGTGGAGTTTTGAGTGTATCTTATGGCAGTACAGTGATACCCAAGGCACAGCAAGGTACATGCGAGGCACACCCAAATCCCTGTGTGCTGACAGTGGTTTTTATAAACCTGTGTGAACTTGAATCCTGAATGTCTTCACTGGTTACATGTCTTTTCAACTTTAATATTTCAGATTAAAGAAAACTAAAAATATGTATTGCTTTTGACTTGAACATTTTTAATGCTGAAAAATTTTATCCATACATATTTTATTTTTAATAGATAATATATTTGATCCATGATTCACAAATAAGAAAGTTTATGGCATGTTCAGTGAAGAAAATCCTCCTACAATACCTGTTACCTCAGATTTGTATTTCTCCTCCCACTAGGTAACCATATAATGTCAGGGGATATTTAACCAAGATATAGAAAATAGGAAAATATATTATTTCCCCTTTTTCTCTCTCCTTTTTAGGCTATTCAACAAATAGTAACATGTATGCTGTTCTTCATTTTTTTACCCATTAATTTAAATTAATGAAAATCTTCCCATAATAGAGCATAAAGCACTTTCCAGTATTTATCTGTATGGATGTACCACAATTTATTTAACGCATCTCCCTATTAATAGCAATGATTCCTAAAATGCTATGACAAACAATGCTACAATGAATAGCCTTGTTACACTTCACAGATGCAGGCATGTATCTAATGGATACATTTTCTAAAGTTAGATTGTGGGTTCAGGGCCCATTTGCATTTGTCCTTTTCATAAGTGTTGTCCAGTCTCCCTCCTGACAGGTTAGAAGATGATTTATACATCACAGCAATGTATGGAGAAGTTTACATCCTGACCAGTAAAGCCCATCTTCAAACTTTTGGACCTTCACTTTTTTTTTTTTTTAGAGATGGGGTCTTGCTGTGTTGCTCAGACTAGTTTTGAACTCCTGACCTCAAGAGATTTTCCCATTTCAACCTCCCAAAGTTCTGGGATTATAAGCATGAGCCACCACGCCTGAACCTTTACCAGTTTGATAGGTGAAAAATAGTATCTCTGTGCTGTTTCCTGTATTATATACTCATAATACACTTACAAAAAATTGAGTTTCTTTTCCTATGTGTAAATTCCATTTGTATTTCCTTTTCTGAGAGCCACATGTTCCTATCTTGAGAGGTGCTGCTGGTCTATTTCTGTTAATTTGAAGGAGTTCTTTCTTGTTTGACATATAGCCCATGTGTATGATGTGATTTGCGATGACCCTTCCTCGGTTTTTCATTTATCTTGAAACTTAACTTACGATTCTTTTTCATGAAAACTTTTAAAATCATTTGTAGTTGATTTAATGAATTAATAGCCCATGTGGTCCTCACTGATTTGAAGTGCCACCTTTATTAATGCTTGATGTCAAATTATATTTTGTTTTTATCTACTTCCTTTACGTATCTATATTTATTCACATGTCAGCAGCACACTGTTATCATCATTTGCATTTTATAATGTGTCTAATATCCATTTTCATAGTTTCCTACTTGGTACACCCATGCTGATACTCCAGTATTTTTTAATTGTTATTTTTATGTTGTAAATTTAGGGGGTGTGAATGCAGTCTTCTTACATGTACATATTGTGTAGAGGGGAAGTCTGGGCTTCTAGTATACTCATCACCCAAGCAGCGAACGTGGTATCCAGTAGGAGGATTTCGACCCTCACTCTCCTCCCGCCCTCTCACCTTTGGGCGTCCCCAGTGTCTGCTTCCATCTTTATGTTCATGTGCACCCATTGTTTAGCTCCCACCAATAAGAGAAAACATGCAGTGTTTGACTTTTTGTTTCTGAGTCATTTTATTACTTATAATAGCCTCCAACTCCATCCATGCTGTTGCCAAAGACATGATTTCATCCTTTTTTATGGCTGAGTCAAATTCCATGGGGTATTTATATCACATTATCTTTATCCAGTCCTCTGTTGATGGACACTTAGGTTGATTTCATATCTTTGCTGTTGTGAATCGTGCTGCAACATGGGCGTGCAGGTGTCTTTTTAGTAGAATGCTTTCTTTTCCTTTGGGAAGATTCCAGTACTTTTAAAACATTTGAACACCATCCGCCACACTCTGTTTCTGCAAGGTTTGGAGGTGTCTAGTTTACACATAGAGGGCATGAGAATGACTCTGGTTCTGTAGACTCAGACATCAGCCAGAATATTCTTTCTAGCTGACAGCTGTGCTCAAAGACTGACTTCTTAAAGGCTTTCCAAGAGGTGGAAGATCCCAGCACAGACCCCAGGGCTTTAGAGACTGAGATGGCTGGTCTTCATCGGGAACTTTATAGAAAATGAGCACTGCCTGGAGAGTTGAGCTGACTGTCACTGTGAGAGGAACCTCTTTGTATACTTACGTTCTCACAAACACCTGTAACTTTGAACTTTTGTCGGGTCTTCTCAAAGCCCAACTAGTCCTGAGAGATCAGTATGTACTGTCACCTCTCTACAATGACTGTAATGGATCTTCTGCTTGTCTCCGGGCTATGCACATCACCCGCTACAAGGTCATTTCTCTCATACTCCCTTACCCTGAAGGAAAATCTTATTTGTTGGTTGGTGCATATTGAAATTAGGCTCCTAGCCTTCCACAGAGATTCAGATAGGGACACTATTTTTCAATGATTATATTTCAAAGGGATGGCTCCCAAGTTCCTGGAAAAGATATTTCTGGATTATAAAATCAATGAGAGGCTGGGAGAAGATTTACATCTCATAGAAGACAGAGAACGAATTTATAATTGCAAGTTTTATAAGATAAATGCTCTAAGAAAGGAAGGTCAGGAACCTGTAGTCAGGAATAACCCTGTCTAAAATTTTGTCAAGGGTGTGGAGCATTAACCCACAGCACATCTATTCATTGATGACTCATTTTGACTGGAACTACAGATCTCTGATAGGATTCACCTCTTCCCTGAGAGAATCATCTGACCACTCAGGACAGTTCCACACTGTGTGCTACATTTGTCAGCCAACCTGAGTTAAAGGAATTGTGTGGAATACCATGGTTTCATGTGATTTCATGTTTGTGAGTGTTACATCTATGGGCCAGAAAATGCTGAGAAGGTGCAGGCACTCACAGGTTCTTTCACGTGCCATGGAGTTTTTGCACTTGGTTTCATGGGAGTCTTACTACTTCTGAGTTATAAGAGATATAATTGGTTAACGTTTAGGTGGCACTTGGTATGAACTAGTCACTGTTAGCTTATGTAGTCCTCACTAATACTCTGTGAAGTTGTTATTACCCTTAATTTACAGATCTTGAAACAGAGGGACAGAGAGATTAAGAAACTTGCTGAAGGTCATTTAAGCAGAAGCAATGGGATTCAAACCTAGTCTGATTCCAGAACCCAAGACCTTAGCGTATATGTTAAAATTCTTTGCTTTCTCCTCTTACAAGAATTTTTCCAGGGGGCTGGGAACAGTGTTTTCTTTTTTAGGAATTGTTCAGGAGTTGATGCGATAGGACCCCTGCTAGACGTAGGACTTCAGCTGCTTCCCAACTTCACGCAGCTGTAGGTGGCGGGCCAGAACTGGAGGCTGCAGAGGTCCAGGGCCTAAACACCACAGAGGCAGCCACTTGGCAGAGTCTCATAATGTTCTGTCCTCTGAATTAGTAATCCAGTATTTTCCATAAAACATGGCAAAAGAATTCCGTAGACACCCAGGGAAATTAAAATAAGCCATTTTACTCCATAATAATTCAGAGCACTTAGACTTATGGAGAAATGTCTGTCAAGGTCAGAGAAACAGAAGAATCCTGGGAAGGATAGGTGAGAAAAATGGTTTTTTTAAAAAATGCAGAAAGTAAAAGTTAGAGAGCATCCTTTCATCTGAGCAGCTTTGAAAGTTTAATCCTGGCATCCTGGTGTTAACTTGGCCCTGAGAATGAGGTGCTAGATAGTTCTTTCACCTCCCTGGAATCATCTGTGTTCCTGTGCTAGGACATGAGCACTAAAGATTTCTTTTTTTTTTTTTTTTTCTGTCTTTTCAGTGAACCCTGGCCTCTGTACTCTTAACGTTGGGCTTGGAAGATGGTGTGTGTGTGTGTGTATATATATATATACATATATATATATATACACACATATATATGTGTGTGTGTATATATATATATACATATATATATGTGTGTGTGTGTGTATATATATGAAGAATGTAGATTGGGTTTTAAATGAAAACCCACCACTTCTTAGATGAAGTGTCTTGGACAAGATGCTTATCCATTCTGAGCCTCGGGTTCCTCTTCTGTATAATAGAATGATAAAACCTCTTTTTAGACTTGTTATTAAAATTTGAGCTAATGCTTAAGGCAGGGCCACTTACACAACAATATATAACTGTTAGTGTGCTCAGGCAAGCTTCTTCCAGTTCTCTTAGCTAAAGAGCTCAGAGCAAAGCAGGAAGGGACTGGGACAAGGGACCTTGCTTATTTTCTGGGACTATGGAAAAAGCTTTCTCTGGACTTCTCTGGTGGAATGTGATGAACAAAAGGCACATATAGGCAGGGAAAGGAAAACCCACCCTAAGTTTATCGTTAGCCTTGGGTCCAACTGAAGAAAGCTGAGGGCGTGGGAAACAGAACACCCAAGTGGTCAGAATGAACAGGAACCAGATTTTGGGGAAAAATGTCCATAGGTGTTGGGGTCCAGGGTGATAGCAGGACTCCATTCACCAGAGAGGAGAACTAGCAACTCCAAAGCAACTAGATTTCAAGAAAATTTAGCAGGTTCTCAGAATAGGAATTCAGAGCGTGGATCAAAGAAGCCCTTTTATAAGATGGGCACCCCTAAGGGTAGAGTTAAGTTACATTGTTTAGGGAAAGGAGATAATGGGAGGGACAGAGTCCTGAAAGTGAGAGGTCAACATAAATTCTTAGGCAGAGAGACCCATAATAGTGGCTTAAACAAGGTAAAAGTTTGCTTCCCTCTCACATTAAAGTCTGAGTCCAAGGATGGTATAGAGGCTTCTGAATCATCATGGCCCATGTTGTTTCTATCTTGTTGTTCTGCTGCCTGTAACACATAGCTTCCACGTTTGACTTAAGCAAATGCCTCCAGCTATCACCATTCCATCCACGTTCCAAACAATGGGCAGGAAAGAGGACTGTGTCTTCTTAAGGGCATGACCCAAAGGTGCACAGCTCATTTCTCTCCAGTACCAACTTAGTCACATGGTCACACCAAACTGCAAGTGAAGCTAGGGGAATGTAGTCTTTGGCCCGGCCACCATGTGCCCACCAAAAATACTACCACAAAAGTCCAATTATGAAATCCCAAATGCATGATGGTGCATCAAACTATGGCTTCTTGAAGGGGACAAAACAGGGCCATGCCAGATCCTATACTTACACAAATATTTAAGGGGAAGCCCATGGGTCTCTAGTAAGATTTTAGATTCCATGACACTTTTGAGACTGTTGTTTTTTTCTACTCAATTAAGTGACAGCAAAGTTCATTTGTAAAATATATGCTATGCTGTATATTAAAGCTATAAAACCAACCAGAAAAGAAAGCTATAAATTATTTTTAAAAAGAAATGTGTATTTACAACTTTCTAGTAAAAAAGTAAAACTATATGCTTATAAAGTCTTGCCAAATGAAAGAAATAATTTAATAAAGCTTGAAGAACAGCAATTATTAGCCACATTTTACAGATTTTATTGTGTCATTAGGACCTACTAACATGCCCAGGTTCCCAGTGCTAGTAAGCAGTGGAACCAGAATTTAAACCCAAGCTAATCTGATGTAAAAGTATAAGTTATTTCCCATGTAGACTTGCTTTTTCTAAACTGCGTCAGAGAAAAACATCAGTTTGACTATGATACAAGCTGGAATTTTAGTTTATTTTCTATTTGTTAAGAGTGCTAACATACTTATGTAGACAGATCTTGTTTAATCATGCACACTCTTAAGCATATGTTAAAAAGGAAAATGTAAGCAAAATAAGTTAGTTCAGATTTTTTAATAACTTCCTCAAGGTCCAAGTCTGCATCTTGAGTAGATTCACTTTTGACTCAGTCATTGAGGCTTACGTTTTCTCGCACAGTATTTTCCTCTGTGCCACCAAGAGCTTTGTGATGAAACATTCCTTAAAAGCCTATGAACGGACTAAAAACATGGGCCTCCCCTGCCCTCCCAACTCTGCAAATGTGTGTTGATAAACACGGGAAGACAGTGACAGCCAGGATGACCACTGTTGGGCCACACAAGGGTGTGCATCTGTAAGCCACATTCCAGTTACAGAGATGTTAAAGTGAAAAAAAAAAAGTGGGCATCTTAGAACTGAAGAAACAAGATTTCTGTTTGGTTCATTAACTGTACTCAAGGGAATGCCTTGATGCGTGCACATAGCTAAGCTCTCGTAATCTAAAGAGTTCTTCTCCCACTCTCCACACACACATCCCGGCATGGATCTCCTCAAGACTTGGGAAACCTTTCTTTGCAAGTAGTTCAAAGGCAACTGCATCAAACGAGTCTCGATGGAATTGTCCCGAATTCTCAAGGAGCAAGTCTGACAGTAAGACTTCTACTTTTCCCCAGTGCTGCTCTGAGTTGCTGCGATTCCAACTTACAGGCTCAGAGACAGACTTAAGGGAGATGGAGGGGAATGCAGGCAAGAAGGTGATGTATCACAGCCAGTTTGAAATGAAGCAGTTCGGGCTGAGAGAGTAGTGAAAACAAGCTAGTGAAATGACCTGCTGCTGGCTTCCGGAACCTCCTGGGAGCTGTGCACTGGGCAGAGGAAGCAGGCCAGGCAGGCACTGAGATGGCATGACAGCCGTCGGAAACCCTCTTACACAAGCAGGTCACTGGCGGGCGTAACTGGCCTTTCGTAAAGCTGCAGGAGTGAGAAATGAGCCTCAGAGACAGACAAAGACAGAGAAATCGCAGAAACTTCCATAGAAGATGCAGGCAGTTCGAAGAAGGAATGTGGAATGGTGGGGGGAAAGCAAGATTTGGAGCCAGACAAGCCTGGATGCAAGTCCTGACCCTGGCACTCACTCTACGTTAGGCTCTGAGCAAAGCCCTTACTCTTCGAGCATTGGCAGCCTTTGAAAACGAGGCAGGCCTCTTCGGCACGTCACCAGGAGGACCAGGGACATGAAGTGACGTGATTTAGCACAGGGCTGGCACTCTGTGTACAGAGGGCACATTAATACTATTCAGTGCCACCCGCCTGCAGTGGGGAAGTCTTAGGGGATAAGGGTAGCTGTAGTCCTGCCAGTGTTGCAGAGACACCAGACTCCTCATTCCTTGAAACCCAGAAGTTGCCTTTGGCCCTGAAAAGGATGAGTTAATGTAAATTTTATATTTGGTTTCCAAAGAGACCGTCAAGGCAAAGGCCACATTAAGTAATTGAGTGCTTATTACATACTAGTCACTGGACTAGGCTCAGCAGATGGAGCAAATGTGAACGAGATGAGAAAGAAAATGCAACTGCTGGGAGAAGACCAGCGTTAGCAGAGTTCAGGGCAGGGAAACGTTTTGGCTATCTGGCAAGGTCAGAGTAAGTTTGCAGAGGAGGAAGTCAGCTGCTGGAACTGGAAGCTTAGCGAGACTTTTGATGTACAATGAAGAAACCCCTGCACATGTAAAGTCATGGAAAGGGACAGAATGAGTATAGGAGATTGTTGGTTGGAATTTGGAATGACAGGACTGAAACATGGAAACAGATTGGAGCCAAACCTTGGCAAATCTTCAATCTCCAGGCTCCCTCTCTCAGGAGACAGCTGGTACAGACTGGGGAAGGGGAGTGCTGTCATCGGGCAGCGTTTGGGAAGAATCCATCGTCAGCAGCACATAAGCACTGTGGCTACCCTTGAGTACAGGTGCGGCATTAGTCAAAATCCCAATGCAGAGGAGCCGTTTCCCTTTCTGTGTGTCTGTTTCCCTGGAGTACAGTGCTCCAAATTGTCCCTATGGCAGATTGAATTGCCTGGGAACTACTGAGAGAGGAGCACTCAGCCTGGGGCCTTCTTGGGAAGATGTGCACTGGGGCGAATATTTCTTGTCACTTCACCAAGTTTGGGATGTGCCTGGAAGGAAAGAAACTGCCTGGGTTGCTAATCCCTCAGGAAAAGATGAATAACAAGGCAGAAGAGCTCCAGGCCTCCTGGCCAAAGGCTGTAATTCTACCCCATTGCCACTTCAATGGGCTGGGCAACAAAAAATTAACATGGCTGCCCTCTACCCTGCACGGTCACTTCAACTTTGTTCTTGTGTTTCACACAGCTGCATGGTCTAAGGATGCAGATGCACAACTAGCAGGCAGACATGGGAGGTCCTTCTCCATGTCAAGTGAAAAAATGACAACAAAGTTAGTTTAAACGTCTTACTTGACTTTGATTTGCAATTTGAGGATGAGGTAACTCCCCACTTTACCAAACAGAATGAGTATTCCATGCCAATGAGCTGGGCAGGAGGAGTTGGTTTACAGACAGAACAGGGCTGAGGAAAGCAGAAATAAAAAGCAAAAAGCAGATCGGTTATTTCCAAGTTATTTTCCTTATAAAGGTTAGAGCAGGAGGGACTGCCTAATCCTGCAGCTGAAACTGGTCTGTCTGGGAATTTGGCTATTATCTCTCCCTCCTGGTTTCTTGGGAGGTCAGATAAATGACCTCATTTTGTCTTGGGGATGTGGAGCTTCAGCATGAGTGACTCCATTTTGGTTTGGTCTGTTGGACCTAGTGCAGGAGCTCTGTCTAAACCAATAGCCTCCTGTAAAGTTTATGTAACAATTTCTTCCGTCAGGTCACGCTCTCACCTGGATCACCTTAAAAGATAGTCCTAAAAGTTACCACCATTCTAGGTTTCTGGTCTCAACATGCCATTCACAGGTTACAGTATCCTCATGATCTTGCATTTGAGTTTTTGCCATTCCAGCTGAAGAGAGGCCATTTGAAGTTTGACAGATGGTCGCATGCAAACATTTAAAACTTTCAAGAGAATCAGTGCTCCGGGGATACTGCTATTATCATCAGGAGGATAATGCCAAGAGTATGCTCCTTAGTCAGGGCTTCAGTGGACCAAACTGACTAAAACTGGTCAAAGAATGAACCAGATAAAGAATCTACCCATTGTAACCAAGAAGCCTGTCTGTTCATTTTTTCACAGTTGAGTCTCTACGGTACCTGATATATTATTTATCCATGTGCAACAAGAAGTGTCAGCAAACATGCAAGCAGGTAATCTAGCATCCCATGAGGGCTTAAATTAAAGAAGGGAGTGAGAACATTGTCTAGAAGTCTTACCCCATAAAAGGGGCCAATAGAGCATTTCAACACAAATGCATTAGGGATGCTCAAGTTACCCACAAATGGACTAACAGATCTCTTAGGTTGTATAAAGATCTAGGTTTGGCATGATTGGTCCAACTTAACTTTGTCAAGTTACTCAAAGAAGCTACTGACTGTAAAATTACTGCAGCACGATCCTGCCAAGCAAAAAAAAGTAGGCAGAAGCAAGGAAAAATTAACAGGACGTAGACTCTCGTTATGATAGGGAGTCCTATTCCGATGTCTTGGGGAAAGCTGTCTACAGCTTTACCCATTTTAACTCGTTTAACTCCTTTACCTCATTTACCTCATTTAACTCATTTAACTCATTTAACTCATTAGCTTCTCATCCTGGCTTGTGGTTTGAATGTCTCTAGTTATGACATCAGGCATTTGGTGAACTCTCTGGCCACACATCAAGCATGAGACCTATTCCTTGAAATTTACATTGAGTTCCAGCTTCAGATTATAGGCCCTCAGAAACAGAGCAGTTCTTATTTTCAGTTGGAGAGTTGTAGCCAGATATTGGAGTCCACTCAAATAATTCAGGATCTAGTTCAGTCCACAGGTAGATCATAATAATTACCTATTATTTATTAGCAGGTACTCTATAGTTTTTCTTCCAAAACATAATTTTTATCTCTACAGTCACCCTCATTTCTACCAAAAACAAAATCAGAATAAGAGTAAATTGTTTGTAAAATGAGTTTCATTTTATCAAACTTGGCCTGATTACTTACATAAATGCAGCAAGATTAGTGACTGACCACACAGGTTTTTTTGAGTTTGTTTTGTGGGAACTTTGGATAAGGAATCTCAGATAGGACTTTCTAAAACTTCTGGAAGATAGAAATTCCAACCAAAGCAGATCCAGACTTTACCTGCAGCACCCGTAGATTCATTCTATGCACATTTTCAAACATGACACACCAGTTAAAGCCTTGATAATGTAACCAGGCTTTCTAATTGTGTCTTCTTATACAGACAATAATTCTTGTTGAATGTATGCAAATAACTATATTGCAATAGAAATGAGAATACTCATGAAGTTTCTGAATTCTGAAGAGATCAGTTAGGGAGGAAAAAGTAAATGTTTTTATTTTTGCTCACAAAGATCTACTTTATAAAATTGCTGTGAACTGTAAATAGCTTAAAAGAAAAAAGTGTTCTTAAATTTTAAAAATAAAACATCGAAAGGATCAGCAGTGTTTCAAATAAAAATGCTATAAAAACCCATAATTCTTCATTAACAATTCTTCACTCTTATGTAATTAATTATTGTTCTGCTTGATTTTGGTTAGCAGTTTCATGAAGCCATCAGTTTCTTCATTTGAGTTCTGGAAATTCTTGCCCAGCCCATTGGTATAATCTTAAAAGTTATCAGAAACCTGTAATTTTCAGTGTCCTGTCCATAAATCTTCTTGAAGATACAACACTTTAGGATTATAGTTGCTTGTGGAAAGCTTACAGAAGAGCATCAGAATAAAGCAATTAACTGTAGACAACAGGACTTAAGACTGCCATGTTTAAAGAATTTGTTATGATAATAATGCAACTAAAAAGAAAATTTGGTGACTTCTGTAGCATACAACATTTTAGCATAATAATCAGAATTGTGATGTATCAGATTTCTAGGAATTGTATATACATTTTTAAAAAATACTCATATTGATAATATACTTGGAACTTAATGCAGGTTTAGCATCACTTATTATTTGACAGTATGTACCATGTAATTTAATTTATCAAATAAGCCTAATTAATTCAATGTCTCTTTTTTAGAAGGTAAGAGAAACATCCTTTGAGGTTTTTCAGAGGCCCAACCAGAAAATCTCAATATTAATTCAAGGTCATAAAGACTTAATTTAGTTGATTTTTGGAAGTTTGTCAAAAACGTCCAAAGGTTTAAAACACTTGATAAAAATAGGATCACAGATCACTGTGAATTCATAGTCATTAATTCATAGTCATTAATTCATAGTCATTAATTCATAGTCATTAATGCCAGCCTGGGCGACAGAATGAGACCTCAACTCAAAAAAAAAAAAAATAGAGGGGTCTCAGTTTTTTTTTAAGCAACAAAGACTTAATAAAGACAACATGAAACACATATACCAACATTTAATGAAGATACATTTTATAATTTCTAGAAACAGATGTCTCCTCATAGGACAATTTTTTTATGTTTACTAACAGACCCAAATATATCTAGCTTCTCTATACCATTTAAAGCAAGATGTCAAAGTATATGTTCTTTAAACTTAAGCTCAGACATTAATGTTTCAGTATTTTAGCTAATTTAAAAATGACTCAGACATTTCTTAAATATCTATTAATTTAACATAACCTGATTTTAAGGTTTATAATTGCTGAACAAGCTTTTTAAACTATGGCAAGTTCACCTATAAACTTTTATACCATTTGCATTTATCTAATTTACTCATTCTTATGCTTGAATTTGCTTCTTGAACAACATTGCCATTGAATCATTCAGAAAATGTCACTCCAGAATACTTCACCTTAGCCTATTGATTACTGTGAGCTAAAGACACTTGAAGAATTGCACAATGCAAGGAAGGGCTTTCTGAATATCCCTTACCTGCCCAAAGACATATCCTCCCCAAAGGAACTTGGGTATCATCAGTCCTCTGGGGGCATTCGAGCAACCAGAGATTTGTGGCAAGGTGTGTCTAGGTATGGCGAATCTCCTCTCTTGTGAAAGACTTTGCTGCTGGAAGGACTGGATCATGCCCAACCCCTTTATTTGATAGATGAGGAAACTGAAAACCAGATCAATTAAGCAATTAGTCTGTGACCATCTGACTCTCAGTTCAGTTTTTTGTACCTTGTTACTTCAGGAGCCAAGATTGAGGGACTGAACTTTACTTAGCTGAAGGTACGGGTCAGATACTCCTAATAGCTCAGGTTGTCAGCATGATCTAAAGCTAGTCCTCAGCTCAGCAAGCTTCTAGAGCCACGGATTATGGTAAGTCAGTCTTAGTAGGAAATTTTATTTCTCACTCTAGTGATTTTGTTATCAATAAAGAATCTCATAAACCCACAGTAGAGGTTGGGTGATGTGCCTAGAGTCACAATCTAAGGAGTTACAACGCCATACCAGAACCCAGTTCCGCTGCCTTCTAACAAGAGTTCTTGCCACTATGTATCTTAAAGCAACTTCTGAAAAAAGGAAGATGGTAGCCGGGCTCGGTGGCTCAGCCTGTAATCCTGCACTTTGGGAGGCTGAGGTGATTGCCTGAGCCTGTGGGTTTGAGACCCGCCTGGGCAACTTGGCAAGACCTCATCTCTACAATAAATCAAAAAATTAGCCGGGCGTGGTAGCGCGCGCCTGTAGTTCCAGCTACTCGGAAGGCTGAGGCGGAAGGATCGCCGGAGCCCAGCAGGTCGAGGCTGTAGTGGCCGGGAGCAGCCACTGCACTCCAGTCTGGGCGACAGTGAGACTCCAACTCAAAAAAAAAAAAAAAAAGGAAGATGGTAACTGGAGATTATGGTTATGGAGTGTCATTGTTTAGCAATGCATATCAGATTCAAGTACTGTGAGTCACCTGGTGATCCGAGCCCTTGCAGCATCTCTGCATTTAGGTTTTAGGGAGGAATTGTCAAACAGACACACAGCTTACCACAGATGCTTAGAAAGGAAGAAAGGCCAGCAAAGGCAGGCGTGTGTTTGAGTGGCACCCTGCTGCTGTTCCATTTATTTAGGGCTTTCAGGTGGATGACATTATTGTGCGTAAATAATTTTTTAAAAAGCACAAAATTAAAAACATGACCTGTGGGAGCACAATGTGGTTTTATAGGATGGAGACTGGATTTCACTCTCCTCACTTCAAAATAACTCCTGGTGTTGCCTCCAAGACATTTTTTTTTTTTTTTTTAATCTCTTGCTCTGTAGCAGTTTGGACTTGTCATACTTAGCAAAGTGATTTGGTTTCCTGCAGGTTTTGTTCTGTTTTATAGAAGCAAAAGAACAGTTTTGTGTTTGGTAGCAAGAATACATGCTTTCAAATTTTAGCCAGCATTTTCAGAAGAATATGGATTTATTTTTAGCTATATGCCCCTGCCTGATAGCTTTATGCTGTTAAACACTGATATTACTTGAAAAGTTATGCCTAAGGCATATTGCTTTTTTCCTAGCTAGGAATTGAAATGTTAATGGAGCTTGCTGTAAATTTACCAGGTCACTGAAATAAGAGTTGATATCTTATGTGGTAACTAAGAAAAACAGATTTATTCATGTATTCAACTAACCATCCAGTCTTTATTGAGTCACTAGTATGTGTTATCCTGGATATGGGTTGACATCAGATCATACAAGATATATTCCTCCTGTTTCAGTTTCATTTTAACATATTATTACGAGGTACTTACAGAATGACAGGATCACATTAATAAGACTCAGCCCCTTCCTTCTGGTTGTAAACAGTCTAGCTGGAGAAACAAACTCATAAACCAAATGCATAGACATTTTAATATAATGTGGTCATTTGTATGAAAGAGATAAATGCAGGATATATTCCAGCAGCTCAGAAATGAAGACCCTGGTCGTTGAGGACGCGTGTCCTTCTGCTCAGGAGCTCACCCCTGCCCTCCTGAAGTTCTCCATCAACCTTGGTGTGTTACGCAGACTCACAGATCACACAGATCACGGGAGTTGTAGTTGTCACATTAGAGGAGGCCTCCACTAAACCAGGCCTCTGAGCATTCTCACCCTGTGTGGCCCCCTCACCTTGACTCTGGGCTGGCCTCTTGACGTGTTTTCACTAATAGAATATGATAGAATCAAGTGCTTTAGTTCTGAAGCTAAGCTTTAGCAAGTCCTGGGACTCTTGAGATCCCTGAGGTGTGTGAAAACCATCCAGCCTGCAGAAGGACACCATGGAGATCGCACAGGCCCCATGGAGAGGGAGAGGCCTGAGACTGCATGATCAGAGAGAGAAATACAGATGTCCCACCATCCCCCAGTGCCACCGCCATCTGAATACAGCCACACCAGCAACCTCAGGCAAAGCCAGCAGAAGAATGGCTTGTCTGAGCCCAGCCCATATGGCAGTTTTGTGAGGAAATAAAATGTGTGTTGCTTTCATTCTCTGCGTTTTGGGTTGCTTGTTATATAGCAATAGATAACCAAAACAGAGATGTCTTTAAAAAGTCATATCAATGTCACTATAGACATTAAGTGGTGTGAGAGCTGTCTGTGGCTGGAGAGATTATTACTTTTCCACTACTATTTTAATCTAGCAATATGTTAGCAGGATGAGACCTTTGTCCATATAAGTGTTCTGTACAGAATGGAATTGCATCCAGATTATAAAAGCAGGAGTAGACTAACCACTCGAAGTCCAAGTACTAAAGTCAGAGCTAACCATTATTTCGGGCAAATCCGCTTTCTCTAGTAACAGAGAAAGTAGGCTTTCCATGAAGTAGTCAATGTGTGCAGACATCCAAAGAGCCAGGGAGGATGGTAGATGGTAGCTCGTTGCGTGAGCTCTACAGCACCTGCAGGGATAAGCAGAAGGGGCTGGAGGCAGTCATCTGGACTGCCCCTGAGGATCATGCATTTGTCCTGTTTGAGTATCAGCTGATGTGTCCAGTTCTGCTAACAGTCCTACTGATCACAAGCAAAGTTCCAGCAGAAAGGGAGAAAAATAACTCTAGAGAGAGTGTGGAGATTAACAGTCTGTTGCCATTTGTCATAACTGTGAAGAAATATGCTGACCCTATTTTTATTTGGAATTAGAAGAAGCTACTGTGCTCTGTTGAGATCTTATTAGACTGTGAAGTTATTTGTAGCTGAAATTATTTTTTGACTCTTAGCATAGTATCTGGTACATAGTATATATATGAATGAATGAATGAGGTTCAGGTTTTACAACCTTTCTGGTCCACTTGGCAGCAACTATTTTACATGGTAGCCCTTAATAAGCATCTGTTTATTGTGTAATTGGAAATAACCGGTCCAGTTATTTCTTCCAGATAAAATTCTTGGCATAAGCTGTACATTAAACCTTCCTGTCATCCTCTCCTTTTCATGAGATTTGACTATCATGCAATTGGACTATTGTAAATATGTGTTTTCTTTGGTCAAAATCTTTACTAAGAAAAAAGGATTGCTACTTGGTTTCCTTTGCAGCAAAGGAGAGAAGAGATGTACACATACAAAGATGTACACATGCAAAATGTATCATGCACATTCCCTACACACCTGAAGGATGGCCTCAGTGAAGGCAGGAGTGTGTTGGCATCACACCAACACAAGTCTCTGGAACTTACGTAAATGTATTCAACTTCTCCAGAAATAAGAAGCTTTCGTTAAAGAACTGAATCAATACCCCTCATGATAGCTTGAATAATAACACAGTATGTTCCTTATTAATCATTTTCAAACACATCCACCTACTAGTGAGTTAAGAGTATTTATTCAGTGCTCAAGGGATACTTGACTATATCTTCAGTGTCTAGGGCTTTTTGGTTTTGCTTTTTCCAGCTCAGGAAATAACATTTTTTAAAAGCAGCCTGTCACTCTCACGGACCATGAATACTCACTTATTCTGGTACCCTGACCACACCTTTGATCGACAGCAGCTTCCTAGCATTCAGAATAAAATCTAAAATTCTGAGGACGCCCTCCTGGAGCCTGCATGACCGGGTTCCCAGCTGCCTCTCTGCTGACTACTCGCCATCCTCTCTGCCCCTGCTTTGCTGCATGACAGGCCAGGTTCACTGCCACATCAGGACCTCCAACCTGCTGTTCCCACTGCCTGCAATGCACTTCCTCTGGGGAGCCCTGTGGCTCAACCTCCTTCTAGAAATCTTCTACAAGGCATCCCATGGAGAGTCAGTCGCCTTTTGAATTCCTTGTTGAGCATCACATCTGTCACTTATGTGGATTACAGTCTCCTGAGCACTCCCTAGCACCTCCAAACAGTCAAGAAATGCTTGTTGAGTGCACAGGAAAGAAAAAGAACAAACCCTTCCATATGTGACCTGCTCCTAAGAACTGCCCCAAATCTTTGCTGTATTGCAGTAAAAATGTGTCTTTTTATTGTCCAGTGACTTTCCTGAATTTAGACAAGCTGAGGAACTAACACCGGGTTTTGGATGTGCCCCATTAGCTCCCGAGACCAGCACCGCTGAGGTCGCTAGCTTCCCCACCCACGCCTAGAACACAGGAAACAAAATTAGTTTTGTAGCTTGATAGGCACTGGTAAAATGTAAGTGCTAGACCCGCTAGCAGTCACATGATGACAAAAAACAATTTGAACCCATTTTAAGGCGTTCTTGCTTAAAAAGATGGAGTCTGCTATATAGCTCTGCTGTAAAATTTTGGGACACTTTAGATAGCCATGTAGCCATCCTAGATGCTTCTCAACAGAAGCAGGGTTTATAGCAAGGCCAAAAGAGCACTTTGATGCCTCCTGAACAGCGGTGGCAGTAAACCTTAGGCCAGGTATTTATAGATTCATGTGAAAATGTTTCATCAGAATCATAACACTTTATCTGATTTGGAATTTGCCTTACGGACGGGACACATTTCCACTGTAATACGTCACCTCTCACAATCAGCTGAGTTCAGCTAGATGGAAGTGGTTTGCTCCTCTGTGCCCCATCTTGCCTGTCTGCACTTTCTTTGGGACTGAGGTGTTTCGTTTCCTTCATCTTCTGAAGTGCATTAGCCGGAGTGTGTCTGCGTGAACCGACCGGCAGTCTGGGCCACCCTGGATCTGAGCCAGCCCGTGGCTTCTGTGTCCTCACAGTTAGGCCTGTCCTGCTCCTCCTTTGCCCTGCTTCTTCCCTGGCTCCTTCCAAGCCCTGCTCTTCTCCTAGCCCCAAACTCCTTCTCCGATACTTTTGACGGAATGACATCGAGATGTTTGTTCTGTTGAGGTCACATACAAAGCAGACATAACACACTGAGTTTGTGCCCCTCCACAGACCCTCCAAAATAGGAAAAGTGTGACTGACAAGCCACCGGATATCAGAGCTGCCCTCCCCCCCCTTTCCTCACTCGCTCACTCTCTCTCTCTCTCTCTCTCTCTCTCTCTTTCTCTTTGTCTCTCTCCATGTCTCTCTCTCTCTCTGCCCCCCATCCCTCCCTTTTCTTTCATGAAAACAGAGATGGCCTAAAAGTCATATTTTTTTCCTGAACCTCATACTAAGGAATTACAGTGTGCCACGTCTTTGCATCTTTCTCATTTCCTGGGATCACATTCAGAATCTCATCATTCAATCCAGGTGCCCCAATGTCGAAAAGAACTTAGACACAAGGGAGGAGGAGATGCCACTGCTCACTGAGACCCGGCAGTGGATAACAAGACTGGCGCTTCATTTTGTCTTTGAGGACAAAATCTAAAAGAAGCAGAGGTGCCCCGAAGTTACTCTCCTTCTGAGAGTCGCCAGGTTTGGAAGACGAGGGCTAAAAGTGAAAGGATAATAATCTTTTTTTTATTCCACTTCTAACAAAATAGGACGTGTCTTCTAGTGACTTTTTGTTTTTAAGTAGGAGTCTCTGTTGCCCAGGCTGGAGTGCAGTGGTATGCTCGCAGCCACCACAGCCTCGACCTGCTGGGTTCAGGTGATCCTTCCACCTCAGCCTTCCAAGTAGCTGGAACTACAAGTGTGCACCACCAAATCCAGCTAAATTTTTTGTAGAGACAAGGTCTCACCATGTTGTCCAGGCTGTCTTGAACCCCTAGGCTCAGGCAATCCTCTTGCCTCCACCTCCCAAAGTGCTGGGATTTCAGGTGTGAGCCACCACACCCAGCTTCTGGTGACTTTTATCTGTTTTATTCCCTAGAAAGAATACCAATTATCTATTGCTGCATAACAAATTACCCCAAGACTTACTGGCTTAAGATAATAATAGAATTTTATTTATCTGTCATAGTTTCTGTGGGTAGGAATTTGAGAGTGACTCAGCTGAGCAGTGATTATTCGAGGTCTCTTCCGAGGCTGCCCTCAAAACATTGACCAGGGATGCAGTCATCTGAGAGTTGGACGGGGGCTGGGGATCCACTCTCACAGGGACTCGCTAGCTGTTTGGGGCTGGTTGTTGCTAGATGACCTTGGTTCTTCTCAAATGGGCCCTTCCACAGGGCTGCCTGTGTCTCCTCACAACGTGGCTGCTACCTTCCCACAGACCAGCAACTCGAGAGTGAGGTAGAGGCTGCAATGTCATGAATGACCTGCTCTTAAAACATATATTGTTACTTTAGCAAAGTCCCATTAGTCACACGGGTTAGCCCTGGGACTGCAAAAGAGAGTGGATATGAGAAGTGAGATGATTTGGGGGCCATCTTTGCAGGCTGGCTCTATAGGCATGTATTGGCCAGGTTCTAGGTGACATTGTTAGATATTGTTCATTAATGCCAATAGGAAAAGGCCACATGGTCCAAGTTCACTGATATATAGGATTCGAGTCAAAGACTTGCCACATCAAGAAAGATTGATTACAACCAATTTCTCACCCCCAAATTCATCAGTTCAGTCATTGACAATAGGAGGGAAATACATTAATTAATTTTGACAGGAATTGCTCATAATAAAAATGTGTATGTTATTCTCAAGGTGCCTGAAAATTGACCTACTATCTATAGATTTTAAACATTTTTGTGGCAGTAGAAGTTAAATCGCTGGTGCTATATTCAATTTCTCTTTTTAAAATATGCTGGACATTTTCCAGTTTTCAACTCTTTCTCATTCCTATGTAAATTCCAAAGTGAGTAACCAGTGCAACAGTTTTTCATGCATTCACAAACAGTTATTAAAATTTACTATGTGCCTAGCATCGCTTTACCTGTGACACGTACAGAAGAACAAAATATAGTCCCTGGCCTAAAATAAGCTTACAGCAGCAGAAGAATGTGTCCAGTGCTGTGTGGCCATAAGAAAAAAGGACTTGCATCTTCCCAGGAAGTTGCCAAGGAGAGCTGTGAAAGGGGGAGATACCAAGTTACAGCCTGAACAGAGAGAAGGGGTTTACCTAGTGGGCTGGGACTCAGTGAGATATGTCTGTGGGGAAGACGTTTCACATGAATAACCAAAATGTGAAAAAGCAAGAAAACATGGCATAGCATGGCCGGTGTATTTTTTCTAGTGCTGTGACAAATTACCAAAGACTTGATAGCTTAAGCAATACAAACTTACTCTCTTTCAGTTCCGTAACAGGTCCACAGTGAAATAAATACAAGTCTCACTGAGCTAGTCAAAATGTCAGCAGCACTGCATTGCTTTCTGCAGGTGCTGGGGAAAATCCATTTCCTTGCCTTGTCCAGCTCGTAGAGGCCACCTCCATTTCTGGATCTGTGCCCCTCCTCCCATTTTCAAAGCCAGCAATGGCAGGTTGAGTCCTTGTCTCGCTGCCTTCTCTCTGGTTCTCGAGATCTGGGAAAGGATCTCGGCTTTTCAGGACTCATATAGTTAGACTGGACCCCCTGGACAGTCCGGGATAAACTTTCCATGTCTGGGTCCTTCACTATCTCTGCAGTGTACCTTTTGTCTTATAAGGTGACGTATTCATAGGTTCCTAGATTCAGACATGAGTGTCTGGTGCCACTGTTCTGCCTGTCACTGCCTAGTCAGAAAAGATTCAAGACTTCAGCATGGTTAGAGTGAATGGCAAAACATGAGGCTAGAAACATCGGCAGAGGCCAGTCCAAGATAATCCAAGAGTGCTGGGCTTGGGAGATTGGCTATTCCCTTCTCTCTTTTTTTTTTAAATTCATCTTTCCAACATTTTTTACTGCATTCTCTTATCAGTTATCCCTGTGTTCCTTTGAAGAACTTACCCTTGGACCCTCCATATGCTGTAGTTCTGACCAGGCTGCCAATGGTGTATAATACCTCTCTGTCTAGATTGGACCTATGACCCAGTCCTACTCTCTGGCCTTAGTAATTACTCCAAGGTGTGCTCATGGGATTTGACCAGGCTTTGCTTCGAATCTCTTCCATGGGTCCTAGAGAGAGGATATCTCTTTCCGCTTTTAGCTTGGTAGGTGAGATGAAGTAAGCCTGGAGTTCTCTTTGGCCCTGTCCTCTCATCCCTGTCACTGAGAGGAAGCTCATCCGCTTATGAGATGCATCTCCCTAAGAGAGAAGGAAGCAAGAAATAGAGATCTGAGGACACAATGCTTTCCTGTCTTTTTTCCCTGGGTTGTTGACAACTGAAGGAATCCTGGGCAACTCACCATATGTTCTGTGCGAAGTCTTTGGTGTCCCTGGTGGGCGTGGACAGAATGGCTTATGGAAAAGCCAGACAGCCCTCGCAGTCTTCCAGGTGACAGCTGATGTGAATAGATTAGAACAGCCAAGCCAAAGGAGCAGCAAATTTTAGCATGGAGTGTTAACCAATGTCAAATGCTGCCGAGAACCAGAAAATAAGAGCAAATAGCATCCATTTGATTGAGCAAAGCAGTGATTATTGATTACTTGACAACAGTTATTTAAATAGGCCAGTGGGAACTGAACCGTCAGAGATTAAAGAGTTAGTGCTTTGAATAATATTTTGATTGTTATATCTGATTCTAAAAGTAAATAATTTTCATTGTAGAATATTCAACAAATAAGTACAGATACAGAAAGCAAAAATTACCAATATCAGCAATAACTCCTGTTGACAATTTGGTTGTTAGTTGTAGGCAATGATACGATTCTACATTTTTTACTTAATATTATACTGTTAACAATTTCCTTGTCATTAAATAGTCTTGAAAACATGACTGTTATTGGCTGCATAATATTCCATCACATGTAGATGGTGAATTCTTTAGGTATGTTTGCATATAAATCACAATATCATCATAGTTAATTATGTTAGACTCACATTTTAATTATTTTCTTGTCACATAAATGTTTTTATCTTCCAGCCTATGCTCTAGTAATTCTACTTCAAGTTCATCTGTATTTTAAGGAGGATTTTTTTTTAATTATCAATTGCATGTGCATTTTTACTATCATGAGCTATTAGATTTCCTTCTGCCATGACTGAAGGAGCAAAGTGTGTCATTTAGCTTTCTTTTGTTCCTGAAATAGTAAAAGGATTCTTTTTTCTGTTTCCTTTCATGTTTCTTAGATGTGGCATCCTGTTTCCTGCTGAGCTTTTTTGACCTAACTCCTACAAGCTTTTGCTGTTTCTTTGTGATCTCCTTAGAAATTTGCCCTACATTCCACTTTCTGTGGCACTTCCATTTGTGCTTCATCTCCTTGTGAAGTTCTTTCTTAAGTAACTTTTCTGGTCCTTGCCAATTTTTTCTCATTACAAATATAACAGATTGTGCTGCTGCTGCACTTTGGGGAGTGTTTTGCTTGATCCGGTAAAAAACAGCATCTTTGACCAAATCAACACTTGACACTATGGTGCTCGGTTATTAGAAATCTAACATAAAATCACCAAAAAGGTAGATTTTCAAAAGAGAAATATACAAGGAACTTAGTATGCTTACTATGTAATTGGAGTTCTATAACTTATATGACTAAATGCTATATCTATGAGGAACATGCAGTCAATAAAATCAGTAAAATTACAATCCCTGGATAGCTTACTGGTCATGATTCCACCATCTAAAATGTTGGCATAGCTAACTGGGAAATCAGTAACATAGAGTAAAGATATTTTTCATGGAAGACCACTTCATCCCAATAATCAAATGTTTTCAAAGTTTCTCCTATAGTTTTGTTAACATAATTTACAAAAAAATACTTTTTATTATTAAAATTTTAAGCATATGTAAAAGCAGAGAGAATAGTATGATGAACACCGTGTACCCATCATCCAACTTCAAAACCTACCAACACATGACCAATCTTCTTTTATTCTAGACCAAGCATTCACTCCCCATACACACAATTATTTTGAAGAAAATCTCAGACTTGTCATCTCATCTGTTAATAGATTTTATGTTTCTAAAAGATTGCAATTTAAAAAGTAAACAAAATATCATTAAAGTATCTAATGTAACATCAAACAATAATTCCTTAGTAATATCCAAGGCCCACTTGATATTCAAATGTCCCCAACTGTCACATAATTTATATTTTTTAACCTTTTGTTTGTTTGAATAAGAGTGCTGATAATGTCAATACACTACAAATGATTGATTGGTTCCTTAAGACTCATATTTATTACCAAAGTTCACACTCAATTTCTTTTTTTGGTTTTGTTCCTCAAAATTTATTTGTTGATGAAGTCATGCCAAGGCATTTTAAAAGCTTCATTTGTGAGTTTGATCACCTGTTTTTAAGAGAGATGGGGTATTATAGAGAGATGGGGTACAAGTGTGGATTAACTACATAAGTAGGCTGCATGCAGATCAAGTCTGGGATTTCAACTGGCCCTCAGTCCCCCTGGTAGTGGACCAAGTACCCTTTGTGTTGTCTCATGCCCTTCACTGTCCTCCCTTCCTCCCTCCCCTAACAGTGTCCAGCAACTGCCGATCCCACCCTTGTGCTAATGTGACCAGTGTTCAGGACCAGTTATGAGTAAGAACATGCAGTATCTAGTTCTTTGTTTCTGTGACAGTTCACTTAATATGATGGTCTCCATCTCCATCTAATTTGCTATGAAGTCCATGATTTTGTTCTTCTTTATGGCTGTATAATACTCCATTGTGAATATATACCACATTTTCTTTATCCAGTCCACTTTCAACAGGCAGTAGGGTTGGTTCCATGTTTTTGATATTGTGAATAATGTGACAATAAATGCATGTAGAGGTATCTTTTTTGTAGAACAATTTATGTTCCTCTGGGTATATTCCCAGGAGAGGAATTGCTGGATCATATGGGAGGTCAATTTTTTAGTTCTCTTAGGAATCACCACACTGCCTTCCATAGAGGTTGAACTAGCTTCTACTCCCACCAACAATGTAGAAGCGTTCTCTTTTCTGTGCACCCATGCCAGCATCTGTTGTTTTTTGACTTATTAATGATAGCCATCCTTACTGGAATTAATTGGTATCTCTCTGTAGTTTTGATTTGCATTTCTCTGATGATTAATGAAACTGAGCAATTTTTCATGTGTCTGTTGGCTACTTGTTTGTCATCTTTTGAGCAGTGTCTGTTCACATCCTTTGCCCATTTTTTATAGGATTGATTTTTTTCCTTTTACTTCATGTGAGCTCCTTGTAATTCTGGCCTTATAGATTCTGGTCTTTGTCAGATGCATAATTTGCAAATATTTTTTCCCATTCTGTGGGTTGTCTCTTTACTCTCTTAATGGTTTCTCATGCTGTGCAAACTGTTTGATGAGGTCCCACTTGTCTATTTTAACTGTTATAGCATTCACTTTGGGGAACTTGGTCAAGAATTCATTGCCTACTCCAGTGTGCATAATAGTGTTTCTTACGTTTTCTTCTAAGAGTCTCATAGTTTGATGTTTTACGTTTAGGTCCTTGATCCATTTGGAGTTGATTTTTGTATATGGTGATAGGAGAGGTCCAGTTTCATTCTTCTTCATGTGGTCAGCCAGTTTTCCCAACACCGTTTGCTAAATATGGTCTCCTTTCCCCAGTGATTGTTATTGGTGGCTTTGTCAAAGATGAGTTGGTGGAGGGTCTGTGTTTTTGCTTCCTGAAAGGGTGAAATAACAAAATGGGGTCACTTCAGCCATTGCAGGCAGGCAGCTGGGTGTTGGCTTATATTTTTTTGTTGCTGTAACTACCAATTAGTGATATGCTTCAGTCAATAATATTTTATTGTATAATCGGCTATGCTAACTCTTACTCTGAAGTAAGTTTAATTAACTTCACGGTTTAAAGTCACCAATGAGTAAAACTAGTAAAACTACAACCTCCTCCAGTAATGGGCATTAGGATTTTATAATTAACAACTTGCTCTAAGGATGAATTTCTAGCTATCTTGCATGACAAACCTTTGGGGCACAGAGATAAAATAAACAAGCTGTTATAATGACTCCAGCCCTCCTACAATCTTCCCATGAACAACACATTCTTAGCTAAATCCCTTTTTGTTCCCTAAATCCAAGGACACTCGAAGCTTAACGTTTGTGGCTTGAAACTTTGTTTTACAGACATCGGGCTACTCTCCCTGCCTAGGTGATCAACTGTCTGACTGCTGCCATCCTGAACAGCTAATCACCATAACAACTACACTCCCCTCGACACTGTTATATTTCACAGGAATGCTCCTGTTCCCAGCCTTCTCTAGGAAACCTTAGAAGAGCCCAGCTTCAAACATTCAGCGCCAAACACTTCTTCAGTACTCAGCCCCCTCTTCAATCTTGAGGAGATGGGTCCACCCTTTTCCTCTAGTTTACCCTCTAAATAAACTTTTTGTAACCTCCTTGTACAATTCTTTACATCTTTTCATGTGGTACCGGATCACACAGCCCCACCCTGGTTGGTCTGACCTAACATTTAAAGGCCCCACTGGGAGATATTATATACATATTATATATATAGATATATATAATATACATATATTATATATATATATATTTTTTTTTTAACCTAACGCTCCACAATCTCTGTCCTGTTCCATTGATCTGTGCACCTTTTCCTGTACCAGTACTAGGCTGTTTTGGTTACTGTAGTCTTGTAATAAAGTTTAAAGTCTGGAAGTGTGATACCTTCTGCTTTGTTCCTTTTGCTGAGAATTGTTTTGGCTTTTGTGCTCTTTTTTATTTCTGTGTGAATTTCTGTATTGTTGTTTCCAGATATGAGAAAAAATGATGCTGGTAATTTGATGGGTATTGCATTGAATCTGTAGATTGCCTTGTGTAGGATGGGCATCTTGACAATATTGATTTTTTCCAATCCATGCGCATGGAATGTTTTTTCCACTTGTTTTTGTCATCCTTGATTTATTTGAGCAGCATTTTGTAGTTCTCGTTGTAATGCTCTTTTACATCTGGCTAGGAGGATGCCAAGATATGGAGATATTTCATTTGTGTGTGTGTGTGTGTGTGTGTGTGTGTGTGTGTGTGTCTGTTGTGAATGGGATTGTTCTTTTTATTTGGTTCTCTGCCTGTTTGCTGCTGGTGTATAGAAATGCAACTGTCTTTTGCACATTGATTTTGTAATCTGAGACTTTACCAAAGTCATTTATCAGTATGAAGAGGCTTTTGACAGACTCTCTAGGGTATTCAAGGTATAGAAGATAGCTTAACTTTCTCTTTTCCTGTTTGGATACTCCTGATTTCCTTCTCTTGCCTGATTGCTCTGGTTAGGACTTCCAACACTATGTTGAACAGGAGGGGTGAGAGTGGGCATCCTTGTCTTGTTCTTAGGGGGAATGCTTCCAGCCCATTTAGCAAAATGTTGGCTCTTACTGTTTTGAGGAATGTTCCTTCCATGCCTAGTGTTCATGGGTTTTTATCAAGAAGGAACACTGGATTTTGTCACAGCTTTTTCTGCATCTAATGACATAATCATTTGGGTCTTGGTTTTACATCTGTTAATGTGCTGAATTACATTTATGGTCTTGTGAATGTTGAACCAGCCCTACATCCTAGGAATGAAGCTCACCTGGTCGTGGTGGATAATCCCTGAGATGTGTTGTTTGATCCAATTTGCTAGGATCTTGTCGAGAATTTTTGTGTCTATTATCATCAAGGAAATTGGCCAGTAATTCTCTTTCCTTGCTGGGTCTTGCCAGGTGAGTATCAGTATGTTATAAGTTTCATAAAACTAGTGGGGGAAAATTTCGTTGTTCTCAATTGCCTGGAATAATGTCAGTAAGATTGGTATCAGCTCCTCCTTGTATGTCTTTTAGAGTTCAGCTGGGAAGCCATCTGGTCCAGGGCTTTTTTTGGCGGGGAGATTTCTTATTACTGAGTCAATGTCCTGGGTTGTTATTAATCTGTTTAGAGTTTCAATTTCTTCTTGTTTCAACCTTGGGAGGTTGTGTGATGTCAGAAAGTGCTCCATTTCCTTTAGGTTTTCTAGTTTATTTGCATGCAGGTCTTTATAGTAATCTCTGATAATCTTTTGAGTTTCTTGAGTGTCAGTTGTGACTTCACTGTTTGCATTTCTAATTGAGTTTACGTGAACTTTCTCTTTTTTTAAGTCAGTCTGGTCAGGAGTCCATCAATCTTATTTATCCTTTCAAAGAACCAGTTTTTTGTCTTGTTGATCCTTTCTGTGATATTTTTGTCTTCTATATCCTGTAATTGTGATTTTATATTAGTGATCTGGATTCTTCTGCTAAAGTTAGGATTTAGATAATCTTACCTTTCCAGCTTCTTTAAGTGTGACATTAGGCTATTTACTTATGATCTTTCTGTTTTCTTGATGTATGCATGTAATTCTATGAATTTTCCTCTTAACATGGCTTTCGTGGCATCCCAGTGATTCTGATAAGGTGTGTCTTCGTTTTTGTTTGATTCCAGAAACCTTTTTATTTCTGTGTTTTTCCATGTTGACCCAGAAGTCATTCAGTACATGTAGTTTAGTGTCCATGTCTTTGTGTGCTTCGAAAGAATCTTTTTGGTAGCAATTTTTATTTTTATTCCACTGTGATCTGAGAGGATGCATGGTATTATTTTGGTCTTTTAAAATTTGTTCATGTCTGATTTATGTCTGAGAATGTGATCAATCTTGAAGTATGTTCCATGAACTGGTGAGTAGAATGTATACTCTATTGATGTTGGGTGGAATGTTCCATAGATATCTATTAAAACCATTTGTTTGAGCGTAAAGTTAAAGTTCCAGATCTCTTTGTTGTTTTTTGGCCTCAATGATCTATCTAAAACTGTTAGTGGAGTATGTAGATCTCCAATTATGATTATGTGAGAGTCAGTGTCCTCTCTTAGTTAACTTAGTTGTTGTTTTATAAAATCTGATGCTCCTTTGTTGGATGCATATATGTTTAAGATGGATATTTCTTGCTGGTGGATTGAGCCTTTTATCATCATGTAATATCCTTCTGTGTCCTTTTTAACTTTTGATGGTTTGAAATCTGCTTTGTCTGATGTCAGACTAGCTGAGCCTGCTCTCTTCTGTTGTCCATTTGCCCCCAACTTTGAACCTGTGGGTTTCTTTTGCTGTAAGATGGGTTTCCTGGAGGCAGCAAACTGTTGGATCATGTTTCTTTATCCAGTTTGCCACTATATGTCTCTTCATTGGCATATTTAGCCCATTCATGTTCAAATTGATTATTGAAATGTGAGAGTTTATTCCTGTCATAGGGCTCTTAGAGAGTTGCTTTGGTTCCTTTTTACTTTACTTTTATGTCCGTTTTCATTTTTGTGAGTGCTCTGCATGCTCTGTTAACTCTGTGCTTGCCTGTATTTTTGTGATGGATATGATTGTTCTTTTTTTTCTTCTGTGTTCAACATCTTTTTAAGTGTCTCCTGAAGGACTGGTCTGGAGAATGCATATTCTCTTCGGGATTGAATGTCTGGGAAGGATTTTAGTTCTTTATTACTGAGGAAGCTTAGCTTGGTGGAGTGGGAAATTCTTGGCTGGAATTGCTTACCTTTAAGAATGTTAAAAATTAGATTTCAGTCCCTTCTGGTTTGTGTGTTTCTGCAGATAAGTCTGGAGTGATACTGGTGGGTCTTCCCTGGTAGGTAGTCTAGCCTTTTACTTTTGCTGCTTTTAGGGTTTTTTTTTCATACTTACTTTGTGGAGGCAGATTACTATGTATCTTGGGGATGGTCTTCTCATGTGATAGCTTGTGGGGGTTCTCTGAATCGCTTGTGCTTTAATGATCAACTGTCTAGTTAGATGTGGGAAGTTTTCTTGGATGACCTCATAGAATGTTTGTTCCATGGTGTGCTCAGTTTCCCTTTCTGCTTCAGGGATACTAATCAGGCATAGATTTGGCTTCTTGACATAGTCCTACATCTTTTGAGGCTTTGCTTCTTCTTTTTGAGCTTTTTTCTATGTTTTTATCAGACTGCGTTAATTCTATATTTTGCTCTTCAAGTTCTGAGATTCTTTTTTCTGCTGGGTTGATCCTGCTCCCTTTGCTTGTTACTTTGTTTTTGATTTCCAAGATGGAGTTCTTTATTTCCATTATTTCAGAAAGGCTTTTCTGAAATTAGCCAACTCAACTTTTACTTGCTGTATGACTGTGGTGAGTTTTGCTTCTAGTTTCTCTCTGTTTTTTTTAGCCATTCAATCTGTGATTTCTGTGCCTGTCATCTGGGTAGGTTGTCCTGGGAGGTTTTCATTGTTTGTGCACTGATAGCTGCTATTTCAGTCACTGTCTCTTTAGGACACTGAGGGTTGCCTTTTTTTGTTGTTGTTGCTGATTTTTTTCCTCATTTGTAACAAGCCATTCTTCCCTCTCTGTAATTCCTCTTTATTTATGTTGCTCTGAGGCTAGTCAATGACCCTCTGTTCTAGGGCCCTTTCTGTGGTTCAATATAGATCATTCAGTGAGAGAGGGAGGGTCATACGCCTCTACTCCTTTGCTCCACCCTGTGGCAGTTTTCTCTCCTGTTGATTTTCTCTCCAGCTGTTACTCTGGTTGAGTTAGTTTTCAACCCTTGCTACTAGTACTCTGAGGGGAGTGAGTGAGGGCATGGGCCTCACTGTCTACTATCTACGATTTGCAACCCAGAAACTTTCCCATCAAGAAAGTCTTCAGGTGTCTTTTGTGTCACTCTCTCCCTGTTCTAGTCCACACTCTGCTCTGGAAAAAGAGTGAGTTCCCTGCCATTGGGCGCAGGGCGGGGGGGATGTTCCACCTTGTAGGCACACAGGACTTAGAGGTGATTCTTTCAGATCTGGTTGGGAAGATGACCATCAGGTGCCAGCTGGGTTCACTCTGCAGGCAGGCTTTCTCTGCCTGGAAGCCAACTGCTGAGTTCTGCTGGTGGAAACTGTGTTCACTGTGGCTGACCGGGCATAGGTTTTGTTCTCCATTCTGCTTGGACTCCGATTGCCCATCACTATACCATGACCAGGACTCCTCCCACATGGGACTGACATCCTGCACGTGGATGGG
Organism: Cephalopachus bancanus; assembly: GCA_027257055.1. Lineage (NCBI taxonomy): Eukaryota > Metazoa > Chordata > Mammalia > Primates > Tarsiidae > Cephalopachus > Cephalopachus bancanus. The sequence goes on from JAPVLO010000090.1 coordinate 2,881,090, forward strand.
AGGGGGTGAACCAATCCAAAGCATCTTGGAATCACTCACCCACTCTCCTTCACCAGGCAGGGCTTCAGTTCCTGTGCAAGCCTGGCACTTGGCAGAGGGTCGAGTGCCTGAATTCCCACATCTGCTGTTGCTTTCTGCTCTCTATCTGTTCAAAGAGACCTTTGCTGGGTGCAGGATGGTTCTCTTGTCCAAAAGTGTTTGGAGTGTCTCTGTCTATCCTTTGCTGGATCCCCGCTTTCTGCCTTGCTCAGCGAGAGAGGCAACAGTCTGCTGCTCTGTGGTGGTCATCTTGAACCCCTCCTCTGATCATCTGTTTTTTAAAAAGTGGCCTTTCTCAAAATGTGAAACTCAATGTTTAAAATAATTGAATCCCTATTTAAGTTAAAGGTGGTGCCATAAGAGTAAGCTGTGTGTAAGGAAAGGATGGAGTCTGTCTTCACTGCTGAAATCCTAACCCCTTGCACACAGATGATCCCCTCAGAGCCATCAGGAGATAGTTTGAACTCATTTATGTTGGGAATAGCATTGCCTCCTTCACTCATTAAACAAATATTAATTTGCAACTAACAAATATTATGTTAGACAAATACATGTATATGTATGTGTACATATATATATGTTTACAAAATATGGCATCAATTACGGATGTAGCTTAGTCTTCAAATGGATCTAAATAAGAAATATTTCCATGAATAGATATATTCTAGTTGAAAGCATCTTTAAAAATGCTTTCATCATATTTGCAGCCTGAAATAATGGACAAATCTGTCTTTTTACTCTAATTCCCCAGATATTCAGTAGTTGAATAAGGAGACCAGGAAGAAAGTCAGATGAGTGATTCATTTGTATTTCATGTATTGAGTATTGTAGGGGATAAAAAGTAATATCTTTTCTTCACCCACCACAAGATTCACAGCTGACACTTCTATAACACAAAGGTTAACAAGAAAAAATGCATAACAAATTTATTTGACCAAAGTTTTATGTGACACAAAGCCTTCAGAAGTGAAGATCCAAAGACCCAGAGAAAACTGTGCATATTTATGCTTAGGATCAATGAAAAATGGACCATCACGTAGAAGTTTATTCAACCAAAAGTGGGTGTGGCCTAATGATAATTAACTGGTGGGAGCACTTACCAAGTCCTGTTTATTCAGGTTTTTTCATATTCTCCAGGATTAGGGCAGGACCACTGTGGAATGAGGGTCTAGGACCTACTTTCAGATGAAGTAGGTAGAGAATTCCTTTATGACCAGGCTTCAGACAAAAAAGCCAAGAGAAAGTTCGAGTGACCTTGCTTCTGCAGCTTCTCAGTTGCCAGGGTGTCATATGTTGTGGTATTATACTCTGAGCTGCAACAGTAGTTATAGATCACCTGTAAAAGAAATAAGCATATTAAAGGTATTCATAACTCATTATTGCATAAGGCAAGCAATGTGAATCAAAGGGAAAGTCAAATCTGAAGAACTAAGGAGAGGTGTCAGAATTTGGTGACATATTGTCTAAGAGATAAAAGAGAGGAGATATTAAAGGGTTAACTTAAAAATGTCTAGCTTACAATACTAGGAGAGTGAAGTAGCATATGTGATTATTGCATCAAATATGATGTTAAAACTTTTCAAAATATTGTGTCAAAATTGTATTTATTATATTCAATATTTAAAACAGATGAAACTTTTAAATTATTTTAAGAATAGAACTATTAGAATAATTTTGCAATTTTTTACGTAGTAGTCACTATAATCCATAGCCAAAGTATTTAAGAAAATGCAGTGTTATACACAGATGGTTTATGTTACACTTTAGTTCGGGCAAAATGTATTTAAACACATTTGCAGTGGTTAATCTTTTGTTATCGGAAGTGAGCCCTTTTATATCTATAAAATGCTATAGAAAGAAATAATTATGTACCCAACTCTGTTTTTAGGAACAGATAATGTAACTTTAATCATGTACTGAACACATCTTCCAGATAGTACAAATTGGTTAATAAGAACAAATCATAATTAAATTAATGTGCTTTCAAACAGCTCAATGGCCTGAAGAAGCAAATATAATTCTCATTAGATAATCCATATACCTCATTGATTTATTGAACCCCTAAGAATACTTCAAAGACAGCAGGGAAATCAAACAAGAAAATGTTCAAGTCATTTTTACATTTTTAACCATAACTTTTGTAACAACATCAGTGGATGTGCCTCAGAATCACTTAATACCACCTCAGACATCCAGCTCTATCATAATCACATGTTATATACTATTTTCTTTGGCTCCCAGTAGAACACAAACCAACCTACAAATTTACAAAATAATTAGCATAACCAATGAGCATTACCAATGTGTGTTCCTTCCAGAGATTATCACCACTGAGTTATACCTATCTTTGTGATAAAATGTCCACATTGCAACTCATTATATTCATTTATCTGAGAGTCGGCTTATGCCAGAGGCCTCCTGTATATTATTCTTAAGCACTGCTTGTCTCACACGTGTTTTTAAATGGCATGGTCATCTGAACACTTACGAAAAATCACAGTCAAACCCCAATTCTTATAAGCCCACATTCTTAGTGATGCTATGGGCTGTGTTGTGTGTCACCCTGTTCTGATGTAGCTGTCGGACCAAAAGGGTCAGCTCACAACTATATGTCGAACCCTCACTGCTCCTTCTTTTCTACTTGATGGCTCATATTATAAACACAGCCACTGTATTTTGCATCTGCTGAGTTATCTTCACTTGTCCAATTTGTAAAATGTACATGCAACGAAATGTATATGATAACTATTGTGCTATAAATTTTATATCAATTATTTCCCTTTAACCACAGAACGATCTTGTGACATCAGCATAATTTTTTACCCTTATCTTTGAGATAAGGAACCTGAGGCTCAGGGTGACCCAGTAAGTCCACGGTGATCAAACAGTAAGTGGCAGAAGAGACTCAGGTCTAGCTATTCATCCATTCATTCTTTCATTAAATAAATGTTTATTGAAGACACATTGTATGCAGTGCTTTGACTGTCTGATGAACTTAGAAAGATGAATGTGACTTGGAACCTCAATTAGCACGACTGCGATGCTGTCTACAGGCATTCCTGCCAATTATATTTTACTATCCTCCACTGTTTATAGACAAGGAAGCTGAAGTATAAGGTCACACAACCATGACTTAGAACTGGGATTACAATCTACTTTTCTAACTCTAAACCTAGGAAACTGTTCTTCTTTGAACTTGGAGTCATAAATCTTTTCTTTATTTTGAATAAATTCTATGCCTGAGCCCAAAGAGAGCTGAACTGTTTATCCTATCTAGTACCTATCTAGGCAAATTTAAATCTTGTATCATCCATGAAATCTCTTCTCTCCTATGTTGATCCCCCGTTTCTTTCATTTTCTATGACTTGACTATGTATTGATATAACATATTTCTTAACTATTTTGCCAATGAATGTTCCTTTAAAACCTCATAGAATTGCAATCTAAATGAGAAGATATACTGTCTTACTGACATCTTTCATGATCTTGGTGCTGTGCTTCCCATAAAGAAGGTTAAAAACTGAGTACTTGTTTAATGAATGATCAGATTCTAAACAACATGTGAATTAATATCCAGAACTATTCTCTGTTCTGTAGAAAATATACATATACAAATTGACATGGTAAGGCCCATTTTTATTTCAAGAATATGCCTTTTAGATTTGGTATTATAAGTGAAATGTATGTTTATTTGATATATATGAAACTGCATTTTTAATAGATCTGATTTTTCATTGAATGTTGTCATTAGCTTCCTTTGGATAATATTAGACTTGAGTGTCCCAAAATGTATTTTATAGATTACCAGTTCCTCAAGGTGCTCTGATTAAAAAGAAAAAATCCAGGAGTAATTCTTGGCCATGTGAAGTCAGAAAAATCAATGCTGTATCCTCATTCTTGGAGATTCATTGGGAGAATTAATATTTATTTCAAAGTCTCAAAAAATCTATATTAAAGAAACCTATTTAGCATCCTTTGCCCTTTATTTCCCAAACTTTCATGACTACTGGATCTTATTTCATATTACTTCTTTTTGTATCTCATAGAAGTTTAAAAACTTTGGGAAACCCTGTGTTTGACCCAATCTGACTGTTGATTAGTCCTCACAATACAACTTCTTTTATGTGCTAGTGACATCTAGATCACTCACAACAGTAGTAGTGAATGAAGATCATCATGTCATCAGTGTCTCTAAATACTTCTGATATGGATGCAACCATTTTTTTCTTTCTAAATATTTCATATAATCAATAACTAAACCTTTCTTTTGGGAAAAAAAAGTCTTTTGTCCCTATCACTGGAAAAATTAAATTTGTTTGACTGCAAATTTCAAATTAACCAATATTATTCTGAAAAGGAATAGTTTCTCTTGTGAAGGCCATCTTGGCTTTTGTTTTTATACATTTAAGATAAAACCCAGGAAAATACTTTTGTTCACTAACAAACTGTTTACAGTCTTTTACTTTCAGTCTGAACATTATTTCTCTTTCATCATTGTCCAAATGAAAGCTAAAATCTAGAACAATAGATCTGCAGAAATAAAACATAGATTTTAAGCTCAGTGGGTGGCTGGAACTTTGGAAAGACAATCCATCATTCTGAGAAAAAAAGTTTTATTCCAAGAGCAAGGCATTGGGAGTCAAGAAAACCAAGATTCCTTTTTCTTCACTGATCACAAGGATCACAAATGACATCCCTAAAAAAATAGAGTAACAAGTGAGAAAAGCATTACAAATTTATTTCACCAAAGTTTTATCTGATACAACAGCCTTCAGAAACAAAATACTCAAAACCAAGGGAAAACTATATTTTTATGCTTAGGTCTAATGAAGACTGGACAGTCATATAGAAGTATGATTGGAAAAATAGAGTATAATCTAATGGTAATAAACATGAGATGGGGGAAGACTTAACAATCTGTTTATTCAGATTCTTTCCTTTTTTTCTATAAGTTATTTCCTTCCCCCATACATGGGGCAGGACATCTGTACTATGAGGACAGGCAAAAGGGGGAAGGGTGGAGATCAGAGACCCTCCCAGTTTTTATGGCTTGCTTTCGGAGAGAAAGGGGAGAGGGAGAGAGGACAGGCACGGATCAGAAAGACCTTGATGCTGAGGCATTTCCAGTCTTCTTCAGTTCAAAGGACTCAGCGTGGCAAGGCACCATACTCTGGAGTATCATCGTCTAAGCCCTGACACTTCTCAGAAACTTTTATTCTATGGTACTTTCAATTTTGGTCAAATCAAGAAGCGTTCATTTTTTTGAAAATTATACACAGATGCAAAAGCAAAAAAAAAAAAAGCAAAAAATTCCCTTACCCTCAAAGAACCTCCCCCCATTTTGGGGCATCAGTCCTGGTCTTGGGGCTGATCAGCCTTGGTTATCTAAGGAACAATGAATCTCTGTATTCAACTGTTTGGAAAAGTAAGCACTGCCTAGGCCAGATGATGAGAATATTTTTCTAATGAAGAAGAGTTACTTGTCCGATTTTCATAATCATTCATTCATTTAGAATATTTGTTTAGCCCACATTGTGCAAGTCATTTTACTAGGTAGAGTGTGGGGCACAGAGATGGTTAAGACATGTTTCCATTGTCTAGGTGGTTACATCTTATGAAAAATATGTGACATGTACCTAAATATAATACAATCCTAAAAGTTAAAAATACCATGAGAGAGGCATAAATAATATACTGTGGGAATTTATGGAAAGAAGAAATTACTTCCTATTGTGAGTATTCCAGAAAGTCCTACAGAGGAGATGGGCAGAGAATATGGAAGGACCTTGAAGGAACAATATAATAAAGCCATGGGGAAATTGGCTAAAAAGGATGGGGTAGCCACAGGATACTACGAGTAGAAAGGATAGTAAGAACAAAAACAGGGAAGAAAGAAGTTATGAGGTAGGAAATAAGCACAAGAAGGCATTCTCTTAACAAGAAGGAAAGGGAATATAAATTAAGCTGGCATAGATTAAGCCAAATGATGGAAAATCTTGAATGCAAATAATTTTAATAATGCCAATAATAAATAACAGTAGTCATAGTAGCAACATAATAGTAGTAATTACAATTAACATTTATTAAGCACTTATATGCTGAGCACTATTCCAAATAATATCTTATTTACTCTCTCAACGACCTTATAAAGTAGGTACTCATTACACAGATTATCCTAATTTTGTAGAATATTGATCCACAGAGAGTTTTTCCCCCCTATAGTCACATAGTTAGGCATTTGCTCTTTACTTAGAAAAGTTTCTAAATCTCACATACTCAAGCAGCTCTTCAATGGCCCTAAATCACCCCTTATTACAAAATGCCATCAAAACAAAGAAGGATGGGAGGAAAGAGAATGCATCATACTATTCTAGACTGTTTCTCTTCAGAGTTAATTTTTTCAAATAGATAACTCCACTAAGATTAATCTTAGATCCTCTCTCTCCATTTTCTAACATCTCACTTAGTCAATCCACAAAGTGCATTTGATTTAGAGAGGTTTATTATGATTGTTAACCTTTTTTCCTACACTGTCTTTATATTTTGTATTTATTTATCTCACTAAAGCATTACTTTTACTATCCTGATATGAGATTAGTAGTCATTGATCACAAAAAAGGATTAGGGGTGAGTTGAAGAGATATCTGGTTTTGGATGAACAATTGAACTAGCACTGGACAGGATCTCATAAACTTTCTTTTTACAATTTTATTCAAAGCACATCTAAAAAAAACCAAAAACATTATTATTGTCATTATTTTATTACACGTATGGTCCTGAGTTACTTATTGATGATCCATTGAGTAAACTCTATGAACGGGACCCAAAAAAAAACAGAATTATTTTTTGGGAGGGTGGGCCCCTTGTAGTACAGGATATCCCTGCTAGGTGGGTGTTCTAGGAACCCAACAGCATCAGTGTACCAGCCAACGTTGTTGTGAAAGGCTATGTTTGACTTCAGTGATTTTTTTTTGGTGGGGGGAAGTCTTTCAACACATTTGTCCATTTCATGATAAGTGATTTATGAGCTCACCTGCCCACACTCACCCAGTTTCACCCTGAGCAATTTTTTTTCCCCAAATGAAAAAAGCCCTCAAAGGGAAATGTTTTGCCGATGTGGAAGAGATGAAACAAAAAACGGCAGAAGCACTAAAAGGCATGAAAATCGGCACATTCAAAAACCTTTTTGAGCAGTGGATAAAGTGTCTTAATAGGTGTATTGTATCAAATGGAGAGTACTTTGAAGATGACCAAAGTTTAAACATACATGAATAAATACATAATTTTTTCAATAAATAAATTACAGTTTGGGGGTCCCCCCATGCATATACAATTAAACCATATTTGATATTAAATAAATGATGAGCAAAGCAGATAAATGTGACAATAATAGAAAAAAATTAAGGTTGGGGAAACTTTGCTTGTGTTGCTAGAAATGTCAACAATGAAGATGATAGTGTCTGAAATTATTTTGATTTATTCAGCATCCCCAAGGGGAAAAAATACCTTCTCATCCTCCTTCATGTGTAATATATCTTTTCCATGCATGCCCAGATTCTCCTCCTCTGCAAACGTGCCCACCAAGGATACTAAAACGGCTGTGTGCAGATTGATGCACCAGTGGCAGGTTCCTCAAGATGCCACGCATGACCTATGTACATTACTTACTATGTTTTGTTTTTGTTTTTGCTTTTGCTTATTCTCTGTGTGCTGGTGTAAAGATATTGTTGAAAATGTTTTAAAAAAAAAAAGCCAAGCCGGGCTCGGTGGCTCAGCCTGTAATCCCGCGCCTTTGGGAGGCTGAGGTGAGTGGATTGCCTGAGCCCGCGGGTTCGAGACCCGCCTGGGCAGCAAGACCTCATCTCTACAATAAATAAAAAAAAAATTAGCTGGGCATGGTAGCGTGCGCCTGTAATTCCAGCTACTCGGAAGGCTGAGGCGGAAGGATCGCCGGAGCCCAGCAGGTCGAGGCTGCGGTGGCCGGGAGCGGCCACTGCACTCCAGTCTGGGTGACAGAGTGAGACTCCAACTCAAAAAAAAAAAAAAAAAAAAAGCCTGCAGATACCTCTGTGGGTAACAGTGATAAGAAAAAGAGGGCATTTATGTTTATCTGTAGCACAGAAAGTCAAACTATTGTAGAAACTGGGCAGTATGATGGCAAAACGTCTTACAGAAGAGTCTGGTATTGGAATAGCTATCAAATATGACCTGAAGAAACAGAAGGATACACTGTTGAAGTTCTCTGCTGAAAGTGATTGGACACAAGTTAATGAAAAATAAATTTTAAAAAACCACTGCATAAATCTAAAAATGAAGGTCTACATTGTACATTGAAAGAGTGGACCTGTCAGCCTTGCAGTGAACACATGCCCATTAATGGTGTGCTTTCATGAAACAAGCAAAGATCTACCACAGTAAACTGAAAATTGAAGGGAACGATGAATATTCAACAGGCAGGTTGTAGAAACTTAAGAAAAGATGCAATAATTGACATTTAAAGATTGTGATAAAGCATCTGCTGATCACAAAGCAGCAAAAAAATATTCAGTGATGAGTTTGCCAAGGTCATTTCTTTTGAAAATCTGATACCAGAACAGGTCTATAATGCTGATGAAACATCACTGTCTTGGTGTTATTGCCCCTGAAAGACACTGACCACAACTGATGAGACATTCCCTACAGGAATTAAGGATGCCAGTGACAGAATAACTGTGCTGGGATGTGCTGATGTAGCAGGCACACAAGTGTTAACTTGTTAGGATAGGCAAAAACTTGAGTCCTCATGGTTTTCAAGGAGTGGATTTCCTACCAGTCTATTATTATGCTAACAAAAAGGCAAGAATCACCAGGAACAGCTTTTCTGATCAGTTTTACAAACATTTGGTACCAGCAGCTCATGCTCACTTCAGGGAAGCTGAACTGGACGATGACTGCAAGATCTTGATATTCCTTGACAACTATTTGGCTCATCCTCCAGCAGAAATCCTCAGAAAAATAGTATTTGTGTCATTATTTTAATAGCATAATATTTTAAAATAATGTTTACTTTTCCTTAAAGGTGACTTCATTAATTCAGCCATATGACCAGGGTATCCTTAAGTCAATGAAGAGAAATATAAACATACTTTCTTGAACAGTATGCTAGCTCCTTTGTGAAAGGATGAAGGATGCCACAGAGGCTGCTGCCAACCCTTGGAACACGGGGACTAAAGGCACAGTTGTGCATGCCCTGACAGCCTCTCGCCTGCACTGTGTTCCGTGATGATGAACAAGGTGGTGACTTTGAAGGACTCCATATGTCAAGTGAGAACAGAATGATGTCTGACCTCCTCACATGTACAAAAAGTATACCTTCAAAGTCCATCAGTTAGCGGGAAGAAGATCGCAAAGACGTCTTTAACATTGATGAGACTCCAGTTGTTCATTCATTTATGAATGGTGAAATGACTGAAATGGTTCTGAGCTAAGGTGGTCATTAGAATCATGGCGATGAAAATGATAACACTGTGAAAAAAGTGCCTATAGGTGATGTGGTGAAAATGTGTGATGGACTTATGGAAGGATTAAAGCGGTGTACATTCATAACGGAGTGAGGAATCGTGTCAGTTTATAAAACCAAAAAAAGACTTCTAAGACAAAAACCATTGTAAACGAGACAGATGGCTCTGAAAGAATTATTTTTAAAAACCATTCAGCAGAATGCCTCCTCAGACCTAGAGGACCCACTTTCTGGTCCCTCAATTGGTGATGCCGCAGCACTGCTTAGTTTCCCTGGACACAACTGTTTAACTGTATTAATGGTATGCCACTTTTTTGTGTGAAGTACTTATAGGTGAGCAAGTATAAGAAAATGATTGCCTGTGGTGGTGTGTAAATTCAGCCAGGAACTATGCTGATGACAAACAACCACAGATTTCCTCATGGGTGGCTGAGAAAGTGACACCTTTGCTTTCCGATGGTTCAATGTACACAGACTTTGTTTAATGCATAAAATGATTAAATATATTATATAAAATTACCTTCAGACTGTGTGTACAAGGCACATATGAAACATCATGAATTATGTGTTTAGACTTGGGTCTTATCCCCATTATGTACATGCAAATATTCCAAAATCAGAAACACTTCTGGTCCCAGCATTTTGGATAAGGGATATTCAACCTGTAATACAACCACAGTAGAATCTGGGCAAACTTTGCCAAACGTCCCTGGAAACCTTAAGATGTTATTTGGCAGTTAGACGAATTCAACCTGGAACAAAGTGTTCTGTCAATATAAAGAAAGTAATTTTATCTGTCATTTTTTAAAAACAAAACTCAGGGTGACTATATAATTCAAAGCAGTGTGAATGTTGTTACTTCCAACATTAGCTAGCTACAAAATTGCTACTGAGCTTATTTTTAGTATTTTTTTTTTTAATTTTAATTCAGACTCTAGGGGTACTGAGGGTGGAGACTTCCCTCACACTCAGAGTACCAATTGTCTTAGATCTATCAATTAAGTAATCACTGTTTTATACAGAGTAAAATGTTATTTATAAAATCAGAAATAAGAAAAGGAATGAAATGACTATTTCATGTATGTTTTATGATCTTATGACTCAAATTGGTTTAAGAAAAAGACGTATTTCCGATTTTTGTTTATATTTGTAAAATGTAAAGGAGACATCAAAAAAATCTAAAAGAAGTGAAAGTTTTAGGTACAGCTTGATTCTGAGGTCTCAAAACTGTTTATTAGAACCTAGCCTCTTTATTCTGCTCCTTGTCAGCTTCCTTCTCATATTCCAAGTGTTTCAGATATGACTGCCAACACCACCAAGCTGTCTTCACAGCTTTATGCCCTGTGTGTACAGCAGAGGAGAATTAATAAATTATTTAAGTGAGGTCTAACTTTTATTGTTCTGAACTCGATCGTGTGCTCAACTCTGAAAGAAATAAGTTGTCCAAGAGGGCATAATAATTGCCCAGATGTATTCATTATCTATTGCTGTATGACAAATGACCACAGAATTTAGCAGCATAAAGCAACACACATTTTTTTAATCTTACAGTTTCTGTGGGATAGGGGTCCAGGCATGGCTTAACGGGGTTTTTGCTTCAGGCTGTCTCACAAAGCTTCAGTCTGAATGAAGGCTTAACTTGGGGAAGATCCAACTCCAAGCTTGCTTACATGGTTGTTGATCGAATTCAGTCGCTTTTGATCTTTTGAGCTGAGGACTTCATTTCCTAGCTAGCTGTCAGCAAGAGCTTTTCCTCAATTTCTTGTCATGAGCCTCAGTGTCGCACCTTGCTTCAGCAAAACCAGCAAGGGAGAGGACCTCCGAGTAAGCCCCGTGCAAGTCAGAACTTTTAAACCTAATCATGAAAGGGACATCCTCCCATGTTGAGATACGCTGTTTGTTAGAAGCAAGTAACTCAAGGGGAGGGACTTGCACACAGTCTTTAATCAAAATGAATAAGATGTCAATGTGTTCATCTCACAAGCCACCTACTACACCAGATTTGAGTACCTATCGCTAAAGATGGTATGCAGGAAACTCTTCACAAGCGTAGGAACTAGGAGTGAGAGGGTAAATCCCCTGAGCAAAATTTGAGTCATTATCAGAAGACAGGGACAGATGCTGGGTAGAGAATACAGTTGTCCACAACAGCTTTCCAGATATGGCTCTGAGTTGTCTAGGAAACAGAAGAAAAGAAGGCGTTTCTTTCTATCGCCATGATATTGAGTCATTATGAATCTCAATGCTTATTTGAAATTATCTAATTATTTATTTATATTATTGTATAAAGATGCTTTGGTCTGTTAATTCAGCATTTCTAAGCCAGCTCCATTCTTTATTTTTGGTTTATATTATAATTTTCAGCCAATGCTTCCATATGAAATAAATTAAGATTCCTGTATGTGAAGTTGCTAAGATTATCTTATGTGCAAAAAATACATACAGGCTTGAGGTTCAAATTCTCTGAAAATTCATCCTTACTTACCTTTTAAAAATTCATGGTTGCTGGGGAATGAAGCAGAAACAAGTTTTTATTCCTGAATTTTTAGAATTTTAGTAGAAAATGGAAATAGCATTACCTTTGAGGTAAAAAAGATTTTTCTGGCTTCTATTTTATAGAAATAATAGATTTGCCAGCTGATTTTATCCAGAAAGTAAATAAATTTCCATCACAGAAGGTATGTACTCTACCATGAGATTCAGAGCAGTTAAAATTGTCAGACTAAGTTGAGTACATGAACTCCATGTTTCATCTGAGATCATACTTAATCTTAGTACATCTGCTGAAGAGTGATAGGTGTTAAATCCAACCCAGAGTTTCCTGGTGAGTTCTCGCAAAAGCATGGATTTAAGATGGTACTTCACTGTTTCAGAAAGGTAATTATATGAAATTTGTCTCTAATTCAGGAGTCAAGTATTATTAATAATGATATTATTATAAGGATATTATAGGTAAATACTTATTATTGTAGCTAGTATTTATTATTTTTGCTAGCATTTCTTTACTACATACTATGTACCAAATACTATTCTAAGGTCTTTCCATATTTATCAACTCCTTTAATCCTCTCAGCAATCCTCTTTTCAAAAAATTGTGTATTGATTTCTGTTTCATCACTGTATAAAGCATATACAAAACACCTGAAATTTTAACATTTTTCTTCTGTCAATCAAAGAGTATTAATTTGCTATGGTTATCAAGCTAAGTTTGAACCAACATTAGACAAAGTCTTCTGTATGGGAAGGGTGATGCAAAAATTCCAAGTTCAGCTAAAGATGCTTGGAGAGGTTTATTCTGAGTCAAACGTGAGTGACCAGGCTCAGGGCATAGCCCCAAGAGGTCTTGAAAACATATGTTTGGAGTGGTTGAATTACAGCTTTATATACATTTTAGGGAGACAGAAGTTACAGAAAACTGTAAATCAATACACATGAGATTTACATTGGTTGGGCTTGGGAGGGAGGGATATTTCTAAGTGGCAACTTGCAGGTGATAGGTGGATTCAAAGATTTCCTGGTTGGCAATTAGTAGCAAGAGTTAGAGGAGATGTCCTATTGTGATAAGGGCGCAGAAAAATTCTAAGCTTCTTGATATGTAGATGAAGTCTCATAGGTTCAGGCTTCAGAGAGGAAAGGCAAATGGAATCTGAAGTCCCCAAGAGACCATTTTGCAGGATCATAAAACACTTTGACTTTCTTCTTTATCTATCATATGATATTATTCCAGTGTCATATTGGAAAACAAACTTCAGTATATAGAGTAATAAAAAAACCTATCTGATGAGTCTTTATAGGCATGACTCCCCAAACCTCTGAGTTAGGAATTTGGACAAGAGAAAAAGGTCAGAGTTTAGTCCTCAGGAAGAATCCACCCATGTCTAACTTTTGCAGTTGAGGCATGGCACACTAAGTTCTTTTCACAAAAATTTTGTCATCCATTGAACCAGGGCTTACCTTGGAAGTTTCTAAGAAACTAAGGATATTTGGAATCCCCTTTGCTTTACAGATTTGCCTCTAAAATATTTAGTTGGGCCATTTTGTCTATTTGCTCTTCAAGAGGAAGAACCTTCCCTCCTCTGCCTACCTACTTCCGGGTACTTTCTAATGTTCATGTATATTTCTACATCCACTAGGTGATGTTTGTACAAAAATATGATAAATCTCTTTGTTCTCAGGAAAGAAAATAGTTTCTCTTCTTGTTACACAAGTCCCTTGACTGTGTTGATGAAAATACCAAACTCTGTAAAATATTTAGAGTTTTGTTCTGAGTCAAATGTGAGTGGTCTAGGCCCATGGCACAGTCCCAAGAGGTCCTGAGAACATGTGTCCACAATGGTTGAATGACAGCTTGGCTTTATACATTTTGAGGGAGACTGAAGTTACAGGCAAAACATAAATCAATACACGTGGGGTTGACATTGGTAGGGCCCAGAGAGGCGGGACATCTCCAAGTGGACTTACAGGTGACGGGTGGATTCTGTACAGATGTGAATTTTCCCAAGAGAGGGCTTTGCAGAGTCATTTTAAAATATGTTAGAGAAACATTTTGGGGTAAAGTGCTGTTTCCTTTAGGGCCTGCTACCTGTCATGTGATGCTGTACACACATCAGGTTGGGATTTGGCATCTTATAGCCACAGAGTCTTTTTGGCCAGCCTTATTTTAGTGTGAGCACTGGACAGTTGTGCCTCATCTCCAAAAGGGAGGGGATGTAACAAGGCATGCCCCATCTTCCTTTTCCGTCACAGCCTGGGGCTTAGTGTTTCAGGTTTCCCTTGACCCGGAGAGGGTTGTTCAGTCAGTTGGGGGCTTAAATTTTCATTTTTGATTTACTACTGTTTCCTTTCTTCCTATCCTGCCCTCAGAAGACTCCCCTCCTCACACATGCACATATAACTTTTAAAGTCCAGCAATAACAAATCGTTTTTAGTTACTCAAACAGGCTTTGCACATGCTGTTCTCTCTGCATGGAATATCATCTTTCTTCTTTTTTCCTCACAAATCTGCAAGTTATAGATTAGATGGCCTCCCCTATAAGCCCTCTATCCAAACCAAATTAAGCCCTTCCCTTCCTTCAGCATTTTGTATATCTTGGACTCATCTCCGTTAGAGTGCTTGTCTTCCTGCATGGTAATCTTCTCCCCACTTAACTACAGGATCCTTGAGGCTGGTAGGTTCCCTTTCCTCCCTGGGCCTATTGCAAAGGCTCTCACGCAGCTGTCTCAATGACTTAGTGCTCTGATCACCTTCTTCTCAATGAGGAGTCAACTTTTGCCAGAAACCCTAAAAGAAGGGCAAACAAGAGCAAAGTCAACTGAATTACTAATTTTTTCCCCAATCAGGTATGGCCCATATATATGATTTTTGTTATCTGCCAGAAGATTTCAGCATTTTAGGTTTAAATTTCATTTCCTATTTTAGACCATACCCCAGTACATAAGTTGTCAGATCTGTTTTGTAAAGGCTGCTATTTCTTAAGTGCTCCATGAAGTTTTTAGTTAGAAATAAAATGCAAAGCCTTACAGAAAATTGAATCTGAGCTGCTTACTTCCCTTAGCATTTAAACACCAAAGCATTGTCTTGGAGCATTTTCCTATTTAATCTTGGGTTATAATCCTAGACTCTGTTGACCTGCAGCATTCCACAGTAACTGGAATGACTAATCCCTATCATTTTCCTGTTGTCTGCCACCTCTCCTTTGCATTTCTGTTTTTGAATTTCAGAATGGCGATCCTTTTATCTGTAGAAGAAGCTTCATTCCTGTACATTACCTCTTTTCCTGCTAATTTTTATTGTCAATTTTTCTCCATAAGGAAAAAAGAATATGTAGTTTATAATTCTCAGCTCAGAAGACAGTTATGATTGGAAAAGTGAGATACTACTACCTTCTAGTTAAAAATAGAATCGTTAGTCAAGACCTTTCTTGTGCTATCCTACAGGAATGAGCACGGCTCACTCTGAGCTCCAGTACCTATATTGCAAGGTGTCAAAGACAGGAAGGCAGGCTCGTGTGGAGACCACCGTTCTCCTTATTCCTTGAATGTTCTATTTCTTTCCCCAGTGTGAGCATAGCATTCTTAAGAAGTTTACTGTGCTTTTTCTTAAGAAGTTCAGTGTGCTTTTTGTTTTTACTAGTCTCTCCAAAAAATGATCAGTCTTGATTTGAAATATGTTAATAATAAATGACCAATTGCCCCTTTTGTTGATTATGAGGCTCGTAATATAGACCCACCCTTTCCTGCCATTCCTGGTGCCAGACATGTTTTTCTCTTTTTGCCTTAGATGGGTTGTGAAGACCCAGCTGCTGGTGCATATTATATCAGACAAAGCCTCCAGCGACATCACGGGTTTGGGGATTCTGATCGTTTCACAGTGCAATTAGCTTTCCTCTATCATTTGGCCAGACTGCTCACCCTGTGCATTTTTCCTATTGGAAACAAAGAGAACTGGGCAAGGAGATGCGTGGATGGCTCAGGACCAGTCCTCAGTTGAGGGACTGAATGAAAGGTGACAATGCATCCCCAGCTTTGCAGCGGCTCTAGGGCACGGCGCTTTTCACACACGCTGTTTCATCTCAGCTTCAAGTAAAGCCATGAGATGGGTGGGAATGAGGCGTTCCTCTCACTCTCCTGAAGAACAACAAGCCCCAGAAAACTGTCTGTTGCTTCATCTCAAAAACAGAAACAGCAAATACTTAAACAGTGGAGAAGAACCAAGATTCAAGCCCAGGCAGCCTGACTTGAAAGTCTGGCCTCCGAGCTCCACGCGGGCCCTGCTCATTGAGGCAGGCCTCTGCTAGATGCGCACGTGGACATCTGTGCCTACAGGCCAGCTGAGCCTCCATGTGGAAGCAACACTGAGGCTGCCACACTTCACAGTCACAGCAAAACCATTTGGTGACGCGGAATAACTACTTGAGTGACGGGATTTTTCCCTTCTCTCTCCTCTCATGATTTCCCCTTGCCTTTTCTTACTGCTCTGAAAATTAGAAGCCACTAATCATGCATGTGAGGTGAAGGGGGAGGCAGAATAAACAAACTGGAGAATGCTTTTAAAACAAACCTGCTAGCATGCATACAAGAGAGCATCTTCTTCCTGCACACCTGGGCCAGCGAAGCAGCAGAGAGCAGGGCTGCGAGCTCACGCACCAGAGCCAGGCTACTTGGGGCTGAGGCTGACTGGGCAACCCTAGACAACTTGTAACCTCTCTGTCTTGCTTTCCTCCCTGTGGAAGGAGATGACAGCAATAGCACCACCAATTCACAGTGGAATAAGATGAGCTACTACATGGAGAGCATTAGAACAGGACCTGACACAGTAAATGCTCAAAACATCTTTGCTGTTATTTCACAAAATAAGGTAACATATATAAAAGGTCTGACAGAGTAGGTACTCAATAAATATTAACTCCCTTTCTATATTATATATATATATATACACACACACACATATTACATATACATATATACATATGCTATATACATATTATAGACACATATTATATAATATATTATATATTGTATACAAAGTATATATTATATATGTATATATGTATCTATAATATGTATATATATTATGTATACATTAAGAGTGAGAGGAATATGCTCTTACTTTAGGATATAGTCCAAAATATGTATGTATATATATGTATATATACATATACAATACATGTCTACATATGTGTCGCTATAATATGTATATATGTGTATCTATAATATATATTATATGTATGCATGCATATTATATAATATGTATATGCAATATATACACATATGTATACATATCGTATGTACATATTATAGATACACATATAATATATATTATATATGTGTGTATACACATTTTAAAGTGTATATACATTTTACATATGACATTTCCTCAAAAGATAGCATTAATCAAATGAATGCTAGTATCGCTGTAACGGCAGGACAGTCAAAGAAAATGGGGGAGGCACGGCTGAGCGAATGTCATACTACACATTGCTACTGCAATTTAATTCAGCTTTAAATAGTAATACGTATAATGTCTCTTAAAATGTGTATCCCTTTTAACAGTGCTCCTTATATATACTTTGATCACTGATAAGTGCCTTATGTCAACTGCATTGATGCTAGGGAAAATAGGTAGGTATTCCATCTTAGAGGGGCTCGCTAGTTTCTTCATCTTCTCCTCTTCCTCTCTCCTCCTCCCCGTTTCTTTTTCTTCTCCTCCTCCTCTTCCTTCTCCTCCTCCCTCTTCCTCCTTTCTCTTCCTTCTCTCACCATCCTTCCCCCACACCATTTTCCTACTTAACCAACATGACTAACAGCTGCCTCTGTCAAATGGTTTTACTCATTTTGTGATGTCAGAGTCTCACCAAGCAGCACCTATCGAAGCAGGTAGTGTTTTCTCTAATGCATTTATCCTCTTGGTAGTCACGAGAAAAGGTCATGTTTTAGGTTTTAATTCTTGTCATCTCAAATGACATTTTTCTAGATGGTAAATTAGTTTCTCCACTAGGCACAAGTGTAGGGATATTCAAAGCTATCTTCCCACTGCCTAGCAAAATGCTTGGAACATGAAGTACTTTACAAATATTTGCTGAAATCAATGAATGCTGAAAAAATAAAGTCTTCAAAGAAGTGTCAGCCGGGCTCGGTGGCTCAGCCTGTAATCCCGCGCCATGGGAGGCTGAGGTGAGTGAATTGCCTGAGCCCGCGGGTCCGAGATCCACCTGGGCAACTTGGCGAGACCTCATCTCTACAATAAATCAAAAAATTAGCCAGGCGTGGTAGCACACGCCTGTAGTTCCAGCTACTTGGAAGGCTGAGGTGGAAGGATTGCAGGAACCCAGCAGGTCGAGGCTGCGGTGGCTCGGAGCGGCCACTGCACTCCAGAAGTGTCTTCCCCCAATTAACTAGAACCTAATTAAGAGATGTCTGAATATTAGCTGACTTCTACTTTTAAAAGGGAACCCAATTTTAGAAGCCTAAACTGATATCATGGATTTATTTTAGCACAGTTTTAACAATTTTTGGACTATATCCTAAAGTAAGAGCACATTTCTCTCACTCCCAATCTCCTTCCGTGGCTATGCGGTCAGTATGCAGTGAAACTGATATAGAACATGCCAAAATGGACGCAATGCAGTATTCTGCCGCTCAGTGTCACCATGGCATTACAATATAAAAGAGGACATTGGCCTTTGGACTTACCATTCCCACTGCCTGGAAATCTCTTTTTCCTGATACCAAAATGACTTATTCACTCACGACATTCAAGTCTGTGTTCAAATTTCACCTTTTCAGAGAGGCATTCTCTGAATATTCTGTCTGAAATGAGTCACTTCCCTCCCCATTATTTTTTATTTTCCCTATTTTTTAGCTTTTAAAACTAGGTTTATTGAGGTATAATTAACCTACATCAAACTGCGCATATTTACAGTGTACTCTTTTATTTGACAAATGTATACACCTGTGAAACCATCACCACAATCAGGAAAAGGAACATATTCAACACCCCAAAAAGTTTCCTTATGCCCTTGGCAACCCCTTCCAACCTCATCCTATCCCCAGGTAGCCACTGATCTGTTTCTGTCACTATAGATAAGTTTGCACTCTCCAGAATATTGAACAAATGGAATCATACAGAATAATTCTTTTGGGGAGAGAGCCTGGTTTCTTTCACTCTGCAAAATTATTTTAACATTCATCCATGTGTTGTGGGTATCAACGTTGATTCCTTTTTATTGCTGGATAATGATTATAAGATCCACTACAATTGTTTATCCATTCACTGTCGATGGACTTCTAGGCTGTTTTCCAGTTGTTGGCTGTTACAGATAAAGTTGCTGTTAGCATTTGTGGGCAAGTCTCTGTATGGCTTATGCTTTCATGTTTCTTGGGTAAATATTCAGAAGTAGAATGACTGGGTCATACAGCAGATGTGTATTTGACTTTTTAAGAAACTGTCAGGCTGTTTTCCCAAAGTGGTTGTACCATTTTACATTCCCACCAGCAGTGTCTGGGGGTCCCACTTAATCTGTGTCATTTTACACCACTTGGTATCATCAGTCTTTTTAATTTTGGACAGTCTAATAAGTGGTATCTCCTTGTGGTTTTCATTTGCACTTTCCTAGTGACTAGTGATGTTGAATATCTTCAATATGCTTATTTCCCATCCATGTGTCTTCTCTGGTGAAGTGTCTGTTCAAATCTTCTGCCTGCTTTAAAAATTGATTTGTTTGTTTTCTTCTTCCTGAGTTTTTAGAATTCTTTATATATTCTGGATACAACTTTGTTATCAGATGTGATTGATAAATGTTTTCTTCTAATCAGTGGTTTGTTTTTCATTCTCTTGACAATGACTTCCAAAGAAAAGAATTTTAAATTTTGATTACATTTACCAAGTTTTCTTTTAGAATTGTACTTCTGGTGCCCAATGCAAGATCAATAATTTCCCTAAGTTTTCTTTTAGAAATGTTGTGATTTTAGATTGCTTATTTAGTCCTATGGCACATTTTGAGATGAATTGTGTATATGATGAAAAATATAAATCAAATTTAATTTTTTTGCATATTGTTCTCCTGTTGTTCGGCGTAATTCATTGAAAAGTCTCTCCTTTCTCCACATAATTATCTTTTCACCTTTGTTAAGAATCAATTACCCTTCTGTGTTTGGTCTATTTCTGAGCCCTCTCTTCTGTTCTGTTGATCTGTTTGTCTATCTCGACACCAGTCTCCCCTTGTCTTGTTAGTACGTGTTAGGCTGTGCGCAGTGGTTCATGCCTGTAATCTCAGCACTTCAGGAGACTGAGGCAGGAAGATCACCTGAGTCCAGGTGTTTGAGACCAGCCTGGGCAATATAGCAAGACCTCATCTCTACAAGGCAAAAACAAAAACAAAAACAAACTAGCCAGGCATGGTGGTATGCCCCTGTAGTCCTAGCTACTTGAGAGGCTCGGGTGGAAGGACAACCTGAGCCCAGACGGTTGAGATTGCCGTGAACCATGATCGTGCCACTATGCTCTAGCCTGGGTGACAGAGTGAGTCCCTGATTCAAAAACAAATAAATAAATAAAGTAAAAAATGTGTTAAAGTCAGGTAGTATACATTTTCCAACTTTGTTCTTTCTTTCTTTTATGATCAAAGTTGTTTTGGTTATTCTGGGTCTCCTGCATTTCATATGGAATTTAGGAGAAGCTTAACGATTTCTACCAACCAAAGCACCTACTGGGATTTTGATTAAGATTACATTAAATCTGTCAATGTATTTGGGAAGAACTGACATGTTAACAATTTTGTTTCTGCCAAGGCATGAACACAGTATATCTTTCCGTTTATTTAGGTCCTATGTGATTTCTCCCAGCGTTGTTTTGTAATTTTAAGTGTTTTGCAATTTTAAGTGTTTTGTAATTTTAAATGACACATATTTCTATAAATTGATTCCATGGAATTTCATGGTTTTGGTACCATTGTAAATTATGCAGATTTTTCTTTCAGGTTCCAATTGTTTACTGTTAGTACAGAGAAATACAATTGATGTCTATATCCTGCAATTTTGCTAAACTCACTTATTACTTCTGATAGCTTTTGTGTAGATCTCATGTGATTTTATACATAGAAAGTCATGTCTTGTGTGAATAGAAACTCTTCTACCTCTTCCTTTCCGATATGGGTGCATGTTATTTATTTTTCATAACTTATTGCACTGGCTAGGCTCTCCAATACAATGTTGGATAGACACATTGAGAGGGAACATCCTCGCTTTGTTTCTAAACTAAGTAGGAAAGCATTCAGTCTTACACAATTAAGTGTGTTACTCTCTGTAGATTGTTTCACAGATGTCTTTTATCAGGTTTCCTTTCTAGTTTGCTAGAGTTTTTATGAGGAATGGGTGTTAGACTTTGTCAGAAGTTTTTCTTGCATCTATGGGTCATCATATGTTTTTTCTTTATTAATATAATGAATCACATTAATTACTTCTCAAATGTTTAAGAAATCTTGCATTACTGAGATAAATTTCACTAGGTCATATTGTATTACCTTGCATATATTATTGGATACTATTTGCTGCAATTTGGACAAGAATTGTTACATCTCTTTTCTTTTTTTTAATATATCAATATTTTTTATTTTGATACTGTGGGGTACAGTTAAGGGTTAGGTATACAAATATGCTTCATTCAGGCACCCTTGTTGATAAGGGGTGTTTCCCCATCCCCAGACATATATTACTACCGTTAATCCCACCTCCCTTCCCCTCCCCCCCATAGTTTCCCACCACGGTCAGTCCTTTTCTTATAGTATTACGATGGATGTTCAAGGTCCACTGTATGAGTGAGAACATGTGATACTCAGATCTTTGTTTCTGTGAGAGGTCACTCAGTATTATAGACTCTAGTTCTATCCAGGTTGCTACAAAATTCATGATTTTGTTCTTTTTTATGGCTGCATAGTATTCCATCATGTATATGTACCACATTTTTTTAATCCAGTCCTCTTTTGATGGACAGCATGGTTGATTCCAGTTCTTGCTATTGTGAACAATGCTGTGATAAACATACGTGTGCAGGTATCTTTTTCATAGAGTGATTTGAGTTCATCAGGGTATATTCCCAGTAGGAGGATTGCAGGGTCATATGGGAGGTAGATATTCAGAGCTTTTAGGAATCACCATGCTGTTTTCCACAGAGGTTGCACTACTTTGCACTCCCACCAACAGTATAGAAGTGTCCCTTTTCACCACACCCTCTCTAGCAACTGTTATTTTTTGAGTTATTGATAATTGCCATTCTGACTGGAGTTAGGTGGTACCACAGTGTGGTTTTGATTTGCATCTCCCTGATGATTAGTGAGGTTGGACATTTCTTCATGTGTCTGTTGGCTGCTCCATGTCTTCCTTTGAGAACTGTCTGTTCATATCTTTTGCCCACTTTATAATGGGATTCTTTGTTTTTTTTCTTTTCAGCACGTTTGGGTTCCTTGTAGATCCAAGATGTTAACCCTTTGTCAGACCTGGAGTTGGCAAATACTTTTTCCCAGTCTGTGGGCTGTCTCCCTGCTCTCTTGATGGTTTATTTGGCTTTGCAGAAGCTTGTCAGTTTAATGAGGTCCCACTTGTCTATCTTCTCTCTTATGGCCCATGTGTTTTAGGTTTTGCTCAGGAATTGGATGCCAGTTCCAATTTCCATGAGGGTATGTCCTGCATTTTCTAAGGTTCTTATGGTTTGAGGTTTTACATTTAGGTCTCTAATCCATTTAGAGTTAATTTTTGTGTATGGGGATAGATGGGGATCTTGTTTGAGTCTTCTGCATGTGGTCAGTCAGTTTTCCCAGCACCATTTACTGACTAGGTTCTCCTCTGCCCAGTGGTAGGTGGTGGGGGCTTTGTCGAAGATGAGTCGGTTGAGAAACTGAGGTTTTGCTTCTGGAACCTCAGTTCTATTCCATTGGTCTATATGTCTGTCCCTGTACCAATACCAAGCTGTTTTGATTATTATAGCTTTATAGTAAAGTTTGAAGTCTGGTAATGTGATACCACTTGCTTTGGTTTTTTTGCTGAGGATTGTTCTGGCTATTCTTGGTCGATTGTGTTTCCATATGAATTCCTGTATTGTTGTTGTTTTTTCTGAGAAGAATATTGCTGGTAATTTGATGGATATTGCATTAAATCTGTAGATTACCTTAGGTAGGATGGACATCTTCACAATGTTGATTCTTCCAATCCATGAGCATGGGATATTTTTCCACTTGTCTGTGTCATCTTTGATTTCTTTGAGCAGTGTTTTGTAGTTTTCATTGTAAAGGTCTTTTGCGTTTCTGGTTAAGAAGATGCCAAGGTATTTCATTTTTTTGTGGCTATTGTGAATAGAATTGTGCTTTTTATTTGGGTTTCTGTTTGTTTATTATTGGTGTAAAGAAATGCAATTATCTTTTGCACATTTATTTTATATCCTGAGACTTTGCCAAAGTCCTTTATCAGTGTAAGGAGGTTTTTGACAGATTCTCTTGGGTTTTCAAGGTACACAATCATGTCATCTGCAAAGAGAGATAACTTGACTTCCTCTTTTCCTATTTTGATACCTCTGATTGCCTTCTCTTCTCTGATTGCTCTAGCCAGGACTTCCAATACTATATTGAACAGGAGGGGTGAGAGTGGGCATCCTTGTCTTGTTCCAGTTTTCAGGGCAAATGGTTCCAGTTTTTGTCCATTTAGGAGTATATTGGCTGTGAGTTTCTCATAAATGGCTTTTACTATTTTGAGGTATGTTCCCCATATGCCTAGATGTTCGAGGGTTTTTAATCAAGGAGTGGTGCTGGATTTTAACAAAAACATCTATTTTCATGACAAACATTGGTTTAAAAATAGTTTTCTCATAATTTCTTCATCTGATTTTGATAGCAGAGTAATGCTGGCCTCGTATACTGAGTTGGCAAGTTTTCTTTCTCTTCAGTTTTCTGGAAGAGTTTGTGTAGAGCTAGTTTTATTTCTTCCTTATGTGATTAGCTTAATTTACCAATGAAGCCATCAAGGCCTGGAGTTTGTGTGTGTGTGTAGGGGGGAGATTTTAGCTATAAATGCAATTACTAATAGATAAGCAACTAGTCAACTATGGACTTCTTCATGAGTGAGCCTTGGTAGTTTGTGTCTTTCAATATATTTGTCATTTCATCTAAGTTGTTGAATTTACTAGCCTAAAGTTGTTCATAACATTTCTATATTATCCTTTTTATATCTGTAAAATCTACTGGACTGTGTTATCTCATTCCTGATATTGATTACTTCATTCTCCTTTTTTTTCTTGGTCAGCCTGAATAGAGGTTTACCAATTTTGCTAATCTTCTCAAAGAACTGCTTTTGGTTTCATTGATTTTTCTCTATTGATTCATCTTTTCTGTTTCATTTATTTCCTCTCTGATCATTATTTTCTTACTTTTGCTTACATTAGGTGTTTTTTCTTCTTATTCTCATTCCTTAACATGAGTACTGAGGTTATTGATTTGAAATTCCCTTCATTTCTAAGGTAGGCATGTTTTCTTGTTAGTATAGTGATGAGTGTCTCTGCCTATCTAATGTAGGCACTTAGTGCTATAAATTTCTCTGGAAGTACTACTTTACCTGCATCTCACAAATTGTAGTATACTGTGTTTTTATTATTTATCAATTCAAAATACTTTATGATTATATGAGAAAATATTCTAACAAAAACTATAAACAAATGAAATCAGAAATCTCAAGATAAGAATAGTTATGAGAATATGAAACAGTGGAGACCAATGAACCTTTGCAATAATTAAATCCAAAGTGATATGTATAGACCAACTGTGAGCATGCAACATAAATATTAAATACAGACTCCTTAAATAGAAGGTATATACTAAGAGAAAACACAAGTAATAGACTAAAAAAGACTTACAAATGATTCTCATCGAAACTTAAGCACTGACTGGGGATAGGGCAGTGGGAAAAGGAAAAGCACTTGGAGATCTGTGTGATTGCAGGAAGGAAGAGTGAAGAAATGAAAACACCCTGAAGGCTTCATCATACTGGAGTAGGAGGGATAGAGTGTCTTAAAGAGTGAAAGAATTGGTAATTCGTTTTCAAACAATCATAGAAAAGTATATATCTGATTGTTGGGTCAAGGAAAAACAAAGTAACCCTATAGGGACTAGAGAAGTAGCTCAGATTCTTAGGTTGTTTTTTTGGGTTTTTTTCTGTTTTGTTTTGTTTTAACTGGGGTCTCACCCTATTGTCCAGGCTGGAATAGTGCAGCCACAACCCCCTTGGCTCAGAGGAGCCTTGTGCATCAGCCTCTTGAGTAGATGGGACTACAGGCATGCACCACCATGTCCAGCTAGATTTTTGTCTGTCTGTCTGTCTGTTTGTTTGTTGAGATGAGGTCTCGCCATGTGGCCCAGGCTGGTCTCAAACTGTTGGGCTCAAGTGACCCTCCCACCTAGGCCTCTCAAAGTGTTGAGATTATAGGCATGAGCCACCATATCTGGCCAAATCTCAAAGTTAATAAGAGAAAAATGGAATGAATAAGAATGCCACCAGACCACCAAAAGTGAAGAAAAGGAAAATGAGGAAACAACAGCTAAATAAATAAAAGATTTAAAAAGATTAATGAATAAAATCAAGCATGACTGTCATTATCCTTATGTGTATTTGCCCACTAAAATGCAAGCCATTAGGTTATAGATTTTAAAACTCCAGATTAAAAACAAATACAGTTATAGCTCTTCATGTGACACATTTTTAATGATCATTGTTTAAGTTAAAATAGACACCCAAAACATAATTCATAAAAGGAAAATCTGATTTAAAAATCAAAAATGCCTCATATCTAGAATATATAAAGAACGCTCAAGACTCAACAGTACAAAATAAACAATCCAGTGAGGAAGTGAGTAAAATCTATGAAAAGACATTTGGCCAAAAAGATATACGGAACACAAATAAGCATGTAAAATTATGTTCAGCATAATTATCCATGAGGGAAATACAAATTAAAACTACAGTGACATATCACTAATACATCTCAGAATGACTAAATTAACAAAAACAGTGAAATGTTAGTGAAGATGCAAAGAAACTGGATCATTCATACATTGCTAATGAGAATGTGACATGGTGCAACAACTCTGAAAAAGATTGAGCAAATGATGTGGTAACATCCATACCCATGGAATACTACTCAGCAAGATAAAGGAATAAGCTATTAACAAGCAGAGTCATTTGTGTGGATTTCAAAGAAATTATGCTGGATGAAAAAAGCCAATCCTCAAAGCTTACCTACTGTATGATTCCATTCATGCAACATTCTTGAAATGGCAAAACAATAGAAATGGACAACAAATTAGTAGTTGCCAGGGGTTAGGGAAAGGAAGAGGGATGAGTATGACTATCAAAAGGTACCAGAGGGATTCTTGTGACGGTGTTGGCTGTATCTTAACTGTGATGATGGTTACATGATCTACATATGTGATAAAATTGCATAGCACTAAACACACACACATACATACACACACACACACACACACACACGCACACACAAATGAGTGCATGTAAAACAAGTGAAATCTAAATAAAGTCAGTAGATTTTTTTGTGTGTGGGTCATGGAACAAATGTCAAAGCAGGGTACTGAGTGACAGGAGCAAGCCTCCCTTTGGAAAGATGAAGCCCACGGCAGCATGCAGCCCAGATCAGAGGCCCTGAGGGAGGCTGCAGGATTTTTTTTTTTAGTGATAATGACCTGATTGTGATATTGTGATACTGTGCTATAGTTGCACAAGATATCAACACTAGGGAAAACTGGGTAAAGTCTATACAGAATCAATCTCTCTCTCCTTCTCCCTCTCCCTTTCTTCTTATAACTTCATGTAAATTGACAATTATCTCAAAAAGTTAAAAAAATAAAGAGATGGACCTAGAGACATCAGGCAAAGAATTGAATAAACTATGGTATAGCCACACTGTGGAATGTTATTTTTTGAGTTATTTTTAAAATATTACTTAAGTTTTAAAATAGAAAATAATACATTAGAACTTGTTTACTTGATAGAATTACTATAAGATGCAGTTAAGTGAACAAAGGAAGACTCAAGAAATTGAGTGCAATATGATTCTATGTTTATGAAACAGTGCCAAAAATACCCCCATGTCCACATATGCATCCGAGCATGTCTGATTCTGTGTGTGTGTTATTTGACAATGGGTAAATATATGTAAATATACACTTTGTTAACAAGAATAAAAATGCAAGGAAGAGGGATGATACAGTTTGTAAAAAGCAAATGGAAGAAGGGGTAACCAAGAAAAATAAAGAAAGAACAAAACCCAGAGTACTAAAAATATTGATATATATTAAACAATACAATGTATATTCATATAGAATTGTGTGTGCATGTTGTTCTCATAAATTTAAAGAAGTTTTAAGAATTATTTTTATATCATTATTATTTGATAATTATGACTCTCTTGAGACATGATACAAGTAGCATTCTATTAACCCATTTAAAGCATGCAATTCAGTTGTTTGGGTTTATTAACAGAGTTGAATAAACATTATCCACAGAGTTGGTGATAACATGGTTATTATCGTAATTTTAAAACATTTGTATCACTCTAAAAAGAACTCTAAGCCCATTAATAGTCACTCGCCAGTTTCTCCCAAATTTCCATCCCCAGTCCTAGGCAACCCCTAATCTACTTTCTGTCTCTATATATTTTTCTGTCTTGGACATTTTATATAACTAGATTCATACAATATATAGTCTTTTGTGACTAACTTTTATCCACTTGGCATGATGTTTTCAAAGTCCATGCGTGTCATAGCATGCATCCGTACTTCATTTATGTTTATTACCAAGTAATATTCCACTGTATGGACAGATCACATTGTATTTATCTTCCCAAGTATGTAGCCTTGGCCATATGCACAACCTATCGGGATGATAGTGGTTACAGCAGGGCTGTCTGTTTCTTTCCACAATCTTTAGGTTACATTATCTGCCTCATTTGCTATCATCATACCCAGATACTAGGCTTCACGGCTGATCACTGTACTGTTTTTGACAGTCCCTGAAGTATAATTGCTCCAGAGGCTGGCCCAATTAAATGTGGGCAGGAGGAATTTTTGAAGCCAGTCTTCAAAGTTTGTTTGACCTCCGCTGGGCTCTTCTTAACTGTCTCTTTCCCTGGTTCTCTAAAACTACTGTTTCGCTTATTGCCCTAATAGAGCTACTAGCCTCCTTTTTCTTTGTTTATCACCAAAATCTCCATTGATTTTGACAACTTGAGGCTTGAACTTCCTCAGCCTCTGTTTCAAGTAGTCAGTCCTTTGGGGGAAGCTTTAGCGCTTTCTGGTCCTATGAGCCAACTCTCCCATTGGGCAAAATCTTTGAGCCACCCTTCCAAGAACAGGGCAGGGATGGTGGCCTCTGGTCTTCTGAGCTTACCTTTCTGGGCACGGAACCTCCACCCTAAATGAAAATAAGCAGGACAATCAGGACCATCCTCTTCTTGGCCTGCTGTGGCTGAGGTTGACTCTCCACTCTGTGACGGGGCCGAGAGGATAACGGGAGACCCTGACTTCTCAGCTGCACTCACCAAGAGTCAGACATCTGCAGCTTAGAGTTCAAGGAGGTTGGAAAGGCTGGCCTGGCCCTTGTGAGGAGACCCCGCGTCCCTTGGTTGAGACGTGAGGAAAAAAGGAGACTTCCTCTTGTGCACACCACGTAGAGGGAGTTTCTGGAGATGAGGTGGGCTGGGGACAAATCATGGCTCCAGTACCCCAGAACCCCTCTGTTGTTGCCATGTTTCAGTGGATTTTTTTTTGGAATAAATGTTTCTTATTTATTAGACGCTCCCAAGACACTTTGCAGAGACTTTTGTGGTCGTTTGGGGGTTTTGGCTGTGTGGGACTTTTGTTTGTGTTTCACTGTGCAGTTTTTGACAGTTGTGCTTTTCTGGCTGCTGGTGGATTTGTGGGGCTCCTCACTGCCACTGTGGCTGTGGAACCCCTAGAATTACTTTTTTAAAGGACTGTGCCAAAGGTTGCCTCACATATTCTGCACTTCCACCTCCTTATTGTAAATGAGAATAATGATCCACACAACGGGCCCCAGGACAGATCACCCTGCAGCCCATTATCCCCTTCTTCTCTCCTCCCACCTCACTTTTGGGGAGAGAAAAGTACTTTAAGTGAGAAGTATACTTGAACACTGTAAAAGAGTGATCTTCAGACTCGAACCAGGGTTCTTCTAGAGGTTTGGCTTATGATAAAATACTTTCACAGAACCACAAACAAGCAACATGACTCAGGGTCCCTTTTCTCTTCCTTTCTCTCTCTCTTGCCACCTCCCCCTACCCCACCCTCTCCCAGTGATGACATTCTGCTAACATTTGAGAATTATTAAGTCAAAGGATTGAATAGTTAAAAGAATAAAACTCAGACAGTCCCTATAAAGATATAAATGTAAGTAAGTGGTTAATAACCAGTGTTCTCTTAGATGAATTACGTAGCAGTCTGAACCCTGACATAATCCCCACACATGCTCTCTTTTTCTCCCTCCTTCTTCCACGTTCCTTCTTCCTCTCTCTCTCTTAAGAAATGGGAATCAGCCGGGCTCAGTGGTTCAGCCTGTAATCCCGCGCCTTTGGGAGGCTGAGGTGAGTGGATTGCCTGAGTCCGTGGGTTCGGGACCCACCTGGGCAGCAAGACCTCATCTCTACAATAAATCAAAAAATTAGCCAGCCGTGGTAGCGTGCGCCTGTAGTTCCAGCTACTTGGAAGGCTGAGGCGGAAGGATCGCCGGAGCCCAGCAGGTCGAGGCTGCGGTGGTCGGGAGTGGCCACTGCACTCCAGTCTGGGCGACAGAGTGAGACTCCAACTCAAAAAATAAAATAAAATAAAATAAGAGATGAAACAGAACTGGAGGAGTTAGCCTATGCCTTGCCAAGCCAAAACATTATTTGTCATGTTTGCTGGATTTTGGTGTAGCTTATGCAACGACTCGGAATTTTATATGACCGGAATTGTGGATGTGATCCCAAGAGAAGCTACAATTGAGACTCACCTTTAATTCCACCTTGTAGCAGTGTTAGAGCTGGCCGGGGACAAATAGCATCTTGTCTTCAGCTTCTCCTATAGGTGGTGTTGAGCAACTAGAATCTATTAAAATTGATTCATAAACTGCTTCAAACTCTTTGATCTCTTTTAAAGGTGTGGAACCAGTCAGTGAGAAAAGATCAAAGTTTCCCAGGGAAACTTGGTCAAAAGGAGGATGAGGCTGAAGAACACAAAGCCAGGCCTAAAAATTCTGTTTAAGAACAAAGCTATCTTATTTTTAAGAAAGAATTCAGAGACGTGGGATGAGGTAAAAAGATGAAATATTTAAATCTGAAAATAGAAGGATCTGTCTGTACTTTGGCTGGTGCAGTTGTATTATTTTGTTTAGCGGGTGCATGCTGAATCTTTACTACGTGCGATATCAGCGAGGCACATTCCCTGCGTTCAAAAAAGTGCATGTTGTATACAAACAACTCAAATGCAAGGCAGAAAATATTTGTTGCAGTAGAGGGTCTGAAAACATCATTTAAGATGGAGAAGAAAGAGATTTATTACACTCAGAGGATTAGATGAGGTTTCATGAAGGAACTAGAATCTGATCCAAAGCTAACCCATGGGTAGAAATGTGGGGCAACGTGAAGCCAACCAAAGCACATCAGTGGCGGCCTTACAACCAACGAGTAATCCTGCCTGGATGAAACACCAGGGAGGGCACATAGAGTTAGATTATTAGCAGTCGATCATGAAGACCCCAGAATGTCATCAGAGTGTTGGCAATTTATTTTGAAGACAGCAGAAAACCACAGAAGGGTTTTGAAATGGAGTAAGTAGTAATCAAAACTGTGTCTTAGGTTATTTAATGGCAGGAAGAAGTCATTGTTGCATTGGATTAGGTGGGCCTGAACCAAGAGAACAAAATCAAAGTAGATGGCAATTTCGTAAACATAAAACAGGAAATGGAATTAAGGGAATGAATGACACTGTGACAATGGACAATGGATCTTGGGGACTAATGTCAGCAGCGAGAGAGGTACAAGATGTTTTGAGGTTTAATGTCTGCATGCCGGGGAGGTTGACAATGCCCTTAAAAAGAAAAAGGAGACAGAGGAAGATGAGATTGGGGGAGGAATGGGATTTTATTCATTCAGTAGATATGTACTGGGCACTTCCTGTGTGCCAGGCACTGCTCTGGGGGGATGAGAAAATTATCTAATTACCTTTACTTTTCAGAGCACTTTCTGCGAAAGAGGCACTGTTCCCAATCTGTGCAACTCCCAAAGCAGAGCTCGAGCCAGTGTAGGAAGGGAAATATCTCTCCAATACCCGGAGACTTCTTGAGAAGTAGTAAGAGCTCTGTTACGGGCAGTATTCAAGCAAAAGTTAGACGATTTTCTTCCAGGAACGTAGTAGCAATGGAGTCCTACATTAGGAGGGAGGTTAGACTAAACTTTCTGCTAGTTCTCTCCCTATCTCGAGTCTATTTTTTCTGATGAGCTAGTCCTGTGGGTTCTATTATTAATCTCTGGCTTCTCCCAATTATTAAGCAAATTACTCTGTCTGCCATTCAGTAAACTCACACATTTATATCTGTTATTCTTGAATTATTTTTGGTTAGGGCTCTTCTTCTTCATTAAAAAAAAAAAAAATCCTGCCGGGTTAATGCTACCTGTGTAGCTAATTTAGAGTGGTAAATTCTGGTAGATTGTGTTATAAATCTCAGAAGGGGGAAGGATTTCTTATGCCTAATACTATTTTTGCTTTGGAGAAGCCCTGCAAACAAGAAGTAAATTATCTTGACCTCAAGATCGTGATGCAGTTTCTGTATTTTGCAGTAATTCAAAAAGGAAAAAATTATCTCAGAGAGGTTCATTCTGCTACAGCATGGTAAAGAAAAAGCACAGTTATTCTCCGAACACTGTTAACGCTTTGGATCAGGAACACTTATCTTTGCTGCTTTTTCAAAAAGGAGAAACGAAAAGGAGAAGGAAACCTGTCGTGAGCTCTGTGGCAAGCGTCGGTTCAAGCTCCCCCTTCCCCGGTGTCTTTCGAGACGCCAAAACCCCACAACAAAGGGCTCTGTACGGGAACCAGGACGAAGACTCAGTTCGGATCTGAGCACTCGGTCTGCCTTTGCGTCTTGCTATTTTCTGCTTTTGTTTTGACTGCTCCCATCATTCAAGATTGACGCTTGGATGGGTGTGTGGGAGGGAGCCGCAGCAGCAGGCTTACAGCTTGCAGACAAAAAAAAACCTGCCTTATCTGATGGCTATTATTGCAAAAGCGAGGTGTAGCCGGGCTGGGTAATGAAGGGGAGCGAGCGAGGGGGAGCCGGGCGGTGGAGCGGCATACTGATGAGTGTGGGAGTGCTTGTGGAAGAGATCCTGGCTGCTCACTGTGGAGTACTCCAGCAGCCACGCAGGACGCAGCCCAGCCCAGGCTGACAGCTTGCGATGCCTTCTCCTTCTGCCTGGTTCTGGGGGCTGCGTGACGCACTGGTCGGTAGTAAAGATTAGCATGTCAGAAATGTGGAGCTAGGATCAAGTCGCACTCCGCAGCCTGCCTGGCAAACTATGTTTGACTTCTGACTTCGCTCTCTCGCGCGCCGAGAACGCTAATCTGTCAAGCTGGCGGGCTCCTTTGATAGCAACTTTCCCAGGAGCATGATGTGGCAATGCCACCTCTCAGCCCAGGACTACCGCTACTACCCCGTGGATGGCTACTCCCTGCTTAAACGCTTCCCTCTTCATCCTCTTACAGGACCCAGATGCCCCGTCCAAACAGTGGGACAATGGTTGGAAAGCATTGGGCTACCTCAGTACGAGAACCACCTGATGGCTAATGGATTTGACAATGTGCAGTTCATGGTAAGATGCTCTCTGTGTCCACGGGGCTGCCTTTTGTCTGTCTTTGCTTTCTGTGTGTCTTATAAGGCTCAGAGACAGCCTGATTTGCACCAGCACCGGTGGGTTTTATGTATGCGACTGCATCGGATGATCGGATGCCCTTAGGACTGAACTTGCTGTGTGCATTTAGACGCTTGCCAAAAAATAGCTTGATATATGTCCGTGTACATATGTGTTATGGGAATGAACCGGTGAGAGTCCTATTTATAGGCAGTGAGAGGAGATTCACATTGACATTCTCCCTGTCATCCCTTCTGATTTCTTGTTAATATGTAATCTTAGAATACCCAGTCAGACCCTATCACTCTTCAGTGCGTTCTTGATTCCTAAAACATATTATTTCACTGGAATATCAGTGTTTAGTGGTTAATTAGACAGTTTGTTCTATTTATGGTATGAAAATCATCTTTTTCCTGACAGCTGCTCAATAAGCATTTTAAATCGTGTGGACAACCTTCAGTTCATTAGCAACCAGCTTCAGATGGTCAATTATGGAGAGCATTCACTTACTTAGACATGCTGATTGAAGCACAATGAAGTATTGTCTCTTGCTGTAGGTGGAAAACAGACACTTTGGTCAGTGAGCTGCCAATATTTAGAAGAAGAGGTTTAAACAAAATGCATTCATGTACTTCTGAATCTGGTCTACATGCAGTCTGACCCTGGCATGTGCAAACTTCCCTGTGATGCATGTAGGTGAGGAAGGCAGATGGGGGGGCGCAGACCCACAATCCAGCTTTCTCATCATTTCCATGCCTCCTCCGTGCATCAGTTCCTCTTGTTAAGCTACGTCACAGCTCGGTTATCTTTCCTTGTCTTTAAGGTCCCACCAACATCTCACCAATTCCTAAATTTAGAAAGACCTACATAACATGGGCATGCAGCACACAGATGGCTTATAGAAATAAGTAATAGCCATTCCTCCATAAAATGCCAGGGCTGACACCTGCAGCTTCCTGATTCCAGAACTGATCACAAAATACTGAGAGCTAGTCAGGTCTCTCTCTGTACGTCTGTTTTAGATTATTTTTCTCTGAGCTTGACTTGACTATCATAGATTTGAAGATTTTTAAAACTGTTAAACTTCTGTTCCTTCTCCAAAAGTATATATGCCCATGAGCTTTAAAAAATAGAAAAGACAAACATAGTAAGACATGTGAGCTTTAAGTAATTGTATGCATACGGCCCATAATGAGTGTTTTATTGTTTTGTTTTTTATGATGAGATATGCAGCTACTGCTATTCTTCTAGTTTTTATCAAGCACTGTCATTGATTGGTAGACAAGATATTGTGGGTATTGAAATAATAGAAAAAAGTGAATGCTCTTCAATTGCTTAGAACACCGAGCAAATTGAGGAGAGACAGTACACTAAACAGACAGCACTAAGAATTAGAGGAGCAATCATACAGAATGAAAGTCTTCATCATTATTTATGCTTCCTGCACATTTCAATGTCTTTATTCATTCTCCTTATCTCTATTTGAAATCAGGCTTTCTTATTCCCACCCCTCAAACCCTTGTCCAAATTTATCCCGGTCCCATGAGAAGTTAGATCTTTGGAGTCCCCAGGTCATTTGGCTACTCTGAAAGACTTTAATTCAGCTTAATTTTCCTGCAAGTGTTAATACACTTATGAGCAATATGAGATCTTTTTGAAAGCCTCGAACTGAAAAGTTAATCAAACAAGTTTCAAATAAGCATTTGGGGAGATATCGTAAAAATATTCATGAATGAATCATGTATTAGCACTACAAAATGTATCTGAAAGGCAAAAACCCTGTATATGAGTGACAAAACTGAGGTCTAATCATAGATTATTGTCTTCACTTGTTTAATTCCAAGTATTATATATATTTTCTAGAAAATAAGATATTATTAATTCAGATGGGCCAAATGCTCTATGAGGCAATAACTTTTTAAAAAAACTTTAAATTATCACTTTGAGGAGTTAATTAATTATGAAAAGGAAGCAAATTATAAAATATCAATTAGAGCTTTGCACGCTGTTATACATCACTTATTTGCTACTGGTATCATAAGAGATGAATTTCTACCTTTGTAAAATTGTGAACTGATCTACGTAATCTAATTTATTTAATTATGAGCTCAGTTAAAGTACTATTGACTCACTTTAAGAGACATATTTTATTAATGTGGTAAAAAATCTGTGAGACCTGCTTGGTCTCCTCTCAGTATCATATTCTAGCTTTTGTTTTTCTTGAAGCACATTCTGACCTGCATTTATTCATTCTGTTGCCTAAGCAACAAGCACCACACTCCTATTAACTGTGAAGTGTGCAGGTCCTATTAGCTTTTTAGAACAAGATAGTAGACATCAAAAGGATATAATTAATGATGGTTGAAGCAGAACAGTACATATGTATACTATACAGAATATATAGATATATTTGATTTAGGAAACATTCTCAGGAGTTAATTTTTATTCAATCAATAATCCTTTAGTGAATGTGAGTTTAAAGGGTTCATATAAATAATTTCAAAGTGAGGTATTAATTGAAACTTTTTTTTTTGCTAAATCTGCTCTTCATATATACTTTCACACATAAACACAATTTATATGGATGATTTGGCACCATGGCTATGATTAACTTTAATTAGACCACTTACATCAATTTCTAGACATGCTAAGAAAAGACGGGGCCTTATTTGTTTTTAAATATCTGTCAATTATTGCTTCTCCTTCAAGCTCTTCATACTTATCTTTGATTTTATAGATGTATGATCTTTTCCCTCCTATCTTAAAGTCAGAATCCAAACTTTTTCTTTACGTATTTCATCTTGGTTTAAAGAACAGCTGTGCACACAATTTGGACCCTACTGTATCCTTAAAAATATAAAATAAGTAGAAATTGGCACAGTAAACAATAGCTACAAAAGTACATCAGGTCACCCAAGACTTTAGGAAAGTCACACCTGTGTTGAGATTTAAAACAAAAACTCCTTCCCAATAGACTCCTCTGTCTGAAGGCTTGCCCAGGTCCCCCTAAGCAGTCCACCCCCTGAAGTCACGCATCATCGCCCCATTCCTGCTCTCCAGCCTCTGGGAGGGCCACACTGTCCTCCAGCATCTCATTCGCCTCTCCTGAGTCTGCAACACGTAGAATGTGTCTGAACTTCAGCATTACTTTTTTTTTCACCAAGGAGTTTAGGTGTGAAGTGATTACTATACAAAATGCACATGCTTATTTCTTGTTTTGTTTGTCTCTGCCGTCATATTTCTTTTTCGAAGTCCCATGACTGCTTCCTGAATTTGAAGTCTCAAACGATCTCTTCTTGTCTTGTCTTTGCTCATCTGTGCTCCCTCCCCACTCCTCTTGGACGGCTGTTTCCTTTCCTTCCCCTCTGGCATTTATCCTCAGGGGTATAACTCAATTCCTGCCTGGTTTATGTAGCTTTCCTGAACGACTCCACTCCATCACAGTCTCTCTTCTCTGAGCTCGTGCAGTGGTTACGTTCGATATGAAAGATGACACTTGGCAAGTCATTATTCTCTCTCCAGAATCAGAAGTTTCCACGTGTGTATAACTTGTCCCCTCAACTAGGCCGGAAGCTTCTCAAGTCCTTGTTTGTGTCTTCAGTTTCCTTGC
This sequence comes from Cephalopachus bancanus, assembly GCA_027257055.1. Lineage (NCBI taxonomy): Eukaryota > Metazoa > Chordata > Mammalia > Primates > Tarsiidae > Cephalopachus > Cephalopachus bancanus. Next base: position 2,917,693 of record JAPVLO010000090.1, read on the forward strand.
CTTCGCATAACTTCTAGCATAGTGCTGTGTACAGAGAAATCAGCCTGTGAAAACTGAAGGCACCGCCAATGGTTGAGGGCGGGCCTCCAGGCTCATTTTTAAACAGGAAGCCTTGTTTTGCCAATGGGAACGTTGCGCATTCGTGCCCTTCGCTCATGCATCAAACACTTTACCACATCCTATGGGCCAGGGACACAGTGAAGTACCTGGGATGTAGCAGGGAGTGAGACATAACTCTCACCCTCAAGCAAAGAGTGGTATTGCCCTAAGACCTAAGACCTGCTATGCTATTTGCACACACATCGCACACATGTTTCTTCTGGCACACGTGGGCACACACGCACATGCACACACACTGTAGCACAGGGATCTTGCCCCTCTTCTTTCCGTATGGTCACCACCATTCAGCATACGCACCTACTAGGAGTTGTTTTTCCAGCAACAAATTACAGTTGATAATGGAAGAGGTGAAATCTATCATAGCATGAAGATAAAGATACTGCTGACGTCAAAGCCTGGTAGACTGATAGTCTGAAGACTGTATGAAGAAGCTGATATTACTTGGAGGAGGACTGACTCATAGCCTCACCATGATAACTTGCTGGCAGTTATATTTGTCAACTCTAATAAAAAAAGGGGAAAGAATGAAATTATTACCAACTCATTTTTTTAAGCATCTCCTGAGTTTCTAGCAATTGCCATCTAGGTTGACCTCCTGTGCTTTGACCATTATTAAAATGTTTCAAATGCAGCCTTCAGAGTAAGGACTAGAAATAAAGCTGATAGCTCCACAGAATTGGTATTTTGTACACTTGTGTGGATAGCATTCGTGAAGGACTTGCTGAAGGGCAAAGTGAGTGTGCCTGTTAGGCACTGAAGCAGAACCACAGAGCTTTTGGGGTCATTCATTTGTATAATACAGCTGAGCAGGACAGAGCTCATACGTATTTAACTGAAACTTTTTCCCCATCACTGTGGTGCATTTTACATGCTCATGGACTTACATCTCCTTTCCACTTTTACATAACTTTTCTACAATGAGAGCATCTTTTGCAGTTGACCTGATCAAATGACCTTTTAAGTATCTTAGCAGCATATCGTGATCCAAGTAAGACGTTAGACTGGTGAAGTAGAAAAATAAATTCACCCCTAAAGGGTGAGACTAATCATCTCCATGACTATTTCTTGTTCCAATATTGTTTAGGAAAATTTTATGAACTTACTGAGATTTAAAGGTACAAGAGAAAAATACCTGTCACACTCCCTACGCCTTCCTGTTTCTGAAACAGACTAGGCTCAGAGTTGAGTGGGCGGCCTTATATTGAAAGTACAGCTATAATTTCTAAACTCATTTAGGCCAGTAGTTACAAACCCACTTTTTCCAAAAAAAAAAAAAAAAGTTATAATCTTTTCAACTGCGGGCATTTAAAAATCTGCTGGTATCTAATAGTCAAAGCCAAGAGGGAGTTTTTCTTTGTCCAGACAAATAGCTTAATTACAAATCCAAGGGGCAGCCGCCTCACAGTGTATGTGAGAGGACTAAGGCAGAAGGCTTCGCCTTTCCACTGTCTCGGTTCTCTCTGATTCAGTTTACTCATCTGTAAATCATCTAATGAGGGATCTAAAAGAAATGTTCTTTGGGGTTATTATTTAATATTTTGAGCTCTTTGAAGAAGCAGGGTGCAATATGGATACTGGCAGAGCTAGTAATTGTTCTTGTGTGTCCTGTTGGCCTTGGAAGGATGTTGACCATGCAGCAGAAAGTTGGAGGTGAGGGCTTGTGCAGGAAGACCATGCTGGAAGAATCGTGTTCAGAAAACACAGCCACGGTTCTGCTCTGGTGATAGAAAAGAGCCCCTTCTTCCTTCTGGAAGTTACGCTGATTAAAATTTTAAGCATGAAGATATGCTGTCCCATTTTCTAATAATGCAGTGCATAATATAACTCCCAATACTAACTAGTGCTCACATGAATAGGACTTTAATTGAGTCATGTGGCATATTTGCATAATTTGATCTTCAGTATTGCTTCCAATGTCCAGATATTTGAGGGTGAGGAATTCACCTCATGAATCAGAAAACTTACTAAAACTGCTGCGTTACAGACTAATTTTAAGAAAACCAGCCACAGTCATATCCTTTTCTTCTTTAAAACAACAGATCGCTCAAACACATGTCCGGTGGCAGGGACCCTCTTTTTCTCACGACCAGTCACCTCCTCAACACCACAGTGCTGCTTGTTTCCAACTTTTCTGCTAAAATTGTTCTCTTTTCAGTCAGCTCTGATCGCCTTCTTGCCAAATCCACACCCCCTCCTTTTTCTCACCTCGTTTATCTTTGCCCTCTCTACGGGATCTGATTTTCACGCTCTACTCCTTGTTTTTTACTCTCCGTTCGGGTTCCATGGTATGATACTCCCCTTGCCAGCCACTCTGTCCTTCTGACCCTCCTCCAGCCCTCCTGTGGTGGGCGCTCTGCCCTCCCATCCCTTGGGGAGACCCTGTGTCTGTCCGCTGTGTCACCTCCTTCTACCTGGCTTCCGGTGCCATCCAGCCACTCACAAAGCTGTTCACATGCACACACAGGGTGGTCTGAGAATAAAGGCCCAACAAGTGCTGACTATGACTGCAGCCAGAGCGAGCTTCCGGAGACACACATCTGCTGGAGCGCTGCTCTGCTGAAAGCCTCAAAGGTTCCTCACTACCTGTGGGAGGTGATAAAATAATGCCAGACCCTTCGTGTGGCTTTCATGCTCAGGAACCCTATGACCTGGCCTGACACACTTTCCACCCTACTTTCCCCACGTCCTCTCTCTGCGGGGTAACCGCACACACGTTCCTCCTTCTTAGCCTGGCTTCTGCACACGCCACCCTCACTGCCAAGAACAGTCTTCCTTTCTCTCTTCACTACTTTTTATCCTTTAACTCTTAGCCTACTTGCCACTTTTGCTTTTAGCGCTCAGTTCTTTTCTGACCTTTCAAGTCTGGGTTAGGAACTGTCCTTCTGCAGTTCCCTTTTTAAGACCTCATCTCACTAGGCCACGTCGCCTACTCACTGTCCATCCAGCCTCCCACCTCTGTCACGTAGAAACGCCAGAAGAGGGACGGCGGACGTGCCCTATAAAGGGCCAGCTGCTCCGTGTGTTAGCCTTTGCAAGCCACGTGGTCACTATTGCAACAGCACGACTCTGCTGTTGGACACAAAAGGGACCACGGACAATGCTCAGGTGAGTGGGCGTGGGTCCGTTCCAGGAAAACTTCACTTAGAAAATGAAGCAGTGAAGAAAACGGATCAGTCAGGGGCCACTGGCGGCTGACACTGCTCTTGATTCTGAGCCCTTCAAGGGTTAGAAATATGTTCGGCTCTTCTATATCTCCAGGTACAGCCCGTGTATAGAAGGAGGAAGAAGAAAGCAAGTCAGGAGGAAGGCTCCGAAGAAAAGCAAGAGGGCAAGAGAAGGGGAGCGAGGAGTCAGGCCTGTGCCCCGCAGAGGGTTCCTGTTGGCCGGCTCAGTTCAAGGAGAGCCAGCCACTAACTGAGCACGTGCAGAGCAAGACCCAGCCTCAGGGTCTCTCTGACGAGAGCTGGGAGGGTGTTTTTGCTTTAACCAAGCAGACTGGAGTGCATTTTCGGCAAGGGAACGGGCACAGGCACAGGAACTAGAAAAACACAGCTGCAGAGCAAGCCTGTCGTCCCCTCTGTGTGGAATTCCTTTTTCTTCCTTCTTCACCTAATTGTGTATCATGGCTCATGAATCAGCTTCAGCATCATTTCCTCCAGGAAGGATTCTCTGACCCCACCCTCCCTTCTGACTGGCACCACCAGCCCATTCTCTGCACCCAAGGCACCCTGTGCTTAGCCTGTGCTGGTCCTTCTTGTGCTGCCTTGCAATTATTTATCCGTTCCCTGCTTCCCCTGGCCCCCAAAGATGAGTTCCTTAGAGGCAGAGATTGGGTCTCGGTTATCTTTGTGTTTCTAAAGCCTGACATGGTACCTGGCATTTAGTAGCAGCTTCTCAATAAATACTGTTTGAATGGAATGTTTTAGCTCTCTACAGTTGCATACAAAGTATCCATGTGATTCTCTTGACAAATCTATCAGTATTAGCATCTTCATGTTTATGTATGAAGAGACTGAGCCTCCACAAGGATAGAAAAATTGCCAGCGGAGGTGAGATTCGACACGAAAGTTCTCTGACCGAAAGCCCCTGTTCAGTTTAGTAAAGCCACAACGCCTCACTCCTTCCTTCACTTGAACCACTGCTGTAGGGCAGGTACCAGGCAGCTCCTGCGCTCTGCCCTCCGAGTACTCCCAGTGCGTCACTTCCGGCCCTTCTTTATCTTACTTCCGCTGACCTTTCCACCTCCTCCCGCTACTTCTCGGGGGTTGAGGGCCGCGTCTGCTTTCACCAGGCCAGAACCGCCGCCTAACCAGTGTGCACTTGCTCTTTGTTCGGTTTCCCTCCTCCTGACGCAGCCTCCCAGTCGTCTCACGGACCAGGCCCACTCCTCAAGGCCCTGGTCCCTGCCCCTGCTCGGGGGGGCCTTCCCCTATGACGAGACCCAGCTCACCTCTCCCATGGCACCCCTCGCCCCCCGGAGCCCTGGCCACGTCGGGCGATGTCCTTGCAGCCCGGCCTTGGGCCCCTCCTGCCCACGCAGCCGCGCCTCTGTGCACAACGCCTCGCCACACAACGGTTCTCTGCCCGGAGCACTCCCTCTTGCACCCGTTCTCCACCTAGGTGACTCTGGCCTCAGGAGCCAGGCCTAGAGGTCCCCTCTGGGGACCCTGAGCTGAGTCTTAGCATTGATCAACTGCCCTTTGCTGGCCTCCCAGGGAACCCTGTGCAGCCCACTCTTGGAGCAGGCTTCCCCACGGCTGGACCCCCTGCTTCTCTATCAAACTCTTCCCCTGAGAGGAAGCTCCATGCCATGTTCAGTGGTAGTTTTCCAGCTACCAGCACATAGTAGGCTCTTGTGTCAGTTTGCTAGGGCTGCCATAACACAGTACTTCAACCTGGGGGATTTACTTGGCAGACACTCGTCTCATTCTGGAGGTTGTGTGTCTGAGATAAAGTGCCAGCAGGGGCACGCCTCTGAGGGCTGTGAGAGGAGGCTCTGTTCTGAGTCTACAGGCTTGTAGATGGTCATCTTCTCCTGTGTGTCACAAGGTCCTCCCTCTGGGTGTGTCTACACCCAAATCTCTTCTTACAAAGACACCCATCATATTCTATTAAGGTTCCACTCTAAGGCCTTCACTTAAACTTGAGCATTTCTGTAAAGAACCTGTATCCAAATAAGGTAACATTGGGAGGTCCGGGGATTAGAACTTCAACGTATGAGTTTGGGAGTGACACAGTTCGGTCATAACAGTCCTCAGTAAACATGTGTGTGCACATCCTTTGTTTATTGTCCCTCACATTGCCAAGCACAGGCCATAATGGTCACTCAATAAATAGTTGCTTCACTGAATTAAAGTCTGTCTACTTGAAGTTTACATGAGATTGTAAATGTCTGAAGAATCTCATGTTACTCTTTAATCAGTGATAAAATAGCTTATAGTTTTTCATGCATGGGTAATCATATACAGATCACACTGCTAATATGAGAACCGGCAAAACCAGGACCAAGAACTTTCTGGCTTTAAACTCTTTCCATCGTATTTTGCAGCCTCAACTGGCACCTAAATAAATCACATTTACAAGAAATATTTGTTTGCCATCCTCACAGTTGATAACTATCTGATAGACGTGCCCCAAGACAGTAGATGATTAGATAAGTCATGTTGTAAAGAACAGAAAAAATTATAACCAGTGTAATAATATAACTATCGGTTGCCAAGAGTTTGTTATATACTTTTTACATGCATTATCTTTATCTCTTCCACAAATGTCACAAAGTACATAGTATTATTTCAGTTTCACAAGGGGCAAAACTTAGTTATGGAGAGACTAAACAGCTGGTCCAAAGCACTCAGTATGCAAACCCAGGTCAATGTGAGTCCACAGGGAAATTTCTCCATAAGCGTTACTGAGGAAACATATTAGGGTGAACTGAGAAAGGTCTGGGTCCTGCACAAATGTAAGTAGCATGAGCATTCTCTGTCCATGGATGGATGATGGTTCAGAGGAGTTCCAAGAGGAGAGGTGAGAAAGGAGACTACTTGCCTCATGCAGAGATGAGGCTCCAGACTAAGGAAAGCTTCCCTCGACATCCAGGGCTCTGAAAGTACAGACAAACCTCCAGGTTGGGTTTGTCCTCCGACTATGAGATCTTCTAAGCAGGAGTCATTTCATATATACAGTAGATGCCACATCAAACAGGAACAGTGTTCACGGAAGATACCATCTTTCTTTCAGTATAATATTTTCTGTGGTTCATAAATTGTCATTATGAAAGACTACACATTTTTATCCAGAAGAAAGCTCAGGCTAGAAAGGCACAGGAAACAACACCATACAGGTCATTGTATGTGTCTCCCCAGCTTCATCTCAGGTTACCTAGGCTAGTCTGTACCATGTGCGTCGCCGACGCTAAAAACTATCTGTTCATTTGAGAGTGTAAGTTCTCAAAATAATATTGAGAAACAAGATCCCTTGTGACTCTACTTATGAATTACAGAGGCATATTAAGAAGAGAGAAAAATGAAATGGATAATTCATATAAACTTCTGAATATCAGGTCATTGATTTCTGCCCCTTGAGTCCAAAGAATTAGATTTCAGATTGTCTTACTTTTACCATCTCTTAGAGCGAAGATAATTAGGATTCATATCTAAAGCATCATGGAGCATCTTAGTTTATAAGCCAAAATCTGTTGCAGTGCCCGGCAGGAAGAACTAGGTTTGTCCTTCTAAAGTGCTGAAGGAGATCTTAAAGTGTGAAGCCTATTTGACAGGAGTTCTGCTACCCATTCTTTGTATTAGAAATGAGTAACCCTGTAAAGGTGAAGCTGAACACTGGTATCCATCAGGCCTGTACGATGGTATCACCTACCCAGTTCTCTGCTAGCCTGGAGCAAGTGGACAGGAGTATTCAGGCTGGAAACACTCCTCCAGAAACCCCTCACTCTCTCCAAAGGAGTGAGCAAAAGATATTCTTGGCCATTTAAGAACTGCTGAATGAATAACAATGAGGTTCTTCTGCAGGGGTGAGAGAGGAAGGGTTTGTTACTTATTTAAAAAGTGCAGTCCATTGACTTTCTGGTAGTAATTATGATACAATGAAAGAAGAATGCCATATTAAGTTCTTACTGCATTTTATAGTTTTAAAGCACGTACACATATATGATCTCAGTTCATCTGGGAGACAGAAGAAGTTGATTCTGTTTTTAGTTCTAGCACATTGGTGTGACATTAGGTAAGCCTTCTTCGCAACACTGCTGAGCGAGCTCAGTGTAGCCCGAGGTTTTTTTCCAAAACCCTCTCTCTCTTGTCTTTCTGCTCTAGACACTGCCCACTTATGCTTCTTCCCTGCACAAAAGAGTTGCCTATGGCTGCCACCTTGTCCTTCAGCACAGCACAGTCAGCCTCTGTCATCATCCTGAAATCACCCATAAACGGTGACCCATGAACTTCTCATTGCCAGATACAATGTGCTCTTTCCGGTCCTGGTCTACCTGGTCTTCCGTGGTCTTCGGTTCTGTTGACATCTTTTCCCCTCTGGCTTCCGACCTCGGCCTCTCCTGCCTGGGTCCTGCCCTTTCTGTCTTCTTCGTGGCCCTTCTGCTTCTGCTGGTCCCCCGAGGCTTAGCCCCCGGCCCCTTCTCTCCTCACAGCACACATGCACCTCAGGTGACTTCACTGGCACCCAGCTAAGGCAAAGTTCTGCACCTCCTACACGTTCTGCTGACCCTTCACTCAAGTCTCTGGAAGTAGAGTGTTCTCCCCCAGAATGCTTCTCCATGGGCAAGTTATCAGGTGTGCAGACTGCTGGTAAGAGATCAAGTGACATGAGCCTAGAGAGGGGGCCACTGGACTTGGCAACACACAGGCCACCAGGGAACTCGACAGGAGCACACTCCGGGAGATAAGAGCTACAGAAGCTATATTGCGTTGGATAGGAGAAGGCGTCGAGTAGACAACTGTTAAAAGAAGTTTCTTCTGATGATGGGAGCACAGAAAGAAGCTAATAGCTAAAGGGTGATTTGAGGGTCAGAGGGAGGTTTTTGAAACAGGAGGGACTGGAGTCATGTTTGGCTGCTGGAAGGGATGCTCAGGTATTGATACTGGAGAAGAAAGAAGGGTTAGAGAATAAAGCAGAGAGGATGGGATCCCAAGCCAAACAGAGAGTTGGTCTTCCATGGGGATATTCCTATGACAAAGCGGGGAGGACACAGGGGACAGATGCCACCGTGTTTTATACACGAGGTGCTGGGAACCTGGGGATGTGTTTCTTCTGTCGGCTTCTGTTTTCTAGTGAACTACGAAACAAGGCTGTGGAAGGCTTAAGGACAGAGAAGACATTGAAAAGTCATGCCAGGAAGTGGGAGGGAGAATTCTGAGGAAAATGGAGTGGGATACAGGGCCATGCTGAGGCTCGTGTGAGCTTTGTAATCATTAGGTTCTGCATGGAAAAGACGCTCAAATCCCACAGGAACAGGAAAGACAATGGCACTTCAAGGCTCAGGTTTGCCCTCATGGTCCAGCTCCTTCACCTGCTTGGAGTGGAATCATGGGCCGGTCACTTACCCTTCCTGGCGCGAGGTGCCCATGTGCACACTGGAGATGGTGCTGCCTCGTTCACAAGCTGGTGGTGAATTCTAATTAGGGTAAGGCCTGCTCTGCGCTTCAGCTGGCAGTGAGTCACGATGGCAATAAGAGTACCTGTTCCATTTAGCTGGCAAGCACTTTAGAATTATGATTAGCCCGAGAGACACAGAAACTGGCATGAGACGTCATAAGTCTTGTCCTCTGATACATTGGATACGAGGAAAGAGCTTACATGAATGTTTCCATGGATACTGAAATATTCATGACCTACCTATTTCACTAACTTTATATGAAATAACTCCAAAGGATGCTGGAAAGTTATGTCACCTTAGCTCTTGTTTACCGCAGACCTTGATTGATGGGCTATGTGAACACTCAGAGAACTGAACCATTCGAACTAAGTGGCCATGCAGTAGTGCAGGTGATTGGCAGACTTCTGTGGGATTTCCATGGACCTAGATTGCGTCTAGCGTCTTTCCCAAGAAACATACTCGAGGACACCCACTCATTATAAAATGCTCACTTAACTATAGATGATAACATTGTGATGATTTTTATGAGACTGAATACTCCAGAGTATAGTAGCTTTGTCCTCAATGATAACTAACCTAAACTTGCATGCAAACATTGAGGTATATTTACAAATATGCTGCAGCATCTTAAAATTTATTTATTTTTAATTTTATTTCTTTGAGAGTTGTGGGGTACAAGTGAGGGCTTGACACATAAGTTGGCTCATGCTGATGAACTGTGGGCTTCTAGAGGGCCCTCTCTCCCCTTGGTAGTGGGCCAGGAAGCCCCTGGGTTGCCACGTCTCCCCTCTTCCCGCCCTCTACCCCCCAGCATATTAAGATTTAAGTCTATGTGTTTCAAATCTGCATCTTTGACGTACATTTACACTGTAAAGTAGAAAATAGATAAGCCTGTGAGAAGAAGTTCTCAGGAAAATCTTTTGGAATGGGTTCCTGGGAAAGTTATCGGCTCATTCCTAAGGGAACACCTGTTGAGTACCTATAACTCATCTAACTGTGCTAACTGTGGTAGGGAAGAGGCATAATACAGGATTCACTTAAAGATCCAGCAGTCTGGCCGGGCTCGGTTGCTCAGCCGGTCATCCCAACACTTTGGGAGGCAAAGGCGAGTGAATTGCCTGAGGCCATGGGTTCATGACCATCCCGGACAGCTTGGTGAGACCTCGTCTCCACAATAAAGAAAAAATTAGCTAGGTGTGGGAGCACGTGCCTGTAGTTCCGGCTACTTGGAAGGCTGAGGCGGAAGGATCTCCAGAGCCCAGCAGGTCGACGCTGGGGCGGCCATGGGTGTGCCACTGAACTCCAGCCTGGCCAACAGAGTGAGACTCCAACTCAAAAAAAAAAAAAAAAAAGACCCAGCAGTCTACTCTACTCAGGGAGCTAAGACTTGCACACTTAACAGCTAAATAGCAGTACAAACAGTAATAAAGATCGTCAGGGTAAGTGTTTTCACAGCATAAATGCAGCCATGAGTGTTAGAAATCCGACTGATGATGATAAAGAAGGGGGAGATGTCTGGAGCTGCAGTGACCAGGGAAGGCTCTCTGGAGGAAGCGGGCCTCAGGGGATCTGTGTGAGCAGAGAAGAATGGCACTGAGGGGACTCATGAACAAAGCTGGTGAGATGCCTGCTTCAAAAGCAAGAGAGCTGCTGCTCTGGAACTGTCCTGGGGACCATGCAGGCGGTCCTCTGCGAGTGGCAGCGTTCCCCACACTGTGAAACTGCTTCAGATGCTACACATGTGCTGTGTGGAGAGACCACCTCATGACCAGTCACGGTGCACAGATAAGCTCGCCCAGATGGCAGCACATGCGTGCACGTCACACACAGACAGCAAAGGGGGTAAGCGTGGAAACATCTGTCTGAGTTTGGTTCACCATATATCTCCAGATGAGGCTGAAGAAAATGACATTACTTGAGTTACCTTGGGTATTTCTCCAAAAAGCCCCTCTTTCTGAGGGCTGGTCTGCCGCTCAAAGCCAACAACACATCTGTTCATGTCGTCTGAAACTCCCTCCTTCTTTTAAACACGATTTATTCACCTCTTATAGTCTCTGCTTCTTCAGATACCCACTGCTGTCAGTTACAGGAGCTAAAGCAACCATCCCCATGCTCACCTTGGAGCAATGGCCACCGCCACAAACACCTGCCAACCCCTCATCAATACAATTCAGTGCGTCTGAAATGTTCCAAGAATTTAAAAGAAGAAGCATTTGCTTATTTGCCAGATGTTATACTACGGGTTCTAAATACAAAGATTGATCATGATAATGACAGTGATCGTGATAATAATAATAAATGCTTTTATTGCGTTTAAATTCCAGGTAGCACTGTTCTAAGTGTTGTACATATATTAACTATTTTAATTATTTTAGAATGATAACATACCCTGTCCCTCCTCTCGTGAAGCGTGACTTGGGCAAAACTTCAATGAAGAGGGTCATGCTGACCAGGGCTGGGGCATAGGAGCCTTTCAAGCAAGTGGAACAGCATGGAATCAGCATGGAAAAAGTATGGCACGCAGGGGATGTCTAAGAGTTAGTCTTAGTCAGTGGGCAGGGGCAACTCAGTAAGCAGAGGTTGATGGGGCCAGATGGACAGGAGTCAGTTTCACTCTACTCCCAAAGCCCTCTCTGCATAAAGGAGCGGGGACGTGTTTGTCTATTTCTGTCTTGTGATGTGTGGGAATCTCTGCTCTCCTCCAAGCCCTCAGCCCCTTTTAGTTTGAAGTGCCCGGAGGGAAAGACATTGCAGTCCTTCTCTCTGTCACCCTGCAGCACCCCAGTGGGCGCTCAGTGTCAGTTGACTGACTGGGCAATCAGCGGCCCCCTGGTTGCAGGTGATTACTTGTGCTGCCTGGTGAGGCCAGCGTCCGGGATGATAATTATGTTGGCATCAGTGGTGACTTCTGGTGTCAGAGATCCTGTGCAAAAGCACTTTATTGATACTAATTCAGAAGACTGTTCTCTAGGGCACAGAAAACAGTACACTTTAAAAGGCCGTAATCAGAGCTTACCATTTCAACTGCATTCTTCAGAGCCAAAAGTCTAGGAGCTAAAAATTAAGGCTCCCCTGCTTGCTGTTAGGCTACCACCATGACAATGGCAGCACTAGATGAGGCTTTCCCCTCGTTTCCTTGAGAGCATTCTTGAAGTAAGAACATGGAAGTGTCTTGGCCAGTGGGAATGGAAGTTCCACTGGTTAGTTATCAGTGGGTTACCTCACCTTCTTCCAAAAAAGGTAGTGTAGATCAATATAGGAACCACGATACCAAGGACAATTTAAACAACTACGCTGTAGCAAGAAACTCAGAGGGTGGGATTGACAGAAAGGAGCACATTTTCTAAAACAATTTTGAAATAGTGCATATGTCATTTTTAAGCATCAAAACAAATACACATATGAAATTTAAATGCAAAAAAATTGCTGCATTCTTCTCTCTGCTCCTAGCCACGCTGCAGAAGCAAGTACCCTAAAAGTGTCTGTGCTTACCGCCTGCATGTCATTGCACCCTTAGTTCTCACCCTGTCAGTTTTAGCTATTATATACGTATAACTTGATGGGAGAGATGAGGGTTTGCCCCCTTTATGCCACCATCTCCTCCCTCTCCTGATGCCTCTTTCCACAACATAGTTGCAGATTGAAGCTTAGCCTGCAAACTCAGGTACTATGAAACATCACTTTTTGTGTTTTAAATCCGCTTCTGAAACCCATTGATTTTGATACCATGACAGAGGTCATGTAAAATCCCACTGCCATCCACGTTGGCTTCTCCTGTTATCACCCACAAGGGTGGAGACACAGCATTGCCAGGCACACAGGGAAACTGCACCAGTCCTCACTGTCCACACCTGCAGTGTGCCCTGAGGTCTACCATCTCTCTACCCCATGCCTCTCACAGGGAATGGGGATCCTTGTCAAGGGTGAAACCCCCATCCCTGGGCCCTGGTGGTGGCAGTGGTCACACCACTGATGCAGTTACCAGGAATACAAGCATTATCCAAGAATTTTTCACCTTTTGTTCACTATTCAAAATTATTTCATCTTTCTTGTCATTTCTGGTTACTTTTCCTCTCTGTTGCATTTCCTGCCTTCCTTTTCTCCTTAAGGTCGTCACAGTCTCCATTGCACTGTTTTCCTGATCTGTTCCCTTCCTAGGACCCCTCTCCTTAGTCTTTCTGCCAGGCCAAACTTGTTCTCTGAGACAGCCACACATCCATCACTGTGGGGACCTTCTTTGCCGCACTCTTGAATCGATCCCACTGTGTCTTGAATGTATCCTCTGATTTCTCATATTGCTGGAGCACCTGCTCAATTAAGTGTTTATAAAATAAACAGCTGGGAAGTACAAGAGAGGTGAATTTCTAAGTCCTGGTGAATCTAAAAATTGTGCATATGTTCTGCCTCCATGAATGATTATTATTGAGGTTCAGCATGTAATTCAAGGCCAAATCTAATTTCTTTCAGAACTTGGAAGGCAATGTTCCTTTGTCATGTGGTATTTGATGTGTAGACGAGAAGTCCAGTGTTATTTATTTTACAGGTGACCATTCTCCCTCTCTGGAAGTTTCAGGATCTTCTCTGGATCCTCATGTCCTGATGTGTCATTAGGTGGTAACTGAGTGGGCGTCATTTTCGTCCTGCTCCACACTTGTCAGGCACTTTAAATATACACATGTATTCTGGGAAATTCCCCTCTGTTACCTCTTGGATCATTTGCACCTCTCCATTTCTCTGCTGCCTTTTCTGTGAACTCTTCCTAGCCGGATATGGGCCTCCCCGATCACGCCTTCCTTTCGCACATGCTTGCCATCTCTTTGTGATTTTATCTCATCTAGGAGATTGCTTTCATTGTTTAAATCAACTTCTTAAAAATTTGGCAGGGGTATTTTCAATTTCCCAAAGCTCTCTTTCCTTGGCTATAATATTGTTTTGAACCTGTCAGGGACACCAGTTAGAGGTCAGTTGCTTTCATTTTGAAATTCTTGGAATTGTCTCCAGTGTTCGTTTTGTGTTGCACATTGTTTCTCACTTTATCTTTCTTGGTCATTCTATAAGCCATCCTCTGGTGGCTGGGAGTTTGTGGTTTTCTGTTTGTATTTCAAGAAGAAGCAATGGAAAAGCAAACTGGAAGCTCTGAGTGCACAGGCTTTTTTTAAAATTTCCAAGCTACATGTTGTAGTGAACAGAGTGTCCCTATAATGATCAGTGTCCCAAACACCATCACACTAGCTGCTCTAGATTTCCCTAGAAAGGCTTTTAAAATGTCTTTAGAGGATGAGCTTCATTTGCTTTTTGACCTGAGAAGGGAAAGTAAATGCCCGGTTGGGTGGGGTGGGGGGGAGAGATGGTACAGGGGAGTCTGTGTTGGGGGTAGGGAGGCAGCTCTTCAACACACTGACTTTCGCATCCATCCTGATGCTCTGCCCACTTCTCGGTCTCCTCCTCCATCCCATCTTCATTCTGTCAGATTAAAAGCTCTGAGGTCCTGGGGCAACTCGGACTCCTTTTTTGAGTCGGGGCCTTCTGCAGATACCCGGCCTGAAGGTACCTCTGCCCCATGGCCGCAGTGCTCTTTCTGACTTCTGGAAATGCACTGAAATCTCTCATACCCAGGTCGCTTTTCTCCAGTTGTCTTCATTGCTGTGAGATCATGAATTCTTTTTCCAGCTTTTACTGGGATCTAAGAGGAAAAAAGGAAAAACCAATAGGCCCAGTACATATCTCGAAATAGAAGCCGGGGTACAGTCACACATTCCTTCTTTATGGTTTAAATGATACCAAGTGAGGAAAAAAACAGTTGTCTATAAAAAGCAGTAGTAATATCATCAAGCCACAATTCCCAAAAGAGCCAAGACATTTATTCCCCGAAACCTGGGCGCGCAACGACTGCAAGGTAGACGCTGCCTAGACTCAGATCCCAGCCCGGAGTCTTGTGAGATGTTATCTTGGGTGAGTTGCTTGGCGTCTCTGGGCTTCAGTTTCCACGTGGGGAAGCATGCATGACAACACTGCACACCGATCCCTGGGGCGAGGCGAGGTTTGAACGGTGTTGATGATCACGTAAAGCACTTGGGACAGCAAGTTCAAGTGCTGGTTGTCATCACTGTTGGTACTGTCTCAACTTCAGGACGGGGCGGTGGAGAAGCAGAGCCCAGCAGTGACTTGACGTCCTTCGGAGATTGCAGAGACACAGAACCGGAGCACACAGGCTTTGGGCATCTCTAGCTGGGCCACAGCTTTTTAGCTTTTCTGGCCTTGGAGTCCTGCAGGCAGTGATGGCACAGACGCTCATGTTGATGAGCCATTATTAACCTAACATTACTTCTCCTTCTTCTAAGGAGAGAGGAGAGAAATAGGGGCAACGAGGCCAGCAGGGTTGTGGTCACCTCAGAGAGGTTGTGAGTCGGTATCACGGAGGACTTCTTTAAGCGCACAGATGAAGCAGTTACTTGGAGGAAAAGATGCCTTTCACGTTTGCAGTGGAAGGGCTAGCACAAAACAAGGCCCCGTGTTCTTAGGCACTGTTATCATGATATGCCATGCACTCGAGAGATGTGGAAAACTGAAATGAATACAGAAAGAGAACATGCGGTGATACATAGATCTTAGTGAATTTTAAGTTACATTCCCGCTCCAAGCCCCATTTGAAATACCGTTCCTCAGCCTCAAGCAGTGGTGAGAGAACATTTCACCTGTAAGTGGCCTCTTTATGAAGCTGGAGCCTTACAAGGTGTTGTGAGGCAGGTGTGAATGACTCCATTTCAGGAGATGGGCAAACGGCGAGCAGACCGAGGCTCAGAGGAGACAGTGGCATGCAGTTCACTATCCATCTTCAACGTAAAATCACCTACTAACAGAACCCCTCTGTCCACCCCAGGCCTTTTTCTCCGTCTTTCCTGTCTCCCCTTCCCAGCTGCTTTCTCTGGTCAGGGTGCTTCCCGCTGGCCAGTGCATCTTCCTCCTGAGCCCGGGGCCTCTCCCCCGGGGCTTCTCACCTGGGCCTCCCTCCCGCCTCATCCCACGCCCTTCCCTCATGCCGCACCTCCAGAGAGGCCCACAGCCCGCCTCCTCCTCTACCCCAACAGGAGCTACAGTTCTACATTCTGCTTCCCACCAACGTTTCCTGTTGCCATGGAAACGCAAGGCCCAGCAGGAGGGAGGGGAGGGAGCGCCTTGGAGGCAGTGCCTTGGAGGCAGTGGCTGCCTGGGTGTGGGAGGGAGAGGGGTGGCGGGGGGGAGGGGAGGGGCCGGGAGGAGACACCTGTCAGATACAGAGGGAGAAGGGGGGCCTCGCTGTCTCCCAGGGATCCAGAGGCAGGGGGAGCGCAGCCCGCTGGCTTCGCAGCTGCATCTTCCCCTGGGCTGAGCAGAAGGAGGCTGAGTAGGCGGCCCCCTGTGGTGATGGAGCTGGGTTCCCAGGCTGCTTGTAATCTGTCCTCAATTTGCCACTGAGGAAGTTAACTTTATGTAGCTAAGAAAAAGGGAGGGCTCCGGGGAGCCGTGTTCACAGAAAATAAATATGTTCCCATTATACATGAAGTAGCCGGACAATTTACAGTCTCGGAAGATGAGGAGACAGAAGGAGACAGGAGCAGACAGGGAGAAAAGACTACAGCTCATGACGAGTTGAAGCTCAAGTTTAGGGAAAAGCTTACAGGCATGATTCTTCTGGCAAAACAACGGAAACAAAGAAGGCAGAGCATTCTCACTGACAGATAGTTCGGTCCATGCTTTCTAGAAACGTGTTGCTTGTGTTTGGCAGCAGGCTGGGGACCCTCAACTATGCCATGTAACCTGGAGAGTCAGGCTTCAGCATGGACTGTGCCATCAGTTTTGTGCCAATGGGGAGAAAGGACTGAGAACGGGAATCAAGAAGTCAGTAAGGTAGATGTGGAAATGAAAATTTGCTTTCATCAGCATTAAGTTAAGGAAACAAAACTAAAGGAACTCAGGAGATGCCATGTGGTCTAGTCACTCACTCCTTAGACCAAGTGGTTGCTGAGTGTTTGCTGTGTGCCCCTGGGGGCAGGAGGGACAGGAGGGAGCATAGGGAAGGCAGGGGAGCAACACACACAGCCCAGGTGTCCTGGAGCCCCAGCCAGCCAGAGGAGAAGGCTCGCGCACGAGTCCCTACAGGGCCGTGCAACTAGACATCCCCACACGGGTGTTGCAGAGCGCCACGAACGTCTGATCTAATTCGGTAGGAATCAGGGCAGATGTCACACAAGTGGCCTTTGAACCAGTCCTTAAGGGATGAGCTGAAGGATCAACAGGTGCAGAGACACAGGAAGAGCTTCCAGGCAGAGGAAGCCGCGTGTATCAAGAGGCATGCTGACATCACAGTGCAGAGTGTGTTTAGAAGAAATGGAGATGTTGCCGGAGGCTCTGTGTTGGTTGTCAGGAGAGGGAGAGAGATGCAAGAAACAGGTTAAGAAGCTACACTGAGATCAGCACCTCAAATGCCATCTGTGCGGTCAGAACTTAATTCTGTGCAACATGCTGGGAGCAGCACAGTGCTGTGATAGGGCTTGCCTGCTACTCCGCTGGCTTTGGTGACGTATGGAGAATGAGCAGAGGGGAAGGACCATGGCAGGAGGGCATATTGGGTGTTGTGGCTAGAGTGATTGTCAGGGGAACAGCGGCAGGGAAGGGATAAAGCAGTCATACCTGGGTGACAGAAATGGGGGCTCAGGGATGACAGAGTCTCATAAGGATGCGTTCAACCTAAGCAAGTAAAAATTTCTTTTGCAAACATATACACGAAGCCTCCTAACCTGGACTCACATGCTATTTCTTCAGGAGCTGCAGGAGAAAACAAATCAATTAAGTTTTCCTCTCCCAGCTTCCCTACCAAGTGGCTCCTAAATGTAAGACTTCTTTCATGTCTCACAAAGCAATATCCTACGTTAAGAAGTAAAAGTAGAAGAAATTGCTAAAGATAACTTTTAAGTGATTAAGCCAGTGGCAACCGTTGCTGTGCCTTGATATTGCCATTCAAACACACCATACCGTGGCAAGTGGCAGAGATCATAACATAGCCTGGGTAAAACTAGACAACAAATAGCCAGAATCTATATGACTGTCCAGAACATAAAGAGGAATTCTCATGTTCCTCTAAAATTAACCATAACTAAAATTTGAATTAGATTGAAAAAGAGGTCGAGCCGTGACTCGTGATTTACTCAAATAAATAAGTGCAGGAGCAAACACTGGATAAGTGTTCACTCTGTCCATGTGCACTGCTAAGTTTAGAAGTTTTCACTTTTTCGTTTTCGATGGTCAATCCAAGTTACTCAGACTCATTTAAGCGTTTTACACCAGTTCTTCAGTCTCTGTCCTGACGGACCACAGCATTTTTGTTCTGATTTTTAAGGAGATACCCAACTCCTCGCGAGGGCTCTCTACCTCTCAACCTCGAGGCTGAGCCTTGGCCACACCCTTATGGGCAAGCCAAGCCTAGAGTGGCAGGAATTTCAACCCTAACTCGCCTTTGTGACTGCGCTTCCAATAATCCCTGCTGTTACTCTACTTGTTTCACTTCCCCACCTCTGACAGCTGCGCCAGGTCCTATTTCATTCGCAGGCATCAGTCTTGCCCCACCCTCCAGGCCACGGGACACATTTCTTGTCTTCAAAGGTCTTACTTAGCCAATGACTTGCTTTTGGCCAAATGATGGAGGCCCTGCTACCCACTGACAGATGTATGTCCTTCTGTCTAGAATGCTCAGCATGGCTTGACCCAGAATCCCCTCGGCCATCTGGGAAGGAATGCCATCCATGCACATGCACTTGAGTGCTCCTTTGTCTTGCCTTCCAGTGGACACTAGCTCCCCCAGCGTCCCCTGCTCTCCTTGGGCACCAGGTTAGGTTTCCTCTGTCTGCTGTAGCTCAATCAGTTCCTTGTTCCGATCCCAGAAGCTCGGAGGCCCCCTCTCATGGTCCTGAAATGGCTCCACCTCCCCCCTCCCGCCACAGTGCGTGATCATGCCCAGAAGAACCAGACATTGGGCATTGCACTCTTTAACCATCCTTCAGCCCCCAGCCAAAGAGTGGCTCTCTTCTCTGGGATCTTCTATCTTTTGACTTTCTCACTCAGTGCAAATTCGGTTTCTCCAGACCTGCCACCACACAGCCACCCTCCTCCTAGTCCTCAGCACTTTTCTTGTTTCCTTGGCTCTTGTCCCTAGACTCGCCCTCCTTTCTATCACAAGCAGTGGAGGGATTGGATTTCTTTCACCCAACAGACGGAAACATTTCTCACAATGCCATGCCACAGGCTGGTGTTGAGTGGCTGAGGGCAGGTCAGAAAATCAAGTGTTGAGAATCTAATCACAGAAACGTACAGATGAGCAGGCAAGTTTCTGTTTCTTGACCTGGAGCCACTCAGATAGGTTCAAACTAGCTGGCAGGGGGGCTAAGGCTTCACCCCAACAGCAAGTGTGGCATTTCCAGCATTCCAACAGGAATCCTGTGTGCTCAGAGGAAGGCTCTCTTCTGCATTGCCTGAGCGTCTGACTCTGAGTCTTAGGCAACTCATTCATGATCTGTGTCCTGTCTCTTCGTGTGGCCAGCCACTCTGCTATTTGTAGAATGGTAGAGTTTGAACTAGGCTTTTTCAGAATCCGTTACAGTATATAGCTAACCAATTAATGTGTTAATTGGTTAACCAGTGCTTAACCAATTAATCCTATGAGGCAAGAAAGAAGTATAAATCTTCATTTTGTAGGTGAAGATGAAGAAATCATTTCAGAGAGGTTAAGTGGCTGACCCACTGTCATTCAGCCTACTGGTTGAAGAACTTGGAATTTCTATGAAGGTGACGTTGGTTTTTAGTTTTCACCATGTGGCTCACGCATAGTGTTTTTTATAACACATTTTATGTATCTTGTCAAATGAATTGTGTTCACCCTTGTCTCAGCAAAAGAGGATTCCAATTTAAGAAAGGAAGTATGACTTGTGGAAGCAAATGGCAAGTGTGGTCAAAAAAGAAAATCTCCAGTCTGGGCGACAGAGTGAGACTCCAACTCAAAAAAAAAAAAAAGAGAAAATCTCCACAGCCGTCTACAGATAGAAGTACAGCATAGAGTTGAAGACCTGGAAGACACCCAGTCCCTTGTAGGCAGGATCATCAAGTCCATAGAGTTTCTGGAAATAAAGAGGCCAAGTGCTTCCAAGACCACATACCCCTTTGTGCTGTTGGGTTCCTCAGGCATTCCTCATTGATCGGGTAGTACCGGTGATTTCCTTCACCAATCACACTGGATTGTGTTTAAAGGGAATACCACAGTTGCGTAAGTCTTCACTAGATAAAGCATCAGGGACCCTTTGCTTTTCTGACTTTAAGGTCCCTCCCTCCCTGCAGATATTTGTAACTGCTGTTTCCTTGGTGAATGCTGGTAAATGATGACAGCCTATTTAGATCTTTGCTATCATCTCAGAATCTGGAAGCATTAGCATTATTGGCATCAGGCTTAAAAAAAAAAAAAAAAAAACAGGCAAGTGAGAGAAATACCTGACTGGGACGGTGTCAAGCAGAGGGCTACCCTAAGAGTCACATGACCTTTGCCAGCTTGGCAAGCATCTCCAGGGCAGGTCCTTTCCTTCGTGAAACTTCTCTGCCATATCCATCATCCCAATCTCAACATGATATTTTATAGGCAAATTATTCAGTCTACTGAGGTGGGAGTTTGCCTGTGGGCTTGCTGAGGGTGCCTTGAAGGGTTGGTATTTTTCAGCAGAAAGTTACTATTTTACCTCTCAAGAAATCACCTCTTTTTACAGCACATGTCAAATATGTGAATTCTAAGCTCTAATCATCTCCCAAGCTTAGGGTGTTTTTTTTTTCTTTTAAGTTCAAAGTTTCCACCATGACTCAAACTGTAGCTAAATATTCTGTTTTTTTCCAAATAAGAATTGGGTCTACCAATGTACGTTTGAATACCACCATCCACTAACTGAACGTTTTGTTTGGACGAAAAGTGGGCAGACTCTTAGTCTGACGAAAGGCACTCTGGAGATCATGTAGAACAACCCCCTGCTCTTAGAAATACAGAAATCAAGGCCCAGAGCATGTAGGTTTTTCCTAAAGTCTCATAGCTACTCCAGAACTCCTCTTGGAAAAAAGAAGGGTGCAAATAAAATGAAAACTTCATGGAGAACTGCCATGGCAGAGTCCAGACCTCCTGAACCATAGTTCTGTGTTCTTCTCCCTTCCCCTGGTCTTTCCAGCACAACCAGGGGATGTGGCAGATGAAGGTTTCAGTCAAGGTCATCAGAAAAGACATGACACATCTTCCCAACGCCTGACTTTCACTCAGACTTTGGAGCGCAGTCTGGTGGGAGAGGGCGTAGACTCCATTATGGTTGTCTGAAAGAAAATGGATAGTTTATGGAATTGCATGTCTCATTTGGTCAACTATTAAATGAAATGCCAGAATTCAAGGACTTGTCATATTTGCAGCTTGATGCTTCTGGCTGCACCCTCAGCCCACCTCCCTTCCTCACATGCCGCTCAGGGATACTCATCCCCACCCCTCTGGTCACGGGAACACTTTGAGTGGAGAAGATGGAAAAGCACCACCTGACACTGGGACACTTGCTGTGAGTGAGTTAACCTGAAGGCAGAATCCCAGATCAGCGGTGTTCAACCACCGTGGACTGCAACCCTGTGATTCAATTAATTTTCATTGAATTTTAAACTCTTCTGTGGAAAAGTAAAGCCATCAATACTAGGAGCTCTGTGGGTTTTTGTTTTAGGGTTTTTTCCCTTTCCTTAAGTCTCTTATGTAGTGTCAAAAATATTCTAGAACCTTGTTAGTCTTTCCTTTTTCTTTTGTGTTTGTGACTTATAGAAATCAGATCTATTTTTACTTTTTTTATAGACAGAAATACCTGGTTCCTTTCAAATCTTTTTTTGTTTGTTTCTTTTTGAGTTGGAGTCTCACTCTGTCGCCCAGGCCGGAGTGCAATAGCACACTCACGGCTACCCCAGCGTTCGCCTGCTGGACTCAGGCAACCCTTCTGCCTTAGCCTTCCAAGTAGTTGGAACTATAGGCACGCGCTACTACGCCTGGCCAATTTTTGGGTTGATTGTAGAGAGGACATCTCGCCAAGTTGCCCAGGCTGTTCTCAAACCCATGGGCTCAGGCAACCCCCTCACCTCGGCCTCCCAAAGTGCTGGGATTACAGGCTTAAGCCACTGTGCCCAGCCCTTTCAAATCATTTTAAAGGTATAAGGTACTTGCCAGACCTTAATTTTTTTAAAGACAAGGTTCTGGATACTTCCCATCCATCCATGCTGCCTAGGTGGTGGAAATGTTTTTACCTCTACATTTTTACCTCCACATTTTTACCTCCAGACTCTAAATATGGGAAACCTGGGAGTTATCCTTGCCCCTTCCTTTCTCACTCTAGGTCAGTCAGGCACCAGCACAGTTGAGTTCATTCTCAAACATTTCTCGAATCTGCCACCTCAACTTGGTGCAGCCACAGTACTAACACATGCTCAGAACACTTGCCTGAGTTAGTCCAGTCAGGAGTGCAATCCAGAGCATGTCAGTGCGTGCTGGGAATGAAGGTCTTGATCCTTGGCTCATAGTGACATGGCAGCCCAGGAATCAGCATGCCAATGATCCCAGAAAAGAGCCCTGCGTACATTTCTCTGACATTACTATGGCTACATTGAATGTGAATTACTCGTTTATGAAAATACTTATTCTCCCTCTCACAAAAAATGATCCTAAGGTAGTAAGAACCATGATTTATTCTCTTCTGTGCCCCTAGAACTCAGCTGTGTATTTGGCCCATGGCAGACGAGCAATTAGCACTTTGGAAAGTATGGATACAATCTCTCACATGTAAACTCTGTGGCCTCTCTTGCATCATCTGTTTTCCCCTCTGTTGAGTATCCTCCTCAGCATGCAACCCGATCCCAATAAGTCCTCATTTGAATTTTAAAGACTCTCTTTACCCTACATCACCCCCAGTTACTGCCCAGTGTTTCAGCTCCCTCTAGAGCAGAACCCCTCACAAGATCTGTCAGTTACCATTATCTTTAGCAGGAGAGTTTTCCCCTTTCCACTCCACCAAAACTGCCCTAAGCACAGTCAACAATGACTTCCTCATTGCCACATCCAGTTGGCAGTTCTCAGCCCTCATTTTATTTGGATTGTCAGCAGTATTCCACTCAGCTGCTCAATTCCACCATCTTGAATTAATTTTCTTCCCACACCCTTGTTATCTCTTGGTTCTTCTATCTTATTGGCCATTCCCCTTTCTCCTGTCTTGTTGGATGCTCCTTCACCGTCTTTCCCACCTCAAACACTGGATTATCCTAAGACTCAGTCCTTTGTCTTTTTTCTCTGTACACGTGTACTCTCAGATGACCTCATTCAGACCCATGACCCTATGTTACACCTATAAACTGATGACTGTCACAATTATATCTTTATCCCAGACTTCTCCCCTGAACTCTGAAATCTACAAGAGATGTCATTATATATATCCAGTGGCCTCCTTGACATATCCACTTATACGTCTCCCAGAAATCTCAAGACTGATGTGTCCCGAAGTTCCTTCTGGTTCTACCTTACACATATACCCCACCACCACCACACACACACACACACAAATATGCTTGTACATGCTTTTATTTTTCCATCTTCCCTTGGGGAGGAAAAGGCTATCTATCTTCATTTTCCTAGTGCTCAAGAGAAAAACCTTGGAGTCATCTTAAATTCACTGTCTCTCATACTTCACATTCATTTCCTCAGCAAATTCTACTGGCTCTATCTCTAAAAACAGCCAGAGTTTGATGACTTCTCAACACTTGCCACCTGCTCTAAGCCATTATCACTTCTCCCCTGTATAATTGCAGTAGCCTCCTAACTGAACTCACTTCCTTCTTGGTCCCCTACAGTCTTTGGAATCAACATGATCTCTCCTAAAACACTGGTCAGATTGTATTACTTCTCTGCTCAGCACCCCACATTGGTTTCCTGTGTCACTCAGAATAAAATCTGAGAGCCTTATAATGGCTTCCAAGGCCCCGTGTGGACAGATCCTCTCTTGCTGTCTGATCTCGTCATCTGCCACTCCGCTCTACTCATCCTGGTCCCCTTGCTGGTCCGGATCCAGCCAAGCCTTCTCCGAACTCGGGGCCTGTGCACTTGCCAGCCTTTTGATGAAGACTTCCTTCCATGAGTTATCTACAGTGTTTCTTACTCGGTGTATCCAAATCTCAGTGCAAATGTCCCCACAACAAGAGACATTTCTCATCTAACACAGCACCTGACCCCTTTCCCTGCTTTGTCTTCATTGTATTTATCACCCTATGGCCATTCCTACATGTGTACTTATTTGCTTATTCAGTGTCTGTCTCCTCCACTAGCCCTCACACCAGACTAGAAACTTCACCAAAATTGGTACCTTAAATTGTTTGTTGTTGTTGTTGTTTGGCTGGGGTTTTGTTTGTTTTATTTTTTGTTCAGTTTGATCTTGGTTTTTTGTTTTTGTTTTTGGTTTTTGGTTTTCGACTGCTTTCTTCCTGGCACCTAGAACAGAGCCTGGCGCATGGCAAACATTCAGTAAATAGTTTTAAATGAATGAATTAAATGAATGAACAAGTTGCCTTGGAAAAGGGCCTGTGGGTAACATTGTGTTGCTAATGTATACTTTTGAATCCTCTATCTTGGTTTACTAGCATCATGCTCTAAATAATTGAGCGAACAGGCCTAGACAAGATAATGATATTTCTTATTAAAAGATCTAAGAATGCAGAGTGCCAAGGCTGCTGAGGGGGAATGCTGGTTGTCATAGCAACTCTGACAGCCAGGCAAGTTGGCCAGCAGTGTGCGTTTATGAAAACATATTTATGGAGCCTCTTAAACATTTTTCCAAATTGATTAGACATGCATTTTGTTTGTTGTCTCACATTAGGTGCTACTTCTCTTGCATACACAGTAAGTGAAGGCACCCTGCAATGTACCCTCTCAAGGGATTGTATTCGTTATTCTAAACACCTGTGTCTCTACCTCATCTGAATAAAAGTTGAGTGGCAGTTAGGAGACAACAGGCCGATTAGAAGTTTTTGAAGATTCATTTTAAAACAAGAAAATGACTCCTGATAGAGTTGCAACAAATTAGGCAAATCCAATAGCCCTAACAAAATTTTATATTCTGGGCTCGGTGGCTCAGCCTGTAATCCCAGCTTTTTGGGAGGCCGAGGCGAGTGGATTGCCTGAGCCTACGGGTTCGAGACCCGCCCGGGCAACTTGGCCAGACCTTGTCTCTACAATAAACCAAAAATTAGCTGGGCATGGTAGCACGCGCCTGTAGTTCCGGCTACTCGGAAGGCTGAAAGGCGGAAGGGTCGCCGGAGCCCAGCAGGTCGAGGATGTGGTGGCTGGGAGCATGCCACTGCGCTCCAGTCTGGGCGATGGAGTGAGACTCCAACTCAAAAAAAAAAAAAAAAAAAAATTTATATTTTATTAATTCATAAGGAATTTTCTTCTTCCATTTTCCCTGGATTGATTTTCTTCTCCAAAGTCTCCTGTTCAACATATTACCAACTAATATTTTGTAGTCATCTTAAATTTTAGTTAAAATTTAGTCATCTTAAATTTTAGCCCAGGACTTAGTAGATAACTGTTAGTGCTCTTAAGTATGGAAGAGCACTAACATTTATCTATTAAGTCCCGGGCTCTCCATTTTCCATATTTTTTTTAATTAAATTTTCACAAAATCAGCCGGGCTCTGTGGCTCAGCCTGTAATCCCACACCTTTGGGAAGCTGAGGTGAGTGGATTGCCTGAGCCTGCGGGTCCGAGACCCGCCTGGGCAGGCGAGACCTCATCTCTACAATAAATCAAAAAAAATTAGCCGGGTGTGGTAGCACACACCTGTAGTTCCAGCTACTTGGAAGGCTGAGGCAGAAGGATCGCGGGAGCCCAGCAGGTCGAGGCTGCGGTGGCCGGGAGCAGCCACTGCACTCCAGTCTGGGCGACAGTGAGACTCCAACACAAAAAAAAAAAAAAAAAAAAAAAATTTTTCACGAAATCTATTATTCTCCCTATTTTGCCTAAGGCTTAAGGAGACTAATTTTCTGAGGGTCTCAGAGTGGTAGAAATGGCATTCAAGTCCTGGTTTATCTGGCTCCAAAGAGTATATTTCCAATTTTTTACACAATTTTAAAAATAATATTTCAGAAATCATCCCAGTTACTTACAGAATCTGGAGTGCTTTTGCTCAGATATTCCTAAGACCTTCCTAACTGTTTGTCATGTCTGAGAATGACATTAAAAACTCCAAGGTCAAAGATACCACCCCCAATACCCAAATCAGTGCTCAGTAATGACTCAAGAAACAAACCGCAAAGTAGAACCATTGCCCTTGGGCCATGTGGTTCATGGAGCTAAACTCACTTTGCTTGTCAGCATCTCCATAAAGGGAACAAAAGGAGCATTCTTTTCATTCACTTCTTGATGGCCATTAGCAACACACTCAGCAAGCCACTGTTCCTCCCATGGATCTGGTTATTATTAACTTTCCTCTCCACTGCCAGTATACATGGAAGGGCATCCTACTTATCCTGCCTCAACAAAGTTCTCAAAAATGAACTGGGTCAGGCCATACACCACGTTTTTTTCTCATGACATGTTGGTTTCCTCTCCTTCTGTCTTTGCATTCAGAATGCAAACTTTTAATGCATAAACAAACACCGAAAGATGTGCCTTTGATACTGATTTTATTTAGCACATTTGGGGGAGATACACACACACACACACACACACACACACACACACACTCATCATGTTGAACCACTTCTTCAGACCCTCGTTACCTCTAATCCTAGATCATCACATTAACCTTCCAGCTAAACTCTTCACCTTCAGGCCTTTCTATTCCATCCTATATACTACCCTGAGCTCACTTTATAATCCTATCAGCCCCCTAACTATGATACATATGGAAAAAAAAAAAGCCTTAATCCTCGAGGCTGGCATTTAAAACCATCCTTGTTGGGTAGATACGTTGACTTTTTGTTTCTCTGCTACCAGCCCCTTTCAGCCTCGCCGTGTAACATGCACTTTGTTGGCCCTGTGCTTCTTCTGGGCCTCTCTTTTCTTCTCCCCTCACTCAGTGCCCAGGGGCAATCAGCTCCATTCCTAGGACTTTGTCACCACCAGGGTCCAGGGCATCCCAGACCTGAACTCCTCTCTCTCCTTGACCCAGACCCCTCTTTTCACGTGGATGCTGGGCAGTCACCCCAAACCCTCTTCCCAAGCCCACTTCTCCTCTGCAGTTCCCATGTCAGTAAATGACCATGCTGTGTTTTCAGGCATTTATGCCAGAAATCTGAATGTCAGCCTTGTCTCCATCCTCTCTTTATGACATTTTCACAACCTGCTCTGTGTGTGACTTGATAATGTTTCTTTTCTTTTTTTTTTTCCTTCATTTTAAAGGTGTGGGGTACAATTCAGGGTTAGGTATACAGATGTTCATTTTTCAGGTACCCCTGTTGATGAGGTGTGCCCTTCCCTCCCCTAGCAGTTTCCCTCAGCTACCAATCCCACCCAACCCCCCCCAACACACACACACCCTGGCAGTTTCCCACTACTGCCAACCCCTTCCTTACAGTATTATGACAATTATTCAAAGTCCACTTATGAGTGAGAACATATGGTACTCTGTTCTTTGTTTCTGTGATAGATCACTGAGTATTATCAACTCTAAATCCATCCAATTTGCTGCGAAGTCCATATGTTTGTTCTTCTTTCTGGTTGCATAATATTCCATTGTGTATATGTACCACATTTTTTTAATCCAGTTCAGCTTCTATGGGCAGCATAGTTGATTCCATGTTTTTGCTATTGTGAATAGAGCTGCAACAAACATGCCTGTGCAGATATCTTTTTGGTAGAGTGACTTGAGTTTCTCCAGGTATATTCCCAATAAGGGGATTGCTGAGTCATAGGTCAATTTCTAGTTCTTTCAGAAATCACCACGTTGTCTTCCAAACAGGTTGCACTAGTTTGCATTCCCATCACCAGCGTAAAAGTATTCCTTTTTCTCTACATGCCTGCCAACATCTGTTATTGTTTGTTTTATTAATAATGGCCGTTCTTACTGGAGTTAGGTGGTATCTCAATATGGTTTTGATTTGTGTTTCTCTGATGATTAGTGAGGCTAATTTAATGGGGCTGTTTCTTTGTTTTCCTTTCGGCATGTTTGAGTTTCTTGTATATCCTATATGTTAGGCCTTTGTCAGATATACAGTTGGCAAATATTTTTTCCCATTCTGTGGGCTGTCTCCCTGCTCTCTTGATGGTTTCTTTTGCTTTGCAGAAACTTGTCAGTTTGATGAGGTCCCATTTGTCTATCTTATCTCTTACGGTATGGGCACGTAGGGTTTTGATCAGGAATTGGTTGCCATTTCCAATTTCCATAAGGGTGTCTCCTGCATTTTCTAAGATTCTTATAGTTTGGAATTTTACATTTAGGTCTTTGATCCATTTGGACTTAATTTTTGTGTATGGTGATAGGTAGGGGTCCTGTTTCAGTCTTCTGCATGTGATCAGCCAGTTTTCCCAGCACCATTTACTGAATAGGTTCTCCTCTCCCCAGTGGTGGTTTTGTTGGAGGCTTTGTCAAAATATTTCTTTTCATCTCAACCAGAATTTAAGTGAAGTCAAGAAATGTGTCCTGTTTATCACTGCATCTCTGGTTTCTAAATCAACCCCTTGCATACAATGAGTTCTTTCTTAAAAATGTTCTGGCTAAAAGAAGTGATAAACTCATTACTTGTGTATAGATTACATTCACAAATATTTTTAACTATGAGTTAATTCAAAATATACAAATGAATGAGATTAAACAAGAAAAGAAATACTGAAATAACAGCATGTGTAGTTCTACACAACAAATCCTAATGTAATGTCATTTTCCTTCAATGTTGTTTTCTTGTAACATTAATGAGAAGAAAAAAAAAAGATTCTTGGCCAGGGCCACCATCTGTGAGGAGTTGCTGCATTCCCCTCTTGTCCCCATGGGTTTTCTCTGGGCACACATTCCCTCCTACATCCCAGAGATATGCAGGTGAAGTGAGTTGATGTATCTACAGGGTCCCAGTTGGAGTGACTGTGGGTGTGGGTGTCAACTGCCTCTTTGAAACATGTCCTGTTCAGGGTGGGTCCCTGCATGGCGCCGAGACCCTGAACTGGAAGAATGGGGCAAATCATTTTCTTCCTTATTTTTATCAATCTTTCTTAAATGTATGTATAGCTCACATGTATTTCAAAGTTTAGTATTGGAAGCATTTGGGGTTTTATTTAGAAGTCTGTTGATGTTTTGTGATCAGAAATTTGCCGCAGGAACTCTTGTTTATATCAGGTAGCCTGCAGTAGCATTGATTTCTTTATCCATCATTTCACTTAAAATCACAGTTTCGCAGAAGCTACCCATGACATCAAGTGAGGACTAACTGAATTTAAGAAACCCACTGAGGGAAAAACAAGGCATTCCCATCAGACCTTGACGCACTGCCCCCAAGTGTCAGTTCCCACAAGCAAGTAGGCAGGGCTGACAATGGAAAAGATGCTGCAAAAATGTCCCAGGTGACACCTACCATGGGTGCTTTCACAGCCCTATGCTCACAAGCAGCAGCCCCTGCAGAACAAAGAAATCCAGGATCTGGCAAGTGTACCCAGGAATGAACCATATGTCCTTGGTTCAGTGGTTGGATGCCGAGTTTAGTTTCCTGTGGCTGCTCTATAACAAATCGCCACAGATGTGCTTGCTGACCTAAAGGAACCATTTCTTATCTCTCAAACTTCTGGAGGGCAGGAGTCCAAAGCCAGTAGCACTGGGCCCACAACAAGGTGTTGTCAGGGCCTCACTCTCTCCAGAGGCGCTGGAGGGGGCGTGTTCTGTGCCTCCTCCAGCTTCCGGGGCTGTCAGCATCACTTGATTGTGATCGCATCACTCCAGCCTCTGTCTTTGTGGTCACAAGTCCTTCTCTTCTGCCTGAAAAGTCTCCCTTGGTCATTATTTTATAAGATGTGTGCGCTTGTATTTAGGGGTCATGCGGTAATCCAGGGTAATGTTCCCGTCTCAAGATCCTTAACTGCATTACTACTGCAAAGATCCTTTTTCCAAAGGGCATAGCATTGACAGGTTCTGAGGATTAGGACCTGATGCAACTGGGGGCAGTTTTTCAGCCCACTGCAGAAGCTGAAGTTCTCTGCTTGAGTGCTGGCATAATCACTTAGGAAATGTTGGTTGCTGGCATTGTTTTGTTGCTGCCACTGTTATTACCCTGAGACCAAAAGCTGTGATCCAACACTCCTGGACATACATAAGGGAATCCTGGAAGTTCCTTACTCCTGCCAGCCCTTGAGTCCTAATAGAAGATTGGTAAATTCCAGATCAATCAAGTATTTGTTGAAAATGTCTGATCTTGTTAAAGTTGCCTGCAATCGTTTTTGACCGCTCCTTCGTTTTCTTTTATTCTTTCTTTGAATATATGTGCAGTTAATCTTGATAGTAAACTGGAAATATATATAGTATTTAATTTGAGCATATGAGTAGCAGCTTATCTGAAGTCTGGTGGTAGGTAGACTCACAGCACTGCAGTGTGTAATCTTATATTTTAATTTGGTAAATATGACATCAACTTTATTCCCAAAACCTCTTTATTAAGTGAAAAGATTTGAGTGAGCTGCTGGTTTCAGAACTCAAGGCATTGTGTGGTCACTCCTTCAGGAGAGGAAGCTATAGAGAGCAACATAATAAAATATTATACTGCAGTAAAATGTGCTCATATGCAGTGTGACCAGCTCTATGTCTTCCTGGGACATGTCAGTATACAGAGGAAAATTTTCCAATGTTTTAGGGTTATAGAGTCATCTATATTCCTGCTTCTTTTGTGGGCAAGATAATAGAACTTTTATAATCTAGACTCATTTCATTATGTTACCTTCATATTTTCCTGACAATCACTAGATCTATATTATGTAATAATTAGAATCACTATTTTTAAAGAGAGCTTTTTTTAGAATTTAGTGTTTTTGCATTTGAGTCCCAGTATGCATCAATTTAGAATTTGGGATTTTCTCTTCAAAGGTTGAGTTTATTGAGTTATCTTTTTACTTATGTCATTTTTATATAAAAATCCTATGTATTTAAATGTTTATTTTAAAAAATCTACTGTGTAGAAACAACTAAGAGAGGGATAAAGATAACAAAAAAAGGTCAGAATATCATGGGTGAAACATGTATGTGAGTGATAATAGTAAGTGCTTAATTTTATTGAACGTGTGCTTGTGCCAATCACAAGGTGCCTTACGTGAACTAGTTCATAAAGTGATCTCCACAACCCTAGAACATAAATACTCTTATTTTCCCAGTGTTTTCAGATGGTAAACTGAGACCTAGAGAAACTCAGTGACAGGCCCTAAGAAGGAGTGGATTCAGACATCCTGGGTCCATCTTGAGCCAACAACCCAAAGCAGCGATAGTGTCCGTGACCTAGAATATACAAACAACACACTGATTCTTAACAAAAAAAAGCAAACTATGAACTATTTTAAAGAGGCGTCTTCTGAGCCAACATGAGTGACTCTTTGACCCAGGGAAACAGTCTCAAGCAGTCCTGAGAAAGCACACCCAAGGTAGTCAGATGACAGTCTGGTTTTCTGCATTTTGGGGAGAGAGAGAGACAGGCAAATACATAACCAATATATGGAAGATATGCGTTCGTTCAGCCTGAAAAGGCGGAATAACTTGGAGTGGAAGCTTACAGGTCATAGATGGAGTCACAGAATTTTTAAATTTGCAATTGGCTAAAGGCGTAAGACTCTGCCTGAAACATGGAGTCTGCAGAAAGGAAGGCTTTCGGATAAGGATGCTGGGTAGCAAGATCAACGGCCTGCAGGCACAACTGAACCCTTGCCTGGCCTGGCCTGGCCTTAATTCGTGTTTCCATTTTGGTATCTTACTGCCTGAGAGCCTGTCTTGAGATCTCTAGTTTAACATAAATGCTGGTCAGTTGTGCCTAAACTCAGAGGGAGGAGGGATAAGGAGGCGTGTCAGACCTCCCTTCTATCATGGCTGGGAACTGGTTTCCTTGGGATCTTCTTAGTTAAGAGGGGGTTCCTTCAGTCAGCAGGGCAGATGCGAGGAGGGCCTTAGGATTTTTGTTTTTAGTTTGCGTACTAAAGCACTAATGAGGAAGCAATTAAGTTTGCTTCTAAGGTCAGGGAATACCCCAAAGGAGTTACATTGTATCTTTGAAGGTAACAACACTTAGAAGTGCTTGCTGTGTGCAATGTGCCATGTTATTTTATTTTAGCACTTCAAAAAAAAAGAGTAGGCTCGGTGGCTCAGCCTATAATCCCAGCACTTTGGGAGGCCAAGGTGAGTGGATTACCTGCGCCCACTAGTTTGAGTCCAGCCTGGGCAACTTGGCGAGACATCATCTCTACAATAATTTTAAAAATTAGCTGGGCATGGTAGCATGCACCTGTAGTTATGCCTACTTGGACGGCTGAGGCGGAAGGATCATCGGAGCCCAGCAGGTTGAAGCTGGGGTGGCTGTGAGCATGCCACTGCCCTCCAGCCTTGGCGACAGAGTGAGACTCCAACTCAATAAAAAAATTGTTTAAAAACCCAGAATTACCTTTTGGAGGGTGGGCCCCTTGTAGTACACTTGTAATTTTTCCTCTGGGTTAAATGGTCAACCAAAGTTTTCATCTGAAAGTGTTGAGCTGGTTGTGTCACCATTTGCAGAAGAAACGTCCCAAGTTGTGGCAAACAGATGACTGGTTCTTCCTGAGTATTAAGCAATTTTAACCAAAAATGCCATGACCCCAATACTCACCCTTCCTCTGATCTCACCCTGAGAGACTTTTTTGTTGTTTTCTGTTTCCTTGGATGAAAAAAGTCCTCAAAGGGAAACAAAAAACGGCAGAAGCACTAAAAGGCATCAAAACGGATGAGTTCAAAAGCTGTTTTGAGCAGTGGGAAAAACCTCTCAAGGGTATTGCATCAACAGAGAGTACTTTGAAGGTGACTGACATTTAAACACATAAGAATAAATACACAATTTTTTAATAAATAAATTCTGGGTTTTGGGGGGTTGCCCCTTTGTACATATAAAACTCGGCCCTTACAGCAATCCTATGCAGTAGAAAATACTGATATCCCCATTTTAATAATGAGAACATTGACAGAGAGACTAAATAATTTATCCAAGGCCAAAACAGCTGGGAAGTCTCAGAGCCAGGAATTCCAATCCAGGCAATTTAGCTTAAGAGCCATCGGTATCACCCTCTAGGCTAAAGCATTGAACAAATGTCAATAGCATTTTGAAGTCACAGTTGTTATTTTAAAGGTTTTGATTAAAGTATTTTATTGTTCAGCAATTACCATAAAAAGAAATGTTTTCCAACATAATTCTCATAAAGGTGATGAGATTCTGAATCATTTAACCTCTCTGATTTTTAGTTTCACAACCAGTAAAATGAAAATGCTGCCTAAATCAGGTTTATTGTGAAGTTTCAGCAAATGATATGTGAATCTTCACAAATTACAAAGTGTTATGCTGAGGATTTCCAAGTTATCATTATATCGCTCCACTAACTAGGAATAAAGGCAGAAGCTTAGAAGTCCAAAAGCACATTTGAGGATTGGGAAGCTTAGAGTGTGCAGGAAGGGAATGACTGTCAGTGTTAGTAAAGACCACCTTTCGAAGGATCTTGATTGCCATGCTGAAATGTTTCTTAACTGGAATATAAAATCAATGTTTAAAAATATCTGGCTAGAATAGTTATACAATATTAGTTATGCATTAATGGTCATAGTATGAACAACAGCTCGGAATGCGATTGTTGACAAAAAGACGCCAAACTCTGTAAAATATTTTAAGGATGGTTTATTATTGAACCACACATGAGGACTTAAGCCCAGAATACCATCCTCAGGTCCTGAGAGCACATGCCCACTGTGGTGAACAGTAGCTTGGTTATATACGTTTTAGGAAGGCAGGAGTTATAAGAAACCATAAATCAATACCATGTGATGTTTTCATTGGTTTGGCCCAGGAAGGAGGGACATTACCAAGTGGGGGCTTGCAGGTCATAGGCGGATTCGAGAATTTCCTGGCTGGTCATTTGCAGTTTCTATCTTAGGATTTGGGAAATCAGTAGAGGAGATGCTCTGTTAAGATACGGGATGGAAAACTCCAGGCTTGTCGAGGTGTAGGTGAAGCCCTGTATGTGGCAGACTTCAGGGAGGATGGAGAAGTGTTTTGCAAGACTCCCAGAGTCTGGGAGTCCACAAGAGATGGTTTGTAGGGCCATAAACCTTCTTACTTGTTATGTGATGTTATGCCAGGGTCAGCCTGGACAGCAAGCTTTAGGATACAGGGTAACAGGATAGTAAAGCAGGTCCTTGTCTGACAGTGACTGGCAGGTCCTTGTCCGACAGTGACTCCCCACACCTTTTAACTAGGAATGTGGGCATGAGAAAAAGAAGGTCAGGGTTAGTGCTCAGTAGAGCCTAAAATGAAAGGAAGTTCAGTGGAGGCCTTCTGTGGAATGGGACTGAAAAAGGGTGGAGCTGGTTCCAGTCACAGCGTTGGCACAAGTCCAAGGCCCTGCAGAGGTAAAGCAACCCTGACTGTGTGGCGTAGGGATTGAAGAGAGACGAGTGAAGATCATTCACAGGTTTTGTCCTGGCGATGGAGTATTTTCAGGAATGGGGACTTAGTCATATTTAGTCCATTCAATTAGTTAAAAAATATTTATGGAGTACTTCCTAGTGCTAACACTGTTTCAGGTTTCACTATTTCATGTTATCATTTTTCATCCTCTTTGACAACTTATTTATTAATCAGTTCATTCAAGAAGTTATTTTGAGGCCAGGCTCGGTGGCTCAGCCTGTCATCCCAGCACTTTGGGAGGCCGAGGCAGGTGGATTGCCTGAGCCTGAGGGTTCGAGACCAGCCCGGGGAACTTGGCAAGACCTCGTCTCTACAATAAATCAAAAATTAGCCGGGTATAGTAGCGCGTGCCTGTAGTTCTGGCTACTTGGAAGGCTGAGGCGGAGGGATCTCTGGAGCCCAGCAGGTCAAGGCTGCGGTGGCAGGAAGTGTGCCACTGCACTCCAGCCTAGGGCCAATGGAGTGAGACTCCAACTCAAAAAAAAAGAAGTATTTTGAGCACTGCGTTTTGTGCTAGGAACAAATGAAGAAACACTGAGATGCTGTAACTGACCCAAGGTCACATCAGATGACAGCATCGTCTAACCCTGACTACCTCTTTCTGTCACACCCCATTTGTTTTGGACAGACACTGGGTTTCATATCAGACACATCAAGTTTGGAGATTCTGTGGGAAGTGGGAAATGCTGATTTCCTACTCCAGAAAACTCAAGACACAGAATTAGTAGTCGCTTTATATTGGTCATGGCTCAGGGCTTATCTGGATTGAAAACTTTGCATTAAAGGAGGACTTAAAACATACACTGAAGGTACTTTTTTAAAAAGCTCATTAAGTTGGGAAATAATCTAATGCATACTCAAGGTTTCTAGAAGGTTTCATTTTGCCTACTTTTCTTGACAGAAAATAACCAGTAGTATCTGTGAGCCCTTTGGTGGTAAAGACCACGTCTTTTTTATCGCTGTCTCCTATGATCCATAACAATGCTTGATACAGAAGGAGCAACCAGTACATGTTTGATGAGTGAATGAAAGACTGAAGGGAAAAATAAATGAAGGAACAAAGCCAGCAGGATGATGTGGAAAAAGCCCATGGCTGGGGTAGGAAGAATTAAGTTTCTTACGGTAGGTGGGTGACCTCTGTTTACCCGTTCTTCAAACGGTGGGGCGTGATGCTGGCTGTGCCTACCTTGTGGTGTTCATGGGTGTAAGGTGAGTTCAATTTAATAAGCAGCAAGCATTTACTGTTTGTCTGTTATACACCAGCACAGGTACTGTGCCTGGGACAGGGGCCTGCCAAGAACGAGTAACATGACTCCTGCTTTCCAGGAGCTCCCAACAGGAAAATAAATGCACCTTTAAAAAGTCCAAGGCTGTGGCCAGAGGTGAAGGGGCAAAGCATCTGTTTGTGCATTGAACATCAGAGAGACCTCAGGAGAGGAGGTTGCAGTTGGCGAGAGGAAACATACGAGGCCTTTCCTAAATGTAAAACACCAGTGTTCTTAAACAAATAGTTGTTGTGTATCACAGACGCATGTAAATTGCTTTCATTAGGACCTCTCAGTGTCTAACCTGAGCACCTAAGAATGCTTCCCTAATGCCCAGGAATTCTCCACATGGGCGAGCGTCAGGAAAGTTGCGATCCTGAGGCCAGGGGCCCCCGGGTTGGGGTTTCAGCTACAGAACTGCCTTGTCTCTCACAACACATTGAAGGAGCCTTTGTGTCTGTAAAATGGGGATAATATCTGCCCTGCCTAAGGACAATTAAAGTAGACCCATTATATAAGGCAGTAAAATTTTAGAAAACCATGTGATATAAGATGCCAGGTAGGGAAAAACGGTAACCTATGTGAACCTGCTTCTAACAGCAGTTTAAGGTCATTATTTCTGGTAAATCAATCAAGTGCTAACAAATGCTGCATCTATAACTGAAACTTACTGGCAAAATTATCCTCAAGTGTGATGATCTGATGCCATTGACACAAGGCACATGAGATCATATTACTGCCACCATCGCCTTGTCACCATGGTAACCGAAGCAGGCTGGCAAGAAACCTCCCTGACAGTTGAATTGGAAAGAACAAGAAAACTCAGCCCACTTCCTGCATTAAATGAATTACAAGTACATGTAAAGAAAGAAAAGAAAATTGCTAACCCTTAATCAACTGCTTTTATTTTTTAGACTTATAAGGACTGCAGAGCCAAGTGGGGGAACCTCACTTTCCCACACACTGGGTTTCAGCACTTTCATGAGGTTGGAAGGTGGCATTTAGGTATTGGCTCTGGGGAAAAAAAAAACTAAATACACATTAGCTTATATAATAGTCTCTCTCTCGGCGTGTGCTGTATTAAGCAGCCCCTGAGTCAAGCCTCTTTCATGTCTCTGGATTCAGAGCAAAAATAG
Source organism: Cephalopachus bancanus (assembly GCA_027257055.1). Classification (NCBI taxonomy): domain Eukaryota; kingdom Metazoa; phylum Chordata; class Mammalia; order Primates; family Tarsiidae; genus Cephalopachus; species Cephalopachus bancanus. The sequence goes on from JAPVLO010000090.1 coordinate 2,954,552, forward strand.
AAAGCTATGAAGACACTAACAAAAGTATCTTTCAAGCCTGAGACATAGGAATGATGCTCGTAAAAATACTTTTAATACTGTGTGAGCCAAAGAGTGAGGGCCTGGGAAATGAGACATGCTTTTCCTCTAACTTTGCAAGTCTTGTATTACATTAGAAAATGGCGTTTTTGATATAACTGATAAACCTGACAGTGGATTTGTGCAGGTGGAGGGATCATTCTGCCATTCTAGAGCCAGCTGTCACTTCAAAATCCAGTGCCGTTTGGTCAACATGTACTGAATCTGGCTGTGTGTCAGGTGCGGAGGTGGCTGTGAGACGTGGGGATTATCCTGACCGCTGTCCCCGCACAGATGTTCAGGTGTGCTCACCAGCACACTGTGCAGGGCAGTGATGGACAGTGGTTTGTGTGGAGTCAGAAGGATATCCTAATTCGAAGGGAGAGCATGAA